>CM057007.1:74510241-75817741 GCA_029891345.1 Dryococelus australis | reverse complement strand
AAACAAATAAAATAATCAAAATATCTACTAGAAAACTCACTTCCAAGTCAAATAAATGAAGTAATGGCGAACGTTATTGCTTGATATTTTAATAAAATCTGACTAATAAATAATAAACTTTAAAGACTGTCCGCCATAAAGTGAGCAATTTTGATATCAACCTTAGAAAAAGTAACTGTCCCTGCCTGCATATACTTAAACGGGCACAATGAGTAAACATACACCCAGTAAAGTTGGTAACGATGGATGGAAAGTAGCTCCATATCTTAAAGTCAAATAAAAACTGTAGGTAACCATTTGTGATAATTTAAATTATTATTTTTTGCTTTCAGTTCTTTCAGTTAATCAAAGTGTAGAAATTAGAACATTTATAAAATATTTACTTTTCTAAAAATTTCACATTTTACTTGACCGACGCATGAATAAAGTGATGAGGTCAATGGAAGTGTTAATTATATATACGGCAAAAGAAGACACAGCGTGTATACAAGTAGATCCGAAGCAGGGCTTTCAAAAGTGCTCATTTTACCGCGAACAGCCTATACAAAGAAAAACTTACAGGCATTTCCTACCAAGTTTGAATATAATGCAAAGGTTTTGGTCAGTTTCGGGAGAAATACCCATATACTATGGCAACGAAACCAACTACTACAGACTGACACACGACTTATACCCGGATGCACCATCGTGGTTCGAAATTCGATCCGAGATCGGGCCTAATATCGAAACAGAAAACTGTTGCACCATTAGAGTTCAGAGCTGGACTGGAGATCGAAATAAAGATCATTTTCAAACCGCAGAAATTGGCGGTTCGAAATCTCGGTTCGAGATCAGCAGCCATTGTTGAAAAATGTAGTTGGAAAATACGCCAGAAGATAGAACTATGTTCAATTATTTTCTTGGGAAATTACAACATTATACGCACATGAAAAAATTCGTACAACAATAATTCACTTAAAACAGATGAAACATCTACGCCTACTTCCATTACGTCATATATTACGAACCAATAGCAAAATTTGTCTCATACTTAATCTCGATCTCTCACTTTGGAACCAATATCGACGAATCTAAGATCCAGAATCATGAAATTTCGTTGGTGCAACACTTTTACATTGGAATCGAGATCAAACTGGATCCTGGTTCGGAACTAGGATCATTCGATCTCGGGTCGGGGAGGATGTTGGTGCAACCGGATATTAGCCTGTTCACTGAGCACTTTTGGAATCAACATTTGAAAAATGTCACTGCCACAACCAAAGTGGGTGGCATTGGCAGGTGGCGCCAAGTCAAATTAGTATGGGCTGTTCAAGGTTAAATGAGCACTTTTGAAAGCCCTGCTTAAGATCTACTTGCATACCGTAAGCGGGGGTGACTTTGTGACAAAATGGTTCTTGAGATCTCACGGATCGGTTATTTACCCTGGTGAACGGTACACGGGCGCAACAATCAGCGCCACGTGTGATGCTATCTAGTGGCCGTTGCGGGAAAGCTCTACCGGCTCGCACAGAGATGACAGCCATTTCGTAGCGAATAGCTGTTTGACTGTTGCTGGTGCATAAGCTGAATAATTTCATACGTGGAGACCGAAATAGGCAAGGGGAGCGTGCAACAGGGTTTATTTGTTGAAAATGTACGTCTTGTTAGTATATTTATGCAAAGAGAATAAAAACTGGATGTTTACACAATGTTGTAGGTTCGTGGGGGTACTTTGTGACACCATCAGCCTGTCCCAAAATCACCCCACGGAAATTGTTGTTGACTTAATGATATTATATTTGTCCTACCCCGCTTAAAGTTTGTACAATTAATAATGAAATTTAACAAAAATGTTGCTACTTTTGTATTCTTCCTTCTAAATATTGAATAACTAAACATTTTGATCATTACGATTGTTTACAAAAATTGCAATTACTAATTTCAGGGATATGATTGTAATTGATATAGATAACCATCACATATAGACCTATATTTAGTATAATAAATAATGAAATATTTCATTCAATACATAAAATCCATTTCCGAGGAATTAAGAAGTCATTATAAAATATTAAACCGGTAAATTAAATATTTGTATCACAATTTATTTCTTATTTGCTATAGCATTTATCTCTTAACGGTAACTACTATAAGAGCCCTTAGAATATTGTTTTCACCTGCCATAAGTCGTAATTGACCATATATTTTTGTTTTTACAGGGAGTTGGTACCAGTGCCAAGGACTTGTAAAAGGAAACTGGGCGCTCGGCTCTATAGAAATTATACAGATGAAAATCTGGAAGAGGCTGAAAAATTAGTGCAAAAAAAAAGAAGCTGTCACTGAGACAGGCTTCGCAAAGGTAGGTATGCATTTACGTCTAATCATCCTCAACGTACGGCCAGTTTGGTAATCGTGCTAAATATTTATGCACAACATTCCCAAAAACACTATGTGGCTGAAAACAAAGGGGCTGGTTTAAAAAAAATGCCAGGTGGACAACTTGTATTCACAGTGGAAGAGGAACGTGTGTATGTTGCACACACGATCGCCATGTCGACGTACGGATTTCCGGTCACCACGTTCGACCTCAGATGTGTTGTGAAATCATAACTATAGTCCACTCACGCTTTCTTCGGCCTTTTGAAATTGAACCCTTGAAAAATCATCCTAGGAGTATTATGTCATCTTGTTTTTTCAATAACTTGTATTCCACAAATATTTAACAATGTGATTAACTTTAGAGTACTGTACTATTGAATAAATGAAACTTTACCTTAATATCTTATAAAACCTGTAATATTTATTTCGTATTAAATACGAATTAACAACAGCGAGAGCAGCGACGTGTTGGCAATGGCCGGTAAGAAATAGTTCACAGTTACAATATTTTTTGACCTCGTTTTATGTATACTATTTGTAAGTTAAACGTTGCCAATTTATATATTTGTATTGTTAGGTAGCACTGACGGAAACACATTTCATTTCTGCAGTTAAAAATATCCGTGAAAATTCCCGTGTGTAGGCTGGTGTTTTTTTTCTCGTCCGGAATAAAGGTTCAATAAGCGAGGCAGGGCGTGTGTCTCGTTTTCTCTGCGTGTCTCTCTCCCCCCTCCCCCCTTTTCACTTTCCCACAGAAGATAGTACCACATGTGTAGGAAAAGTATACATTTTGTTATTTATAATTTCAGCACATCTCATACTAATTACAGTGACAGTAATGATGTCTCAGATTGTAATTTACAACTGAAACGAGATTTTTATTGTTTAAATACATATTATATGTCATTTAGATGCAACGACATATTTTAGGTGCGATGGCGCGACACAGCTCGTTGCGCGACGACACTACAAATCCAGCAGGTTGGCAGACGTGGTGTGGAAATCGTTCCCAATATGGCGGTGACGGGCGACATACAATGACATGGTATGTTTCTCAATGAAGCGTCAAGTTCGTACTCGTGTTTTTGAAACATCCTACGAAAGTTACAATGTTGTGATAAATATGTTTTTCCACGGCAGAGTGAAATGTGTTGTGATCGTTGCGTATGAAAGGGCGTGGTGGCTGCGTTGTAATCGTTACGCAGGCCAGGTGTGTGTGTTGATTTCAAATATGTGCAGAATTTATACGTTTTAACCAATAACTGATGTTATGACGAAATTAATTATTTACCTTCACGTCTGTTTATCACAACGTTGTACCTTTGCGCTAGGTGTTTGGAAAACAGTTGTGTAACGAGCTTACGTTTCTGTGATTTGAATGTCTGTAACAATCCCAACGAAATACTAAGCCCACTCAGATAAAATTAAATAAATAATAAAATAAACCTACAAACCAATAAGTACCAATGCATGTAAATATTAACAGAATAAATGTTACGGTAGGCCTATGTGTTTGCGTGTTCACCACTATCTTGTACGTTTGTCGATGTACAATAAATAAGCAACACGAGTAGCGTGCTTGAATTTACTGCGTCGTTTCATTGGACTGGTTGTCCCTTCGTTTTCATTTTTATTCCAAACATATTAATAACAACAGATTACATACTACCGTTGTTTCCGCCACGGTTGTAACAAACACCGTCGTGGCAAAATATTAATGTGTATTATGTGTAACGTGCTATATCATGTGTAACAAATAGTTATAAAACTGACCTAAATATTGTTATAGGCCTACATTGTGAACATTCGTAGGAAATTGTTTCTGCAATATGACATAATTCTTTGAACAGCTGTAAACAGCAACCAACACATTTGACAGTTATAAAAGTAGAAGTCACATGGCAGTGTTTATGTTTACGTGTAGCGGAAGGATACGTAATCAGGGACCAAAAGTAGAAATTTGGCAGGGCTTCAGAAAAGGCCTAAGTTATCGTGAATCAACTATAGGTAGGACAGGAAGACGAGTATAATTCTTTACGAACGATCTTCCAGGGCAGGACTGGGGGGATGCATTCATGAAACGACACTGTGCTGTCCTGTCTCAACGAACCTCGAAACATATAAGCTATGCAAGCGCTGCCAATGACGAAGAAGTGATCAACATGTTCTTTGAAAACCTTGAACGGGAATTGGACGGCGTTCCTCCACACAACATTTGGAACTTCGACGAAACGAACTTAGTCAATGATCCAGGCAGCAAGAAAGTGATAACACGGCGAGGAACTAAATTCCCAGAGCAAATACGAAATGCCTCGAAAGCCTGCACTTCAGTGATGATGTGTGGTAATGCAGCAGGTGAGGTAGTGCCTCTGTACATCAATTATAAAGTTGATAAGTTGTGGACGATGTGGACAGAGAATGGTCCAGATGGTGCACGATTCAACAGGACAAAGTCGAGGTGGTTCAATCAACAGTCTTTTGAGGACTGGTTTGTATCCTTGAAAAAACAAGAAAGGACCAAAGCGATTATTGGGGACAACTTGAGTTCACATATCAACTTGGAAACTGGAACGACAAAAAATTTACGGGCTGGTTTTCATACAACAGGTATATCTCCCTTTACCAATCTCAGGTTCTCAGGAGGCTACCTTCTGCAGTCCTGCAGAATGATTTATAATGCATGAGTGACGTCATCGGGGACACATTCATGGATCATCTACAGAAGAAAAGAGAAGAAACAAGGGCGCAAAGAGAACTATCAGACGACGAACGAAGTTGAACGTTCCACTGGCAAGTTAATTGGATCAGCTGATTTGGACGACGCTGCTGCTGTTACCTATCTAATGACGACTGACACGCCCAGTACATCTGGACAAAGGAGGAAAAAACAACGTAAAACTAAACCACCTTCAAGAAAGTCCACTCGCGAAGTTGTGGAGCCTGACGACGAAGACGGAAGTGACACCAGTGAAGCTTTCTCCCTTCATGATTCTGACAGCAGTCTGAATTTGTCGCAAGATGAAGAGTCCAGCTTGGATTCTCCTGTTGAAAATCCTTCAGCCGGCCGGTGGCAATGGTGTAAATTTGCTACCAGGTATATACGTGATCGTGAATTCTGAGGGTGAACTATACCCTGGCCAGATAACAGAAGAGAAGAATAAGAGATACAAGATACGTGCCATGGAAAAAAGCGGCATATATTGGAAATGGCCACAGAATCTTGACGAAATTGAGTACTCGATAGAAGAAATCATACAACACATAAAAGTGAACCTAAGAAAGTTGGCAGACAAGGTCTTTACAAAGTTAAGGAATTTATGAAAAATAAAACATTGCAGATATGGTACTGTACAGCATTGCATGGAATTTGTTCATTAATATCTGTTTTCAGTGTTTGTAAATTATAAACCGCAGTTTTGTCTAAATTAAAAAATAAGTCAAATATAAACTGATAACTATATATATATATATATATATATATATATATATATATATATATATATATATATATATATATATATATATATATATATAATTGTCTACATATTGAATTTTTACAACAGAAACTATACTTATCTTTAAATAAATATACTGTGGGTTACTTTAGTACAATCACAGTTTTCCTATGTATTTCCATTGAGAATAACTATTGTCACAAATTCACCCCACGTTGTGTGGTAACACTGTGGCAAATTTAAATCTCCATATTTATGCAACTGTTCAATTAATTAATAAAAGTAATACATGGCCATGTAGAGGAAGGATGGAAGTACTACAAACAGTAATCGATATTGGGTAACAATTGATATTTTCCTGGTGCTGTTCAAAAAAACATTAAAAACTGTACCAAAGTCACCCCCGCTTACGGTACACGTCGTGTGTTATTCCGCCTTGTGTAAAATTAATATTGCCATGGGCCTCATCACTTTATCCATGCGTCGGCCAAATGAAACTGAGACTATTAGAAAAGTAAATATTAGTACAAATTTATTCATTTTTCACTTCGATGCATTATTAAAACAGAAATTGAAAGACAATTTAAGTTATCAAAAATGGTTACCTAGCACTTTTTATTCGACATTAATATATGGAACTACTTCCCATCCATCGTTACCAACTTTACTGGGCACATGCCACTCAGTGCGCCCATTAAAACATATGCACTTAGGGGCAGTGACTTTTTCAAAAGTGCTCACTTAGTCGTGAACAGCCTTTATGTTGAAATTGTTACTGGGATGGGAATGGCCGGACGAGGGCAACGCCCCCCGCCCTGTAGTTTCCGCAGGAGGAGGAGGTGAAGGAGAAGACGTTCTCCTGCGCGACGTCTGTGCTCCTGCCGGGGAGGAGACAGGAAATGTTGAGCGACCTGCGGCAGTGACGTCACGCGCGCCCCGGGGGGAGCTGCGTGCGCAGCGGAGCGCGCCCGGAGATACGTTTCCTGTTTCCGGGCGCGACAAGCAAGTAGCGGCGGTGCGCCGCCCAGGCGTGATAACTGCGTTTGTCCCCACGTTGACTGGGCCACCGTGCGCGCGCCTGCTAGTATAGGCTGTTCACGGTAAAGTTAACACTTAAGGCCCTTTCTACAGGCATTAACCACTAACAAATATATTTAATTACAGCTCCAGCCATTAACTTTTGGGAGTGGTGAAATGTATACACTGTTTTTATTAGTCACACGGCAATGCCTATGTTAAAAGTGACGGCAAGATACAGAACTGATGAAAATAAAAATTCGGCAGAGCCTTAAAAAGTGCTCACTTTACCGCGAATCGCCTATAGCTGCCTCTACTACGTCCATGGCCACTTGCAACTTTTCTGAAGCCCTGCTCAAGTTATACTTCCAGACTATTCCTCCAGCCCACGTAAACAAAGCTTAAGGTTGAATTAAAGAAACTGCCTATGGAGCACTGCACCCGACTGTACAATGTGAAGAACTCATAAAAAAGGAGTACAGACACCATGAAAATTGTCAGAATAATGCGATTTATCGTGTATATGAAAGAAGAATGTATATATTTTACAACATTATAACATATTTTACAAAAATTTGCTTTTTAAACGTAAAAAAATTATCAATTATAATAGTCTGTATTTTTAACAAAATGTAAGGATATTTCCATTCTGGATGCTTCAAAAAGCAGAATTTGCAAGAAAATCATAGTAATAATGTATCATATCAATTTTATAACTAACTTTACTTATGTCAGTTTCAGCCATACATGTTTGTGACAAATGGACGCGCATAAAATCAATTATAAAAAAGATTTCCTACATTATTATTACAATTTTCTTACACACAATCACAGTAAATATAACGAGCTTTCTTGAAGATTTTCTCATAAATTATGCTTTCTGAAGCATCCAGAATGGAAATATGCTTACATTTTGTTAAAAATATAGACTATTATAAGCGATAATTTTTAAATTTTTAAAAGTATATTTTTGTAAAAAATTTCATAATGTTGCAAAATAAATATTGTTACTTCAGATACACGATAAATCACACTTTTCTGACAATTTTCATAGTGTCTGTACTCCTTTCTTACGAGTTATTCACGTTGTATAGTCAGGCGCAGTGCTCCATAGGCAGTTGCTTTACTCCAACCTTAACTATGACTAGAAAATTACATGAAATGTGCAACGCACCGCATATGTGCGCTCTCAATCTAATAATATTTTGCATGAGAACTACTACTTACGAGGTATTGCCAAAACACATGTCTTCTCGGTTTTTATTCATATTAATTATAAATTAAATATTATAAGAGGAGTAAAATTGATAAGCAGGGTTGGGAGTGATCATATGGCATGTTCTATAAATATTATGGCCAGATATTGCACCTGACATTTACAGAACATTGCAATGTGACCAGTCTCTCACCCGCTGATCAATTTCACCGTACTTATATGGTGCTCGACCTTAATGTTTATAGAATATTGTCATGTGATCAATGAGTGAGTGACTGAGTGAAGAGAGCTGGGATACTCGTCTTGAGAGCCGATGAGGGTGATGCGAGGTGAGTGTGGGGCAGCGCTGGGGTGCAGGGTCGGGGGAAATGGGAGATCTCCGAGAAAACCCGCCGACCAGCGGCATCGTCTGGCACGATTCCACGTGCGAAAATTCGGGGGCGACCCCGCCGGGAATCGAATCCGGTTCGCCAAGGTGGGAGGCGAGTAGTCTAACCACTACACCACCGCGACCCCATGTGATCAATTTCACCCCATATTAAGGCATATATAAAACACTATGATTCGCAACTAGACAAACTTCGGGAGGTGATTCTTCATGAAAAATTAAAAGGAAAACATATGTGACACTTAACACCTAAACCGAATATTAAGGGAGGTATGAGCCCTAATAAAAAAAAAATAAAAAAAATAAATAAATGTTTTAAACCGTATTTGAGTAAAATATCGGCAACGGAGTAAAATACAATGACAACTCTCGTAACATTATTGTATGTTATCGGGACCTTCAACGCAAGAGCGATATTTTGCACAGATACGGCTTAAAATCTCATTTTTTTAAGGACTCATACCTCCCTTAATGTTCGGTTTACGTATAGTATCACGTATGTTTTCGTTTTACTTTTTTATGAAGAATCACCTCTCGAAGTTTGTCGGTCTAATTGCGAATCAGCCGGTATAAGTAAACGTTGTTAGTCAAATATTAGATTACTCTTCTGTACACTGAAGTAAAAACACGCTTGTGACACAAGACACACGGGATAAAATGACGAGTTACCGCCAACTACACGGTTACCTCTTCAAGTCATTTGGAGCAAATTATTGCATTTAAATGTGAGTCCTATTCGCAATATTTACAAAATAATTGAAAAATTGGAAACGCATTTCAATGAACAGCTCGTGACGGATCCTTTTTCTGTGTACTACGTGAAAATTGCACGCTCTCGTGCATTTATTGTCTCTGTAGCCTTTGATTGAGATGTGGTACCTGTGTTACAATGCCACGTCAATTTCCCACAAAAGAATAAGCCGATACGGTGTCAAATGATCTAATATAAACGATTATGAATCATAATAATACCCTTTTTTTAACTATGAAAGGTTTTTGTCTTCGTACCTTTCAAATATTTCAAAATACTCTGTAAATATTGGGAATACGACCCGTATTTATACGGTATATTTTGTTCTATATGACCTAATGAATAAGCTGTGTGAGTGACTGCAATTCCTCGTGAATCACCCTGTATTAAGGAAACTGCCAACCACGTCATACAGGGGGTGATTTTTGAAAAGTCTGATTCAAAACGTGCGAAGAAACTGCCACGCCGTTTGGTTGACTAAACCAATTATTTTAGGCGGCAATTACACGGGACACACAACTATTTCACTTCAAACATGTTGTTCTCTGTAAACACGGGCACACTGGTTCCCAACTCGTTCCCATCGCAGTCACTTCTTGTTCAAAGTCAACTAGCCGTGTAAGCGACATTTTCTTCTGTCTCACGTTCATGTCGTCGTGATGTAAGGAGAGCATCCCCAGAGTCCAGTCTTACGGATGGTACGTCTTCACCCATTGATTCCTGCTTCGTATTGCGATTGCGGTATATAAATGTAGGTGTAAAGATCTGCTTTCGACCACGCTCGACGACGAAGCAAGAACTATTTTTACACTATGTATCTTGTATATCATTACCAATACATGACCGTTTGTGTTCGGGTTGCCACAGTGACCTGCTTGTCAAGTATTTATATATGGTAGGCTACAAGTATTTGTGATGAACATGCATTGAGTACAGTTATGTATAGGCTGTTCACGGTTAAGTGAGCACTTTTCAAGGCCCTCCCACCAAGCATTTGCGAGTAATGAGTATGTTTTATTGCAGACGCAGACATTAACTTTTGAGTATGGTGAAAGTATACACCACATTTATGAGTCACATGGCAATATTGAGACTGAAAAGTGGCGGAAAGATAAAAATTGGCTAAACGGAAAATATTGGAAGGGCCTTAAAAAGTGCTCACTTTACCGTGAATAGCCTATACGAAATATGTGTTGGAGATACAATTTATTGCGATTCTTGCATGATGCGTTCGATACTTAAATACGTAGACATAACACATAAGTTTTAATTGTGTATCATGTTGTATACCAGGATGTAGTCTACAAGAGTTATTTCCTATAGAATTTCAATAGCATACGTAGAAAGTAAGTACGTTTACCATTCGAAGTTTACACGACAAGGGCGGTGTAATTACAATAATTGTAAGTGAGGAGTTGCTTTCTTGGTCGGTGATGTTGCAACAAAAGGTTTTCAGTGGCCACCAGACCACTCTGTCACATGTATAAAGCTCACCCCCAACTCCACAAAATTGTTATCCATGATGAACATACATCAGAGGAGAATAAGAATAATAGCAAAATTGAATGAATCAATAACAGCCATATGATATTCCCTTTAAGAGGGTGACCGTAGAAATTAAAATAAATAAATAAATAAAAAATTTTAAAAATATATTTTCTTTTATTTTTAATTACCGGGCATTTTTTTATTTTTGTTTTCCTACGGCCCAAGAAAAATACAAACAATTTTCAAAATCAAATAGCTTTACAAAATGTATGCAAAATTACATTAAAATATTTAAAAGATTATAATACTTTAAAAACAGTATAAAATTTTAAGGTTACAATAAAAATGTACTATTACAAAAATATATAATTTCAAAAATATATACAATTACTTACCTGGCACCAATTTCCCCCAATTTACAATTTATTATATTACCAAAATTACATGCCTCGAGCGAGACGACAACCCCTAGGTGTGTGACCTACCCCCGAGTGTCCGCCATCGCAAGGCCGGGAACACACGGCACCGGAACACGCCCGGTACTCGGCGCCGGGCCCTTGAGCTTCTTACACAATAGAAACTTTAGCATTTCACTTTACATTTCCTTTCCTCTGAAGAAACCACCAATACACAATATCATTGTAAAGTCTGAGTTTAGACAGTTGAACATCGGTTCGGCGAGCTTCGTAAAAATGTGTATCTTGTTATGTAAATAATTATATTATTCAGGAATGCATTTTACGCGCTTTTTTTTTAAAATAGGCTTAACATTTATATTAAAAGTTTGTTTCAAAACAAAAACCTAATTTGTTTACTTTATTAAAATATGCCAATTCATATATTTCCTCTACACATTATATTTGTTTGCCATTTATTTAATTTAAGACGAGATTTGTTTAATATACCGAGATTAAAATCGCCTTACACTAAAATAACAAGTTTTCCACATAACTTCTCTGAAGAACCTCGGCAAAATGGCTGCTTGACTTTGACTTTAAATTTCAACTTTTCGAAATCGTAAAGTCAAGGTTGCTTGACTTTACCTTTGACAGCTCCATTGTGTCAAGCTCCATAAGAAACAACATGTCGGAAAGCAAGCGTAAGACAAATGTTAAAGTTTTCAACTGTGTAAGGGCCTTTAGCCTTGCCCCGTGCCGATGTGTACTGCTGCCCAATGCCTCTCCATGTATCATCAAAAGTGGACGGGCCGTACCCGACCCGTGGAGCTTGCCGTGTGTTCCCGGCCTAACGCCTCCTCGGTTGTGCCGTCAACCGGCAACGACTTCCCAAACCTAAGTACCCATGATCGGCGTGAGATTACAATGTATACAATACACGGAAGGGCAGGATAGCCATTATGGTCTGTGCTTCCGTTGGGTTCACATCGATAGCTACGAGATGCACTCATGATCGGCGTGAGATTACAATGTATACAATACACGGAAGGGCAGGATAGCCATTATGGTCTGTGCTTCCGTTGGGTTCACATCGATAGCTACGAGATGCACTCATGATCGGCGTGAGATTACAATGTATACAATACACGGAAGGGCAGGATAGCCATTATGGTCTGTGCTTCCGTTGGGTTCACATCGATAGCTACGAGATGCACTCATGATCGGCGTGAGATTACAATGTATACAATACACGGAAGGGCAGGATAGCCATTATGGTCTGTGTTTCCGTTGTGTTCACATCGATAGCTACGAGATGCACTCACAATTTCCACGTCTTCTGTGTATGAAACAGCTACATCAGGTTTTTCAGCTAAGGTAAACCACTTCTGTTTACGTCTTGTGACTTCTAAAAGCAGAGTACATACTTAGTTCAAATTATGTGTGTTGTAATGCCTCCTTACTCGACATTACAAAGTTTGTACATTTAATGTTACTTCCATATTAATACAAATTTGTGGCGAGCGGTTCATGGCTAATTCGTTTCATAATGTGCTTATAGTTCTAGCACAATAAATTGCATATGTTCAAATAAGTACATATGTTTAATTTTTAAAACGAAATAAATTGTTACCTGGTACTGTATAACCGGATTCCTCTCGTAAAGGGAAGTGCGTGTGTTACTCGGCTGGTTTACCACCCTGGAGCCCGAAGAGTCTCTCCTGACTACCCCTTCGACTTGCCGAGACTTGTAGGGCGCCAATGCCAGCGGCCGACCACCTGGACTGCCTTACAGCTTCTCGAAGATGATAGCTGATCGCACATCGGGCGGGTCGGACGCGCTCCGCTGCTAGTGTCCAATGTTTGTCTGTACTCTTAATTTGATGTGATGGTTTCATTTCAATCGGTTCGTAAGGGATTCGTTCGCCATTCTGTTGTATTAACCAGGGCTACCCGGTCTTGTCTTGCATTATCGAACACAGCGTACAGCACCCGACGCTTGCGTAATACTCGATTGCGATGGATGGTAAGTACCTATAAAGGCTGTTCACGATAAAGAGAGCCCCTTTGAAATCAACCTTAGAAAAAAGTCACTGCCTCCAACCTGAATATATTTTAATGGGCCCCCTGAGCGACACGCGACCAGTAAAGTTGGTAACGATGGAGGGGAAAGTAGTTCCACGTATTAACATCGAACAAAGAGTGCTAGTTAATCATATGTAATAACTTAAATTATTTCTGTCGCTTTCTGTTTTTTTAATTAATAAATAAGACGAAATTGAAAAATGAGCAGATTTGTTAGATATAAACTTTTAAAATAATTTCACAGTTTCACTCGACATACGCATGAATAAAGTGATGAGACCCACGGCAATGTTAATCTCACATAAGGCGGAAGAATACACAACGCGCAAACAAGTAGATTTTAAGCAGGGCTTTCAAAAGTGTTCATTTTACAGTGAATAGCCTACAACTATTTCACTTTAAATGTAATTTTTATGCCCGTTCGAATTAGTGTATAGCATTGATGACCTTATTGCTCTTGCACTACACAATGGGAAAATTTTCGCCTTACATAACGCACAGTGTTCGATACTCGCGCAGTATGCGATGGTTGGTACTATTTTACTTTACATTTATTTATTTTTATCTGTTCACCAATGAATAGCAGTGTCGTCTCTTGCATGGCCGAAGGTTTAAATGTGTGTCGTTTAGTGGCAGGCAAAGCAACACCACCTTTACAAGTCGTGTAATGTTTCTTCAAATTATCACCGCTAGTAGATTGTGCACTGCACTTGACACACATTGTAGAGTATTATGATTATTGTTTAGGTTGTTCCTTGTGAACATATGCTCTTTTCAAGTCGTCAAGCATTCCAGCTCTTTACCAAAGACACTATTATGGTCTGCAGAACCGAGGGGTATTTTTTATAGTAACGGTTTGATACGACATCGCGCTTGCAGCGTACTTGTGTATATTTTAGTCCTTTATTATTTATGTGACTGATTTTTCATGTACAAGGTGGTTTCATATCTTTTATATGTAGTTCTCCTCGACCCTCAGGTTATACCGATGTTATTTATTTGTATTAACTCGTACGTGTTTTAATCTAACCGGCGACTACCTACACATTGCTCTGGTGCAATTGTATATAGGGCCTATGTTTATTTTTTCTAATGCATGGGTGCTTGTTAAGGGTTACCCGTGCTAACGAGGCCTCGGTACGCTGGCCCTTGTGTCAGGCTGACAGTGCTTATTTATATGTATTAAATATACTGTAACCCCCACGACCACATAAATCTTGCTCATAGCGCAATTGTGTATACATTAACTTTTCCCTTTATGGTTGGTTGCTGCATGTTACCCATGGTATAGGCAGTCCACGGCAAAGTGAGCACTTTTGAAGCCCTAGTTACTTTTTTCTTTCAACCAATTTATATCATTCCACCACTTGTTGATATGAACCCTGTCACGTGAGTAATAAACACAGTGTATACATTCACCATACCCAAAATCAAAAGTCCGAGGCCACAATGAAATGTGTTTATTGGTTATTATGTTTGACGAAACAGCTTTAGAAAGTGCTCACTTTACCTTGAACGGCCTATAATGTTTATTTATTATATAACACCTGCGGTAGCAGACTAGGAGGGTTGTAGTGGGTGATTGAAGAGTGCACGCGGACTGGCGCACATGTGTGCTATTTCAGGCCCTACACTCACACACACCATTAACTACAAACTACTACGACATGCTTGCAATGCAATTATATGTATACCTGTCTATACTTTCTTTACATGCATGGCTTTCTTTACAGGTTAGCCGAAATAAATGGTTCAGAAATGACATCCTACTATGCTCATAACAGGACTTAGGGCCTAATTGTCTTTATCACATTGATTGCAGCCAGGAATGATACCTGTGATATGAATTTGATGGTCGTAGCTTTCACGGATAGGAAACGTCAGGCACCTACGTTTATAAGTGGGATTAGTGTATAATTAACCCTGCTGCCTTGTTCTTTGTTGGGAGTGTTGCTTATGGTATGAATTTGGTGACTATAGCTTACGCGGATGGGAAATTTCAGCCAACTATGCTTATAAGAGAGCTTATGGCCTAATAGACCCTGCAACCAGATAGATGTTGGAGGCGAAGTCTGTGATGTGAATTTGGTGACTCTAGCTTCAGCTGATGGGAAATGTCGGTAAACTATGCTTAAAAGATGGGTTAAGGTGTAATTGGCCTCGTCAAAGTACTCGTCATTGGAGCGATACATATGATATGAATTTGGTGGCTATATCTTAAACCAATAGGAAATGGGGGCCAACTATGAGAGGACTTAAGTCGTCCTTGGCCCTACCACCTTGATGCTGTGCTCTAGCTGGCACGAATGGTAGTTTGGCGACAGGATTCCAAGATCGCGGGGGATGAAGGCAAGATGACAGGGTGATTGAATTATGCATGTTAGCATAAGTGTGATTAGTCTATGTACAATTAGCATGTATATGTATGATTGTCAATTGGTATAGGTGTCATTAGCGTATGCGTACTTGACATAAGTCGTAGAATATATGCTTGTAACAAGATAGTGCATGAAGTTGCATGAAAGGGCAATGAACTCGAACCTTTTCCAGACAAGATGGACGATATTGACATGGAAAGAAAAGAGAATGAGATGCTTGTAAATGGTTGCACAATCTGGCTGACATTTGCACAATTTCCGCTGGATTCTGCCAGATTGTTGAAGTCACCGCCACACTATGTATAAAATGTTTTTTTTTTTTTTTTTTTCAGGAAATCTGAAGGAAAAAAAGGGCAATTTTGAGGGGAAAGGAAAATTTTAGGCATTTTTGGAGGATAAAAGGGAAATATATAATGGCCACCAGCTCGTATATATATAATGGCTGCCAGCCCTTGCCCCAGAACATACTATTTTCTACTACTAACCACTGTGTGCACCGGCAGCAATCCACTGCGCGGGCATGCATCAAATCACTGTGCACGCATGCATCAAATCATTGTGCACGCATGCATCAAATCATCGTGCACGCATGCTGCAAAGAAATGTATGTACAGACTTGCAAAGAAATGTATGCACAGACTTGCAAAGATGACATCAAACTGCTTGAAATTGACAAGCTAAGTTTTCGAACGTTTTACACTAATGAGGAGTTACTCCGTCAACGATATATTTACTCAATTCTACATGACTAAGTGTACATACCCCATCAATTAGCAAGATTACAGGCTACATGATTGCCGCGTATAAACGCGAAGTACGGATAGAAACATATCCCTACTGCTGGGCTTAGTACATCGAACTGGCCTGCAGCCCAGTAGCGCCCTTCAAAATAAATCCCTGCTACTCAGCAGTATCTAAAAAATAAATGATGCGGGGACGCGCCGCAGTAAAGAGAGGCGGAGATCTTGAACCGGCTGCCGAAGGGAAACAACTTCCTTGCAGTGGAGGCCATAAACCTGGAGTTTTACGGTAGACACTGACACGCCTCGTGTCCTGGCCTGCAAGCCGTAACTTCGGAACGACGTGAAATTGCCACGGCATCAGAGCTTCAAAGGTTCGTTAAGTATTCCGTGTCCGGCAGTTCGCCAGCGTGATCGAGGTGATAAATTCGGAGAGCCATCTCAGATTCTAACTCCGCATCTCGTTCACGCCCCAGTATTTCCACTTCCGATTTTTCCTTGACACATGACACTACAGAAAACTATGCCGTGTTAACTAAATGCAGAACGTTCCAAATAAATTTAGGACTGCAAAGGTATGCGAATGTGGCAGAATACATAATACGTACCAGATAATCTACTGTGATACACCTGTAAGAATTATCTACAAGTTTATAGGATGTTCACGGTAAAATGAGCACTTTTGAAAGCCCTGCTTAAGATCTACTTGTATGCACATTGTGTATTCTTCCGACTTATGTAAAATTTACCATGGGCCTCATCACTTTATTCATGCGTCGGTCAAGTGAAACTATGCAATTATTTGAAAAGTAAACATTTTACAAATATGCTCATTTTTACACTTCGGAAAAAAAAAAGAGAAAGCGAAATAAATATTATAAATTATCACAAATGGTTACCTAACACTTTTTATTCGACGTTAAGATATGGAACTACTTCGCACCCATAGTTACCAACTTTACGGGGCATATGTCATTCAGTGCGCCCGTCAAAATATATGCGGGTAGGGGCAGTAACTTTTTTTTTTAGGTTGATTACATAAGAGCTCACTTTATCGTGAAAAGCCTTTAGTTGTACGTACCCTAAAATGGTTTGTCTTAAAACAACTGTAAGCATACACGTTTATTTTCTTGGTGCTTAATTTTCATATTTTTTGTACGTTAGTAGTAGGGAAATGCTCCTTCACGCACAAGGGATTGGGGAGTAGCAGGTGCCGGGCGCCGCCATCTTGTTACATCACCATCCACCATATTTTTCCCTATTTTCCCTCAGAATTTCCCCCTTTCCCTCAAAATCGACCAAAATACCCAAAAAAATTTCCTTTTTTCCAGGAGCAGGCAAGAGGGATCAGGAGAGCAGGACCTATGACCTTGACCCAAAAATCATTATTAAAAATCATTTAAAACTATTAATAAAATCTAATTTTAAAAAGTATTTAAAAATACTTAAATTTGCCAGAGGTCACCCCTAGCCCATACTCATTATACCATCTTGGTTGGCGACCACCATTTTGGTAGACAGCCACCATCTTGGTATACTTCACCAATCTGCCATATAGGAAGCCAATGACCATTACCCTAACCCCATGACCTTGAAAATAAAACATTTACAAATAAATTATTATAAACCCAAATATTTACAAATAAATTATTATAAACCCAAACATTTACAAATAAAATATTTTAAAATTATTCAAAATGAATTTTAAAAAAAACTTGCATTTACGAAGGTCCCACAGCATCACCATTAGTCACATTCGTTCCATCCCCAGCATTCCGCCATCTTGATTTTTTCGGTCGTCACTTGTTTACATGCTACTGAAGGCAGCCATCTTTGTTTATATGTTACTGGAGACAGCCATATTTGTTTTTTCTTTCGTTATTTATTTACATATTACTTGTGGTCACCATTTTGTAGGCAACCACCATCTATTCTATTTAAAAGAAATATTTTTTCGAATAAATGGTACAGGTAGCTACATGCATAACTCATAAAATTGACTACTTGCATAATTTATTAATTATTTTAAATGCATATTGTTGTTATTAAAAACTCATAGACCAACAGGAGGATATGAAAGACAAATATTAAGAAAAACAAATAATTTTATAACTATAATTTATTATTATTATTTTGTAAATACATTTTTTTTTCAGAAGAAAGCACTTCACCGCATCATCTGATATAACGCCGATCTGTAAGTGCTCTTATGATCGAAACCACCTCTTTCATGGCCGAGTAATCCCCACATTGTTACCTACCAAGCAAATATTTAAGTCTGTCTACAAGTTTGCTGCGATCTTCTATCAATATATCGTCAGTATACTGGTGTCTTTCGCCTTATTCACATCACTTGTGAAAGGAAACTCGTTGGGGAAATGTGTGGAGCGGTCGATGGAATAATCATCGTCTTCAACACTATCAGTATCATCACACTCATCATCCATGCTGTCTTTATTATTGTCTTCACTTCCTGCTGCATCCTCGATAGCAAGTTTACTTTTCTGTGTAGCAGGAGTTGTATGTTCATCAGTATTTAGAGCTGATGGCCGTTTATTTTGAAGTTTTTCGACTTCACACAAACATCTTGCAAGTGTACCTTCCACATAAACCGACTGTACAGCACTTAGTCCGACTTTAGCATTAACTGTGACGCAATTATCGTCTTCGGAAACGGTACCCATTGATGTAGCAGGAGGTATTGATGGCATCACTTGCTGGTTCCCAGGAGACGAACCCTATTGGCAGACAGCGATGAACTGATCGAACCCACGCCTGTACCTTCCCTTATATAGCAGACAGTCCTTAACGATCGTCAAAACTTCATATTTCTCTTTCCAGCACAAGGCACACATATCTTTAAAATCTGATAGAGACATGTCCATATTAACATGATCATCGTAAACGTGGCGTAAATTCATATCGTCCATGCGAAACAGCACCAACATGTTTCCATTGTCGCGAAGCAGTTTTTTGGTTATGCGCGAATAAGTCTCGCAGAGGTACACACAGTCAACTTTCGTATGTCGACCCATGCTAAAGTATTCTTTAATGCAAGTTTGTTTCTTGCAGGCAATGTCGTCGAAGACAAATCGAGTTTCGCTTGGAGGTACGACGGCTTCGTTATCGGTGCATAGGAAATAGCCCACGCCATCCACAGCTTGCAGTACCCGTGCTAGTCGCTGGTATATCGGTTGCTGAACTGATTTTGAGTATAGGTACACATCTCGAACCTAAGGCCATTCTCTTCTTCCAGCAGGCTCAGTGGGACGTATTTCTTGCCACAACTCGATGGTCCCATTATGATGCAGTGATGCAAGATGGCGGAATGAGTACGTGGGAGGAGTGGAGGAGAGGGAGTCAGTAGTCTGCTGGGGATGGAACGAATGTGACTAATGGTGGTGCTGTGGGACATTCGGAAGTGCAACTTTTTTAGAAATTCATTTTTAATAATTAAAAAAAATGATTTTTTTTTATAAATTTTGAGTTTATAAGGATATCTTTGGTTTTTTTTTATTTTCAAGGTCATGGTGTCAATATTGAGGTAGTCTGCATCTAATATGGTGGTATTACTCTGTAATGTATTATGCTTACTGACTTTTCTGCATTTTTCTCAAGTTTTTTTTCCAAGGTCATGGGTTTAATAATGTATTATGCTTGCCGACTTTTATGCATTTTTTTCTCGAGTTTCGGTTTTCAAGGTCATAGTCATTGGCTTCCGATATGGCAGGTTATTGATGTATAACAAGATGGTGGCCGCATACCAAGATGGTGGTCGCTTACCGAGATGGCATACTGAGTATGCTAGGGGTGATCTCTAGAAAATTTACGTATTTTAAAATACTTTTTAAAACTAAATTTTAATAATACATCTTTATATAATTTTTAATAATTAAGTTTTTGGAATTTTTTTTCGGAATATTTGAATATTTTGGATTTTTTGGGTCAAAGGTCCTCCTCTCCTGACCCCCTCCGCCGGAGTTACTGATCCCTCTTTGTCTGCTGTGGGACAAAGAGAAATTTTTACGGTATTTTGGTCGATTTTGAAGGAAAAAAGATGGCGGACGGTGACGTAACAAGATAGCGGCGTCCGGCTCCTGCACTCCTACTCCCCAATCCCTTTTGCGTGAAGGAACATTTCCCTACTACTTACGTTGATTGATAATTGTTGACAATTTATTTGATTATTAAAATTTTTGAAAACTGTTTGCTTAAATGATTAAATATAATATTAAACTATTTCTTAAGCGTTAGGATCAAGCTATACGAAATTATCGGCGCAACTGGAATTGCACTTTCGTTCCTTTTAATGAAATTTTCTTTACCAGAGTGAACATTCTTCTATTATCTTGAGTGTATGACAACTCTAGCTATACAACGTGCGCAGTGATTTTACTGTGGAAACACGGTAACTATCGTTTCACGATGGAACATGCACACAGTGCCGTTGATCTTAGCGTGTCCGATTCACGGCGCAGTACTTAACACGATGGACCTTACACAGACTTGTGCGGACTGCCAACATTGTAAGTACTAGTGGTATCTTCCTTCACTTGTATCTGGCGCATGTTTACAGGCCACTTTCATGTCGAATATGCACGAAGGCTAAAATCGATGAGACAATCTCATTACGATGGTTTCTGAAGAGGCTCACCTACCCGGAGTTCTACTCCCAGCGTGATGCAAATTACTATGTTGGCCTCCACGGCCACCCTGATAATTCAACAATACTCCATTAACTAAAAATCCTGTCATATTTTAAAATTGCGGCGGGGGAAAGTTATGCGTTCGTTGTGAAAAATACGAGACTCGGCTAAATGCACTCCACTCCCACCCTCCCTCCACCAGTACGTGATGCGGGGGTTGGACGTTCATGTCAGTTAGCGCGCAGAACCACCGAGAATACATCCAAATCCACCCAACAGCGGTCGACGTTCAAGACTATCTCGTAAAGTCGAGATTATATCACGTTGCCACGGAAAAAGTATCCAGAAAATAATCTCGCAGAAGCAATCGAAATACTCAGTTAACGTGAGCATGCATAGCCAGGATTTCAATCAAGGGAGTTGAAAGACTTGTGCGGCTCGTAACAACGAGGCCTTGTGAGTCGATGCGGGTGAAGTGAGGCGAGAATGAAGCAGCGCTGGAATGCAAGGGCGGGGGAACGGGAGATCCCCGAGAAAACACCCGCCGACCAGCACGATTCCCACTTTCGAATATCCGGCCTGGAATTGAACCCGGTTCGCCTTGGTGGGAGGCGAGCAGTCTAACCGCTCAATGATACTTTTGAATAGAAATAGAATTTGTAGCTTAAATTACGGGTTCCCAGACGAACAGCCCCCCCTTTTTTTCCCCCTAAAAAAAAAAGGGAATCTATATAACTAATATACTGTTTGTTAAGCTGTAGTAGTCGTGATAGAATTGAACATCCTGAATGGCTATACTGCTAAGTAGGGTAAATAAAAAAAAAAATCTAACCGCTCAGCCACCGTGGGAGATGGAGGTAGAGAAAAAAATCTTCTCCGAACTGATTTATTGATTCAGTTTCCACTGATAACAGATAACAAAGTTTGTGTGTGTAATGTTTAGAATAATACACGCGTTATTTCCTTTGCTTTATCATTTCCATAATTTAATTACTTCTGCCCAGCAAGGGGGAAGCGAGTGCCCTCTTTTCTCTGCCCCATAATAACTACGTACATAATTGTTTACACATGACGATGTCGCAATAAAATAACTCAATAAATTTCTGAGTATATAATTTTAATTTTTACAACTAAAACAGAGAACTACGAAAAACAAAAATGTGTCCAAAATATTTTATTATAAATGCTCTGGTTATTACCGTGCCGTATTTCCCTTTTTGTTTATAAATAAGTTTGACGCGCAGAGTAGACTTCAAATTCCATTTTCTTACCCGAGTGGACGAGTCAGAAATACAGAATGTGTCTAAATTCCCATTACACATGGTAAGGGCTTGTACTGGGGACCAAGACGGTTACGTTTTGCAGAGGAACTTTGGTGCGGAAACCCTTGATGGGAGGCGAGCAGGTTAACTGCTCAGCCACTGTGGACCCCACAGTGGCTGGTAATGACTGACAATGTACGACTACAGAAAATTTACATTTTACGAGATGTTCAATAGTTTTGTGCTTAGATTTCATCGTGTGTTATTTGCTAGTCATGAAAAGTCAGGAACATGTTTATAGTTTATCAGCAATGTCCCTGCCTTTTTGCAAGCAGGAAATAACACACAGTGAAAATTAGATACAAAAATATTTAAAAACAAGTAAATTGTAAATCTACTTTAATCAAACATTCCCAGCAATACCTCTGAAACTGAAATGACACGAAAACGAAGATGTTCTGCATAATAGGGGGCGAAGGGCAGCCTTAAGCGCTCGCACGTATCGAGGCATGGAAGGAGCAGCAGGCTTGCTGACGATACACGCGCACAACACGCCGCGTCAGCAGAGTGCGAAAACACCGCACCAAGCTCCTATACCGCCCACTTCCACACCGAAACTAAATCCCCTGGCAGAACAGGCTCTTGGTGGTGGTGGTTTTCGGTTGGCGTGCAACGTGTTCCATGGCACAATATGGGGCGAAGGGCAGCCTTAAGCGCTCGCACGTATCGAGGCATGGAAGGAGCAGCAGGCTTGCTGACGATACACGCGCACAACACGCCGCGTCAGCAGAGTGCGAAAACACCGCACCAAGCTCCTATACCGCCCACTTCCACACCGAAACTAAATCCCCTGGCAGAACAGGCTCTTGGTGGTGGTGGTTTTCGGTTGGCGTGCAATGTGTTCCCATAGCCCTGGAGCGCACGACACGACGTCCAACAGCCAATGAAATATAAGATAGATCGTCGTAAGCCCGACCGATTCTGTCGTCCGACCAGCAGTTTTGGATTACAAATTATTTCTATTCTTCGTCGTGTCGTGCGGCACGACGCACACTACGTAAAACCTTGCAAGATGAAGTTGTATTGGAAACTTTCCCTACAATGGTAAATACGCAGCTTAAAAGAAAAATTAATTGAAAATTACTGAATCTAACTAAAAAATAATAATTTTACCTTAGTATGCATTAGCGATACCAATTTGTCACCATTACGTATTACAAATTTCCTTCTTGTTCACCGCCTTTGGAACTAACGTAGCCTATCAGCGCCTTCTAAACAGTTAGGTTAAATGC
The DNA here is from genome assembly GCA_029891345.1 of Dryococelus australis. Lineage (NCBI taxonomy): Eukaryota > Metazoa > Arthropoda > Insecta > Phasmatodea > Phasmatidae > Dryococelus > Dryococelus australis. Next base: position 75,794,270 of record CM057007.1, on the reverse strand, counting down.
CGAGAGGGTAGTGTCAGTCGTGCTGTAAATTCAAGTAGTCACATTGAAATGTGTCGTGGTTGCGTTTTTGGTCGTGATGTGCTGTGTTGGTCGGGGCTATGTGATTCCGGCATCAGGGTTGGCGTCGTCATAATTGATTCGCTGCTGTGCCAACAGATGCAGCATTTAGATTTAACTGGACACCAGTGACCAGCCAGTCGTTTTGGTTTTCGGTCTCTGTCTCACACTCGCTCCCTTTCGAAAGTGCGTATTTTCCGATGTCCGTCTGAACTCCCCTCCACACTCCGCAAGGTATTCCTCCCCCACCCAGGTTTGCTCCCACCCCTACACAGCTGCCTACTGCCGACAACCCCCGTGGTGAGGGATGTCCCCCACCAGCTTGCGGTCTACCTGCTGACTGCCTTCCTCATGTCTGTTCCTGGCGGTCGCTCTTCAGCGAAGTGTTGTCAACGAACCTGTTACCTTTTCCAAGCCTTCCAACATTCTTTGCACTTCACATACTTGTTCGTTCTTACTATATTCGAGTAAGGTATGTTACATGGACATTTTTGAACGCCTCGCTTGCTATATTACCATCGATCACTAGTATGTAATGTAAAACTACAAACGTTTTGTCCCGTCTGATGGCATGGGCGGGGATGCCACTTGACATATAAAGGAGTCACCATGGCTGTAGCACGTGGTGTGGCAGAGGAGCTTCTGCCCCCATTCAAACAATAAATAAAAAGCACTGAATATGAAACACTGTAAAAATTTCCGATCGAAAGAAAGTAATGTAAAAATAAACAATGGTTTAGATATTAGAATATGAACACACAATACGGAGCCAAAAATATAAAGAGGGTATGCTACCTACCCTTCTCATCATAAATCCGGGCTACGACCATTGCGTAGACTGCTTCACCTACGGAGCACACCCAAAGAAAACTAGTAGAAGTGTATACTACTTAATACTGTATATAATACTACATACACTATAATACTGTATATAATACTGTATGCTACTGCAAACTGTATATAACGGCATAGTACTGCAGACAGTGTAAGATTTTGTGTAGCTGTTCCCAGCTCATCGTCCCTGCGAGGAAATAAACAGCCACCCCTCGTCTTAGCTGCCATACAATTTTAAAGATATTGCTATCACTCCATCGTTTTGTTTATGCTGCTGTATTCAGTTTTCTAATTAAAAGTATTGTTCTGTTAGAAATCTTTTAAAACTGTATGTTAGCCATTATTTTTAGGGAAGTGGTAAGAAAAGAAATAAACACAGTAGTATTTTGTTTTTGATAATATATTGGTACAAGAACATTTGAAACAAACAAAAACAAAAAAGACTAACTTCTATTCATATGCCACTCGTAAATTCTGTATTTTCTTATTTTCCTTTGGCTGTGTATTGAATTTCGGAAGTAATTAATGTGACTCAACCGCATCTTCAAAATTCTGCTTACTCAATGATAAGAGCATTCCTTTTTGTTCCTGCATTTCTAAAATGTTATTATATATATATTTACCTTTCAGTTACCTAATATTAACTATGTGGCACATATTAATTGTAAACTGAAATGTTTGGATTATTATATATAATTATACGAAATATATGCTGTGTAATTTTTTTTAGTTTAAAGTATTCCCGCAAAGTAAAATAAAACGTCATTTTAATCACTTAGATTTATTATTTAACCTCAGAAATGATTTCACCCAAGTACTATTCGATGAAAATCAAAATTTGTGATTTTTATACAGGGGTTTATTTTATACCAAATATCAGCCATTTTATTTTGTTACATTAAGTGCTCGTAGTATAACATGGAAAATTGGTAATACTTCAATTATTTTGTTTGGTGGTAGAATAATGATAAAAATATAAAAAATTTATCATAAAGAAGTAAAACATAATTTAAAATACTGAGTACGTAAATGGCGAAGTCGCAGTGGTTATGACATAAAAATGATGTAACTACAATATTAGGTAAAACCTGATATTCATGTGATGCCTAATTCGAGTAAAATGAATTTCACTCGTCCGGATTCGCATAATCCATTCATTGTATGTTCACATTTTTTGGATCGGCCCTTTGAAAAAACATCCCACGAATAACATGTTGGCTGGTTTATTAAATAATAATCGTGAAACCTTTACTGCTGTTTACTTCGGAGTACCGCAATATAAATAAATAAAGTATAAACATATTTTCAGTAATTCCCATAGTTTCCTAAAGATAAATGGAGTCAATTCTGTTTTTCTTTTTAAATTATTAAATGGACTATATATAAATTCCCGGTATCTTTATAGCGCCTTACAAGTGTTTCCTTTTTTGTCAGGATTTTCTCTCAACAGTTTGAGGACTCCAGTTAAATATGCAGCTATTCAAGTCCTTTGGTCTGTATTTCGCACTAAGCAATTTATAAACCCAGGAAGCAACTGTGTGAGAGAATCATGTATCTAAAGCAAAATGATTTTTTTGTACGTGTTCCCATAAGGCGGCTTTTGTAGGCTGTCATGCCAGAAATTGCTAAACGACGTAAGTTACTTCGATATACAGTATAAGTGGCAAGGAAAACAGTAGCTGAACGTTATGTCACGGAGCTTTGTCGAATAACCAAAAGGTTTAACTTTGGTTCCACAATTGTTATTTTACAAAAGAAGTTATTTTTAAACTGCTGCAGCCCAATGATAGTACTTTGGACGTAATTAATTGACGTTGGCCTATTTTTTTTTTTAATTTTTAATTGTTTATGCTCGTCCGCATGAAAGTGAAGTAACTACGAACTTTTTACCTAAAAAGCGTTCCATGTTCGGAAAAGCACTCTATAAAGTATTTGAAAAACTTAAGGTTTTATTTATGTCTGTACAGTAAGCGACTACGCAGTACGCAGAGAACATTTTCGGAGGGAGCGACAGAAAGTAAAGAAAAAGTCTTGAGGGCTAGAACAAGCAGAAGTTATAGATACGATTCCGGAGAGCGCCATTTCTGGCACTGCTTCTGTAACGTTCCTAGAACTAAAGTTAACGACTTTATTCTAGTCTATGGTTTCTTATTGGCTTCCACTACAAATGAGACAGCGTTGTACCAAATGTGTCTTTGTTGGACTCCCTCACCTGTCTAGCTATATTTAAAAAAAGGAAACGCCCAAATAATTGACATGACAGCTGCTCATTTTACTGTTCCGCAAAACTGTAATTTAAGTACATATATACACCTACACGTATACATATATACAAAAATCTATATTCATACTACGTTGATAAAAGTTCTATTTATTGTTTCAAGTGAAATTACCTTATAAACTTATAAACATATTTAAATTTTCGGACGTACCAACATGTGAAATGTGCGGCTGACAGATTTCAGAGCTATTCTATGAAACATTTTCATGCGAGGGACGCCCGGAACAGAATATTTTGAGGACAGGTGTCTGTGTGAAAATTGCATTGCGTCTTTTAGTACTTGCAGCACTAAGCCCCAGTGTATATGATAGTATTAAAGTTTCTCTGCCGTTGAGAAATCTCATTGTTTCAGTAGTGTCATTTACGAGCATACTTGAACACCACAAAACATCAAAAAGAAAAATCATGCAAAAATATGTTTATTGTTTCTGCATTGAACATTCATTATAGAGCAACTTTTCCATTTATTAAAACAATTTACTACAGTAAAATAAAATCGGTATTCTTTTGACAGACAGCCCACCAATAAAGGGCGAGTTCGTGTGTTCTATCACGGCATACAACTTTCCTTGTAAATAGTGGGCTTCATAGGAAAATGTTACCTAAGTGGAAGAGTTAATAATGTATAGTTAAAATTAAATAACTAAATAGTTTATCATTACTTACTGAATTAGATGGCACAATACGTTAAAACTTACCGCTGTTAATATTACTTTATTGTTGTTTAGCTGCAAAACATGACAAGGAGAGCAGTCATAATATTATACAGCAACTGGTATTGATGACATAGTTCTGGAAATGGGTCAACGATTTTTGCGTCAGCATCATAGTCTCCAACATAACATAGATATGGCAGCAACTCATCACCTTATCCAGCACTAGAAACGTAAGGATTTGCCATTCACTTGTTCTTACAGTGCTCACAATTTCTTTCAGAATCTAGTGAATATACATGAAATGGACCACCTCCAGTACACATGCTGTGGGTTTACAAACACTGGGAGCCACGTGGCACTTGTTTGCAAAATTGGCGTCATCACTGACAGAACAACTGTGCGGAAGAATAAAGTGTTTTAGTACTTCTTTCGTAGAAATGTCAAAATTTGGTAAAATTATATGAAATGGATTATGCCAAAGGGAAAGTTCAGATATTGCATATAAGCCGTCAGTATGTCTGACGAAAACAGCATTTCGTAAGGCATATTTCTGTTCAGGTTCTACGGCACATAATCACACCAGCATCACGGATGCGTAAACGCATTGCCTAAACGTATTGCGGACAGGGAAAAACAAATCGTTTCAAGTTTATTTATAATGAACAGCATGCGTGCACAAAAGCTTATGTACAGAAGTAACAGGATAAACATGTCAACTCCAAACTATTATGTGTACGTAAATCCGTATAGCAAACTGAACTCAAGTATTTGGTTTGATACATGTCCGTTACCATTGTATCATATAATGAAAACCGGGTACTTCAAAATACGATAGGGCCATAACTAATTCTACGATAAACTGTGTGTCGGGTAATAATGACACTGATCTAAGATGGCGAAACTAGCTGCATGAATTTTCTGCCATAGAAATTTGTAACAATGTACAGAATGTTGATCCAAACTGGCCACAGCACTTCGGCTCGGAATATAAATTTAACATAATACTATAACTAACACAAGGCACCACGTAGATCTAGCAGTTTCATTTCACTTTTAATTACTGCAACATCACAAATAATTGCACTTATATAATTGTAGAAATTAAGTTCGTTCAGATATGTCCGCTTTGTTTTGCTTACGGATTTCGTGTTTGTTTTATTTAAAACTTCGCATATGTCAGAATGCCAGTGAGAACATAAATGCTGAAGATCACAACACGCAAATATTCCTTCATAGATTAATACATAAATTACTACATTTTACAATTCTTTTGGCAGTTTGGATTCATGTAATAAAATATTTCTCTCCCTTTCTCGTCTTTTACATTTTGCTAGTGTGAGTTGAAACTTTTCGTCACACGAGCACTTTTTTTGACGCGGGTTTTTTTAAAATAAATTTCCACAGCCTTGTATTTATGGGTCTGGTTATATAAACCATTTTCGAAACTCCAGTTCTCCAGCAGTTGGGCGCCGTTTCTTTTCTTGCGTTTGTTTCACTTTTCTCCCTTCCTGCTAAATCTGGACGAATGATGCATTTTGAACTTTCACTTCACTAGTAGCTTATATCCTACACAGCACAGTTCCGGACACAACAGTATGGAAGGGTAGCTAGCGGAAGGTTGACGAGCCTGTTTGTGTGTGATGAAGATCGGTAGTAGTGTTTAGAAAAACGAGGGGGGGGGGGTGAAGGAAGGAATGGCGCACCAGGGGGTAGCAGAGGGTCCACCTCGAGTCGGAGGTGGTGGGGGAAGCCGTACCTCAGTGCTGCCGCCGAGAGGAAGACTGCTGAACTACACTGCCGCGAATGCAGGAATTTCTCTTTCAGTTTTCTCAGAAACGAAAACGAAACTGTAGTTACAATACTGTTGTAATTCTGCATTACGCTATATAGACACATTTTCTAAATTCTTTAAAACAGCGATAATTACCATCATTTACTAATGAAGCCATAGCATAATATAAATGACAATAAAGTATTTTTTTACATCCAGATGCAATCTAAAAATATCAATGATTGAAGTGGTTGCTCTTCTTTCGATGAAAATGTCTCCTAGGTCAAGTAAACAGTGAGCAAAATAATCAACAAATTCACTCAAATTCATGACTAACCATGAAGGTACAGTGGAATCTTAATATCTTAGTGTACCTACCGGTTATTTTGATTGCTTAATTATAAAAATTGAAATTCCAGCAATAAGCAGACAAGAATTTTACTGCCGGTAAGCTATATTTAGAACATTGCTAATCGGCGTCGGCCGTAGCACTTCATAGATGTTTGCCCCCACCCACCCCAGGTCAAAGAGCTGCAGTCTCGTGTAGTTGCAATTTACAAATTGTTCATCATTTTTGAGCAATGTCTGCGTACGAATACCATGTAAGGCATTTCCCACGCCTGAATGGCAGTTTCCGTTTCATATTTCCGCCTGTAATGCGTATGTTTTAAAAGTGAGAAAGGACTAATACAAGTGTTTCACAATCGTACTTGGATATTAAACTTCAGATTTAGGCTACTTAACGTGACATGCGTATTAATAACCCAACATTTAAACCCCAAATATGCTACCGCGTTATGGAGGTTAGTTCGAATTAAAGGCAGTAATCGTGATTATTTACATGAAATGATTTGATGAGGGCGACAGATGTCGTGGAATGTGCAGGTCTTTGTTCAGATACCCATTATCCACACACTTAGTGTTCCACCTTAAAAAAATTGTTCAGTATTTGCTATTAACTAGTGTTTCAGGTCTAACTTCAAACATGTGTACCACTATAGGATTCACTTTAGACCATAGGTCGTATATATATTCAACTACTTTTATCGCGATTAACCTGCAGCCAACGTTTGTCAATCGAATTTAGGTACAGCATGTATATTGGTATATGACAAAACTTTAACACAAAAATATGTTTTCCTTCTAATGTCGATAATCATCGATATATCCGAAATGCTAGCGATCACCCGTTCTCTCTCTATAGAGAGCTTAACATGTGTGCCTTCAGACTACAAGTGAGCCATGTACCGCACCACCCATATAGTATATTTTTTAATTTTTTAAATATACCAATGACGTTTATTCCATGGACGCAAGGTAAGCAATGCTTTCCCTATACATATTGGAAATGTTTGACCTTTAATAGTTTTCGCCTTAACTTTAAACACATTTATTTCTGAGTTTCCCGTTTCCGACTCGAGAAAAAGAGTTTTCGTAACTCCCGTGCTGTACACGTATAGTGCTGCTATCTAGTATTTATTTCCACAAACGGGAGGGAACTCGAACTCGCAAGCAACAACACGCGACCATGTTCCTTCGGCAGGGTAAGCATCGTTCTGTTTGCTTCCTCCAGTCCTACATATTTCCCTGGAAAGTGAATGAAAGTGTTCGGAAAAACGTGAGTTTTCTTATAATTTGTAATATGCTCTCTTAATAATATTCAGTTTATTTATATTATTACATTCATTTCGATTCCGTTTTTAAAACTAATGGTAGATATTATAAAACGGTAAATACATGTGGAGGATAAGTAAAGTTGGAAGTTGCGTTTGTTAGTAGAAATTGCTTACCCTGTAAAAAAAAACTCACTACACGCCACTGAAATATACATACTGGTACCATTCGCTACTGCTGCTGGTATTGCATTTATATCACACCTCAAAACCACCAATAAAAGTAATTGATCACTAATAACATCAGTGTTATTAGTGAACAAAATTAAGTTCAGAAGCTCAAAAAACCTAAGTCAGTTTTCGTCTAATTCTTTTAACATTAGACCACGGCCCAACGAGCACAGTCAGTCATCCTCACAAACTATTACATGCTGTGTTCAACAATTTATTACGGAATGATATCACTAGAGCAATTACTGCGTGCATTACGCTTATTGTAAAGCGGTGAAAGAGATATTCAACAATAATATAAGTTATGCCCACTGCGTTTCAGTATACAAGTTAGCCTTTCGGGATAATATAAATACCTAACCCACACATAACTACATTTTAGAAAGTATTCATTTCACTTAAATTAAAAAAGGCAGATAACGGGGGCGGGGAACAAGTACAGGATAACCCAATACAAGCAGTAAGGAAGAAGAACGATAGATACCGCCACTTACAACTTGCATGGATAGTAATTGAAGTGCGGGAGACCAAAGTACTACATCTTCACGACGTGTAACACTAATTGCATGTTCAACAACCACAACGCACTCCCTCGCCTATGGCCGACAGAGCCAGCTAGTTGTCGAAACAATAACAAGCACATCTACGTATTATCCAGTTTTAACTTCAACGACAATGTTACTGACCTTGAAGGAACACTGTCCTATGTCTCGCTGGTGCCAACGAACCTAACCTCTCGCCATTTAGACAAACGTACGCCAACCTTTCCTGAAAACAAAAAGAGAAAAAAACATTTCACCATCAGTAAACAGTACAGACCTGCCGTTCAAAAAATTAACCGTTTTAAAAAATAAAATTTTATCTTTTTTTCATCAATAACCACATACTTATATACGCTTATATTTGACATAATTTCAATAGTACATGGAGCATCTATGTTCTGGGACTAAATGACCTCAAGTAACCTTTGACCCTGTACCCCCTCCCTACAACCCAGTAGGGGTACCTCTACTTACACCCCGACGCTACCTTCAGTGCTGTGATTGACTACCCCCTTCCCCCTCCTGCCCTGAGAGGTATGATGCGATTGACTTTCAGCTGATGGTGGGGTAACTCCTCCATCGCTGTCGGGTTACCCCTATTTCCTTCCCCACCCACACTCCTACCTGCCATGCTGTGTTCGCTGTTGGTTAAGAAAGCAATACTGCCACAAGGGACGTTTGTGGGATTTGTCTCATTAAGTGTAACTATACATGTTGACCCATCGACTGCCAAACCTCAACTGAGGAGTGGAGCACTAAGCACTTCCCCACTTACCTGTCCCCACGCCACCCACCCTGTGGAACTACCGGAGACTTCAGGACCTGTTTTGGTGTGCGTCGTGGGTTGGGGAACTGCCAGAGTGGGTACCTCTCACAACCGGTGGGTGGAATGGTATTGAGTTCGATTCCTGGACAGGGTACTTTTTTTATTTTTGGAATACTAGGCCGACTGGGTTCGATTCCTAGACAGGGCATTAAAAAATATATATTTTTTGATTGCTCTGGGTTCGATTTTTCGGTTTGGTTTTTATTCATTTTTTGTTTTTATTTCTAAGAGTACCAGATTCGATTATTTTTTTTATTGCTACTGGGTTCGATTCCCAGACGGAACCTCTATGTATATATACTTTTAATTTTTGGATTACTTCCGAGTCCGATTCCCAGACAGGGTATTTAATATTTTTTTGGAATATTACATGGTTCGATTCCCGGACAGAGCACTTAGAATTTTTTTCCTAACCCTCGGGATCTGACGATCGGTGGGTGGATTGATAGTAATTTCGATTCCCATTCAGGATACTTACATTTTATTTGTGCACCTGCACAATGAGAGTAATCACACGTGCTGACCCATCGACTGCCGGACCTCAAATGATAAGTGAAGCGGTATGCACTTTCCCACACCATTACACTACAATACCCGTTAACATGTGAACTAATATTGCAAAGGTAAAAAAAGTGACTATATCTATTGTTATAAGTTAGTATGCATTCTTTAGAGAAAACTTCACAGCAAACAATGAATTCGGAATAAAAGGGTTTATATTGTGAGAAGTATCTCGAAGTGAGAAAGTTATATTCTCACGAAGGATATTGTCACAGTAAGCCTATTCGCCCTCTACATCGTTGTTTGAAATATTAGTGTTTGATAGTAATGATTTTTTAAATAATGGTTTAAGGATGTGCTACATATAAATGGGAAGTTATTTTTATTCCATACACATTAATTTCACTGATTGCATATACATGTTATGTGTTTTTCCACTAAAAGTTTTTATGAGGATATGTTTTGAGAATGAGGGGGTAAGGGGAGGTTGTTTAGGGGAGAGGGTGAAGGGGTTTGTTAGAGGGGGTTGAGGGGAGAGGATGTTGGGGAGGGGTGGGGGCAGAGGGTAGGGATGGGGATAGAGGGGTGGGGGTCACAGGGTAAAAGTTTGTTTGATCATTTTGTCCCAAAACACACACTCCCTCTAATTGCCATTAAAAATAAAATATGATTGACAGAGTCTCATAGCTTTCAAGTAATAAATATCATTTAGCTGCTTACAAATTTTCAAGAAATGACAACCATGTACAAAAAAAAAAAAGAACCAAAATAAACAGAGTATTGCAATTATCTGCTTTACTACAGATCCGAAATATGCCTATTTGCCTGTCGGTATACATCTCGGGACAAGCAGTATACACCTCTGTACATAATATTTACTTAAACTGTACATAACGTGAAGTATACTGTATACATCTCGACATAAATAAAAATGTTGCTATTAGGAAAGCTTTGTTTTATTCACAAAAATTGGTTTAAATTGTTTAATTTGTAGATTTGTAAATTTCTGTGAAACGTATATTATCAAAAAAATTTATGAACTTATTAAGTACAAAAATGAGGTAACCCTACCTACAAAAATTTACCTGCAAATAATGAATAAACACGAGTCTTAAGGTGTTTATATATGTTTATATCAATATATACCAAACATATAAAATTACAATTTAAGAGGTTATTAACATGTTTTGTAACAGTGAGCAGTTTCTTGTCGACTGTCGCCAGCAAATAGTTTGGCAAAAGGTACTGCATTGTAAGGGTAATGACGTTTGAACACATTCCTTTGGCATATCAAAACTACAGCAATGCAATTCACAAATTTGCAGCATAAAAGTTGCATAAGGAGTTCCCTTACGGTTGGTTCTCACTTATCATTTCCCTCGATATTCATTTTATCATAAAATAGTTCACATGTTAAACTAAATCATCATTGAGCATATTACTAAAATTTCCATATAAAGTATTCTGTTAAATTCTTATAACGTTACTGTTAATCTGTGCAATTCATATTACACGGAGAAACATATTTACTATTGAAGAAGTGCACATATGGCGAAGGTAACCAGGCAGAGGTTTTTGTTTGCTTGGAATGTTTGGGAGAACAAATTTAGTAAAGCCACGAAATGGAAACTATTCTTCTGTAATGAAACTTGACGAAAAAGTTATGCAGTTTCTATTAATGCCATGCCGAGCCAAATGACTGGAGGATGAACTGCAGTCCTGGGGGATACTGTCCACTCCTGATGACGGCTACATCTACGATGGCGACTAGTTGAACCGATGTTGCTATCAAATTTTCATCAATTATGGTTTGGCGAGCCTTTGACCTCGATGGCAGCTAGATTTTCACGACTTCGTGTCTACGTAACGTCAAGTAAGGCGTATATAACCATTAAAGCTAAACATGGGTTGAATTTACATAATGAACTTGTTTTTCAAACTTCTCCAGACAGTGATTTTTCAAAAAAATCCAATGCTCAAGAGTTCTTGATTATTGTTTGTTGGTAGATTCAAAATCACACACTTTAAGAGTTTTCTTGCTCCACAAGACTGTTGCTAGCTGAAAGCAAATATTAGTGTATTTACCGTCATAGATCATTTAATTGAGCTACATATTCATCTACATATTTTCGTTGTTATGTCGTCATATGTTATTTAGGGAACATACTTGATTCGTTTTCTAGACAGTCATCATATTCATATTATCATCTTTTCACATGTTGACAGCACACAGTATTGTGGTCTTCTTTAGAATTTTAACTGTGCAAGATTGAAGGGTACTTGTAACATTGTCATGTGTAGTGTTAGAATTGTCTATTTATTAAAAATATAAACTTGATTTTACATGTGCTTTCTGTAGGTAGAGCCTATCTTAAAGTTGCACTATAAATAATTACTGGTTCGAAGATACCATGTAATTTTAGTTTTATATGTGATACTGTTTTAAAAAATGGCGGACAGGAGGGATTTTGAGTGTAGACATTTGATTGTTGCAATATGTACAGCTATCGTAAGAAGATTCATTGGAATTAATTACATGGTTTCGATAAATGTAAATACAAAATTAAAATAGCTAGGAGGCCGCCATTTCGAAAATATCAACTGCGGCAGTACTATTTAATTGCCAAATTTGGAAGGAATCTATCAATTGTTTCCCGATAAATTACACAAAATCGTGGTTAATTCACGCAATGCTACAAAATGGCCTCCATAAGTTGCTTTTGGCTTTTTTGATGATTGTAATAGATACTGTTACTGTACGAAATTTGGTTGGAATTGGCCAAATGGTGTGGTAGTTATGTCAAATAAACCTAAAATATTTGTATCGCCGCTATTTTAAAAATTAGTGCCTAATAAAGTTAAATTGCTTATATTTAGCTTGAATTTCATAGTGCCAGTTCTTATGTGACAAATTTGGCGAAAATAGGTTGAGCAGTTTCCGAGATATAACATAAAATCTTTATTTTTTCATGTGGCACTATATTCCAAAATGGCAGACCAACCACAATATTCTCCTTTGAAATTAATGCTTACAACTTCCACTATCAGCATACAAAATTTGGTTAAAATCGGTTGAACAGTTTCAGACATGGCATCATCTTGAATTTTAAAATGGCCGCCATATTGAAAGCAAATGCCAGGCATGGTAGAAAACTATACTAGTCGAGTGTCCTTACTCAGGAATATGTGTGTACCGAGTTTGGTGAAATTCGATTCATGTGTTAAAAAATTGAAAGGGAAAACACACGCACGGAGAAGTGATCTCATAAGCCTTTCCTTCCTTCGAAAAGTAGGCTAAAAACTGATGTACGCAATACACGGTAAAGTGAGCACTTTCGAAATTAACCTAAGAAAAAAGTCACTGCTCCTACCGGCATATATTTTAACGAACGCACTGGATGAAATGCGCTCAGTATGGGTGTTGGGGAATATTCTAGGTGACGGTCTAAGAGACTATATATACTGCTGGAACTCAGCGGTCAGCAGTCTTTGACGGAGGCCGCCTGGCCGAGTGTGCGCGAGAGAAGTAAAAGTGTGGACGACGACTGGAGATTGCGGAACAACGGCGAGTGAGGTGTTCGTCGCGTGAATGGAAGAGAGGGTGTGAAACCGACAAGCGAAGCCTACTGGGCGTGAGGGCGCTTGCAGGACTCTAAAACATTGCGACTGGGGGGGGGACATGGACTGAGGTGGGACTGAATGAAAGTGTAATACGGATTTTATTGTAAATATTCGAACTGTCAATTTGGACACATATTTTACAGAACATGAATAGGTTGATACACTGTCTATTGGGACTGATCTTTAATTATTTAATTTTATTGGTTTATTTGTAGTAATTATAAATTGTATTAAATTGGAGTAATTAGTTGTGAACATTAAGTGATATCAATTTATTGTGCGATTTTCAGTTCAGAGAATTTTGCTGTAGTTATTGTAAATAAAATAAAGAAAGTATAATTAATTCTTCTATTTGATTAAGACCTCCATCCCTTAACGAACTTGGTATAGTCCACTTAATTTCTAGAGATAAATTGTAACAATACTTAAAAAATTCTTACGTGTTCACATTGGGCCATAATAATGAAAGTAATCTGAGAACAGAAAGCCACAGATAATTTGGTTTTCTATAGTAAGGCACAGATGAAATATCGAGTACGCTCTAAACAGGTTGTTATAGTTGCTATTGTGCTCCACAATACACCAACCATATAGTCCATTCACGCTTTCTTCAGCCTTTTGGAATAGAACCTTTGAAAAATCACCCTAGGCGTATTATGTCATCCTGTTTTTCAATAACTTGTATTCCACAAATATTTAACACTGTGATTAACTTTGGAGTACTGTACTACTGAATAAATGAAACTTTACCTTAATATCTTATAAAACCTGTAATATTTATTTCGTATTAAATACAAATTAACAACAGCGAGAGCAGCGACGTGTTGGCAATGGCCGGTAAGAAATAGTTCACAGTTAAAATATTTTTTGACCTCGTTTTATGTATACTATTTGTAAGTTAAACGTTGCCAATTTATATATTTGTATTGTTAGGTAGCACTGACGGAAACACATTTCATTTCTGCAGTTAAAAATATCCGTGAAAATTCCCGTGTGTAGGCTGGTGTTTTTTTTCTCGTCCGGAATAAAGGTTCAATAAGCGAGGCAGGGCGTGTGTCTCGTTTTCTCTGCGTGTCTCTCTCTCTCTCCCCCCCCCCCCCTTCTCAAACAGAAGATCGTACCACCTGTGTAGGAAAAGTATACATTTTGTTATTTATAATTTCAGCACATCTCATACTAATTACAGTAACAGTAACGATGTCTCAGATTGTAATTTACAACTGAAACGAGATTTTATTGTTTAAATACATATTATATGTTATTTAGATGCAACGACATATTTTAGGTGCGATGGCGCGACACAGCTCGTTGCGCGACGACACTTACAAATCCAGCAGGTTGGCAGACGTGGTGTGGAAATCGTTCCCAATATGGCGGTGACGGGCAACATACAATGACATGGCATGTTTCTCAATGAAGCGTCAAGTTCGTACTCGTGTTTCTGAAACATCCTACGAAAGTTACAATGTTGTGATAAATATGTTTTTCCACGGCAGAGTGAAATATGTTGTGATCGTTGCGTATGAAAGGGCGTGGTGGCTGCGTTGTAATCGTTACGCAGGCCAGGTGCGTGTGTTGATTTCAAATATGTGCAACATTTATACGTTTTAACCAATATCTGATGTTATGACGAAATTAATTATTTACCTTCACGTCTGTTTATCACAACGTTGTACCTTTGCGCTAGGTGTTTGGAAAACAGTTGTGTAACGAGCTTACGTTTCTGTGATTTGAATGTCTGCAACAATCCCAACGAAATACTATGCCGCCCAGATAAAATTAAATAAATAATAAAATAAACCTACAAACCAGTAAGTACCAATGCATGTAAATATTAGCGGAATAAATGTTACGGTAGGCCTATGTGTTTGCGTGTTCACCACTATCTTGTACGTTTGTCGATGTACAATAAATAAGCAACACGAGTAGCGTGCTTGAATTTACTGCGTCGTTTCATTGGACTGGTTGTCCCTTCGTTTTCATTTTTATTCCAAACATATTAATAACAACAGATTAAATACTACCGTTGTTTCCGCCACGGTTGTAACAAACACCGTCGTGGCAAAATATTAATGTGTATTATGTGTAACGTGCTATATCGTGTGTAACAAATAGTTATAAAGCTGACCTAAATATTGCTATAGGCCTACATTGTGAACATTCGTAGAAAATTGTTTTTGCAATAAGATATAGTTCTTTGAACAGCTGTAAACAGCAACCAACGTATTTGACAGTTATGAAAGCAGAAGTCACATGGCAGTGTTAATGTTTACGTGTAGAGGAAGGATACGTAATCAGTAACCATAAGTAGAAATTTGGCAGGGCTTCAGAAAAGGCCGAAGTTATCGTGAATCAACTATACATATAGTTTGGGTGTGTAGCTTCTACGCTAATATTAGTTGTCAGGCAAGTCGTATAAGACACTGGTTTATTCCGTGTTGTAACACAATAACATACATACTATTTTTCAATTAATTCTGTGATTAATTGACGCAGGGCGCTACTGAATAACATTAACGCAATTACGCCTTCTTGCCTCAAGCTAATAAGGACGGTCCCCACCTGAATCTCGAGACCGGAGGCTGTATCTGGCTTATTCGGATCACGACGCGCGACACACCCAAGGCTGCGAGCTCCTCGCTGCCCGACGTCCTGACGTGGAGGCTCCTTCCGACGTCTTCGGCCGCTGTCGTGGACAAAGCCCCGACCCTGGCTTCGCGCCGGCTTATATCAATCCTTTGTTTTACATTCGCCAACTGGCCTCCCTCCAGCTTCAGTGGTGGGAGTTTCGTGTTGCAATCCTTTGACGTAATCCCTAGCATCCTGGATTTATTTGAAGTCTAAGATCGGTTTCATACCGCGACGTACATGACAATTTGTTAAGGCCCTCTTCATGCTGCCGCAACAACGTTGAATATTAGTTGGAGGACAGCCTACGTGATTCTTTTTATTTCATTAACGCTACTCTGTGGAATGAGTGTATTTCATTCTGAGGAATTTGTAAATTAACTTGATTAAGTTAATTACTTATTTATGAGTTTTCATGTCTCATAATTTATTATTTTAATTTTTAAAGCTAATTATTTTCTTTCTTTTGCAAGTTTAAAGTGCATTTAATATTTTGGCTTTAGTTATGTCAATTTGACCGGAAATGGCTGAGCTCCATTTTGTGACGAGTTTAGGAAGAAGCCGGAAGTAGGGGGCTTTTGGTGAAGGGACTTAAGGGGTTTGGACGGCATTTTTATCGCCGGGATATTGACGTGTAAAATCCCCGGCATCAACCTAACGGCGGTGCAGCACGCTGGGTCATTCGGTCGTGAAATTTTAACTAATGGATTAGTTAGTTGGCCTCATCGTGAAACCGAATTTCAGTTTCATAAATACGGAATATTAAAAAAGGAACGTATTCTCAGTCGCCTAATGTTTATATCTACGTTAAGCTGGTCTTATAATATGAACCTCCCGCATTATGCTTCCGACGTGAAGCAAGGGCTTTAAAAATAAATGAATGAATGGATGAATGAAGAGGAGAAAAAGAGGAATTGTTAGTGACATATTTACATTACTTATGAAAGCCAGATACTTGTCAACTTATCATTGTGCGATGTTAAGTTTTACTTAAGGCGGTTGCCTAGTTAGCACTTCAACTGCATTAAAAAATGTTTCTCCCGGAAACTATTACGTTAAGCTTGTCTCCAACGTGTTTACCCACGAAAAAAGAAACGTGTTCCAGAATAGGAAGGAATGGTACTATTTTCAAAATATCACACATGCTATAGCTATTGTTAGTATTTCTGGCGTACTTAGCCAGGTTCTTTAAGATTTGTAGGTTTTAATTAATAAAAGACTTATTTATAATTTCCTAATTTATTTACAGCCACTGCAAAGAAAGCACTCTCGACTTTATATATCTCAATAAGTGGATATCAGTTGCCGTTTACAATTAATCAGTTTAATCAATACAAACCACAATCACCTCAAAGAAATTAATGCCACTAAAATAATTAAAATCAGTCCTAGTAAACAGTCCCAGTAAACCTATTGAACCATTTTACAAATTGTAAGTTCATGTTTGACAGTTGCGATATTTACAAAGTCATGGAAAGGAAAAAGAGATTTCACTGCCAGGTTGAACGTCTTTGCTTGGTACCTCCCTACAATCGGACCACTGACGCTTCTTTTGTTACCAACACAGAATCAAATCATTATTTTGTCGTGGCTATTCTATAGCATTAATATTGATAAAATATAATTTTAGTGGACATTGTAAGGGTTCTGTAGCCTTACTAATGACTAAACAGATATAATGAAATTGCTTTGTATTTTAATCTTCTTTTTTTGGGGGGGGGGGGGGGCTCTGGAGGGCGGTACCTGAATCCGAGATTCCCAGCAATCCAGAAAGTTAAGTTCCAAAAACAATTTTGTTTGTTTTGACAGTTACCTGTAGCATTTGAATAAAAGAAGACAAATATTTAGGCAAAGTATGGATTATTATAGGAAATATTGTAATGTTCGTAACCAGATAAACAGTTAGCCCTAACCAAGATACCAGAATTGCCACACAAGTCCAAAGCGCCCCAAAATAAGTTATATATGTTTATCTGATTACGAACGTTACAATTATTTCATATAATAATCCATACTTTGCCTAAATACTTGTCTTCTTTTATTAAAATGCTATAGTTAACTGTCAAAACAAACCAAATTATTTTTTAAACTTACCTTAATGGATTGCTGGGAACGGTGAAGTATTTCACAAGTGTGCTTGGTTTCAAATTTTCATAGGGTGAGAAGCTCAACATCTTGTTACACACTTCTTTTTAATTTTCCCCATTTCAAAATTGGAATGCATTTCAATTCATGTTACGAAGCTTCATGGAGAAAACATAACTTGGTCAAGACCGCCAACTTCACGGAATAATTAATTACAACATAGACAATTGAAAACATTTATTAAATTGTTCGCTCAATTCTCAACGTTTATACGAGTAAAGTTGATTCGATCTTACACGTAAAAAAGGATAACTCTGTTTGAACGCCAATCCGATGAATAAATTATTTTACAATTGAATGACTTTTCGATGTTGGTACAAACAGAATTGTCAGTGCTCGCTAAGAGCAGCGAAAGTCCTATATTGTGACTGGCCCCTGGTCTGTGTCGCATATTCATACCGTCCCACCTTAATTTAGGCCAAATTCCACCGGTCTGGAATGTTCTACATTGCTTCGAGCGCTCCCATGCACAGCAGTCCTCTATTTGTCAGGTAGCACACCCTTTCGTCCGTATTCTCCGCTGATGTCCCTCGCTGCACGCACCACACTTTTCCCGATAGCTGCATTTCAGCCAAATGGCTACCACAAAGACTGCCTGTTTCTCCAACTGCGACGGTATTAATAGACGGCGCCAGCCGCAGTCCAGAACATTCTTCAAATGCCGCGTTGCGCGGAGGAAAATGATAACTAGAAAATTCTTGCTCATCCTCTCAAGTCGTCGACTCCTTTGGAAATTGGGAGGAGGGGGAGGGGGAGAGGCTGTGACGCCAACCAGCTCGGCTGTCAATCATTCCTCCGGCCGCCGTGCGACGTAGTGATGAGCCGGTCTGCCTGGGAGGAAAGAAGGGTCGAGGTAGGTCACTCCCCACAGTGCCGGAACCGTGCATAACCAGGTAAAGCCGGCTACAGACGATCAGATCCGATGGCAACTCGTCGAGAGCCGAAATTGGGTCGTGCGTAGGCTGATCGACCGATCAACTTGGTCGGGTACGATGATCGGAAGCTAGGGTGGTTTGGACATTGCAATTTTTCAAATCGTCCCCCAACTCCCCGCCTTTTCTCTCTATCGATTGACTCGTGTGTAGCGCCATCGGCACGATTCTCCGACCGTGAGTGCAATCTTCTTCTTTATTGATACATACCTATTTTTTGTTTTGACAGTGTAGAGTCAGGTAAATATTTTTATTTCCATTGTTAGCAGACACTCTACATCTTAAATAAATTCGTTTTATTGGTCGATAATTTACTTACTTTACTGATTGATAACTTCGGACGAATTCTCAATCCCAAAAGGACATTTTGGATAATGTAGAAGCGATGACAGTCGCTTTTGTACTGCAATCTCGGGTAGCTAGATCGGGTCGTGTGTGGAGTAGCCCACTGCAGTTGGCTGATTGGTTCGGATCGGTTGGACGGGATCGGGTCGTGTGTAGTCCGCGCGTAACAGTATTGTAGTGCAGTCAGTGGTGTTAGACGTACGATTTTTATGGTACTTGTAACATAATTAGACTTTAGTGTACCATGACGAGGTGTTAATGGTACGCAAATGTACCATAATCTGACTACAATAAAAATTTGCAGCTAATGACTAAACCGTATAATAATAATAGTTGTCGCCTGCTTGGTTTAAACCAAAAGCTGAACCACAGTGATTTATCTGCGAATTAGAGTTTAATGATTTTCCACAAACAAGGTATCGAGATCGAAATGTATCAACATTCTTCGGGTTTCTGCCGATGTTCGTCGTTTATTATTGCCAGTCGGGTTGTGTTGTACTATAATCTGCGCGGGTAATTTTGCCAATTTTAGTTAACACATTCCATTGCTGAGCAGGTAGGGTTGTTATTCAAATGTTATAAAGGTGGAATTATTATTTTGTGATTTATAAACCAGGCGAGGTTTCAATTATTTGTTTTATTGCAAATATTTCATTTTTATTTCACATCAGCAGTGTAACATTGAAACAGATGTGTAATGAATGTAAAACAACATTGTGATTTTAAGCGTTTTTTTTATAAATGTACCGCCATAATTTCGTGCCTGTGCACCGTTATTTTGTATGCAACGTACCTTAGCAGAGAAGTGACGATCTAACATCCCTGATTGCAGCATCGTTTAAAACTGTATTCTCAGCCTGTAGCATATTATCCGGACACGAGCGGAACTACAATAGGAGCCTGTATTGAACTTTCTGACAGCAAAACGATGGAGTCGGTCTCAGTTGAAAGTGCCACAAGTACGCGGAGCGGGGGGGCGAGAACAATGCAATGCCCTGGGCGTAGCGGCGAAGGCACACCGCGCGTGCCATTGTCACCTTTATTGCCCCACACCTCTAAGGTAAACATCTACAGCTAGGCGATCACTTTAACGTGAAGCGATCGTACGTATGCACAATTGAAATACGTCAATATCGACGTCGCCTTCGTTATATAGTCTATCCGCCGTAAGTTCTCACTTTTTAAAATCAAAACTTTGAACAATCACTCCATGTATGACGTGTTTGGTTGTTATATCATGTCTCACAAGCGTTTTTTTTTAATTCTGTTAACATAAGCGTATCCTATGTTTGGTTAAATTGATATTTTACTTACATTTTATCTATTGATTGCAATATTCATTTATAATCATATGAATAAAAACAGAGAAAATAGATGTGTTGGTAATACGCAATGAGAAATAGTTCTTGTGCAAAATATTATCAAACAGAGTGCGCACGGATGCGGTGCATTGCCCTTTTGCTGTAATTCTGTAATTTTTTGCAAATATTAGCAGGGCTTCAGAAAATTTACAAATACACACAATGACTGTATAGGCTGTTCACAGTAAAGCGAGCACTTTTGAAATCAACCTCAGAAAAAAGTCACCGACCCTGCCTACATATACATTAACGGGCGTACTGAGTGACATGTGGCCGGTAAAGTTGGTAACGATGGATGGAACGTAGTTCAATTTATTAACTCCAAATAAACACCTTAGGTAACCATTTGAGAATAATTTAAATTATTTATTTTGCTTTCCGTTTTTTGTCAATGCACCGAAGTGTAAAAATAAGCAGATTGTAAAATACTTAGTTTTTTTTATAACTCTACAGTTTGACTTGGCCGACGCGTGAATAAACGGATGAGGCCCATGTCAATGTTAATTTTGCATAAGGCAGAAGAAGACGCAACGTGCTTACAAGTAGATCGTAAGCAGGGCTTTCAAAAGTGGTAATTTTACCGCGAACAGCCTATACCGCGTAGCAACACCCTCTCCCCCGGCGACGTCCGCGGATTGGACGGCGCCGCTGTGTGGGCGACGCGACGCGCCTCGCCTCGCCTGGCGACAGTGATCGTCTCCACTCCGGCCTCGATAAGTTATTTTCACGTAGCGGCGAGCGCGCGTTCAGTGTAGCGGATCAATATGCCTGCTGGCTGCACTATATTTAGGCGGCGCGGCGGTGTATTGTCGGCCGGTGCGCTCGCGAGCCTTGCACAGATCGCGACCACGACCACGACACTTGCTGAGCCAGCAGCTGGTGGGAGCCGCGTGCTCTGTGACATACCAGCGTCTCCTCCAGCTCACGACTTGATATGGGGCTATAGGCTGTTCACGATAAAATGACCACTTTTGAGAGTCCTGCTTAAGATCTACTTGTATGCACGTTGTGTATTCTTCCGCCTTATGTAAGATTACCATTGTCATGGGCGTCGTCACTATTCATGCGTCGGCCAAGTGAAACTGTGAAATTTTTAGAAAAGTAAATATTTTACACATCTGATCTCTTTTACTCTTCGATGCATAAAAAAAAAAAAATACAGAAAGTGAAATAAATAATTTAAGTTAACAGAAATGGTTACTTGACACTTTTTATTCGACGTTAAGATACGGAACTACTTTCCCATTCGTTACCAACTTAACTGGGCGCATGTCCCTCAAGGAAATATATGCAGATAGGAGCAGTGACATTTTTTTCTAAGGTTGATTTCGAAAGTGCTCAGTTTATCGTGAACAGCCTTTAGTTTCCCTAACTTAAACTGTTTTTTTTTTTTTTCTGGATTCTTAACTTTGTTCACATTGAAAATACGAATAATTAATTTTTGTCAAGTCTTACTGCACACACTCGATTCAACGGAAAACTACTGATTTGCAGTGAAATTCAACTACTCGAATAAGGTAATATGGCTCCGCTCAGAATCAGTGGAAAACCACTGGTTGTCTAAGTGAAACAATTTCACTGATTGATGAGTGACGGCCAAATTCGTGCGACGAATTAAATATGGCTTTTTATTGAATTAGGCCAAATCATTACGTGAAATAAACATTTACGATAGTCACTGTTTATATTGCGCAATTTTCTGTAATTTTAAAAGGTAAAAAATTGTTGCGGGTGGTCAGGATTGAACCCACACCAGTAGTAGGATCATGTTCCTTCGGGGGCACAGGCTGAAGCGAGGTTCGGAGGCTCTGACCTTGGCCTAAAAATTTCCCTATTTTTTCCCTAAATCGCTCATTTGCACACAAAATTGTACGTTTTAGCCCAAAAATGCCGTTTTCCCCTAAAAATGTTCCTGTTTTCTCTACAAATGTCTTGTTTTTCCCCTTTAAAAAAATAGTTTCTCCGCATTGTGGGCGACGTACCTCCTCAGTGTGGGCAAGATACCTGAAACTCACCCACATAACGAGGAGTCGATCAAAATAAAATTATTTTTTAAAAATTAAAATGTATTTTTATAATTAAACAATTTAAAGGCGTAAGTATTAAGTGTTATATATCACTACACTCGTCTTTTCAAGGCTCATACGGTCGTAATGTCATACCACCATTCTGTCTCGATTTTTCATGCTCTATCATTCTGTGCTCTCTCTCTCTTTCTCTCATCTCTTTCATTTCATCTAATTTTCTCTTTCATTTCTCTCTTGCCTCTCATTTGTTCGACCGATTACTCACACTTGTTCGATTAGTCACATTTGCTCCACTTCACCATCTACATAGTTCCTTCATCGCCTGCTAGAGTGCGCAAATCATCCGTGTGTATATTTATTTACGAATTTAAAGATGTAATTTTCCATAGAGGAAAAGGTATATAAAAAATGATTGTAAAGTATATTCCAGGCAGGACTTGGTAAAACATATTCGAATTTTAATACTTTAAAAACCAATTCAATCCATTTTTTTTGTATTAACTTTATTCAATTTGTTTTTACTTTTGTACGAGAATTAAGTCGCCTAGCCTTGTAACCACGCACACATGCGTGCACGCAAACGTCAACAAGTCCGCGAGCCAGCTGCGGCAGGTCAAGAGCACTGTTATCTGTTGTCGCCAGTAAAAAGTCTCCGCGTCCGGTTTTGCCGAATGCTTTTGTGTCCGCCCGTATACTGCCGGGCCGCTGTCTTGACGCTCAGCTACAGACCGGTCCGTGCCGAGCCGCAGTCTAGGGAGGAGGGGATTCGCGCGCACAGACGTCTGCCGGTGACAGTACATCTTCTGCGATTCGTGTATTACGTCATAAAATCTGGCCGTGGGGAATCGGTGGACTAGCGGACATTTGACAGCTGTACAGGCGTAAAAACAAACAAAAGTTTCTGGAACTGCTAACATGAACTCTCGATCTCTGGACCTTCACGTTACTGGTGAGCTAACAAAGACTTCGATCCGGAAATATTAGGATGCCGTTCCACGTATAAGCAGCTAAGGCGACAGATATTGGCGTTTTCACCACATAACACAGTTCTGAATTAATTTTCTTTACAGCTACAAGTTTTTCCCTTAAAAAAAAAAGACATGCAGGGGACAGAAATAAAAATAAGCCAAGATTATTTATAAATAATGCATATGACAACCTTGACTAATTACTTTTATGTCATTCTTGTTATTCGACGATGTAACAAAAAACTAGTGCAATGGCTGATGTATGAAATACTTCAGACCTGTAGCTGTTAGAGGCCGAGAAGCGCGGGAGCGATAAGGGTTACATTGCCACGCGCATCAAGTGCTCCATCGCCGCTACGAGTGAGGCTCTGAACAGACGTGCAGTGTTCTCGTCGTGCTGCGTGTAGCTGTGGGACTTTAAAGAAGTGTGAAGCGAGTATGGAGCAGGGCCGGAATGAAAAGAGCGGGGGAAACGGGAGATACCCGAGAAAATCCGCCGACAAGTGACATCGTGAGGCATGATTCCCATATGCGAAAATCCGGGAATCCAACCCGGTACGACTGGGTGGGAGGCGAGTAGTCTGTCCACTACACCACCGCGGCCCCCTTACTCATGTAGGGCTTTCTCCTCGGTACCCTGGTTCTGTATCCGACACAATTGAGAAGTCGTCTTATTGTTCTTGATGTTACTTGTTTTCAAAACTGTTCTTGCATGTTAGCAGATATTATAAAATAAGCAACTTTTGCGTCTTTTTCGATCATTCTCACAATTTGCCGTGTTTACTTATCGGCCAGTTTCTGTGAACTACCCAATCTTGGTCTGTTTATTAAAACTTACGATACAATACATCGCTAGAATACTCTTCGCGCAATCAAACGACTTCATCCAACAATTTTTGCTATTTCAGAATTTGTTTCTACGATATAATGAAATTACGGTTTGTCTCGTTTCGACAATAGTTGCGACTCCTATGCAGCCAACTAATCTCTCAACACAACACATTTGAAGTCCGATATGCAGCTGTAGGCGACAAATTGTGGCAGGAAGTCAGCCTGTCCGTTGTTTCTATATTCACAACTAATTACACGAATACTTGTGCCCGGATTAAAATGCCTCTAGTGGGACTAATTCTTTATTTCATTAAAAAAAAAGCGTTATAAGGCCATTCGACCTCGATGTTAAGAGCCGCCCAAATATCTTCACTCACTCACATTAACAAGGCAAGTAGAATGATTATGTAGGTTCTGGCGGACAGTACCTGGGACAGGAGTGTAGGAGCCGCCCGGCCGCCATGTTGTTACGTCACCGTCCGCCATATTCGAAGCCAGTGACCATTGGCAATTCACCTTTGACCCCTGACCTCTTATCTTTTAAGAGTGGTGTATAGTCCCGTCTCGAGTGAGAAACATACGGTGGTTTGTAATAATGGTTATTTTGAAACTATTAAAGATATAGCGACAGATTTTTTTTCCCATATAAGTGAAAACTTTAATTGTCCGAGCTGTGGTTATACTTTGACATTATATCGGTGTTAAATATATATATTTTTTAAAATGATAAAATCGTGTAACTTTGCGGATGATTTTCAATTAATTGGAAAAAAAAAAATAGTATAGTGGAGTCAGCTCTATAGTTTTCTGAGAAAAATCATACCAAAAACAGGTATTGTCAAAACATTGAATTTTAAGGAATTTATTTAAAACTGTAGGTGTGTTGTGGGAATTTTGAGGCCCGTGTCCTGCTGCTCTCTGCTAGCTAGGCGGTTCCCACATCTCGTCCATAGTGCACGCCGGGAAGGGAGGGAGAAGAGCTCTCAGTGGCCTGCCGGTAGGGGAGGTATTTAGGCGAGCCGAGGAACTAGGCTTGGGCTGAAGGGCTATTCCGAGAGATCGCTCGCGCGATTGTTCGCAGTACTAACTGGAGTGTTGCCAAGCTTCTCTCTGCTGCATTCCTTGCCTTATAAGAAACAATATTTAGGGACACATTTTCGAGCCGTAATTTATCAAATTACTGAACATAGAAATGTTTTCCGCTAGTTGCGATGAATTGATTGAAGCGTAGTTTGATGTACGAATGATGAAATAATTAACAATATTTGACACACAAGTAGACGAATGTTGTGTTTTCCAAGTCAAACGTGGGTCCGTGGTTGGCACAGTAGCTAGGGCTCTCGTCTCTGTCAGGCGATCTCGGTTCAACTCCCGACAGGGTTACGCTCGCACGTAAAAATAGTGTTCGAAGATGCTTCTGTTGGACTGATTTTCTCGGGAGTGTCTCGTTTTGCTTGACATTGCATTCCAGCGTTGGTCCACATCCCTCTCAATTTCATCCTTCCTGGCTCTCACTCAAAACTACTGATGCGCCCAAAATCTCTTAACTCTCAATTTAAACACGGAACTGGCTTAGCCGGCTACCTTGTCAAGTACCGATACAAACTTCTTAGTGGCAATATAAGAGCTAAAACGATGTACAGGCTAACAACAATGTGCATGCAACTATACAAAAGTTTATCAGATTCTACTTTAAAGTGTGCCTAATTTATATCTCCTTAGTTTTTATTTTTAAATATTATTTTCTGATAGCTATATGGAGATACAGATACTGAATATTTGCTCGATTACCATGCCTAAATATGGAAATGCGTCAGATAGTGAGTGTTACCCTGTAAATCATGTGGCTACAGTACGGCATGTTTTGTCTATTTAGTTAGTTACTTTTCAGTTCCAGGCAAATTTTCCTTTTTTTTTTTTTTTTTTTTTAATACATACTTTATAACTTTCCGTCTACTTGTTACAGCCAATGTATGTCTCGGCTACTGATTGATCCGCATATGATGCTTGCTGCTCAAGTTATTGGTACCTCTCACTCTGAAAATAGCGTGCCTCATTTATATTACTTTTTGCACAACCAATGATAACTTTTACAAAGAATCGACATATTCTAGCGTAAGTGCACTTTGCTAAACACAAATTATGGAATTGTCGGAATGTTTGTTCTCGTGCTATGCATATTTTTCTGCCGATGTTGGGGAAGACAAGCATGCATAAGCATTTTTTGGAATGCTAACAATACAAAAACGTTTCGCAGATAATGTGTATCATATATGAAATTATAGCATGTGTTTTACGTCCTAGATAAAATTTATTTTGTTAGTGGTTAGTGTAAGAGTGAATGCCGCAGTAAATTAATTTGAAATTCATATCTAATGTTATAATAAAACATTATGTTTGAAAAAATATCAGTCATAAACTAATAAAACAAGTTCATCGTTACGAAGTATGAAAACGTAAAAACAATAAAATGAATTTTGTTTACGGTTCGTAAAAATGTGTTTGTGTATCCCCAACTAATATGATAGGAGTGAAGCATCAAATTCTAAAAGACTATGACTTTGATTTTAAAATTATGTTTGTAATGCTATTGAAATTTTACACATCACATACAATTTCATCTTCTTTTAGTTGCCACTTTAAAAATTTCTTTAAGGAGGGTTGTAAAAATTTGCTACATAAGTTACCGTTATTCTGTAGTTTAAGTGTGAATAAAACTAGGCATAATAAAAGTCCACAATTTCATTTATATTATGCATAATTTTGCAGTACCAAACGCAAAAGACTTCAACATTGTCATATTTTATGCGGAAACAACTTTTAACAATTTGTATTATTTATTTTAATAACATGATACCCCATTGTATTACGAACGCAATGTTTGACTTCGGTGTTAAATCGACAAAAGGTTTCATAACTGAGTCACAATAATGACTGTATAGCTGGACAGCTGGTTTCAGCAAGTCCAAAGTAACACTCACCTAAACAAATGTTTCCATTATGACTTTGAAAGTATTGATGCGTATTAATGTCTAAGAATAATGAGAAGCTAACTACCATACATATGTTAGGTTTACTCATAAATGATAGTTATTTCCTTTTACAACGCACACAACCAATAAATACCCAGAAATTGTCTTGTCCGGAAAATCTCGCAACATTGCATTTATTTCGTGAACAATTTAAAAGTCTAGAATATACAAAGAATTTTTAATTATTTGCTGTATGTACGCTCATCATTACACTAGTCACTAAGCAAAAAAATTCTCAGTGAAACTAAATCGTTGACTATCAAAACTGTTACGTACAGAAGTCGTTATATATTTGATAAGCTTATTGTGTGTGTAATATATGTTCCTGGCTTCTTTAAACTATAACTATTACTGAAAAGGGGCGGAGAGAACAAGGCAAGCTGACAACAAGCCTGATTTTTATTATATTCGGCAGGTATATAATTTTATCATAATTAAATGTTTTTCTTGAGATAACCTTGGGTGTTTGCTACAGTAAAATGCGTCCAATGGTATCTGGTGCGGCGTCAGAGTGTAATTGTTATTGTATGCAATTAGGCCTTACTTCTTTATCCAAATTTGCATGACTCGTAGTTTGTCACTGATAAATTTACTCTACGTGGGCGGAAATAAATTTTAGCGAAGTTCTTAAAAGCTTAGATGTTAGGTAGGCGTTGGCCTCTCATTGGCAGCAATATCATTAGAGATTGAAACCAGAAACATGTGAAACAGTACAAAGACAATATTAAAATACACGAGTTACTTACCCGCGATTCGAATTCAGAAGCACTCGTAAAATTAAGCTAGTTTGCTATCAACTGCATCACGGAGGTAGGATTCGCAGCATCCAAACATATCAAACTATTTAGATGGCCGCCATTTTGAAAATCATTGTCTGACCCCATTTAAATAATGTAATTTGACATGGCCTTTTGCAGGTGTGAAAAATTAGGTGGAATTAAGTTGAATTATTCCGGAAATATGGCAAAATGTTCAATTTACTCACCTGACACTACTTTGCAAATAAATCCGGCAAAAGAGGATCTATGTATGCATAAATGATACTTTTAACTAATACTGTTTGCGTACAAAATTTGGTTCAAACTATTCATAGATATAATAAATTGTTCTAATTTATTTATATAAACCGCAATTAAAAGATGCCTGCTGCACATAACACGTGTTAATTTACATATCCTACTGTAGCAATACTTGCGTGAAATAATTGTATGCATCTGTTACTTGGTCCTCGAGATATGGCATTAAACCTCCAGTGTTCATGTGAAGATCTTCATAAATAGAGGACAAAAAACGTATGTATCAGAACATTCGACGATTGCCATGGATACAATACGAATATACAAAGTTAAAATTAAACCTGTTTCATAGTTTCGTAGATAAAGCACACTAAACTAAAATATTTGTATAAGCGCCATTAAAAAAATAAAAGACTTACACATTTAAAACATATTAATTAATATCGCCACCACAGTACATAATCTTCGCCAAATTTGAATGAAATAGGTAGATTATTTCCGGAGATAAGTCATAAAAATTGTATTATTTCTTGTGGCGCTATCTTACAAAATGCCGGAGAAATTAGGCTTTGCATATAAGATGTATAAATCATACTGTCAGTACACAGAGTTAAGTTGAAATCTGTTTTACAGTCTCGTAAATAAAAAAAATTCTGAGCTAAAATATTTATATGGCCCCCATTTTGAATGAAAATATGTGCGCCTGACACACTGAAAGTTTTCTCAGTTTACATGGCCTGCCATAGTGCTACTTGTTTGCCAGATTTGGTAGAGATCGGCTGTTTATTCGGAGATATCACGTAATTTTAATTTGTCACATGATACTCTTTTACAAAATGGCGGCCAAAACAGATTTTTGTGTGGACGTATTAGATGGTTTTCTACAGTCAGCAAACAACGTTTAATAGGAATGAATTACATGGTTTTGTAACAATATAACATACAAAACTAAAATAGCTATGAAATTTTGAAAATAAGTGTCTGACACCCCCAAAACACATAAGTTGACATGACCTACTACAGCTCTACTTGTTTGCCACATTTGGTAGGAATAGGTAAATTGTTTCCAATGTTATTACACAAAAACTTCATTTATTTATGTAATGCTCTCTTACAAAATGGCTTGCAAAACTTGTGGTTGTTTAACTTATATAATGCTTGTAATAGACAGTATATAAAATTTGTTTGTATATTATATAAAACTTGGTTGAATATGGTAGTTACACCAAATAAACATAAAGAATTTTATGGATGCCATTTTGAAAATAATTGCCTAATAAGTTCAATCAATTACTTATATTTATCTGGCATATCAACTTATGTGCCAAATTATGCGAAAATTGGTTGAGTAGTTGTCGAGATATAACATACAAGCTATATTTTTCATGTGGCACTATCTTCCAAAATGGCGGAACAAGAACATTTACCTCGGTATTCAATGCTTACATCTTGCCCTGTCAGCATACAAAATTTGGTATAAATCTGTCGAATGGTTTTCGAGATATGACAGCATCCTAAATTTTAAAATTGCCATTTTGAAAGTAAGTGTCCAGGGTGGTCGCAAACTATAAAGTCAGGTGCCTTATTTAGTACTATATGTGTACCGAGTTTTGTGTTATTCGGTTCATGCGTTTAAAAATTGAAAGGGGACACATTCACGCACAAACACCAACATATACACACACATACACACTCCTCACACATACACATTCCTACTCACACAGACACGAAAGTGATCTCATAAGCCTTTCTTTCCTTCCGAAAGTATGCTAAAAAGTACCTGATCCCAACTCACTAAGATTGAGGTCATATTTTAATTGGTCATATGATACGGAAAAGTGTAAGCTTTCTGAATTTACATTTAAAAAGCTTTTATTTGCAAACAGAAATATCAATTTATTTAAACATAGAATACATATTTATCCAGAAATTTTATTTCGAAAAGTTAGGTAAATTTTGGGGTCCGGTCGCATTGACACAGTACAGTAGAATGATGTTCTGTGTTGGTGACATTCTGAAATTTGATTGGCCGCACATTCATAAACACTGATATTACTGGCCACATGTGCCAATAATATTTCAAAATGCTACGAGCATAGCGCACAGCCTTCTGTAGGAATTAGCTTTGGAAATACACACAGGGATAATTGATTAGAAAACATTAGTTTCGCTATTTATTCTATACTATTGACGAAGAGAAAATATCACTCCCTATTATCTGTCAGTTTAAAGCTGAAGTCACAATTATTTATGTTCGAAGAGTTATATTTTTGGAGGAAAATTATCTTCATTGAAAGGGCAAAAAGATCGGAAATTTGATATTAACAATTAGTGTTATATACATCAGATACACAAGTGTGACTTAAACTGTTACCTCGTACGAAATACAAACGTTACTACTTTGGTGTAGTGGATATAATTTACTTTATGTCACATTTTATTGTGTCCTAATTGTTATATGGCACGTTCATCAAAATGGCTGTTTTTATACGATGTTAGAAGTAGTGTGTGGCGTTTTCAGATTAAATGGGTCCCCAGCAGGCACAGTGCCATATGATTAAACTGGAAAGAGGTATCGAACAGAGGGATAAAAACTGGCGTTGCACATATATGGAGTGGAGGCTACAGACCTTCTGTTCCCTCCTCCTATGGTTATCTAGTCCTGTTGCCTGATCCACTACCATCCCTCTCCTCCTCTCGCCAACCTCCTTCACAACGAGCTATACTGTGGTTACTTCTGATACTAATTGGCTCCCTGCTGCGAGACTGTAGGCCCTCCTTCACAACGAGCTATACTGTGGTTACTTCTGATACTAATTGGCTCCCTGCTGCGAGACTGTAGGCCCTCCGGCCTCCTCTACTCTGGCTATCTACCCCTGATGCCTAGTCTACTACCATACCTCTCCTCCCCTTCATCCACCACCTCCTCCTCTCACCAACCTCCTTCACAACGAGCTATACTGTGGTTACTTCTGATACTAATTGGCTCCCTGCTGCGAGACTGTAGGCCCTCCGACCTCCTCTACTCTGGCTATCTACCCCTGATGCCTAGTCTACTAACACCCCTCTCCACCCCTTCCCGATCCACTCATTTACCTACAAGATAGGCTGTGTTCAGTTCCAGACTTGCTCGATAGGCAGCGATGCTGTCATCATTGGCCGCCAGCATAGTTTTGATTTTGGTCGCTAGGTGGCGAGCCAGTTTGATTAATCAATTATACTCGCATCGCCTGCTAGACTTTCATTTAATTTTGTCATCTGGGGTCGGCTAAGAATTGTTATTTATACATGATATATGCAGAAGTCTTATTGTTATTTCAATACAAAAACTTTGGAACATGGTAGGTCCGAACCGGCGAACTTTGGCTCGGTAACCAGATGCTCCTTCCATCTGAGCCATCAAAACATAAGTGACAATAGAGCTTCTAATGATGTATAAAACACACACACTCGCCCATTCAAAACGGATTTGTAGTATATGAGTAAACCATAATTTGATACCAAAAAAGTGATGTATTTAGTTAATATTTTTATTTTAACACTTAAAATATTCAAACATAAAAGTATCGAGCGTAATTAGTACAAACTCGTATTTTCAAGGAGATTTTGTTAATGGGATCACAACAGCCACATATTCAAAGCATGATTTTTCTTAAAGAAAAGTTGTGTTTAAATTAAAAATATATTTATTTAACTTTTACAAACAAGTGTACTGAGTGATGTGTCTAAATATTCGTACCTTTTTTAGACAGATAAGAATACGTCATCAGAAAATATGATTATGTGAGTATAACCATCGCCATATTGAATTTAGTAGCCAGAGGAGCAATTTTTTTTAATTTTCAAATTAATTATGTAACCACTCCGAGCATCATATACAACACATTGCATACCTTATAACAGGTCATTTAGGCCCGAAACCCTTTCTGGCGAGGTCAATTATGCATTTAAGCACTTTTGCATATGTAGTCATAATTTCCAATTCATTGAAGCTATAGTCATCAAATTCATAACATACACGTCAACCTCAACAACAAGCAACACCACATGGTCAAACATGCATTAAACCCTTCAACCTTTTTCGTCAGTACAAACACACACAGCATAAAACATACATAGTTTAACATACTTTCACACAGACACACACACACTTTCACCTTTACACCAACACCCTGTAGTCTTACCAAAGAACTCAGCATGCACCATGGCTCGGAGAGCCAACAGGATGGAATTTCTAACGAACAATGAGTGGATTGACACAGATTTAGTCCCGGAAATAGTAATTGAATTTTTTTTCCTAACCTTCGAACTCTTAACATATTTTAAACCTTTAAGATATTCTACACTTTATTCCTTTCTACAGTTTAAATTGCCATACACTTAAATATTTTCTATATTCTTGTGAACCTTAACATCTCAAGAGTTTAATGGTTTCTTGAAGTTTATACTTTTATTTAAAAGTAAACTTTTCTTGTCATTTAAATTCAATTCAGTATTAACTTGTTTTGGAATATTATCAGTTTTAATTGGTTTAAAACTTTTTAAATAGTTTTTTTAATGAGCATATTGGAGTGCGGTAAGGTAGGACACTTTAGTAGCGTAGTTGATTCAGCCATAGGTTACGAAGCGCCCCTGGTAGGGATTCCAGCCCCTTCAGGGTGAAATTAATTAGATGCAGGGTTATTACTTGAAAAATGTTATAGAATAAGCATTAATGGGAAATGTGAATAATCGAAAGGTGTAGGCTTTTCTTAATGGGGAACTGTCTTAAATAATTAACTTCATACTAACACACACGCACACACATATGCACACGCCAGTCCACACACATGCACACAAACACATATGCAGTATAACTAATCCATACACAGCATAAAACATACACACACATACACTAACACAACTCATTTGCACATACCATACCAGGCAATCGCAAAACCCCATACCATCAAACCTTACAAACAAAACTAAATACTTGAAAACTATATCAACGTATCATACAACTCAAGTGAACAACCATACAAAAACAGTCATGATCATATTATGAAACCACTTCAAACTATAATGCTAACAACATATCACCCACTTGCAAAACCCCAAGTATCAAACTTTACAAGCAAAACTAAATACTTAATTAAATAAAAAAATCATACAACACAAATGAACAAATTTCCATCATCCATCACCCATGAAACATTATCACGCATATTTAATTTACAGTATAATGATATACAAAAAAGTAAAAAACCTTTTCACGATTATCATTTTCTAATTTACTATATAACATCATTTAAAACAAAATTTACATCCAAATAAAACACTCATCTCACTCAAATTGTGTTATCACATACTACATATAGCAATAAAAACTTTTTACTTCATAAAAATCCCTTAATCCAAGAATGTTTGTTAAGATCTACTCTTTTTAACTGTTGGTTCGATCTTTCTAGATTACTCACAGCGTACCTGGATAACAAGTATTTACACAAACCTTGTTTCATCTCACAAGATTCTTAAGTGTTGTTTAAATGTAACTATTTATCTACTTTGAAAAATCTCAAAATTGAAGCATGCATACTGATTTAGTCATTACTTCAGCCTAACGTAGGCATTTACAGTTATACTAACATACTCTTTGTTTCAATTCCCAATGAGGTAAATACACTCATATGACTTACCATGTGCAGTATTTGTTTAAACCCACTCATCTTAAACATTAAGTATTAAATAATTCTTTAAAATTAATGTCCTTTTTAGTCACCATTAAGATAAAGTCATGCTAATTTAATACAGTGTAATAACACACACACTAAGTACTCATTATGCAAAAAAAATCAACTTTACATAATGTAAATCGATGCATTACCTGTTTAGTGAATGGCTGACAAGTTCTTGCAAGTTTCCGAAGAACGCCATGCTTAATTGTTATTTATACAGCTTAACCTTTTGCTTGATAAAACACCTAAACGTTTTGAGAAACTTTAAGAAATTTTTATCGATCATGATATGTTAGGCTTACATCGGGAGAGTTGAGCACACACATTATCAGTCATCAAGAGTACAATATGTATATTCGCATAACAAAAATACATATTTAGGAGATTATTTACATATAAGTAGGATATACGTAGCAATTCAAGATCCACACAGGGTAAGTAGATGTTTTCTTAATCGCATATAAAGTAAATTAACCAAACTATCAGCATAATGAATATTCAACTGCAAGTAGTATGTATGTAATAAGATGAAACCATCTACCCACCAACCGATGAAAAACAAACAAGAAAGGAATACAACTATAGGTTTGAGAACATACTCATTGCTTCATTGCCAAGTCAAACTCACTTTTCGGTACTAGAATTTACAAATTGAAAAACTAACGTAATTACATTCACTCTAAGCACGCATCTTACGATAACCAAAACTAATATCCGACTATCATACGTTTAATATTATGCATCATTTATATACATGCCATCTTGTAATGCACTGCACAACAAACACTTAAACAATATACCTTTCCATACCCAAAGCATTCTGTATAAAACTCCTGTGCAGCATTTATCATCTCTCTACACCAATCTATCACAGCTCATCGACAACAAACAACTACTGATTCACACCCACACAGGTATCCATCAGTCCAACATCATTTCTGGAAGGAGAACAACAGTCTTGCGAAAAAGATGCAGGTGAGTGCTTTATCTAGGAAGGCCGCACAATCTCAAACTGCATCACAGATATATGTAATTAAAGCATACTGTTATAAAATTCTTTTTTTCAATAATTCACACATTTCAGAAATGGCACATTCAACACAAACATGTACGAAATTATTACTCTACGTATCATAGACAAATTGTTTCTTATTTCTCAAAAATCATTCCTTAGTCCTCAAAAAGCATTCCTTATTCCTCAAAAATGATTCCTTATTCTTAATAAAAATAAATAAAAAATAAAACCTTATTCCTCAAAAAATATCCTTATACCTCAAAAACATAGCTTATTCCCCCATGAAGATTTCTAAAAAGCTATCGCAATACAACAGAACATACATAGATCTATTCCAACACACACATCCATGCACAAACTGAAGTAAATACCTAATTAGCCATCGCTTGATACCACTCTGGTCTACCTAAACACACTTACCATTTACACTTTTCGTGAACATAGTAATATACGAGGAAGAAAATTTCATATTTTAAAACAATCCCACGGTAATTAAACATATGAGTTATAACGCATTACTTTTTAAAAAACCATGTATACAAAACTCTTTAAAAAAATCTGTATCCATATACACTACACATACAAGAAATAAACAGTGTTTACAACTTAGTCGATTACAATGCGAATTTCTCTCTTGTTTCTTTAACGAATCTATATGATAGTCTGGATGGTATTTACATGATACTAAATTAAAATTTACATGCATTTAGTAAAATGTGTAGACATTTTCACCCTTGCTGGGATTTGAAACAAAGAATGAGGTAGTATAAATATATCTACTCTAATTAGGGTTGAAGTAGGAATATTTCAGTATGTATGTTTTAACTTTGTCGGGGTTCGAAGCAATACCTCATTCTTTACAAAACTTAGTTTCGATGGGAGATGAAGCAAGGTATTCAACCTTAGTTATCATCAATGGGAATTTCTCAAATTATTGTCTGATTATCCACTTTTTAACATAAAACAAGAATGTCAAATTTGTTTTTTAGAGCATACCTGGAGGAAAATGGGTTTTTAGTAAATGTAAAGGTTTTAAATATTTGCTAAACTGATATTATCTAATAATTAGAAAAATTAAATCTTGAAAAAAAATTGTAACGATATGCTTAAATTAAGCATGTATGTAAGATTATTATATTGTAAACGCGAAAACGAGTGTTGGTGTAGCCTTCCCCAGCCAACGAGCTCATTGAATCTTTTCAGCTCTCCGCGAGTCCATTGTTCTCCCTTCCAAAGATATACAGAGTGTCATAGAGTGGGGTTAGGTAGTTCTTTGCTGGTTGATGACTACGACAACTTGCTAGAGAGGCGATGAATGCGGCACGAGTATTGTACACAGACTGAAATAGACTTGGAAAGGTGTATTATTTAACTGTCTGTTGTTTAATTCATTTGATAATCACAACATGGTAGGCATATAGGTTAAACATATAAAGCATAACTTGGGTCAGTTGGAAGTAAGGAGTGCTTCGAGTAGGATGTGTACTTATGTTGTAATTAATCTCTGTTTGTTTATTATGCAAGTACTAATTACATGAATGTATTCATTACGTGAATAAAATTTAAGCATCATTGATGGAATATAAGCATGGAGTATCTCCTCGATCCCACAGCTGTCTTCTAACCTTGTCAATTGTGTTTCATCGGCCGATGAGTATTTAGTTTCAGCCTCATTACGCAAATACTAGTTGCATATGGATATTCATTATGCAAATACACTCGATAATTTATTTGTTACATGAAAAATCTAATTATCCTGTATGGTTCTTGAAACAATACATAACTGCTACTTGTGTGTGGTTATTTCATTACGTGTAAATACTCTCACTAATTATTCATTACTTTTT
The DNA here is from genome assembly GCA_029891345.1 of Dryococelus australis. Lineage (NCBI taxonomy): Eukaryota > Metazoa > Arthropoda > Insecta > Phasmatodea > Phasmatidae > Dryococelus > Dryococelus australis. The sequence continues at coordinate 75,757,473 of CM057007.1, read as the reverse complement.
GAGCGAATACATATTATACTCTTGGTGGTTGATGAAGGGAGTCCTCAAGTCTCCCAATGTAAGCCTATACCGTATCCCTATGTTAAAATTCTCAACAACATTATATTTAAAGTTTCTCAAAATTTTGTTTAGGTGTTTTATCCATCAAAGGGTTAGTTTATGCAGATAAAAATTAATCCCTGCATTCTTCAGAAGCATGTGAGAACTTGTCACCCATTCACAACACACTCTCCCTCGAATAAATATTTTAAAATGGGCTTTGGAGATGTTAGGATTTGTTAGGACTTGCATTTATTTTCCCGGTGTGATGGCGGCATGTGCCTGATGGGATTTCATTATATCGGCTCGGGGTAAAATCTAAGGATATATGCAATCACAGGTAATTCTCGAGTGGGTGGTCTTAGCGAGAGGATGTGTAATTAGGGTTTGTACATAGTAAAGTTTCCTTGCACGGTTAAGTATTCATTACGCAAGTACGTATGTAAACTGTCGGTACATTTAATAAGTTATTATGCAAGTGCGTAATTAACCATTGCATGATTAAATATTTCATTGTGCGATTAAACAAGTTAATTATTCGTTATTTATTACACATATTCACCTTAGATAGTTGTCGAACCCTCACGCCATCACACCTTCCCCTTCCAACACAGTCATTACATGATATAAAATAATTTTTTTTTTGCCTTGAGAGGGAGTCCATTCAAGGTCCGAAACCTTACACCTATATCCTTCACCATACTTAGTCATTATACGACTAAAAATATATATTTTTTTCCTTACGTCGGGTATCAAACCGAGGTCTGAAACCTTAACCCTAGGCCTCTTACCCATACTTAGTCATTACATGAATAAAAATAATTTGTTTACCATCGCAGGGTATTGAACCGAGGTCTGGAACCTTAAAACTAGACCCCCCTGCCTTACCCATACTTAATCGATATGCTAATAAAAACAATTTTTTCCCCTGAGGGGGACTCGAACAAAGGTCCAAAACCTTAAACCTATACACCTTAGTGCTTGGCTGCAATTCAATATAGAGGCAGGGGTAGAAATAAATGATACTGGTGATTGGAGTCAGTTTAGAGCTAGCACTCCTATAGTCCATCTCACGCTTAGATTGCAGTACAGGGCTTATGGCGCTCACTGTTGCCACATTGCTTCAGCTTTGTGACGTAACTGGCAAGCTGAGAAACAAATGGGCGGTGAAGGAAACTGCCTGATTAAGATAAATTTTATCTGTTTACCTCCCTGCCAACTCGTAAAGGAATCCAATCCTGCGACGCAAATCTAAGCGGCTCATTTGAAACTGAAGCCTGTGAGAAACCTTATCATTGTGATTGGACGGCGTATACACAACGTAGATAGCAAGAGGACGTGTATGGAGTTGGAGATTATGTAATGAGTAGATTAAATAATTGCTAATTACATAAATGCAATGATTGTGCAAGTGTGTGCTCAGTAAATATTAATTGAACTATTATGTAATTTATTACATAATATACTTATCTAATCAAATTACATGTAAACACCCCCCCTCGTCTTTTCAAGTGCATTCCCCCCTCCCTACCTCCTCACTTGTGAACCCCCACCCAACAGACCAACACCTTATCCTCTCTCCAGCTGCCGATGAGACAACATCTATTGTTAATTTCACAAAGGCGCAAATAAATCTAAGTACCCTGTATGGGAATCGAACATAGTACCAATCCACTTACCTGTGGTCATAGCTACCCACTCTGGGACGGCTCTCTAGTGTATGATGCCTGTAACCACTCGCATATCTCCCTCAGTCTCACAGGGTAGCCGAGGGGGGATAGGGGAAAGTACATGTATAATTGCATTTCCCCTCCAAAATCACCTATTGGCCAGCTATGCACCTCATCTCTCTCCAGCTGCCAGAGTCAGCGTTTCATTGCGCGAATGCACAAAACAATAAAAAAGTACCCTGTCCAGGACTCAAAACCAGTAATAAAATAATAAAAAAAAATTAAGTGAAATGTCCGGGAATCGAACCCAGTATCGGAAGTGCCATGTTCGGGAATCGAACCCAGCACTGGGAAGTGCCCTGTCTGGGAATCGAACCCGGTACCAGAAGAACCATGTCTGGGAATCGAACCCGGGACTCGAAGTGCATTGCACTGGCAGTAAATGTGCAAAAATGCATTTTGGTCATGTACCATCCAGCTCATTCTCCTATAATCTCTTAAATGACAATTTAAAACGTTAAGTAGAGTCTGCGTGTTGCGATAATCTTTGTAGGAAAACCAAGGACTAGTTGTTTTGCAGACTTCGTGAACCATTATTTTGCCTGTCACATGCATTTATTTCTAGCCACTGTAGTTTCGTACAGAATTATTTAGAAGAGTATAATTCATGGATGTAGATATATGGGCGCCTTTTCACATGTATCTTTGAGAACATCTACTTGATAGTTCTATCCAAAAGTATGAAAAACAGATTTATCTTCAGAATTATCACCTGAAACCATCATGCTTTCTAGGATCATCACATCATTAACTTGTACTAGATTTATACCAAACTTGGCAAACAATTAATACTACGGCAGGCTAAGTAAACTAATAAATTTTGAGAGGGCCGGTCACACATTTTTTTCTCAAAATGGCGGCTGTATGAAAATTTTAGCTCCGAATTTTTTACCTACGAAACTGCAAAACAAATTACAACTAAATTTTGTATGCCTACAGTATCAGTTATATCCATCACAGTTGTCTATGCAAAGCCTCATTTCTCCGCCATTTTGTAAGATAGCCCCACATGAACTAGAATAGCTTCTATGCCGTATCTCGCGAAACAATCGACCGATTTCTTTCAAATTTGACAATGAAGTTGTACTATGGTAGACTACATTAATTTATATGTTTTAAGTATGTAAGTCTCTCATTTTCTGAATGGCGCGTATACAAACATTTCAGCTTAGTGTGCTATATCTGCAAAACTATCTAACAGATTTAAATTTAACTTTGTATATTTTATCCATGACAAAAATAGAATGTGCCAATATAAACACGTTTTGCCCTACATTTATGAAGATCGTCACATGATCAATGGAGGTTTTATGCCATATCTCACGGACCAATCAACCGATATGCATACAGAGATTCTCCTTTGACGGATTTTTTTGGGAAGTAGTGTCAGGTGAATAAACTAAACATTTTATCATAGCCTATTTGCGGAATAATTCCACTAATTTTCACAAAACTTTGCATGCCTACAGAAAACCATGTAAAGTTGCATAATTCAAATTGGGTAAGGCAATAATTTTAAAAATGGCGGCCGTATAAATATTTTTGTGTGCTTGGCATATCTATTTAATAATTTAACAATTTAAAACTTTTTATGCTGGCATTATCTATTACAAACATCGTGTTCAGTGCTTCTTTCTAAGCAGTTTTGTAAGACAGCCCTATTGAAGAAAATAAGATTTGTATGCCATATCTCAAAGGCCAATCAACCGATTTACATTAGATTATTTACACAAGTAGCATTGTGGTAGGCCATGTAAACTTATGTGTTTTAGTGTCTCAGAAACTTATTTTCAAAATGATGGCCGAATAAATATTCCAGGTTAGTGAGCACTGTCATTGAAAATGTTACACTGATTGCATCTGAACTTTATGCTCCGAATCTTACCTCCGTGATGCAGTTGATTGCAAGCTAGCTTAATTTCAAGAGTTTTTCTAAATTAGAATCCCGGATATGTTACTCGTGTAATTAAATTGTCTTTGTATTCTTTCGCATGTTTCTGGTTTCATATCTAACGATATTGCTGTCAATGAGACGTTAACGCTCACCTACATCTAATCTTTCAAGAACTTCACTAAAATTTATTTGCACCTGTGTAGGGGAAAGTAGGCTCATTAGTTATCAGTAACTTCTTCTTTAATATGTGAATTGTATATAGACTACTGAATATTATATCCCTTTGCAGACCCGTAAATACTATTTTCATATGGTTTCCCTTATTTTCGGGGCGAGGGACTCCCCCCTCCCCTAATTGTGGTGAGGCGAGAGATTTGGGCGGCTCTTAACAACGAGGTCCTGAGAGCCGATGACGGTGAAACGATGTGAGCATGGAGCACCGCCAGAATTAAAAGGCGGGGGGAACGGGAGATCCTCGAGAAAACCCGCCGATCAGCGGCATCGTCGACCGGCAAAATTCCCACTTGCGAAACTCCGGGAGTGACCCAACCGGGAATTGAATGAACCCGGTTCGCCTTGGTGGGAGGCGAGCAGTCTAATCGCTCAACCACAGAGGCTCTTCACCCCCCCCCCCCCCTTTACAATTACTGCCTATATAATTATGTACATTAGTTAGGTTTTGCCTTAGACGTTTCCTAGATCTGGGTTTTTAAGACAGAAATCCAGTTTCCCATTTTTCCATAGCAATTAATGTAGTCATACGCAACTGGTACTGCAGATGTTTGTTAACAAGGAAACAATACATTTCTTTAGTTCATTCTATGCATTAAAGTGTGTACATTTTTCTATGATCATCATTAGCCAATCCCTAGTACACGTTAGCAGCATTTTTACAACACTTTTTACTTTGTAAATTTGTGTACCGACACACCATACTCCGCCTTGGTATTTGTTGGATATTACAAAGAGGAACGAATTACTTTTATTTGAGTAAATTACTTAATCTAAGAAAAATAAAGAAAAAACTCCGCAATGTCAGGTTTTCATAAGCACATTTTATTTTCTGCAGTTAGTCGTATCAGCAAAGGCAGTTTATACCCGTGAAAACAGTAGTTATTTCCGCCGCTAGATGTCAGCCACTCTGCTCTAAAACGCGAAAACAGTGAGATTCTCTGCTGCAGAGGACGAACCGCTAATCGAGTTAACTGCAGGGCACCCATGCTTGTTGGTGCACGTTTTCTTTATGCTCTTTTTACTCTGTTGTACTTACTTATTTGTTACCAAATCTTCTACGGCGAATTTCGCCGTATAGAAAGGCGAAATAGAAAGGCAATCCGGGTTCATTCCCCGATTGGGTCATTCCGGGTTTTCGCCTGTGGTAATCGTGCCGGACGATGCCGTTGATCGGCGGGTTTTCTCTGGGATCTCCAGTTCACCACATTCCTTCACTCCGGTGCTGTTCCATACCTCGCTTCACCCTCATTGGCTCTCAAGACCTCCATGTTAAGGGGACTATGTATCTGCGCGTCCAAGGTCAGGAAGCGAAGGAGCGATACGGGCGACACTTAACACGCACGCCTAGCGCCTCATCGCTCCTATGCGCAAGGCGTCCAGTGTTTCCGTCCTAACGCTTTACTGCGTGAACTAGATCTGTAACAGTGCAATTTTATTACACACGTAGAAAGTCCACAGATCAAACTACCTGTGTATAATCATGCTTTTCTCTTACCGCTTAAAGAAAATGCACAGGTAAGCTTTAAAAATGCTATATTTTACCATTTCACGATTTTTCCTCCATTGATATGATAAAAGTAAATAGGGACATAGACAATAGTTTTTTTTAAATCCTTTCTGGCAAAACTTCGTTAAGAGGAGCGTGACCTGCGCAAGGGAGCGATACGGGCGACACTAACACGCACGCCTGGTGCCTTATCGCTCCTACGCACAAGGAATTCAGTGTTCCGTCGTGGTCCCGTACTGTGCAAATCAGATCTGTAACAGTGGGATTTTATTAAATTTATCAAAGCCCACAGATTAACCTACGTCCGTGTGTTCGTACTTTTCTCTTGCCGCTTAAGGAAACTGCGTAGGCAAGCTTCAAAAATGTTTGACCATTTTCACGAATTTTTTTCCTCCAGGAATGTACTTAATATGTTAAAAGTAAAAACATAAGAGTCATAGATAATAGTATTTTTTACCTTTTCCAGCAAAAGGTCGTGTTTACAGAACATATATTTACCGAGATACGCGAATACGCGCGAACAACGATTTCACAAAAAAAAAAAGTTTCACTTCACACTCCTCGTAAGAGGCGCCCAAATCTCTCTACTACACCGTCCAGTGTTTCGAGGAGTAGGTGGCGAGGCAAAGACAGCTCCAGAAGGACGATATTTGACGCAGGCAACATGGTTGTCAAGATGCTACTGCCGAACAAGAAGCAGAAAAGGGAACGGCAAGTGGTCGCGAGTGGCGCAGCTGGCGGTGACGTCAAGGGCCCGGGCTATTTGTGCTGATGGAGTAAGGTGCGTGCGCACCGCACCAATGCGACGTGAGGGCAAGGTCGGCGCATCTCGCGGCCGTCACACCCAGGGGCTTGTCACTACACACTGCTCTTATCGAGCACTAACCATTTCGTTTTTACCAACACCGAAAAGTCATTCAATTGTAAAATAATTTATTCATCGGATTTTCGTTCTGCAGAGTTATCCTTTGTTACGTTTAAGATCAAATCAACTTTAATCGTACACACGTTAAGCACTAAGCAAACAATATAATAAATGTTTTCAAATGTCTATGTTGTAATTATTCCATAAAGTTGGCGTCCTTGACCAAGTTGTCTACTCGCTTCGTACGGGAATTGAATTGAATTCCAATTTTGGAATGAGGAAAATTAAAAAGAAATGTCTTACGAGATGTTGGGTTCCTCACTGTGATAATTTGAAGCCAAACACACTTGTGAAATATTTCATCTTTTACAGCAATCCAGAAAGGTAAGTTTCTAAAACAATTTTGTTTGTTTTGACTGATATCTAGATTTGGGCTGTTTATCTGGTTACGAACTTTCAATTATTTCCTATAATAATCCATACTGTGCCTAAATTTGGCCTCTTTTATTCAAATACTACAGTTGACTGTCAAAACCTACAAAATTATTTTTGAAACTTAACTTTTTGGATTGCTGGGAATCTCGGATATAGGTACCGCACTGAGCAAAAAAACAAAATTACAAACAAATTAAAATACATCAGTTTGGTAATTATTAATGCTAAAACATATCTTAACATGCCCTTTAAAATTTTATCATATCAATCTTGGTACTATAAAATAGCCACGACAAAATAATGATTTGTTTTATGTTGGTCACAAGAGAAATGTTAGTGGTCCGATTGCAGAGGGGTTCAGCCTGGCAGTGAAAACTCTTTTTCCCTTCTACACGCTTTGGTCAGACCCGAGGCTCGCTTTATTGTTCGCCGCGCATTGCACTACTCTGCCCCGAGACATGGCATGGGGGTGACGGCGGATAGGGCAAACAAGATCTTATTTCGCTTTGACGATTATGTGTATACCAACACTGAATATACATAAAGGCTATTCACGATAAAGTGAGCACTTTTGAAATCGACCTTGGAAAAATATCACTGCCCCTAGCAGCATATATTTTAACGGGCGCAATGAGAGATATGAGCAGTAGGAAAATGGGGCTATGGGGACAAAGGGATCCAGAACCATTTTGGATCACGTAATTTCCGGCCGCCATCTTGAATTATGACATTTCCGGCCGCCATCTTGAATTATGACATTTCCGGCCGCCATCTTGAATTATGACATTTCCGGCCGCCATCTTGAATTATGACATTTCCGGCCGCCATCTTGGATTTCATTTCTTTCGTCAAATTCGTTCCACCTCAGCATTCACCATTTCGGATTAAATTTTAATTAATCACCATCATGCCACACCACGCTCTATCATTCTGGTCATGTGACCGCCATCTTGGATTCCACCTCTCACCTATGCTCAACAACCATCTTGTCCACCATATTGTTTACAGCCACCATCTTGTTTCCCACTCTATGCACCTACACAAAGAGACCTACCTACTGCTCTACCTACCCACACACCCACTGCTCTTCTTACCTTCCCACCTACACACTGTGCTACAAAGCTACCTACCCTCTTTAACTAACTACCTAATGCTCTACACACCTACCTGCCACTCCAAACAATGCTCTAACCACATACCCACCACTCTACATACTTATCTACATACCCACTGCTCTACACCCTACCCACAAACCCACTGCTCTACCTGACTACCCACCCACTATTATACCCCAATACCCCTCTTCTTACCTGCCGACATATCTACCGTTCTACCCACCTGCTGCTCCAACTTACTGCTTTACACACCTACACACAACTCAACTAACCTACCTGCATTCAAACTAATCTATCCACCTACCCTTTACCCTACCCACTGTTCTACCTACCCAAATACCACTCTACCACCATGTTACTAACCACTTACTGATCTACCTACCTACCAACAACTCTAACAAACCAATCTACCTATCCACCACTATGCACCTATGCATCCCACCTACCTAGAGTTCTACCAATCTACACACCCTCCCACCTACCCAACACTCTACCTACCAACCCACCCACCTTTCACTCTACCATCCTACCCACATTCCTATAGCTCTACTAACCTACACACTTACCTACTGCTCCACCCATCTAACCAACTGCCTACCATTCCACCTACCCACACCCACTGCTCTTCTTTTTACCTTCCCACCTACCTACCCACTTACCAATTGCTCCACCTACCTACCCAACTATGTAACCACATCCTGCTCTACACACCTACTCACCACTCAAATCAATGCTCTGCCCACTTACCCACCACTCTACGTACTTACCTACATACTCACTGCTCTACCCACTTCCCAACCAGCACATTGCTCTACCCACCTAACCACCAACACTAAAAAATCACCCTGCTCAATAATTAACCACCAACTGCTCTACTTACAGCCATACCCACCTACCTAACACTTTACCCTCCTACGCACTGCTCTACCTACCACTCTAACCACCTACTCACCCACCTACTGCTCTACTCATCCCACTAATCAAAACTCTACCCACTTCTCTACCCACCAAACCATTTTTCTACCCACCTACCTATCTACCAACCAACCTACCTACCCACTGCTCTACCTACTGTCCTAACCAAAGCTCAACACACCTACCCACTGCACTACCCATCTACCTACTACTCCACCCATATACTCATTGCTCTATCCACCTACCTACCACTCTATTTATCTACCCAATATTATACTTACCTATCACTCCACCCACCCACGCCTCTACTGCTCCATTTATCCACTTACCTGCTCACTCGCTCACTGCTCTAACTACCTACCGAACTAGTCACCACTTCACTTATCTAAAAATCTACCCACCTACTTACTACTCTATGCACTTACCTACCCACCACTCTACCCCACCCATCGCTCCGAACAACTACCTAGAACTCTAACAACCTACTCACCAACCTGCTGCTTGGCCCACCTACCTAATGCCCAACCCGCTTACCTGCTTCTCTACCCACCCACTACTATACTTACCTATATGTATTCCCACTGCTCTACCTCCTGCACTACTTACCACTCTACTCACCTACCCACTACTCTATTAACCTAATTACAAAACTAATATGTACCCCCACTCACTGCCCTATCCACCACTCTATGCACCTACACACACCAACCCACCTACCTATAACTCTACCTACCTACCCACCTTTCCTTCTACAATCCTACCCACAATCCTAAATGTTTTACTAACCTACACACACCTACCCGCTCTACCCGTCTAACCAACTGCCTACCATTCTTCCAAAACACATTTCAACAGCTCTACTTACTCCCCACTGCTGACTCCGTACTCATTTCCACACCCTCCGCACTTAGCACCACAGGCACCGAACTTAGCACCACAGGCACCATATTTAGTTCCGCCGACACCGCATAACTCTCCACACACTCATCTCTGCGCCTTCAGCACACATCTCCGTATGCTTCACATGGCACTCCGCACATTCACACACCGCTCCACACCTTACCTACATGCCCACTGCTCTACACAGCTACCCGCCAACACACTGCTCTACCCATGTACCAACAAACTGCTCTACCTGACTACCCACCTATTATGCCCACACACCCACTGCTCTTCTTACCTTCCCACCTACCCAACCTGCTCTGCACACCTACTCACCACTCCAACCAATTCTCTACCCACATACCCACCACTCTACATACTTACCTACATACCCAATGCTCTACCCACTGCCCCATCAACACACTGCTCTACCCACCTAACCACCTACTGCTCTACCCGCCTTCATACCGACCTACCCACCTTCGTCTCAACTCGAATACTCACCTACCCACCACCAGTCCTACCCACAGCTCTTCATACCTAACACTTATCTTAATTACTGCCTTACTTATGGTTCTATCCACCTGCCCACTAAACATTCACCCTGCTCTATAATTACCCACCAACTGCTCTATTTATAGCTGTACCTACCTACCTAACACACTACCCTCACACCCTCCTACCCACTGCTCTACCTACCACTCTAACAACCTACTCACCTACCTGCTGCTCTACCCATCTCACTACCCTAAACAAACAATTCATATTATCAGACTAACCAACAAAATATTCAAACCATACATTTCGACCTTTTATACTAACCATCTCACCTGCCATCATACCTCCTGTCCTCTTGTTTAATAGCTATACAGGCATGTGACACTCAAAGACGAAGCTATTCCAACAAAAAACTTCCCCCTTGCCGTCAACCCAAACTACAATATTCCCATTCACACATTTCAGTCATCGCTACTACCATACTGATAGGCCATACAAGCAAGAGACACCACCAAACCAGTCAACCAATGAATATAGCCAGCTCATCATATAGAATAGTTTAAAAAAAAAAAGAGACTGGCCTGAAATCTCTAAAGACGTTATATCTCTCAAACAGTATACGCGGGTACGGCTGACCACTTTTTATGTGTGTCGAAGTTAAACATATAAATTAATAGCACAGAAAAAAAAACTGTCAGGCTATCCAGTACCCTGGTCACAGTCTAGCATGTTCGTATATGTGAGCAATAATAATAACATAAATAAATGATCTTATTTAAAAATTAGCATTAAAAACACCAATGTACAGTGAAACGGAGTATACACTGCCACCCGCCCTGGAAACGCCTTGAACGCAAGTGCTCACTCTAGGTACATCATATAATCTGCAGGTATGCACATCATTACATGGCTGGAGTGTTAAAACACAAATAGGCCTACATTATCTATACTGTTAGTCAAGCTAGCATTATTTTTCCCTGTCTGTATTCCCTTTTGTTCTTATTCAACAGTCTTGTGTGTGTTTATGTCCTATAGCGATAAGAGCAATTACCTGGAACATATATACTAGTCCTTTGTATTTCCATGTTACCTGTGAAGGTAACAGATGTCTTCATGTCTGCCTGGAACACAACTTAGTACTGGAAGGGGCAGCCTCCGAGATTAATACGACCTTGACCTTGAACCTGTGATCATTTATGCACTTCAGATACACTTTTGCTTCCCCCTCTCCATCCACTTAGGTGTGGTGCTGATTAATGGCTATCACCATCCCCACACCTCCACTCCTCCCCCCAAACCCTCCCACTCCTTCTCAGCGAGGTATATTGCGATTAGTTCTTAACTTGCTCACTAGGCAGTGCTGCTATAGTCATAGGCAGCAAGTCTAGTTCTTGATTTGGTTGATAGGTGGTGTGCCAGTTCGATTAATCGATTACTGTTTGAATACTAGCATCAGCTGCTAGGTTACATGCCAATTGCTCGCTTGCCAGAGCCACTGTTGCTTAATGTTGTCATCTGTTGGTAGGAGCGCTGGTATGCTGGAAGCTAAGACAATTTTCTACATATTACATGTTATGCTTTAATACATTATAAAAAACTGCGAACCCGAGGAGCAGTGAACTGCGGAACCCTAGATTGGCAGAACAACGCTCCAACTATGAGCCACCAGTACATCAGTGATAATGAAGGTTTTAATGATGTATAAAAAAGGGATCACTCATATTAACTTGTACATTCAAAACATATTTGTAGTAAATGAATGAACAATCAAGTAGCTAAACTGCAATTTTATAAAAAAAAGTTATGTATTTATTTAATAGTTTTATTTATCACTTCAAAATTGTCAAACATACATGCATGAAGTGGGCATATATACAAACTCGTATTTTCAAGGATAATTAGATTATGTCACAACAGCCAAATATCCAAAGCAGAACTTTTTAAAAGAAAAGTTATGCGTTTAAATTAAAAATATACTTATTAAACTTTTACAAAAAAAGTATTGAGTGACATGTTTATGTAACTATGACTAGCTATATTTAATTTAGTAAGCACAGGACTTGTCTGTTTATTTTAAAATTAATCATGTAAATACTCCGAGCATAAAATACAATGAGTCATGTACCTTACCACAGGTCATTTAGACCTAAACCCTTTCTGGTAAGCTCAATTTGAGTTAAGCCCTTTTATAAATATAGTCATAATTTCCGAACCGCTGAAGCTAAAGGGATAAAATTCATAATATACACATCGGACCCAATTTCCACCATAATAATGCCAATTATGAGTTGGGTCCTTTTATAAGCATAGTTTGTCATAATTTTCGAACCCTTGAAGGTATAGTCATCAAATTCATAACATACACATCATCTCGACAAAAAACGCCACAGGGTCAAACACATCTAAAACACTTTTGTAAGCATAGTTATGCATAAACTTACCAAGTGCATACTTACCAAGTGCATATCTACCACCCCACATATTTTATTTCCGATTTTAACAAGATTTTATTTGTGAGTTGGATAGGTGCTATGCTTGCCTAATGTAATGTTAACTTCGGATTTGGGTTCGAATTTCGATCAGGGCACAATTATGTAATTTCTGGTTTTAACCAAATTTTATTTTTGAGTAGGATACCTACTAGGGTTACTTAATATAATGTTATTTTTGGATTATCGAGTTCGAGTCTCAGTCAGAACACCTAATATTATTTTATATCCGAATTTAACAAAAATTAGGTTTGCTTTGTATTCCTGCTTGGAGCAATTAATGTAATGCTAGTTTTTGATTACAGAGTTCGATTGTTGGGCAGAACACTTAATATTTTAATTTTGAAGTTAACAAACATTTATTTTTGCTTTGTATTCCTGCTTATAGTAATTAATGTAATGTTATTTATGGATTACCGACATTGAATCCCAGCCAACTCATCTAATATAAAATAAATAAAGTTGAAAGATTGCGATCCAGTGTCTTCTGTGCCGTACAGAGTGTCATCTCCAGAATTAAAAAATGTTCATAAAATAATTGGGGAATTGCAAGAGGAAGATGTTCTTGAGTCATCAGACAGTAATTACTCTAGTCCAGCATTCCTGTTACCTAAAAAGGCTCCAGGATAATTTCGGGTTATCTGTGACTACAGGAAGGCCAATAAAAAATCTACGTAGATCCATATCCTCTCCCAACAATAGAATCGGTTTTTCAACATGTCAGTGATGCTAGGTATTTCTATATTTTTGACTTAAACTCTGCTTTTCTACAGTGTGACTTGCACACCGAATCACGAAATATTTTGGCATTTGTCACTCCCTGGGGGCCATTTCAATGGAAGAGGCTGCCAATGGGGGTAAACTGTGGCCCACAGGCAATATCTAGGGTACTTTTTTTAAGTATTAGGAAAATACCGGTACAACTTTCTCTTCACATATATTGACAATGTCTGTGTGTACAGCAATTCTTTTGAAGAGCTTCTTGACCATCTTAGATTATGCTTACTTGCCCTGAGGGAAGCAGGTTTGACAGTAAACCCAGATAAGGTCACCTGGGAAAAAACTTATATCAGGTATTTGGGCTTCATAATTTCGGAGGGCAAGTTACTGATGAACCCGGAAAAAATTCGCCCAGTTGTGAAATTTCCCGTTCCTAAGAAAGCACGTGGAGTTCGTTGGTTTTTAGGGTTAGTGAGGTTTTATTCCAAATTCATTCAAAATTTTGCTGACATTGCGGAGTCTCTGAATGCGCTGAAGCAGAAAGGGGTTGAGTTTGAGTGGGGAGAACAGAACCACGCCTTTTGCTTGTTAAAGGAAAAATTAGCTGCTCCTCCTGTGCTACAGGTACCTCATTTTGAAAAACAGTTCATTTTGCAAGTAGATGATAGTTCAAGGCCTTAGATGCTGTCTTATGCCAAGAACTAGACAACAGTTTGGTCCCAGTTTCTTATGGCAGTAGACTTCTGACACCAGCTGAACATAAATATTCAGCATATGAGAAAGAAGTTTTAGCAGCTATATGCGGCATGGAAAAATTTAGGGACTACCTGGAAAGTGCAGAATTCATATTACATATGGATAATCAGGCTTTGAGCTGGATCCTTTCTACAAATAAACTACCTGGTAGATTGGCTCGGTGGCTAGTTAGGGTCACCTGCTTTAAATTCAGTCAAGCATGCAAAAATAATTGATAATGGGGTGGCAGATGCATTATCTAGGATGTCCGATTCCGAGGAATTCTTGGTAGATCCCCCAAGTCAGTAATTGTATTTCAGGCTTCTAAAATTTTGTTACCCAAGGAATATAGTCATGTAAATGTTCAAACAGATCCGTTAGTTGATGTAGATGTACCAAGTTGTTCTAAATCTTTAGTTTCTGGTAGTAAGAGTGATGTAGAACAGGTAAAGGTCCTTCAGGATTTCCCCCAAGCATACCTGAAACTTCAGCACCATCAGGGAATTGACCCAGAATGTGTCAATATCAAGGCTGATATAGAAGCTGGTAATGGTGGGATGTATGAAATTAGGAAAGGTTTGATAGGATATATCAAAACTCACAAATTTTAATTTTTTGTTCCTCAAGTCTTGAGAGGATCCATTTCCCAGTATTATCAGAATACTTACTTTGGAGGGCATTTGTGATAGGAAAAGACAGTGTCTCGGATTAGAGAAATGTTTTTCAGTTCAGGCTTGAGCAAGGAAGTTGAACATCTTGTTAAGGATTGTCTTGAATGCCAAGATAAGGAATCCATATAGTGCTAGTGTAGCTACCTTTCCTTGGGAACATGTGTACATAGCGCCGTACTTCTGCTGGATTTTCGTCGATGTTGGTTGTAGTTGACAGTTTTACTAAATTTGTTTTTTTCTTCCTTTTAAGGAGTATGAAATCTGTAGAAATTTGCGAAATTCTTAGTCAGAAAATATTTTCTGTGCTTGGGTCGCCTGTAAACATTGTGACTGACAATGCCACCTATTTTGTGTCAGCCGAGATTAAGACTCTCGCCTTTGCTCGCCTATTACCCAAAAGCAAATCTGGAAGAAAGATATAACTACAATTTAAAAACAGCTTTGCAAACCTTTCAGACTGGAACGCACAGGGGCTAGGATGTTACACTGTACCAATTATCACTTGCATTTAACAATGTTATTAGTGATGCAACGGATAAAGTCCCTGCAGAATTGTTTTTTGGGCGAAGACTGTTCCAGCCTTTAATAAATGCACGAGGACTTCATGATTTCTGTTTGGATGGTGTGGGTAAGAAGGACTTGGAGGAAATTTGTGATGAAGTGGCCCAAAACTTGCATAAAGATCATATAAAATTAGCCACTACGAAGGTATGAGCTAGTGGATCTATTTACATTAAGATTGGGGATAGAGTATTTGTTGAAACACATTATCCTACCAATAAAGCAGCTAGATTAAGCACAAAACTTGCTCCCAAGTATGCAGGGCCATTTAGGATTAAGCGGTTCCTGACTCCTGTCACTGTTTTGCTAGACGATGAAAGTCATTCGGGAAATTATTGTAAAGCCCATTTAAGTCAGTTAATGTCAGAGACTTCACAATGAGGTTGGAAGTTCTGTGAAAACCACTGAAAATGTGAATTTTTGTGATATTTTAGGATTAAATTTTGTTCAGGGTTTTTGTATGCGGTCATCTTGGTTGTCATCCTGGTTATCATTTTGTTTATTATTTAGTGAAAATGCTTTTAGTCTTGTGCAGTAGGTCTCCTCTTGGGCGATGGTCGTCCACATCTCATAAACATTTCGTAGTGATATCCATCCTCATGTAGCTTAAAGATGTGTCCATGCCCATTTCATGTTGATTGTCTATCCTCATGTCGATGTAAGATGTCTCATGCCCATTTCATATTGTTGTACTTGCTCATTTACTTTAAGATTTTTTTTTAGGTAGAAACTGATTGGGTTTCTCTTGATTTTTCATCAAGAATATTGTAGGGCTGGTTTTGTAATTGAAGGTATTCTCATGAATCCATAATTTTGATATATAGGGAACCTCAGTGCAGCGAGTTTTCTTGCAGGCAGTGTGATTGATTTATTTGGAAGGAAAACTAAAACAAGTGGAGTACTCCTGATCCTAATTTTGGCCATTTTGATGCTTGTGCAAGCCATTTTGTAGTTTGTTCCGGAACCGATTGCTGACTGGAGATGATGATTGGAGGACTGTGGTCCTCATCTTCCCGACTGGACTGAAGGAAGTTCGCCTTCGGAGCCCCTGCCGAGGAAGGGCACTTCGGAAGAGATTCTGACTGTGACCTTTGGTAGACTTCCACGTTTTAGGAGGAGAGTTTGTGACGGTGTCCCAATACAACCCCGCTTCAACACATTACAACAGACTACAGTGTTCATTTCCTGGGAAAATAACCGCCTAATTTGTGTCCTATTTTTACAGCAATATTGCAATTTAGCCTAAAATTGCTGTCAGCATACCTGTTTCTTCGATGTCTGGATGTTTTGGGTGGCTACAACAAAGCGTGATTTATCATGCAAATTTGTCGTCCGGGCCCGGTGCTGTCGAATCCTGCAGTTTTTCATCAGCACACACTGCGCACGTGGTCAACTCGTCTCTGCTGAGGTAGTTGATTTTACCGCCACCCGTAGTTGATGGCGACGCCACTCAAGCTGGACGCTGGTGTGTCTTCTCCACCTGCCGAGTATGCACGCAGGAGTATCAACTTTGGGAAAAACATGGCTGCTCATGAAGTCACTGCCTTCAAGTTCGTCTGGTCGCCAGAAGTGTGTCGACGTCATAGTGACGTGGACCGCCATGTATTGACATAATTGCTGGAATTAGTCACCAAATTAAGACCCCCGTATTATAAGGCCCAAATGAACAGTTTGTCCCAATAAGGCCATGTGTTTTGCTATTTGCCGAGTCTTCATTTTTTTGTTACTTGGCCCTGATTGGCCATAATTTCTTTGTAACCCCTCTAAGGGGAAAATGAGACTAAATGTGAATATAGACTAAAGGTGTGCATGGACTCACTCGAGGTCGATCATCACCCCGAAGGAGCTCCACCTGCACTGAGTTAAGTAGCAAAAATAAAACATGATGTAAAATTAAACTTCAAACTTATGCATATATGGCTGGGTTAGGTCAGGCACAATTAGTGTCCTTCTGGTGAAATTTGCTACTATTCTGAGAATACTTTGAATTTGGCACTTTGGCGAAATATAACATATAATTTAACATCAAAGTTGCCTTCCCAAAATGTTATTTTCTAAGAAATTTTAATGTCTTTCCAGGAAAACAATGAAACTATATATCTTGATGGCCTTTGGGTTAATTTGAAACTGATATGCAGTTTTCTCAGATTTTTTTTCCATACGGCTAGTAATTTCTAGTAGTGCAGACCTGCCAACTTGTAAAGTTTGAAATCAAAAAGATTGAAGAATGCTTAAAATAGTGCGTAATCAGGTCGCTGCATTTTATATAATTTTTTATTGTTCATCTGCTGTTACTGGTATTGTTATGAAAATGCGAGATTATTGATTTACATTTTCATAATAAATGAACATAATAGTCCCACCATGACAAATAGTTGTGTCACAGCAACACACACAACAAAATGCATTTTTCACCTTTCTCCGATTTCAGAATGAATGGAAACTGCTCAGAATATGCACAACTGAATACTTGGAAGTATTGTTTTATGTTTTTCACACATCTTACAGCTATTATGTATGTGCACCAGACTATTAAGATAAACTAAAGCCGGCGTATTTCAGGCAAATCACTATAAAAAAGTTTCTTCACACTTGAAATACTCCTACGAGACCCTCGTTTATCCACAACTCACAAACTCCACGCCATGTTATTTAACATGTTGGCGCGCACACTGCTGTTTTGTTACTACTGGTGCATGAATATAACGGTACAACTTGGTGCCAGTGTTTGCCGATATTTTCAATTTATTGAATTACCACTGCTAACAGATACATATGACACCTAAAATACACAAAGCGGTAATTTCAAATAAAAAATTATATTATTATTTTTGTTAGACACACAAGATGGTGAAACATTAAGACAAACAGTTTACAAATACACACTGAAGAAACGTGGTGCTTTGGCCATACCTAACCTAGAAATAAGATGTGAAACTGACTTATCCAAATCGTTTTAACTTTGCTTTGTATCACCTGAATGAAAGCTCACTCCCATACTTTACTGCAGAAAAATTAAAAAATAAGGATATCAACACCCATCAACTTTGTAATACGTTATCTTCACACCAATTCGACGTCATCGCATGAAATGTTTGACTCTCAGATCATAAAATAAATATGTGCAGTAGCTGTACAAACACACCAGCAAAGTTTACATAACCCTGCTACAATCTATGTAAATTATGGTAGGTACTACGTTAAAATATTATCAACATCTAACTCTTCATGGCCACAAATAGAAAATGCTTCACATCAATGGACTTTTCATGCCACGCAATTAAAAAATTATAATAATCTCACAAGTACTGTTATATGATCTTAAAATATTTTTTACTATTTAACACAAATTACTCGCGTGACGAGACAGTATTAATGATTTTCAAACACTGAAACATAATTGTAGTTTATAAACAGCAAACAACATTAGCATTTGTCTAGCAGCAATCAGCGTGTGCCCCGTTCAGTTGTCATATGACTGGATGCATGCTTGGTAAGAGAAAAATTCCTGGCATATTTCTCGATTTCCCGGTTAAGTGGCCACACCTTGAATTATAGTGAAAATACGACATATAAGTGACACTTTCACAGAGACCAAGAGCCTGGCCGCGCTACTGCATGAATTTGGAATCCGGTCGAGAGAAAAATCGTAAGATATGAAGAATACCTGTAAAATTGTAAGGTGCAAACTTTTCTGTAAAAATTATGGGAAAATCGCAAGGGTTGGCAGGTCTGTAAGTGTTTTGAGAAGTTCAAATATCAATGGAACTTAGTAAAATGAAAATGTATTCTAGTTCTCCAAAACTTTTGACCATTGTTAGGCCATATAACTGTTCATTAAATTATATCAAGTATTCATTGAATAAGGAATCAGTTAAACATTCAAAATTTTGAAATTAACATTTTTAAATAAAGAGACCTTGTCGTTGGCTATGTTAAGTCATAATATTAAACAAACAAATCCATTAAATAATTTTTAAGGCTAGCCATAATCTGCGAGTTTGGCTAAATAATAGGATATTAGTTTTGTCATGTACTATTCCATGGTTGGAAAATTAACTTTGGAGATGAAAATAGTTAAAACTGTTATTGATATCATGAATGTCATTGTATTTTAAATGCCAAATAATCTCAATATAAATTGTGGGATAGTGAAGAGCCTGTGGGTTCTGGTAAAATCAAGTAAATTTTGGGGAAAAATTACACTTATTATTTGCATGTAAGTAAAATATTTATATGTGGGCCAAAAATAATGTGTATTTAGCTTGGCCATTATCTATAACTATTGCAACCTACCTATTTTTGTATTAACCTATGCATAATAATTATATTTTATATTGGTTGAAATAATATTGGTAATGTAAAAGGCCTGAGGCATGATAAGTGCAAAATTCTTAAATGAGAAAAGGAAAATTTTAATTGACACTGTGAAAAAAATAAATTTAGTCAATTTTAAAAATAAATTGCTGTATGCTATTTTCTGGAATAATTGAAACTTCTAGCATCAAGTGTAATGGAAAACATTATACTACGAAAAAAGTAATGAATAAAAGAAAAACTCAAATCATATTATGCACTTTCTGTGCCCTGTTCAATAAGGGTTTCTTCTAAACCTGTAGGAAATTTTTTTTTTTTTTTGGAAGTGCAATTTTGCTACATCTTTGAGTTCAAGGGTGTAGCAATATCTTATAGCTTGCACTGTTAGTGCGTATGTTCTGGCTCGATCCTGGGATCGGTGGCAGGCGACAGAGTGTTTGTGCTGGAAATTTAAGTCTGGCACTTACAATTCCACTCTTAGTTATAGACTTTTCACGTTAAAGTGAGGACATGTAAAGGCCAATATATTTTACTTTAGCCTTAAGACGTTTCTGAGTGGTGTGAAATATCCACACTGCATTTATTGGAAAGGCCAATATATTTTACTTTAGCCTTAAGACGTTTCTGAGTGGTGTGAAATATCCACACTGCATTTATTGGAAAGGCCAATATATTTTACTTTAGCCTTAAGACGTTTCTGAGTGGTGTGAAATATCCACACTGCAGTTATTGGATAGGCCTACATGACAATATTCCTTTTACGACGTGGTTAAAGGGTAAAAACATTATAGACTGTTCATGGTAAAGGTGAGCATTGTTGAAAGTCACTATAGCTTATATATAAATTTTTTTTGGATGTTAAAATGTAAAAAAAAAGGTATTCTATATTTTGCTGGGAGGTAGTATATACCAAAACAATTAAGAAATATCTAATAAACATGGATCCAAAACCCAAACCGTACAAGCTATGAGCACTTGATCACGATCACCATCACTAGAGGCAGTGCTCAATGTGTCCGAAAAAGAAGTATTCCATATTTTGTGGGGAGGTATATGCACCAACACAAGAAAGAAATGTCTAATAAACATGGGTCCGAAAACCCATACTGTATGAGCTATAAATAAGCACTTGCTCACCATCGCTACAGGAGGTGCTCAATGTGGCATCCATTCATAGTAATGCATGCTTGTGCCCTACGTCATAGGGAATCGTGCACCCTTTGAATTTGAAACACTCCTGGTTGACCAGGATGTGCTGGCAGGCATTGATGACGTGTTCCTGTAGTTCATTACATCATTGATGGGGGTTGCATACACCAAAGCCTTCATGTTACCCCGCAACCAGAAATCCAAGGGATTAAGGTCAGGGGAATGTGAAGGCAAACCTACTGGAACTCCTCGACCAATCTGTAATGAGAAAAAGTATTCCTCCGGAAGAAAAACTTGCTCTGCGTTTAGTAATGCAAGTAATAAATGAAATGTGTGATATAAATGTTTTACTATAGATTTACTCACAGTTACATATTTAAGATTACCTAACATTATAAAACAAAAAGGGCTATTTATTTTTAAATCGTAAGTTCACTGACAAGGGACTACCAAACATGTGAATAATTTTTTTATAATATTGATATTTAAACATGCCATAACCCCTACGGTTATGGCTGTCGCTAAAATCCATTGAACCAGGTAGTAAAGAGGATCAACCATACAACAAAAGTGATGATTTACATGTTCTGTACCTCCCTTGTAGATACATAAAACTGGCAAGGAAGAGAAATTCTACACTGCCAACAAAAGGATTCCGAAAGTGTAAGACCATGTCACATACACCAGGTCGAAAATAAGAAAATGTTTTTAGTGTTCGAAACACACCAAATCACTATACTTCCTGCTTTCTGACTGTTGGTGAAGTTATCTCTGTGGTGGATTAGAAGCAGGAGAATAAATGTCCAAAACAGAGCTGTTCTATGGTGCATGACTCCCTGAGGAATAGCTCAGATGATGACAGAATGTGGAACATGACGGATCATGACTGAAATGTGGGTACCGGTACGACTGAAGTAAGATTCCCAGACTACTGTTATTGTAATATTGCAATGGTTGTGATAACTGATGGACATTTTGAGCATTTGAAATAGCCACAATTATGTTGATTTCAGTTTAAAATGTTGACTGTGGAAGGCAAAATTGACAACGTAATTTGTGTGCGTTAGATATCCCCAGCTCCAGTACTGTGACCTAAATCTGGTGTGGTACATATCCCCAGCGATATGTACAGAAACTAACGTTTCGTGCTACCTGTTGTTCAACGGGCGAACTAATAAGAGTTGATTCTATTATTTTCCACTAGAAAGGAGTCCAATTGGTTACTGGAGCAAGCCGTACGTGTCTCTGATGAGTTTTACCACACAGGATGTTTATTGAATGTAAAGTATTATGTAATGAGTGTTGATTATAGGATAACACATACACACAAGATAACTTTTGACAAAAATAATACCATACAAATCATTTATGTTTAGAATTCATTTCAGACATGACAAAAGTAACAAATAATAACGAAACGAAAGCTGAATAAGTTGTATTTCGTACAAAGTGTTAATTATAGGACAACATGTAGGAAATAAATTAACTACAATATAATTATTATGTTGACTTGAAAATTACATCATGCAAATAATTTATGTTTACAACAGCAACAAAAAATAACCAAAACAAATCTGAATAAGTTGTATTTCATATGGACTTATGGCCATTAGTTAATAAGTTCCAGTACATGTATTATTATTTGTAGAAGTCATTGAAACAGGTTAAACATAGGACTGTTTGGACACTGATTGCAGTAACTTGTGTTACTATTCTGACCTTAACTGCCTCTCTGCTGCTCAGTCCACTTGACCGGAGCCGATTATAGCAGTCCTTACAAACCTTCTGCCGCTTTCGTCCAGCTTCATCAAGTTTCAGGAATGTGTGTGTGTTTTTTTGTTTATTTCTTGAACCACACCTTCTTGAATAGGTGTTTGCACCACCAAATGTTCTGACAACTGCCGCCTGAACTCCGTTATCCCCAACTTTTTATCAGATATCATATTGTACACAACCTATGCATTTACTACCGTTGTACCCAAAATTAGCTCAATACAACTTTCCGGTACCATTTGAAAGACTTTCTGAGTACTGTGTGACAGTAAGACATCTCATCACTCAAATCCATGCCTTTTTTTACCTTGTTGTAATCAATCACGGACTTTGATTTTAGGACAGCATCCCCATGTATATTTGTTTTCCTTGTTGGAATCACATTTGTGTAATGTGTTGGATCACTAGAAACCATAAGTACCAGATGTTTATCCGTCCATCTTATGATTTTCACATTTTCTTTTTCCTTACCTATAATTAATACCCTCTTCATTTTATTTGCAAAACCTTCTGGTATCCTTGTCTGTTTGCCATCAATGTGCTACAATACAAAATCTTCATGCCATACAATGTTTTGGTTAATTCTATAGTAGAATAAAATTGTTATCATACACAATATGTTCTTCTTTAGGATCCAGAGTGTCCAACAAGTTCAAAACTATTGCATGCTGTATGTACATTTTTGCATCCCTTTCCTGTGTAAACTTTAACATTACACGTATAGCCATGTACAGCATAACTCCATATTCGTGTGTCTTGTTAGACGTATATATTGGCGGCACAGGAGCCTCCGTTGGAAAAGTACCATAAGTCCATCAACTATGACTGCTCTTCCATGCTTCAAATTGTTGTTATATTTTTGACTAAAAGATCCACAATATGTTGAATTTTATAAAGTCTGTTTGTTGTGTCAGCCTCCTCATTATTTTGAAAATGCACACACCTTAGAAATCTGTCTCTGCAGATAGCTGATGAAACGCATTGTTTATGAAACAATGGGTCCTTTGACCAATAATCATTTGTGTATGATACAGTTGTTAAACCCATCACAATTAGGATCCCCAGGAACACCTACATTACTTGTTGGTTTGTATCAGACCACAATTTTATTCCTGATTTACAAGGATGCTATGGTTCAATTGTTGTGTACCATAACAGTCTGTTTCTCTGACAATGACATCCATTATTTCCACATCAATAAACGATTTAAAAACCTCAATAGGTGTTTGAGTGGTAGAAGTATAATTTTCATTTAATTTACAGTTTTCTGGGTATAGTTCAAATTCAAAAGAGTCTGTATTTATAGAGGACCAGTTACGAGTAGGTATGTTGTTGTCCGTAAATGAAGCTGTTGGTGTAACAGTACCCCTTGTACGATCATCTGTACCGACATAAGAATGACTTGTTACTATCAAGTTATCGGAACTGGAATCAGATTCGCAAGATTCCGGTTGGCACGTATTGTCTCAAAGTGATTAGCCACTATCGCTAACATCTGATACTACGGACCCATCTCTCACATCACTTTGTACAGTACGTAACGCTTAGTCACCTGAAGTGCCAGGCTGTTCGCAACATGCTTCCAGTTTTCCCAGTTGTTCAGCAGCAAGCTGCAGAATTTTCTCAGTTCATGTACTTCTGCACGACATGTCAAACAAAACAATATAAAACACATGAGGCACTGAGACTGAACTTCATAGCGGAGACTTATGGATGTTGGCTTCTGAAAAATGTGTATCACAAAAGTGTAGTCAACATATCCCCGGTGATATGTACGGGAACCTACGTTTCAAGCCATCTGTTGTTGAACGGATGAATTATTAGTAGTTGATTCTATTATTGCGCACTAGGTTGGAGTCCTGTTTCGGAAACAGTTACGATTATACACAGCACAGAGAGCTGGCAACTTGATGGCGTCATCACCGAGGTGATTCGTAAATTGATTCATTGTCTTGGTTCAGCTGACAGCACTGAGCTGAATGAATTGAGTGTGTAAATATACTTGTTTCTCCCAACGATCGCAGTGACAGAGACACACAAGGCCACAGCAGCACAAGTGTTATGAGCTCATAATAGGAGGTTGCATAATACATATAGCCGGAGGCATGTACCGTACCCTAATAAGACATGTATTACTTCTGTGCGGTACAAGACTCCTGCAATATGTATGAGAAAATTATATTATTTTACGTCCTTAAAACAAATCTGTCATTTCTGCAGCTAGATATCATTGGGAAATAATTTATAACAAATATGGTAAAATTAAATTTTTGAAGTTTTTCAGAAATCAAGGGGCTGCAGAAAGATAAAAGTGTGATACATATCGTCGGGGATATGTATCACAGTCAATGTGTTAAGCTGTAGTTTCCATAGTTACTTTTGTCTTTAGTACATGAATCAGCTCATCTTTGTTCAGTCTCGTCCACAACTTTGTTGGGCTACTTAATGTTTTTTGCTTCTTCCCTTTGTGTAAGGAAGAGATCATCTGTTTCATTTTCATTTCAACACTAGTATCTCCACCAACTCCATCGTCCATACTGCTTGCAGTTTTCTTAGTCACAGTTTCTAAGAAATGTAATGTTTTAAAATGAAAATATTGCTTTTGGCTACTTGCCCCTGAATCACTTTTATCTGCTTTCTTCTTCAGAAGTTCTCTGAAATAACATAGCTGAATACTTCTCCATTTATTCTGTATAGCAGTTGCTGTAGCAGACATTAAACATACATGTTAGAAGTTCTGTTTATTCATGTTAGTTTATTTGCAAGTTATTATTAGCATTATCATTATTTTGTTACAGGGACATGTGTCTCTACTGTATCAAACATCATTCGTCAAGTTTACAAGTCAATCTGGATTAGAGTAAAGCCAGTATGTTTCCCTCAACTGACATAACTGTGGTTGAAGGATGCAGCACAATTTGATCAAAGGAAGAATTTTCCACATTGCATGGGCGCGCCTGATGGTACACACATTCGGATTATCAAGCCTGCTCGTAGTGGTTCCTTGTATTACAATTACAAGAACTTTTTCTCTTTTCTCTTTGCAATGTGTGATGTATCATACAAGTTCTTGTTTGTTGAAGTAGGTGCATTCAGAAAGTCATCAGACTCTACAGTGTTTAAGGAAAGAGTGTTCTTTACAAAACTTGAAAAACAAATGCTTACTATTCCTTCACCACAAGAATCGTACAAAGGATTTTAAGGACCCATGCCCTTCATATTTGTTGCAGATGAAGGTTTTGGACTTTCCAATGTATATTACGAATAGATACAGGTAAATTTGTGAGTGTGAACAAATGTGTATTCAACTACAGAATGTCTCGCACACACAGATATATTGAATGCACATTTGGAATACTTGCAAACAAATGGCGCATTTTCCATAGACCTTTAAATGTGGACCTTACATTTCCAGAATACTTAGTCAAAGTGTGCTGTGTGCTACACACAACTTTGTCCGAGGCAGGGATGAAATTCACATTGAGGATATTTTGATGGTTGAAGAACTGCTTTATATGGAGCCTAGTGCAAGATCAACATCAAGACTAGCGAGCAGTGTTAGACACACATTTGCCAACTACTTTCAAGTTCAGAAGGTGCAGTTCCTTCGCAAATGGAAAGTATTTAAGGAAAATATCACAAAACTGTTAAAATGAACTAGTTTACTTTTTTCACTGTAGGCAGAGAACGTTTGCACTTATGTGCCTTTTAATTTAGCAACAATATTTGCAAGTACTGTTTAAATTGCATTAACTAAAGCACAAAAAGAAATAAAATCTTAAGTTTAACATTTGTTATAACAGTGTTAGAAAATACCAGGTATGAATTCATATCAGAGTTAATAAAACATTACTGGAGATAATAATGAAAGTATTAAATAAACTTGCCTATTTCAAATTTTTCTGGAAGTGGTTTTTCATTAAACTCAGGAAAGAATTTTGTGACGACATTGTGCAATGCATTTGTTCTATTCATTTTGCTCCCATATTCTTCTAATGTACTGTTCCAAAAAGCACTGTTTTTCTCAACTTCGTAAATTAGATCCTTGGTGTTCACTTTTTTGTCAATCAATTTAGCTATAGAACTTTTACGTTGTCACTGTTCATCAATTTTTTACCTCACTCATGCACAAACAAACACGAGTGTCACGTCTCATGTGTAATCAGGGAGGGAACTAAGCAGCACAAATGCAGGAAGCCACCCGCCAGTTGTGCAGACCAGTCGCATCATGTGAAAATGTGTTTTTGATTACATGCTCCGTATCCAGTTGTCACAACTGCAGTTGGGACTATCAGTTGAGCTCGTGAGTAACTGCATCTTACTGATACCCACTGAAGCGACTGCAGTCACCTCGTGTGGAAGCCATCATACGAAACAATGCTTCATGAAGAGTTGCGGTAATCAATTGCAGTGATCAGTCCCCTCGTGTGAAAGGGGCCTACGTAGAAACCAGGACAGTGGTTACTGCAATCGGGGCGTACCTTACCAAACTTTGGTAAGTGAGAACCCCACTACCAGCCGGAGAATCAGGGCACATTGCACCATGCGACACCAATACCTGGCAATACTGAGTAGCAGGCATCGTCATTTCGCCTCGTAACGCCGGCCATGATATACCTTTCCAGAGACCAGCTATGCCGACCGCCCTTATACAACAGCCTCCAGATTCTGTGCAAGGTGGGACAAATCTAGTTACTATCGGCTCTCATTAGGTTAACGTAAGTAAACAATATTGCCCCCCCCCCACCCCCCTCCCCAAACGTTCAATGCATCATGTACTGTATTGTAATGCAAGTTGTTACAACATACGTCAACATAATCTATAACAGCCTTAATAATCATTACCCCTTAGTGTTCTACCATCATAATCTACAGCCCATCATAAATCTCAACCACCTAGCCCTTATTGTACACATATGGCCAAAAGGCGTAAGTGTTACAGAAATCATGCCAACACAACCTACACATTACAGAATGTAAAGGCGACTGTGTCAAATGTACTACACTCAGGCCACGTCTTGAAATTACAAATTTGTTATTTTGTAATTCGTCATTTTGTAAATTTCAATTTGGACGTTGTCGACAGTCCCTTGTCTAGCACTCGCGGCAACACATTCTTACATTGACAGTGAACATTTCAAAATCGAAATTTAATGCTTCAAACCAACAAATATATCTACAATCATCACTGGAATACTGCAAATGTGTTAATAAATAATAAAATAATAAATTATGCAATAATGACTTTAAAAAACAATTTTTTTGCAAAGTATATATACAAGGTGCAACACTTATTTGCTTTTTAAAACATGCCTAGTTTATTTAATGAACAGATACTTGTTTTAAATAATAATATTTAAAAAAACATTTTAATTACACATTCACATGTGTTTTAAATTCAAAACCAACATGGCGCTGATTTTATCATTTTGTATTTTTGCTAAAATCCGCTAGATACAAAATATGAAATACCAAATCACAGAATACGTCACAATTTTTGTATACAAAATATAGTCACGTGATAATTTTGTCAAATAACTTTGCGTTTAGGAGAAAAAAAAAAAAAAAAAATAATAATGTTGGGTTTCACGATAAAAAATTTCATAGTTGTCAACTAAATACTTGCACATAATCAACTGAAGTCAATTACAATTGTGAAATCAAACTTGCCTAGTGTCATTAATGGCCACACAGTATAGCAATATGCTGCTATAAATTTCCTCAAAGTACATGTAAAAAATATTAGACATGAATGTATTGCATAAAGAAGGTTAAAAACATGTTATGAAGAAAATTGGGTAAATGTTTTCGGGCACCATTGATCTTAAAGGAAAATGCTGTTTTAAAAAATTTACCTGTTTTTTACTTTGTTATAATTTGTCAAATTTACTTTGTTGATAACATTAAAAAAGTAATTGTTAAATTCATTAGCAATTTCTATGGTGTAATTTATAATTTTATTATTTAATCCTATTTCAATTTTCAGATTAGTATTATTGCCTGATGAAGTTTCATTTTGTATTATGTCCCATGACTTTCTGCTTTATTAGCTGATTTATACAAGCTTCGTAGTACTTGCTTTTAGCATTTAAAATTAACTTTTTTTTAAAGGGCCAGCCACAGTCAGCCCATGACGGCACTCGCCGCTAGCAGTGCACGTGAGTAAGCACGTGTTCACGCACTGCTACAGGTTACAGACTTTCCCAAAACGGGATATGAGTCATTTCAGTGTACTATGTATTTACTTTCAGGGCAAAAATGTTTGTAAAGTGTAACATGTCTTTTTGAGGGTTTTGTGTGAAATTATTTGAAATTTGAAGTGCACGCTGCGCTGAAGAGAGAGACAATCGTATTCAGGCAAGAATGCTTTTCAAAAGACAATTAAAAGTCAATCCAAAATCCTAATTAAATTTCTGTATGTAAAACTGTTTTAAAATTGGTATCTACATTTCTACTCAGGGACGATGATTCCCATGATCTAGAGAGCCGGAGATGTCTACTTTTCTCAGTCATTGAGTCGCCGCCATGTAAACTCTTTCCAAGTTAATGAACTAGCATCTCTAAAATATCACAGGTCATATGATGTAGTATGCATCAAAATTTAAGTTGTAAAAATTCAGTTGATTAATCTTTGAAGTGCTCCCGTGAACATTAACTGATTGCATGAATTTGAAACTGTATCAATTTTCGTTTCAGACAGTACCAGAAGCCTTAATGTGAAATCACTTAAAGATTAAGAGTCAGTTCTCATCTTAAAGCTAGCAGAAAACTTTGAAGAATTAAATGTTTTGAACATTTTCTGCATCAGTAAACTCTCAGAACTAATATTTTTTCAGAAATTATGTATTTCGTAAGCTGGAGATACAGAGCTAAATAAATTGACATAAGTAGGTAACTCTTTTCTTGAGAAACTAAAATGGTTCATAATTATTCTGACAGCAGAGTTTGCAAATTGTCCACTAAGAATTCATATCTTAATATTTTCTTGCAAAATCTCAGTTGCCAATTACATGTTTTATCTGTTATACTTTTAAGTAGAATCAAAAATATTATTTAAGTATTTGAAAGGGTTTTGATTTGTTCTATATGATATGTGTCTTCTCAGTCATGATTGCATGAAACTTATCACATGTCAGTTCAGGTATGAAATCTGAATGGAAAGGGTATTTAATTTCTTAATGAATCTGTGTGTAAAAATATATATTTTTTTGCATGTGTGAGAAAGATTTGCTTTTATTATCACATAAGTTAAGTAAGAGCACAGCATTAATTTCATTCAGTCATAGGAAATACAATGCTATTTTTATTTTTCTCTTTGGTACATGTGCGTGGAGGAATTGGTTTGTTCATTTTGTATTTCCAAGCATATCATATACATACACTTGCAATTAGGCTAACACCCGGTGACGAGCTCTCTCACCTCTCCTTCACCCAACCAACTCCTTTTCCACTCCCTTCTTGAATTTACCAACCCCTCTCACAGATACCAATTCCTCCCTCATCACATTACACTCCCTCACAGACCTCACAAGGATGGACTGCCTACCCCGCTCCTTTCTCCTCCACACCCTCTGAAGCTTCTCACTGTTGTTTCCTCTTCCTCTAAACACCCCCTTACTTAGCTTGCAGTGTAGCCCCCCTCCCCGCCACCCTTCATTACCATCCTGTACATCCTGATTAACCATTCAACTTTCCTCCTGTCCTTCAATGAGCTCCACCCCATTTCTTTCACCATCACTGATGGCCTATAATTCCCCTCTTCCTCACCATCTTGCCCCTGCCTTCTCCACCTACCCTTCACCCATCTTGCTGCCTTTCTCTGCACCTTTTCCAGTTCCATACTGCTGCAGCATATTCTAACATTGGCTGTACCATTGTGCCATACGCCTTCTCCTTCACCTCACAGCTGACTCCATTCAGCACCCTTCCCAGCATACCCAAGCCCTTCTTCCCTTTGCAACCACCCTCTCTACCTGTTTTTTCCACCTGAGGTCTCCCTGCAGTACAATCCCTAGATATTTATATTCTGCTGCTTCTTCTATCTCTTGTCCCTCCTATCTGTACATGTCCCTGCTTATCACCTTCTTCCTTGTGAACCTTAGTTTTTCTTATCTTCATTTTATTTTTCCTGGTCCACAACCATATCTTGTCAATGTCCACCTGCAAATTCCCCCCCCCCCTTTTTTTTTCCCATTTAACATACACAACACAATCGTCTGCAAACAATCTTATTTTTCCCCTAATCCCCAAACCCATGTCATTTACCATTATGGTACATAACAAAGGACCCAGCACGCTTCCCTGTGGTACCCATGACATAACATCCTCTTCCTCCGATATTGCCTCCCCCACACTCACCCTCTGCCTTGGCCCCCTGAGAAAGTCCCCTATCCATTCCACTACCCTCCTGTCTGGTATCAGCGCCTCCACTTTCCTCATCAATGTCCCATGGGGTACCTTATCGAATGCCTTCTCAAAATCTATGAAGCAGACATCCACCTGCTTCCCCTCATCAACTACCAGCACCAGATCCTCTAATAACCCAGCACGCTGAGTCTCACAGGAGTAACCCCTCCTGAAACCATGCTGCGACTCCTCCAACCAATTCCTATTGTTCATAACCCTCACCACATACTGCACCACCAGCCTCTCCATTACTTTTCTTGTACTTGATGTGAGACTCACCGGTCTGTAGCTGCCAGGCCTCCCCCTATCCTCTCCTTGCTTGTGTATAGGTACCACCATAGCATCCTTCCAATCTTGTGGTAACTTACCCTCTCCTAAGGACTTTTTAAACAGCACTTCTAAATATTTCGTCAACTCCTTGCCACCAAACTTTAGTGCTGCGTTTCCTATCCCATCTGGTCCACCTGCCTTACTGCTCTCTAAACCCCTAATTACCTTTTCTATCTCCCACTCCCTCATCTTAAACTCACTAAACACCCCCCAACCCTGTTTGACCCCTATTCGAACCCTCCTTTGCCTCAAACACTGACAAGTACTGTCCTTGCAGCATCTCCAATTTTTCTTGGTCATTTGTCGCATGCCTACCATCCCTTCCTGTTAACAGAGGGATCCCTTCCTCTTCTCCCCTTAACTTCCTAACATACCTAAACAATTTCCCCCATTCCTTGCCTTTTCCTTCTTCCACCATGTTCCCCAGAAATACATTCTTTGCCTGTTTGATTTTCCTTTCAAGCTCCTTACCCATTTGTTTCATCATTTCTTTAGATCTCATCATCCCTTCATTTCTCCAGTTGGCATATCATTTTCTGCACTTCTTCTTCATTTTCAAAATATCCTGTCCATAATATGGTGGATCTCCCCCAATCCGTAACCTTTTCATTGGCACAAATTTCTCCAACATAACCTCCATTAATCCTCTAAACTCCCTCCACAACCCCTCTACACCCATAGACCATTTTTTAAACCTGTCTCTCAGGAATATTTCTGTCCCCTTATTGTCTCTTCTCCCATACTGCCACACCAACCTTTCTGTCATTTGCACTTCCCTCATCCTGCCAATCCCAATTTCAACAACCGGGATATGATGGTCGCTTATACTATCCAATACTATTGCACCAACTACAGCATTCCTAGGTCTGACCAACATCACATCCAGCACTGACCCAATACCCTCCTCATTCCATCTCGTAGGTGTTTCTACTACCTGGACTAATCCTCTGTTGACTAACTGTGCTGCCATTCTCTGCATCATGCTACCCATTCCTTCTGCACCCTCTACCCATTTCACCCCTGGCATATTCAAATCCCCTGCTACAACAACCCACTGCCTGTCCTTTAGTCTATCGACCCTCTCCTTGATCATCTCGATTGCCTGCCATCCCTGTCCTGGTGGTTTATATGCTGCCAGCAAAGTAATACTCCTATTACTACTAGCATTCAATGTAATTTCCATTACCTCGACATCCTCACTAACCCATTCTCCCATTCTACCACTCCTTTTAGCCCTTTCCTTACACACACCATTATTCCTCCTCATTTCCCATAACTGTCTCTTCTGAAGATGGTGAATTTATCCTGCCTACACTCAATGTCCAGTACTTCCTCAGTCAACCAAGTCTCCACAGCTACCACTATATCCGCCCCATATCCTTCAACCTTTCCCCAGAAGCCCTCCCGCTTGTTGTACACACTCCTACAGTTTACCACCATTATCTTTATAATAGTACTCTGCTTTACCATCCTACATTGCTTACCTCCTATCTCCACCCCTGCGGTCTCATCAATGCTATCCTCTCCATTTCTCTCCCCTTCCGTTTCCTTGCTTCTAACTGATTGCTATTTCAACAACTGCTGCTCTGCCCTGACCCTCTCCATGCAGCCAGCTACTTCTCTACCTAGCAGATCACCTAGAATCCTCTTTCCCTGTTCTGCCAGGTGAACCTGGTCCCTTCCTACACTTTCCCAGCCTACCCATTTCCTACTGTCTGTAAATGTAGTCCCCAAATCCCTACACACCTTCTCATATACCTCACTCGCAGCCACTGCCTTCCTATAGGATACTCCTTTCCTAACCAGCACGCCACTGACTACTGCCCTAGCTCCAGGGAACTTCTCCCACACTTTCCTCAGCAATCCCCTACACGAATGAGAACAACCTTTGCCACCCAGCTACCTCTCATAACACTAACACTTTCCTCCAAATCCCTGGTATTTGCCCCCCCCCCCCCCAAATGCTGCTTTATAAGCAATTTCCTTCCTGATATTCATCTCCACTCCCTTTACAATACAGCTGCCTAGAAAAACTACCTATAGCTCCCTTCCTACAACCTGTTCCAGCTTTGTGGCTCTTTCACCCACCTGCCTACACTTATCTCCAGCCTCCTGCAGCATCCTTGTTTCCCTCCCTTTGGCCAGCCCTCCTCTCTCCCCTCTGGCCCTGAACTGTCTACTTTGTCCTGCTTGCTGGTCTTTGCTAATCGCACACTTGCAAGCCTCGGCATACTGCTTCCTACCTTCTACCACTGCCTGTTCCCTGCTTTCTGATTCCCGTTCCTCTATTCCTGATTGCTTCCTGCCTACTACTATCACCTTATCCCTTGCTACTATTTCTTGCTCCTCTAACCTTATTTGCTGTCTTATGTCTCCTACTGCCTTATCCTTTTCTACTGCCTCCAACTCGTCTATCCTACTCCTTAATCTTACCACCTCTATCTCTGCCTCCCTCCTCCTCTGCCTTTCCTCCTGCAGTTCCTTCTGCAGCCCTAATTGCATTCTGCCTAACTCTTCCTCTCTACTCAGCTTTTCCTCGTGTGGACTGGCTTTCATTTCCTTAGCGTGCCCTTTACATCTTCCAACTCCCCCTCTGACTTATACACCCTCATTTCTACTCTACTCTTACCCATCTTATTCCTGACCTTTTCCTCCATCCTCTCAATCCTATGAATCATTTCTCTCTCTTTCCTGCTAATCAAATCTACAATCTCCCCTTTCCACCTCTCCTCCTTCCACTGGCACATCCTCTGCAAAGCTTCCCCTCAGCATATCGCAAATCCAGTTTCCACCTTCTCCACTTATTTGTGTTTCCTTCTCTACCCTTAATTTGTTCCCTATCACTGCCACTAAACCCTTTCCCTCAGCACATTCCTCACACTTCCATTCATTTTCCTATAGTGATCCCAGTTCCTCCACCCTGATCCCTATACAGCCAACATGGTACCAGCCGCCACACTGGTCGCACTGCACACCACTATCTAACCTTCTCCACACCTTTTCACAGCCCCTACACTTACACCTCCCTACTCCCTACCATTTTTTTTACCCTCTCTTAAAAAAAAAAACACACACCTCTCTCTCGGTTATCAGTTTTTGCTAAGACCTTCACACACTTTCAAAAATTTACATAATATATTTTTTGTCTGTACATTGTGTTTAAAGAGCCCTGAACACAACACAAATTTCTTTTCTGATTAAAATAATAAAATAGGTATGTTCAACTAAAAACACAACATTACTCGTTGCATCTATTACCAACATATTACACTACACAGTCTACGTCCTTACATCATTAACTGCGTCACACTTATGAACAAATCTTTGGTAGGTATAGAGAACTTATAGGCCTATATGCAGTCCCTGAATTCCTTAAATATGTACTACGTTGCATTTTGAATATTGTTGTCCTTATAAAGTTGTACAAAAACATGTTGAATATATATATATAAGTTTTTCCTTTTATTTTTGCAAGATATATATATATATATAAGGAAAGACTTCAGTATTTTCAATTAAAACAGTCAAATTCACCTACTGATAAAACCTATTATACACTGTAATGCAAGATTAAAAAAGAGTTATTTTAAATGCTAAAAGCAAGTACAATGATGCTTGTATACAGCATCTAATAAAGTAGAAACTCATGGGACATATGTAAAACTAAATTGAGCTTTATCAGGCAACAATACTAATACTGATCTGAAAATTGAAATAGGCTTATATAATAAAATTACAAATAAATTGCTAATGAATTGAACAATTATGTACTTTTTAAATATTATCAATGCAGTAACTTAAATTTGACAAATTATAACAAATAAGTAAAAACCAGGTCAATTTTGCAAAAAAAGCATTTTCCTTTGACCCATTCAGATGCAGTGTACACACATGTAGGTAATTTTTGGTCTGTACCTACTGCACACTGTGAAAATCGATGAGAAATGATCTTACCTGTGGGTAAATGATATGCAAACTGTCTTACTTGCCCTAGTTGTAACCAGTTCATATAACTAGCCAAACATATAGCTTACAGCTTATTGGCAGTGACACTGAAACAAGTATTATGTAGATTTAATTACGGCAAGCACTATAAAATATTTTGCTGGCACCTGAAACCGTAAATTAAAGTGGGTCTGAAACTGTTAAAATTTCCTTAGAATACACCCAAGTAACATGATAAAAATCTGTTCATCTGAGCTCTGTGGACCTTTAAGCATAATCTGTAATAGTATTTTACAACAAAGGATATTTACATATTAGATTAAAACATACAACTGTTATTCTCCTTTTTAAAAAAGGGAACAAATATAAAATTACAAACTATAGACAGATCAGATCTCTCTTTTGACCACATTTTCAAAGTTAATTTATAAAAGATTGTATGAGCATATAAGTTAGTTAGGTTACAAATTTGAACACCAACTCAATTTGGTTTTCAACTAAATTAATTTAAGGATAAAGTCATTTTTTAATAAACTCATAATAGTGACGCCATCCTTGCTCTGTGCGCCACTTGGGGGGGGGGGGGGGGGGAGAGCCCGATTGCACTTGCTGCTGTATGGACAGCACAATGTGCATAGATGCGTGTGATGTAGTATGGAGTTTGTGCGTAAACAAACTAAGGATCCGTTCACTGCATTCAAAGGCCCGCTTGCCAAGAGTAACCGGCAACTAGGTAATTTCTTTTTGTGTATTAGTGTGACCCCCTTAACTAAGAGTTTAATGCATGCCAGAGGAAGTGTTATCTCCTCCTTGCATCCCTGCCTTAATTTATATTTTAAGGCCGAGTGCTCGCCCACGTGGTGCACGTGTGTTCACACAGACACAATATGAGCTGCTCTAAATTATTCTATTATTTTTCCAAGTGCTATGTTGTGTGTTATTTTGTTTTAAGATGCTGGTTAATGATTTCACATTTTAAAGAGAATAAACATTCAAAGACGCTTGCAGTTCCGGCAGCCACATTGCCAAGCTCACGGAACAAATTTCCAACAGCTAATGTGTTAATTTTTACTTTAATTAATTTCGCTGTTCGAGAAGGGTTTACATGTATGTTATAATTTCGTTAAATTTTATTACAGTGTTTTATATCTTCTGCTTGCCTGTTCTGGCAATGAAACATAATACACAAATCTCAGAGATGCTTAGCAACGAGATACGTTCCTGAAGAGTTTTGAACACTATAATTTACGTAAAATAATCCACTGATTATTTTCCTGCTCTCAGTGATCTTTTGTATTAAGTATTTTGCATTTTGTCTTGTGTAAACATCTCCCTAGAAATGCTGGTGAGAAGGTGTCCGTTGCTAACGGTACCTACACACCATCATCTTCAGTCTGGTTTATGGGTCTTCGAGGGTGGACGTGCGCCACTCTGCGCCGCGTGCCATGGGATCATCATCAAGTTTGTGTTAAGTATTTTGCATTTTGTCTTGTGTAAACATCTCCCTAGAAATGCTGGTGAGAAGGTGTCCGTTGCTAACGGTACCTACACACCATCATCTTCAGTCTGGTTTATGGGTCTTCGAGGGTGGACGTGCGCCACTCTGCGCCGCGTGCCATGGGATCATCATCAAGTTTGTGTTAAGTATTTTGCATTT
This sequence comes from Dryococelus australis, assembly GCA_029891345.1. Taxonomy (NCBI): domain Eukaryota; kingdom Metazoa; phylum Arthropoda; class Insecta; order Phasmatodea; family Phasmatidae; genus Dryococelus; species Dryococelus australis. The sequence goes on along the minus strand of CM057007.1, from coordinate 75,720,606 downwards.
TGTCTTGTGTAAACATCTCCCTAGAAATGCTGGTGAGAAGGTGTCCGTTGCTAACGGTACCTACACACCATCATCTTCAGTCTGGTTTATGGGTCTTCGAGGGTGGACGTGCGCCACTCTGCGTCGCGTGCAACGGGATCATCATCAAGTTTGTGTTAATCATTTAGGGTGTCAATAATTTAAAATATGTAATTATTCCGGAACCTTTCTCTCTAGCTTTTGCTCTCCCGCGTGCAAACCCTCCTCTCCGCAGACTCGCACTCCTGGAGAGTTCAACTTCGTAATTTCTACCTTGGCGTAGTTAAGCCATTTTTCGCTGCATAGGGGGGCCCTGGCACGCCTCGTGTGCCAGGCTCCCTTCAGACACGGGGAGATTGTATGTTACCACGTGTTTTATTTTAACGTAAAGAACTTTCACCTCAGGAACTGGCCCTAACCAGCAAGTGTAACCACATGGTTGGCGACCACGTGCTCAATGTATTAAAATATTGCCATGACTTTCTTAAACATTTTGTAAGATGTGTGCTGTGAGGCTGTCAACCTGTGTAACAACCCTGAGAGAAGGAGATCCTCGTGCTTTTCCGAGTGTTAGAGAAGCTGGCGTCCTGGGAAAATGACTATCTGAATTCGCATCCATCGACGATTTGGAGCATCACTAAGGTAATTAATCTGGCATTGTACGCCTCTCGCAAGCCCCAAGCCACATCAATAGTTTAGAAGCTTCAAAGAATTGTAATCAGGCTTTTGGTGTTTTCTACGATCTTGCTAAAGCATATGATTGTATCAATCACAACATTCTTATAACAAAACTAAATTATTATTGTACAAGGGATAATTTTCTAGCATTACTAAAATCTTACCTCAGTGATAGACAACAAATTATTGTTATTAAAAGCATAGAATCAAATATTGCATTTTCTAAGGTTGGAAAAATAATGCATGGAGTACCCCAAGATTTGGTTCATGGACTACTCTTGTTTACAATTTACATAAACAACTTGCCTAGTGCTATACCTACTATTTGCTGGCAATAATTGTATATTTGTACCTACATCATAAAATCAATAAAGGGCAAAGAATAATTAAGCAAATGCTATTTTACACACCGGTTTTTAACAACACTGGGTTCCAAATAATCAGCATCTACACACACACTTCCACTCTCACCCACAATTCCCTGCATACCCTTGATTTGGAACGAATCCACACTGGCATTTGCTCTCGCAGTACACTAGTATTATTACAGTGTGTTGTTTATTTGAAAGATACTGAATGGTGTTTTCTTTCACCTGAAGTAACAAAACACTTTTTTCGAAGTCATTGCATGCTTGCAATCTGTCATATGAAACAGCACTCTCTGACGTCACTTCCCAATGAGTGTGTGCAAGTGTAAATATCCCAACTACATATTTGGAACATGGCCCAAATAAACTTCCAATTAAATTTTAGTAAAACAAATTTTGTATAATTTTTAACTTGGAATAAAACTTGTAAATTGAATACTTTTTCATGTAATAACTTTAAATTAAGAGGGGGATGCTACTAAATTTTTAGGTTTAAAAATACATCAATATAGAAACTGGAAAAGCCATGTAGGCCTACATTATCTTAATCCAAAACTTAATTCTGCTTCTTTCGCACCGAAATATTTGAGTAATATTTCAAATTTACAGGTTTTGAAGTTCTATGTACTTTGCATACTTTCAGTCACTTATTTCTTACAGGATGGTATTTGGGGAAATTCAGTGGAAGGAAAGAGAATCTTTAATTACAGAAAGCAGTGTTTACAATACTACGTCACCACCTTAAAAGCCATGCATCGCAAACCTTTATTCACTGCTAACGGCATGCTCGCATTACCATGATTGTATTAATTATTCAGTACTAGTATTTGTTTAACAAACTTGGAGCTAGTTTTATGCAAAATATTACACTACCCTACCAGCACAAAGGAGATAAAAACAATTTGCACTATCCACCCAATGATTTAACAGCGAGTCAAAAAGGTCTGTATTATACTAAATATAAAAAGTTTAACAAATTAGTACCATCAAATATTAAGCTCTTATAAGAAGGCAATGAATGGTACTATGTTAAAAAGTAGACTTAAGGAAATTTTTATTGCTCAACCATTTTACTCTGTTAATGAATATTTGTCATCTTAATGTGTACTGTATGTTATAATTTTATGATAAATATTTGTTATTGTATGTCATGATAATTTATGTAAATATCATTACAGTTTTGTATTGTCTTATTAGTGATATGAAAAAATGATTATTATATATTCTTGTTACTGTTTTGCATTTGTAGGCCTATGTAACAATTTCTATGTAAATTTGTTACTGTTTTTTGTAGTATTTTGAATGTATTCCACATCCTCGAGCTTACACAGCTCTACAGCAGCATCTATGGAAACTAACAAGTACAAGGTAAGTAAATTAATAAAATAATCAAGAAACTGGTGTTTTATAGCTTAATATGAAAGTACATAATTTTTAATGCAATTTTCAGCAAATTTCTTATTTATCTTAAATACTTTTGACATACCTGTATTGTTTTTATTGCATAACTGTTAAGTAGGCATAAGTACCTACTACTGTACAGTAGTTCTCATGATATTTCTGTTGATCTGTACATTCCTAGATTTCTCACAGGTTGCATGCACTTAACATACCCTAAATATTATTTTGTTTAATTCAAAAATATGCAACTGACTGTACCACATGTTGGGATGATTTCAGACCTTTTAAGGAGATGCATGGTGCTATGGATTTAAAAAATCTCAAACACGACTTTTACGCCTACAGCAACAATATTTACGTTTCAATACGAAACAAAACAAACGTCTCATCATATTAACGAGCATCAGCATATAAGACCACAAGCTAAACACAAGAACAACCTAAACAAATAAGTAGCCAGTCACATTTATATACAGCCTGGCAATCGTGCTCGACCCCAGGCAACATTTACACAGTTGTAATCACGAAATCTCAACTACTACTATCAACAGTTAACCTATGTTTTTATTTTAAATCGAAGCTACATTTGGAAACAAAAGTCAAGTTACCTTTATTTCCCGTGCAAAAGATGAATTATTGTTACTGTAATGAACTTCAGAAAAAAACTAACAATTTTAATTCAGGAAACAAAATTACAAACGTCAACCGGCCACGGCGGTTCACGACGAAACTGCCGCACGTACAAAACACGATCACGCAAATTACAATATCAACTAAACTAAAGGCGATGGAGAACCGCTCAGAAACTAACAGCAGAGAATTAACGGCTGACTAACGTTTGGCATACGGCCACTACACTAATTCTTTTTTTAAAAGAAACTTTTATGCGAGTAATTTATTTGTTGGGAAATTATGCGAATGGTGGTAATCGAGATATGTCGTTTAGACTAAAAATAACTTCAAATTTCACAACAGTACGACGAAATGACGTCACCAAAACAGCTGATAGTACTTTGTTTTCGTTGATTGTTTCAGAACGAGTTTTATAAAGTTTGTTGTCAGTGAGTGTCACCAGTGCGGAAAGCGAATTGTCAACATCTGTTTATTACTTTGGCCCCTTGCTGCTAACTGTTTTAAATTTCGTTGATTGCAGTGACCATGGAGAATATGTTATCGAAAACAGACAATGCTGGTGACGACGATGAATCTCATACAAATGGTGCGGAGGAGGAGAATGCTGGCGTTGGCGAAGAACTTGCAGTAAAAGAGGAGGATGTAACGATGATTCCCGTTGAGGATAGTGAAATCTACATCGATATCGATTTGAAACGCGAAAGTGAAGATGAGCAGTCTGATACGAAAACGGACTCGGATGATAATGACGATGGGGAGGAAGAAGATGACGGTGCCATGACGAAAGCTGCTTCTGTTCTCGAAGATATACTTACAAAAAATAACGCGGTGAAGGAAGAAACTGTTTCTTTTGCTGACAATGTAAAGTACGAGCAGGAGTCGTCATTGTCGAGGCAAGATTCAGACTCCAAGAAAGAAAAGAAAAAAGAGAAAAGTAAAAAGGAACTAGAAGAAGAAGAGCGAGAAAAAATGCAGTATGTGTTCTTATCTGTATGAAAATTAAACAGTTTGTATATAATGCCCTTTTTCATCAAACATTTTACAAAATATTTTATGAAAAGTATATCAGTCTATCATTTTTAAAATCCAGGCTAAATTGGCAACTCTTCGCAGTTCACATTTTTCAAGATTACGGTTGATAGTAATCATGTGTTTCAACTGAATGAGTAGCAGTAGGTCTAGTTGATTGTAACAGTTTTCGCAGAACTGTTAAACAACAGTTTATTGGGTAATTATGATAAATAGCTGATTTCCTGAAGAAAACAGGAAAAAAAAATGGAAAATATTTAAATCATGCTGAAACATAATAGTCAGCTGTGAGGTGAAGGAGAAGGCGTATGGCACAATGGTACGGCCAATGTTAGAATACGCTGCAGCAGTATGGGACCCGTATGTGGAGGTGGAGGTGCGAGAACTGGAGAAGGGCATCAAGGTGGGTGAAGGGTAGGTGGAGAAGGCAAGGGCAGGATGATGATGAAGAAGGGAACTATAGGCCATCAGTGATGATGAAAGAAATGGGGTGGAGCTCATTGAGGGACAGGAGGAAAGTTGAACGGCTAGTCGGGATGTACAGGGTGGTGAATGAAGAGGGTGGATGGGGAGGGCTACACTACAAGCTAAGTAAGGGGGTGTTTAGAGGAAGAGGAAACAACAGTGAGAAGCTTCAGAGGGTGTGGAGGAGAACGGAGCGGGGTAGGCAGTCTATGCTTGTGAGGGAGTGGAATGTGTTGAGGGAGGAATTGGTATCTGTGAGAGGGGTTGGTAAGTTCAGGAAGGGATTGGAAAAGGAGTTGGCTGGGTGAAGGAGAGGTGAGAGAGCTCGCGGTAGCCCAATTGCGAGTGTATGTATGTATGTAGTAGAGGTATGTTATATTCACACTACGTACATAGTAAAGCGATAGGCCTACGGTATATCGAAGCAATTTAAAAATTTAATTTTTAAAACAAAAACATAAAATAGCCTATAACATTATGGTAGTAGAAATACTTGAGTAAGTTAACATGAAAAATTGTCAATACCTCCATTAAGATCTCCAAAAAAGTGAAATTGTGTAAATTTACAACACACTGCTTCACAGAGCATGAGCAAAGAGTGAACAGAGGTACACGTCAACTTACCTGCTTCATACATTTTTACCAGGTAGTTACATGTGATGCAGGCAAATTGCTGTGGCTGTCTGCGCTTGCTTCGCTCACACTTTCTGAAGTAGAGTGGCACAGATTTGTGAAATAAAAATGGCTTGAACCGTGACGTCAGCTTAGAGTGGATGCCAGAAGTGATCAGATATTTTTGTAAGACATTAGATGTACTGCTCTAAGGTTCTGCATTCCTGAATGTTTGCGGCTGTGATTTACGGCTTAAACAGAAAAAACATGTGGCTTAATTTTACATGCAATAGCAATGTCATAAATATGTGTTAAAATATGCAACATCCAAACGTATAGGTAGCAAGCAATTTTCTGACACGGAAATAACAATGCAGAAAATCCCACTTTCACACCTGCAGTTCTTATCATATGAGTTGATGCAATAACTAAACTAAAATTTACTGATGTAGCTAGTGAGCTTACGTTTGTCAAAATGGGTGCAATTAATTTTTTAATAATTTCTTAAAATTTCAGTTGGTAGGTAGGACTTGTCATCTCATTGAAAGCAATGTCATTAGAGATGAAACCAGAAACACGAGAAACGGTAGTGAGACAATTACAAATGCACGCGTGCCTTATTTGGGAATCGAACCCAGAAAACCTCGTACCATAAGCTAGTGTACAGTCAACTGTATTAGAGAGGTCGGAATCTCAACTTCAAATTTAATCACCGCAGCCTAACGTTTTGAATGATAGGAATTAGTAACCCAAAATATTTAAAGTGCCGTCAGTTTGAAAATAAATGACTGAGCAACTTAAAACATGTAAGTTTACATGGTCTGTCATATTACTTACTACTTTGTGAAGAATTTTGTGAAAATTGGTTGATTAGTCTCTTGAGATATTACATAAAACCACCATTTTTTTTTTTCATAGAGGACAGAAAGTTATGTACTAGGCCTAGCACATTTGATGATTGTATACTGCCGGTATACAAAGTACAGTAAAGCCAAAATCTAATAGGGCCTATATATTTTTGTAGATATAGTACACTAAGCTAACATGATTGACACATTTTCAAAATGGCAGCTATATACAATCACACTTATTCATATAAGTAAATACTATTCACGATAAAATGAGCACATTTGATATCAACGTTAGAAAAAGTCACTGTTTCTACCTGATTGTTTGCAGAAAATTGTGTTGTGTATGTAAAAGTGGGATGGAAAAAAAAAAAGGGGGGGGGGGACTTTCTGGCAGACATTAACAAGATATGGTTGTGGACCAGGGAAAATAAAATTAAGATAAATGTAATAAAAATCAAGGTAGTGAAATTTAGAAGGAAGAAGGGGATAAGCAGGGACATGTACAGATGGGAGGGACAAGAGATAAAAGAAGCAGCAGAATATAAGTATCTAGGGATTGTACTGCATGGAGACCTCAGATGGATAAAACAGGAAGAGAAGGTGGTTGCAAAGGGAAGAAGGGCTCTGGGTACGTTGGGTGCTGAAGGTGTAGTGTTGGTTTGGGAAGCAGGGGTGATGTGCGATAATGGTGAACGTATGTACACCATCAACATGTACAATAGAAATCCCATTTCTAGGCACCCACATTGGGATAGCCAAGATGTATACGGTTGGTGTGATATTGGGGTTTAGGTTTGCCTGTTAGTGTAAAACACGTCCCAGAGGGTTCTGATAGTGTAATATGTAGTGAGTAACTTGTAATGTTGTTAGTTCCCCACAACAGTACTACCACCCAAGCAAACCATACACATACAAAATAATAATAAGTGTAGCTAGAGAGTCCAGTGTACAAAACTAAGGGTGAACTGTTTACAAATATCAGGCGCCAGGCATCAAGCAGGGATAAGAGGGAGGTTGGACAGTAAACACACAAGAGCGCCACGTCTCTTACTACTCGGCTGACGCATGTAGGTTCTGGCAGTGCCAAACATCAGTTAGCACCATTAAGAAATATTTGTGTTATTCACTTATTACTATAAACTCAATAAGATGAGATTGTACTCGTATGTCACAACTGTTGTTTATTTTAGGCCTCAAAGAAAAAAAAATAGACCACTTGATTTAAACAAAGAAATCTGCTATTCAATAACACACATGAGATCACTTCAGACATGATAAAATAGAAAATTCAGAACCATGACATATCATAGGAAAACTCCAGACAGCTCATTTTTACAGTCCTCTGGTTTTTCCAGTTCTTCACCGAGTAATAAAGCACTTACTGATGACACATTTAACAAAGAGACAAATCACACAATCTATTAATCGTGGTCAAAGTTTCAAATTACAGGCGTGATTGGCTGCATCGTTCAAAAGACCCGGCCCTACAGGGTTCCCACTCCCACGCTAAGTGAGCGCCGGGGGTCCGAGATTATAATTTACAAGTTATTACATTGGCTTAGAGGTACATTGTTATTTTCAAATATGTTCGGAATTGTGCCATAATGATAGGGAATGTTCCGAAAAGATATCACAAAAATACGTACAGTAAGCACTCATCTAAAAATAATAAAAATTAAACATTTTCCCAAAAATTATTATTTTTACGTGCGTGAAATTTGTGTCTCAATTTTTAGGTTATGATATAGACCAGAGCATCTGTGTTTAGAAATATTAATATTATTACTTCAAAATATGATTTTACTAGGGCCTATACTGTTTACCAAATACAGAAAGTAAACAAGTATTAAATGTCAACAAATATTACTGAGGTCTGGGAATAAAATAATAATATATAAAGGGAAACGTAAACAAAAAACTTTGTGACCCAAAAAATTACAAACTTTATGTGAACTGTGGTAACCAGCAAATCACCACAAAGGGAGTCAGCTGTGAGGTAAAGAAGAAGGTGTATGTCACGATGGTACAGTCAATGTTAGAATGTACTGCAGAGGTATGGGACCCGTATGTGGAGGTGGAGGTGCAAGAGCTGGAGAGGGTACAGAAAAAGGCAGCAAGATGGATGAAGAATAGAGGTGGAGAAGGCAGGGGTAGGATGATGAGGAAGAAGGGAACTATAGGCCATCAGTGATGGTGAAAGAATGGGGTGGAGCTCATTGAAGGACAGGAGGAAAGTTGAACGGTTAGTCAGGATGTACAGGATGGTGAATGAAGAGGGAGGATGGGGAGGGCTACACTGCAAGCTAAGTAAGGGGGTGTTTAGGGGAAGAGGAAACAACAGTGAGAAGCTTCAGAGGGTGTGGAGAACGGAGCGGGGTAGGCAGTCCATGCTTGTGAGGTCTGTGAGGGAGTGGAATGTGTTGAGGGAGGAATTGGTATCTGTGAGAGGGGTTGGTAAGTTCAGGAAGGGAGTGGAAAAGGAGTTGGTTGGGTGAAGGAGAGTTGAGAGAGCTCGCCACCGGGCGGTAGCCTAATTGCAAGTGTATAATGTCATATATTTTAATGGGCACAGTGAGTGACATGCACCAAGTAAAGTTGGTAACGAATGGAGGGAATGTCTATCGTCGAATTATAAGTGTTAGGTAACCATTTGTGATAATTAATTTTATTTATTTTGCTTTCTGTTAATTTTTTAATGCATCTAAGTATAAAATTTAGCACATCTGTAAAATATTTACTGTTCTAATAATTTCACAGTTTTACTTTACCGACATGAATAAAAGGATGAGGCACATAGCAGTGTTAGTTTTACATAATACATACACTCGCAATAATACACACCGTGCATGCAAGTAGATCTTGAGCAGGGCTTTCAAAAGTACTCAGTTTACAGTGAACAGCCTATATATGGCCTACCACAATACAACTCCTTCACTAAATTTGTTAAGAATGTGAAGCTCGTTTCCCGAGATATGACAAAATTTAATTTTTATCTTGGGACTAACTTAAAAAAGGGTAGAGAAATGAGGTTCTGTATAAACAAATTTGATGGTCGTAAGGTAAAATTCTGGGGGGGGATCTTGGAAAGTAGTATAATTCCACTCTACTGATTACAAAGAACACAAATTTACTAGGGGCATCAAGATTTGACAAATAGAAATCCCAAAAATGATAGTGGGGAGGGCTATGAAGATCAGGGAAATCGTGGAGTAAAAAAAATATGGACTTTTCATGATAAAATTTTTACTTCGCAATTTCCCTCCAGTTCATAGTCCTCCCCACTATCATATTTGTAAATAGTGTTGCTAACATTGTCAATTTAGGTAATGTTCAATTTGATCTTTTTGCAATTTAACATGTTTTCATGAATCAATATCACAATATTACAAATAGCACAAATATATATTAAATTGGAAAATACACACACACACATATTATTTTCCAGTGCAAATGGGCTATGCATGAAAATCATTTTTGGGGAAACTTCAAGCTTCGCTGATGCATGACGCTTCATGTCACCACCAAAAAAAAAATTGCAGGCGCACCTTGAATCCCTGTTTTGGGGCTTTACTCCCCTGTTGGTGCTGGGACTCTGTGTCTGTGCGTAATGTTAATGTTTGGCTATGCTTGCACAGTATTTTTCCCTGTGAAGGGGCTATGCCTGAATACCATACATTATGACAGTAACATTTGGTTATGTGATTGCGAGTGTGTATTGATAATATTGTGAATTTAGGTATTGTTTGTTTAGGTCATTTTGCAATTTTTTTCGTGATATTCCTGATATAATCTAAATATTTTATCACGAAAACTTGTTCAGTTGTACGAAGATCTAACCGAACAATACCAATAGTGACAATATTACCAATACAAGTTACAAATTCAATAGTGGGGAGGACTATGAACTGGAGGTAATTTTTGGGGTAACATTTTATCATGAAAACATACATATTTTACACGCTTTGAACCTCGCAATTCCCCTGATCCTCATCGCTCTCACCACTATAGTAAAGTTACTTTTAATTTAGTTACTACTCACCGAACCACTCGCCCATCATACAGTGTACATGATTAGGCACAACACAATGTTAATCCATTCAACGACACTACAAAGACACACCACCACACAAATATTATAAAATTATAAATTTTACTTTTCCCTTGCTATAATAGCATAGAAACACGCGTCATTTCACACAATTATTTGATTCAACGTACATCAAACATGACCTTCAATAAAACACACATTTTAGCACTCGTAAATAACAAGTCTCAGACAGGACAAAAATCAAACCATAACTAACGTCCAGCAATTTTCCACAATCCACCAGACGTCAACCAACTTCGACGTTTATTGATTTCCTGTCTCATTGGCCACAAAGTATTGAAAAGTAACATCGCGATGCACATCTACTGTATAACCACACCATCTCTGAACCCATTTGTACTATAGGTATGTATATTTATTCTACTAGTAATACATTACGCAGTACACTCCTCTCCTCAATATAGACAAGGCAATTCTTGAGTAATTCACCAGAATTATTCAGTGTTTGTGTATAACCTTAGCATCGCTGCATAAATATACTCTGTAAATGACGTTTAACACATATGATAAGTTTAAAACTGTATTCTTACATGTAATACAATTCAGCGACCCAATATAAATATATTGGACGTAACTTATACGTAAGTCTTTTGATACTGCAAGCATACAAAGTTAATTTGGAATTTGTTTTGTTAATAAACTATACTAAGCTAAAAAAATGTATAGCCACCATTTTGAAAATAAGTAATTTCCTGACCTTATTAAAACACAGAAGTTTACACCACCTGCTGCAGTGCAAATTGTTTGTCAAATATGGTAGGAATCTGTCAATTGTTTCCTGAGATATTACATAAAAACTGGATTTTTTTCATGTTGCATGTATTACGAAATGGCGGTCAAAAGAGGCTCCATGCAGGCACGTTTGATAGTTGTAAAATATAGGGCTACCTACTGTCAACATACAAAATTAGTTTGGAATTGTTTGGGCTATGTGGTTTCGACGATAAAGGATACTAACTAAAATGCCTGTGGCCGCCAGTTTGTAAATAAATGTCTGAGATACCTATATCGTACCATTTTACGTCATCTGCCGCAGCACTACTTGTTTGCCAAATTTGGTAGAATTTGGTTTATTGTTAACTGAGATTCAACAAAAACTCTATTTATTAATGTGATGCTATCTTATAAAATGGTTGACAAAATTGGCTATCTGTTGGCATATATGATGCTTATAATAGGTGCTTTCGGCATACAAAATTTGGTCAAAATTGGTTAAATGGTATAGTAACTATAGCAAATGAAGGTAAAATATTTGTATGGCCATCATTTTGGAAATAAGTACCTTATCATGTTCAATTAGTTATGTTTACCTGACCTGTCATAATATGTATGTTCGCGTGGTTTGTTATTTTGCTTGTTTAATGCTGTTTCTGCTTGTTGCCTTTCGTGTTACCGGAAGCACTTTTTAGTATGTTGTTCGGGTTGTGGTAGCAGTTGCTATTTGTGCTATGGAAAGCAGCTATTTCTGCTCGTGCTCGCCGTTACAGCAAAAATATCAAAATGAGCAAGGTGAAAAAAATGGCTGCCAAAACAAAATTACAAATGTCGAAGAGTCTTTAGAGTGGCGATTGTGAAAAGTATTTTGCTTTTACGCAGATTAATGAAGAGGAGACATATTTATCTTTGAAAGTAATGTATCTTGAGTAGCCAAAATTTTAATACGTGTAAATTGCACTGGGACAATAATGATTATTAACATTTTTTAAATAAAATTTTATTTATTTATTTTCGACATACTAGTGTTCAGCTGTTCGACATTCATGTCGTCCTGCTGAGAATAACTGCTGTTTTTGCTACTTTGCAACTTGTGAAAAATATCATTTGCTCTCAGGGGAGAAAAAGCATACCACATGAACAAACCTAGTATTACGTACATACCAAATTGGTGAGAATTGCTTTGATAGTTTTCGACAATCACTCATAAAATGTAATCATTCAGTGAGAATGTGTGTTTGTAGTTGTGTTGGCACATACATTTCTCTGCAGTGTTTGTGTAAAATCGCTGCTGCGACCCATGATTCAATGTGCAAATTTTCCTGGTCAAGCAATGTGTTCACTTTCCTAAAGCTAGTTGTTATTCTGTATGAATTCCCAACAGTTGCAAACAGTGAATAAACAAAAATCAAAAACCTTACATAGCCAACGTTGAGAACAAAACCTTGCTATCGTTAACATCAAAACACTAAAAGTACTTACTACCTGCCTGATGAGTAATTACCGGTGGTAGTTGGGGGAACTAAAGTGTTGGTATGATGCAATTGCATCCTGCAGACAGCAGTGTACAGTCTGCACCACTATGCGCTGGCACCTGTGAGCCGCACTCGTACCGGAGTGTTGTATGTGTCTATAAAGATCGCAGTGAGCATTGATCACTGCTGTTATTTCATCTGTAAAGTAAAAGTGTTATTATGGGGGTTATCGTTACGTAACAGAAAGGAAATGTGAGTTGACAAGTAATCGGGGCCTACGTACAGAATGGAGACTCCTTGAAATAAATCATGGGAAGTGAAGCGGTCAAAAAGTAGAAAGATTATTTACGGTGTTTTACAATTTTGTAAAGAAGAAAAGAAACTAGGTCTTATTATCCTGTTAGACGAAACAGTAGAAAGGGCGGTCAAAGCAGTAGGTGTAAGTGAAAAGACAGTTCATAACATTGCCAGACAGTGTGAGATAGCCAACAATGACGGAACTGCCATTTTCACCCCAGGTAAATATCGTTCACTGCAAAAGAAGACGGAACTTGACGAATTCGATAAAAGTGTCGTGCACCAAATGTTCTTAGAATATTATGATGTGCGCAAAGGAATTCCCACTCTGCGTAAACTCCTGAATGCTGTGAAAGAAAAGATACAGTTTTCCGGGAAGAAGGATACAATTTGGAGAATGATTAAATCCATTGCCTATCTACGTGCACTGCAGCAAAATGAAAATGGACCTAACAAACCTGTAGTGTATACGGACGAAACATGGGTTCAAACACATTGACGAGGGTCCAGGAGTTACGGTAGAACAGCATGTGCTGTGCTCATTAGCCTTCTATAGTCTATTATGCATGTGTACGGAGTGTACTTGCCGTCCCATATTCCCGCGCTACACCCCTGGCATACTATATTCTAGTTGTCAACAGACAACAGCGTGCTCGCTCCTCAATGGTAAAGACTTGTCAAACATGTAGTACCTTGCTACCGAAAGCAGTATGAACAATACTTGATGTTATGTTGAGAACATGGCACATTTGACCCACTTGTTGCAATGTTGAATCCAACCATTTGTCTACTTACAAAAGTTGACACACAAATAACTTCTTTCATACCATGTGCCTTTCTAAAATATAAGTTATAGTGCAATGTTTTGTATTTCTTACTGATGTGTGCCCTTGTGGGCTTGTTACAAGATGCATGAGGGCCTGCATCTGAATTCGTGAGGGATGGAGGTCTTAATAAAAATAAAATAACTTTATTTGATTTTAAACGTACTCACACAGCTATTATTTACAGCAATCTATCTATCTCTACTATTACTTTCTTTATTTCTGAGTGAGCGCAATATTTAATGTCTATTTCAACTCTAATTAACGTCCTTAATGTTGGTTATAGTCAATTAACTCATACTCATCATTAACACACGTTCGGTTTATCTGTTGCAGTCATATGTACTGTGTTTCACTCACGCATCCATTCCAATATTAGTCCAACCTGCCAGTTGCACTCTACACTGCTCCGATGCTCGCAGTCACAGATTTTCCTCCCAGTGGTCACTTCCAGCAATACTCGTTTCTCTTCTCGCTTGCCTATCGCTGAAACTCCAGCCACTCATCAACTCCCGGCTCACTGGCCTGTCACACTTCTATACCAGTCACCCTGACCACCATCTGGAAGGTTCGTGCACCCTGAGTCATGCTGAGAGAACTGAGGTCAGAAACCTAGAGTATTCTTCAGATAAATGCAGAAATTTAATACAACCAAGGTCAGGAGCATGCGGTGAAGTGCTTTATGTAACAGGTACGCGCTTCTTGGTTTATTGCTCACCGGCCATTCAAAACATTCCATTGACTTGCCACCCGTTATCTTCTTGGGACAGTCCAAGGTCAACGCAGACCAACACGTAACATTATTAACCATGGCCACTTCAATTACAGTGATTTACTAATCGCTGTAAAAGATAAGGCCAAGCATAGGTTGTTACTAAAAATTTGGACATGTTGATAGAACGTACTCAAATCTAGCAATTGTCAACTGCCAAAATACATTTTTTTTTTTTTAATTTATCAAAGCTTTCAGAAATTCAAAACGATTCATGAATACACGGAACCCCATTCTACTCACTGCAAACCACACTTCCCAAGACTTGCTTCTATATTAACAGTGAAACATAATGAAATGACTGCACAAATGTATGCATTTCATGTTGATTTTGCTCACATCAGTTTGACTAGGATATAAAGAACTTGGCGGATCATATAAATAGGCATTAACACTTACAACTGTTCAAAATTTTTCTTAACTTATTCAAACCAAGTGTAATATGATGCAGCCATGCACTGACTTTGTGAAAAGACCTTGTTCTTAACAATTACCATCACTGCATTTAACAGAATCCAGTAGTGTGCAGTGATGCAGACATGTGAGTAAAATTATCAGATAAAACTTAGAAATTTGTGCGAGGTATTGAACTTTACAGCAGTTCATAATTGTTCACTTTAATAATTTTTTCTAAAGAATTTTATTTAATAATTTTGAAAATGGTGTTTTTATGATCTACTGGAGTTATTTTATTTTTTTGCTGCTATGAAATTTTTAAATTATGTAATTATGCGAGTAATTTTTTTTTGTCAGAACTTAAGTAGATTGTGATTTGATCAACACTTTTATGTCTTGCACTGTATGTAGTTTTCAGTCATGTTAAAACAGAGAATGTTCCCTAATATTTCTATGTTCGAAATGAAATGCAACACAGTTTCATGTAGACAAGGCCCTCAAATCCAAACTCTTGATGGGGTCACAATGTTGGAGTGATCTGACCAATTTTCTCAGACCATAGAGCTAATGGCTTTGATCATATGTAGGGCTGAACCTAAATTTTGTCATGTTCAAAACATGGGAACATTACATTGGGTTTTTGTTGGGTGCTGCAGTTTCATTCATTATTGTTCTGTTGTTGCTCCATCGCCACTTCACCAGCGTGCAAGTGCCACCCAAATATGTCTGACTCAGTTCGCTAAAATTGCAATGTGAGGAATCTGGTGTGTTATGTTCAGGGCTGGTGCTACAAAAAGTATAGCACTTTTAAGGGAAAATGTCTGACGACATCTTCGATTTTAAATTTTTTGCCATTACTTACATGTGAGATTAATTTTTGAAAATTAGAATTTGTTAGAGCATAGAACATTAGGGCCTATTTAGTTATATTTTAGAGACAATTATTGTTTGCCCTATTGTATTACTATTGCTTCGGTAGTGATTCTCAAAAGGTAATCAATAATTCAGTAATGAATGCTGGAATACATTTTATGGCCCAAGAACTGGTAACACCACAGTGGTTTCTCTCTCTTCCTGTTAGGGGGACTATTATCTACAGCCACCACTATTTGTTTACTTTTATCGTATTAAATATATTATTCAAAGAGAAAAAATAGTTAAAATAGTTAAAACACAGCATTTTTGTGGCTTTCCTGTACAGTTTCCTTAAGGAAAAGAAAGAAAATTGTCATCTGCTGTTTAATCTATTGGCTTTCATTGCATTTAATAATATTCTGCTGTTAAAGATCTACTTGATGAGAAAGTTAGCCACATGTCCGGGAATGCATAGCTTAGCCTTGGGATGGTCCGCTTCCTTTCAGCCAGATGTGGCCATGAGGCTTTCAGAATTTATATTAGTTATTCTCCTTAATTGGGAAAGGTTTGAATCATCTGACACATAGTAAAAAAGAGGGCAGATTACCATTTAAACATTTTTACTGGGCTGTGAAAACAACATATTTTAATTTGGTATGTCAAAACAAATGAGATACAACAAGTAAGTTGTATCGGAAGATAGAGATAGGAGAGAGAATGGGTAATTGTGAAGTTAATGTGGGGTGCAGAGAAACATGGCTGGCAGGATAAGGGTGTCCTCAATTGTCTCATCGATGAATTAATTTTCATATGTCGGTATTATGTACACTCTAGTTTTTTATGTTCTGGAATTAGTGTGTTCATGTTCCCAGGGTTTTGGTGTCCAACTTCACAGAAGAGCAGTTGGATCGATATGAAATGTACAGGAGATCTGCATTCCCCAAGGCAGCTATAAAAAGGGTAATTCATTTTAATTTCCTTCGAAGAAACCCCTTCCTTAAATAACACATGTATATAAAAAGATCTTTGCCATTACGCACTATAGTCCATTCACGCTTTCTTCAGCCTTTTGAAATCGAACCTTTGAAAAATCACCCTAGGCGTAACATGTCAACCTGGTTTGTTCAATCACTTGTATCTCACAAATACATAACACTGTGATTAACTCTAAAGTACTGTATTTTTTAATAAATGTTTTCTTAATATCGTCTATAACTTGTAATATTTATTTCGTGTTAAATACGAATTAAAAACAGCGAGAGCAATGTATTGGCAACAGTTAGTAAGAAATAGTTCTCAGTTCAAATATTGTTTCAACATAGTTCTTTGTAAATGAAATATTGCTATTGAAATATTTCAATATTTAGGTAGCCCTGATAGAAACATATCTCATTGTTACAGTTACAAATAACAGCGCAAAATAACATGCGTAGGCCGTAGTGACGTAGTGTTTGTTTTTCGACAGACGAAACGGTTGGCTGGGCAGAGCTTGTCACTCTCTCTCTCTCTCTCTTTCTCTCACTCTCTCTTAGGAAATTTCCCATCGCTAGTAAGCAGAATTATACATGTTTAAAATTGTAGCATATTTTGTACTTATTATAGCAAAAGTATGATTTTTGAATTTGGAATTTACAACTGAAAAGAGATTTTATTGTTTAAATACCTATTATACATTATTTAGATGCAATGGCGCGACGCTTACAAATCCAGCAGGTTGACAGACATGGTGTGGAAGGGAGAATCTAGAATTTGGTCGGGGAGAGGAGAATCTAGAATTTGATTAGCTTTCCCGTAGCCTAGCCGCCTACTTCCACACGTTTATCTTGTCCCAATAGGGCAGGCGATTATACCCAGTGCCTTATGACCGGCAGTGATGTGGCGACATGTCAATGACACTGCCTGTTTCTGAACGAAGCATCAAGTTCGTACTAGTGTTTTTTTAACTTCCTAGGCAAGTTACAATGTTGTGATAAATATGTGTTTCCACTGCAGTAATAAATAAACTGTTTTGTGTGCTGCGTGTGAAATCGGCATGACGTTGCTGCGCGGTTGTCGTTTGGCTGGCCTTGTGTGTGTGCGTGATTTCAAATATTTGATGTGCACTATTTGTACATTTTAATTGTGATCTGTTTTTATGACGAAGTTAATTATTTACAGCTATGTCTGTTTATTTATCACAACATTGTACCTTTTCCCTAGTTGTTTGAAACACAATTGTAACAAGCTTATGTTTCTGTGATTTGAATGTCCGCCACAATCCCTACAAAATACTAAGCCCAACCAGATAAATTTAAATAATAAAATAAACCTAAAAACCAGTAAGTACTAATGCATGTAAATATTAGCAGAATTAAAGTTATGGTAGGCCTATATGTTTGCATGTTCACCACTATCTTTTACATTTGTCTATGTTACAAACAATAAATACGCGACACGAGTTGCATGCTTGAATTTACTGTGTCATTTAGTTGGACTGGTTGTCCCTTCGTTTGAATTTTTATGTCAAATGAGGCCATCCTTTTAACGTAGTAACCCAACACATATTAATAACAACAGGTTAAATACTACTGTTATTTCCGCCACAGTCGTAACAAACACCGTCGTGGCAAAATATTAATGTGTATTATTTGTAACGTCCTATATAGTGTGTAACAAATAGTTATAAAGCTGACCTAAATATTGGTATAGGCCTAAATTATGAACATTTGTAGGAAATATGACAGAATTCTTTGAAAAGCTATAGACAGCAACCAAATAGAAGTCATATGGCAGTGTTTATGTTTTCGTGTAGCGGAAGGATACGTAATCAGTAACCAAAAGTAGATATTTAGCTGTGCTTCAGAAAAGGCTGAAGTTATAGTGAATCATAGTATTGTGAGTAGGCATTATGAACTAACTTTGGAGGCCTTTTAATGTCAGCAAAAACTCATCATCAGCATTCCCATATTTGAGTATGCCTACTCATCAGTAAATGTGACTTCATCTTTATTACCAAATTACTAAACACAAGGACTGTTAGAAATAGTGTAAAAAATGAATAAATATGACGGGAATCTTTTGTTAATTGAAAAATTAAGTGAAATTTGCAGAAGAAATACTTTTATGGTATACCTGTACATAAAATTCATTAAATGTTGAAAAATTACCAATGCACTGTAGTTTATATGTTGTGAATGAATTTAAGTTTTAGAAGTGATTGTCAATAATTGGTGTAGTCAATATCAGTACTAATTAGTTACTTTAACTGATCGTGTTTGACAGAGAAACATGGAGATTTTGTAAGGATTTCACCGCCTTGCATAGTAGAGATAGAATTAGTGTATTATATTATGATACCATAAAATAGATTTGTTTTATGTAATGGTTTCCATGGTGCCTGGCATGTATTTTTTGTTAGCATTGTTCTTGCTGGAGAATGTTGCAACTAAAAGATTTTCAGTTCAGTCTTTCCATAAAAGATGATCAAAACACTGACATGTCTTTGTAGGAGGTAAAACACCAGTGCCTTTTAGGAGAATTCACTTGTTTGGTTTCCAGGGTATTAGAATCGCTGGTCTCGGACTGGAAGATGATGGAAGGAAGAGGCTCGTATCTAATGTGTCCCCTTTGAGGCGAGTATGGAGGAAAAACATCAAATTCCAAAACAATGATATTGAAACAGTTATATTAAAAGAAAAACATACGTTCCGTTTGCACGGTGTGTGCTGAGAGGAAGTCAACGAACGAAAGGCACCGGCACAAGAAAAGTTAAAATAATTACAACTAAAATTCTGACTAAAAGCGGACAAAGCGAGGGGGTGCTCGGATGGAGCCTAATCAAAGCTCCTTGTGTAATTTCAAAATTCAGACACATAAAAATACAATTCTGCATTTCTGATTAGATGTCACATATATGGACATAACAAGATTAATTAACAAGGAAATAATTAAAATAGACCCGCAGAAGGGTGGGCAAATACTTGCAGCTAGAAACACGTGACACAAAATGCAGTGCCGTTTCATTTGACCCCGCTGACATGCTCAACACCACTGCCAGGGGCTAGCGCTTAAAACTATTCCAGCATTAAATAACACAAGCATAAATCTTTAAAAACATCTTAATTCTGAGAAGCATCACTGCTCAAAGTAAGTTAAAACTGAATATAAATTTGGAAAGGGCACCAAAAGGGAATTTTGAGTACTACGGACAGAAATGATCACCGCTAGCCAGTTTAACTAGCCCACACAACACATTGAAAACTATACAGAATCTATTAAAATGTGATCACAACACCATGACCCACCTGCATAGTGCCCGACAGCCGTTGGCCACACTCTTCAATCACGTAAATCAATTTAACATAGAATCAAGTTAACATAGCTGGTCTGGAGAAGTAAATGCAAGACAACCTTAACCGAGAGGCCAAATGAAATGTGATTCTGGCCGAAAGCCAGTACAAAAATGTAAGAACTACCAAGAGGGGAAATAGCTGACTAGTGCGCATGCGTGGAGTGAGGGGAATTACAAGAGAAGGTAGAGACGGAGTGGCGGAAAATTCAAAAAAGGTTACGAGGAGTGCGCAATGCAATCATCACATTCGAAAGTTATTTTTAATTGTTACAGAAATCTTCATATATTAATATCTTCATATCTTCGAAGTGATGATTCATGAAAAACAGGAAGATCATAGTTGAAGTGTCATTGTTTGTTACAATCAGTACTTGTGCACTCTCATACACTGAAATATCAGTTGTGCAATTTTCAAATGAATAAAATCAGCTGGTACAACTAGCTGTACAAATGGGGGAGGTTATTGGTTAGTAGTGTATGTGGTCTCTTATGTGTATCTGCTGCAAAAAGGGTTTATGTTTTGGTGTGTTTGTTTGACAATGCTGAATGTGGTGTTTATATACTACACTGGTGTCCAAAATTAAAGCAGCAAACAGACATCCATCCCTCCCGTGATCATTTTGTCCCAAGATAGGATTGGGTGACTGGAAGACTCACGGCAGGAGAGGGCAGTAGGAGGAATGTGGAAGTTGGACAGTCTCGAGCTGATGTGCCTATATGGCTTAATGTGCATCGTTTTGTTGTTTATCGGCTGTGGCAGCAGATTTTAACATCCGGTAGGCAAGGAGGGCCATAAGTGACATTGGAAAGAGAGGGTCGTTATTTGACCATAAGAGCAAGGCAGTTGACATCCAACCTCATAGCATCCTCTTGAACGGTTGTAATGAGGCAAACAGTGTACATATATCTTAGGCAGAGAGGCCTTTATTGTCTGAGACCTGCTGTATGTGTACCCCCAACAAATTTTCACAAACCAACACGTCTAGAGTGGAACCTTCAAAATGTACATGGTGCAGTGGAACAATGGGCCAATATTGTCTTTATGGACGAGTCCAGATTCTGTCTTCAGAGTGATTCTCGACTGGTTTCTATCTGGAGAGAATGGTGTGGGGAGGCATTTTGCTAACCACACAGACACCCACTCCATGATGATGTTCAAGTAAATTGTCGAGGTTTAGCTGCTGTCAAATATCTGACAAGATCTTGGCATGTTCATTTGTTGTGGGCCCAGACTTCCTACTGATAGATGATAATATTGCGTGCATGGAATGCTCTACAGAGACAAGTTGCTTCACATCCAGATCCACCAAAGACTCTCCAGGGCTTATGAGCTGCTCTACAGGAAGATTAGACGTTAATACTGTAAACTGCGGTATTATTCAAAGCATGCCACATCGTTATCATGCCTATATTGCTGCCAAAGGTGATCACATGCCATATTGAGCAGATGTAATGGTTTTCTGGATGTGTGTGAAAGTGACTGATTTTTTATGGTAGTTCATCAAGAAATGATGTTACAGTGCTTACTGTGTTTATGCATTATAATTTACTATAACACTATTCTGTCTTGTGTCCAAAATGATCATGGAGAGACATGTCAGTTTGTTGCTTAAATTTTGGACACCAGTGTATTTTTTTATCTGTACCCACTCTGCTGAAATACTGCATAATCATGTGATGCTCACTATCATGGTTCCTGATAAAATTGCTTTCTCCGTTTGCTACTTCAGAATCTATTTCCTCCCCTAAGCTAATGTGTGTGAGCTTGCATTTATTGCCACTTATTTTGCTGTTGATCATTACAATAAAATATTCCACGCAAATTGACAATGCGGTGGTCTTTGCCAGCAGCTACAAAATAGCAGCACAGTCATTTCACTTTTTGAATATAATTTATCAGGTGAATGACATTTAATGACATAGGAAAGAAAATAATTCAGTATTTTATGTGAAGATAAAAATTTTTAAATGCATTTAATAGGCTGATTATAGTTACATAAATGTTTATTACGCACTGTATGTACGGAACTGTTAATTTTTTTAAATTTAAAACTTTTAGTGTCTCAAAATATTCATATTAAAGATTGTAAAAGGATCAATTCTTGCTTGGTTAAATATATAGAATGTAATTAGATTTTCCTTTTTTAGGGATTGGCATTTTACAGGGTGGCTAGCATTAGGGAAAACCTGGAAAAGTCACGGAATTTTACATTTCTGGAAAGGTCAGGGAAATTTGACGGAAATTTTTTTGTAGTCAGTGATAAATGTATTTAATATGAAAATAAATTTATTTTCTAACAGTTTTACTACATGCCATCTCATGAATCTTATTGTTACTTTAGTTTATTCCACCCTTGTAAGAAGATTTATAAAAACCTGGGGACCATTGTGTTGCTGTTGAGGTAATTATTACTATTATTTTACATATTTTCTTAGCTAAATGTTTATTGTTGATACAGTTTGTATTGGCATATCGTAAATATGATTTCAGGTGCAAGCGTAACATTTTGTAAATAAAATATTTAACTTTGTTTCTGGCCCTCAGACAGCTAGTATTTACCTATCACCGTTTTTATGTCCAATCTTTATACCTAAATACTAAAAAATATTTGTTGCTGCAAAGGAAAGCATATCAATTATAAAGGAAGGTTCTGTTAATGCTGCCCGTTAAAATTTAATTTTTTAGGAAATAAAATATGTATTTCTAATTGTTGCAGTGCATGTTTGTCAGGGAAATGTAACAGGATACCTGTAAAAGTAATTGAATTGTAAGGGAAATCGGTATAAGAATACTGCTAGCCACTCTACTGTCAGTACAGTAGAACCCCGATTATCCGAGTTAATGTGGACCAAGCCTACCTCGAATAACCAAGAACTTGGATAATACGGACTATCTAACATAACCTTTAATAAAATGTACACTCAACTCACATTATGATATCAAAAAAGTAACTGTAAACACACAATAATGTAAATTTTCGGTACAAGCTGTACTTTACATTCAAAAACACAAACATTTGTTCACATGCTGTACAGTTTTTATCTTTAAACTTAAAAAAAAATCTTTAAGATTTTTGTTTTATCCAGGCACCCCTTTTCTTCACAGCGATGTCTCACAGCTGTCTCAATACCATGATGTATTGTGTTACTCGGCATAAAACAAAGCCTTCTCTAGTGCACCTACAGCTTCTGTATGACCAATCTTGTTTTGTTTTTCAAGGGTGCTACAATCTTCGTCTTCACTGTTGTTTTCATGAGTGATAATATTCTCATCATTTAGCCGTACGTGGAAGATTATTCTTATTAGAAAATCTTTTGACAGCCAGGAAAAACTGCTTTGAAAACCATGACTTAAAAATTTGTTTTTACTTTGGCTGACCTGAGTTTTTTTTAAGTTAAGGTGACCCTATTTGTTGACACCTAGCATCAAAACTGGAGAAAAGCTAGTAGTAAGAATTTATTTTTGTGATCATAATATAGAAACCCAATTTATTTTATGAAGAGTGATGATTTTACAAACCAAGTTTTTAAATTTTTTGTTAACTAAACGTAATTCATTGAGTTGTTTGTTTAATATAGTTTCTGGTATATTTTTAATTCAACCTCTTGCTTTGGGAGCACATACCTTCTTCAGCTTTCACTTCAGGCTATGGTCTGTAAGTTGTATTAAGTTTTCTGACTTGTTGAGTAACACAAAATTATAATTTATTTTTTGTCTAATTATACATTTTCAAAAGATTAAACCAGCTGTTTGTATGGTATGCTGTATGTTTGTAACTGGTGATGATGACGCGATGGTTTGTTGCAGCTGATGCAGACTATAACGGGCTGCTCTGTGTCGCAGAACGTGGTGATTGCAATGTCAGGTATTGCAAAAGTGTTTGTGGGGGAAGTCGTCGAAGAAGGTATGTTATTGAAGTACAGCACACACATTTCATGTAACTAACTTGTCATGTAACTCTGGTAGTTGCCCTGTGGGAAGTTACTCAATGTTTGAGATGTGAAATATGTGTGTATATATTGTGACGTGCCCTGTGTTTAAATTCTAGGTAAGATATGGTCATATGTCAAGTCCAGGGGTAAAAGGAAGTCTTGCAAGGGGTGATGTCTTGCTTTCCAATATAGCAGGGTCGACATTATTTTTTTTCCCCCCTACATTTTTAAATAATTATTACAAACACTTGTTAATACAAGCCTCATTATTGTGACACATGTTGCATTTTGCACATTGGGAATGCATACTGTTCTCTCAGACTTCGCCCCATCTTTGAGCACGCCACTCTTCAACATTACAACAGAACACATTCCTACATGGTACATTAGCGTACGCCAAGAGAGACTACATACATGTGCTCTGAAATTATACTGTTTGCCAAGAAACTCCCAAGACACTGTCACACTGTTGCCCTACCCCTGACGTGGAATTTTACTGTTAGCTGAGACATTGGCATTCTCCAAGAAGGTCAAGTTAGTGCCTCGGTTTGCCACTGGAGGGCAGAACACTGTCTACTCCAGCAGCACAGCTTCAAGAACTGCTCGCCGAGGCTATAAGGAATGTCAACACCTCCAGCAGAGGTGATAAGAAATGAAAGGCACCCCTTCAGAGCACGAATATTCAGTCCCTGTGGAGAGAGGCTAGCCACCCCGTCACTCTTCTGAGGGCCAAAAAGCTTGAAAATTTAGTACAAAAATGCCAGCGCAACCCTGGCTCTGGGAAGTCACTGCACATTTCAGCTTGCAAAGGCGGAAGGTAGCAGTAGGGGTAAGTGATTGCCAACCCTCTCTCACAACTTGCAAAGGCTGGAGAACTTTCATAAGGGTGCTGACCACTAGATCACTTTGTGAACGTGCTTTGGAAGTACATCTTCAGAAAGTCGTCACGTCTACAGTCTCCAGGGTTAGTGGTCAACAACCCTTGTGTCCCAGCTTGCGAAGGCCGGAGAACTTTCATAAGGGTACTGATCACTATGCCTCATCACGAACCCATTTTGGAAGACTGCTTCGTAGACTCGCCCCTACGCAGCAACAGCCAGCAGCCACCCTGCATATTCTGCTGCTGCTGATCGTAGTCATCCAGAGGCTCCCAAAGATGCCCTCCTACTTCTACCACCCACCTGGTAAACCTCCAGCAAACCCCTTGGTAGCAGGTCACACAGATGTCCCTTCTGGACCTCTCGTAACCCACCGGATGGTGCAGGTTACTTCAATACCCTTCCAGTAATTGAACTTGTTTAGGTTCCTTAAGAACACGTCCTTATTAGACCAGACGTTATCAGATGTGCTAGTTAATCGTAACTTCAGTTCTTAATAATCATCACACCTAGCTCTTGCACAGGTCGCTTTCGCCTGTTTTAATTCAGATAGCTTCCATAAATTCATTTAGGAGTAAGTGTGGCATCACCGTGTTTTGCGTAAAGTAAAATATGTACATTTTTACAGTCTATTTGTGAGTGTCATTTAACATAATTTGTATAACCATTTTATCTTGGACTTGAGTAAAATTTTTTTAAACTTCTTTTACTTAAGAAACGTAAGCGAATTAATTTTGACTTGGAGGAAAAACTGGTAGCCCCATGGAACCACTAAGGTAGTACACACACATACGTGCACGTTAAGAGGCAAACCGAGATCTGCCAATTGGTAGACTTTTGGCTGCGTCCGAATCACTATGTACTCCAAACCTCGTAGAGATCCGACCAGACCGGATGTTCAGTTCTTCACCCAGCTTGCAAAGGCCGGAAGGAGACAAGTAGCACTCAGGCCTGAATGACCTCTTGTGGGTTACTCACTCAGGGCTCAGTGATTTGCACCACCCTCAGTTCAGTCTGATGCATGCTTCCTTTCGTGGATAAGTGGTTAGGGTGCTTGCTACCCCTTATGACCTTCGGAGGCACAGGGGAGTCGAACCCCAGAGTAATTCGGAGAGTCAGGCTATCCCTTTCGGGCAGCTTAACTCTCCGTACCACAAGGGATGTCCATAGTCAGGACACCAGCTGTCCCGATAGGGGGTGAGTGAGCTCAATCGGTGACGAGTTATGAATGATTATGGGGGTGAGTGATCTGGCTTGTACTGACAGGATTAATTTACCTTGGCCGTGTGGGTTGGCAAGTGGGGATGAAATCGGCTTCGGATTGTTCCAGTTGATTGCGGGGAACTGCCTTAGGAAGGATTCGAACCTTGATAGTCCGTCCGGAAGCTAATGTGATGGTGCAGAAGTTGGGAAGCACTGCTGTTCTTGGGTGCCGAACCCCAAGTATTCTGCCAGATTTTAGTCTCACTAGGTTAGATCGACTGGAGGGACTCTGTATTCGTGGGTGGTGCTGATATTAAGGTGGGCTGAACAGGGGTTCATCGGAATCTGATTCCTCGTCATGTTCACACCAACCTAACAAATGCTTTAAGGGTGTTTAGTGATCTGGAGGTAACGCTATGTTGTGATCAATCTCATGGCTCTCGGATTCACAAGTATTCAAAGTACTGGATAGAGAGTTGGGAATTATTTGGTTTAGTAAAGCTTGCTGTATTAAGGCACGTCTCTCGTGTCGCCTCTGATGGCTCCCAATACCACCATGTTGCTTGCGCATGGATAAATGAAATAAAGCAAAATAAAATAAATAGAGGCTGTCAACAGGGGTTGCGTACACGCAGTCCAGGGCAGGGCAAATTCTACAGTCACTCCTTTGGACCTGCTATTCACAATGGCAACCCAAGTAACAGAACCTTGTGCCAGTTATCGGTAGCGGGTGCACTGGAATCTCAGGAATTAAATCCAATTTCTATCCTTGCCTCCTCAGGGATTCAGCACACTACACGACCAGATAAAGATGTGAACTAAGTTAGAATTTAAATATGCACTGAATTAACAAAGCAACCATAATAAAAGTGGTACAGGTTCTAAAAGTAAAATGACGGTAAGCGACACACACAAACTTAAGTTAGTTACGTAATATATTATTATGTTTAAAAAAAAAAAAAAAAAAAAGAAGTAGAAACTCGGCTAAATAGTTACACTCTATAAGCTAGGTAAGATATTATATTAAATCAACAGGTGAAGGCAAGCCTGGGAAAAATGAATGAAAAGAAATAATTAACTCGTACGAAGATTCCTAATTAAATTACCAAATTAAAAATATACGCTATTTACAGCGTGATTGTTAAACAAGGGGGCTCTATCCAGGGGGACGTAAATCGCACAACAACCTGTTACCGTGGAATCAAGGAAGGTTGACTGAGATAAGGGTAAGTGGGTACAGGTGTGGGATTTACCAGACGTGGAGAGCTGTCTGTCCCTGGGCGGTCAGCTGAAGGAAGTTGTGCTGGCGGTCTTCTGCAAGCTGGCGGATGGAGGTGGTGGTTCGAGCCCTGCCTCGGGCTGCTGCAGAAGGGGCTGAACACTGTGCTGGCAGCAGAGGAGAGGAGGGAGAGTCTTCTGCAGACTGTAGGTGAGCTCGCGAACCTTGCGGCTGGTGAGCTCCGGCGCGTCTGCTGTACCACAGGGCTGAACTATTTATATGAAAATCACCCTATGTCAGCGATTCTCCAGGGGCGTGGGGTAACATATCCTTCCAACACAGGGCTGATTAATCTGTTGCTGGAGCGCCGCTCAAATTCTTATCTCCTTTGGTGGAGGCAATGACAATTTCTTGCACCCCAGACTGAGGCAGGCGGGCCGTGACGTCAGAAGGTCACGGGGGTGCTGCTATCTTGAGGATTGAGTGGAACTTCTTGACCAGGCAGGGTAGTCTAGTATAATTCAAACAAATTATATCTTTGTAGTGGCTGCTCTGGTGTGTTCCTTCTCGATTGGATGTGAAAGAATATAAATTCAAATTTGAAGTTCAGTTACTTAATTGACTCATTAAAGCCTGACAATTCAATATTTAATTTCAAAGTCTCAGCGGCCAATGAATTTGAATTTGTCCCGTGCTTGGCGCGCTCAGATGGGGCGAAGTTGTCCGTAGAGTGCGCATCTCAGTAATGCAGAAAGCTGGCATACGTCAAGTCCCAGCTTGCAAAGACCAGACGTTGGGAATACAGGTTGCTACAACTGTTTCCTGGAAGTACACACTGGGGCCGACTAAATACTAGTTTCTTCTCAACAGTTGAGAATAGAGTTCAAATGCGTTATGCCCAGAAGGGCAGTCTAAGTAAACAGCGTAGAATGGTCCAGCAGGCTGCAGTGAGAGATTATTAACTCAGCTGCAGCAGAAACTATCCAAGGTAATAATGATACTTCCCACACTGTTCAGCCATTGATACCTTTATTTGTACCGCCAATAAAGATATCCACTGTAGGAGGACCACCTGGCTATTGTGACCATTTGTCAAAAGAGAGGGCTCTTGTAGGGCTGGACTGGCCCTGGCAGAGGCTATAATTAATTACCCTAGCCTCCGCAGCCAAGTATTTCCACTGACACAAGTACTGCCCCTCCACACATCGTAGAGACAACCATGACACCACCGCTCACCTGCAGAGTGAGCACGGCATCAGCAAAGATCATCCGGCTCCACATCAAAAACCAGGTACCTAAATTACTTAAGTTAATCACAGTTGTCCCAGATTTTGTACCTTCTCTTCAACCTACCAGATCCACGCTATATAAAGGCTCCTGCCTAGTTGTCTCATATACTCCCTGTGAAACTGACTTCACGTTACTTGACATCATTAAAAGTGAACTGAACTAAGGTCTTTTACAAAAAGAAACCTACAAGTCAGGTTTACTATAGGATTTAAATCCCCCTCATCTTTGGTCGCCACTAGAATAAAGAAAACGAAAGTGTAAGTGTGGCTAATGCGGTGTAATGGTCCCATATGGGGGCCATTCAAAATAAGTGGAGGAAGCCTGCTCAGATGAATAACTCGTAATAGTGTACTATGTCATGTATTAAAATAGATAACCATACTGCATTTAGATTATGTCCTACAATACTCTATACATTGTTACATTAATTACTTTGATATACATAGGAGGAGCTCAATGTATAGTGTATTATTTAGTTGCCATTATTTATAGTTTATTTATTAATTTAAGCAACGTGCAACTTACCATTTACGGTCTTTAAGAAACTTGTTTGAACATCTTAAGTTTAATTTTGCCGAAGGCTGATCATAGTTGCGCTACGGTGGCCGGAACCTCTGTACTCGTCCCATCTTTCCCCGTCGGCAGCTGACTGTGGTAAGACCGCACTCGTTGCCCTGCAGGCCTTAATGTAGCTCCCGTATTGTCTCTGTGTTTTACAAACAGGGGCTTATTATCAAAATGCCGGCGGCTCGTGTCCTCGCTCACCGCACAGTTGTACTTCTCTGCGTCCATTACAAGGGGGAACTCTCGACCCGGCCAGGCATTCTTGTATTTTGCGCCTCAGTGCTTATCCCATATTAAACACCCACAGTGTCCCTCCTAAACGAGAGGGGAGGTAAGCAAGAAAGTAATCTACTAAATGACGTTTACAAAGAAGTACGCCAGTCAAGTTATGGGTTAGATAAAATGATTTTATTATGTGTAAAACAGACACACTGCCCAAGTCTGTACTCAGCAAGTTAGGGGCCTTAAGGGCAGGATCAAATACCAATGTTACTAGATGCATAAACCCTCTGACGATCCAGATATTTAAGGACGCTAGGTGTCGGACACACAAGTCCTCAAGATGCTACTTGAGCAACAAACGCTAACACTTAGCTGTTTGTTTCTCCTGTTGGGGTTGTTCCGGTGGCAGGTTGAGGTGAGGTGAGCTAGGTGGTCCATCACAGGCTCTCGGCTGAGTCTCGTCGGCGTGGCGGTCTCAGCTGGCATCTTTCTTCGGGGTTGGATCTCTTTGGCGGCGTGGTGATTCCTGCTGGCTGCTTCCTTCGAGGTTAGATCTGTTTGGCGATGTGGTGGTCTCTGCTGGTGGCTTCCTTTTGGGCTGGAGTAAGGGCTCTAGTAGGCGACCTCTCCCTTGAGGTCGCCGGCATCAACTGGAGTTTGGACTGCATGTCGCCTCATATATCTTTGCATCGAGCTTCGCGTGCTGCCGTCATGAGCACTTTGTGCAACCCTTTCCTTTCTCCGCCTCTGCGTGGCCATATATGCTCACTGCCGGGCAGGCCTCGCAGTAATGTCCTTAGCGGGGCTACTAGGTTGCGGCGGGTTGCATTGCCGCCTGCTTGGGCGTGGAACATACAGTTCATATGCTATTCTCTCATTGGGAATGCTGGATTAAGATGGTGGGGGTATGGCAGTGGCGCTTTAGAATATAAGCAGTATGCGGCATGTGTCAATTTCCCTCCTGGTCGATGCAATGCTGACACCTGTCGTTGCATCAGTTTTTGGTTGTACTTCTGTCTTTCTCCTATTTTGCAGTTTTCTCTGCGAATGCCACATGGCCAGCTGGCGCTAATATCCTCTTCCAATTCAGGCTAACTGCGGCCACTCGCTGCTCAAGGTCACTCACCCCCAAACTGGTTTATTCAGGCGTGCCGGCCTGGCAACTAATGGGATCATTACCTCTCGGCTCTGCAGGAATAAACACTATGCTGAAGCCATGGTTACTACAATATACCTCTCTCTCCCCCCCCCCCCCCCCAAACCTAATTTTCAACCAGATGAAGCGATGGATTCCTTGTATCAGCAGGATACAGTTTGGGCCTGTTGTGGTGGAATCCTCATATGGAGACTGTTTATGTGGGATGAAATGAGCCCTCTGATATAGGTGCCATCATCCCTTGGCATCAAATGATACTGGGACTTGTTGGCAGATCGTGTACACCTGTTATGTGCCTACAGCACCCTGCAGGAGAGTTGTACCTACAGCAAGACAATCTCTCCTGAATTGTGACTGGGTGGTTGGGTGAACACTCCTTGGACTTGAAGTTGCTTGCCTGACCCCAGAGGTCACTCGTCTTCAGGCCTGTCGAACCCATCTGGGATGTTAGCAAAATGATGTGCACGTCTTGGTTCCTACTCCAACCAATCTCCATGCATTATGGGAGGCTAGGCAGTAGTTATGAGTCAGTATGGTTCCCACCTGGTGTCGGTGCCTTGTGGAAATCTATGTCATGCCGCATCACTGCCATCACCAGGGCAAAAGGAGTTTCTGCACATTACTAAGAAGGTGTATATAATTTAACTATTAGTGAAATTATATAAAAAGATTGGAATTCGAATACTCACAAAGTAGTTCTCATAGAAAGGCACACACACAAAGTAGGATAACACATTTTTTTCATGCGGTTGCACGATCGTGACATTTCGCTGGCTAAGCCATTGTCATCAGGTGGTGAGTTGTAGAACACTGCAGTATGGTGGATCGTTGCAGTTAGTGGTAAACGTAGTGGCCGGGTGGTGAACTTGGGTGCAGTGGGAAAATTGAAAAATCGCAGGTATAGCTTATGAGTGTGGTAGGAGCTGTGATTATCTTATGTTCAGACCAGCCAGCTGTCTGGATTTTGTTATAAATTGGTGAGCTAATTCCCAGTGTCTGAGTTTTGAGTTATTGCTTGAAGGTGGTGGGGCTCTCACAACTCTGGTACTGTAGCAGGAATCAAAATTTTTGTTGTGTGATGCTGTATGTGCTGTAACTGGTTTGTCCTGTAGGTTATTGATGTTACCAGCTGTGGCTTGTTTACTATCTGCTCTGTGGCCATTCATTCTCTGCCCGAGTGTGTTGGTGGTGAGGCCGATGTATTCTGCATTATAGTGTTGGCACTATAGCTGATAAATCAGATTTTGTGTTGCACAGGTGTAGTTGCCTTGAATGGGGTGTGTACAGCTAGTGAGTCTGCTGTTGAAATAAGTTGAGGATTGGTGGATGGCACTGGTGCCACAGCGTGAGCTATTGCAGGCGTGGGATCCTTTGGGGGTGATAGTTTGGTTGGCATTTGTGGTGGGCTTCAGCTTTGGACAAACCAGTTTGTTGCGGATGTTTGGTGGCCTTTTGAACTGATCTGGTCGGTTGGGAGAGCAGGTCTTGTGTTTGTGGTGACGAAGCCAGGATTTTGTATCCAGAGTGGAGAACACAAGACCTGCTCTCCAAACCGTTCAGATTGGTCTTTAAAAGGCCACCTAACCTCCACAACAAATTGGTTCATCCAAAGCTGCAACTCACTGCAAATGCCAACCAAACAATCACTCCAAGGGTCCTACTCCTGCAATAGCTCATGCTGTGGCACCTATGCTATCCACCAACCCTCAACTTCTTTTAATAGCAGACTCACTAGCTGTACATACCCCAGCCAAGGCAACCACAACTGTGCAACTCAAAAGCTGATTTATCAGCTACAGTACCAACACTGCAATGCAGAATACATCGGCCTCACCATCAACACACTCAGGCAGAGAATGAATGGCCACAGAGCAGATACCAAACAAGCCATAGCTGGTCAGATCAATAACTTACAGGACATACCAGTTACAGCACATACAGCATCACACAACAAAGATTTTGATTCCTGCTACAATACCAGAGTTGTGAGAGCCCTACCATCTTCAAGCAATAGCTCAGAACCCAGACACTGGGAATTAGCTCACCAATTTATAACAAAATCCAGACTGCCGCCAGGTCTCAACATAAGATAATCACAGATCCTACCATACTTATCAGCTATGTCTGCAATTTTTCAATTTTACTGCCGCACCCTAGTTCACCACGCGGTCGCTAGGTTTACCACAACAGCGCCGATCCACCATACTGCAGTTTTCTACAACTCGTCGCCTGATGAAGCTGGTTTAGCCAGCGAAATATCCCAATCGTGCAACTGTTTGGAAAATGTGTCATCCTACTTGGTGTGTGTGTGCCTGTCGACGAGTACTACACTGAGTACTCAAATTCCTATCTTTTTATATAATTTTGGTAGCCTAGCGACCTTCTTGCAACCTTAACTGTTAGTGTATATTGCAAATTGCTAAAAATCTTTTTGAAATTACAAATAATCAATTAATGAAATCATTGGGGTTAGAAAGTTAATGTTGTCTTCCCGCCCACCCCACAGTTTTATATGCTAAAACTGTCTGCCATTTTTATTGTTTTCAGATGCAGAAAACAAGAAACTGTATTTTTGAAATAGTGGCAGTAAAGCAGAAATTTACTAATAAAGTTAAGTATAGAATTAAACGTTGTGTACAGCATTTAAGGCAAGGCCATGTGTGTTTGCACAGCATTGGACGTGATGGAACAGCAGAAGGAAACAGGGCCGTTGCTCCCCAAGCACCTGCGTGAGGCTGTCAGGAGGCTGCGCAAGCAAGGCAAGATCCCCGGCGGCCGCCAGCGCAAGCTCATGTACTGGCTATAGTGGCACCTTTGCACTTATCTCCTTTGAGTCATGGCTTATTCGCGTTGGCAGTGACCTCCACATAATTCGTCAGAGGCTGGCTGATTTTCTTTGTAAATGACAGTTTGAGGTATTTTATTTATTAGCTAGGAAAATGTTTCTGTCAGGAAGTTCGAGTTTCAAATTATTTCTGTGTATGGATTTGAACAGTAGTTGTTGGACTCTCACTTTGACTTGGCAGAACATGCAGCTGCCAGGAGCATGCCACTTGTCTTGGTGACATTTTTGATCAGCACCACCAGGGGCCGCTGCCAACAGGACAAAGCCTTGCGAACTAGTGATGGGCTATAGACGCTATTCCTACTGTAGTGAGTAGTCCACATTGGTGCCTAGTCAATACTCGTTCATCACCTCTCAACATTCAGTGTTGGTGCTGTAGACTGCAAAATTTTTCTGCAAGTTGCAGTGACGTACACATTTGGAAATGTTAAATTTGTAAGGTAAATTCTGAAAAATTTTTTAATTTCATTATAAAAATTGTTGGTGTAAAATTTCTGACTTGGCTGTTTAGGCCAAATAATTTTGTTTTTGTGTTTAAACCATTATAAAACACAGTGTCTCAGTGAAGTAATTTGTCTTCAGAGTGGTAGGGATTTAACACCAAAAATGTTTCCTTTAATAACTTTCATTTAATAAAATTATGCTTATACATAAAAGTTTTTTATCTTACATGGGTTTATAGTAGAGATGGGCCATTCGATACCTTGATACCTCGATACCGGGCTGTATTGAAAGTATCGAGACGTTCATATCTATACTTTTTATCAACGTGTGTATATGGCTTGGCTGCCTGGTTCGCCATTTTCCCTATTGTAACAAAGTGGCGCCGTTTATTTTGTTTTTGACAGTTTACTTGTTTCGGAAAGCCCGTGAAGTGTCATACTTTTTTAATGATTCAGCTAATTATTTTGTATCAATGGCAGAAAAGCGTGTAGTAAGGATTGCAATAGAACAATATGTATTCAGGAGTTGAAAATAGAAATTACAAACAATAAATCAGTGTGTATTGTAAATAATGTGTTTTAAAAGTTTATATTTTAAATAACGTATTTTGAAACGGTATATTAGATTGTTTTAAATGTATATGGCCTAGAATACCACCATTTCAACTCGTTTTGCAGTGTAAAAATAACACTTGTATTGTATGGAAAACAAACTTTTCCAAAAAATATTTACGTCCTGAATGTGTTTAGTATTCGAATTACCGTATGAACTACATATTTATCACGTTTTCTTTCAGTGAGGTTAAAACTTTATAGGTTATATAATAATTCAAACGTTTCTTTCATATGAGCAAATTTTTGACTCCTCCACAAAAACAATGTGTGATTAAGGCCTAGTTTACAATACCTGGTAAGATTCATTAGCTAAATTCAACTTTTAGTCCGCGGACATGTTCCAGACAGTTTTGTTTACATTTTGCAGCGTGAAAACTGTAAGAGTAATTTGCAGGTGTGTTTGTTATTATTACTATTATTATTAAAACTAGCTATTTGTTCAAAGCAAAAACCTTCAGTCTCGTAACCGCAAAAACGAAACTTTAATAAGTAAAAATACAAAAATTCACTGACTTAAGCAAAAAAATATATCGAAATAAAGTTAAGTGAAAGCAAAATCAAAACTTACGCATTCGCATAACTCAAATAAGAAAAAAAAAAGTAAAATAAGCTAGAAAGATCAATTTTTTACAAGTAATCGCAAACAATTTATTGACACGCCGATTAGGGTGCGCTCTAGTTACAGCGGGTTAAAGCTTAAGTTTCGGACGGTGTCAAATTTGGTACACTCTGTTGCCAGTGTTGGAAAGCATAGATGATTGTAGATACGCACGTGGGGACATGCGTCCGTGGATGAAGAAGGTCTGCAGATCATTTAATTGTGGACGAGCTATTGTGGACTAGGCCTATAGATGATACAGGCTGTGTCCGAATTAACAAATTTCGTTATTTAGTTATGTAAATTCGTGATTTGGTTAGTATCACTTCGGAAGGTGTCGACAGTTGCGTGTTTAGCAGTCGCGGCAACACATTATTACATTAATAGTGCAAAATATTTTTATCTGAGTGTAATGCTAAAGAAAATAGTGCACAGTACAAATAAAAAAACAAGTAAGCATTTCGGAATAAACGTAAATAATATTACGTTGTAGTAATCTTTATAAGGTTACTAAATATGTTTATAGTTTCAAATTTGTTAAATTGCATAACAGAAATAATGAAAAGAGAGGGCTGTTTATCTTCACCAACCAACGACTGGAGGCCATGTTGTTATTGTGAGATGCGATTTTTGTGTGCGGATGTATCAGTTTAGAAGTTCTAAATCGAATTAATGAATGTTGTGTGAATAGTTAATTAAAATGCAACAACTTAAAAATCCTTCATGCAATCACCAACGACAGCAAGACATCGTAGGTGTTGCCAAAGAAGTCGAAAACATGTTACTAATGGGAGAACTCGGAAAGTTGTCCAGTGGTATTTAAAACTTAGAAACAACACGCAGATTGCTTGGAATTTCATCAAAAGCAGTCACAAAGTCAATAGCTATAAATTATATACATGAATATTTGGAGTGTAGTGTATTTTGATGGGGAAATGTAAATATCTTAGGCAAATGTTTGTTAGTTCATTTATAATTAAGGTAAACATGTTAAGTTTGTGTGCGGGTTTTTAGCAGAAAACATTTAAATGTTACATATTCATTTCACTGCTTAGAAGATGTTAATGTTGCAATTGAATTTATTTATGTTTGGGCAATTAACAACAAATAGTACTTATTGACTTCACCAAAACATTGAGGTTACAGTGCTCGCCTGTGTGTGTAGACAGAACCACGAATGCAATTGTAATTAAATACTAATTATTTAGGCCTAATTATGTTAAAACTGAGAGATATAATGTTTCGTTTGTCCAGGAAGACTATGTAAAGTACATTTTCTTCTATGGTAAATTTTTTAGTTATGGTAACAAATACTAATCATATAGGACAACACATTGTCTTGAAATTTTTTTTGGGACGATGGGCATGGCTATTAAATATCCACATTTTTTGTACATGCTTATTTTATTGTAATTGATACAAATAGGTTCCATAATTATTGATTGTAGAAGACTTTTACAGTTCTAATTACCTATTTCTGTGTATGATTTGACAGGCCTAACTCTTATTGTTTTTTTTTCACTGCCTAAATGTAATTTTTTTAAGGTAGGCCTAATGGTGACATTGTCTTTACACAGAATTCCAGCAGGCTTTTGTTTTCTCGTAGTTCATTTTACTGCTCAGTTGTGAATTAATTTTTTGTTATGATGCTCTCATGAGTTAACTATGTGAGATTCAGATTCTTTTTCTAATTAATTCGTTGAATTTTTCGAGAGGCGTACAAAGAAGGCAATTCTGATCATGCTTCGGGCTAGGTAAGTTTTTGTATTCTCCATTAGATTGTTTAACATGTGTGATTTAATTTTGATTACAGTGCTAATTGTAACCAACATCAATGTCTTTCTATCGTGCCTTAAAAATTTTCCTGTTGTGAGAGTTGCAAACTTGCAAGTCCAATGAAATTTATTGATTTAAAATTTATATTTTTTGTGTTTGTCACATATTTTCCTCAATTAGGTCTATAGTTGGCATGTTTGAAATTCCAAGCAAAAATTCCCATGATGTTGACATTTTTTGACAAGTCACATGGAAAGCACATGTTGATGGAAGGATATGTATTCTGTTGTTACTTTCATACAATCTGTCAAAATCTGGAAATCTTACATAACAGACTATATAGGCTGTTTATGGTAAAATGAGCACTTTTGAAAGCCCTGCGTAGTATCTACTTGTATGCATGTTGTGTATTCTTCCGCCTCATGTAAGATTAACATTGTCATGGGCCTGATCACTTTGTTCAAGCGTTGGTCAAGTAAAACTTTGAAATTATTAGAAAAGTAAATACTTTACAAATCTGCTCATTTTTACATTCCGATGCATTAAAAAAACTTTAAGGGAACAAAAAAAATTTAAGTTATCACAAATGGTTACTTAACACTTTTTGTTTGACATTATATGGAAGTACTTTCCGTTCATCGTTACAAACTTTAATGGGTGCATGCTACTCAGTGTGCCCGTTATATGACAAATTATACGGGAAGTTTTCTCCTTGTTGATTTGTACAGGAACTGCCCCTCCTCCCCTGCTCGCCAAAGCTATTTGGGCTGGCATCAGCCATTTCATTTGTTTCATCCTTCTGGTCAAAAAACCTATAACAGTTGACGCCGTCGGGTGAGAGACTGAGATGATTACGATACACTTTTATCTGGTAGAAGGGCACCACCGGTGTTTCCCATACACTGCACTTTGAGACTCGTGGATCTCGGGGATGCTTTGGGTTCTGTGCATTCGTCTCACCCGTTAGTACTTAGAAACTCCTTCAATACTAAACCTTGCACTTCAAACACTTGGAGAAAGCTGGGTACTGACTCTACAAAGATACATATTTTTCACTGGTAAGATTGGTTTTATTGGTGCGAGTTACATCATGCCAAGAATGAATTTTATGGTTAACTACTCGGACGTGACTAGCCAGTTCCGGTGGGTGATTCCCCCAGCATGTTACTTAACTTGCGCACTCCTAGATGGCTGATCCTTCGCAGTGTCTGATAAAACAGTCTCCACAAGGCAAGGGGTCTACAGCCGCTAGGATGGACTATAGATTTTGCCCAGAGGCAGGACACAGAGCATAATCATGAACACGAACACTACTACGAGTGCTTATCTGTTTCGCGAACACCTGTCGTTGGGATTCGTCCCCAAACCATGCATTGTATGGCAATGGTCAGTACACATAGTTGGGTTAGGATAGAAAATAATAACGCCATACAAAATTACATAAGTACCAATTGAAGAAAATGGGGCACAATATGAACAGGCAGAATAAACGCAGATGCGTAAAAACAGTTTTAGATGGCGCGGATGCCACTGGATGAATTTCTTAGCGAACCACTTGTGCAGATAGAAAATGCACTATTTTACGTTAAATTTGGCTAAGAATTGTAGGCCAAAAAGTTAACTGCATGAGGAAAAATACTCTCTCCAATATACGAGCATACAAAAGCTCTTCAGATGCCGGATGGCAGGAAAATACAAACATCTGAATCGACTACGTGGTCATAGATATAAAAAGCATCAAACATCAATAATATACTAACCCTGAATGAAAATAATACATATTACCCTGAGATCAATTAAGGCCCTCAAGATAGAACAAGAATTATGCTCTCTTAAGGCAGCGATGGCGCGGATACAGACTTGGTAGTTGCTAACCATGTGGCCGTAAAACAATTAGACATGACAAAAACCTTGAAATTAAGTACACACAAATATTACCCTTAATATTGCTCGCTGCAATTAAGCATAAATTATGATGAAAAGCCCTAAACATGGGCGGATGGTGCCTGATCTTGCAAACATATTTTGACCCTGGAAAAGAAATACATAGCACTGAAATTAATTATCCTGTTTTGGAAAAGTATGTGCTGAGGTACTGCACACGTGTTATGTAAGAGGTGAGCGCCGTCATGCGCTTGCTGTTGCTGGCTCTTAGCCGGCGTCACAGTTTGATGAAAAGAGATTTTTACAGGATGTCCACTGAAATTCCATTTCTGTATTCTGTTTTTCCAGGGCAGAATCTTACCATTTTCCCTGACTCATTTTCAGGACCAAAACCTTCTAATACCATGTTTTCCAATGCTGACAACAGATGTGCTATCAGCGAAGCAGAATTAATTTGCACTGCAACAAACCAAGTAAGCAGGGCCATTCAACACTACTTTACGACACAACTCTTTAGGATAGGGGCCTACAGGGGGGTAGTTAGCTGCAGATGGCTGTTCAGTAAGAAAGAGGGTTTCTACTAAACACCTTTATTACCTAACCCAAACTCTGAACTCTGAACAGAATAGTACATTAATTATATTATAACAAGGAACACAATTACTTTAGTTTGATATAACAAGTTAATTACAAGATTACTAAAGAATACAACAACACAGCTACTCCTAACCTTACCAACGTATTACTCGGATAATATTTAACGGGGCCTCTAGAGTGGCGATGTCACCCTACTGCCTAGCTGGAGTTGTTCTTGCCAACTTTCAGAAGTGCAGATTGCAGAGTGCCTGGGGCATCTCCAGACCCTGGACTCTCGTGGCCTTCTGTTTCAGGCTGCTCCGGCACTGATGTCTCACGTCTGGATGAAGGGGAGGGGGGATACCGCACTCTGAGCATTAAAAGCCTGGCGACTGTTGGTCAGCCAAGCTTGTTGGATAAACAGGGGGCTCGCAAAAGAATTTATATCCCGTACTAGCTTAGTGTGTCGTGTGTGACCCCCTAGCGCCTGCCACAATATGCTTATAATTACATTATCCTATATCCACACAACTAAGTTAACATCTTTTTCAGAGTAGCATGTTATTTACATTTTCCCTGATAACAATGGAAATTCCCTGACTTTTCCCAGTCATATAAAATTCCCTGACAGTAGTTAGGAAATGTTCCTTTCAGCACACAGGATGCGGAGCTGCAGTGCCATCTTGGATGATGACTTGCTCTCATTCCTCTCTGCTGGCCGCCATATTGAGAGCCAGTATATGGGCGGCCATGTTGGTAGTCAGTAAATCTCTTAATGCTCTTGCATTCTGCCTCAAAATTCATATTCAGTTATTTCCCTCTAACCACGTCAATTTTGGATTCCACTTTATGCTCTTGCATTCTGGGCGTTTCCTCGGAGTCCTCCTCTCTTCCCCTCTTTTCCTCTCGGAGGGGTCTTCTCATATTGCTCCTGAGTCACGTGTTGTATTCTCTCATCCTTTTCTCATCTGTTTCCCTTCTCATATTTCCACCCTTCCATCACCATCGTCTGCTGGAGGCATCCATCTTGAGTTCCTGCACTAGCCACCAGTGTGTGAAGTTCTACAGTTGGCGGCTAGGAGTGATGGTATTGGCATGGCCATCTTGGGTTGGTTTAGTCATCGCCTGCAGAGGTACGCATTAGCGGTGATGCATATAGTTCACCTGCTAAAAGCACTGCTAATAGCACTGCTAATTTATTTTAGGTGTGAACTCAAAAAATGCTGGGGTCATACCATTTCGTTCCGACAACTCTTGAGTCACCAGTCTGGTGTGCTAACCACACGAATACTATCGCATGTGGAGCGACAGGAGATGAAATAAAGTATAGATGTGCACGCACTGACCTATTCACTCTCACTAGGCTTGTAATTACAAAAAATTCTCGCTGCATGCACTCGCATTGGCCTACGCACACTCACAAGGCATCACACTTCATATACGTACAAAAAATATTGTCATTCAGGTAATTATATTAGTTCTGCATTTGAAGACTGGTTTCGATTTAAGCTTCTTAGCACAATGTCCAGTGCTTATAAGTTCCATCTGCCGGAACTTCCTCTTGTTTTCCGTAAGCTTGCCATATGTAGCATTGTTAATAAGTTTGAAAAAGTCCTCGAAGGCATCTGTGGCTGCCTGGCATTTCGCTGTGTTCTGATCATTATACAGCTCAAATCTGGTTGATTTTCAGGACTTGATGAATAGCCTTTAGCCTCAACTTGTGACCCAAAGTCTGCTTAAGAGTAACATAATGGATAATATAGTTGTTCTCCTCGAGGGTGGTCAACAATTTGGGTTGTTTGGACCCTGGAGAACACTTATTCACTTGCAGGAATGGTAGGTCCTTATGTACCTCGTAGAGTGCTACATGGTATTCTACATCTACCTCTACTATGTATACAACATGACTCGTCCGGCATGGATGTAATGTCGATATCCACGCCTGTCCATTGGAAACCGCTGTATGGTAGGTAGATAACCTGCTAGCATCGTAAGTGGTGGGTATATCCTTGTTATTCGTCATAACACAGTGCTTAATTCATTGGATCATCTCGCAGGATGCCAGCCATAACAAACATGTGGATGTCATAGTCTATGGGGAGCTCCAATTCAACACCTGTCTTGTGCAACATTGCATTGAAGGATAATCCGGGGGCGCTAACGTACAGCACACAGTCCAGTCCATATGTCGTCAGACAGAGTCCCTGGAAATTCTCAAAGACATCACACAAAATTAAGACATCTGTCTGGAGGTATAGTTCAGCATACTTCCGCAGGGTGGGTCATCCAAACTTCTACCACACCGTGTGTGCATGATTGATATTCTTCGGTGTTGATGTCGCATCTGGTGAGTCGGTTGTGGAATGCTTTGACGCTCGACAGCTGTGGCTCGGAGAGCTTCCCCAATAATGTGACATTGACGTGTGCCACCCCTCTCCAAAATACAGTTTGTCCGGCCGAGCACTCAATGCCACCAGAGCTGGAGTTTGCACTCTATGTACGTGCAGCAGGACACCACGAGGTAGTAGTGTGTGTGCAAAGTGCATGTGTGATTCAGGGCACACCAGTGCAGCGCAACATACATCTGCTTGGCCGACTGGCTAAGACTCCGCTCCGTGGAAGAATATAAAACCAAATAGGGCATGCAATGCATAAGTGAAGGGTTTGTGGCTCATGCCACATGAGCAGGTATTACGCGTCTAATATAGACGTTCATTTCCTATCTCCTTTTTTGTGTCCAGTGCATTTTATATGTTTCTTGTTGAGTTGTTTATTTTCATTTTTCATCCACGCTTGGTCATTTCATTTCCACCTGTGTTTTGAAAGTGTTTCATCATCAAGGGTACATGTGTAATTTGTGTACAATATAACTAGAAATAAGCAGGTAAGCATAGCAAGTAGTTATAAGAGTGCAGTAAGTAATACCTCTTGGGTGCGAAATCTCGCTCCTGCGCCACAGTAGGAGTTCAGTGAGTGAGTCGCATTGAAGAGGGTTGTTTGCATGTGGCCATGCTCCATGTTTTCCCCCGCCGGGCAGCATACAACATTTTGGAACCTATCATCTTAAAGGTGCAATAGACTCTTAATCATCTGGAATCGTTTTATTTTTGCCGCCCAGTACACCACCCTCCTTCCCCAGAGTTTGCATAATTTTACTGTAACTTTTCACATGGTGTAAACCGTTTTGCAGTGTAACCACCAATAGCCAGTAAAGCCCATCACCAGCATGTAAGTTGCTTCCAAGTGATGTGGTAGAGATTTAACCACATTCGGGCGACCAGCACTGTACGCACCGACCACCTAACTACAATAGACTTAATTATTTTGGAATCTTTTTGGTGTAGCCATTTGGTTTTCATCGCCTGGGGAGGATAATTTAACCAGTACACTTAATGCACCCAAGCCTAACTGTATTTTGTAACCATATCATCTTCACCACAGGTAAAAGGGAGCCCTTTTGACAAGTTATCTCATAGAGGGATATGTAAGTTGAACATCGATTCAAAGTGTTACATGGAACTGATGTATGCTTTTTAATTCGAATGCCGCAAGATATTTAAGGGTGCGGGCCATCAGAATACCGCTATTTTCCTTCAGTGTTTTATGTCTTAATTTCCAAGGGTAATTTTCACGAATGTGTGTTGCAACATTTTAAAGTATATATATATGTATGGGTGTGTGGTTGGCCCCAACAATCCATATCATAGGGAGATTATCACATCAACAATCATTTTAAATAATCTACGAGGTGCTTGAGACGCCCCACAAAATACTGGTGAACTTCGACAGTACGGCGGGAATGATGTGCCCGGCTGATCGGTCCGCAGCACCCTAAAAATGCTGAGGATCATCTTGCGCGGCAAGAACTTCAACTTCGCGCCGCCTGAGTGACGTCTGGCGCCTACTGGGTATAAATTCCACACATTTTCTTTCACCTCAAAGTTCACCACCTTCCATAATCACCTTTGACCCCATTTCATCAGACTATCCACTGTCAAATGTCGCTCTCCTGTGTGCTCATTGTTCCCGCCAAAACCTAAACCTGCAAAAATTTGAACCCACTTCAAAATTTATTGAGCAAAATCCGATCATCCCGAGTTATCCTGGCCACATTTATCCCAATACACGCAACGAGTCGAGCCAGAGG
This sequence comes from Dryococelus australis, assembly GCA_029891345.1. NCBI lineage: Eukaryota > Metazoa > Arthropoda > Insecta > Phasmatodea > Phasmatidae > Dryococelus > Dryococelus australis. The sequence goes on along the minus strand of CM057007.1, from coordinate 75,677,431 downwards.
AGGTCGACAACAGAGTCGAGACGCTTTCCGGATGCCTTCAGGATTTCAGGGAGCTGAACATGTGAGTCAGCAATAAAGCACACAAAGGGAGCAGACTCGCCGTCATTAGGGTGTAAGCAGAGAAGAAGGGCAGGAAAGTGGCAATTTTGCACTCTGGAGTGGCTTGTGATGTCACAGCTTATGCCACCCGACACCCCGTAGCAGCAGGACAAATGATCGGAGAGCACACTGGCAACCACCTCCACCTATGCCGTGCTGTGCTGCGCAAAGGGGGAAGCAGTAGAAACAAAAGGAGTTCCTCCCTCCTTTAACACATCGCTGTGTGCCAGCTGGGGCTCCGTGCCATGAAAGGAGAGTGCACGCCATCCCCTCCACCACAATGTTCACCCGTGTCTGACCGCGCTGTGAGGACATGCTCCCATGTTGACTAACAATGGCAATTTATACGTGTCCCAGAACACCGGCACCACTGTTTCTGCAATGCCTCAAGCCCTTGCCACAGGACTTTGATTCAAAATTTGAGCAGGGCACACAATACTGCTGTTGCAGCCGTCACTCCGTCATTGGTTACAGTGGTACCGCAAACAAATCAGTCACTAACCACACCGCCTCCACAAGTCGAACCAGAACTGGCAGCGACTCCTAACTACAACCTCCCACATTATTGGGCTAGTTTAATTGGTGACGGGCAGGGGGCAATCATGCTCCGCTGTCGCAACTTTCAGGCAGCATATCACAGAGAATGCTTAAACGAGGAGTAGTTAGCAACAACCTGTGGCTAATAGTTCACGTGTCTCGCGTGTCACACCAGTGACAACATCAGCAAAACAGTTCAGCAGGACTTAAAAAAGTTAATGGCAGAATGCCAGTTGCAAATAGAGGTAAACAATAACACGGGAAACTAAAGTGTAGTGCAGTGTTACAATTTCGAACCAGAGTACAATGTAACGAGTCAGCAGGAGGCAGGACGAGGAACAGTTGCTCAGGGCATGGGTTAGGAATATCACGCATATGCAGCAGCAATGCAAGATAGGGCGCAACATCCACAAGTCAGCAGCACACACGTGGTAAGAAGGGCAGCACAACAATCGTTAGTGTCAGAAACATTGTCGCAACCTTACCTGAATGCAAAACCTTTACCATTTAAGCCAGTCAATACGTATTTCCCACCACTGCCAACTCTGTATCGTACAACAATGTATCCTTCAATAATGATACCGTTAACCATACCCTATCCAGCCCTGCAGTCTGTAGCACCATACCCAATGAATCATACTGACAGCATATCACAACCGCAACAATCAACAACCGAACCGGAAATGAGGAACGAAATCACTGAGCCCCACAAACAAACATACCCACCAGGACAGACGCCAGTGAGGACGCCTACCAAATTTCAAATTTAGCCTACTTTCGAGGGAACATTATCAGAAGACACCGTCACCTTTCTGGAAGACTGCACAGTTAGGCTTACCAGATATGGCATAAGCAAGTAGGAATGGGCTAGCTGTGTTGGGGTGCAGCTCCATAGAGATGCATGGTCCTGGTCTCAATCTCTCAACCACTACGGGCCGCTGTGGGAAGAATTTCGCAAAGCCTTTCAAAGCAGATTACGTGGAGTATTTGGCTCGCTGCAAGCACAGAGCCGACACACATTAGAGGAGCAACAACCCAATGAGCGTCTTATCGCTTTCATAATGAGGAAAACATCTAGTTCGCAGAATTCATCCAAATTTACTGGAAAAGGAAGTGTTTAAAATCATTGCAGAAATTGCTAGGCCAGAGTTCCGCGCTGCCTTAAAACCAATACTCAATGGAGCAGTGGAGGATGTCATACACACCGCGATCTTATTGGAGCGCAACCGTGTCGCGATTCTGGTGCAGTGCGAAGGAACCATGACCAGAGGGAGCTGGAGAGACATGCACCAGTTCAGAACCCACCCCAACAAACATTTTTGAGCTACCGAAACTAAATTTCCAGAAATTTCAGCAACCAAATAAATCCAAATTTTCAAGGGACCAAAAACAGGAAGTGCAATGTGCAACCCACAGTGCAGGAAGTCAAGTGTGGGGGTGGAATCCAACTCAACAACCTCGTTATCCACGTCAGTACTGTCCTACGGAAGTTTACTACTGGCACAGCAGGTGCCCAAACAACCTCCACCTTGATCACATAAAGGAGGCAGCCAACAATAAGCAGGTAAACAGTACACAGGGGTGAAGGGGCCGGATGTCTCTCTCACCTCAGCTCCGTAGAACATCACACCGGACAAGACATCACAACAAGCACTGGTTCAACAGGTTAGTAGCAGTGAACAACAATTTATCCGGATATTGGTCACAGTGAACGGTCATCAATACCACACGACAGTGGATACAGGTGCGTCACATAATTTCATACGCCCTCAGTTCGTAAATCCACGAGAGTTCAAGCCCTTTAATTAAGTTATTCGGTTCACCATCCAATACAGCTAGTTCTGCATTAGGGCAGGCAACAATTACAGTCAATGTCGGAGTCATTTAAACCGTTACAACCACAATAATCACGCCTGAAATCCGAGAAGACGTAATCCTGGGAGTCCCGTGGCTCTCAGAGCAGAATAGCATTGTTGAACTTGCGGCATGCAGGATCAATTTTGGCGCGAAGGAAAGGTGCATGGTATAAAATTTAGACAAGACGGCCAGCTTATGATCTCCCAGATGTTACGCTAGGAGAAATCGATCACGATATTCCGCCAGAAGACCGGAATTCTTTTCAAAATTTACTGGATGAGCGCAGAGACGCGTTCGTTATATACGATGCCCTTCGTCGCACTACCGTAGCTGAGCATGGGATACCACTAATTGATGAACCGCTTAGTACAAACCCACATAGTTGTTTCCCGTATCAGGCCAAAATTATTAAAAAACAGATACAAGAAATGGTAAATGATGGTATTATTGAGCCAACAGACAGTACATACAATTCAGCAATAACACTCGCGACAAAAAATTATGGCACATGATATTATTGTGTATAATTCAGGCCACTCGACCAGGTTACCAAAAGTTCATTGCCGCAATTTATCAGTGTCAAAGACGCTCTTAGCTCTTTAGTCCAAGCAAAAATCATGTTAACATTAGATTTAAAAAGTGGACACTGGCAGGTCCCAGTAAAGCTAGATCGAAAGAAAACAGCCTTTACCTACCGTGCCAGACAGGTTCTGCTTTCAGTGTTGCGCTATTTGCTTTGAGCTGAAGTATGCACCAGCTACCTTCCAGTCAATGATGGTCCGAGTCCTGGATGGACTGATCGGCGAGTACACCATTGCATATTTCGACGACGTCATTGTTTGATCGAGTACCTGGGAAGAAACCTGCACCATGTGCCGGTGGTTCTGGAATGGTTCACTATTAACGGGTTCATCTGCGCGACAGAGAAACGCCACATTGATAAAACAAACATTGATTTTCTGGGACATGTCATTGACGCCGAGGGTAACAAGCCAAATCCAGATCAATCAAGGCTAATTGATAACTACCCAAGGCCCAAAACATGCAAGCAACTAGAGAATTTTTCGGCAGAATTAACTGGCTTCATGAATACAGAAAATTTTACAGTTATAATAGCTCCACTTACCAATCTTCTTTCACCACAACACCGTTTTCAGTGGCCAGCTGAAGCTGAAAATAAAAAATATAAAGGAAAGGTTACGTGCATGCCCAACATTTGCAAGATACGACACAGCCAGGCATCTGTATTTACAGGCTGATGCAAGTCAAGAGGGTGTAAGCTCAGTGATGTACCTGGTTAATGACAGTAGGGTGAGACAGGTGATTGCCTTCGCGAGTGCTAAACTAGGACCAACAGAGCGACACTATGATGTGAACGAGTGCGAATGTCTCGCTGTGATCTGGGCTGTTAAAAAATACCGCTGGTACTTGGAATTTCAACTATTCATGCTAAGAACAGACAATAGAAGTTTACTTTGGTTGCATAGTATGCGAGAGGAGCGGAGTAAATTAACAAGATGGGTCCTACTTTTACAATCTTACGACTTTTGCATGGAGCATGTACCGGGAAAAGATAACGAGTTAGCGGACACATTGTCATGTACCCCTAACGAACAAGTAACCATTAAGGATGAAGGAGAGTAGGAAGACATCCTTCCGCCAGACCCGCAAGATACGGTAATAAATGTTTGTGTGCAGCAAGTTAGCACGGGGGAAGCAGATATTTTAGTATACGAGTTGTGCCAGCAGGTTACGCAAGTACAGCGGAGTTGTCAATTTTTGTGGGCCAAGGTCGAGCAGTGTAAATAAAGCACGGTAGAGGGGTTGACTGCAGTTGACTGGCGCCTGAAAAGTGTCTTACAACAACTGAGGAGATGGAATGTGTTTGTCCCATGCGTACTTGAGAGCAGGTGTTAGTCCAATTGCACAGTTTCAGCGTGGTGGGATACTTCGGTCGAAACGTAAGGGAGCATTTCTTTTGGCCCAGTCTTGCATAGCACATATGCTGTTTTGTACAAACATGTAACAAGTGCAATCGCTTCAAAGCACGAACAGCCGATAGCCGGCAACAACAACAGCCACGTGTACCCAGGAAACCATTCGTGACCATGTGCCTAGACTTAATGGGGTCGTATCCAAGGACAGCGAATGGTAAGAGATTCATAATACATCGTGGTCGCTGACAATTTTTCGAAGTTGGTAGAGGCCTACCCGGAGAGTAGTGTATGCACAGTGAACATAGCATGAGTGCTGAACGAGGACTTTTTCCCACGCTGCGGAATTCCTAAGAGATCTACTGACAGGTAACAGAACCCAATTTATGGGACAGAGATGGCGTGAGTTTTGCACCAGGTGGAGGGGTGTTCACCTACTGACTGCAGTGTATCACCCGAGGGCCAACCCCATGGAGAAGCGAAATCAAGAGCTCAAGTTTCAGCTTCGACTCCGTGTGGGTGAGCAACATGCAATGCAGCAACCGGGAAGACAGTTACCGAAGTGCTGCTGGGAAGAATCTTGCGCATATCCGGGGAAGCAAATTGCCCGCGAGCAGCTAGCAGGAGTGAAGCCTCTAGCAGCACCGCACACTGCAAAGCACGTGTTCAGAAAGAGCAGCAAGTGCATGAGAAGCATGCGAGGTATACGATAAAGTTGTTGCCAACAACAAGACCGCCACCAGTGCTGGAAATAGACCAACCGGTGCTGGAAATAGGCCAACTGGTCTATGTTCGAGCGCATCAAGAGTCCGCAGAATGCAAGGATTTTTGCGCTGGCTTTGTGGTAAAATGGAGAGGGCCACACCGGATAATGGAGCAACAGGGACCCACCATATACACGGTATGCATGGGCAGGAGGAGGGTGTGGGTGCACCGAAGCGTGTCCCACGTGCGCTGGCCAAATTGGTGGCAGGCAAGCCATTTCACTACTTTCATAAACTGCTAAAACATTGCATCAACACTTGCACTTAACTTACATGATCATCACTTTGAAATTCTTTTCGACGGTAAGGTACGTGTAGCCAACGAAAAGGTGTCGGAAAGGCGAGTAAAGAAATTTACGCAAATGTGGTACGAAAACAACAAAATTTGTTTTCAGAAATTAAGTTTAACGATACAATTTTTATCAAAAAGTTTGCGACGAACTTGACAAACATTTTGATAAATGTGATAGAACCTGCAATATTCTCTTGTCCTTTCCAAAAAAAATGTAATGTAAATAAATTAATAAATATTTTTTTAACATAGTTATTTTTTTACAAAATAAACTAATTTCAAAGCAAAATCACCTTAGAAAGTTTACAAAATATAATTGTAACACTTTCAAGAATCATTTCCATTGTAACATATACCATTTAGTTATAAGTAATCTTTATATATATAATTCTTCTGTGCGTGTGTATGTCACTGAACTCCTCCTAAACGGCTGGACTGATTTTGATGAAATTTTTTGTGTATGTTCAAGTGGATTCGAGAATGGTTTAGACCACCGCCATTTTACATCACTGGGACGCTACTCCCTCAGCGCGGGGGTAGATCGGCTCCTTGTGAGGAACCTTGGCCACCCAGTTGGTTATCAGTTAGTTTGCGGAGGCGAGGAGAAGCTAACCCCCTCCCCCCACCACAACAATCAAACATACTTCAAGCTACAAAGCAACATTATTGTACAGGATTCCCAGGGTAGCGCCTGGGAGCTGTTTCCATAGCTGATTTTTACTCTCTTTTTCCCTGCCTGTACGGGATAAAAGAGAGTGGTGAAGTTAATTGATTTTATCAGCGCGGAATTTTAAAGTTGAGAATGGTTTAGATTCACAATTCGGTCCACTACAAAATGTTTTTTTTTATAAATTTTTTTTCTAAGTTATTGTTGATCTTGGAATGTTTTACATTGTAGCCGGCAGACAGCGCTGCGATCGCGGTGTAGAATATCCAATAATATTTCCTTTTACTTCCGGTTTGTCCCGATCGTGGCGCTGCGATCAGATTCAGGAGAATTTCGTAACTTTGTGTTGTTATTGTGTTAAAATAAATCTCGTGATAATTGAAATATTACATTCAGATATAATTATTGCGTGAAGGGTTTTGAAGTTTAGATAAATACTATACATTGTGCAAATTTAAGTTTCTATTCAACATAGCTTCTATATTCATCATAGCACATAGTATATACATATTCACTCGCAATCGATAGGTCGAATTGTGGTTGCTTTACATGTGATGACGTCAGGTATTGCAATAACGCTTTTTATTAAAATTTTCATCAAAACGGTCCAAATTGTTACAACTTATTAAAAAAAGTTTGAAATTTTCGGTTTTAAGACATATGTACAGGACAACGTCTGTCGGGTCCGCTAGTTATTTATAAAATTTGATCAAAAGTGGGAAGTTACCGTTTATTTATAAATAATATATAAAATTTTATAAAAACTGGTAACAAATATTTGTATAAAGTGTATCAGAAACTATATAACATAAAACTGATTGTATGAAAAAGTAACACAACAGGAGTGTGTTGTTTTGAATGGAAATTGCAAAAAGGCTTGCAGCATAAAAATGAAATATTGGAAAGCGGACTTTTCTGCATATCTTGATACTAAAGGCACTTGTGAAAAACATGCATATGGTCTGTATATCTTAAAGCGGCAGATTTAAAAAAAAATGTATATTTACCTATGAATTTGGCACTTGGTTCATGGTGTGTGTTCAAATCACTAACTTCAAAGGTGTGCAGTACAAAAATGGAATCTCGGAACCCGAACTTTTCTGCATATCTTGATACTAAAGGCACTTGTGGGCAAAATGCATATGGCCTGTATATCCTACAGTGGTAGTTTTTTTTTTTTTTTTTTTTTTTTCCCCTATGAAATTGATATTTTGTTTGAGGGGTGTGTTCAAATTGTTAACTTCTAAGGCTCGCAGTATAAAAATGAAATCTTGGAACCCGGACTTTTCTGCATTTCTTGATACTAAAGGCATTTGTGATTAACATGTATATGTTCTGTATTTCTTATGGCGGCAGGTTTTTTTAACACTTTGACTGCCACGTCAGACATATCTGACTGACACCACTCTATTTTTGCAAGGCCCATCAGACAGATATGGCTGACACAATACACTTCAGAACAGTCTGTGTCAGGCATTCCTAACTCACACTAAATGATATTTTACATTGTAGTGTGAGAACATGGTGTCTGGTGAATCTTTTTTACACTATTCTCATGGCCTCATTGCCTCTCTTGGTCAACAGAATAAAACTATGAGAATTATGTGAGAGACAGTATCTACATCATGAACTAGTGATTTACACACAACCACAACAGAGCTGAGAGAGCATGCACATTATTAATTGTGCCTGGTGATGAATAGGATTTACAATTACAAATGAATTTCGCAATAAAACAGAAAAGTCATGCCTTTTATGATGTCAGTCATATGTGTCTGACATGGCCGTGTAATGAAGTCATCACACAATAGGGTCATGTCAGACATATGTGACTGCCACAATTTATTGTTCATTTTTACAAATATAAAGCAGATAACCTAATGAAATATATATTTAAAATCTTTTTTCCAGTACTACCGATGTGTTTTAGAGAAAAAAAACATACTTGGCTTCGGGCGATCGTATTGCCATAATTGCCATGGCAGTCAATGAGTTAATGTCACCCCTAACCGAATTCTTGGCCGCAGTATCACAAACATGATCGGTAGTTTTTATGAGGAAATTATTTGATTGCACTACTAACACAAACCAATAATAAACTATTGAAACTTCGCACATCCCTGCTGGAAAAGTAACTGTAATTTCACAGTTACTCAGTCACAGTTGTTCACAGTCAATGGTGCAAAATAGCATATAAAACGACAGTTACGCAAAAGCAGTTTTGCAGCTGTCAACTGCAGTATTAAATTTGGACAACTGTAACTCTATAGTTGACAACTATTAAACTAAAGTTGGAGACAGTAATATTAGTGCTGCTGACTGAAAGCGCAATTGGGTGACTGTAGTCTTATAGTTGTCAACTGCAGAAACACAGCTGGAATAACTGCAGTACCTATTATTGTGACCAATTGTCAAACCACAGTTGGGTGACTGTAGTCTTACAGTTGTTGCTCAGTTGACAACTTCAGTAGGTCAGTTATGTAACTGTTGTTTTTCAGCCAACAACCACCATTTGACAGTTGCCTTGTGTGAGTGCAAGTCTACAGTGAGGAGCTTAATAATTGTGGTTAAACAACTGTCCTTTCACAGTCAATAGCCATAAAATGGTTGTTACCTGTGGCCACACAACAGTTCCGATAATAAAGTTTGGCAATACTAATTTCATAGTTAACAGCCACAATCATGCAGTTATATACTGTGGAAATAAAATTGCCAAATCTGGAATTGCAGCATAACTGCAAAAATGCAGTCATTCTTGTAAAATAACTGCAAAAATGCAATAATTTCGTGCAAAAGTAACTGTGAGTTGTCTGTTACAGTTCCAGCAGGGATGCATTGAAATATATATTTATTAATTCATCATCCTTTTTGTTCAACACGACATATTACGAAAGTACTCGCAACGTAGTTCACCTTTCTTTTTTTCAATTATTTACAACATTTATTTAGGTTTGTGTTTGCAATAGGAGGTCTGAAACAGGTTATATTGACTGGATGGCAACACAAGTTGTGAGCAAACACTTCTACGATCGTAATGTTCGTGGAATTGTGATTTCTGGCGCCGGATGGAATTTTATGAAATTATATTATTACAAGGTATTTGTAGGTTTTTAATTAACTTCAATTTATATATTTATTGAGCATGCACATCCAACAAATACCAGAGATGTCACCCAAGGCAAAAAGTAGTACCTTTTTTGCTCGGTATCAATGTCAAAACAAAAAATTGTGTTCATGGGTTGGTACTTTTTCACATGAATATTTTTCTTTATAATATTTCAATCGTCTAATTCCACTAATTTTTTTTTTTAATATGTTAAATATTCACAGTATAAAATATATAAAATTTCATTAAATAATAAACTTTAAAATATGTAAAGTGGATTTACAATTAAAGACTGAAGAATTAAGAATTGAGCTTAATGACTCGATAATTACACAAAAATTATAATTAAAAGATTTGTAATTTATGATTGAATTAACAATAATAATGTGGAAAAATGGACAAATTATGCATATTTAATTATTTGTGGATACCGCTTGTGTAATCATCGAAAAAAAAAAAAAAAAGCGAACCAACTGGCGGGTGCGAGAGCGCCGTCCAAGAGCGCAGTTGTTCAGTACGAGATGGCGCAGCAAATCTGCTGGAGGTGGCCCAACGATCATGGCAGGGAGGGGGATCTCAAGGTACTGAAAAATGTGAAGTATAGCGATCCTCACTGCTGGATTCTGTGGGCTGTCGGACTGCAGGTGCGTGATGAATGGATAGGAATGCATAGGACCTTGGAAGCACCCCGATGTCAGCCTTCACTCCTGGGTAAGCGGATTCGCCACCGCCACTGGTGACCATGGATGTCTCGCGTTTCCCAGACCGACGGGCTATTTGGAAGGAAGGGGAGCAGGTGGCTCCCGAAAGAGCTCTCCTCACCTTCACTCATTGAGTGGAGTTCCTGGCATAGGCACGGAAGGGCGAAAATGGAGTCTGTGTCAGGACTGAGATGTCCGGTTTTCCGCGACACTCAACCTAATGAAGGGGGAGGGGGGCTGCATCCTCAGTTGCTGTCAGTACTGCAGTGCTGGTTCGCCTACATGGCAGTATTGACAGTAGCTCAACTTCAAGGGCACACGCGCCCACACGATGACCGGCATCGGTGCAGGGGCTGTTCTGTCCCCCGCATTACACACAAGCTGTGATCACATTTCTTTTCGCTCCACATCAAACCAACAGAAGTCTTTCTTCCCGAACTAACAAATACCTTAGTTTATCCAGCCCTAATACATTTAAAAGGAATTATTTTATCCTCTGCGACTGTTGCATAGATTTTCCACGGCCCTCTCCGCTTTGCCTGATTTGCTATGCTCTTCCATCTAGGCCCTTCTTCTTTCGTGGTGTGCAGATGGCTACAATAGTGACCATGGCACTATAACCCTGCTTAGCCACGATGCATGTGCCCATTATAATAATTAAACCTGACTTAAGGCGTAAAGGGTTTGCCCTGAGATGCATCCCATTCTACAATCGACTTAGCTACTAACACACATTACAATTTTTTTTCTCAGGGTAAATTACGTCTATAATCATATTAATCGTTAATTGTTCACAGCGCATATTACGATTATGTAAATCATATTTTTGCAATCAAATATATTACATATAACCAAACTAGTCATGTGCAACTCACTGAAATTTCTTATGTTAGCGCACTGACACAGACGCACCTTACTGAGTTGGTGTGGTGTCAACTCAATTGTGCCACGGCACACTGATTGTGCCCTGCAATGAGCATAGCATACCATGGCACAGGTTCATACCGTACCCACACAGTGACTCGCAGTCACAGCGCAGTGCAGCGATGTAACAGCACAGTGTGTCACTACCTAGTTATGGTGTACTATCCGCATTTGCGCCTGGCATGGCACTTCGCAAGTCGTTGCAGTTGAGGAAAGTTTTTTTACATGGTTGCATGTGCATTTTGTGTTGCTATATTTTGTATACCTAGTGTACGCCCGTGTAAGTTTATTATTATGTATCAGGTAACGTAATTCAAATCTAAATTTCATGTTTAAATTATGTTTTAAAACTATTGATGAATACATGGTCGTAAAAATTCTAGGTACACTAGCCATGTCGTGAGTTAAAAGTTATTTCTTTTACCACATTTTTCATGCAGTGTAATACAGATGCTTCGCTAATCACGTGTAGAAGTGGTATTTTTTTTTTGGAAACAAAACAGCTGTAAGTGCATTTATGTAGAACAGGATGCTGTGACTTAATATTTCACATTTTGTTGAAAGATTTTTTTAAAATTAGTAATAGTTTCTTAGTACGATGTTTAAACAATAATCAATATAACTGATAGCGATAATTTTTCCGATGTCTAAATTACTTGCGCCACTGTGTTGTGAGTTACATATCTTGAAGGACGTGAGTTGGCGCACCATGTGCAATGAACTGAGTTAGCGCAACTGCATGGTGCAATGCTGTGTTACCCATCTCTAAACCAAACAGAGCAGAAATTTGAGTCTCAAAGGACTTACTATATTACGAATTTTGTCTATTTTCTTAACATACACTTATGTTGTTATATATATATATATATATATATATATATATATATATATATATATATATATATATATATATGAGCTGTGCCTCCAATTAAAGAATACTCTCTTAAGAGAGCACTCTTTTGTTAAACCTGGCGAGAGCACTGCTTAGTGCTCTCTCGTGTTCTCGCTCTGAGGGTTGAGACAATCACTCTCTCGTTTCTCTCTGACATCATGTTGAGGTAAAGTCGCAGTCTTAGCTAGAAGGAGTTGGTAAAAGAATATAGAGAGTTTAGGGGTAAGTGAAATGATTTTAAAAAATCTCGAAAACAGCAGAATGCTAAAAACCATGGAAATTAAAGACACAATATTGTAAATGCAATATTGTGCACAGATGAAAATTTTACAAAATTTTAAAAGTCTGCTTTGAGGATCCCAGCCCTCATGGTTTAAATTTTGTAAAACAACAAATAAATATATTCAACATCACATTTTTTATCTTGGTTGCATTTACATATACAATATATTATAATTTACAATAATATTCGTTTATAAATCATATTAATTTTTTACATTGGTATTGCTCCACTATACATGTTTATAAGAATGTCTTTTCCATCGATTGAATTGGTGCACATCCATGTATTGTCTTTGGTTTGAGATTTGTCTACGGTATAGCGATTACTGGTAATGAGGTTGATGTGATGTCCATGATAAAAAACTTTTCAGTCAAAAGTCAGCAAAAATATGGCAAATAATATATACTTTCATCGTCCATTAATGATGACTTCTTACCTTTGCCATAAGAATTTATCATATTCGAAATATTGTCTCTGCTCTTTGTACAAATTAATTCTTCTTTGATGACCCACTTCTGCTTCACCACAATTTAAATATCATCAATTGCCTTCACCATGGACGATTCTTCCGATGTACTAGATGTCTGCAAACAAAATGGTAGTTTCTTCGCATTGGTGTTTGTTGAGCCAAACAGTAAAACTTCTGCAAAGAACATCTTTGATCTCGTCGGTACCACCCTTCCTACTCCATTGCACGCTTTGTTATGCGGCTACTGAAAATGTCCACGTATTTATAACTGGAAGTGGGTAAAAAAAAAAAAATAAAAAAAAAAAAAAACACCATAGGTTGTGTCTTTTTTTTGAAATTATTTTAACATGCTCTTCCATTCGGTGGCAACAAAAAACACCACATATTGTGTATTTTTTTTAAAATTATTTTAGTAAGCTCTTCAACTTGGCAGAAACTTTTTAAAATTGTTTTATTTGATTTTCATTGTGTTCGAACAGTTTCAAAATATTAAATTTATTGGAATGAGCATAGCCAATTTTTTTTTAATGGCGTAAACTGGTTCATAATACTGCAATAGCATAGCATCGGTTGAGTCTTCAGGCGCAAACAAGTCTGTTGTCGTTTGCCAGATTTGATCAACTGAATAATAATTTACCTCCCCTGAATTTAATTTTGACATTGTTTTCTCACCATATGAAGAAACACTATCAAAATTTAAAATGAAAATGTTACTGTCACGAACGTATTGCATTGTGAATGACGAAGGTAAATGTTTAATGTGATTGGCAATCACAATATTGTAAGCCAAAATGTTCCTTTTTTCGTAAAATTTAGCCAGTTGTGGAGGATATAGTTGGTAAATATACGAATGACCCCTGTGTCTACTTGCCGATTTCATACATGTATCGAACGAGGCATAATAATCTTTTCATTCCACCCACAGGATCTCTACTCCACCCAGTGGTAGTTAATGGCTTGAAAAGTTTCTTTTTTACTTAGGGAAACTATATAGGTATCCATTGATAAAAAAAGTAAAAAAAAAAAAAAACGAATAAAAAATATGTTAGAGGGGGGGAAGGGAAGTAAAAAATAAATCTCCTACAATACCAGGTATAAAATACTGTGTATTATTGTTAATGCTACCACAGTTCCCGAGGCACTCATACATCGAACATTGGGAGCCAGCATCATATACTGAGTTTGGAAGTTATGGATTCCATATGGTATGCTAGTAAAGACTATGTACGTGAGTTTATTCGCATTTAGAAAAAACACGAAGTTTTGTGTTATAGGAACAAACAGGTGTATAAATGTGCAAGTTCGAGATATAAAGGATTTCAAGAATGACTTGCATTTACCATCGAGTATGGAGAATGTGATATAGACAAATACACCACCAGTAGACGGATAATGTCTTTATGGGATTCCTACAGACAGGAAAGGAAAAATATAAAATGTGCAAAGAAGAATGGGTGTGTTTGTGAACCGACGTTGTGGTATTTCCATGTGATGAAATTCATTCAATCTAAAAAACATCAATGGGACGAGACTCATTCGACTGTGATAAATTAAGTTTTACAAAATGGAGTAGAAGATGTGGGTGTGAACGGCACATCCATCAAACATGGAATGATGTAGTGGACAACACCATCAACAGGGAGATGATAGATCAGGCAATGGACAATGCATTCAACATATCTGTCAATGGTGATGCTGGTGAGGCAGTGGACAATACAATAAACACATCCATAAATGGAGAGGTTGGTGACAACACAGTCGACTTGTTCCTCAACAGCGAGGCTATGGACAATGCAGTCAATACGTTCTTCACGTGAGGTTGGGAACAACACAGTCGACACATTCCTCCTCAACAGCAAAGCGATGGACAACACAGTTGACACATACCACAACAGCAAAGTGATGGACAACACGGTCGGCACATTCCACAACAGCAAAGTGATGGACAACACGGTCGGCACAACCAAAATATCTGTCAACCCTGCATCTGGAACATCCATTAGTGATGCAATCAATAGGTCCATTAATTGTGACATGTCTGTTTTTGTTATGAAATTGAAAGAAAAAAAACTAATATGTATGGAACCTTCTCAGAGGAGTTATCAACCAGTGGTACAGGTGGGTGGTAGAGGTGGGTTTGTCTAAGGGGTTGTCAAGTCGAACCATAAAAAGAATCTCATATGTATAATATCTTTATAAAATCAAATAAAACAAATGATAAAAAAGTGTTTATTTTATTTTTACAATTTATTTTAGATCGTTTATGAATCACTTATCATAAATTACACAGTCACTATATTCTTTTGGAAATCCACCATTTGCAATATCCAAATGCACTTTGTATTCTGTCCGATAAAATTCATAACTTTCAAACCATTTTTAAAACAATTCACTGACTGTTTTTATGGAAGTCGGGGGCATGGCTGCATTAAAAATTGCATTTATGACTTTGACGTTATTGCATAGATATTTACCATAGTGAATCTGATACATCTCAGGTCGTGGCACATTGTTGATTTTTGGCCTCGGTGGTAATTTGGAATACTTTTCCAAAGTCAAGTACCGATCTGCCTGACAGTCTTCGGGATCGTACAAGAGCACTATTTTCTTACGGCCGATGTAGGAAGGACCGAGGCCATCAAATTACCTTTGGCGTGCAGACGAGTTTTTGAACCCAACCAACTATACATTTTCGTACAATTCCGTCTGGTCTGAAAATGGAGGTAGTCGTAAATGGCAAATAATATGTTTAAAAAAAAGGAATTTCTCCAATTTATAACAGTTGGTTATTTTAGTCATCTTCGCAAAGAAGAAGGCAAGTGCAGCGACATAGTTGTAGATTCGTTTCACGAAACATTATTAAATGTACTCGTAACCTTTATGAACGATAGAACAAAGTTTCAACACATCTTGGTTTGGATTACTGCAAAATACACTGTAATCAATCAGTTTTGTCAAATGCAGGTACTTTTTACTTCACTAGTGAAATATATGCGAGGATCTCAGTGCCTTCGAGAACGAGTCCCCTTCCATTGATTATGTTCATTTCCTTGTCTATGAGTTCGAGAAACCTATTACTATCTAATTTCAAAATATTTGTAAACTAGTACCTGGCGGTATCTGCATCAAAGACCATTTCGCGATACTTTTGCGGAATTTCGCGAACAACCACGTGGAGTTGCATCTTGTACACCATCAGGCTTTTATTTGCTTCCAGATTAGAGTAGGTATCATAGGCATCTTTGTAAATGAAATATATCAACTGCATGAGCTCCTCTTCTGTCAGGTTGTTTATCGTTTCTTTGTGATCGCGAATTGCGTGCAGTAGATACAGTATGGGTTTAACTCGACATAAATGTATGAGAAGTTTCCGTGCAAACAACGTCGTGCTTACGGGAATGCTGACAAACTTGAACTATGGAGTTGACTGAAACTTTAAGCGGACGTCTTTCACATCCCACACCAAGTACTCTAGATTCGTATCTTGAATCCTCTCTTCAGGGACTTTTTTTTTTTTTCCGACTTTAGAGATTTCATTTGTTTCTTTACATTTTCCCTATGGTGGAGTAAAGACTTTATAACATTTATGGTGAATTGAGTTTTGGGATGCGAGAGTAAACGGATCAGAATGGGAGTATTGCCAGCTAATAACTCTAGTTCTGTGATGGAAAGTATCATCTCTCAATATGCTGGTCGGAATACATCAGGTTAATGTATTCCGAATAATTTTGGTTTTCGTCTTCCGTCATGTATAGAGCAATTACATCATTCCTCAGCATTTCATCAAATGAGTTGTGTGATATCGGAGCATTTCCAAACACTATATTCAATGATTTGGTGCAGCAGCAGCAGCCGATGGTCGATCTGGAAAGTCATTTGTTGATGATGTTTAGGTAGAAACTATTGATGTCGTATTGGATAATATTCCAAAAAAAGACAGTGGTACACAAACACCATGGCTCTGGGATATTCTTTTTTCGTGTACTTGAACTTTGGTTTGGTGTAAATTGGTCTAACACCCATTGCGGACATTCTTTTGGCGAGCGACAAACATTTTAGATCGGACATGGTCAGTAAAACAGAATCATTGCTTTGGTATCCCGGTAACATTCCGAAAGATAGCGCATGATAGAGGAACGCGTTCGCGATCCGGCGAGAAATGGCACTCATCGAATTGTCTTCGAGACCACAGTTAAAGAGATCGGCCAATTAGTTGGTGAAAACTGCCAAATTAATTAAACTTGTTGTAAAGTTTGACCATGGCCACACAATCCCTCTCATTGTAAATTAAAGCCTATCCCATGCGGTAGAAAACGATAGTCTGTGTTTGTTTCACCCATAAGTTTACACCAAACACTACCAACTATGTAATAGGTGGGACACACTTGCATGTTTGTATACTGGGCGTTTACAGCATTGAATTTTTCTTTGTTGTAGGGCTCAATATGAAATGTATTTTTCATGCCTTTGTCTGGAAACTCATCGTCTGTGTTGATGTCATCTAGAATATAATAAATTCGCATAAGCACTTAGTTCAAATCGATATTTCTAAACTTTTGACTCAAGAAGCTTTTACACAAGTTCCTCAATGACAAATTCCTACTGGTCAATGCATTTGTCTTCAAGATTGTCAACGTATCAAATATGTTACCGCCACGGTGAAAACGAATGAGTGGAGCTATGGCTAATTTTCCGAGGATTACGAATACTTTTATTTCGTGCTGCATGTTGAGAACCCACAAGCGAGTCAATAGGAATTTAAAATCATATTCGATAATACTGTGGCCGACAAAATAATGTGGGTAATCTCGGTATGCTGTTAAAATTTTCAGCAAATATCCCTGGCTATACAAAAAGAGAAAATTAGTAATGAGATCCTCTTTGTGCGAAAAACTTTGGATCCAAATGCATTTCACAGGCAGTTTTTCGTATTTCTTGTACATTTCCATGTCGAAATCATCAGGCATGCCGTGACGTTTTAAATACGAAGTTATACTAACCTCAACATCCAGATACTCGCAATAGAGCACAAACATGAGTAGTTTTTTTCTGGGACAAGACCCCCCAGGGGTAAGTCCTCTAAATTATCCACACCTGTCTCGATGTCGAAGCTCATGGCAGGAATGTACTTGTACAGGTGAATGTAGTCGTAAGACGTGTCCAGGATCAGATACTTAGACTCCATGTTTCGTACTGCGAAACTTTATTTTTGCAAGCTGATTCAATTTGATAGAGTTACAGTATTTATGTACAACTCCATTTGCAACATGAAATGCACATCAGTCGACTGTATGATATCAGTCGACTGGATGGTAAAGTAGTATTTTTTTTTTCAGAATTATTTCCCAGAAGAAACTTTTAGACTGTGTTCAACTTACTCATGGTGAGAAATTCCATTTTTACCAAATGATACAAAATGTACACTGTGCTTGCAGTATTTTGGGTCAAAATTTCCAGCAACGGGTTTGAATTAGTTTCCAGAGAGATTATAGTGTCGACAATCGAATCAATATATGGTTCATATAACTCAATCAGCAGGTGACACATTTCGTATTACATGTTTTCAGCAACTAAAGAGTATATCGAGAGGGGGTAAGTCAAGATTTATTGCCGCCTCTTCATCGTTTTGACATCGATTCCCTCCACATTTATCTGATTTTTGTAGATTAATGATCTCAATATAAATATTTTATTGGGTAGATTTAAAGAATGCAGAGGACTAACATTTTTTTTTTTTTTTGTTATATAAGAACCTTTAGTCATGGCTAAAAACTAAGTTTTACGATGACCAGAGTATTGGAAATATTCAAAAATATCCACAATGACCAGGAACTGCAAACTTTGGACGAATTTAAACAATTTTACACGTCTTTTGGCTACAATCTCTTAGAATACTTCTACACATCTGAAAATGACGATGGCAGAGACTCTGAAGAAGATTTAGAGGAGGAATTTGATACTGATCTTAATAACAATTCTTACATTCCACTAAAGTTGAAAGATTTTCAGGCCAAGTTCCCCAACACCACACTCGAAGACTATCTATATGTCAAATAACTATCGTCCTCTCACACTTTGGATATCAACTCAAAAGTTCAACTAATCTTGCTCCAACAACTGCTACTTTCGCAATAAGACCATCGAAGGAACAGCAACTCTTTATTTATATACCTAGTTGTCAACTAAAAAAAAAAAAAAAAAAAAAAAAAGTATCATGTATCCTTCGAAGGAAAAAAACATCATTCATGACCAACATCGGCTTTCGCTCACTTGCAAGTACAAAAATGCTATTCATGAGTCATCACATGGCTGCTCCCTGATTTATGACTCTAATCAAACCATTATGGAACATGCATATCATTCGATGGGAATGACGAGGAACAAGGACGGCACTCCTCTATTCACTAAAATGAAATTAAACAATGTATTTGTATACAAATGTAATCGCAACTCTATTTGAGGATCGGTCAAAGTTTCAATGCTGCCTAATGCCCTATCTTTAAACGAATACTTGACATCACTATTGAGATTTGTTAATTTTATCGATAGCCTACTCTAATCGGGAGAATACATATACGACCAGTTTAAAGAATACATTAGTGCAAAAAATTTAGCCGATGTATACTTTGCACCTAATTTGGAAAAATTTGGTACTCTGTTTTACAGACCTACTTTTTTCACGCTCTCTGCAGAAGAATATGCCGCTAGCTGGAGTAGTGTATTATTTCATTTGTTCGAAATTTATGCGTGAAACGTGAAAACCGAGTTTACAACTTCTATAAAAACAAAAAACTGCTATATTGTGCAGCATAAGACATTTCGTCAAACAACCTGCTTATAATTTGGCATGTTCAATCAAGAGTAATCGCACACACACTTTACTAAATGAAAGTGATTTCCAGTGTGCTCACGTTACCATAAACTCAGATACAACAGGACAATTAATCACTTATCCAAATTTACTAATTACTGAATGCGATCTGCAATCGCGTTATACAATCTCAGATAGAAAAGATTGGAGAAAAAGATGTGGCCAAAATATATGAACATTCGTGTTATTTCGAACCTCATTTGATACGAGCCTTTTACAATATGTTGGCCATTCTAATAAAATGCATACTTTAGTTTGCTTGCCAAAAATTTTCATAAATTCAATTTGGTTGAATGAGTTTAAACATTTTATTCAACTTCAAAGAGATAGATGACTTGAAGGTAATGTAAGAAAAAAAAAAAAAAATTTGAATAAATAAAATTAATTTTACAATATGTATAAAAATATATAAAAAATACATATAAAAATATAAAATACATAAAATTATTTTTAAAAACATATATAAAAATTAATAATAACCTGAGGGTACACATTTATAATGGGAATTAGGATCCATCGGGTTGGGATAAATTATTTTAGTAAAAGGTTTTAATTTTAAAAAAAATCATTCATGGTGTTAGAAATAATGCAATCGAAACACTTGCTTTCACATACTGCTTTCCCCACCATGCAACCCCTACATGGCTCGAATTTACCTAAGAGCTGTGGTTGGGGTTGTGGTAAGGACTGGGGGCCTGGGGGTTGTTGCTGCTGGGCGAAAGGTTTGGGCCGCTGGAGCTGCTGCTGGGCAAGAGGTTTGGGCTGCTAGAGCTGCTGCTGGACAAGAGGTTTGGGTCGTTGGAGCTGCGGCTGGGCAAGAGGTTGGGGTTGCTGGAGCTGTGGCTGGGTGAGGGACAGCCGCTGTATTTGCAATAGGAGCCACTGTATTGTTGATGCTCTCACTCGCCGGCTCCTTTCCCTTGCCTGTTCCCCAGCATTGGCTGGTGGATATGCAGTGAACAAAAAGAAACATGTTACAATCTGTTTCACCCTAAAACAAAAAAACAACACTCTAAAAAGTAATAATTTTACCTTTAAGCCTTTTTTCTCATGGTATCTTAAGCAGAAGCTAGAATATTATTTTTATCTCCTGGTTTCTTGGTAGGAGCCAGAGTATATAAGTAGCGAACTCTGCGACAAACATCAACCATCAGCTGATGCCATGTGTTGTATGCAGAGATTTCCAGTAGCTGAGATACCAATCGTCAATACAGAAGATGTCGCCTTTTATGCCGAGGAGGCCACCGGCGTCAATAACGAAGAGGCCATCGAGGGGGCGCACATCCTCAACTTCGAAGAATTTGATATCTTCAACTTCGAAGAATTTGATATCTACTTCGAAGACCTTGTGGCCCTTGATGCTGAGGGTGTCGTCTTCTTCAATTGCGAAGACGTCATGTTCTTCGATGCCGAAGAGGCCACCCCCTTTGATGGCGAAGAGGCCATTCACTTTGATGCCGAAGAGGCCATCACCTTTGATGCAGAAGATCCTATCACCTTCGATGTCAAGGATGCTATCTCCTTCGACGTCAAAGATATAGTCTCCTTCAACATCAAGGATGCGATCTACTTCTCAGAGGAGGAGGAAGAGGCCTGTTAAAAGAAGGAATCCACCCTTCGGCACCTGCACATCCTCGGCAACCATTGCACCTTCGGCAGCCGTGGCACCTCCAGCACATGTGGCATCCTCAGCATCTGTGGCATCATTAGCACCAGTGGCACTACCGACACCTTCACCTTTGACGTTGGTGAGTCCATCCTTTACAAGTGTGGGCCAAACTGGATTATTGCGCCCATGTTTCCACCAATATTACAACCACCTGGTATACTGGCATTTCCTTTACCCCCACCAGACATTTCGTTTATTTTGAAAACCACATTATTTCACAACAGAGCTGTAAATATTGTTAGTAAGATGATGGAGGCCATGGTGGTGTAGCGGCTAGAGTATTTGCTTTCCACGAAGCACACTTTTTTTTTGCATCCCATATACATCCAATATACTTTGGAAAGGTTGGTCAATTATTTTTTTATTTTATTTTTGTTATACAATATGGATATTTGCACACAATTACATCAACATAAAAATATATATAAGATAAATAATATAATTTACACACTTCTTAATTCCAACAGCTCTACAAACATGTTAAGACTACATTAGGTTGCAGTACATGATGTTACAATTCATGTACAGATATATATTAAAGTATAAATATGTAAAGTCTACATTAGATTGAAACACAAGGTTTTACATGAAGTCTCCTTATATCAGTCTTGTTCTGCATTATAGAAATTTTTCTTTATGTAAGTATTCTTCTATGGAATAGATGACCTTATTTAAAAATTATAATTTAACAGCTCTTATTAATTTCTGTAAACTATTCATTTACTTCAAATGCCTGGGTAGGTTATTTCTTGGTTTTGCCCTAGCATAGTATGGATTTGATGTAAATTTAAATTTAAATTTTGTTATTTATAAATAGCAGACTACAATGGCTTGTTTCTCCTTATTACTTGCTAATCTCACTATTTACTTCTGTAAACTAAAAGACTTATTTCGATTTTGTCGATATACCCCAAAATTCCATAATTTATCATGGGCTGAATATTTGAGAAATAGAAAGCAAGTATTTTATTATTATTACAAATCTTTTTTAATGTATGTACCACAAAACACAATAAACTCAATTTTTTACAGACACTATCTACATGCTCATTCCATGTTAAATTACTGTATACATTGAGCCCTAGAAATTTAGTACTATTTACTGTCTATTGTGCATCTTTCATCCTGCATTGTATGTTTATTCATGAGCACATATTTGTTTACATTTAATAGGTATTAATATATTATATTGGAACCAACTGGACATCTCAGTCACTGTTTTATATTTTCTTCAAGAACATCGTTTTTGAACTAGTTACCAAAATGTTTTGTGTCATACGCAAACATTATAGCTGAGCCTTTGGTTATTTTTTTTCTGTAAAATCATTAATAAATATTAAGAATCAATTTGGTCCCAGTATTGATCCATGTAGCACTTATACTCAAGTAGTTCTGGTATTGGACATAACATCTGTAATGTTATTTTTGTCATATCTTATGAAGGTGATCTGTTTTCTGTCTTCAAGATATGATTTAAACAGATTATTGGTTACACCTCTTTCTCCACACTGTTAAAGTTTTTGCAATAAAATATTGTGGTTAACACAATCAAAGATCTGCAAAGATACCTGTTGAGAATTGTCTTTTATAAAGAAGTTAATATTTTTTCAGTAAAACTGTAAATAGCTTTGTCTGTAGATCCGCCCTTTACAAAGCCATACTGATACACTGAAATAACCTTGTTTCTTATTAAGAATTGTGTCAGTTTATTTTGATATCAATTTATTTAAAATTTTTGAAAAGGGCGTAAGAAGAGCAATAAACCTATAGTTATCCATCAATGCCTTGTCACTTTTTTTATGTATTGGTAAGTATTATGTTCGTCAAAGACAGTTTTATTAAATAAGAACACTTTTTTAGCAGTCATAAGTACGTCATCTATTCGACAGGAACTTTTACTTTTGAAATTTTTAATTACAATTATGTCGTCTTCTTCAGAGATAGGTGTGGAAAACTTTGTGTTAGCATTCCAAGTGTTTAGGTCTTTGGGGGATGTGCTCAGGTAATATTATTTTCGAACTACTTCTACATCTTACAGATTTGAGTGGAAAGGCATGGTTAAAATGACAAAGAAATGTATTAATAAAACTGTTCCAGGCAATGTTTGGTTCAGTTAATATATAAATGATGTTTGTTCTGGAGAGGTTGTTCGTGGTGGCTGTAGAAAATTTTGTTCGTGGTAATTTTGCAGTCCGTGGTTGTTCTGTGAACATCATCCCATTTTTCATTTACAAGTAGGCTTTTATATATTTTAGATTTTCATTTGAATGTCCATGATTCATCATCAATATTCGAATAAGCTTATGTCCAATTAGTTAGCCCTCAAAATTTGAATTTTTAAAATCATTAAGAAGGGTGAAATAGAGTTTAAAGAAAATTGTGCTATGTTTTTTCTATTTTGCAGATGATGTCATAGGAAAAGATTGGCTTTATCTAAGTTTTATTTATTTTGACTACCTTTGGAAAATTATAAAATGTATAAATATGTAATTTACTGTAATGATTACAGGCTACCATTAAATACATAACCATCTAAACGTACAAGTGAACTTTATTTATTTAATTTAATATTTTGTCGACAGCAGGTTCATTAGAGAGTGATAAACCAAGAACACAATTAAGGGAATACGAGGAAGAAATTGGATAAATTGTTTTTATTGAGTCACCCCAGAAAATTGCATGGAGTGAGTTTGAGAAACTATGGCAATTGCAAATCATGAAGGCTACATTCAGTAGCTATTAAAAATATACGAACTGATTTGGTTGTAGGCCTATATTCTTGTATTGATAAACAGCTGATTTGTTGTCTGTCATTGCAACTCTGCTGACTTGGGGAGAAAAAAATTGCAAGAGCGGCGTTTTTATGTGTAGCCTTGTATTGGGTTAGGAGATGATTTGCCATTACTATCAAATAAATTCCATAAACTCCTACACTGAAATAGCAAATCTGCATTTACAAAAATATGTTATCTGCAGTTTTATAAAAGTGTCTTTTCCTCTAATGAGTCCGTAACTTACAGGTCAGCCCTTGAACATTAAACACACTGCAATTGATAATTTATCAATTAACGCAGATCAATATATCCATATACACACAATAATTGTGCGATAGTTTTCACGAATGTATCCACAGTATATATGAATACACTAAACATTGCAATCGCATGGCCTGGCACGTACGCATTTTCATATATTAATTTTAGTTTTCGTTGGTCGCCGAAAAAATAAAAAATAATTATAGTTTTAAGGCGTGATTACATGCTAAATTTACATTTCATAAACGCAAGAATAACACAAATTTAGAGAAAATTCAGAACTAGTGAGTTCATATAGCACTCGCAAGGCTGTTCAATTTCAATGTAAACAAAAATGGCCTCGCTCCCTTATATTCTTCACTTCTAACGCACTTGCTGACGACTTCAATAGCGTATTATATTCGATTTTAGTACGGTTAAAGTTTTATCATAACTTTGAATAGCTCCTATAGTCGTTAGAAAATTATTTCCTGGAATATTTTCAAGGCAAATATATAGGGAATGGGAAGCAAATCAACAAAAACACTGTATACAACACTTCCATTTAAATTTAAATAATCAAAGACTTTGCTTATTTAACGGCGAAATTTATATCTAGT
The DNA here is from genome assembly GCA_029891345.1 of Dryococelus australis. Lineage (NCBI taxonomy): Eukaryota > Metazoa > Arthropoda > Insecta > Phasmatodea > Phasmatidae > Dryococelus > Dryococelus australis. Next base: position 75,652,732 of record CM057007.1, on the reverse strand, counting down.
TATCTTATACAAACACGCTCACGCTTTATGTATACTATCGTTTAGGTCAAAAACGGTTGTATATTAATTTATGTCGATTTATATACTCATCAAAATACACGTGTAAGATAGGTTGATAAAATGGTTTTTGGAAACTGATGGCCACTTATGTGTTTTTTTTTTTTTTACAGAAAAAACCGTCTAACTCCACGCGATAAACTTGCTTCACTTGTTAACACTGCACGGTATAGGTCATAGCTACCCGTTGGGTTTAATGGGATTCGGAATTTTGGATATTTCGCACTCTGATGATTATTGAGTCTTTGATATTTATTCAATTTGTGTGTTATTCACTGGCTGTACTTACAGAATACTGCTGTACAGGTGATTTTCTTGGGCCAGGGGCTTTTGCTTAGGATTAGAAGAATAAGAAGAGGAATTATGGTTTTTTGTGGCGTATTTATTTATCTTGTATCGTCTTTGTTTATTGATGTCGGAGTGTTTTATAGAAGAAAAATGTAATTTGGTTACATGTATTATAACTAATCCTTGAAGTGCATATTTATTACGCTATGGACCAGGCAGGGGCGTCTGTGGTAAAATCGAATGAAATCGTAGATAAGGTAAGGGTTTATTTTGTGTCCAAAAATTTGTTTCGTGTTTTGCCATGGTATTTGTCGTGGCTTGTCGTGGGGAGAGGAGGGGGGGGGGGGGGGGTTGCAAAGTCAGTTTATTAACCATACAATAAATAAAGTCTGTTCACGATAAAGAGAGCACTTTTGAAATGAAACTTGGAAAAAAGTCACTGGCACGGCCTACATATATTTTAACGGGCTCATTGAGTGACATGCGCCTAGTAAAGTTTTGATAGATTAAATTATTTATTTCCCTTTTTGATTTTTTAATACATAAAAATGTGAAAATGAGCAGATTTTTAAAATATTTACTTCCGTAAATTTTTACAGTTTCACTTGACCAACACATGAATAAAGTGCCGAGGCCTGTGGCAATGTAAGTTTTACATAATGCGGAAGAAGACTCAACATACATACAAGTAGATCTTAAGCAGGGCTTTCAAAAGTGCTCATTTTACAGTGAACAGCGCATATAACAATTTTATACCGTACCATCGTGTTAACGTAATGCCGGAATCTCATAGTCTCGACGCGCACGACATAACTGCCAACAGCCAATGAAATACAAGATAGATCGTCGTAAGCCTGACCGGTTCTGACTGACCAGCAGTTTTGGATATCGGCCTTCTTTGCAATAGTGCGATGCAATGTGATGTCACATCAAACCAGACAATCATAGTTCATATTGCTTGCGACGAGAACACTAGCCACAAGACTGTTTTGCTGCGGAGGCGACATCGCTGATGACGTTAGGGGAAAACAGCCAATCATGATCAAGAGTGTTGAAAAGAAGGCATGTAAATATTGTCATGTTTGTAAACAAGGGGAAAGAAACGAAAAGCCAAATAGTAATGTATATATATTCATACATATAAATGTGTGATATTACATGGAAATTGAAAAATAAAGTATTCCAGATTAGACATAAGTATTGCAAATACATTAAAATATGGTAATAATGAACAAAGTGATGTTAATGTGGTAAAAATTACGAAATTGCTATTCTTGCATAGAAAAATGTTGCGGACCAGTGAAAAATGAGATTCGGATTTCAAAGAGAATCCTATGAGTAATGTGGCTTGTTTATGCGAACAGGCAAAAAATAACTCGGCACACTAACGAGAGCATCACTTTTGAACTACAATGGTATAAAAACATCACATAGAGCCAACACATTTTATATAACCTTTTCATTTAAAATTTCCAGTGTACAATATATTTATATGTACAAAATGTTATTTATTTCCAATTCAATACATAGTACAATTGAAAATATTTTTTTCTTGTTAAATTTTTGTACGCTTATTGTAAATTTCTTCAACATTTCAAAAGCAACAACATTTTTGTCTAAATAAGCTGTATTGCAAGGAGCGCTATCTAGTTAGTACTTGTATTTAGTGGGACTTAAGTTCCACTATGCGAATTACGTTAAAAATTTAATGGTATCTGTAGAATTACAGTTTTCTAAAAAATTTCTCATAGCAGAACAAATTAGATTTTCGTCGAAATGTGTAGTTAAATCATTACTCTCAATCTCTTAATATATAACAGTGTTTATTTGTGTGGTGTCAAATATCACTCGACAGATGGCTTGCTACTTCAATTTTTTTCCCCATCAGCCATATTGAGTCATGCCGCGTCGCGCTATTGTGAAGAGGGTTTTAAGCGGGTTTCCCAATAGAGTGACGTGTTGCATCTGACGCTTGCTGCCAGCGACGAGCGTTATTAACGTCTTCACATAGAGCGATGCTCTGACGCCGGGCGCCGGCAACACTGACAGTGCTACCATCTGTTATCCTGCAAGTAAACTTGCAACGAAATGTTAAAAACGAACAAAATACAGTGGATTTGTTAGCCATTTATTTAATAAAATTGTTCCTAGTGTACACTTTTCTTTAATAAAAATATAGGCTCTATAATTCGAAATTATGTTTTAGAACATGAATGACTCTTCTGGCATGGGGAAACATTTAGGCTATCCTTTTCTTTTCCTAAAGATAAGTAATATCTATATGAATTTTATAAATTTAGACTTAGGCCTAATTTAATATATCTGCAAACCTGTTATATGTACATTTTAATTTGTTCACTATCCCAGTTTTTTGCCAGTTTATTTATTTAAAAATACACAGATGTTATTCTTCTTATGCTCTCTTGCCGGCAACAAACGTCAATTCCAATGTCAGTCGCTCGTGCAATGTTCTTGACGGTCGTCACTAGCGACAAGACTTTGTTGGGCTGATGCGCAATGCGTTGCGCCGCAATGCTCTGTTGTGAAAACTGCTTTAGAAATGATTTCTATTCTTCGTCGTGTCGTGCGGCATGATGCACAGAATGTACAACCTTGCAAAATTAAATTTTTATAGCAAGCTTTCCCTGCAATGGTAAATATGCAGCTTCAAAGAAAAATAAATTGAAAATTACTGTATCTAAGTCTTAAAAATAATAATCTTACTTTTGTATGCATTAGCGATGCCAATTTGTCACCATTATGTATTACAAATTTCCTTCTTGTTCACCACCTTTGGAACTAACGTAGCCTTCTAAATAGTTAGGTTAAATGCCGAGAGTGTCGTGTCGGTCGCGCTGTAAATTCAAGTAGTCGCATTGAAATGTGTTGTGGTTGCATTTTTGATAGTGTCGTGCTGTTTTGTTCGGGGGTTTGTATTTCTGGCATAACAGAGATTTACTAATATGAAACATTAAGGCTGTCTCCCGATTCTCTGAGAGAGCACGCCCTCCCCCACTCTTGACATCACAGTGTCTCCTCTCTGCTGTCCCAACTTGGAGGAGAGTGTGTGAGAGGCCACCGCCGTGTGTAATTATTAACGAAGCTCAGAGTGGGGGTAGTATGGGCCCTTGTCCCCCCCTCCTACCTCTAACACCTATCAAATTAATTCTTGAGCTAACCGTGTTTTAATTGCAGGACTGCCGTGTCGCCGCAGCAAGCCCTGGTTCCCATAGCTGTTCTCCCCCCCCCCCCCCTCCAACTCATCTGCCTGTACAGCGGTTGTGGAGGAAGGTAGAGGTGAAGCTGCTACCTAGTTAACACTTTAATTACAGTAATTTAGAAAATTTCAGGTTACGTTATAGACTGGAAGAGAGTTTATTTAACCCCCGGCCAGTCTTTCCGTGTTTAAAGTGGAAGCTAACCTGCAGTATCCAAATATCCCGTGAATTTAAACGCTGTAGGTCTGGGTAAAGATGTTGCCTGCAGTGAAATGAGGTGGAGATGATTGTGTACATGAGCTGTTAAATATCTTCTAATACATATTTCTTAAGAATAAGAGCTTTTTCGGAAAAAAAAATCTCGGAAAGTTGTATAGGCTGATTCCCCTCTACTAATTACGCAGAACATGAATTTACTGGGGGAATCAACATTTGTCCAACAGAAACCACAAAAAACGATGGTGGGGAGGGTCACAAAGATCAGGGAAATTGCTGGGTACAAAAAAATAAAAAATGTGTATGTTTTTAAGATATAATTTTACCCCTCAATCTCCTTCCAGAAAATTGGTAACATTGTCATTTTAGGTAATGTTCAGTTCAATCTTTTTGCAATTTAAAATGTTTTCATGATACAATATTGCAAATAGCACGGAATTAGGTTAAATTGCAAATCACACATTATTTTCCAGTGCATATGGGCTATGCATGAAAATCATTGCTGGGGAAACTTCAATCTTCGCTGATGCTTGACGCTTCGTGTCGCCAACAAAATAAAATTGCAGGCACACTTTGGATCACTTTTGGGGATTTACTCCTCTTCAGGCACTTGGACTCTGGTTCGGTGCATAATGTTTGGCTATGCTTGTACAGTATTTTTCCCCGCTAGAGGGCTACGCTTGAAAATCATTTCTGGGTAAACTCAAAGCTGTATAACTTCAGCGTCGCGGCATGAATATGATCCGTAAATGAAGCTTTATACTGTAAAGATTTGTTTCAAACAGTATTCTTACATGTAGTACAATAGTACAATTATTTGACCCAATATAAATATATTCTACGTTAATTACATGTATTTTGCAGCTTAAAAACAGCAACCTTGATAACCCTCTTCACTATCACATTTTATTTATTTTTTTGACAGAAAACTACTTTAAGCCCTCTAAAATTCCTAGTACATAATTATGATTACTAAATTAGGGGTGGGACGATACCATGTTTTCGATACTCGATACTCAATATAGTTTTTGCTCAGCTCGATGCCCTTGATACTTTCGATACTCCAAGTAGAAAAAATTCAATAATGGAATCAAATCTTTGTAAACTACATTTTCATTGTTCTCTGCCAAATTTATGGTAAAGTTTAAAATCAAAGAAAAGTCACGCCGGATAATACTACAGGCAATGGAAACAAATTTGAAATTTATATAACTTAGCAGTAGGCCTGTCGAGTGTTAAAAAAAAACTATAAATATTTATGATACTAAAAAAGCACATTGGCCATGCCAATTTCCGAACTAAGAAAGGTTAGTAATTTTTCTTTAGAGAAACAAGTATGAAATTTTTTTCTGGATTAAGTCAGATAGAAGAAATGTGGGAATTGTTTATCACCAGATAAAAACAATAGCAATTCTTCCGCTACTGGAAGCAAGATAAATTTATTATTCTGGTTGTTGTTTTGCATTAGGTCATGCTCGCAGATTGTGTACACACAAAACACATACATAAATATGAAATATCGGTTGTAAACACAATGGCACGTAGATAAAAAATGTAGTACTTGCATTCAGAATATCGAACATAAATTTTGACAGTTCTAGAAATGTAACATGGCCACAATGTAACCTTGTGCCACAGCTGCTCTGTCTATGAATAAAACGAGTGTAAACAAATGCTACGATCAATGTAGGTTACCATCCCAACCTACCTTGTTTTTGTTATGGCAATGTCATACTGCTGGGCCTCCATTAATTTTATTGCCAGCGGATTGGATGGGGTTCAGAGAGACTTAAGTTCAACTTTTTTCATGAGACAGCATTTTTCTGCACCTCTTCTTACGAAACTGTGGCCGTGCCGGAATTGGCAGATGACGTATTTGGTAATTTGGTATTTCATATGTTGTATCTAGCGGATGTTAGCAAAAATACAAAATGACAACATCAGCGCCATATTTTTTTTTTAACACGTGCACAAATGGGTAGATAAAATTTCTTTTAAAACAAATAACCGTACATAAAATACACCAGCAGCAATGTTTTTAAAACAATACATACATATGTACGTCCGTCCGTCCGTCCGTCCGTCCGTCCGTCCGTCCGTCCGTCCGTCCATCCATCCATCCATCCATCCATCCATCCACCCACAAATAAAAGTTTTAGTTGTATTGCATAATTTATTATTTTCTTATTTATTAACGTATTCGTAATATTCCAGTGATGGTTGCAGAAATATTACGTCTGTTTTAAGCATTAAATTTTTAGATAAAAATATTTTGCACTATGAATGTAGCAATGTGTTGCCGCAACTGCTAAAGAAGTGACTGTCGACAACGTCCGAATTGATACCTACCAAATCACTAATTTACAAAATAACAAAATAACGAATTTTATCAATTCAGCCATGGCTTGCATCATCTTTAATTTCATATTATTTTAGTGGGGGGGTCGAAAATTTGCTCGTATGAAAGAAACATTCATATTATTATATAACCTGTCAAGTTTTAACCTCCCGAAAGAAAACTTGATAAATATGTAGTTTGTACAGTAATTTGAATACTAAACACATTCGAGATGTAAATATTTTTGGAGGAATTCATTTTCCGTACAAAATGCGTGTTATTTTTACACTGCAAAAGAGTTGAAATGGTGTTTTTTAAGCCAAGTACATTTAAAACATTCTAATAACCGTTTCAAAATATGTTATTTGCAATATACACTTTCAAAATGCGTTATTTACAATACACACTGACATACTGTTCGTAATTCCTATTTGTAACTCCTGAATACATGTTTTTCTATTGCAATTCTTATTACACATTTATCTGCCATCGATACAAAATAATTAGCTGAATACGACACTTCACGGGCTTTCCAAAACTAGTAAACTGCCATAAACAAAATAAACATTGCCGCTTCGTGACAATAGGGAAAATGGCGGACCAAGCATGCAAGCCATACACACCTGTCGATAAAAAGTATCAATATGCACGTCGTGATACTCAATACTTTCTATACTGCCCAGTATCGAGGTATCGAGTGTCGAATGGGCCGTATCTACTAATAATCATATTTAATATATCCATGTTTATTATATATCCATGTTTATTTTTCTGATTTTTGAAAATGTCCCTATTCTTAAGAATTGCCAAAAGTTGCATTAGGAATTATGAGTGTCTCAGATTTGTGTTTAGTATTAAAACGTAACCCACTTGGATTCACGCTCATAGGCTGTTCACGCCCCACTTACAAGGAAAAAGGGGGAGATAACACTTTCTCTTGTGAATATTAGAATTGCACTATACACACACTGAGCTGAGTTCTCGTTTGGAGCAAGAAGTCTGGCAGGTCGTGACCCAGTTCAAAGACCCATTCCTGCATGAACGAAGACGATGACCCATACATGAGATGCACGGCCATGCTTGCCTGGTGCACGAGCAGAGTAGCAGTGGGCTGCCTCCCGAGCAGGGCAATGAGGGCGACTTCAGAATGTTTTACCACACACCAGCATATTTTTAGCATTTCCATCAGGAACAACATGAGATATAGTAATCTGCCACCTACTGGTGCTTGGATCGTCACACAGTCCATGACGACAATGTTTTTAATGAAATACCGCTTCCTATATTTTTTTACTACAATAAATATTAATGTTAAATGGAAATATCAGTTAAAATTCTCCATTACCTTCAACAAAATAATAAAAAAAAAAAAAAAATCTACCACTCTACGTTTCCAGCCTGTCTGTTGGGGGGGGGGGGGGGGGGGGGTTGAATTTTCTATAATAGAGTTTTTTGGAAATAGGGAAAGTAATACCTGGATAGCTTAGATATGAGTAGTACTGATCATAATTACTAGGAATTTTGGAGGGACTTCACGTAATTTGTTTTAAAACAAATAAAATGTGATAGTGAGGAGGGTTATCCAGATTGTGGTGTTTATGCAGTAAAAGACGTATACATACATACACTCGCAATTAGGCTACCACCCGGTGGCGAACTCTCTCACCTCTCCTTCACCCAACCAACTCCTTTTCCACTCCCTTCCTGAATTTACCAACCCCTCTCACAGATAACAATTTCTCCCTCAACACATTCCACTCCCTCACAGACCTCACAAGCATGGACTGCCTACCCCGCTCCTTTCTCCTCCACACCCTCTGAAGCTTCTCACTGTTGTTTCCTCTTCCTCTAAACACCCCCTTACTTAGCTTGCAGTGTAGCCCTCTCCATCCTCCCTCTTCATTCACCACCCTGTACATCCTGACTAACCGTTCAACTTTCCTCCTGTCCTTCAATGAGCTCCACCACATTTCTTTCATCATCACTGATGGCCTATAGTTCCCTTCTTCCTCGCCATCTTGCCCCTGCCTTCTCCACCTACCCTTCATCCATCTTGCTGCCTTTCTCTGCACCTTTTCCAGTTCTCGCACCTCCACCTCCAGGTCCCATACTGCTGCAGCATATTCTAACATTGGCCTTCACCTCACAGTTGACTCCATTCAGCATCCTTCCCAGCATACCCAGAGCCCTTCTTCCCTTTGTAACCACCCTCTCTACCGGTTTTTTCCACCTGAGGTCTCCCTGTAGTACAATCCCTAGATACTTATATTCTGCTGCTTCTTCTATCTCTTGTCCCTCCCATCTGTACATGCCCCTGCTTATCATCTTCTTCGTTGTGAACCTCACTACCTTAGTTTTTCTTACAGTTATCTTCATTTTATTTTTCCTGGTCCACAACTATATCTTATCAATGTCCGCCTACAAATTTCTGTTCCCCCTCTCCCACCCCAGCATATACAACACAATCGTCTGCAAACAATCTGATTTTCCCCTAATCCCCAAACCCATGTCATTTACCATTATGGTAAATAACAAAGGACTCAGCACGCTTCCCTGTGGTACCCCTGACGTAACCTCCTCTTCCTCCGATATTGCCTTCCCCACTTTCACCCTCTGCCTTCGCCCCTGATAAAGTCCCCTATCCATTCCACTACCCAACATTCCACTTTCCTCATCAATGTCCCATGGGGGAACCTTATCAAATGCCTTCTCAAAATCTATGAAGCAGGCATCCACCTACTTCCCCTCATCAACTACCTTCACTAGATCCTCTAATAACCCAGTAAGCTGAGTCTCACATGAGTATCCCCGCCTGAAACCATGCTAGGACTCCTCCAACCAATTCCTATTGTTCATAACCCTCACCACATACTGCACCACCAGCCTCTCCATTACTTTTCCTGTACTTGATGTGAGACTCACCGGTTTGTAGCTGCCAGGCCTCCCCCTATCCTCTCCCTGCTTGTGTATAGGTACCACCATTGCATCCTTCCAATCTTGTGGTAACTTACCCTCTCCTAAGGACTTTTTAAACAGCACTTCTAAATATTTCGCCAACTCCCTGCCACCAAATTTTAGTGCTGCGTTTCCTATCCCATCTGGACCTCCTGCCTTACTGCTCTCCAAACCCCTAATTACCTTTTCTATCTCCCACTCCCTTATTTAAACTCATTAAACACCCCCCGAACCCTGTTTGCCCCCCTATTCCAACCCAAAAATATTTGTTGCTCAAGCTGTATTTGTTGCAAAAAGATGATGTAGGTATCATTAGAAAGCTCACAAACAGGGCTTTCATATCATATATCACAACATATTTTTTATGAAAATTTTTTTTTAAAGTTATTTTGAATTAAAAAAAAAAGTTAAAAATCTCAAAAAGGGCTTTATTTATTTATTTTTTTCGAAAAATTATATTTAAAACTGTAGTTTATTCGTATTAGTTTCCTAAAGTTTCAATTTGGGACACAAATGTGTTCATATTATTTTATAATTTCATATATATAGCTTTGCACGTGTTGATGTATTTACACAACTTATTTGTTGTACTTATTTTTAAAGGATGTATGCAATGGGGAGCAGATTGCTAGTACTCAAACAAGCATTAAAATGGTTAGGTTTGAGAAATATTAAATTAAAAAAATATCTCATTTAGTTTAGAGGATAAATTGAAAGGTTGAATCAACTAGACTACCAGTAATGTCTTCATATTGGGGAGTCACGTAATTATTAAACATTTTTTTCAAAGCTGTTAATGTGAATATCAAGTAATGACTGTGTGATAATCTGTGAGGTCTCTGCTGAGTCTTACTGCCCTGTTAGCTGCTGCTGTGATAAAGCTATATGGCCTGTACATGTGAGAGAAATTTCCACTGAGATAGCATGTTTAGTGTATAACTGAACTTGCAGAAGTTTGTGCTTCAGTGCTTACTAGTTCTTGGAACCAGGAAGTTTTATCTTAGAGGTTTATGGATGTCTCTCATCATCACAAATGGAACCCAGGTCTGTCTGATGCAGAGAACCTAAAGAAAAGTGTCAGTATATCCATGCATACTGTTGTGTTTTAACTATTTTGATAGTTTTAGTGTGTTTAATAGAGACAATCAAAGAGTTGCTTAATCTGAGGACCAGGGTTTTATCCCGAGACACAAGCATTCAACTAACTTACCATGCCGCCATCTTGTCGGATACTGACTAGAGTGCTGCCTGGTGGTAGATGTTTTCATTTGCACTCAGCAGCAGATTGTAGATCATGAGTATGTCCCCATACAATAAGAATAATAAAAAAAGGTTTCTTACACACACAAAATAATCATAGAATGTACACAACATTTTCCACCTGCCTAAAATGACTATTTTACAAATAATTAAACACACTTGAACAGCAACAGGTTAGTTCACAATTTCCAGAGGGAGCAAACAGAGATTGTTCACCGGACGCACCAATTTCCCATTTGTTGTCTTGGTTCTGGCCACCCTTACCAAGTTGCCCTTACCCGGAAAGACTTCCACCACTTGAGCCATGCACCAACATAATGGGGGAACATTATCGTTTTGCACAAGGATAAGATCACCAGGAGCCAGGTTCTTCTGAGGGATGGTCCATTTTCCACGACTCTGCAGTGTGTGGAGGTACTCATGATGCCACCTCTTCCAGAAGTGCTGGCTGATGGCATGTACTAATCTCCATCGTTGGAGATGGTTCATATTGTCGTGTGTATAGTCTTCCTCTGGGAATGTCAGGAGAGGTATCCCAATCAAAAAGTGTCCTGAAGTGAGGGCCATAAGCTCACTAGGATCGTTAGATAGGGGAGTCAGTGGACGTAAATTTAATGCTGCTTCCACACGGGTAGTGACTGTAGTGAGCTCTTCGAAGGTCAATATTTGGTTTCCCATTACTTTCCTTAAAACAGTCTTTGCTTGTTTCACCTCCACTTCCCAAATACCACCTTGATGTGGAGCTGCAGGTGGGTTGAAATGAAAGTTGATGTGATGAGCCAAGGAAAAACATTTAATAGTCTCTCGCAAGTCATCTGATCTAAGGAAATTCTGCCACGTTTTTTGCAACTGAGAAGCTGTACCCACAAAATTTGTGCCACAGTCAGCGTACAAATCTGAGCAGATACCTCTATGAGCAACAAAACGGTTGAGAGCTGCTAAGAAGACCTCAGCAGTCAAGTCAGACACAATCTCTAAATGTACTGCTTTGGTGGAGAAACAGATGAACACACAAATATACGCTTCCTGAGTACGTGCTTTCCTCAATTTGCTGAGCAGAATGGTGAAGAAACCTGTGAAATCTACTCCAGTGCAAGTAAAAGGAGGGCTGGGTGTAACCTGAGCTGTGGGAAGATCACCCATGAGCTGAGGAGTAAATTGGGGTTTGCATCGAAAACATTTTATGCATTTATGGATACACGACCGAACCAGGTTCTAACAGACAAAATCCAAAATTTCTGGGCTAACATTGTCTGCAGTAGTTGGGAGCCAGCATGTAAAAATGCCAAGTGGTAATGGTTGACCAACAGCTTGACCACTTGGTTATCATGGGAGGAGTGTGATAGGGTGTTTGGTGCTACCAGGCAGGGGCAAGTTTTCTAGACGCACGCCCGCCCTGATTAATCCCCTTAAGTCAAGAAAGGGCAACAAGCGCTGGATGCGAGGTGAGCATGGTTTCCTTTTGTGTAGCAATTCAATTTCCTTCTGAAAGGTGATTTGTTGGATCACCCAACAAATCCGGTGAGTGGCCTGGGTGATTTCAGCAGGAGTCACAGGACCTTCACAGCAATGCACTCTATTAGCTTGGTAGAAGAATTTCATGATCTATGCAACTGTGTGTTGTAGCTTCAGCTATGAGGAAAAGGTTTCAAACAGTGACAATAAAGTAGCTGGACCAGTAACAATTAATGCTGCTGAATCAAGTGGCTTCGCATTGGGCAAGTTCTGCAATGGTATAGACGGGAATTCAGGTTCCAGCCAATGAGAAGTAGGAAGTGCCAACCACCTGGGTCCAGACCACCACGTGTGCTTGGGGGTCAATTGTTTTGGTTACAAACCTTGTGAGGCACAGGGAGCAGGGTTATCAGTGGAGTGTACATGATGCCACATGTTTGGAGATGTCCATTCTTGAATCTGAGTGACTATTAGCAACATAGGTCTTGAGGATATGGGGGGGGGGGGGGGTGACTTTTGATCCAAGCAAGTGTTACACTTGAGTCTGACCTTTCATTCACAGATAATTTTTTATAGGCCTACCCAAGAAGCTGCCGACAATGAGACAAAAGCCTTGATAAGAGGTGGGCACTGCATAATTCAAGGCGGGGTAGAGAGAGACGTTTCAGAGGAGCACCTTTGGTCTTGGCAATCACCATACTGACCATAATTTACTCGCTCACTGCTGAGAGTGTTAAGGAAAACTGCTGCCATTCCTGACAGAAAGATGATGGTAGTGGATCATCCCAAACCAGTCCCTGCAGCCACAACTACTGCATGAACACTTTTGCCCACATTGCAATAGGAGAGAGCTATCCCAATGGATCAAATATTCTAGCAATGCATGACAGAACAGCTCATTTGGAATTCACTTCTGATATATTATCCACACAGTAAGCGAAAGTGTCATTGGTACCCTGCCACTGAATTCCAAGAACACCACACGATTGAGTAGAATCCTGAAACGTGAGCGTTTTACAATTTGCGTTGGATAGCGCTTCCAACAGCTCAGGCCTGTTAGTTACCCATTTGCGGAGCTCAAACCCACCTTTTTTCAATAACTCTATCAGCTCCTTTTGCAAGAGCAGAGCATCTTCAAGGGAGGCAGCTCCAGTGACAATGTCATCAACGAAAGTTTCATTTCTCAGTATCTTTGAGGCATGGGGGTATAGGTTACCTTCATCCTTAGTCAACTGGTGCAGTGTTCGTATGGCCAAAAAAGGGGAGCATTTTACATCAAAAGTCACAGTGTTCAACTGAGAGACCTATAATTCTTGTGCGGGGTCAGGGCACCACAGGATCAGCTGATATTTTCGGTCATTTGGATGTACAAAGATCTGGCGATACATCTGCTTCACATCACAACAGAAGACTACTGAGTGGGTCCTAAATTTACAAATGATGTCAGCCTGAAGCTTGGGACCAGAAAACAGTTATTCAATGAATGTCCATGTGGTGGTTTAGCACTAGCATCGAAAACCACTCTGAGTTTTGTTGTTTAACTGGTGGACTCCAGCATTTCATGATGAGGAATGTAGTACACTCTTGGTTCTTGTGTCCACTGTCCATGCTATTGTTCCATGTGCTGCAGATTTTTATATTCTTCTATGACCTCCCCATACATGCAACAAATATCAGGTTGAGTGAGGAGGCGGTGTTCCAGTGATTTTAATCGTCTCTCAGCAACTGTCAGCGAGTTCCCTGGAACTACCTCTTGACGAAAGGGAAGGCGTACCCCATAGCGTCCCCAGGGGAGCAGATAATGTGTGTCTACATAAATTGTTTCACGTGCCAAATCATCAGGGGAAGATTGCTTAACAACAGAGGGCTCTTCCAACTCCCAGAATTTTCTTAGTGTTGCTTCCAATGAGGTCACATACAATACGGCAGTGGGTGGGTTCGTTCGTCCCGTCGTCTGAGATGCTGCTTCTGGACATTTTCCCATCAAAATCCAGCCAAACTCAGTTTCAAGTTCAACTGGCAAACCTTCTCCCAGACTGAATTTGCCTCCCATGAAAACCTCAGAAGAAACCTATATGCCCAAAATGAGATCTACCATTCCAGGGGTGTCGAACGCTATATCAACAAGTGGAAGAGAGCAAACCTTTTGCCGAATACCCATGTCCACTTGAGTAGGCGGCAGTAAATGGGTGATTATTGCAATGACTAGCAATGACTGAGGGGCTAAAGATGAGTGAGCAGCAACCGGTGCAATTGTAGTAGTGACATACCATGAACTTTACATGGCATTGAGACAAGCCCGATACTTGGTCAATACTCTGGGAACGAGACAGACACAATTTTCGAGCCAGACTTTTCATGACAAAATTTCCTTCCGCTCTAGCCGCTTCTAACTGCAATAATTTGACTAGCTCATGCACCTCTGGAAAGGAGCATGACATTTCTTCTGAGTGAGAATTTTCAAATTTTGTGCATAGTGGCAAATCCAACTTTTTCAGTAAAATGGTGACCAGAATAGGGTTGCTTTTGGTGATAGAATGTCCTAGTCCCTCCAAGGCACGGGCATTTTCTAGAAATGTATATATAAATTGCAAGACAGACTCATGATGAGCAGAGTTAACTACAGGTAAATCTATAATTCTACTGCTGTATAAGGTGGTCAGATTTCTGGAATTTTGAAATTGAGAAGTCAGAGAAATCCATGCAACTGAATAATTGTCTGAAGTGAGTGGAATATTTTTTGTCACTTGAAATGCATCACGCTTCAAGCAACTCACCAAATATTGAAATTTGTCAATGTCAGCGAGAGTTGGATTATCATGTATCGTTGCCTGAAAGAGTTGGCAAAAGTTAGGCCATTCGTCCCATTGTCCGGAAAAGGTTGGCAGATTGATTTTAGGCATACACACATTCAATGATGAGACAATGGTGGTCCGTGCTTGCTCGACTTCAGTGGCAAGAAAGGAATACAAACTAGCTCTCGTATCTAAAACAAGAGTAGACAGAGAAGAGTGATGATGAAAAAAGATATCTTTACTGAAATCTTGGTGCAAGCCTACTGGATCTGCCTGTAGGAACAAGTCGCTTGACAAATTTATTGTTCCCTGAATCTTATTTACTTCATCCAAATAAGCCCTCGCCTCGTGGTAATTTGCTGCAATGGTTTCATCATTTAGAAGCTTGTGAGCACGTTCTTTTATTTGTTTTAACCTGTTCTCATGAATTTTCAGTTTACATACAAATGCCTTTAAACTCATTATTAGACTATGTAGGCTACAATGCAACAAAATAATGACTAAATTTAAATGATCTGTTGTGCTGACCAGTCAACTGAAAGTAACGCACTGAGAGAACAAACACAAGGAAAAACCCAAAAACGAAATAAGTAAGGACATAGTCCTACAAGATCATTATCCTATTGTATGGGATAATGGCCAAGCAATAATAGCGCCAAAATTACGACACATAACCTTAATAGAAAAAACACACCAAAGAAATACTGCGACTTCCACAAAAAAAAAAAAAAAAAAAATCCACTAAACTAGATGAGAAATACACAGGAAGCAGCTATTATGGCATCTGCATTCAGAGTTGGTAAACACAATAACATGTACACAAGTACGGTTTCAGTCACGCTAAATCTTCTGCCTAGTAGACATTAATCCAGCCTGGAGGACCAAAAATGTTTGATAGACACACGCAAAGAGTTACTTAATTGGAGGACCAGGGTTTTATCCCAAGACACAACAAGCATTCAAACGACTTACCATGGCGCCATCTTGTCGGATACTGACGAGAGTGCTGCCGGGGGTAGATGTTTTCATTTGCACTCAGCAGCAGATTGTAGATCATGAGCATGTCCCCGCACAATAAGAATAATAAAACAGGTTTCTTACACACACACAAAATACTCATAGAATGTACACAACATAGTGAATGTGATATTTTTAAAACAGGTAGGCCTACTTGTTATTTGGTTTTCTCTGTTGTCAGTGGCATTTAGCTTTGTAGAATGTTTGAAGAACTAAAGAACTCGACCAAATACAAAGTTAAATACTGTAACCCTTTTTCCGAAGAGAATCACAAATCCAATATAAAAAGTTGAAGGATAGTTACTGCTTGGGATGTGTTTATTAAATAGTTTTGATATTCAAGAAGGCATGGAAATATGTGACAAATGCAGGAAACGTCTTGAACAGATCAATAAATCAAAAGTAAGTACAACTGTAGCAGATACTGAGGAACCTGGTCCCAGCAGCAGTGACACCCAATTTGTTGATGCTGATACTACCTTGCAATTGTTAAATCAGTCTCTTGAACTAATAGGAGAATCACCTGTTATAAAGAAAAAAACTAGTATAGTCCGTCTCTTATGGGGTTTCCAGATTTTGGCAGAGTGTATGAAAGTAGTGCCTTATAAACAAACTGAATATGTATTCTTCTGTTACCATGTGCTTTCCATGTGACTTGTCAAAACATGTCAACATTATGTGAATTTTTGCTTGACATTTCAAACATGACAACTATAGTCCTAAGTGAGGAAAATATGTGATTTCACAGATTTTTTTATTTTAATTTCTGATGGTAACATCTACATTGTGTTATCAAAATACTATCAATAAAATATATTCATATTCGTACAATTAATTAAACAGATATTATTAATTACTATCAAATCAATAATCACATACACAAAAAAATACGTATTTTAAATCAATAAATTTCATTGGACTTGCAAATTTGCAACTCTCACAACAGGAAAATTTTTGAGGCAAGATAGAAAGACATTGATGTTGGTTACAATTAACACTGTAATCAAAAATAAATCACACATGTTAAACAATTTAACAGAGAATACAAAAACTTACTTGGCCCGAAGTATGATCAGAATTGCCTTCTTTGTACGACTCTTGAAAAATTTAACTAATTCATAAAAAAAGTAATGTGAATCTTGTATAGTGATATGATGAGAGCATCATAAAAAAAAGTCATTAATTCACAACTGAGCAGTAAAATGAACTTTGAGAAAACAAAAAACTGCTGGATTTCTGTGTAAAGGCAATGTCACCATTAGGTCTACCTTAAAAAAATTACATTTAGGCAGTGAAAAAAAAACAATAAGAGTTAGATCTGTCAAATCATACACAGAAATTGTTAATTAGAACTGCAAAAGTCTTCTACAATCAATACTTATGGAATCTAATTGTAGCAATTACAATAAAATAAGCATGAATAAAAACATTCCTCACAAATGGTGAAGACCGGTAGGCCTGTGATCATTAAGAATGAAAGCTAGTGGCAATTACATCGAACACATGGCCGTATGTACTGTTACAGTAACGTGGATATTTAATATACATGCCCATTGTCCCCAAAACAATTTTAATACAATGTGTTGTCCTATATGATTAGTATTTATTACCATAGCTAAAAAATTTACCACAGAAGAAAATGTACTTTACTTAGTCTTTCTGGACAAACGAAACATTATGTATATCAGTTTTAACGTAATTAGGCCTAAATAATTAGTATTTAATTACAACAGTATTCGTGGTTTTGGTCTACATACACAGGCGAGCAATGTAACCTCAATGTTTTGGTGAAGTCAATAAGTACTATTTGTTGTTTATTGCCCAAACATAAATAAATTCAACTGTAACATTAACATATTCTAAGAAATGAAATGAATGCTGAACATTTAAATGTTTTCTTCTAAAAACCCGCACACAAACTTAACATGTTTACCTTAATTATAAATGAACTAACAAACATTAGCCTAAGATATTTACATTTCCCCATCAAAATACACTACACTCCAAATATTCATGTATATAATTTATAGCTATTTACTTTGTGACTGTTTTTGATGAAATTCCAAGCAATCTGCGTGTTTCTAAGTTTTAAATACCACTGGACAACTTTCCGAGTTCTCCCATTAGTAACATGTTTTCGACTTCTTTGGCAACACCTACGATGTCTTGCTGTCGTTGGTGATTGCATGAAGGATTTTTAAGTTGTTGCATTTTAATTAACTATTCACACAACATTCATTAATTCGATTTAGAACTTCTAAACTGATACATCCGCACACAAAAATCGCATCTCACAATAACAACATGGCCTCCAGTCGTTGGTTGGTGAAGATAAACAGCCCTCTCTTTTCATTATTTCTGTTATGCAATTTAACAAATTTGAAACTATAAACATATTTAGTAACCTTATAAAGATTACTACAACGTAATATTATTTACGTTTATTCCGAAATGCTTACTTGTTTTTTTATTTGTACTGTGCACTATTTTCTTTTTTGCAGATGTAAGAAAGAATACATGTTATTCAGGGATACCGCCATTGCTTCACATGGCGGTCAGCCGACATTCGTTGTTTCAAATACAACGCTACTGTATTACACTTTAAATACGTTGGCAGCAGTAGTTGTCAAATTCTGGAAACCTTAAATGAGACAGACTATAGGCCCTCTTACCTAAACTCCAAGGCTGACAAAGTAAAAATGAGTCTCCAAACAAAATTATTAGGATTACCTAAAAATATATCGGATTATCGAAGCTGTGATGTCAAAGATGATGAAGATGAAATGCTAGCACAGCTAAAAGAAAAATTTGCACTAACTACAAGCAGAAATGGAAAAATTCAAATTTTGACAGTCCTTCCTACTAACAGTTGGTCAACTTCAAAAATCCAAAGCGAGTTTGGTGTTACGAATTACATGGCAAAATCAGTTAAATAATTAGGTTCTGAAAAAGGTATTTTATAAACACTGGATAGGAAGGTTGGCAAATATCTGGACGAAAATACTGTATTATTGGCTAAAGAGTTTTTTAATAGTGATGAGGTAAGCAGAGTTATGCCAAGAAAAAAGGATGTTGTGACCATCAAAGAAGGAGATATTTGATCACATGTACAGAAAAGGTTAGTTTTGGGAAATCTACAGGAAATCTATCAAGTATTTAAAAGGCAATAATCTGAATGTAAAGTTGGACTGTCTAAATTTTGTGAGTTACTGCCAAAAAAAACTGTATATTGGCTGGGAAAAGTGGCACCCATTCAGTATGTTTGTGCACTCTTCACCAAAATGTAAAATTAATGATGCATGGAGCACATTCATGAATGAATGTGATGAATGTCCAGGAGTTTCCATTCTTCAAGCCGCATTGATTGCATAATTTGAAGGAGAATTTATTGAAAAAATAACCCTCAAACAATGGTAGACCGCTGCACATTAGAATCGATAGTTAAAGCTGCTGAAGAATTTGCTGATAGTTTCTCTGTGAATCTACTGAAACTAAAAACTCACTCCTTTCTGGCTGAGCAACAGACGTAATTTTTTAACCAATTTAAAGTCACTTCTAACGAAGAGGAAGAAATGTTTGTTGTATGTGAATTTGCAGAAAATTACTGTTTCCTTCTGCAAGATGAAGTCCAGTCCCATCACTGGCCGAGCACACAAGCAATACACACAATACACCCCTGTGTTGCATACTACAGACAAAATGGAGAACTGAAGTTCATGAATATTGTATTTATTTCTGAATGTCTCTTTCATGACACGGTGGCAGTATACACTTTTCAAGAAAAATTAATTCCTTTACTGGTAAATGAGTTGTGCTCATTAAAAAAAAAAAATACTACTTTTCGGATGGGAGTGTTGCTCAGTATAACAATAGGAAGAACTTTTTGAACATATGTTTATGTAAATCTGACTTCAACATGCTAACAGAATGGCATTTTTTTACTACAGCACACGGAAAAAGTGCCTGTGATTATCTGGAAGGAACTATCAAGTGGTTAGCATCAAAAACCAGTCTTCAGCGACCATACAAACAACAAATAATGTCTCCTGAACACCTGTATGTGTTTACTGTGTCTGCAATTCATAATATACGTCTTGTGTATTCTACTAACAGTGAGAAAAAAACTCACCACAATTTCAGGATGCAAAACCCATACCAGTTACTCAAAAAATCCATTATGTCACACCTCCGTCAGAAACCTAACTAACAACAAAACTTTATTCTTTAAGTGATGGAGGCAAAGCCCACAACATTTCTGAAGCATCTGCTGTGAACCTAGCTACACCATCAGTGAGTTCTGGATATGTCACAGTTGAATACAATCGAGATTGGTTGTTGGCTGGTATACTAGCCAAACACGACAACAGTGACAAATTGAAATCTAATTTTCTGCACCCCAAGGGGCCATCACCCTCCTCCTGTTTTTCTCACCAAGACATTTAGGACATCCCAGCCAATACAGTACTAATGAAGGTGGAACACACAACCCCTACAGGACGTATTTATGTGCTAAATGAAGATAACATAAAATCATCACATATACTTAAGCAAAGAATCAAACTTATGTAGACTGCCTATTATTCTTATTTCTTATTCTTTACATATGAAATAATATAACTTTGAAGGAAAAAATGAACCTATAAGAAAGTGTTTATTAAAAACATAAGAAGGCAAACAAGAATGGACCCTTCCAGTACCTATGCAGACGATCTGGCATGCATTTCAAATTTCTCTTAACAATTATTACTGGGTGAGTACTGACAAAACTCTTCAGTGTTTTTTTGTTTAAATTACAGGGCTAATTAACAATAAACAAGCAGAACTGTCTGAACCATCTGTCTAGAGATATATATAAGGTCAAATGTGTTATACATATAATAGGTAGGCTACATATCTACAATGACACAATCACTTTTAAAATTGTATATTAATACGAACCCATTTGTGTCCCATATTGAAACTTTAGGAAACAACCAAGAATAAACCACAGTTTTAAATATGATTTTTTCAAAAAAATAAAAAAAAAACCTTTTTGAGATTTTTAATTAATTAATTAATTTTTTTTTTTCAAGATAACTTAACAAAAAATTTCTTTGTGAAAAAATATGTTGGGATATATGATATGAAAGCCCTGTTTGGAAACTTTCTAGTGATACCTACATAATCTTTCGTCGACAAATACAGCTTGAGCAACAAATATTTTTGTAAACACGAAAACCTTAAAAATGAGCATTTTTGACCATTTTAAAAATTTATTTTTTAAAAAAGTACATATACGAAAAATTCAAAAAAATTTTTTTTTTAAATTTACATCATAGGAGCAACCTGTAAACCAAAAAAATCAAGGTAATCTGTGACATCGAAGTTCAAAATTAATTTTTTTCTGGTTGATTTGACATGGACTGACCTGGAGATAAGGTTATTCAAGTGTATAAAACACAGGTATAAAACAGTGTCAGAACAAACATTTTAAACCAATGAAAAAATTTATATGTGTTGTGCATGGCTTATTTGTTTGATATTGTTTACAATGGGGGACATTTTTAGACATACCATTGTAATGGCACTTGTATTTGGCCTTGTGTACTATGATGAAGTAGGAATGTTAGGAAATGTACCATAATGTTGTGTCAGTGTACCATTAATTTGAATACCCCATAGTATGACGAAATTGTCAATTGCATTCTGGGAAGTTGCTGAATGGACATTTGAGGTTTTTAACAGTCGTAGGTTTGCAAAAGAGTACTTCAAAGCGCGTTTTATTGCAATTAATAATTCAGTAAGACATGTTAAGGCAGATTCTCATCTGCCATCTTGGATTTATGGAAGTTTCGCCAAATTCTGGAAATACAGTTTTGTATCATGTTTTTTTGGATTGACCGAACACAGAGCATTGCCTAGTGCATTGTCTGAGATCAGTATTTTTTTTATTACGTTTGATATCATCGCCTTTGTAATCGTCCGTAAGAAGAAATCTTGAGTTACGTTTTGTCTTACCAGCTAAAAATTAATAAATGTAACGAAGCTGTGGCAGTTCAATAATGTTTGGGAAGCTGTTATTTAGGTTATGTCATCCGGGAAATTTAAATACACTTTCTGAAATAGAAGCTTTGGCGAAAAATTGATAAATCCAAAATGGCTGGTGGGGATCCGCCTTAAATAAAATAATTACGTGCCAAAAGATGAATGTTGCTGTGGTAATATCTGCATGCAGAAAGTTAAATTTTAATATTTGTGCAGTGATTTGAGTGTTTAAAGAGTCAAAATGGAATGCTACATCAGGGGAATGCCAATGTACTCAGTTTGTAACTAAATTAAATTTAACTTTACATAGGGGGGAGGTTCATGAACAACAGGGAAATTGCATGGTACATTGAGTGGAATATATTTAAGTTTTCGTAATAAAATTGTACTCTGCAATGTCGTTCCATTTCATAGCCCTCCCCAGTATCATATTTGCAACTTGTCTTGGTAATATTCTCAATTTATGTACTGTTCAGTTCAATATTTTTGCAATAATGTGTGTTTTTTGTGATAAAATATTACGATTATCACAAAAATATGTTAAATTGCAAAACTACCTAACCAAAACTAAATTCACAATATTACCAAACACACACACACATACATAAATGTTACTGTGATAATGAATGGTATTCAAGCATATCCCCCTTGCAATGACAAATACTGTACAAACGTAGTGCAACGTTATACATGGAGCCAGAGTCTCAGCACCAGCAGGGGAATAATTCCCCAAAACAGTGATTCAAGGCGTGCTGGCAGTTTTTTTTGGTGGTGATGCGAATCGTCACACATCAGCGAAGCGTGGAGTTGCTTAGTCCATTTGCACGGAGAAATAATGTGTGTTTTGCATTTTAACATATTTTAATGCTATTTGTAATATTATTGTAATATTGTATCTTTAATTGCAAAAAGATCGAACTGAAGACTACCTAAATTGACAATGTTACCAATACAATTTACAGATATGATAGTGGGGTGGGCTATGATCTGGAGGGAAATTGTGGGGTAAAATCCTTGGTTGAAACTGTTTACTGAGAGCAACATGTCTTGGCATCTTACTGCGATTGGGTATCATTATTCAGTTGCACAATAATTGTAGGGAGTAATTTTTAGTATTAGTGAAGTATTTGGGTGTAAAAGTGTGCTATGTGCAATTATGTTGATCTTTACAGGAACATATGTTAAACATGAAAGGTAAAAAAAAAAAATATATATTTTTATCTTTAAACAGGGGAAATGTCAAGGAATTTAAAAATGAAAGAAAAACTCGTACGGTAGCATTTTATTATTTTGTGATATACATATACGTACATTGCCTGGCTGAAAATGCCATGAAGGAATGATCAGAGGAACAGACCAAACTGCACATGCAGATTGCCAAACAGGTGCAGAATAAATTATTTAATTTTCACATATAGACAAGACTCCAGTGACATACAGTATGATCAGTAAGTAGTAGGACCTGATGTTGGATGAAAGAAATACTGGGCCTTGAAAAGTCCTTGAATTTTAGGCTATTACACAATATACAACATGAAAATATACATGAGAGCAGGAGTTAAAATTTCACAATGCTGGGGAGATGCTGTAAATTGTCATTTCATCACTGTGACGTGGCCAGATCCAGAATGGCTTGCCAGTTGCATCATTAGGCTGGACACTTGCAGTTAAACCAGAAATTCTAAGTTAGTAATGCGAAACTGATTGTATTAACTTGTGAATTGGTGATGTGTTATGCTTCTTATCATTTCCTGTTTTTCTGCATTTTCCAAACTACTTTTTTAAATATGGTTTTCTGTGAAATTCTTTTTTCATGGATTTTGAATGTGTGATATTACAGCTTCAAAATTAAAAATTTGGAAGTGATTCTTGCTAGGTGGTTGTTAATTGATATAATTTTGTCCCTAAAAATCTTTATTTCTTCACTTTGAATGTCCTTGAATTTACATCTAAAGTATGTGTAAGAATCCCCTAACTTGTGGTTCTGTCCAGGCGATGGCAGAAGACGTCTGGATAAAAGATGAACCAGTGTGTGTGAAGGAAGAGCCGGTGGAACTCAAACCCTTTGAAACACTTTTCCTGGAGACAGAAGGAGTGATGAAGGATGAACTGGGGGTGAGTAGATGCCACTGCATTCAAAATTCAGCTATAATTTTTTTTGTGCTGAAATCTCAAGATAACTGAGTTGAGATATTCCTGCAGATGTGTAAATTTGCCCACGTGTAGTCATTTGCCACACCAAGTTCTGCTACTCTGTCCAGAATCACTTGGTATGATGTATGTTCATGTTCTCTAGCTGCGTACTAGGCAATGTAACTTGAAGTGAATTGAGGAATGAGTTATAACAGAGATTCCAGCCTATCATCCTAATGCTGAATCCACTTCACAGGTGCTGATATATGTACATTCTAGCAGGAAGGTGGAAGTATCATACTAAATAGTGCAATATATGTGCTTATGGCTTGTTAACCAAGCTTTGTTCTGGGTACTGTTAAACTCACAAAGTGTAGTACTCTCTGAGTGTGTTATTTAGAATAAAAACTTGAAATATTATTAAAATTTAATTTTACAAAATCTTTGGCATATCATTCTTTTTTTTTTAATATGTATTTTTCATAATACTTCCTATGACTAAACAGTTAATCAGAAAGCTGTCCCTTATGGAGAACATCTGCAGATGTGAGATTGTACTAACATTTACTGCTGCTATCACATTGGTTCAAGTGAATAAAAACTAGAAAGTGCTAAAGGTAACTCATTGTTAAGGTGATACTAATTTTGTTTTGATAAAAATACTAAAGACTATTTAGTTTTAGTTGTTGCTAGAGTTGTTCCGGTATAGTTATTTCTGAAAATGTTTGTTGAATAGAATATAGAACCCATTTGTATACCCTAGCAGTTGCTAGTATTTGTTTCAAACATCACAAGGGCCATGCTAGCTTTCTAGTTAGTGCCTGTGAGTGAGCATAAATGTTATCCTGAATGAAGAGAATTTGATTCAATGAAATGTAAAGAACGCTTACTATTTGGAAATGAGAGTGTAGACATTTTAGCCACGGAGTTTGTACAGGAAAATAACGAAATGCAAGTTGGTGTGGGAAGATGAAGGGAAAAGATGGAAATATTCCTTTGTTTCGTAGGTGATACTGGGTACAAGTCGGTGATAGTGGAGGACGTCTGTGTTCACCGATTTGCATGTGTAAAACAATGGTTTAGATTATAGCAAAATTATACGACTGGATTAATTTTACCTCTATTCCGGCAGAAATGAATTTTGCCAAGATTCTGTGGCAAAGTCACTTCCAGTTGACAATTCTTGGTGCGTTAGATTGTATGCATGTAGAAATCGTAAAATCACAATTTTTTGGTAATGATCATGTTAACCTTGAGGGGTGTACGAGTATAATTATTCATGCAACTTGTGATGCCAACCAAAAATTCACAAGCATTAGTGCAGACGGGCTAGGCACCATCCATGACATGAGGATTTGAAGGAGGATTGTCAATACAAGACATCATTTTAAGGTATGATGTTGCTGCCTGCTTGCTGGTGGACTCAGGTTATGGAATTTCACATTGGTTGATTATGCTTGTTAAACAACCCAACAACCGGGCAGAAAGACATTTCGAGTTAGTTAATGCCCAGGAAAGGATTATTATCAAAAGTTTTTTGGGCAACTAAAAAAACTATTCCCAGTTGTTGGGAAGTGTGTCGGGATGTCCTTAGATAAACTACGAAAAGTAGTTTACTGTGTGGTTTTGCATAACATTTTGAGGCATTTAAAATATTTAATACCTTATGAGAATGTTGAAGATGGTCCTGATGTAGAGAAATTTATTAGTGATGGGTTGAATTTTGAAAAATGTAGTAGATTCAACAAAGATAGACTCGTTGCTCGATTCTAATTTTTTTAGTGAGTAGACATCGAGCTACTGAATATGCAAATCAAGTCTAGGTGCTTTTAGGTTATAAACTATTCACACCTAACAATCATCTTTCATGTCTTGTGAATCAGCAATTTTAAGTTACCAAACGTCTAAAGTTGCACTGTAATGAAAACAATAACTCAGCTGCATGCCTCGACACTTGGTTGAAAAAAGATGTTTGCAAAACAGTTGCCACAAGCTTCTGCTTATACATCCAACTATCCCAGGCAGTAAAATATTTACTGTCTTATCACAAAGCAGTTGCATGTTTAAAGCAAAGTTGTTCTGCTGATGGTGGACTCTTAAACATTTACCCTAAATATAACCATTCAACATGAATTTCTTCCAGTTCTTTTAATTTCCACTGTTCTGTAAATTTAGAATTTTTTCTTTCCCATATTTACATTTTTTGCTCTCCACCCACACAGTGCAGAATTTTTTGCAACGATATTGCCAATAAATGTACTGACTGGAACTAATTGTTATGTCAGACCAATGCAAGTTCCTGCAAACCCATTACTGTAGCCTATTGTATTTTTAATATTTATTGAAAACATTTGCCAACATATGTTCACCATCAATATATTAAAAACTAAACTAAAAATCTTCTAAACCCAATTTACGATGCTACTGGTTACAGTGCGGAAGGCTATTTCCATAGATATTAACTTACAACACATTACGAACTTACCAACATGGTGCGCAATCAAATACCACTAGTGCAGGCAGTAGCAGTAAGATTCAACTATTGTTGCCATTTATTTTCTCAGCGTTCATTGTGCTCATATTACGGTCCCTATCTCAGCACACATTATTCCAAGATGCAGTAGTGTGAGGCTTCATGAACACATTATCTCTGGCATTGGCAATCATATAAATGTTTTTTATGTTTTGTATGTGACGTAAAAAGAGCGAACAACAAAATTTCAGCGACATAATTTGCAGGCAACAATGCATAAAAATATTAAGAGAATAAATGGGACCTGGAAAAAACAGTGCAAAAATTCGGAAAACTTACAATACCAGAAAGGTAGAAATTATGCGACATCATCGCCCGATCCCCTAGCCTGTTTGCCCGCCATAAGTACTCTGCAGCAGGCATGAACACTCTACTGAGCTCTTGTAGCGCTTGTGCACTTCGTGTGAGGTAGTGCGCCACTATGGCAGTATTCAGACACCACCCACTAGCATGACCCGAAGAGGTGCAGTGCAATGTTAGTGCAAGGCAGTGTAAGGTGCGTGTGAACCAGTGCGACATGAGAAGACACCACGTGCACTTGCGTGCACGAATACCAGAAGAAGATCCAAAGTAAAAGGGCTTATAGCAATATGGAATAAGCATGAGACGCTCAAAGACGCCTTATCACGCAATGCTAAGAAACAGAGCCCTATAGTATTTTAGTGCTCCTGCAGGCCTCAGTGTATATTTTTGTAAGATGTTATACTTTTTATTCTTCACGTGTTCCATCCACACTTAATTTCATTCAGAGTAATTTGCATATAAAAAAGTTCTGTGTGTTGTGTGTCTAATCATGTAGCAAGTGCAAGCAGGTAAGCAACGTGTGTGTTGTTACTGTGAATTTGTGGTGTAGTGGTGTAAGAAAGTAGTTCCTGCGGCTTGCCTGACCGCCAACGCCGGCCGGCATGCCGCACAGAGGAGTTAGTAAGCGTCTCGCGTCGAGAGAGTGTGGATGTGCGGTTGGATGCCTCCGCGGTTCCCGCACGCCCGGTTGGCCCTCAAGTTTGGCATCAATCTACCTGGAGCTGTTTTGCATGCTCAAAGCTCAGAAGCGAGGGAGCAATATGGGCAATGCCAACACAAACACTTAGCACCTCATTACTTCAATGTGTAAGGTGTGCAGTGTTTCTGTTCGTGGACTGTACTGTTCAAATTAGATTTGTAACAGTGGCACTTTACTATGTGCAGTGAAGTCCATTGATTAAATTATGAGCATATAGTAGTAATTTTTTGTAGCACTTTGTGAAATTGCACAGGTAAGATAAAAAATTAAATATTTAAATTTTTTTCAAATGCACTTAGGAAGCTACAAGTAAAAATAAATGGGAAGGGGGGAGGGTGAAATAAAATTGGTTTCTTACCTTTTGTAGCAAAAAGTCATATTTGCATAATTTTTGTTCACTGAGATGCACATCTTTGCACAAACAACTATTTCACAGTAAATGTGCTTTAGTACATAGTCCTATTAATGTGCATGTTGTGAAGATTATGGGACTTATCTTTGTTGTACTTAGTCAAGTAACCACTGTAATACAAATTGTTGTATGTGAAAAAATAATAGAATTTTTACTGAATATGTAGTGATATGTCGGGCATGCATGTGATGCGTAACAGAATTCCTGCTATGCTAATTACTTTCTCGCTGCTCATGACGTCTAGCTGGAATGTAATGACACCAGGTGAGTCGCTTCCCTTTGTCTTACACTGGACGTGGGGAAAATACTTTTACCTTTTAAATGCAATGAAAGTATGACAGATTTTTTGTATGAAAACCAGGTAAGTAATTCATGTGATACTTATGACACATTAGCAGTAATCATTAAGGAATCCTGAATTACGTATAAACACATTTATCCTTTTGCATGCAGACATAGACAAAACATAACATTTCATACCCTTGTATGAAATAAAACACTCTTAATTTTGAAGGGAAAAAATCAAATCGTGGCATGTCTCCAAAAGAAAAATTTTGACATGATGCTAAAGTATATGTATTTGTATTATAAAGTAAAAAATATTGATACATGCATTCTGTATATTCACTGTCCAAATATAGGCTGTTCACGGTAAAGTGAATACTTTTGACGCCCTAGTTTTTTTCTTTCAGCCATTTTTTATCCTTAACAACCCTTTTAAATAAGTTTTGCCATGTAAGTGATAAACATAGTGTATATATTCCACCACACTCGGAAGTTAACGTCTAAGGTTACAATCAAATATATTTATTGGATATTATTCCAAATAAGAGTGCTTTCAAAAATGCTCACTTTAGCATGAATAGCATATATCAGGAATTCATTATTTACGGTTTCAACTAAAGAACCGTTGACTTGCCAAGTCACAGTCTACAAAGTACTTTCTTTACAACTAGGGAGCTGGGGCTTTACTACACTGCATTGTCTGTAACCAGTTAGGTTGTACCAGGTATGCATTTGCATCTACGTAACCGCCCTTGAGTGAATACGGGTGTAAAGATAAAGGCACCGAAACAGTACCTGCAATTCAAAGTCAGTTATTCATCCAGGGAACCCAGACAGGACACCAACTCCCATTCAAAAGCCTCACTAGCCTGGCACTTCTGCGTTGTGTGGGCTTCGCTCCAAGTCGGCACTGGCAGGCGCTCACATCAGATGATGCGTTGTGCCGAGTTGTCGTACCTACCCATGGCCGTCACCAAAGAAACCCTCCATGCCAAAAGCAGAACACGTAAATGTAGTTACGTTTTATGTGTGCAGTTTCCGTGATGTACATTGACAGTCTTTACTGTGGTTGCAAATGTCTACTGAAGTCATAAAACAAAACGGCCACAGTAGGTGTCTGATTCCAGTAAGTTTCTGATTTACTAAACCACATAATAAGCAGCACAATTATTTTGCAATAAGCGATAACGTAACAAATACGGTGACTGGGCAGCCACATGAATCATTCAAGTCCACATAATGCCAGTCTGTCAGCATACACACTAACTTCCCACAGTGTTTCAACCTTCTAAAATAATTAACCAGCCCCATGTTAGCTCGCCACATAGCACTCTCCAACTCACCACAACAGACAACTCTTGTCTCATACCATCCCAGCAGATTGCTTGACCGGGACTCTGTTGAACTCGACAATGTAACCATCCAGCTAACACACAACGCCGCTAAGCGGCGACTCCCCGATCAAACACGTATACAAACGTAATAATCTACACGTGATTTACGTAACCTAATTTACTTTAAATACAATAAAAAATCATATAATTAAAATAAAACATGCAGCAATAAAAGAATAACTATAATACTGCCGGCTCATATTAATAATAATTGCTGTACACAACATACATATAAGGAAAAGCAGGTTCTGCCAACCATCACATACTTTAACCAGATGTCACCAAAAAAACCTGTGACGAGACAATTGTCACTACTGTCCCCCCACCCCCTTCACCATCCATTTAAAAAAAGGTGGGCCTAGGCCAAAACAATAACGAGAAGCTGCTCACAGGCTCAACCTAAAATCCAAATAAAATATTTTCAATATCTCACCACTGATTGGAAAATGTCTCAGATCCTCACTAGTGTCTGGGATACAGATAGCACTACATGTAAAAGATTCCCTCCATAAAAAAAAATAGAACATAAAAGTTTAGAAATTCAGCTATAGAAACAGGTATCAGCAACAAGTATCGACTGGGAATAGGTACGGGTGGTTCCTGAGAACTGGTATCTCTAGTAAAATTGTTGTACCTGGGAAAAAAAGAAATTGTCATTCATTCAACACTTTAATGATGGCTGCAAATATTAAAAAAACAGACCCTGTTTAACAGTGTAACCTGTTTTGTGTTTTTAAAAAATGCCTATTATTTACATTATGCTATCACTATTAATGCAGGCCTAAAGCAATATTTGTTACACGTGTCTACATTGTTAAATAAATAAATTTCTTAGCACGAGTTTGAATTTGAATGGGAACATTCAGAGTTCTGGCTAATATTATTTCTGTGAGTGTGGAGTGATGTATCATTTTTTGTTTAAGTAATCTAAAGAATACCATTTTTACAGATTATTTTTTATTACAGAATCATTTAAGTTTGCCCTATACCATACTTTAATGTTTCTTCTTTAGGGATTTCGTAATTGCATGTTTGTATAGGAACAAACCAATTACTTGTTACCAATAAAAATCTGTAAGAGAAAATAGACAATAGCTGTAATAGAATTCATCAGAAGGGGCAATTTTAAGCCAGTGTAGTCAAACCTGTGGTTCAACTAATGTAATTCATGTATACTAACCATAATTCCACAGAGACTTGGTGGGTAATAAATGAAGTAATGACTGCAGTATGAAGATAAACTAACATATACTGTTTCACACTCGACCAAGGGGGTTGGGATAGACTCCAGCAGGATCCACTAGAATTTTATTGTTTTATTGTTTATTGAATGGTGACGTTAAGGCAAATTGCCTTCTGCATTATAGACATTAGCTGTTCAGCACTGCCTTAATTTCTCAGTCACATTCAACCATATCCACTGCATCCAGTTGCGCCGGGATCATGGTTACTCCATGTTACACGTAAAGGTAATACTTTCATGTGTACATAAAATGTGGTTATTTTGTGTGCTGTATAATATGTCCTGTAAGCATGTAAACTTATGTATGAAATTAAAAGTGTCACAAAATATTTTGTTATGTTTCAGATTGAAATATCTTAAAATTTAAGTTGTACAGGTGTATTTCTTGCTGCAGAAGTTTGGCATTCATGATTTATTCAAACTCTGAAAACAAATAAATGGTGACAGCCTTCAGATTGAAATATATCTGGGAGGTCCTGAAATGTATCTCTCACACACACACACACACACACACACACACGTGCGCGCGCACACACACAGATATATATATACACATATATATATATACGCGCGCGCGCGCGCACACACACATGGTGAGAGGAATTGGGTAAATTAGATATTTTTAAAAATTTGCTTTAATTCTTATACCCGAATGCTGCAAGTTATTAGTGATGTTGGTGCTGTGTTTCCTCTCCGTTGTGCAAACGTTACATTAGATGTGTGCCGTGTATATCTACTTTTTCTGAACAGCATTCCTTAAATTTTCTTAAAAGCTGTATTATTCAATTTTAGATTACATTTATTGTATGGTTCCGGGTGTTGCCTAACATCTATTATAAATTCATTTTCCATTTCTGGGGAAAAAGGACATTGTGTGCTAAGGTTAAATACGTGAGAAGAGGACATAGCAAAAATAAAAACATAACCATGAAAAGGTAACGTATCTCTGTCTCTGTTATGATTGGCTAGCAAGATCACTCGACACATACAAAGTCAACTATCACTTATCACGCAAAAGCGTAACATTGACAAGGTTTTCTTTTCATGTATGTGCATTGTACATGATGTGAAACTATCATAATAGGTATCATTGAAAGATGTGAGTCAAGGTATAGCCGGCTTCAGAGCTGTGCCGATCCACAAATTTTGCAGATACACCCATACATCAATCTGCCGATACCATTAATACAGATCGGCCGATACAAGTACGTAACTTATAAAAAAAAATTAAATCACTCACAAAAAACTTCTGTTTTTTTTATCTTGAATGGATAAGCATTACAGTAATAGATAAATTTACATTCTACTAAATTTGGATTTATTATCATGATAAAGGCATTTGTTATTAAATATAAATAAAATTTATTGATAGACATGTGTTACAAAAAATAAAATAAATCTCTTGTTACCCTTAATTTGGCAGAACAATTAATTGATAGTAAAAATTATTATAATTTTTTTTTGCATGCTTCAAGTGTTAAAGGATATGAAAAAAATGTTGGTAAATATTTTTTATTTTAAAAGTATAAATAATGTATGTATCATAATGGACACATTGCCAAATATGCACAACTTAATATTGCTTTGGTTATGTATTACATACGATACACTGCCAAAAACTAGATCAACTTTTAGTTGGTGTTTAATAGAAATAAATAACAAAGTGAAGAGTATGAAATAATTAAATAGAAATATATACTGTTCTTGGATACAAAATCTTAATTAGTGGTTACAATGGTAAACATCTTAGTGTTATAAATTTATGAAACATTCAACTAAAAAGTTACAACGCTAAGAATGACAGAAATGGAATATAATAAAAGTAAAATAAAACTTTCCATGAAATAACTAAACATCATAAAAATATACTATCATTAGTCACAAAATCAGGATTTACAATCATAGATATTTCAAACATTCTGAATTAAAACTTAAAAAATATATATAATGCAGTACAACTTAAAAACACTTTAGTTCTCTCAACACACACTTTGCTGTTTTGCTAATGTCTCCTACCTGATTCTGGTTTATTTGTTTTGGGTATGAAAGTCTACAAAGCGATTGCTCTTTTTCCTTCAGACAAAATCTAAGCTTGCATTTAGTGCTTTCCATAGATGTCTGGCCCTTGACACACAGCTTGCATATACCGCGTGAAGCAGTGGCATCTCGTTAGGGCAAGCAAGGCAAGCAGTGCAGTGCTTGCCCAGACAGTTTCCTGACAATGTTATATTTAAAATAAATATTAAATTCTAACCTATATTTACTTCAAGGTAACTTTTCACTCATGCGGTACACATTCTACTCGGGAAACAATACTGCACATTACAAGGAAACAAACTCGTTGGCTTGCAAAACCAAGTTGTTTGGAAGCTGTAAGTAATACTTTCAGCAGGTAGGCAGTCGCAATGGTTTCCCAGCCGACGGAGGGATGGCAGGATAGGAAGACGACTGCCCATGTTAGAAGCTACGGTGGTAGTGCTTTCTTCACCAAACTGAAGCGGACATAGCTGAAGCTGGCCTAGCTGTAGGCAGTTGGTACAGTGTAATTTACAGTAACTAGATCAATGCGTGGGCAAGTTCGTGCGCACAACACTAATTGTATTGTTTTTATTTAATTTAGTGTTGGTACTGAGAATGTTATACATATTCGTGCATGATGTATACCCTACATAAAAATTATAAAATTACAGTGTGAGACTGAGAACCGAATAGATAGAATGAGTGCAACAGAATCATGTGGATGTAAGTGTGATGTGTGTGGATTACGAATGAAGAATTTTTCCAGCAATGGTTTCACTTTTCAGGAAAGATGTGACATCATAAAATAGGGTAGGCTGACACCTGAACTTACGATCACGACAACGTGCAAGAAAGGAAATTTTGTACGTCATTTCCAAAAAAAAAAGTTTATTAGAAACAACTGTAGTTAGCGGGATGCAACAGCCTAAACAAACTGTCAGTTATCAGAAATGTTAATGCAATGCTATAATATGTTATCTAACTCCGTACCGATGATGAATCCTTGTAAATTCTCGATTTCAGTATATAGCGGCTGTATAACAGCTAGAGTGAAAACATCAATATGCGAGCGGTGCAGCAGTGTGTGTACATTCTATATGTGCAAAGATCGTAAATTAACGTACGTATTGTAAAATTTCTGTTGATAAAATTAACATTTGGAACAATGGCAAGGTAAAGTTGTGCACAGTGAATGCAGCGAAGTAATTTTAATGTGCTGAAGTCAATGACCAATGAATCAGAGGAAGGCATTCAAATACCACTTTTTGAGGTAGTGAAAGGAGTCTGTGCAGCGATAGTTGTTCCACCCGCAGTTGTTTACAGAATAAAACAGGAAGTAGGGTTCAAGGATGGTACGTTGAAATCTTTTTGTACCCCATACAAACATCGAGCGAAATGACAAATGAAGACTAACATTGACAATTTTGACATTCAGGTAGTGAGGTGGACAATAAATAACTCCCATGTGATTTATAAGTGTCGACCGATTGTTGGGACGGCTGGCAGTGCATTTGTGCGATTATGATTTGTACTCCTACAACGTCAAATCAGAAGGTGAACAGTACTGGAAAAACGCGCGTGTACATTAGTTTACATGTATATTTCAAGGCTGATGTAAATATTTGCTCTCTAAGTTCAATAAAACTATGTAGGCCTACATGCTCGAATGTATCAATGCCACATGTTCCGAAAGCACAAGGCAGCTTTTCATGACAAATTTTCCTGTAGTTATTTAGTGCTGTGGAATGTATGTGTTGTCTAATCTGGGCGTATTATGTGTGTATCAGGTTGCGAGACAACCTTTGTGGCGCGAACTATTGTTCTGGATGACAATGTTCAGTGTCGGTGCATCAAATTACGCTGATTAGCAATTCAAGGACATTAGGGTATCGTAAACACCTGTTATATCTGTGATTGGTCTTCGCACACACACCGCATGATATATGTCCCTATATCTTCGCAACTGTGCTGCAGCTGGTTGAAATATAATCATCGGTTTATTTTTGGTGAAAGACAGCTGCACTGTACGAACAGGTAACTTACACAGGCGCAAGGATATTGGTAAATATATTTTCAGCTCGGCTGTTATGACTTCGGCTACCCTCCGTCTCTTGTTCCCTCGCTCCTGTAGGCTACCACTGGACGCCTCCCCTTCTGTGCTTTCTCCCCTCGCATTGTACTAGAAGAATCTTCTCTTTTGATGCCCACTCTACCTGCTTCGTTTTTTTCTTGCCTCCTGCTCGTTCACGTTGACTGCTTTCCATCTTTACACAAACAAATAATGATTTGTCCTGTCTGCACTTCTGTACAAACAAAATTGCTCCGTATGTAAATACCTCACTGTCGAAGGATATTAAAATAATATTGATTTTGAGTGGACAAGGTTCCGGGTTTGATGAAGGTATCTTTGTAATATTTTTCACTCGGGCAAATTTTATGTTAAAATGTATTAATATTTTTACAAGCAGTGTATTTTATATTTAGGTATGAAAAAATGTATAAATGGCACCATTTTGCACCTTGAAATCCAAATTTTCCTGGGGGAGGGCCCCCGGACATCCCCCCCACCCCCTTCATTGGGGAGATCAACACCACAGGTGCCCCCTGCATGCAGTAGCTTGCCCATGAAATTATAGCACACATCGCCACTTGCGTGAAGTAAACACCAGGAAACTTCATCTGACGGTTGAGGCTTCATCGGTGTTTCGATCCTCTGAAGAGTGGCAATTTTTGTAGTTTTGCTAGGTCTACCGCAAACTCTTTTTTTTCAAAGTCAGCCTCTCAAAAAGTTTAATTCGGAAGGCTTTGAGTGGCATTTCATGTTTCATTTTTCTCAGTTGAAGTTCTCGTCTCATTAGAAACCACGCATTGTTTACACACAAGTATCTAGTAGTTGTGCAAAAAATTGTAAGGTACCACCTATGCGTTTTTAGGGGTGTCCTGTAGAGGGCGATTAGCATATCTGCCAAATCTACACCTCCCATATGTGTGTTACATTTCTTCACAACATATGGTCTGGCAACATCAATTTTTTCTCTAGTATCTTTGCATTAACTCTTCACACGTGATACTGGATATGCATCAGCATAGGAGCAAACTAGAGTTACAGTCTTGTTGTTGACCCACCTGACAACAGAATCTTTAGATTCGTCTGAAACAACATTACAGAAACTTCGCTTTTTCGTCTTCAGTAATTTGTCATCAGCTAGAGTATCACAACAAGGGATACTGGTTTTCCTATTGGTACCTAAACTGAAGATGCCAAACTCATTCCGCAGGTAATGAACTAAAGGAAGAGTTGTAAAAAAATTGTCAAATAGACAACTGAAGTCGAAAGGTTGGGGATGTTTTGCACAGAGCTATGACAACTTTTGGACCAAGTTCAAAGAGTTCTTCTCCAGTGAACAAGCGATCATGAAAAGTATCATCACTTGTAAGGAAGGAAATCATAATGATACCAGAGACTCCAGCATGAACAAAGATCTTGAATCTCCATTTTTTTGGTTTACTAGGAAGATACGGTCTCCTGCTTTCTGCTTTTCTCCCTTTGTATGGGATCATCTCCTCATCAATGGAAAATCAAGACTCATCATCCAGTTGTAACCATTGTTTGCTAATAATATCAAGTAAAGGTCTTATTTTAAAATGTCTGTTGTAATTCTCATCATTGTTTACGAAGTGAATGAAAAACCTTATTTGTTCTTATCGTACCTCAAACTATTTGACCAATATCAAGGTATCATGGCATGTCTACAACCCCCATTAGAATCTCAATAGCTATAAAGTCTGCAATATTATCTTTCAGTATGGTAACAGCAGTTCTTCCTTTAGCTTGTGTGATTTGTGTTGAATACAGATTTGTTTGCTTAAAAAAAATATCAAAAACTTCCTGTGGGAAAAAAGACATGAAGTACTCTAAGGGAGATTTAATTTTACCAGGCATGGCCAACTCTTATTCTGTTAGTTCAAACTTATCTTGCATACGAAAGGGAAGGTTTTCCCTTTTCATGTCTACTCGTTTTGGCTTGGTATTTCCTATAATTTTGTCATCAGGCTTGGGCATTGTATGCTTTCCCACTATTTGGCTTGGAGATTAACTTTGTGTTTCCAACTTTCTTTTGGAATGTATTACACGAGATTATGTTTTGTTTTTTGATGCATTTGAAATATTCTCTCCTTTAGAGGATACATGAGCTTTCAGTGTTGAAGGAGGATGCTGTTGTTTTGTTTTGTTGTCTGACATCCTTGGATGATCTATGAAAAGGTGGAATTAGTTTTTCGGACTCCCTTTTTGAATGGTTTTCAGATGATTGTATGACATTTTCAGAACTTGTTACAATTTCTGGTTGTGTTGTAGGCACTGTCAATTCCATATTTGAATTATGTACAGTGGAAAGTGCAACAATAGAAGGTTGTAAGCTGGCTTGAGTTGTGACAGTTTCAAGTAGAGCAGAGTTTACAGTGGTGTCGTTTATGGTAGAGCAATTCTTTTTAGTAGAAATTTATTTTGGTTGACTCGCTGCCATAGGAAAATCATTGGCTGTGGTGGTGTTAGAATAAGTGATTTAGTATTTATCCACATGGTCACTTGCAAGCAAAATATCTTCTATGGTAGCTGATTTAACAGTATACGAACTGTTTTACAGCTAGAAAGAATATTTTCCACTTTTGGTGGGGAAGTGGCTATTACTATAGGACCTGTAGCAACTGTATTTGGGGAAACCAAGAGATTTGTAACTTCTTCAACTTCTGATGTAGCAATCAAATCTGCTGTAGGCAGTGCAAAATCACAGGATGTGTGGGATGTATTTGCTTTAAAGGGTCCTCACCTAGCTTCCAATCGTCAGAATGTTGGTATGTTTCTGGAACTATCTGTGCTATGTATTTTTCCAATGATTGCATTTCCTTATTTGAGTCCTGTTAAAAAAAAGTAAGTTTTCAAGAGATTGTTTCAAAGATGGAGCTTCAGAACATATGGAATTCACATTGTCATTGATTTCCCTTTTTGATGTTTTTAGAATGCCATCTTCTGGGCCCTCTTCAGAGTCTGAGGCCATGTCCGAAACATTCCCAAGCAACATCATGATGGAATGCAATATTGATGAACAATATATTTTCTGATCCTGTAAAAAAAAAAAAAAATCAAAAATATTTTGTTAACATAATTATTGAATTTTTATTCTTTTTCAATTTGGTAGCAAATTTGAATGATTTTAGAAAAAAAACATTGTTAAATAACCTTATAGTAGAACACATTGTATTTGGTGCAGACTTTGACGTGTTTTAATTATATCCATCAGAAAAGTGGTTTAACTTGCCTATTTCCTAATGCTTGTCTGTTATCCCAGGCCACAATTACATATATGATAAAAATCATGATGTGTGAGAAATTGCAAGGTGTTACTTTAAGTATTTGGCAGTGTATCTTCTTTGATACAGACATAAACAAACCTATAACTGTCAGGACTTTGGCAATGTATCATATAAGATACGTAGATCATAAAACAATCTGTTCTATGTATTTGGTGATGTATCACCAGTGATACACACTTTTGTGTTTCATATAAAATTGCCATTATTTCATTTGACATTATAAAACTATATTGCCAAAAATAAATACTTTCTATGAAAGGATATAACTCATTTATGTTCTAAATTTAACTTTTGTAATAAAAAATAACAATCAACTTACCATGTGCCGCACATACTTCTTTCCTCTTGCGTACCATCTTGTCATGGGGCAATTGCTGCTCTTTATGACAACATATAGCACCATAATCCAGTACAAATAGTAAAGAATTCTACTCCAAAGACGTCACAACAAGGAGAAACACAAATGCAACAATCAGTTATTCTTGCAGATTTAATAAATCCTAATGTATCATATATAATACAATGTCAAATTAAGGGTTAAATAAACAATTTGACTGGAATCCAAAAATGTCTTACTTAGTCAATAACTTCTTCTCTGTTAAGATATTAAGGAAATTCCACACCCTCATATTAAACAAACATAAATGAAACTGCTCAGTGTACACTCAAAGAAGCAACTAACATGGAGAGATCAAGCTCTAGAAAAGTACACATACACAGATACACTATTATGTAACAATAAGCATTGCAAGTTTTTGTTCAAAAACACCAACATTCTTAACTTTTCAGGCTTTAATAAACACCTATTATTTAAGAATGATCCACAAGTACTGAATAACTGTTTTGAAGCAACAGTACCTGCAGGTATAGGCTATTCACTGTTAAGTGAGCACTTTTAAAGGCTCTTCTTAACTTTTTCCTTTCATCCAATTTCCGTTTTTCTGCTGCTTTTTAATATAAACATTGCTATGTAACCAATCAACACAGGGTATACATTTCACCATCCTCAAAACTTAATGCCTCACTTTACTGTGAACAGCCTATACACAAAGATATTTGCTAGCTAGTCGTCTCAATATTGGATAAGTAGCAGTTTCCCAATATTGAAACACTATCTTCATCTGGGGTAAGTGGTTCATCCAAGTAGTTCTTGACTTCCACTTTTACTGGTGACTGTGACGATAGTGATACATTAGATGTATTTTTGTTTTCTTCTAGCAGCATCAACCAAAATGTTTTAAGTGAAAAGTCTGTCTTTTTCCTTGATGGAGAGCAACTGGAATTTGCTTCTTCTGTATGCATGGCCACTGCAGTATTTGCATCTCTCTTGTTTGCAAAGATTTTGTTTTTGAAACTGTAAAAATTATTTGCAGAGGTGTTAAATTATAAAAATAAAACAGTCATGAACAAAAAAATACAACTGGTTTTGTTTGGATCCAGCCAGGTTGCCAGAGCATAGAATCTGTTGGTTTCAGTTGCTTCAATTGGGTAGTAAGAATCAAGGTGATGAATTATATCATTTTTCATGTTTTGCAATCCCATCGTGTTGTCACTTTCGATTGCTCATCTGAGACTGTTGAGGGTTCACTTATACTGCACGAGCTCTTGCTAACAGTTTTCGTAACTTCTGCAAACTACTTTAGAATAGGTTCAATGTTGCCAATGGTGTTCCAGTTGCATGATGTAAGTGTTGTGGACAGATTTAACTCAGAAGAGCAAAGTGACACTGCACTCCTCTGTTCCAAAAGTCTTTCAATCATCTGGAATGTAGAATCCCATCGTGTTGGTTCATCTTGGATAAGCTTTTTTTTTCTTAAACCTAGTACATCTTGGGCTCTGCTAAGTGCTTTAGTTGCAACTAGTGACAGTTTGAAGCTAGCCACGACATGCCTACTTTTGGCAATAGTGTTGGCAACACTAGGTAGGTGTGTCCTGAAAATTTTGGCAAGGCATGCAACACGAAACTTACTGGCACATTAATTTTTGCACGGAGGAAATAAATAATACCAAAACAAAAATAAAAGGTTGCTGGCAATGTCATTAAGTGCTTTAGTATGCTTTTCTTCTCTCTCTTAATCCATTTGTCAAATAGTAATATTCACTGGTGAAATAAACTAATTTTCATTTATAAGTTGAAAAGTTTAAGTTTCATTTAAACATACAAACGTCACAAAACACTTAAATTCGATAGTAGTAACTTGGATTAGGGCAAAGGCAATGTTACGTGCTTTTCAAAAAGAATAATTTGAAATCTGTTAAAAATGTAAATTTTTGCTTGACTAGACATGTAATTAAAAAATATAATTGTTTGTGAATGTTTACAAAACAAAATTTACTCATAAATTTTATGTTTTCTAGGTTTATTTCCATTATAAAATTTACCATTTGTTTTATAAGTAATCATTCAACCAACAGACATGGCCAATATAAGTGTTTACACAATGTTTTGCTACAGCACAACTAAACTGTTTTTTTTGTAAAGGTTATTGTTAAATGTTTGTACAGAGTTTTTGACTTCGTTCTCTATCATAAAATTGTTGAGAGTGGGCGCAGGTCTCCCATTATTAACAAGTTCTATCTTCTCACTAAACGCACGTAACTGGAAAGATTTATTAAATATGCTTATTACAATGTCAAACATAATTCAACAGTATAAAACATAACCCATTAGTCACTAAAAATTGAATAAAGATACATAAACTCACTCGCTAGCACACTGAATGCAATGTCTCATTGTGCATGCATTCGTCCACATTTTGCGCGAGCTTGCTGTGATGTCACACCAGCTGAATGAGTGTTGAGAATACCATAGCGCTATGCCTCGACGTTTTAAGGAACTATTGCAATCGATTATCGAAACATGTAGTGTGTGCGCCACCCCTCAGCACCTTGTCGCGACGTTTCGAGAAACTATTAGGAAAAGAGAGGCGTGCATCAATCCCAGTCCCACGTGCCAACAAAAATTAATTTTTATTTCAAAGAAAAATGGAAAGTATATGGTTAGGAAATATGTTCGCATTTGAATTTTACTA
Source organism: Dryococelus australis (assembly GCA_029891345.1). NCBI lineage: Eukaryota > Metazoa > Arthropoda > Insecta > Phasmatodea > Phasmatidae > Dryococelus > Dryococelus australis. The sequence continues at coordinate 75,611,682 of CM057007.1, read as the reverse complement.
AAGCATGCATTGCATTCATGGAGAATACGCCCCTGCAACCATGTTTGAAAATTAACGGGATTGTGTGGGTAGTATATGGTATTCCACTCATTTCCAATTTCTGCACAGCACTTGTGACATTTGCAGCATTAGCTTTGACAATAGCCACAAATTTATTGTGTATTCCCCAAGACTCAATTGTCTGCTTCAAGAAAATATTTATGGTTTCTGCAGTGTGGTGATTGTGTGTAAAAGGAATTGCTTCCAAACAAAGACACTTCAAATTCCCTACCTTTAAAAAGTGATAAGTGAGACTCATATAGTCATCATTGGCTCTTGACAACCAAAAGTCAATAGTTACAGAGACCTTAGCAACATTTTCCAGTACAGTGTTAACTTCTGAAACTGTATTTTTTGTACAAGTCTGGAATTAGTTTGTGTGAAAGTTCTTGCCTAGTTGAGATGACCTATCTAGGGTCAGCTGTAACCATGAGCCTCTTGAACCCTTCATTCTCAACAAAAGAGAATGGCTGGCCGTCCACAGCCACCATCTCACAAATGTGTTTCGTGAGCTGCTGAGCTCGAGTGTTCCTCTTTCCCATGCGGCCTTCAAACTTAATTGACTTTTTGTTTTTGAATAATTTGTTGTGGACTGTACTGGAATAGAATATATATTTTATGGACCCAGGCAAAGAACTGAGAGTACTGGTGGAAGTGCCATTATTTTCATCATGACTTGTAGGATCATCAACATCTTGCTCAGTCAAGAAACTATTTTGACTAGTAGATGCTGATTTCAGAGATGTGTCAGAGCAGACAGTCTGTTTCGTACTTTCTTCTGCCCACATCTGTAAAAAAAATTGGTACTGGTAAAAAGCCATAATCTTTCAAAACATATTATTAAAAGCTGTGTCTAAAGTAGAAGATTAAAGCACTTTTTACGTAAAGCCCCATTTACACTGGCCATAACAGGGTTAATAATATTGTTCTTTCTTTTTCTGCGGTGGTGATGAAGCAGCAGGCGGGAGAGGGGGTGGTTTTCTTTTAGCCTTGTCATATGAGTCAATAAGTGGTAATGGTTGGAGAAAAGAGACAACATTTGGATTGGTTTGAGATTGTCTATTAGGGGCAGGAGGAGAGCCATTCGGCAGAGGGGATGTAGGAGAGTCAAAATGAAGAGGGGATGGAGAAGAGCCATTGAGGTGTGGCTTGTAGACGTGGGCGAAACGAGTCATTTTATTGATTCAAAACATTTGGATCAACTCTGCTAGATGAGTCGACTCACTGATTCAACTCTCAAGATTCGAGGCATCTCGAGGGCTCTGAACTGTATTGAATCAACAACACACACACACACACAATTTGCGTGACTGTTTCAACTCGAAACAGTAGGTTCGGCTCACCCAGTGTTTCCAACAGTAGCGGAATTTCGCTACGCATAGTGACATTTAAACCTTGGGGAGACAAAGCAGCAAAAAATGATAAAACATAGATAATGTAGCAACTTTCTAGCATGTTGCTGTCACCCACAAAAAAGCCATTGGGGCTTCAAAACGAATCGCAGCAGAGTTAGGTTTACTTTTTAAAGCCTAAACATTTTTTATTTTTTAATATTTTAATTTTGTTCAAATTTTGTGAACATATAATTTGTTCGACCATGTACTAATGCTACCATCAATATCACCACTGCGCTGGAGACAGCAGTATGTTCAGAATACACCTTTATTATAAATGAATGTCTGATATCTTCACCCTCTGATTTTATCACCTGTTATCATAAAGGTATTTTTTTCTCCCATTAATATTTCATAGTAGTAGTTCTTGCCGTCTGTGACGTTCTGATTTTTGATCTCTGCATCGGGGTTGTGATGTCATTTTGCATGTGTGCTGTTTGACCGTTTGGCGAGTTTCTGGAGTTACGATTTTTGGATACTTTGTATTTCGGAGAGTTTGTAGTCGTGTTTGTTTGCGCTTTTAGTTGTTTTCCGAGATTTATTGTATTTCTGTAATGGAATTTTACTACAGCTGTAGCGAAATTGCCTCTTTCCGTGTTGGCAACACTGGGCTCACCATGGCTCACAGAGAATCGTTGATTGTTGCCGAAAAGCTGTGTTGCAGTGACATGTGATAGGCGAGAGACAAAAAATACGAATATAGTGGGAAATAAAAATATTAAAATGTAATAATACAAGATTTAATGAGATTCAAAATGCTTATTTTGTCACATACACACTTGTTTTAAAATAATGGCTGCTGTATGGATGAACAATTTATTTATTTTTTAAAGGTTTAGCAGAAATCTAAATAAATACAGGTATATATTATGAGGATGTACTTAGAAAATGGTGCTTGCATTCAAAGTTTTGTATTTAACAATTGATAATGCATAAAAAAATACTCTAGAATAAACTCTTACATAACAAAACATCAATAACACTAATAATAATAATAAACAATGATTGTTCAAAACAATGCTCGTACTATCAAATTAAGTGCGTAAACTGTACCAATAATCACTGCAATACAACAACAATATAACTATTATTATACTACACACGAGAGTTAAAAACTATTCACGACTCAGTGTCTGACAAATCACCGCCATCTCGTTTGAGCCATCGAACCATTGCGCATGTATTGCAACTCGGAACCTTTGCGAAAGTATCAAGTCACCGGCTGACGAATGTTTCATATCACTCACTCAGTGCCCACATCTAGTGGCTTGGCACTTGGACAGACGCACAAGAAACAGGAAAGATTTTTTTTTTGCTGTCTCGTTGAATGAGACTGACAAGCAGACGTAGTTTGTTTTAGTATTTTATTTGGTTACATTCTATTATCAAGTGCCGCATTTACTTTATTTGTTTCCGTCACAATGAAAGTTTGTACTTTAAAAGTGCGTGTGATGATTTACTGTATTTTTCTACCACGCTCCTGACGTCTTACTCGCCCTCCTACCGGTGGCAGCTGCTGTCTATAAATAGCCTGTGAAAGTTGCTCCACACAGACGCATGTTGCCGGCTGCCGCTTCCAGCTTACTACGGAGATAACCGGAGATAGTCGCAGTGCCAGCAGCTGCATATTATGTAAACAGACGTAGCTCCCACTTCATTTCTTACACTAACTACTACGTTTTTGGTTGAAATAAATTGCAATGAATGTATTTTTCAGAGCATCCAATTATCTTGTTTTAATTAGCATACTTTTCTTACAAGACACATTGCCACTTTTTACATGACTGCCGTATATATGCAATGTGAGAACATGAAAAGCTGAATGTACAATAGCCTAAGTTTTTGTAATCAGACATACAGTGTTGCATGGTTTTCCTTAATTGCTTTTAATTGTTTGTTACTGTCATTTTTTATGTAATGCCTCCCATTTTTTAATTTTTGTGCAGCCATCACACCAAAGTTTTTTTGTTTACATTTTGTAAAACTACAAAATGCATTTTACTAGAATGACAAAATATACATACACCATTGCAACAGTATTAACTAAAACAATTGACTGACCACTGACTACAATGCATCGCAGTATCAAAGAGCACCACAGGTGATCACTGAGGTAAGGGTTAGATGAGAAATTGGCAGCTAAGAAGTGCTACTTGTGAGTGGAGTGGATGTTTGGCTACCTTGAGAAAATGCCCCCAATCCTTCCACTACGCACATGGGAAGGGGAAGTAAAGCCCTGCAAGGCACCCTCAGTGTCCGTGGTGCCAAGTGTGTTGTGGTGGACTGCATCCGAGATATTCTCGAATTCCAGGCACCAAAAAACATGCATCCTTTTTTTAGTCGAAATCTGTTTGAATACTATAAAAAAGCTCATTTTAAAATTTGTTGCAAAAATACACGAATATTGTTACTTCATGAGTGTAATTCAAACTAATAATTTTAGTTTTTACATGCATTTGAAAATTGGCATTTTTTAATCATGCACATTTTCAACTAATGAATTTTTGAGAATTCCAAATGGGACTGATTAATATTTTACATATTGTTCTTGTGTCAGTTAAAAAATCACACAATTTTGTTAATTGGTTGTTCAGTATTATTGTAGAAGTATTTAAAAAAAAACCAACTTTGAGTAGCTGTATCCTTCAAACTATAAGTTGTAGAGATACTCCTTTTGGCACAAAAGCTACCTTATATGATACTTATTCATAGGCATAGTAATCAGTGATAAGAAATTTTGGCTCCAACAGCCTTCATTTTTTTTATTGATAGGAATGTCATCTAAATGGTGAACTAAATAAAACTTTTTATAAGATGTGTCTGTACCTCTTAAATGTGACACTAAACACTTAAAAAAAAATTATGGAATGAAAAAAAATTATTGCTAATTGCAGATGCATTAGAAATTAGTAACTTTTCCTATACTCTCTACAAGATAATATGCCTTATTTATTTCATCCCATGCATAGTACAGTTGATATGGGTTTTGAAGTTAAGGTTAATCTTCTGTTCTTTTATTGCAGGAATTATGTTGTTCTGTAATAGAGATTAGTTCTCGAGAAGAACCTACAGGAAGCAAAGTGGAGTGTTACAGTGAAGGAAGTGACAAATTGAAGAGTGAAAGTCTCTCTTTAGACGGAGATATGGCAGACACTTTGCTGTATGACAGTGTTTTGGTTTGCAAGTTGTGCAACATGGCTTCAGCAGATTGCAAGTGCCAACAGAACAGTGAAACTGTGTGCTTGTCTACTGAATGTAACAATATATCATCAGTTACTGGAGCACTCTCTAGTCCTCCATCTCCCCAGTGCAGAGACAAGGATATGTGTGATCACTGCGGGAAATCACATGTGTTGAAAAATGATTTAGTACAGCATTCCTTAATGCAAAGACATAAAGAAACTCTTCTTGGATATGTGACTAAATCATCATTAATTTGTAAAAGTAATCTCATTTTGCAGAACAGAATTAACTCAGGAGAGCACCTCTATAGCTGTGATTTGTGTAGTAAATCATTTAGTCGCAAAACTCATCTTATTAGGCACAGAAGAACTCATTCTGGGGAGGGTCCCTTTAGCTGTGATGTGTGTAGTAAATCATTTAGTAACAAAAGTAGTTTTATTGGGCACAGCAGAATTCATTCTGTAGAGCACCGCTTTATCTGTGATATGTGTAGTAAATCATTTAGTCAGAAAAGTAGTCTTATTACGCACAGCAGAATTCATTCTGGGGAGCGCCCCTTTAGCTGTGATATGTGCAGTAAATCATTTAGTCACAACAGTAATCTTATTAGCCATAGAAGAACTCATTCTGGGGAGCGCCCCTTTAGCTGTGATGTGTGTAGTAAATCATTTAATCACAAGAGTCATCTTATTAACCACAGAAGAACTCATTCGGGGGAGTGCCCCTTTAGTTGTGATGTGTGTAGTAAATCATTTAGACTGAAAAGTAGTCTTATTAGGCACAGCAAAACTCATTTTCGGGAGCGCCCCTTTAGCTGTGATACATGTAGTAAATCATTTAATGATAGCACTGCCTTTATTAGGCACAGCAGAACTCATTCTGGGGAGTGCCCCTTTAGCTGTGATGTGTGTAGTAAATTATTTAGTCACAAAAGTAGTCTTATTAGGCACAGCAGAATTCATTCTGGGGAGCGCCCCTTTAGATGTGATGTGTGTAGTAAATCATTTAGTCACAAAAGTAATCTTATTAACCACAGAAGAACTCATTCTGGGGAGCGCCCCTTTAGCTGTGATATGTGTAGTAAATCATTTAGTCACCAAAGTAATCTCATTAGCCACAAAAGAATTCATTCTCTGGAGCGCCCCTTTAGCTGTGTTTTGTGTAGTAAATCATTTAGGGTCAAAACTTCCCTTATTAGGCACAGCAGAATTCATTCTGGGGAGCGTCCCTTTAGATGTAATGTGTGTAGTAAATCATTTAGTGATAGAACTGCCTTTATTAGGCACAGCAGAATTCATTGTGGGGAGTGCCCTTTCAGCTGTGATCAGTGTAGTAAGTCATTTTGTGATAAAACTACCTTTATTAGGCACAGCAGAACTCATTCTCGGGAGTGCGTCATTAGCTGTGATTTGTGTAATAAATCATTTATTAATAGAACTGCATTTATTAAGCACAGCAGAATTCATTGTGGGGAGCGCCCCTTCAGATGTGATCAGTGTAGTAAGTCATTTTGTGATAAAACTACCTTTATTAGGCACAGCAGAACTCATTCTCTGGAGCGTCCCTTTAGCTGTGATTTGTGTAGTAAATCATTTAGGGTCAAAACTTCCCTTATTAGGCACAGCAGAATTCATTGTGGGGAGCGCCGCTTTAGCTGTGATGTGTGTAGTAAATCATTTAGTCAGAAAAGTAGTCTTATTACGCACAGTAGAATTCATTCTGGGGAGTGCCCCTTTAGCTGTGATATGTGCAGTAAATCATTTAGTCACAAAAGTAATCTTATTAGCCACAGAAGAACTCATTCTGGGGAGCGCCCCTTTAGCTGTGATGTGTGTAGTAAATCATTTAATCACAAAAGTCATCTTATTAGCCATAAAAGAACTCATTCTGGGGAGCGCCCCTTTAGCTGTGACATGTGTAGTAAATCATTTAATCACAAAAGTCATCTTATTAGCCACAGAAGAACTCATACTGGGGAGCGCCCCTTTAGCTGTGATATGTGTAGTAAATCATTTAGTGATAGAACTGCCTTTATTAGGCACAGCAGAATTCATTGTGGGGAGCGCCCCTTCAGATGTGATCAGTGTAGTAAGTCATTTTGTGATAAAACTACCTTTATTAGACACAGCAGAACTCATTCTCAGGAGCGTCCCTTTAGCTGTGATTTGTGTAGTAAATCATTTAGGGTTAAAACTTCCCTTATTAGGCACAGCAGAATTCATTCTGGGGAGCGCCCCTTCAGCTGTGATGTTTGTAGTAAATCATTTAGTCAGAAAAGTAGTGTTATTAAGCACATCAGATCTCATTCTGGTGCGAACTCTTTTAGCTCTTAACTGTGTAGAAAGAGTTCTATATTTAGGCATGTTCACGTTCACATTTATCCTAACAGAACTTACTGTGGTGTGGTCGGAATCCTTTTTTCTGTGAACTGTGTATAAAATCAGTAATATGTTAGTCATGGTAAAGTAGCACTTTTTGAAGCCCTCTCATTTGGAATAATAGTCAATAAATATATGTTAATGAATAATGATAAACACCAGAGTGGGGTAGATGGTTACAAATGGAGCATATTTAATCAAGGAAGAAATTGTCTAACATCCAAACCCTCTAATAGCAGGCAATATGCAGGGGTAGGCATGCAACTTTGTATACGTGGTGTTGTAACCAGCCTGTGCGCAGTTCTGCACGTCTGATAACACAGCTCAGTACCGTGTCTCAGTCTTAGTAGTGGTGCTACGTATCGCCAGTTCCTGAGGACTTGTTACTGGAATACTTGAAGGATGTTCCTTTAGGTGCTCATGAGGTGATGCGTTTGCAGCCTGATGAGGTCCCACCTCATTTTACCATTGATGTTTGCTGGCCACCATGCTCACCGGACGTCACACCACCCAGTTTTTGCCTGTAAGGCCACATCAAATTAATGATGTATTGCACACCACTTGACATGAGATGTGAGCTCATGACGCAGATATGGAGAGCAGTTTGAAACCATCGACACACAGTAAACCTTTGCTAAGTGCATCGCCACATGCTTCAGCGTCGCACTGGGTGACCAACGGTGGGGCAAATACTTTGAACACACACTATGAGCCCCATGCCTTCTGCCCAAATTTGTACATAAATGGTCATTTCATTGCAATGCCATTTGCCGAATTATAGTGGTTGCCTACCCTCCCCTGCACATTGCCACTGCCATTGTGAGTTAACTAAGGACAATAGACAATTTGTTTCTTAATGAAATATGCTCCTTTTGTGCTCATTTACCCCACTGGTGTTATCATTTGTTTGATTACATCTGGTATACACTGATTTATTACTTCATAGCAATATTTATTTTAAAAAGTGGAGGTAGGATTTAAAAATAGCTGATAGGATGAAAGTAACTAGGGCCTCGAAAGTGCTCACTTTACCATGAACAGCCTATAGTAGTTTGTGCGAGTCTCTTTGGTCTCATCAGAACTAATTGTGGGAAAGCATCCCATTAGGAAAATAGGGAAGTAATTGTTTGTGCTCTTTTATTGACAAAAGAAAATAGGATTTTATTGAATTTTAATTGAAAAGAAAATAGGATTTTATTGAATTTTAATTGAAAAGAAAATGTAATATACAATTGGGTATCCATGTTGTGCTTAGACATTGTCTGCTTATAGGTGTGGCTTTGTGATTTTAATTAACGATTTAATACATTTTTTGAAAATTTCTGAAATTGTGAACTTTTGGTGCGAGTGCAGTCAGGCTGTAACACAAGACACTTGGCCAGTTCATACTGAGTGCAGCCCAGTGCAGTAATTGGAACCTGCCTTTAAACCATACAGATAACAAAAAAAAAAAATGGCAATTTCATTCCTGTGTCAGTTTTATATAACTGGTGCCATGATATATTAGTTCCAGCGTATTATTTTGTTGTGCTATTTTTTTTAAAATTGACTTTAAATTGTTACAATGCATAAACAAACGGTGACTCTATGATCATTAGGTAGATCCTACCACCTGTTAAATGTTGTGGATTGAGTGGCAAGAGTTTGCACCAATTCAGTGCTATTTTTTGTTTTGAATTTTGTAGTAATAAATACTGATGTTATAGCTTAGAAATAGATGTAGGTAGTTTATGTCAGTTCCTGTTACTATTTTTTTGTGTTAAATTACAGTTTAACATGTTTTCCTTATGTGTTTTGTGATTTGGGATCATATTTTAGAAATTAAAAAATGTACAAGTTTGTTATTTTATGTCTGTCAGTAATTTTATTTTTTTTATTGTCTTTCAGTTCTCTACAGACGATGTAATTTTTTGTAGTCTTAAAAATGTTATTTTTATGTTATTTCTTCCACGTTGTCTACTATATTACACTTCAGTCGTGGTGTCTCAGCCAGTGACTAGTCTAGGAGGGGAGATATGGCCTGTAGTTTCACAGTTCTCCACCAGTAGCCAGCAAGCTTGCCCAAGTTGATAATCAATAAGGTGTTTTTTTGCCAGCTAGGCTACCACCTTAAAATGAATTAAGACACAATCGTGTAGTCACTTGTTAAATTTTCTGTAAATATATTTGTTAATTTTATTTATATTTTCCAAAAAACACCAAAATGGAAAGCAATATTATATATATTTTTTTTTCATGACCAACACAACACCCTGAAGTACACTACACAGTACACAATGTACATCTTTGAGATTGAAACATAATGCTTATTCTGACTATACATAAACACGAGTTTGCCTCATCTGTACATATTGTCACGTCACCCCAGGCGGGGTTTGAACCCTGAAGCGACTTGCTACGAGAGTCTATAAGTGCACCCCTAGAGGCGGGGTTTGAACCCTGAAGCGACTTGCTACGAGAGTCTATAAGTGCACCCCTAGTTGCGGAGGCACCCACAGACATGTCAGTCAAGATAGTTTGCCCTTATATCTGACGTCACGTCAACCCCTTCACACGTGAGAACTTATCTCCTTGCGTTACCTGAAACGCCAGTTGTTCTTCTGGGTTCATCCACAGCAGTTTGCTCCATCACCTCTGGTTCTGGGGCTCTCTGCTGATACTAAGCAGGGGTAAGTCATAATAATAGTAAAAGGTTGCTGGAAATGTTATTAAATGCTTTAGTACCCTTTTCCTCTCACCCTTACTTCATCTGGGTCGTTTTGAAAATAGAATCAGTTACCTTGTATAAAGCTCAAAAGCTTCTCCAGATATAGATAATACCCATGTGTAGGTGTACGTGGAGTGTACAAGATCTGTAAACTGTCAATCGTGAAGATAATTGGAACTACTGAATTTATACTAAAGTATCTTATATCACCACACTCAGATACATGGACACATATCACTGAATGTAATTGAACCCTAATAAAATCATAAGTAACACTAAATTAAGACAAATCATAGACAAGATACTAAAACATTTAAGATTAAGAAAATGCATGTCATCAGTAGTATCAACTAAATCTGACCACCAAGTTCCATCTTCATCTTCTTACGTGAATACATAGATACAGTACCAAAAACACTAATTACAACAGTATTGTCTGCCTTGCCCTCATGAACTGGAAAAGTCGTCCAACAGATTATCCTGTTTGGATCAATCTCACTAAAATCCTTTGGTGCAGGCTCCTTCTCGACGAGACCTTCTGACGAAACACATTTCCAACAAACTGCTACCAGCTTTAGCAGTTATTCCCCGAAGACCAAAACGGTACAAAAAAGACAACAAAATATAACTTTTCTATATAAAGGATTTTAACAGTCCAGGACCCATCATCTTTATTGACATCCTTAGTAAAAGACACAATATTACGATAAACCTTCCTCGGGTAGTAACCAGAAGAACGAATTCGCCTCCAATTCATTTCAGTATGAAATCTGTTAAACACATAATCAATACTGTTAACAATCGTAAAAATTTATATCATATGCAAAAAGGAATTAAAGTATTAATACAACACAGATACATACCTCAAAACAAGGTAAGAACACAAAAAAAAAAAACTGAAAACAGAAAAGTCCAGGATCAGCCTGCACCTACTACTTTAACCTACTCGCTCGGCATTTAACATGTGAATGGAAACTCTGTGGCAGCGCTCTGCTGTAGCTCTAAACGCTGCAGCTATGTGTTGGGACCTTTTCACCGGATGTACTTACGGGCCCCACCAAGCCGCCACTTCTTGGCGATATACAACTTATGGTTACAACCAAGCACAATCCACTATTGCAACTGATAACATCCTGTTACATGCAACACACACACACAAGTGCAAACATGTTAGCCAACAAAAACATTTGATCCACCAACTTAACAAACATAATTACTCCTTTCGGGTATGTTAAAGGGATCACATTGAGAGGAAAAGAGGGGGGGAATGAATTGTCAATCTAATGTTGTTTGTAATATATTTCTGTATACCATATTAGACGTTTCCCTAAGGAAGTTTGCTGTCTAGTGTCATATCATGTTTGCACTTGTGTGTGTAAGTTGCATGTAACAGGATGTTGTTATTGGACCAACTGCGGTTTCATTTTCGGCACATATTTTTATTTATTTTTATCCTTTCCTTTTAAATTTTGTTTTCTCAGATTTTAAATGGCTGTCATTCATGCTTTTATACTGGATTTACCTTGGCACGACACAACAGGTATAGCGCGACTGTAAATTGTGGTTGTAATGAAAACACTGTGATGCGACGTGACACCAAAAACATTTTGACCACTCATGGCTGATAATACAAAAATGTTGCAGGCCATGTTTGTGTTTACCAAAATGAATATAGAATAATAACTAACACAACACAAACCACATGAATGTTATGTTTTGTAGTTTTGGAAAAAATGGTATGGTCATAACTTTAACAATGTAGGATATTGTAGCTAGTTTGCCATTCCAACCTGTTTTATTTTTGCCTAGTTGTGTTTGTTTGGGTTCTGTTTATTTTATTTCGAGGGACGAAGGAAACACTGAGGGAATGGGGGCCTTTAGTTTTACGTCTTTCGTGAGACGCCATTGTTTTGATGTTCTTATGTGTGAAAATTCTTACTTCAATGAAAAAACAAAATGTGATATAAACATTGTTGTTCGTATTCATACAGATGCAGCAATATACACATACATCACACACTTTGGCTGAAGTTAACCTTACACTTGTTGAATTTACGATATAGGCAAATAAACAAATATTATTTACACACTACAAAAGTGTTGTTTTTTGCAGTCCCTCGAAAACATGTTTTTCTATGGAAATCGTTACAAGTTTACTTCACTAAAGTCACATTTGTTCGTCACTATCATTAAATCTATTCGCAGAATCATTCAGTAAAATCAACATTGCATACATTTCCTGAAAAAAACAAACTTAACCATGTAAATTAGATTTGTGCTGCTTCATTGTGGATGGCAGTTACAGTAAGAAAAATGGTAAGAACAAGCAGTTTTACGAAACTGTAAACACAAGCCAATTAATATTACCTACATTTCATTTGGGATAACACTACAACAGTACGTACAACCAACAAGATAAAATCTTTCCACGTTATTACAAATGTTGCCAACTTAACATTGCCACAACTCTTACAGCAAGAAAATACACTCGTTTATTGATGATTGTTGCACCTCAATGCAATTAGAAGTTATTTGTATTCAGAAAGTCTGTCTTGTCAGAGATTTCTGCCACGTTGTTGCAAAATAGTCGTCTGCAATTGGGTGAAACTTTTAGTATTGGTACAGAATTTGTGTATTTTTTTTGGGCTTGCTTATATTACACGTAGGATCATTGTATATAGTATTTGACACCATTTTTATAATCATCCTTTTAGTTAACCTGGACTTGTAATATGATACATGGAAAGAATAAAACAAAATACAAAATGCCAGCAACCAAACCACTCAATCTACTCAAACAAGTGACAAATTTAACATACATATGTAAGTAGAATACAAGTACAAAATCTTTTAAAAAATCCTAGACACATTCATACCACAATTAGTACATATCCATACTATATTATAAAATTAATTTTCCACTAGCAATTTTGTTTACTTTAAATGCTGACAGAGGATATCCAAAGTATCTATAATGGGAATTGTGTTGGCGTGTCTTGGGGCATGCAAGAGGCATAAGATGCCAGATTACCTTAAAGGGCGTTCCAGATCGTGGATGGATGCGGATGTAGTTTTTCAATTACTCGGAAAAGCACGAAGATTCTTTCTCTCAGAGTTGTACAGGTCGACAGCCTGTGGCGGCATCCCCTCACAGTACATGTATTAGTAAAGCAGTATGAAAGTCATGGCAACACTTTATATTGAGCATGTGGTCACATTCACTGGAGCGGGCCAGTTCCCAAGGTAAAGTTCGTTAAGTGAAAATAAGATACGTGGGTTTTATCAAGGAATATATTACCAGAAAACGATGCACTTGGTAACACACGTTTCCCTGTGTGGCACACGAGGCCTGCCAGGGGCCTATGTGGCGAAAAGGCTCTGAGCGAGCCGACAAAAATTATATGCAAAATTAAATTCTCTGGGGTCGCGAGTCAGTGGATAGGAGGGTCGGCACACGGGAGCGAGAAAAAGCTACAAAAGGTTCAGGTAAATTACTAGTTTAAAATATTGACACCCTAAATGATCAGCACAAACTTGAGGTAGCTCCCGGGGCACATGGTGCAGAGCAGCGCACGTCCATCCTCGAAGCCCCATTGGACCATACTAAAGATGGTGGTGCACAGGTACCATTAGCAACGGACACCCTCCTGCCAGCATCTTTGAGGGAACTGTTAAAACGCGACAATCAGCAAACACTTCTAAACAAGAAACACTGCAGGCTGGAAAATATATCATAGCTTTTGCTACGTGAAATTCAAATTGTAACCTTATGTTTCCATGCCCTGACAGGCAAGCAAAAGACACAAAATATTAAAATAAAAATTAATACATGCAATTAAACCCTTTGCTAACTGTGAAATCAATTAAAGTGAAAATTAATATTTTGTTCCGTGAACTTGGCATAATGGCTGCCGGAACTACACGTATCTTAAGAGATTATTTTCTTTAAAATGTGAAACTTGAAACCGACATCTTAAAACAAAACTGACATAACAAAGCACTGAGAAAATTTGGATTAAAATTACGAGTGTCTGAAAACGTGTATGTGATTACACATGTGCACCATGTGGGTGAGCACTCAGTATCACTTTACGGCTGAAGGCAAGGGCGCAAGGAGGAGAGAACACTGCCTTAGGCATGCATTAGGCTCTGCTTTAAGGGGGTCACACTTTCCTACAGAAATGCTTTGGCTAGGCACCCATTACTCTTGGAAGAGGGTCATTTTACTTCAATGAAGGGGTCCCTGATCCGTTCACGCATGAACGGCACACTACACTTGCACACACTGATGCACAATGGATGGTTCATACAGCAGCGAGCACTATTAGGCTTACCTCCTGAGTGGTGCACAGAGCGAGGGCGACTGTCTATTTACAGCATCAACCTTCCTCCTAAGTACGTGTAGGGCCTAATGAACTTAATCCATTAATTTTAATATAAATTAATCGTAGATAAACTTACAAAGATGAGATATTTGTATAGCCTGTTCATGGTAAAGTGAGCATTTTATGATGTAATCACATCAGACATATTTTAACCAATAAAAACATTTCATTATGGCCTTGGCCTTTTGTTTAGAGTATGGGGAAATGTATACAATGTTTTAATTACTCACATGGCAGTGTTTATCTTCATGTTACTGTACTGTGTTATATTTTTTCATAAATGACTGAAGGTACAGTTGACAGTACTACAGGGGGACTGGATTGTTACAATGCAAGCCAATATAGAAAAGGTGAGAAGTCAAACATTGCAAATTTTTTTGTATAGGTAAGGAAAATTTAAGATGTGTATTAGGGCCAAATAAAAATAGTGATTTTTATGAAGTAGCCAGCAATTTTATTTTAGCAAATTTAAATCCCTACACTTATCAATGTAAACAGTGCAATGTGAGTAATTAACAGTGTATATATTTTCCCATTATCCAAACAAAAGGCCAAGGCCATAATGAAATTTAATGTATTGTCTGAAGAGAATGCATCACAAAGTGCTCACTTTACAATGAACAAGCAATATAAATATATAATGTAATAAATTTATTTAAGACTAATTTATATTAAAAGAAATGGGTCAAGTTCATTAGGGCTACATTATACCAAACAAAACAATTGCTTAGGCTACTGCATTTTCATTAGGCCCTTCATGTACTTAGTAGGTGGAAGGGCGATGCTGTAAATACACACACAATTCCCACTATAGTGTAATGGAGAGTAAGGGGTGATGAAATAAAAAATTATTGTGATGTAAAATGATGATACTGTGAAAACATAACACAAAGGTGAATGTACAACTAAATTAAATTATAGGAATTTAAATATGAAATGGGCACCTTTACAGATGAATAGATGGAGAATATTAAAATCAGTAATGTTTTCAAGCAAAAATTAGTAATGATAAGGACTCATGTTAAACAACCTCTTTAAAACTAGTGGTCATTCAATTGTATTATTCTGAAGAACTAGTGCATCTCAACTAAGCACTCTACATATAAAGAACATCAGATGATCCAATATTCTACAATTTTTAATAAGACGAAACAAACTATTTATGTTGAAAAATGACAGGTGATGCCGTCGGGTGAGACACAAGACGAACGATGACACAAGTACTTACTGGTCATTTGAGCACCAGCGGTGCTTCCCAATCACCACACTATTGAGACTCAGGGATGCTGTGGGTTCTGTGTGTCTCTCTCACACGTGCGTACTTACAAACATGTAGGCAATACTAAACATCATTGGAATAAACACCGAATAAAATATATGTGGCTAGGACACTGTCACTGCTGAATAAAATAATTAAGTTCACTGTAGACTTGTTTTTATTTTTGTTATGCATACACATCAACGTGCCAATGAAATGATTATCTCGGTCATGACTAGCCAATTCCACTTGGGTGCTCCCCAGACCACAATTACTCTAGTGCATGCCTAGATGGATGATCTCACTGTGTGGTGTATGAAAACAATCTTCACAAGGGAAGAGAGTTGACAGCCACTATGGTGGACTGACAATTTTTTCCTGGAGGTAGGACACAGTGAATTACAAAATGAAACCCTGATGATACATTAACACGTGTGATTACTCGGCATCACTAACGCAAACTCGTCGGGGCTCACCCTCCAGCACATGGGTAGTGGGGTGATGGCCTATACAAAGAGTTGGCTAGGATGGGAATAATTGCACCGTACACTAATTACAAAATTACATAAACCCTTGAATGATACATGAAACAAGATGGGACACGAGATGAATATTCACAATAAACACACACGTGTGAAAACAAGCTTAGATGGCGCGGATGCCACTAGATGAATTTCGTAGCGGACCACGTGGTGCAGGTGAATTTGCAATATTTCTGTGTGGAAACTGCAACTTAAAAAGATTATTCTTGCTTAGAAAATTATTCTCTTTACAATTGCAGTGGTTACAGGCCTGTAACATGCCTGATGGTGGTAAAATAAAACATTACTGTGATCACGTGGTCAAGTACAAAAAATATCAGTTTACGTGAAAAATACAGTGAACCCCGAGATAAATTATTGCACATACGATGTTACATAAATAAGCTCTCAAACGCAATGATGGCGTATACAAAGACTTGGCGTCTGTCTGCCGCATGGTTGTACGTGATGTTGCCGCAAAATATTCAAACACGAAAAATTACCCACAAATACATACATAAAAATAAAGACCTTAAAATTGCGTGTAGCAATAATGCAGAAATTACAATGAAATGCCATAAACATAGGCGGATGGTGCCTGATTCAAAATGTGCGGGTTGCGTGACCTCTCCGACATCTTTCTCCACCTCCTAGATTAAGTTAAAAATGCAAGAAGGGTGCAAGAAATTAACAAAGCGGAAGCATAATGCTGGGGAAAATGTCTGGCAAAAACATACGCAAGCAAAGGTTAACCGGTAAACTAAATTAACTATGGAAACCTAAATCAGTGAACAAAAGTTGTAGTGCGTACGTGACAGTGTCTTACCTCGCCAGCTCTCCTCGACAGACTGTCCAGATACAAGTGTCGCACGGACCTACCATGGCTGCATACGTGGTTCACATAAGCGGAAGTGCTATGCACGCCGAGTAAAATATTTTATTACTGAAAATAAAATGGCATAAATTAAGTTAAGTAAGGTTTTACATTTCTATAATTTTCTTATGAATTTCAATATTATTTTAGTGTGTCTATGACTGCGTTCATGCTGGAATATTAAGTGTTCTTACTCTCGGTACTGCGGGCACATTGAATTTTAGAACCAAACAATTTAAAATTAGTACAAACACTTTAAAACATTTTAAGACATATCAAACACTGCAAAGACAATATAACACATTTTGCCCTGAATATAACTTTTATACGAAAGCTCAAAATTATTGGCCTCTCTGCGCACATCATTGGCTCTACCGCCGCTGGGTGTTAGCCGGCATCACAGTTTTCACATTAAAATAATAATCAATGATGAAATGAGCAAAGCGATGATATAACTGCCAGTTGTGTAAAATAAATTAAATGAGTTTAGTTTTAATGTATTCCTAAACATTTTTCGTCATTATACATGATTGTGAAATCATGTGCAATCGTCATTTTAATAATCTCACACTTTTTCTTGGAAATTGCTAATAAATTAAATATATGTGTCCGACCAGTCATAGTTCAGTTCTTTTTATATTCAAGATATCTTGTTCAAAGTCTCTAGCCTCTGGGTATCTGATTAGCTTGCTACTGTACTTTGAAACACATTCTTGGCTTTAAGCTGATACATTATGCAAAATAGTATATTGCAATCTTACATTAATTTGTGACGACTAGTAGACTAGAAGTTCTCGATGCCTTCAAAGCGCAGGGAACCGCAGTTCTGAATATGATTCAGGCGGACTCCCCAGTCCATCTCTTCGCCATATAAGTAGAAGCCGTTCTCAGCAGCGGAATATAACTCCAGGCCGATGAGACATCATCCTTTTAATCAGTTTCTGGCTCTCCTTCTCTGTCGTGGAAACTACCTCGTCCAGTCATGCAGCCACCATCTCCAGAACGTAATAACTTTATACTTCTCCGGCCAAAATGTTCCAAACCAACTCAAAGATAAAAGCACTTAGCAACCATAGGCAGCATTTAGTCATCTTGCATATCACATCAGGTACTTTATTTATTATTTATACTCGTCAGTAGGCCCTAAACACAATCAAATAGAAGTGACCACCATTTTTCTGAAAAAAATAAAATTACAAGGACGGAAGTGGACAAGTAAATAAACAACACTAGTACCAGAAATGAAACTGTGGGTGCTCATGATCTAAAACGACGGTCAACAGAATCCCTATATGCTGTTGAAGTCGTATGCAGTGGATATTCCTATGCGCCACCATATTGGATGCAAACAACTCGTTGCTAGGCAGTTGCTATGGAGGTAGTAAAATGGCTATTACTCAATTTGTGTTGTTTAATTTGTGTTTCGTATGTCCAAGCGTGAATCTAATATTACTTGTGGTGCCTTAATGACACATATTTTAATGATTCGTTGCATTTTTCCCTGAGAATTGTATTTAAACACAAAACAGCAGTCTCAAATTCAGGTACCTATCTTGTATGAAGGTTATCACGCGAAAATAATGTCGGAGAACCACATTATTGACTGTAAAATTATTACACTGGTTTCATAATAGGCAGTGGCTGTATGTATTAACACATTTTATTTCTAGTTTTGTATTTCAGTTATTCAATTTATATATAAGATGCAAATTTATTTGCATCACTGCCACCAAACTCCTATACGGTGTGCAATATGCCTAATAAAATTAACAGGTACTAAGAACTTACTGTATCCCTAGAAAGAAATGCATAAAGTAACAGTCTTTATGTTTAATTAAAACTACTTTCATTTCCTAAATTGTGCTGTGGAGTAAGATACAGTAATTAAATTGTCTCAAAATAATATTTAATTCTGAGAGTCCTTATTGTCTGTATTCAGACGCACGATAGCGCATCTACTCAGCCATCCTTTGTGATTATTCTATAGTGAAATATTTAGTTAGTTTAGGTCTAATTAGATATAATGCAGTTAAATTACACAATTTGACACATATTCCTTTTACAAAATGTGATAAGAGCATAGGCACACACATCACCCTGTAATTCACTTAGTATTAGCTTGGTTAGGTCCTTTGCATTTTACACAGCTAGGCAGGTACCTGCCGTACATGAGCTAATTTTATTCGCCAACCGTATACAACATACATTTGTGCTAGGACTACTGACAAAGAATTATATTACAAAAATTGTCATTACATCAAATATATTAAAATCAGCTGACTGTACTTGTCACACATGTCCTGTCGATTAGAATTTATTAATTTGTCCGAAGTTATTTCACTTTCTGTGAACTGCCCAAATATGTTAAGCATTAGTGATCACAGAATATAACCTATAATGTACCTCCTTTTTAACTTCTCTGGGGAAGAAAACAAACAATTTTGTTCTGTTTCTTTCAATAATTGTAGGATCATTCTCTTTCAGGCCTTCGTGGCAGCTACAAAGACTCGAGCCTTCGTTTGGATTCCTATCTTATCTCCCCCAAAAAATAACTTATATGCCCAGAATGGCAATTTTGAAAGAAAAATACAAGGGTTTCATACTAATAGTTGATGTCGCGGAGTGGCGTGATATTGGGTTATATATGAACAGGAAGTGGTAATGACATAGCCACACTTGGGTTAGCCAGTTTGACGGCTGTCATGGCTTGGAAAGGGGTTGATTGGGAATTGACAAAGGCTGTGAACAAAATTTGGAAAGAGATGTTTGGAATTGTATACCCAGTAGGTGCTAGATGTCGCCGTGGCGGCGTTAATGATGCTGGTGCAGTAGAGCTGAGTCCTCGTTACCTTGGGGTCCTGCGGGCCGATCATCCAGCCAAACTTTCCAGCTATGGCTTGCTGTTCACCTGATGTGGAAGTTTCATTTGCTAAACGAGGGGCTCTTCGGAACACCCAATCACTGCCTGGTATTGCAAATTATTGACATATTGAATTGGCGTAATCAGACTCCCTATGCATGGGTTGTTAGGGCCAAACCACATGGCCATAAATGCTAAACACGATACTTTCTAATATGTTGCAGCACACATGAAAAATAGTTACCCTTAAAAATAAACACTTGCAGAAGAAAATGGTGAGTTTTAAGGGGCCCATGCCCTGACATTCCTTGCGGTGACCGAATGAAAAGCACTCTGTTCATGCTATTTATTGAATATTCTAGCATTCCCGCCAGGAGAACAACTTACACAGTTGCACGCTTTCAGCCTGCGGCGAAGGCTACATGGTAATGAAAGCACTGGGCTTGTATGGTATTAAGTGTGCTGATAAATTTACGAAATCCCCAGGCGATGCATTTCCTGGGGAGGCGAGGGGGAGTGTCCCGGACAGCAGAAAACAAAAAGGTTCTTGAGAAATTAAACTATTGCAGAGAAGTTACTGGTGATGAATAATTGAGGCTGTCGGGGTGCGAAAGCACGAGCACGATTTCACACGTTCCTCACCCTCTGAGTGCGGCTTGCTGACTAACTTCTTGCTGTGGTGTGATGGTAACACGTGTATCACTCCGCCAACTCTCGAGCTGGTAAACGCATGTGGCATTACCCTACTTTGCGCCTAACTGCACTTGCTTGCACCACTCCTGCACCCGCACGACACTGACACTATACGCCGCCTATCAATCGTTGAGTGCGCATGCGTGCTGGACTAGGGAATGGCCGGCGTGACAAATGGTCTAAGGTGGGGAACGACACATGTCCAAACTCACCCCCCGTTTTATGAGGCCGTTTGTGGGCCGACGCAGCTATCTGCTGCACTCGGGGTCCTCCGAGGACGTAGGTTGTAGGCCCTTCCCTGCTGAGCCATACCTCCTCCCGGTGCTCCTACGTGTCTGCTGCGAACTATGCCATGGGTGTCCGACGCGTACTCCCATTTGCAGCACTGCTGAGGTGGGTGAACCCACCGTGATGTCATGCGGAGGTGAAATGAAGCAACTGACTCGCTGCTTTCACTCCCGCCATCGCTACTACTTGCATCGCCTCCCCTGCTCCTGCCGTTTCTACTCTTCCTGCTGTTCTCATCTATGCTTGCGCCATGCTACCATTCTCGGGCGCGACCTGGACGGTCTCCTTCCTCCTGTGCAATTGTGGTGTTTCTCCTGCTCCTTCCTCTTCTCTTGCGGCATTTTCTTCCATACTTGTTGGTGTACCTGCTGCGGGTGCCTCATCCATAGGTACTGCCACCGGAATGGACGCTGTATCATCAACGATAGTGCTTGTAGGCACTTCACCATCGGAGAAACCTGGGAAAGCGCTCCATTGCTTCCTGTCGGGCATGGTGACACTGGGCAACAGTGGGTCTTCTACCACCTCTCCTCCACTTCCTGCCGGAGGTACTGATGTACTTTCCTCCCATTCTGCTTGCTCAGGGAGCTTGTCTCTCTCGTGGCCGTCGGGTCGGGAGGGGGTGGGGGGAGGGGGGGGGGCTGAACAGGTGGTTCCCCCAGGTGCATCGTTTCTGGTGGAGCCGGAGCTACTCCTTCATCCTGAGGTGCCGTTGCACCTCCCTCTCCTCTTCCTGCTTTGGCGAGCTTGGCTGCTAGGTGTTCCGGCCATTTCGTGTGTTGGTCACCCACAGAGATGCCAAGCTTGAACCTTTAACTCCTGATGCCGCCTTTCCGTTGGGTTAGCCTTGGCATGGTAAATTGCAGTTGTCATGTGCCTCACTTCCCACTTCGTACATAGTTCACACCACTGTTTCCCAGTTAACTGGGTCCCATTATCAGTCAGGAGGCTTTTAGGAAAACCCCAACATAAGAAAAAGTCGTCATTGAGCACTCTTGCTATGTTATTTGTACGGGCACTACTGACAGCGTACGCCTCAAGCCACTTCGAAAAATTGTCAGTGACTACCACTATAAATTGTTTCCCATTAGTTGACTTAGGGTACAGTCTCATTAAATCGAGGTACACTGTCTCGAAAGATTTTCTCGGCAGGCACGGCTGCTGTTGTTGCCGGCCCTGCGGCTCTTAAACAGATTGCACTTCTGACACTTTTGTACTAAACTGCGCACTTTTTTCGTGAGTCCTGGCCAAAAGAAGTGCTCCATTATGTTCTGCACTGTCTGGTACACCCCGGGGTGTCCTGCTATGCTGCCACTGTGCATGGGCGAACACCTGATCCTGCGCACACATAGGAACATACACCCTCCATTTCCCCGGGTTTTCCAGCGAGCATGTTTCTAACCTGCCGTTCACGACCTGCCAGTTCTCTACCATTCCTGTTCACTGCTGCATCTTGTCTTGCTTGAATTGGCAACCCTGCTCCGCTTGCTTTACTTGCTCAAACAATTCCGAGATTCAAATGTCATTTTCTACGGCACTCGCTTGCTGTATGCTAAGTTTGGAAATAATCCCGTCGCCTGGCGGAAGGATCTCCTCCCACTCATCTTGCAAAATGACCTGCAGTTTCGGTGTACGCGATAACGTGTTCGCTAATTAAGTCTCTTTTCCTGCTACTTGTTCCACACAGAAATCAAACAATTTATGATGCAATGCCCATCTGGTTATTTTACTTCGGGCCTCATGCATATTATGTAGCCAGAGCAGGCATCTGTTGTTTGTGCGTAATGTAAAGTGCTGGTACTTAAGTATGCCCTGTATTTTTTTTATATGTCCAGATTACAGCAAGACATTAACATTTGTTGATATTGTAGCGCCTCTTGATAGGGCCTAGCTTGGCGCTAGCAAACTCAATTACGTTTCTTTCACCACTGTCTGCTAGTTGGTATAGCACTGCTCCTACTCTTTGCTGGCTCACGTCTGTTTGTAAATACAAGTGCTTGCCCGCCTCATATATCACCAGTGTGGGATACATTTGGAATTTTTCCTTGATTTCCTGAAAAGACTGCTCCGCTTCATCTGTCTATTGGAATTTTTTTTGTGGTGAAAAATTTGTCAGTGGTGCTGTTATGACTGAAAATTTTTTAATATGGTCTCTTAATCAATTTATTAGTCCGAAAAATGTTCGTAACTGTTTTCTCGTTTTTAGCTGCAGGTACTCTACAATTAATTTCAATTGTTATGAATTTGGCTTATTTCCCTCTGGATATATGGCATGCCCTATAAAGTCAATTCTGGTTTTTTCTAAGTGCCATTTTTTCAGTGCACATGTCAGCCCATTAATAGCTAGTCTATCTAGAACTACATATAGATGGTGCAAATGCTCCTCCCACGTGTTGGACCATACAATCACAATGTCCAGATAGGCCATGGTGTACTCGCCTATTAAACCATCCAACACACGCACCATCATGGATTGAAAGGTGGCTGTGACACACTTAAGTCCAAAGGACAGATCTGGAATTGGCATCTGTCTGGCGCAGTGAGTGCTGTTTTTATGGTCTTTAATTTTTACCAGTACTTGCCAATAACCACTTTTTAAGTCAAGGGATGGCAATCTTTCCCCGTCCTAATGAGCTAAGAGCATCTATTACACTTATCTGGCGGTAATGAATTTTTGTATCTTGATTTAACTGCCTAAGTCGTCACAAAACACCACGTGCCATCCTTTTTAGGTGCGAGCGTTATTGCGGTGTTGTACATACTGTCTGTTGGCTCTATAGGACCGACGTTTAGCATTTCCTGGATCTGTTGTTTAATTATTGTTGACTAGGGTTGTAAATAACTCTGTGGTGGTGTCCGTGTGGGTTCTGCTTCTAACTGTATATCATGTTCTGCAGCTGTGGTTCGGCGTAGAGCGTCAAGTGTACTGAATACATCCTTACGTTCGTTTAACAAGCATTGAAAAGCGGCTTGGTGTTCGGGCGGTATGTTGTGGTCAAGACCACTCAATATGATGTGCAGTAAATTACTTGCCGGTTTCCTGTTCAGATTATAAACAATACATCTTTCTTTCTCACCAAAATGTATTATGCAGGCAGCCGATTCCATAATTTTGTTTTGCTCGGATAACCATGAAATTCCTAAGATGGTATCCTCCCTGTTCTACTGCAGTACTGTTCTAATTGTAAGTGGCTAATCTAATGACAAAATTAACAGTTTCTACGTCTTACGATTTTACGAATTCTGGCCTAATGAAATTGTGTGATGCTCCGGTGTCAACTAACACTCGACACTGATGCCCATTCACTTTTACAAGGATTAGGATAAACTGCTGTTCGCCATTACTGATCTGCTGCAATAATGCCTGTTGTGTCTGGTACTATGGTGTCCGATGTGGATCAGGGGTGGAAGAGACGCCCGGCCTCCTCACCCCTGCATACCATTTCCCAGCTTCTTTCTTGCTGCTTCCTGGATGAGTGGTAGGTGAGAATTGTTGAGGCATTTGTTATGCCGGTGTAGGGCAATACAGACACGAATGTCGCAGTGGTGGATTCTGATCCTATGCACGTGACTGCACTCCCGCACTGTGCATTGTATCTGGCTCTTCCTGCCTCCTCTCTTTCTGGTACGTCTGTCTGTTCACTGGTGGTCGAAAAAAAATTGGTGTAGGTTGGCCAAACTGTTTGTTTTATTATTGTACTGGTTGTGGGGCGACGTGTTCCCGCGAGTCTCTTTACTCGTGATGCCATCGAACTACTCCCAGATAGTGATGTGGTTGCATTCCAGTAAAATTGCGGTGTGCATGGCGTCTTCAATTGTCCCGTTCAGTAGCGGTATCAATGCTGCCCTGAATTCTGGCCTTGCTGTTTCCGCAATAATTTCCAAGACTTCCCGTCCCGGCAACCTCGGGTGAATCCAGCGGATCAGGTGCATCTTGCGTGTGATGAATGCAGTTAGAAGTTTGTTTGGCTGCTGCTCTTCTAACGTGATGCGGCTCTGTGCCTGAATAGAGCTGAGCACACCTCTGAAATGGCTCTGGAAGGCACAGCAGAACTCTTGCCATTGTAACCCATAATACTTTAGCGATTTCACTAAGACTGTCTCTCTCCTTGGAGCTGTACACCAACACAGCCAGCCCATTCCTCTTGCCTTACACCATACCTAAAGAGCCTGCGGGCGCAGTCCTTTAGGAGGGCAGTGGGGTCCTCTGATGTTCCCGCAAATGTGGGCAATATCTGAAATCTGCTAGGCGTCCTCACATGTGCTTGTCCTGGCTGTGTTATGTTGTTTGACTCAGCGGTTCCTGTTTCCCTAGCCGGTTCCATTGCGGTTTTTGTTGACTGTAATACTTCTACTTGCAGTGCCATATAAGGCATGGTGGATGGTATGGTCGGGTAAGGTGTGGTTAATGATGGTAGTATAGATGGGTACATCAATGTCGGGTACATGGTAGGCAATGGCGGTAAATAGGTACTGATAGGTAATTATGGTAATGGAGTTGCATTAGGATGGGGTGGGGGTAATACCAATGGTTGCTATATTCCTCCGCTCACCACGTGCGTGCTGTTGGTGTGTGGGTGTTGCTCTCCTGCTTACATTTCCGCCGTGTATGCAAGGCGTTCCTCCCCTCCTGCGACTTGTGCAACACTTTCCTGCTTTTCCTCCCTCTTGCTCATTACGTCCGCTTGCCAATTGAAATTTTGAATATTCCTCTCACTACTGCTTGCTTGGATGACATGTTGACGTTAAGTCCTGAATTTGTTGTACGTTGCATTGTCTATTACTGATGTAACAGTCACCACATGTACCACCTGCTTGCTGTTTGCTCTTTTTCGCTAAAGCATTGCTGGTGGAATTTGGTTTGACAGTTCCGGCAATGTAGGAGAATTGCCCCTTGTCCATCACAAATGACGTTATCACAATAACGTGGTGTGTGATAGTTGAGAGTGTCTGATTCTATCTTGATTATTCGCGATTGCACTGTTTCTGCTTGTGAATTTTCCTGTGACACCACTGTTTCCACTGTGCACGGTTGTTTGTTGTCAAGTCCGGTCGATGGCCACGACAACATTTCATACCTCCCCGAATTCGTCAACAAAGTCCAATGGGAGTGCTTTGAGGCACTGTAAGCACAATGGTGTGGGTGTCGCGGTGTAGCTGGCTATTTTGACATACACAGCCATGTGTGCGGCACGGATGACTGTGAAATTATTAGAAAAGTAAATATTTAACAAATCTGCTCATTTTAACACTTCGATGCATTAAAAAAAATAGAAAGCGAAATAAATAGGCCCCATTTACATTATCACAAATAGTTACCTTAACACTTTTCATTTAATGTGAACATATGGAATTACTTTCCATCCATTACTACCATCTTTACTGGGCACATGTTACTCAGTGCGTCTGTTATAATATATGCAGGCAGGGGCAGTGGCTTTTTTCTGAAGTTGATTTCAAAAGTGCTCACTTTATCATGAACAGACTTTACACTAAAACTGTTTTTTATTTACATGGATGGTTGTATAAACGATACATATTTGACCCCATGTTTATGCATGTTATGTGTAATGTATGGTGACCTATTTACACACATCTCCAAGGAAATACTATACACCATAGGATGCAAGCTGATTGTTGCGCAAGTCAAATACATTGATTGTTACTGTGAATGACTCTCTTGCATGTCCTCACTTGGCAGTCGACGTCCTGCTACATGCCAGTATTTCATGAGCCACAATTGACTGTTGTACCTACAGTACAATTCAGATGGTCAGTAGGTTTCCAACCATCTAATATAAGTCTAGGATCTCACACTTGCCAACTGAGACACATCCAGTCACAGTTGCTGATACTGTTTTTCAACATGTGGTGCGTTGCTGTTTACAGCAATGCCTCAAGGCACTACATTCTCTCAGCACTGACCTTGAGTTACAATTGATTCACACCACAACTGGCAAGTTCTTCATTGTAACTAAATGGATTTCAGAAATGAAAATACTCAAAATAATAATATTTTTATTTGCCAACCTTGAATAATAATGGAACTTTTAAAATGTTCAGAAACCCGTATAAAAACTACTGGTGCTACACAAAAAATATAGCTATCTATTTTAAAATCCAAGATACTGAACAGAAAATTTTTAACATAGGCCTATATTTGGTCTTCCTAAGACAAAATTTCATGCACTGTAGTAGAGAGATTATGGCAGCTTTTAACATTATGGTCTTGAGAGCAGATGAGAATGGTGCAGCGCCAGAATGCAAAGGCAGGGGAAATAAGAAATTCCAGAGAAAACCTGTGGGTCAGCATCCCACGTGTAAAAATTCTGGAATGACCCCGCCAGGAATCGAACCCGGTTCACCTTAGGGGGAGGCAAGTAGTCTGACCACTACACCACCGTGGCCCCAATTCATGCACTGATCCACCACACTTGTCACTTTCCAATTCTGAATTCTCCTTATAATCTAGACCTCGTAATTTGCCAGCGGTGTCGGACAGGATTTTTTTTTTACATACATGTTGTGTACATGTACATTACACCTGTACAGGTATTTTTTGTTTAACAAAATTATTTTTGTGTAAAACTTTCATTTTTATTTGAGAAAGTAATACGACTCCTTAGGAACACAATTTATTTATTCACTGCAAAATCTACCACAATTTTATATATAATATAATACAGAATTATATATAATATAATTTGAGATGTATAAACATACCTGCATATACGACAAAATGCAACTTTCACATGTCGTGATTGGCCAGGCAAATGTTTGTTCCACAACGTAAATAGTTTTGATTTTGTAAACATGGACAAAATTATAATACAATGAAATATTGCTACGTTTAAAAGCTATATGTTATACTATTATCAGGTAAGAAGTTACCAATTTATGTACTGATCGTATGGCAGCGTTCAGTGAGCATACTTTGTATCCCACACATCGCAGTCACGTGACACTGGTGTCAGGAGGAGGAGACCACTCGTTGGCCTTTCGCAAAGTCCAAAATGCCATGGTTAACTATTGTAACCTTAAATCTAATTGTTAAAAATTCAGATGTAGATTTTCACCAACATATTTTCTTTAGTCCCCATAATGGGAAAGAAGGGAAAAAAACAAGCAAATACTATGTAAACATTGCACCAACAGGTTTCTTATCTGATGCATAATTTGCATGTTATTTTCCATTAATGTCTCAAAATTGCTAGTAGGATTTACAAACCATGTGTTTAGTCACAAGTAAAACTAAATTAAAAAAATTGTATTATAAAAGTGAATGTGAAATTTGGATCATCACCTAAGTCCAAGATTTTACAGTGTGCATGACTAGTGGTAGACCTACGATGGGTATGGAGAATGGTTCCCAGTAGGCGCTGTGAACTGCAAATTATGCCTACCACTTTTGATGGAAGTTCAATTTTATCTACCAAACATAGAAAAAATAGACAAAAATTTAGCAAATGTGCAGAACAGGAAGGGTATTTCCCAACAATTTGTAAAAGTTGAATCTACAGCAACAAAGCAGCTTAAAAAATAATATAAAGAACATAAAAAAAAAAGAACTTGTGATATTGGCTTACAAATTTTTAATTAAGAGCTCATATTCCACTATCATTTGGATCATACAGATATGTGCTAGTCTCACACCAATTCTAAACAAAATTCAGGTTCTTGGCTGACTATTCAGTTCATAAAATCATATTTTATCCAAATCTTGATCCACAGCATACAATAGTGGAGATTTCATAAGCTACAACTTTTCAAAGTTAAATAGGCTAAGAATTTGAAAGGTTCCGGTAGTCAACAATGTTGTAGTTTGAAGACAACCAAAACTTATCATCATTAGGACCTGAACCATGTTAAATACAGGTACACTAAAAGTAATCTTCCTTACACACCAAACCTGTTTTTTAATTATTAAATACGTAATCTAATTAAGTATACCCCTCAGTGAGCATTAGCTGTACTGGTGCTGTTTGTACCAAATAATGAAATTACTTGACAGTATAAAAATATTGTGTAACAGTATGTTTGTAGAACTGTCCAGGAAAGCAAGATATTTTATTGTGTAATAATACTTTCAGCACAGTATAAAAATACTATGGTCAGTACGTTGTTACATTTTTTAAAATAAATGTTTGTTTTGTCAAGTTGAAAATGACTGAACAGTATATGTATTCTGAAAGTTTGAAAAGTATGGAACAGAACTTACAGTTAAGAAACAAAAACAGAACACAAAACTGTTTTCATAGTGTTTTTTTCAGTAGGGTTAGCCAGGACTACTACATCTTTATACGGGTGAGACAGTATTCACCAGTCGGACACCATTCCTGAACTTTGGTTTTGTGTAACCTTCAGTGTTCACAGCATCCCTCCGTCGACTCACAGGCTTTTTATTTTTAATTTTGTGTCAAGTGATCTTGTTAGCGCCATTTTAGCTTTTTTTTTTCCGCAGCTATGGCCACTTGCAGGTCTTGTGAACCAGATCAGTTTTCGTTCACCTGTACATGTGTGTTTTGCATACGTATTTATTCAATAAACTATTTACTGTACTTCAAAACATGTTATACTCGGACAATATCGAACCATGTCAAATGCAATATCACAATTGATGCAGACATGAAGTCAATTATAACACTATATTTATGTTCCCCACCACAGATCAAGAAATTATGGACATTGACGGTATGTAGTGGTCTCAGGAGCAGGGAGGAGGGAGGTTTGACTTACGATACCAGGTTTTAGAATACAGTAGAAAGCCGATTATCTAGACTTGTTTGAAAAATAAAGAGAATAGTAAAAACACGGAAGTCTCTTTTGTCACAGTGTTTCCCTTACCCACGGAGGAGAGAGAAACACTTGTGTGTGCTCTTATGATGTGCCGTTTCACGTGTTGTTCACAGTGAACACGTCTGGAAGGAAGGTGGTTATTGTCAACTGATTTATTTTTTGTACAGTTTCTGTTTTGGATAAGTTAGTATTCTATGCATGTTTAATCAGTTTTACGTTGTGTGAATTTATCCTCCCCCCCAACAAATTTCCATGATCCAAATTTTTGGTTACCTATCCGAATTACCTTTGGTCACTATTAGTCGGGATAATCTACTTTCCACTGTATTTGTAGAGATGCAAAGGGTGCCAGAGCACGAGAGACTCATCCAGGGTGTGGGCTGTGTTCACCCACGCGGCTCTCCTCATTTCATCCTGCAATGAGGTGACATCGTTGTAATGATGCAATAAACCTGTTATGCCTATTTAAATTAGAAAACAAAATAAAATAAGCTAGAAAGATTATTACTTACAGGGGGTGGCTATGTCCTGTACCGTGCCGTGTTAACAAGTGAAGCCAGTTTATAGCGTGGAGTTAGGGAGTTGTTTTCCAGTAAAAAAAAGGTCACGTGATCAACCAACAGTAGCCAAAAACATTGTATCTGCCTATATTTCACGTGTATTTTGATGAATATTAAAATCAACATAAATTAATATACAACCGTTTTTTTTACCTAAACGATAATATAAATAAAGTGTGAGTGTGTTTGTCTCAGATAACTAGATATAAATTTTGCTGTTAAATATGTGAAGTTATCAATTATTTACATTTAAATGGAAGTGTTGTACACAGTGTTTTTGTTGATTTGCTTCCCATTCCCTATATATTTGCCTTGAAAATATTCCAGGAAATAATTTTCTGACGATTATAGGAGCTTTTCAAAGTTATGATAAAACTTAAAACGTACTAAAATCGAATATAATACCCTATTGAAGTCGTCTGCCAGTGCGTTACAAGCGAAGCAGCTATGCAGGAGAGAGACAACTTTAGTTTACATTGAAATTGAACAGCCTTGCGAGTGCTATATGAACTCACTAGTTCTGAATTATCTCTAAATTTGTGCTATTCTTGCGTTTGCGAACTACAATCTATTATTTATTCAGCGACCAACGAAAACTAATATTAATGTATGAAAATGTGTATGAGCTGGGCCATGCAATTCCAATGTTTAGTGTATTCGTATCTACCGTGGATACATTCGTGAAAGATAACGCACAATTATTGTGTGTATAGGGATATGTTATCTGTGTAAGTTTGTAAATTGAAAATTGCAGTGTGTTTAATTTTTGCAAGTGCGATTGCAATTACTACTAACGCGCCCTGTAAGTTGCAGACTCGTTAGAGGTACAGACACTTTTATAAAACTGCAGATAACATATTTTTGTAAATGCAGATTTGCTATTTCAGTGTAGGAGTTTATGGAATTTATTTGTTAGTAATGGCAAATCATCTCCTAACCCAATACAAGGCTACACATAAAAACGCCGCTCTTACAATTTTTTTCTCCCAAAGTCAGCAGAGTTGCAGTGACAGACAACAAATCAGCTGTTTATCAATACAAGAATATAGGCCTACAACCAAATCAGTTCGTATATTTTTAATAACTACTGAATGTAGCCTTCACGATATGCAATTTCCATGGTTTCTCGAACTCACTCCATGCAATTTCTGATGTGACTCAATAAAAACAATTTATCCAATTTCTTCCTCGTATTCCCTTAATTGTGTTCTTGGTTTATCATTCTCTAATGAACCTGCTGTCGACAAAATGTTAAATTAAATAAATAAAGTTCACTTGTACGTTTAGATGGTTATGTATTTAATGGTAGCCTGTAATCATTACAGTAAATTACATATTTATACATTTTATAATTTTCCAAAGGTAGTCAAAATAAAGAAAACTTAGATAAAGCCAATCTTTTCCTATAACATCATCTGCAAAATAGAAAAAAACATAGCATAATTTTCTTTAAACTCTATTTCACCCTTCTTAATGATTTTAAAAATTCAAATTTTGAGGGCAACTAATTGGACATAAGCTTATTCGAATATTGATGATGAATCATGGACATTCAAATGAAAATCTAAAATATATAAAAGCCTACTTATAAATAAAAAATGGGATGATGTTCACAGAACAACCACGGACTGCAAAACTACCACAAACAAAATTTTCTACAGCCACCATGAACAACCTCTCCAGAATAAACATAATTTATATATTAACTGAACCAAACATTGCCTGGAACAGTTTTATTAATACATTTCTTTGTCATTTTAACCATGCCTTTCCACTCAAATCTGTAAAATGTAGAAGTAGCTCGAAAATAAAATGTATTAGTAAAGGTCTGGCAGTCTCAGGAGAGAGATTAAAAACAATGCGTCAAATGCTAAGAACCCAAGGAAAAACAAAAATTATACTGTAAACAATACGAAAAATTATGTAACAAGTTACTCGGAGTAGCAAAGCAGAAATACAATGGGGAAAAAATAGCCTCCTCCTCAAAGAAAACAAAAGCAATGTGGAATATTATTAATAATGAATTAATCCGTAGGCAAGGACCTGTTAACCTTTCTTTGAAAGTTTATGGTATCAAAATCGAAAATAGCAAGGAAAAATCTAATAGTTTTAATGACTATTTCACACACATCTCACTAAAATTTCAAAATCAACACAGAGCTACAAATATTACCTGAACACATACCCCAAAGACCTAAACACTTGGAATGCTAACACACTGTTTTTCACACCTATCTCTGAAGAAGACGACATAATTGTAATTAAAAATTTGAAAAGCAAAAGTTCCTGTGGAATTGATGACGTACCTTTTAAAAGACAATTCTCAACAAGTATATTCACAGATCTTTTTAATTTATTTGCATTTTTCTACATTACAAGTTATAGCAGGACATACATTATTGTTGATACCCTTGAGCTTAGCTCGTATGGGGATCTTTAAAAAAAAAAAAAAAAAAAAAAAACAATTACTACGACATTAAGATGACGGACAAAGACTGGAAAATAAGTTTTAAAAAAATTGCAGCTAAGAAGTAAGCATAATAGACATACTTACTAGTGAGAAATACATACAATTTACACACACATTCCTAAAAAAAAAAAAAAAAAAAAAACTAGAGATAGAACAAGTTGCACATTATTAGACATTCCCTTTAGGTATGTACTATTGCTAATATGGCAAGACAGATGGCCAGTATTTTATGTTAGTTAGTAGGATACATTTCAGTTTTTTTTTAGGGCCACAGGACTTTTACAACTTTTTAGATCATTAATCACGGAGTTTAATAACTTATACCCCTGAAAGGTGGATGCCGACTTGCCATACTCAGTCCGAACACTACATAAAAGCTTCCCACTTGGGTTTCTGGTGGCATGGTCATGTTTGGCTCTATTTATGTCAGGGTCAGCAGGGCACTTACACCTATCCTGTGAAAGAATTAGGTTATATTCATATATTCCCTTGATTGGCAACATTTTGTAAATTCACTATATGTCTTTGCTAGGAGTTATTTTGGGTAAATTGAAGACAGGCTTAATGCACTTGTTTTGAATTATCTGTAAAGGATGGAGAATAGTTTTTCTCGCAGCACACCACAAGGAGATCATGTATCTAAGATGACTGTGGACCAAAGAATCATAAATTATTCTTTTAATGCCTAAGTCTACACTATGTAATCTGTTTAAAACATTAGCTAGGGGGAGGATTTTGTGAATCACTTTATTTACATGTACGCTACACTTC
The DNA here is from genome assembly GCA_029891345.1 of Dryococelus australis. Taxonomy (NCBI): domain Eukaryota; kingdom Metazoa; phylum Arthropoda; class Insecta; order Phasmatodea; family Phasmatidae; genus Dryococelus; species Dryococelus australis. The sequence goes on along the minus strand of CM057007.1, from coordinate 75,578,505 downwards.
AAGTGTTTGTTTATGTAAAGACCAAGATATTTAACATATTGAACTCTCAAGATAGGGTAGCCATTAACTGACAGTAAAGAGGATGAACTCATGGAATGCTGAGGAGCTCTAAATACCACAAATTGAGTTTTCCCAGTATATATTACACGTCTATTGCTGGTACGGCTAATGTTAGAATATGCTGCAGCAGTATGTGACCCGTATGTGGAGGTGGAGGTGCGAGAACTGGAAAAGGTGCAGAGAAAGGCAGCAAGATGGTTGAAGGGTAGGTGGAGAAGGCAAGGGCAGGATGATGATGATGAAGGGAACTATAGGCCATCAGTGATGACGAAAGAAATGGGGTGGAGCTCATTGAAGGACAGGAGGAAAGTTGAACGGTTAGTCAGGATGTACAGGGTGATGAATGAAGAGGGAGGATGGGGAGGGCTACACTGCAAGCTAAGTAAGGGGGTGTTTAGAGGAAGAGGAAACAACAGTGAGAAGCTTCAGAGGGTGTGGAGGAGAACGTAGCGGGGTAGGCAGTCCATGCTTGTGAGGGAGTGGAATATGTTGAGGGAGGAATTGGTATCTGTGAGAGGGGTTGGTAAATTCTGGAAAAGGAATTGGTTGGATGAAGGAGAGTTGAGAGAGCTTGCCACCGGGCGGTAGCCTAATTGCGAGTGTATGTAAATATACAAAATATACATAAAAAAAAGTACATTTCACAAGAATTTTTTCAATTGATTCTAAGATATGTAGCTAGTGTGTCTAGATCATTCTGCATCCCAGTTGCCAACCGTTGAGGATTAGTATAATCACAGTAGGATACAACTGTCATTGGCAAAAAGCGTAAGTGAACCATTTAAGCTTAAGCTATCAATGTCATTTATGTAAATCAGAAATAATAGAGGCCCCAGAACACTCTCTTGAGGAACACCAACACTGATACGCTGAGGTAAAATTTAAGTTTGATTATATGAACATACTGATAGCGGTTAGTTAGATAACTTCTAGAGAGCTTTAATGCCACACCCCTTACACCATAGTACTCTAGCTTTTGTAGTAATATGGCATGGTCGACCATGTCGAAAGCCTTACATAAGTCTATAAATATGGCACCAGCTACCTTGTTTTTATCTATAGTTTTTCGAATGCTGTCAACTAATTTAGTAGCTGCAGCCTCTGTATTACAGTTCTTTCAAAAGCCAAATTGACAGTTAGTTATAATATCATTCACTTCAAGAAATTCAGCTAGTTGCAGTTTGATGGCAGTTTCAAAAACTTTGTTAACGACACTTAGCCCCGAGATTGGCCTATAGTTATTACAGTAACTGATTTGTTATTCCCCGACTTCAAAACTGGTATGATCTTGGTTATTTTAAGCATATTTGGATAGACTCCATCAGTAAATGACTGATTATCACATGTACTAGCATAGGTATGAGATAAGTTTTACAGGATCCTAATAGGTATGTTGTCAGGGTCTTGGCTTTTTCCTTGAAGTTTATTTATGATGAGATCAATTTCACTTTCATCCACAGGTGCAATAAAAATGGATGATGGATATCTGTCTAAAGTTTGTAGCTTATTAATGTTTTCAGGAGTGTCAGGAAAACCTTTTTAAAGATTATTAGCGCCAGATGCAGCCAAATGCTGACAGAAGACATTTGTTATTTCTTGTGGATCATGTATCACTTTATTATCCTGGGTGGAAAGGGACTCAATGGTGGAACATGACCTATGAATTCTCCCAAGGATGTAGTTTATATTTTGCCAGACTAGCTTGCCATTACCAGAGCAATTTACAAACATTTTGTTGTAGTAGATAGCCCTAAGATTCCTTTTGAGTGAGGTATCCTATTATTTAATTGACTTGGCTGCTGATGGAAACATTAGATCTTTTCCTCTTGAATTTTTTGAACAATAGGTCCCTTTCCTTAACCAGTTTCATAAAGTCACTAGTGGCCCATGGAGTTAGACTGTACTTATTCTTATATTTCGTGTCACTTTATAGTTACAGAAGCCAGATGAATAGAATCAGTAATCAAACTTACTATATTTGCGAGGTTTCCGTTTACATCAGAGGTAAAAACCGATGCATACATACATACATACACTTGCAATTAGGCTACCGCCCGGTGGCGAGCTCTCTCAACTCTCCTTCACCCAACCAAATCCTTTTCCACTCCCTTCCTGAATTTACCAACCCCTATCACAGATACCAATTCCTCCCTCAACACATTCCACTCCCTAACAGACCTCACAAGCATATACTGCCTACCCCGCTCCGTTCTCTGCCACACCCTCTAAAGCTTCTCACTGTTGTTTCCTCTTCCTCTAAACACCCCCTTACTTAGCTTGCAGTGTAGCCCTCCCCATCCTCCCTCTTCATTCACCACCCTGTACATCCTGACTAACCGTTCAACTTTCCTCCTGTCCTTCAATGAGCTCCACCCCATTTCTTTCATCATTACTGATGGCCTATAGTTCCCTTCTTCCTCATCATCCTGCCCTTGCCTTCTCCACCTACCCTTCACCCATCTTGCTGCCTTTCTCTGCACCTTTTCCAGTTCTTGAACCTCCACCTCCACATACGGGTCCCATACTGCTGCAGCATATTCTAACATTGGCCGTACCATTGTGCCATACGCTTTCTCCTTCACCTCACAGCTGACTCCATTCAGCACCCTTCCCAGCATACCCAGAGCCCTTCTTCCCTTTGCAACCACCCTCTCTACCTGTTTTTTCCACCTGAGGTCTCCCTGCAGTACTATCCCTAGATACTTATATTCTGCTGCTTCTTCTATCTCTTGTCCCTCCCATCTGTACATGTCCCTGCTTATCATATTCTTCCTTGTGAACCTCACTACCTTAGTTTTACTTACATTTATCTTCATTTTATTTTTTCTGGTCCACAACCATATCTTATCAATGTCTGCCTGCAAATTTCCACCCCCTCTCCCACCTCAGCATATACAACACAATCATCTGCAAACAATCTGATTTTTCCTCTAATCCCCAAACCCATGTCATTTACCATTATGGTAAATAACAAAGGACCCAGCACGCTTCCCTGTGGTACCCCTGACGTAACCCCCTCTTCCTCTGATATTGCCTCCCCCACTTTCACCCTCTGCCTTCGCCCCCTGAGAAAGTCCCCTATCCATTCCACTACCCTCCTGTCTGGTATCAGCGCCTCCACTTTCCTCATCAATGTTCCATGGGGCACCTTATCGAATGCCTTCTCAAAATCTATGAAGCAGGCATCCACCTGCTTCCCCTCATCAACTACCTGCACCAGATCCTCTAATAACCCAGCCAGCTGAGTCTCACATGAGTAACCCCTCCTGAAACCATGCTGGGACTCCTCCAACCAATTCCTATTGTTCATTACCCTCACCACATACTGCACCACCAACCTCTCCATTACTTTTCCTGTACTTGATGTGAGACTCACCGGTCGGTAGCTGCCAGGCCTCCCCCTATCCTCTCCCTGCTTGTGTATAGGTACCACCATAGCATCCTTCCAATCTTGTGGTAACTTATCCTCTCCTAAGGACTTTTTAAACAGCACTTCTAAATATTTCGCCAACTCCTTGCCACCAAACTTTAGTACTGTGTTTCCTATCCCATCTGGTCCCCCTGCCTTACTGCTCTCCAAACCCCTAATTACCTTTTCTATCTCCCACTCCCTCATCTTAAACTCACTATACATCCCCCGAACCCTGTTTGTCCCCCTATTCCAACCCTCCTTTACCTCAAACACTGACAAGTACTGTCCTTGCAGCATCTCCGATTTTTCTTGGTCATTTGTCGCATGCCTACCATCCCTTCCTGTTAGCAGAGGGATCCCTTCCTCTCCTCCCCTTAACCGCCTAACATACCAAACAATTTCCCCCATTCCTTGCCTTTTCCTTCTTCCACCATGTTTCCCAGAAATATATTCTTTGCCTGTTTGATCTTCCTTTCAAGCTCCCTACCCAATTGTTTCATCAATTCTTTAGATCATATCGTCCCTTCATTTCTCCACTTGGCATGTAATTTTCTGCACTTCTTCTTCATTTTCAAAATCTCCTGTCCATAATATGGTGGATCTCCCCCAGTCCGTAACCTTTTCATTGGCACAAATTTCTCCAACATAACCGCCATTAATCTTCTAAACTCCCTCCACAACCCCTCTAGACCATTTTTTAAACCTCTCTCTCAGGAAGATTTCTGCCTCCTTCTTGTCTCTCCCATACTGCCACACCAACCTTTCTGCCATTTGCACTTCTCTCATCCTGCCAATCCCAATTTCTACAACCGGAATATGATGGTCGCTTATACCATCCAATACTATTGCACCAACTACAGCATTCCTAGGTCTGACCAACACCACATCCAGCACTGACCCAACACCCTCCTCATTCCATCTCGTAGGTATTTCTACTATCTGGACTAATCCTCTGTTGACTAACTGTGCTGCCATTCTCTGCATCATGCTACCCATTCCTTCTGCACCCTCTACCCATTTCACCCCTGGCATATTCAAATCCCCTGCTACAACAACCCACTGCCTGTCCTTTAGTCTATCGACCCTCTCCTTGATCATCTCAATTGCCTGCCATCCCTGTCCTGGTGGTCTATATGCTGCCAGCAAAGTAATACTCCTATTACTACTACCACTCAATTTAATTTCCATTACCTCGACATCCTCACTAACCCATTCTACACCCCCCCCCCCCCCTTTTAGCCCTTTCCTTACACACACCATTATTCCTCCTCCCCTCCCATACCTGTCTCTTCTGAAGATGGTGAACTCATCCTGCCTACACTCTATGTCCGGTACTTCCTCAGTCAACCAAGTCTCCACAGCTACCACTATATCCGCCCCATATCCTTCAACCTTTCCCCAGAAGCCCTCCAGCTTGTACACACTGCTACAGTTCACCACCATTATCTTTATACTAGTACTCTGCTTTACCATCCTACATTGCTTACCTCCTATCTCCACCCCTGCGGCCTCATCAACGCTATCCTCTCCATTTCTCTCCACTTCCGTTTCTTTGCTTCTAACTGATTGCTATTTCAACAACTGCTGCTCTGCCCTGACCCTCTCCATGCAGCCAGCTACTTCTCTACCTAGCAGGTCACCTAGAATCCTCTTTCCCTGTTCGGTCAGGTGAACCTGGTCCCTCCCTACACTTTCCCAGCCTACCCATTTCCTACTATCTATAAATTTAGCCCCCAAATCCTTACACACCCTCTCATATACCTCACTCGCAGCCACTGCCTTCCTATAGGATACTCCTTTCCTAACCAGCACGCCACTGACTACTGCCCTAGCTCCAGGAAACTTCTCCCGCACTTTCCTCAGCAATCCCCCGAGGTCCTACTCTACCTTCTGCCCCACCTCCCTATGAGCCAGGTACAGAACATTGCATTTTCCTTTCAGAATGTTTTGTTGTTTGTAGTAGTCAGTTCTGATGAAGTCACTGTCTTGTCTAGGGGCAGCATACATAGGTAGTTGGACTAAGATAGCACGGTGGTCACTTATAGCTGTATTTATTGTGAAAATATTAACGCATTCATTAGTTACATTAGACAGAAAGTGATCTATTACAGTTAAAGAATTATCAGCTACTCTGGTGGGTAGGTTGTTCAAAATCTGAAAGCTGTTGGTACTGGAGGTGTTAATATAAGGATTAGACAAGGAGTGGTTCAAGATGTTGATATTACAATCTCCAGGTGCAAAGCTAATAATAGAGTTACACTAATTTAGATCCTTGTCAACTACTGGTAGAAATTCATTTACGCTAATTGAGGGAGGTTTGTAATACTCTCCAAATCTGACTTTGCGATAGTTTCTCAAATTATGCAATTCAGCCCACACTGAGTAGTGGCCTTTGTTGTGTACAGATATCAAAGTGGGATTATACTTATTTCTAACATACAGAGCTGCACCGCCTCCAATAGCATCATTTTTACAAGCAAAGTATGCAACATAACCAGGTAAGTTGTAATATTGAGTATCAATAGTTTTTAGCCAAGTTTCTGAAACATCATCATCTGGGTAGTGACCTAGTTGAGTGATGCAAAGCTTTAAGCTATCAAATTTGCTTATTTGGCTCCGCGAGTTGATAAGTAGGAAAAATATATATTTTAGGTTAGATTCACCTCGTTCATCGGGAAAAATTAATTTACAATCACTATCATTAGTAGGCCTATTTAGTTGACATTCACTAAAACTATCGACTTCAATATTATGCACAGATTCACAAAAAGTCGCTTCTTCATCAAACCCGAGTTCACACTCTTCCATGGTTGTTCTTGATGACTTCCTCCAGGGACGAGGTATCCTTCACATGCACAGTGTCTTGTTTCTTGACATAAATTTTCCCTCGGAAAGTCCAGGCTGCTACGATATTTATTCTCTTCTTCTCTTCAAGGGCATGGGGAAGTAACTGCTTATTAAATGCTGTTAAGTGATCATTGAGGTAAATCTGTGCAGCTGGGCCATCAATGACCACTTACCACTTCATTAATATACAAGGGTCCCTTGGTCTTACGTTTTGCCATTAATGAGATCTTGTTCTCCTTGCACAAACCTCTCAATTACAGCAGGAGCAATTTTAGTATTCTTAGGTTGTCTTAACCTATGGCATCCATCAAGGTCTTGATCCAGAATAGGGAAACCTATCACCTCACCTATCTTCTTTACTATTGACTTGCAATCTTCATTTTCCAGCCGTGGAACTCAAAAAGCAAGTCTATGTCCCTTCTTTGCTTTTTAAGCCTATCAGTAATAAGTTCTTGCTCCTTTATCTTTCCAAACTCACTGTCGACGTTTGTAAAATTGGCAAATTTGTTTTCCAGTTCCAATTTCAGTGCTTCAACACTTTGTGTTAAGCTTTGTACAACCACATGTAGATGTTCCATTGAGGCCACGTGCGTGGCCTTGCAGCGATCACACATGTACGGCATCACACTTTTTTCAAGCACATTAAAACTTTTGTCAGTAATACCGATGCAGCTTGTGTGAAACCACATAGCATTTCATCTCACAGAACACGGCCTTATCCAATTCACTTACAACTTTTTTTTTTACAAGAACCGCAAAGATCATTTACACTGTCTGCCATCTTACACCATATTTTATTGCAAAAACTTTAACAGTGTGGAGAAAGAGGTGTAACCATTAATATGTTTAAATCATATCTTGAAGACAGGAAACAGATCACCTTCATAAGATATGACAAAAATCACATTACAGATGTTATGTCCAATACCAGAACTACTCGTGTATAAGTGTACAGGGATCAATACTGGGACCAAATTGATTCTTAATATTTATTAATGATTTTACAGAAAAAAAATAACCAAAGGCTCAGCTATAATGTTTGCGGATGACACAAAACATTTTGATAACTAGTTCAAATAACGATGTTCTTGAAGAAAATATAAAACAGTGACTGAGATGTCCGGTTGGTTCCAATATAATAAATTAATACCTATTAAATGTAAACAAATATGTGCTCATGAATAAACATACAATGCAGGATGAAAGATGCACAATAGACAGTAAATAGTACTAAATTTCTAGGGCTCAATGTATACAGTAATTTAACATGGAATGAGCATGTAGATAGTGTCTGTAAAAAATTGAGTTTATTGTGTTTTGGGGTACAGACCTTAAAAAAGGTTTGTAATAATAATACAATACTTGCATACTATTTCTCAAATATTCAGCCCATGATAAATTATGAAATATTTTGGGCTAAATCAACAAAATGGAAAAAGGCTTTTAAATTACAGAAGAAAATAGTGCGATTAACAAGTAATAAGGAAAAAGAAGCCATTGTAGGCCGCTATTTATAAATAACAAAATTCTCACTCTTCCATGCATATATATGTACCGTTGTATTCTTTTTTACGTACAAAACATTTAAAAAAAGTTAAAAATAGTGATATACACCATTACTACACCAGACAAGGTAATCATCTTCACATATTATCTTACAGAAACTCAATATTTACATCAAATCCATACTATGCTGGGCAAAACCAAGAAATAGCCTACCCAGGCAATTTAAGTAAATTAATAGTTTACAGAAATTAAAAAGAGCTGTTAAATTATACTTTTTAAATAAGGTCGTCTATTCCATAGAAGAATACTTACATAAAGAAAAATTTCTATAACGCAAAACAAGACTGATATAAGGAGACTTCATGTAAAACCTTGTGTTTCAATCTAATGTAGACTTTACATATTTATACTTTAGTATCCATATGTACATGAATTATAACAACTTGTACTGAAACCAAATGTAGTCTTAACATGTTTGTAGAGTGGCTAGAATTAAGAAGTGTGTAAATTATATTATTTATCTGATATATATTTTTATGTTGATGTAATTGTGTGCAAATATCCATATTGCATAACAAAAATTTTAAAAAATAATAATTGACCAATCTTTCCAGTATATTGGATGTATATGGGATGCAAAAAAAAAGTGTGCTTCGTGGAAAGCAAATACTCTAGCCGCTACACCACCATGGCCTCCATCATCTTAAGACGGGAGGAGTTGAGAAAGGTTTGGTGGTTTGTAACAATCAAGATATTGAGAGCCAATGAGAATGAAATATAGCAGATATGGAGCAACACTGAAATGCACGGGTGGGGAAAACCCTGAGAAAACATGCCAGCAGCATCAATCAGCACAATTCCTATATGTGAAAATCTTTGATTAACCTCACTGGGAAACCAACATGGATCACATTGTTGGAAGGCAAGCATCCTACCAGTATCCCCACCGCAGCCCTCCCCTCTCCCCCCCAACCTTTGGGAAGGGAGGAGAGGAACCTCATTTCTTCAGCGATAATGCTTTTTCTTAGAGGATTGTTTGTTTGTCAAGTTTCTGCAGCATGGTTATGAGATATTGAAACTGAATAGTTTTAAATGATTTCAGAGAATAATTTCACATTAAAAATAATAATTGCACAAGGTGGTAGGTAACAACAAAGAAATTTTGTTCCAAGTGTGGGGAAAGATGTAACACAATTTTTATAGATATAGGGAATAAAATTATCCAGAAATGTCTCCTGTCCCTCCCACTTTTTTTTCTTCTGAAAAATTTCTAAAATACTTGATTGTCCAGTGCAGACAATTCAGTAAGAATTTTAATTTCTGTGTTTTAGTTATGTACCAAGAGCAACTTAACCCTGTCCAATATTGTAGATACAAGAAACAAAATTGTACCCTACTATAAGGGATAAATACGTATAAAACTGTATTGTAACAGAGAACTAATGTAATGTAAAGAGAGGGAATAACTAAAAAGGGATTTGAATTTATTTACCAGAAACCATTTACTATATTGACATTAAATATGTATAAAGGGGATGAATTCATATTGAAAACAAACCTCTCGAGTCATTGTCAGTGTTAAGAATTTAAAATACCAGCAAATAATAATTTATACGTGGCTCAGGAACATGTGAGCTTTGCCTTCCAGATATTCAGTTCGGCTGCTGGACGCTGTATTGCTGCACTCATTACCGATACACAACCTGCAATTCATTACACGACAATGGTAGCACGCTTGTTACACTTTAATCATTTATTCAAAAAATAGTTTTCCACAAATCCTGATATATCTAAAACACTTGCTTATTGTTGGACATACACCAATACTGGTCTGCTGTACACACGAACGGTAGTTTTATGACGAAATTATTTGATTGCACAACTAACACAAGCATAACATAGTAAAATTTCAAACGTGAATTGTAATGTATTTATTTATTCATCATCTTCTTTGTTCAACAAGAAATGCTTCGAATGTAACCTTTCTCTCAACGTCACACTAAAGTAAACACAATGTTTAAGGTTACTGTCAAGATGGCGGCTAGAGTCCATAGTAAAACCACGTATCTCCAGCAGCTTCACCTATGTAACACCATGTCATGTCCTGTATACTCCTAACTCCATGCGTTTTGGAGGGGGGGGGGGCGGGGAAATGTTCCCATATGGAAAAGGTGCCTTTCCTCTTATCTGCAACTAGAAGCAGGAAAACTGCCCATCTGGGCAAAATTTCTTAATTCAGGAATTATATTCAATCCGAATGAAAACATTAACAAAAATTAAATTATTTTCCAGTTTAAAACAGTTACATTTTAAGGGAACAAAAAAGGCAAAAATTCATTATTTTTAATTACTTTTCTCATATATATATATATATATATATATATTTTTTTTTTTATTTATTTATTTATTTTTGAATCCTGCAGTGTTTTCTTAACGGCATCACAAATCAACATCTGTTTTTGTTACGTACAAATAAAAAGCCAAAACGGTACCAAAAATTATCCAATAGTAACTGAAGTTAACTCGTTAAGATATGATTTTCAAATGTTAATTTCCAAAAATTCTGTAACGGCAAAAAAAAAAAAGGTAAATTTTTTTTAATTTTAGAAATACTCATTGTTTAATATCTCAGTGTGAACTATCTAATTTCTGCAAGTAAGTTGGTTTTTATTATTTGTACATTCCAAAAACTGCAAAATTGTTATATTAACAAGTCATTATGCGAACACTATAACATCTGAGATATTTTTATCCCAGGAAGAAGCAATTACAGGCAACATCTACAAGTCGAAAAGTTTTTGGTAACATTTAAAAATGAGGTTTTTTGTTTACCTTCGTACACCAATAAGGCTCTCCACTTACCTGGAGCTTTTTTCCGCATTTGATTACGAAAAGTGCGGATCCGATAAGGGCGACACTGCTATGCGTGTCAAGTCGCCATCGCCGCAAAGCGCAAGGCTTTGAACTGTCATGGCACTGCATGTGCCTATGGGACTTTCAGAGGTGATCATATGATTTTATTGGTGAAAAGTCTGTAAGAAAGTTCAATGCATTGCCTTGAGTAGTTTTGCATGCATCTGATGCATATATTTCGTACTACAGTATTTTGAAAAGACTGATTTTAGCCGTTTTGGAGTTCTTGTTTCTAATTACGGTGGCATCTTGAAAGCACTCAGCAGCCATCGTCTGAAGAGTGTGTTCTTATCGTAGAACACCACATTGGACACACGTTTAATAGCTTTGGTTGAAAGATGTGTGTTTCAAACACTACGCAACACAGTTCAAGCGAGCGGCTGCCAAGCAGGCAGGAGCCTCAGTCTTCTCACAAGGGTGGTCAGATCCAATAATTAAATGTCTTGTTATCAAAAATGCGGGAACGATTGGGTCAGTAAACTTGCTAACATATTTTGTAATTTGTGTATTAACAATTGAGATGTCGGCAATACTAAATATATATGACCAAATTACATCTTATTATTTTTGGCGACGAGAAATGTAGACAACTCTTATGCCAAAAATGAATGTATGAAAAAAAATGACTCGCATTTTTTTCAAAATAAGTTGGTAAAATATTGATTTTGCGTTTACTCGTGTGTATTATCGGCACAAAACCTTCTAATAGAAATGAATTAGCTAAAATACGGGCTGGATATAACTGTTGCATTGCTATTGAGCACTTTCTCGTGCTCTCGCTCTGGTAACCACATCATTATGACGTTAGAGAGAACGCGCTCAATTCGTCGGAGAGAGAGCGATATAATGAGAGCACCGAGAGAACGACTCGCTGGCGCTTTGTCGCACTCTGACCACGCGCTATATTTGTTGACATTATTTCCACGTTTGAATAAGGTTATAGAAGCTTTCTTGGCCACAACCAAGTGGCATTTTAATTGTAAGTTAGTAATTTCAACTGTTTTAGTTCACTAAATACCTTAAGTAACACAATTAAATACATTTTGACCATGCGATCGCACAGTTTGCAAGTGTAAAGTCACAGGAGAGAAATATTATAGATGGATTTAGTTATCCTTTTTCTTGTTGATGCTTTGCTTTAATGCTTCATATCGTATTAAAGACTATGTCCATAGTATGACAAAATATTTACTCATAGCTATATAGCCTAAATTTCACTGTCTGTATTTTTAATTTATTGCCAATAAACTTCCTTAGACCTTAATTACAATAACTTATGAATCATGTTTTAACTTATTAATCATTTGTATGTTACCAACAAGAGATAATCATTGTTTGTTAGTATTTTATATAATATTGCTAAATAACTTACAAGAAAAAATATTTTTTAGGGATTATAAAATATATATTAAATATAAATGAAACTAAAGTTTATTTGAGCAAATCATAGTAAAATTTCAAAGTACCATCGAAAAGTCACTGGTTAACATCAATCGCAAAGATCGGATGTGATCCTCGGTGGATGAAGGGACGACAAAGAGCCTGGGTCAAAACCGTTCCAGGGCGCTTTTGAGGCACGTTTACAAGGGATGTGAGCCACGTGCGTGACACTGGAAAGCGTAGAATATGCTCCGTGTAAACAGCACAGGCGTGAGGTACCCCAGCAGTGTGACGTCATAACATACCTTCACACTTCGAGCGTGAAGGAATCAAACATGTTTGATTTCCAGTCATGAGCTGGCAAGCATGCACTGATGCTTTGAATGCGAGTGGTTTTGGACCAGGTGAAGTCATAACAAAATTTAAAAATTTGAGGAACACATATTCGCAGGAAGTGGAAAAAATCGCAGATAGTCGCAAATCAGGTCGCAGTACAGATGAAGTGTATTCATAAAAACTTTGTTGGTTTGCAAAAATGAGCAGTTTTCTGTGGCCTTTTGTTCAGCAGAGACCTACGTACGTACTCAAACTTGGTAAGTACACGATTAACAAACAAATAATGTCAAAGTTCAACTAGTACTGCTTCTTCTGCCACAAAGAGGCTGCTGCAGGAAGAAAATAAAAGAGTACCCCTCTGGATTAAACTTCCCTGCAGCCATGTCACAACTTCAAACTATTTCTGACACAGGAAAGTCCCTAGCATCCACAAAACAGGACAGCTATGGTTATTTTGGCAAGTACATAGCATCCCTGCTAAGAGATATGGACTCTACAGACGCAATGGATTTGCAACACGACATCACTGGCTTGGTGTTGAAGAAAATGTAAAACCACCAACAATGACAAAGAACCCCGCACCAGTGCAGTGTTCTAGTGATCAAGGTTGCTCAGTTGACGCTAGTATATATCCACCAAGTGCTGACGAATATGACTATATGTGGGTAACTGCTGCATTTCCACGCCACTCATAGAACTATACATTGACATGTTCTTATATTTATGACATTTGTTTGTATGATGCTTACAAATATCTAGTGCCAATTAAATTTATTTTGTCTACTGTCGTAAATATTTCCCAACTGTTTACGCATATTACTATTAACTTTTGAATTACATCAAGAATAATTATAAACCTCTTAATTTACATCTTGAAATATTAACATTTGAATAAGCTGCGAATGTCTAATGATTATAATTGAAATGTGAACAAAGTAATTTCTATCAACATATCAATGTGAATATAGCACAACTCCTTACCTTGATGAATTCTTCCAAGGCCTTGTATATTGCTGTTCATGTATCAGGAAGGAATTGGCTGATTGTGCTTTTTGGTACTCGAAACATTATCTTCAAACTCTTGAATGAGTCTCCTGTGGCTAAATAGTGCAGCGTTACTTCCACCTTCAGTCTTGCTGTAACAGCTTGTCTCATATTAGTGTCGGTTTTAGTAATATGCGGACGGACACGTTCCAGTAAGTCATCAAAATGCATTTCATACATGTGCAGCATGTTTCTGAAATCGTCAGGATAGTCGTTTCTCAGCTCATGGTCAATAAATGTTACTGCACCTGCCCTACATCCTTCTGCCACTAATTGCTCCATCTTCACGACTGACATATGTACCGTATAAACACTAGCCAAATTTTCACGCCAGTGGAGGCATTTTCACGCGAGTATCAGTTCCTGGAGGCATGAGTCCACACGTGTAGCTCACGTCCCAATGTAAACGTGCCTATAGTCTCGTGACGCTACTGACTGTGGCAGTGTTTGATAGTCACAAGAAATAAATACTTAATGTTATTATGCATTAAACATATGAATTGAAGTGAAGAGATTGGGGCAGCTCTTAACAGCGAGGTCTTGAGAGCCGATGGAGGTGATTGAGATGAGTATGGAGCGGTGCCGGTATGAAAGGGTGAAGTAAGTGGGAGATTCCCAAGAAAACCCACAGACCAACGGCATCGTCCGGCACGATTCTCACTTGCGAAAACCCGGTGACACGGCCGGGGATTGAACCCGGTTCGCCTTGGTGGGAGGCGAGCTAAACAGTTGAACTTTCCGATGTAATGAAAGTCTTTTATCAAAGAGAGACAAAGAAATATAATTTTAAGAGAGAAAACTGTTGGAGCCGTCCATCGGGAATATCCACATTCATTACCACTTTTTAAAAACTTAAAGCAGCGGGCTGAACGGCTAGTCTGAGATGCATCTACGGAAAGACTTTTTCGTATGATATTCGCGGGACATGGACTAAACTGAGGTGGGACTAAATAACATGTGATACGGACTTTATTATAAATATTTGAATGATCAAATATGACATATAATTAGTAAAATAATTGAATAACTTTCTCTGTATATTGGGACTGATTCTTTATTATTAAATTACGTTAATTTTTCTGAGTTAATTGTATATTGTAGATATTGGTTGAAGTCATTAATTGTAAACAGTAAGTGATATAAATTTATTGCGAGACGTTGAGTCGAGAGAGTTTTGTTTGTGGTTGTAAATCAAATTAAGAAATTATAATTAACTCGTAAATTTAATTAAGACCTCCATCCGTTAACACAATTTGTTTAGCCCACTGACTTGGAGAGATAATTGTAACAGAATGTTAAAATGTTCACATTTATCCACACTTTTTTTGTTACAGCAGTACTTAGGTACTTACGAACACGTTTTCCATTTTTACTTGTAAATTTTGTTATAAGGAATGCTTATACTTAGAGACGTATGATAAAAGTGCCCGTACTGGTGTGAATGCACCAAAGGCATGAGCCCAGCTAATTGTGGAAAACTTTCGAAGTACAAAACTCAATATTACGAAAGACGAAATCCAGCAGGAATCACTGCTTGCAAGTGAAAGAAGCTGTTAATACCTACGGGCCGTGGTGGCTGAGCGGTTAGACTGCTCGCCTCCCACCAAGGCGAACCAGACTCAATCCCCGACCGGGTCACTCCCGGATTTTCGAAAGTTTGAACTGTGCCGGACGATACCGCTGGTCGTCGGGTTTCTTCGGGGATTTCGTTTCCCCCGCCCCCGCATTAAGGGGCTGCTCCAAACTCCACTCGATCAATCATTGGCTGTTAAGACCGAGTCGCCCAAATATTTTCACTCGCCCTAATCTTTTATTGGTGGAAAATCTGTAGGAAGGTTCAGTGTAGGGCCCTTAATTAGTTTTGTATGTATCTGACGCGTATATTTTGAGATACAGTGCTTTGAAAAGGCAGTATTTAGCTGTTTTTGAATACTCTGAAATTGAGTTTCTAACTGTGTGACACTCAGAAATTACTCAACAGCCCCCGTATAAAGCGTGTGTTCCTTTCGTACATCAGCTCACACATTGGACACGCGTTTAATAATTTTGTTTGAGAAACAATGTGTATTTCAAACATTGTGCAACCAGGTAAGAGGGAGCTTTAGTTAGTCTTCAAAGGATTATTTGTGTGTGACTGCAATAGGCTCGCAGCTAAGAGCCTGCCAAGGCCGTATTTCTCATTAGGAGTTAGGCCTAGGCTTATAGCAGCACATTTTTAGAGGGTGGCATGAAATGATAAGCAAAATAATGAAAAGCGTGTTGTTCATTGTGTGCTTGTTGTTTATAGCTGTGCGCTCAAATAAAAATTATTAACAATTTTGGAATAAATCTGAATAAAGAGAATGGAGTTTGAGAGTCGATTGTTTATGATCAATGCTATACAGTTTTGTTGCCTCCATACTCGCCAGTGTTTTCATCAAGTCGCAGAGAAACTGGTTCAGGCAAAGCATGCTACCTATTTTGTAGATCTCTGTTTCGGGTATTCAAGTTTCACTGTACTAGTAGCTGGCGAATAATCGTAGTTTGTTTTCGGTTCTACCAAATGTTTTATTTATGCCTATTATAATATAGTTGAAGATGTCAGAGTTCGTGATTTATAATTAAAAGGTTTTAATCACATTGCAAGTGACAAGAACAATCGTGGAGTGTGGATCAGCTGCTGTAACCAGATAATGAAATGGAAACAAGTTAAACTTCATTAACAGCGAAGAACAATAAATATATTATAAAGTTTTAACTCTGCAAATGCAAAATATTTGAGATAAGCAGTGAAATAACATAGTTTTAGGGATAAACGAATAAACTTGACAACAAATTAGCCCAGATAATTTAGTACATAGTAACTGTAATACTTTGAAATAATAAAATAAAATGTGATCGTAAACCTACATGAATTTCGTCTGAGCTTTGACAGAAATCTTAATTACATAATTATTTTAAATCACAGCATTTAACTTAAAAGAAAATGCTCATATACACGAAATGTAGACTTGATCTTTATAACAGTATTGAGAATATTATTATGCCAAGGTTGTCATGTCAACTATTGTTTATCAACCGAAAACGACCCAACACAGGAAATGTATTATGTACAGTTGAAAGTGTACGACATGTACGTTTTAAAGGTGACACTTCATGGTGTATGGATGCAGGAATGTCCGACAAGGTACAAAGACAAACATGGCTGCTTGAAATCACCAGTTATTTAAAATATATTTCCGTACAAACTGTATACACTCATGTGAACGGATACGTATTGTACGTGTATGAGCTGTTAAACATCCTTCAAAGTAGTCTCCGAAGATGTTCACTGTTCGTTGCCAACGATGAGGCAGACATAATCACAGCATTTCGACAAAATGTGGCGCACATTGACGGATCTCTTGCAGCCGATGGTATTTCCCGTCTGCCTCATCGCTGGCAACGAACCGGAGACAATCTCGGAGACTACTTTGAACGTCATTAAACTGCTCGTACACATACAATACGTACCCGTTCACATGAGTTTTTACAGTTTGTACAGGAATATATCAAATAAATGATGATTTCAAGCAGCAATGTTTGTGTTGGTTCCTTGCTGGACATTCCTGCATCCATACCCCATGCGGTGTCCCCTTTAAAACCTACATGTCGTACACTTTTAACTCTACATAGTACTACATTTCCTATGTTGGGTCATTTTCGGGAGATAACAATAGTTACTATGACTTCCGAATCAACCAACAGGAGAGAATCACCTATACAAAGAGTCCTTTTCGCATAAGAAATTATTATGATATTGGCCATGTGCATTTTATGCAAAGCGATACATTGAAGAACCACATCAAGAATTTCAAGGATCATCTACTGGGATCCAGCAAGTGTTGCAGCCAATACCCCTTGCTGCATCGAAGGGAATTGATTCCACATACGATTATGACGATGCAGTTAACTATGGAATGAGTGGCCTACGACGTGCAATAGAGTCGGCGTGTGCGAAATATTCAGTTTAACGACTTTCTAGTGAAATCGATGAAATTCAAAATAAACGGCCATCAGCGCAAAACATCGATGATCATACAACTCCTGCTACAAAGAAAAGTAAATTTAATACAGAATACAAAACAGGGGGTGATCATGAATACAGAAATAATGAAATTGAACGTGAAGACAGTTATGGTGCTGAATACGATGGCGATTTTCTCGATGCGCTGGCACACTCCTCTACCACATTTGCTGCAACAAGCGAAGGGAAGAAGGCAGCAGATGCTGAGAATACTGGCTATACATTTTCCCCCGAAGACCCGAATGAACTTGTTGATAGCTTCAAACATGTGGTTGCTTTGCAACAAGATGGAGATTTCTCACACATTAACAAGATATTTTCAATCATTAGTGAACTGAAAGTCAGGGATGTGATGAACCGCTTTCTTCTGAAATTGTAATTACGAAATAATGTTAACTTTTTATTACAAAATAATCATTTCTGTGTGTCATATCTTTTATTTTATTTTTTACCTCACAACTTTATAGTAGTGCTATGAGCACCCAACTATTAAGGCAAAGTTCCGCATACAGAATAGTAATGAAGACTTTAAGTACAAAATATGCATGGATAGTGTACTGCCTATAAAACACTAAGTATGTCAACATTTACAAATTTGGGAACAGTTGGCAAACGAATGTAATTTCTATACTTGTGGGTGTGGACAAACCGATGGAATGATCAAAGAATCGATTGAGGAATTCAGATTGATCGAGACGTTGATTGGAAGGCTGAGATAAAGATTGATAAAGATTGATGCTAAGATTGCGATAGATCGATGGAAAGATTGCGAGAGTGATGGAAATATTGTGAGATCGATGGAAAGATAGCGAAAGATTGATGGCAATATAGCGAAAGATTGATGGAAAGTTTGGAAGATTGGTGGAAAGGTTGCGAGAGATTAATGAGAAGATTGTAAGAGATTGATGAGAAGATTTAAGGAAAGATTGCGAAATATGAAACCACAGCAACCAGGGATATTCCACTTCTCTGCAAACCTCTGTTGCCTTCACTGCTAGGCAGAAGTTGGGATTGTAGTATTTCTACGATTGCACCATATATAGCATCCAACACTTCTGGAATAAGTTTACTGATATAATTTTTAGGGGCCCCGAACAAGTACTGGAGACTAGCATATGGTTCACCTGATGTCACGAAACGTGAAGTAATGCCTAGTTTCGTTTCAGCAATGATTGATTTACTCATGTTAGTATCAGTTATTTGTATTCGCGTTCTCACTTTATCCAGTAGCCAGATGTATTGGTTTCCATTTAATCTAAAAAACATTTGTATGGGCCATTTCATGCTAGTCCCTAAGTTCACAGCACAGTGGTCTTGAAGCTCCCAGTGTTTCACACTGTTTACTCACTCGCGTATGCAAACATTTCTCTTCTTTTTTTATTTAAATTTTCTACTAATTTCGTAACACACAATCGACGTGCATCGCTGACATGGTGGGAGTTTACACACGACTGAGGATAGTAGAGGACGGATTCGTGGGAACAGCCGTGGTAATGCACTACTTGACAAGTTAACTACTTTACAAGAACAAATTGTGGAGGCAGTCGTGCACTTGACCCTGTGAGAACCCGGCTTCCATGCACCTGCTTTGTCGAGCAGAAGAATCCCAGCCACAGCCATACATTGCCCATTTAAATCACATCGATTTTTCCTAACCTACCCTAATTCTAAGTGTTAGATGTACATCTTAGATAGGGTCGGTGCTACTTGTATCTCAGGGTGAACCCCTTACGCCTACAAGGGAAGGAAATCATGCAAGGAGACATGCATCACGGCAGAGAGGAATTGGGCAGCCATGGCCAGCGATTGGGGCCATAACTACCTACCTATAGTTAAACTATAACCAAGAAGAGACTTGAAAAAACTGGCATAGACACCTTAAAAACCTAACCGACAGGAAATAATTCAAAATAGTTGCATGAATTAATCAGAAATGCTACAGGAACGGAGTGTTTTAAAACATGCTCTAGTTAGTCGAGATGAAAGAACTAGTAGAAAGGGGATAGATTGATTTTGTGGAAGGGAGCGCTATTGGGCCTCTTCCTACCGGTTCTCCAGTAGAACCTGTAAATCAAGAAGAGGAGAGTGAGTTTTCAGTAAGTGTCAGCAGGGCCAGCACTTCGTGGTTTTTAGATGACCGGGAAGAGACGGTACAAGCCTGAGAAGAGGAAAGATTAAATTAAACTAATCTCAATGATTTATTATTAACATATGTCCTCGTAGACATATGTCTTAGCTTAATGCTGTGCTACCTCGCAGCGGCCAATCTCTGTGGCCATTGGCTGTAACAGAGCATAAAACACATCGTGCCAGACTTCCCATATATATACTACTAGTGGCGTATATAATGCATTATGTAGCAAACTGTTTCATATATATTGACACATCCTCAACCCAATGGAGATATTCATCCTTAGTAACGCCTAAGTTTCTAACAGTCGAGGAGGGATTTGTCTTTGTGTCACCAAACCAGATGTACAGCATTAGAGTCGCTTTGGCTGTCGCAAATAGGACAGGAGAGCCTACCAGTATTCGCTTTGTTTTTTTAATAGCTTTAATATCATCAGGATGGACACTAAATACAGGAATGGTGACAAGCGTCAGGCCTTGCTATGTTTCACGCTGACTGTTCCAAGCAAGCAGTCAAATGTCTGCTAGAGGGCAGCTGGAAAATCTGCCCTCCCTTTGGTGTAGTGGGTGAGTGAGCGAAGAGATTTGACAGCTCTTAACATCGAGGTATTGAGAGCCGATGAGGATGAAGTAAGGTGAGTACAGAGCAGCACCAGAATGCAAGGGCAGGAGAAAAGGGAGATCCCAAGAAAACCTGCCGCCCAGCAGCATCGTCCCACACGATTTCCTCACACGAAAATTCGGGGAGCAGCCCCACAAGAATCGAACTCGGTTCGCCTTGGTGAGAGGCAAGTAGTCTAACCACTAATGCCACCATGGCCCCTCCGTTTCTTCTAAAGTACTACCATCGGTTGCTTAATTAATATCAAACTTTATTACATAAACTAAACTTAACTCAATTACAAGTTACACAGATACGATAAACGCTACACTTCTTGACTCCTTCTACCTTTAGTTATATTTCAGATCTCAACTATCTTATTTATGACTTTAGTTATTATGTTAAATACATATCTCTTAGTCTATGACTACAAATTCTTATCTGATTCAATAATTACTTTAGATGACATTAATCGCCCTACCTGACTCGTATCACATCCTGTGCTCGCCCTTGCACTCTACTCAAGATAACCTACCACTGACAGCCTTGAATCGCCGGAGCTCCTCCGTCGGCTCGTGTAGTGGAAATGTGATGAAGAAGGACGGCTTGCCCAAGCCTAGTCTCGGCCCAGCTCCTGGATCACCTCGACACTGGCTCCGCCCAATGCTGCTCCAACATCGGCAGACTCGCGGATCGGGGATTACCCCAGCCTCGCTGAACGACCAACCTCCGACACGCACGAGGTTACCAATCCCTAGAGAGTTTCATGGGTGGGGGACGGGGTGTCGGCCGTATTAACGTCCGTGGCCTGCCAGTCAGCTCATCGTCAGTACCTACCCCGCTGTCCCCTTTCCTGCGGGTCGTCGCCCTCGACCACGGGCAGG
The DNA here is from genome assembly GCA_029891345.1 of Dryococelus australis. Taxonomy (NCBI): domain Eukaryota; kingdom Metazoa; phylum Arthropoda; class Insecta; order Phasmatodea; family Phasmatidae; genus Dryococelus; species Dryococelus australis. Next base: position 75,557,347 of record CM057007.1, on the reverse strand, counting down.
CGTCAACCTCGTAGACAGCTTTCCTCTCACTTGTGCTCACAACAACAGATCCCCATTGTAGCCATTAATGAGATGCATTCACACCCACAATATCGTTTCTCTATCCCAGGATATTCCTGCTAAATCATGGATGAAGAGATTAATTCAGGTGACGGCGTATTCATATCTTATAGTTTGTAACAGTGAACTTTTACTTACAGTTTATCTATAAATTACAAGACATTGTTTATAATTAGTATGAATAAAAACAGGGAAAATTTTTACGTACGTGTTGGTAAACGATATGGGCTGCAGCTGGCACTGGCTGCCAGCTCCCGTTATATGTGGCCTGAGGTGACCACCTCGATTCTCCCCTCACCAAGACACCACGTTCGCCGCCTCGCTGCCACCTCCCCCGGCCCGGGGGAAGCCTGGGAATGATTGACAGCAGCCAAACCTGGCTGATGTCCCCCCCACTTCCCTGCTGAGGAGCCGACAAACATGATAAGACGCAAGAATATTCTGGGAATTAGGACTTCGGCGCAACGTGGGATTTAGCAAAATTTTTGGGTGATAGCCTACGACCCTATAAATACTGCAGCAGTCAAAAGGCCAGGAGTTTTTGTAGAAGCCTTTTAGTTGAGTGCAGAGGGTGAAGTCAAGTTCGAGACAACGGCGGACGAGGTGTTCGTGGTGTGAATTGACGAGAGGGCGTGAAAATCGACGAATGAAGCCTGAGGGCGCTCGGAGAACTCTAGAACACTTAGAACCTCGCAGGACAAGGACTAAACTGAGGTGGGACTGAATATACATGTAATACGGATTTTATTGTAAATACTGGGGCTGTTATATATCGACACATGATTTATAAAATTGTGGAATAGGTTTTTATACACTGTCTATTAGGGCTGATTTTTTATTATTTAATTCCAGCGATTTCTTTGATATGGTACTAATTTAAGTAATTTATTGTAACAGTCAGTGATATCATTTTACTGTGTGATGTTGAGTCGAAAGAATATTGTTTGTTGTTATTGTAAATAAAATTAGGAAACTATAAATAACATTTATTTAATCAAAACCTCCTTACCTAACGAACTTGGTTTAGCCCACTGGATTTCGAGAGAGAAATTGTAACAATAATAAGAAATAGTTTCCATGCACAATGTTATTAAACTGAGTGTACACATGTGCAGTGCCTTGTTCTTTCGATGCAATTTTTTAAACTTTGTTTGTGTGAGGCGGAGGAATATCCTGAAAGTTCAACTTTAGCAAGGGTTGGCTTCAGAAAAATTACAGGTAATAATGAATTGACTATACATAATTCAATTAAATGTATTCCAGCAAAAAAAAACAGCCACATTTAACTGCAATAGAATACGTGGGTATTAGTGTACATTAAACTAGGGAACCAGCATGCTGTTTCTATTCATTCAGATTACTATCTGCCAGACATGCTGTATCTCGATGAACTTTTAAACTCTTTGTCAGTTTTATTAGCATTGGGTGATTTAAATGCTAACCATCCTGCTTGGGGTTGTTTGTCGTGGATAGCCAATACACAATACTCTTAGTTTTAAGGTAGGTTAGGAAAATAAATAATCACGCCTAACGAACACACTTTTGGGCCCTCACAGGCTCATTTCCAGCCCGATATACTATATGACCTTTAAATAAGAAGTGTTTCACGAACTGGCCTCGGACCATTACCAGGTCCACATGTTGTTTAATGATGTTGACACAGATAATATGACACATCGCAAAACTAAAGACTAAAATAATGCGAACTGGCCAGGCTTTGGGGATTTCCTGGAAGAGCAAATAAATTTGCCAACCCCTTCCTCGCCAGGAATTAGACTCCACTATAGACCACATCACGTAGTTCATTCAAAGCGGTATTTAATACTATGTATCGTAAAAATCTGCAGACCTGTGCAGATGTGCTGCCTGAACACATCAGGGAGCTAATTTAGTGGGAAAATAAGGTATGCAGATGCTATTCTCGGTTTACGAAGAGGCAAACTAAGGCTAGAATAAATAAACTTAGTGAACTGATACTTAAATGTCACTCTGGCAGACTGATCCCTGGAATAAAAAATTGCCACAGTTCTGCACTTGTTCTCTGGTATATGACTACGCCATTTATAAAGAAACGCGATTCAATCTCACCTCTTCAAGGCAATGCAGACATGACCAAGAAGCCTCAACAAAAAGCTGTGACTGTGGCCGCTCATTTAGAAGTAGCGTTTCAACCTAATGCCAATCCCTAGACCCAGCTCGCGTAAATTGCGTCTATAGGTACCTAGAGTGTGTTTACAGCTGCCTTCAGCTTCAGAGCTTGAACTCACAAGTGCTGACGAGGTCGAGCGCATTATACAACATACGAAACCCCACAGAGAACCGGGAGTCGTCTACTTGCGGGCTATTGTTCAAGCAGCTGCCTGACAGCACGGTCGAAGCTATAGCGTAGTGCATCAGTGCAAATTGTAAGCCTACTCGTGCACACTTTCTTACTTCTTGGACATAAACCACTGTCACAGTTTTCCCTAAGCCGGGATAAGACCCGGCTCAACCTCAAAATTACTGCCTTTTCAGCCTGGTCAGCTCGCTCTCTAAGATTCACCAACAAGTTTTATTGCATCACTTAGAAAGTCATATTTGTGAAGCGAATGTTTTTCTTGAAGATAATTTGTCTTGAGAAAAAGGCACACTACTGTTTTTGAGCACGTCAGATTATCTGAACATATTATTAATACCATTAACTGGTGCTACTATACAACAGTGAAGTTTTTAGATGTAAAAAGGCATTTGACTGGGTTTTTCACAAGGCTATTGCATAAACTGTTTGAGAAACGGTTCCAAGATTGTTATGTTATATTATTGCTTTCATTTTTAAATAAATGCTCCGTTGTTGTTCTAATTGATGTAGCTACTTCCGAAAATAAAATCCGTAATAAGAGCTGTAGTCCGGCATTGCAGCATTCAAGGCCCTCTTATACCCACGATATATTGCGCCCCCTAAATGACATCTAAAACTACTGTAGGTATTTCTGCTGATGTCACAAGTCATCTACACGCGATCCTGCAGTGCTAAGCATGCCACCCAGCGCGCCCAGGCACAGTTCAATGAGCTAAAAATTATTTTTTCGCCCATAGAGAATTTAAATAAACCTAATTATATGCAATTTATGGTTATTTGAGCACTATGGATATTACCGTTTTGAAAATGTCACTGCAATTATCTGCATGTATTTTAACGGGCACACTGATTGGCCAGCGCCCAGTCAAGTTGCTGAGGACGGAAGGAATAAAGTAGTTCCACGTCTTAATGTCGAATTAAAACGTATCAGGTAAACACTTGAGAATACTGAAATTATTTATTTTGTGTTCTGTTCTGTTAATGTGTGTATGTGTAAGAATTAGGAAATTTGCGAAATATTTAGATTTATAATAATTTCACTGTTTCACTTGACTGACGCACGAATAAAGTGATCAGCCCCATGGCAATGCAATTTTGCATCCAGTGGAAGAATACGCAATGTACGTACAAGTATATTTCAGGAAGGGTTTTCATAAGTTGCTTGTATACCGTAAACAGCTGATAATTGAGAGGCGGTAGTCTTCACACGCCGTAATATTCTTCCCAACCTCCCACTAGTTACTCTCTTCTGGGATTGTGAAATACCTTGGATTAATTATGGATATAATACTGACATGGCGGCACATTGTGGAGACTAAGATAAATCTTGCATATGGCCACATGTCAGCATTGTATACTCCTATAACTCATGTCTCACTTCATTATGTCATATGCTGCCTCAACTTGGACATATTGTGATAGATTTGCACCCATTCATTTTTATGTACAATAGCACTGATATGCAAATTAACCATATGTGGTTTGGAACTGTCTTACATTTAATTTTCTATATAATTTATGATCTTTATTTTAATTTTAACCCTCTTGAACACTTTTTGTAATTTTCTTATTTATTTCGTTATTTTTCATGTGTGAAATAATTTAGGAACCACCATTCGTTTCTCTAGGTTAATATGTATCTTATTTTGAGTAATAGTGACTTAACTATGTTATGTTAATTATTTTCCATTAGTTAATTTTTATGTTGCAGAACTTAATTTTTTTTTTTAATTTTTTTTTTCTTCTGTTTGAAAGTTTAATTGGTTTTTTATGTATTAGTCTTATTTGTATTTGTGAGACCGGATATAGCTGAGCCCATGCTTGTAAGTATGTTAGGAGGAGGCCAGAAGTTAGGGGCTTCTGGATACGGACCTATTGGTCCTTGGACGCTTTTTATCGCCTTTTTTTTTTCAATTTTTAAAATCCCTAGCATCAACCTAAGTTAGTTAATTAATTTTGGTACCAGAAGTGAGTTTAAGTTTTGGTTAACCAAGTCAGTTTAAGAAGAGGGCTTGAACGCATTTACATAGATTCTATTAGTGGTAGCTGAGAGATGACGACGAGCAGCATGACACCGAGGCGCCATGATGACAGCATGTGCGACATTAAACTACTTAATGTGACGCTACCCAGTTTTGAGTTCTTAGACTGTGGACCATTCTTATCTCTCTACTGAAGTTTGATAATAAAGATTTTGGGTTTTAAGATACATTAATTTTGATGAAAATTAGTTGCTGATTAAATTAGTACTTGACTGTCACATTAGCCCAGTGGTACGTGATTTAATGACAGAGCTAGTGCCGGAGGCAATTATAAATTCGGCTTAGGAATATTTGGAAGTGAACTTTACATATGATTTTTCCCCCGAGAACATTTACATTGTTTAGAAGTTATTTTAATTTTTTCAATTTAATGTGATAAAGTACTTGGATTTGACTTACAACTTTTATAAATGGAGCTCAGCATGTGTAAGGCTAATTGAACGGCACACTTAAACACACATGACAGCAATTCAATTTATTTGGAATATAATTTATTTTTATTCTAAACAAGCAGCTTTGCACGATTATTTTATTTTTCACTTTTAATTATATTTTATGTGAGTATTTATTTCAACTCGAATGGTGGTAGTATTTTATTTTTATTACCTACTTGCAGACAAAATCTTAATTACTTATTCATTTTTTTCATCTTTAACAGTTCCACTTAATTTATTTAATTTTGACATTTTGAGTTTTAATTAAGTAAATAATAATTTTAAACATCAGTCAATTTCCTTTCCTTTAGGTTCAGTGATCTTCATCTTTTCATAGTTAAAGGAATTAAAGTTTATGAATTCTACTATTATTTCATGGTGTATTTTAAGCATTTTAAGCCTTACATGTGCATGATCTAAAGTTCCTGAGACTATAGCAGTTGGAGTGGAGACTAAGTTCATTACTAAACGAATCTATTACAATTACACACCCTGTCCCACACATGCATGTGTACATTGAACCCACTTCTCTTACAGTCTACAATATTTTACAGAATCCCTGTATTCCACAATTTCATATTAGCTATTAAAGCTCGTCGCCATTTTTATAGTAATCTTTACAATACTATACATAATCACATCACATAAATCAACTACAGTTGGTGCAAAAAAATTCATTATATTAGCCGCAGATGAGCTTAGGTATATTCCTATTAAAAGCTTGCATGTAGAATTAAAACAAGAATTAGAAATAAGTACGACAAGAAATGCAGCAATACATTTCGCAAAATGACGAAGTTGTTATATGCTTCTGATGAAAAACTTACTTCTTCTTCAGTAACTTCTCTTGTAAATTATGATATTGGGGAAATGCAGCGTGATAAGCGACCTAAATCGCTTCTAGCACATTTTGTAAGCCTACAAGACCAGCTCAGAACACACTGCCAAGCCTATCATCATAGCATTTGAGCGGTCTGTAGACTAATTAACTTAGTATTCATCAACCTAGATAAACATGCTGTCATGTTCTGTGCACTTCACTGACAGCATCATAATAGCCTGAGTAGCTGTGGAACAACGCGGTAGGTCCAGCAGGACTGAAAACCATCCCAGAGCGAATAAGGAATTATCGTTATATTAAATTTATTCTTGCTTGTTGACTCCAGATACAACTCGCATCCCTGGCTTGTGATTGCAGTCTGAGAAGCCCTGGAACACGACAGACTGTTCCAGCGGGCTGAAACTGTCCCGAGAGGAATGAGGCTTAGTTAATGTTTAAATTATCTAGTTATTTAGGCTTGGAATATTCATGGCTCGGAAACAGGTGCTGTTTGCATCGCTGGCCTGAGGGCACATTCTTCTGAGCAGCACTCCAACCAAAATTAAAATAATTTCGCCCACTTGTAAATGTTTGTTGGCTGATGACGTCACAAGTCTCTCTCTCTCTCTCTCTCTCTCTCTCTCTCTCTTTCTCTCTTTCACACAAATTTCGTCGCGGTCACAATTCTGTAAATAATTTTATATTACACATCTTATTGTATATATAAATAAATATCGTACAGCAGGATTGCATTAATAAATTTCAGATATGGTATGTGTGTATGGCACCATTCTTATTTACTGTTGTGTACCTATGCGCTCCATTTTTAATGTTTTAAGTCCAGTGCAATATTAACGCGGTGGGCAAGTGTCATGTGTAGCTTGTCAGTCACTCGCAAAACTGCTGGGCGAATAGGGTAGGTAGTATTGGCTTGGTGGTCCTGCAGGTGTGCGCGGCAAGGTGGCGATACCATTACGAATGCCCGCGAGGCTGGCAGAACAATGAAAAGGGGGCGTCTGAGCCACCAGGACTTGACCAGGGAGGTCCCGGGGCGGTGTGCTAGGCCGTTCAAATAGCGACTGAGGAAATTTGAAAATGAGGTCTGGTTTTTCTCTCCATTATTTTGAGTAGAAGGGAGATGTATGTGAAAAACTAGTAGAAAAGCTGTGGACTTCTTTTCATAGATTTTGACGCTGGTTAACGTGAAGAATTTCTTCACGTCACTACGATGAGTGGTGTAGCACGATTCTCCCCCCCCCCCCCAAATCCTATCCTCTTGGGAATCACCAGTAGATTCTTGGGACATTGAAAACAAAATATACTTGCCTGCCAGTCTTAAGTTATATTACATTATAATAACTTAGATACTTAATGGTGGATATCGGTCGCATACAATGTTCGTAAGTAGTATTTTAAAACACACTACAGTATGTATATATAGTGTGTCAGTATGTATATAATGACATCTTTCTCCTGTAACATTTTTTGTTACTTCTTAAATAAGTTGTGTTATATTTCGAGATTTAAAATAAATTTTGTATAAACACATTACATAGACAAAACAACACTGTACAAAAGGAAAACCATATAAAACAACGAAGCCGCATACATTGAGTAGAATTGAATTACTTTCGACAGTGGTACTCAAAACACATTTTCTTAACCCTTCATCACCACACTGTAAAAATCAGCACACAGTAACCATACTGGGGTCGTATAGACCCCAAAATTTTAAAATTTAAAATTTTTTAGAAAACATGTAAATTAATGTTTACTAAATACATTTATTTCCATACACTAACTCTATTAAAATGTATACTATAAAATTTTCATAGTTTAATATAACAAATAATAAAAATATAAAAACCATATTGAAATAAAAAAGATTAATGTTTTGTTTTGTACTTGCAAAATATTTTTTTGTGTTTAGTATTTGGAAGAAACAAATCAAAGCAAACATCACAGTCAGTCTTAGAAAGGTTGTTAAAATCAAGAAAATATCAAACATACAAATACCAAAACTACCTATTCTTACAGTGTTGTTGGAATTATGTCGATTTATTAACACAGGATAAAGTCTTTGTCGATGTATTCTTTATTCACTGCATTCCAAACAATGCAAAGAACAGTGCTCATCACACATAGGACGCTGTCAGGAATCGCAGGTGAGTTTTGCCTTGCGATCCTTAGCTGTTTGCTTTCTGTCCAAAGTAGCAGGCCTCACTGGACTTTCAGATTGAATATGAAGTGTGTTGGAGATCATCACTCGAAGATTCTTCCTTGGTGTCGGAATTTGAAGTCTGGATTGCAAGAATGGCTTAATGAGAGACATGCCTAACTCTTGTAGGAACATTCATAGTTTCAATTTCTTATTCTCAGCCCTCAAGTGGTATAGTACCATAACATTGATAGCACTCTGGTTCATCATTCCATACCAGATCCTTAGTGGCCAACGATTGCACACTCTGCATACAGTGTAGGTATGACATAACTTGTCAAAAGTGTCAGTTCCATCCTAATAAGAATTACAAAAGACTATAATGTCTGGTTTTCCTGACTCTTCATCAATTGAAGCATTATAATGTATGGGAGAAAGAACCAGAACATTTTTATTACTGGTGTTGCTCTTTTTGACATAAGAGACCAACATCTTGTTTTCATCAAAAACAAAGAGCGATGTTCCTGTATCCTTTGCATGGAGAAATTATGGAGGAATCTCTGGTTTGTTACTTCTGAGTGTACTACCATTGTAAGATTGAACATAGTGAGCATTTGCTGGATAAATTGCCCCGGAACTGAACCAGTTATCTACTGTAATGTTGCGTCCTTTTCCATGGATGGGCTCGCTAAGTTTCCTTACATAGTATGTAGGTACCGGTTCATTACTGGTTCTAACTTTTCCACAGTATGGTATGGTATTGATCATGTATGTGGTTCTTGCATCGTTCATCATAACGATTTTCAGGCCATATTTATCAGGTTTTGATACCATGTAATTGCGAAATCCACAGTGCCTTCGAAATCCCATAAGTTGCTCGTCAATTGTGCAGTACTCGAAAGGTGTGTACAAATTCTTGCAATTTGCAACGAACATATCCCAAACATCTCTGACAGCTGTCATATTATCAGTTTCTTTCCTCTATGGTCTCGTGGTTTTGTCATCAAAACACAAACAAGTTCCTAAAAATATGGACTGGATTTCATTCATTGTTGCTCTGTAGACAGAGCTTCCAAACTCGTAAGACCATAGCTCACGTGTGTGCCTGTGCATATTCCTTTGCACACCTGCTAAGTAAAGTAGGCCTAAGAAAGCTTGTAGCTCTTCAATTATGCAGTCATGATGGTAGGTCTGAGGATTGCTGGCATTCTGTATTTTTATACTTATTTCTTCATTAGTTCGGTGTAATACTTCATTCAAAATATTGCCAGTAACCAGTATTTTCCACCATTCTAAAGGAGTAGTTACAATCTATGTTGGCCCCCCGTGCATCAGGCAAGTAAATAACTAAATTTCTTCTGAGGTGTCTTCCTCATCTCTGGGATTCTTCATTACTCCATTGATACCCTCACTTACCTTGAACCGAAGCAATATTTCTGATCCTAGCTGCAGTTATAGGCCTATTGTCTGCATCTTCCTCGGCAACACTGACTTCATCAGACTCCTCGGATTCCTCTAAAATATAGTCGGGATCTTGATCTGAATCATTACCACCAAAAAGAGATTCTTCATCTCTCTCACCTTCATCATCCAAGAACAAAGGTCATATTTCGTCATTTTGAAATGGTGGATTATTTTTAGAACTAGAACTAGCCATTATGTAAATATTTGCATGAAAACTGCACTCAAATAATGCCAAAATAAATTATTGTATGTTATAAACACTGCACGCACATACATATATGGTCACCACACAGGGGTCCACGGAACCCCAAGAAGAATTCCAGCCTCTCTGTAACAAGCAACTGAAGCACAATGTGGCGAATCATCACACAAACGTTTGGAGGGAGCTACCAACCCAATTTACATGTAGGAGAAAAATTCCCTACACCTACATTAAAAGAGGCATTGCTAAAATAAATTTTACTGGGGTCTGACAGACCCCCAGTGTTGTGACGAAGGGTTAAAAGAGGCTTAACTTTTGAAGTTCGAGTGACGATATAAATGTACACAACTTACCATACAGCGATTTAAGTAAGCAGTTTGGCTCCGAGTTGCTGAGAATTTTTCCATGATTTTTCATGTGATTGTAATATGTTTCTGAATATATACTTGTATCGCATTACCTTGAAAAATATTATCGCATATGAGCCTATGTTATACAGTATAATGTCATGCCATATTTGTTCGTGTACTTGCTCATTCATGTTCAGTGAACTCATTTGCATATTGTAATATTATGCAGTTTAATGCTATTTTTACATTCCATTAGCACATGTTAATATCATATGTAGAAAACCAATAAAATAAAATAAGAGGACTAAACAGGTTACATTTTATTTGCTTCAGTGATATGAAATTACTAATATCGTAGCGGTTGTACCAGAAAATACCATGCCAATTCTATTTCTGCTTCAAGCATGTGTGTGTGTTTTGGTGGCTTCATGCTTATAATTTTATGCAACTAAATGGGACATATGGATAAATAACAATATCGAAATGTTTTATGAGTATCACTTATTTTCCAATTTTTGGATTTTCGAACGTGCTATTTCACAATGTGTGAAACGGCTGAAATAGGTAGATACTGCCAGAATACTAAGTTTGGGTTAATTTTGTTAAATAGATATAACATACTAATGTAACCTATTCATATAACAACAATTTAGAAAAATTCCTTTCCTACTAAAAAAAAGGCAACTTACATGACCTACTGTGGCACTCAGTGTGCCACTTTTAGAAGGAAACAGTTGTTTGTTTTCCGAGATATGACGTGAAAACTTTATTCATGTGATGCTATCTTATAAAATGGCGGACAAAAAGACTGCGTAGACAAATTCAATTTTTAATAGATACTCTCAGCATACAATTTTATGTTTAAATTTGTTACATTGTTTCATATATATATATATATATATATATATATATATATATATATATATATATATATATATATATATATATATATATATATATATATATATATATAGCACACTAAACTAAAATGTGTATATGGATGTCATTTTAAAAATAAGAGTCTAGCCCACTTTAAACACAAAGATTCAGATGACCAGCCATAGTTCTAATTGTTTACATAGATTGGGAGGATTAGGTTGATTGTTTTCCGAGATATAAAAATCTTTATTTAATTAAATTTTTTCTTGCGACACTATCTTACAAAAATGATGTATAATAGAGGTTCGGTGTAAACACAGTTTATTTATTTAATTAATTGTTAAGTTTTATTTAACCACATACTGTTAAGCTACAGTAAACGTGTGTTTAAAAAAAAATGTGACACACACATCAGTTATATATACGTCAGCATTGCAATAATTTAAAATATACTTAGCAATATTTAATTATATAAACAAATATTTTTATCCTACTTACATTACAAACAGAACATTTTAATCTGGACTACTTCAGACATAGTTAGTTTTCAATTATACATATATCAGTTACGAATTTCTCGTTATGGAATATTCATACACCTACTATAGCAACGTGTATATGAGTTTGCTTGGATTGGATTCCAATTCTGACCGCGAGCCATACCAGAGTTTGCATGCTACATAGCTACATACGTGAATGATTTTCAGTAAATAGCAGTACCGTGAATGGGGACGCTTAGTTTGTCTTTGTGAGGAAATATCTGTGAATAGGGGTAAGCTACATTAATTTATCCAGGGGATATTTTGGATGTCTATACCTATTTTTGTCTGACATATTGGAGCAGTCTTCTATTTTCCATATCCAGCCAGCCAGAATTGTTATATGCTCTCTGCTCTCTTCTCTTAAAATCAAAGGGAATGGAAGACATGCATCCTGTAGGTAGCTAATTATTCTATATTTCGGAGAATGCTTTAATCTTATAAATAGGTCTGTGCAACAGTTAGAAGTAAACAGAACCAATAAGTAGGTCACAAATGTAGATGTTTTGCTTATCAGTAAAATATGTTTGAATATTTTTACGTACTTAATCCTTAATCCTCAAGGTTTATTTCATTTTTTTTTGTTTACTGGATGCACTTGTGTCTTCTTGATGGCCTGTTATGTTCAAATTTTCATGTAAGAACTTTTATTGGGATTCATTTTAAGGCTGTTTTTGCCCCACCATTTCTTAATTCTCTCAAGAGCTCCGTTAAATATTTCTACTGTATCTAGTTAATCATTCGGCGAGGATAAGATTTACAATTTGGTGTCATATGTATATTGATGACACGGAAGGTACATGTGGAAGATCATGTGAGTTATGTTGTGCGTATACATATATGTGTAGAGAATCAGAGATAGAGAATAAAATTGGCCAGAAGAGAGATTTCTGTGGCACTCCATCCCTGGTGACTTCCCCATCCTAGCAATTTATTTCGTCAAACGTTATTTATTCTACAATTTGATTTGTGAACGACTATTAGAATATTTTATCTCCATTTAACGGAACAATGTTTAAAAGCCCATACTGCTTAATTCACCAAGTAAGCTTACATACTTTATGGTATCGAAGGCTTTAGAAATATCTAAAAATATTATAAATAAATAAATAAATAATCAAATAAATAAATAAACAAATAAATAAATAAATATATATATATATATATATATATATATATATATATATATATATATATATATATATATATATATATACACACACACACAAACACACACACACACACATAAATGAATGTTTCTTTGTTTGTCCCATATGCGTTCCTATACCATTCATCCGCGATTGCGATTAAACTTTGGTAAGTAGTTGTGCGCATGCCTGTGAAGGTTTCTGAGTTGAAAAAACCATTTTACAATAGATGGCGCGCCAGTTGTTTCAACAAATGAATTTATTCTAGCTATTATATTACAAAATACAGAAGATGTTTTATTTGTCCATTATTTCATACTTTACCTAATCTCTTAATCGCATTATATATAATTTCTAGGTACATTGCCTTGACGAACCCAGTATTTATAGAATAATAAATGTATTTATTATATTACTATATTTCATATAGTTTAGCGGCTGTTCGTGTGTGACATAAGAGGTGTTGATTGTGAATTTTTAATTGTCATCACAAAGCATTTCTTTCGCTGTCAAATTAAATATGCCACACAAACGAAAAGCGATTGGCCGATCTACACCTCAAGCAAAAAGTGTAAAGGCATTATGAGCTTCAGAAACCGACGATCAACGGCAAGTAAGACTGGAAACCGTTCGATTACGCACTGCTCGATCCAGACGAACATTGCATGCTGATTTAAATCTTGGTGCATACCATTACGATGCTAATTATGATTACAGTATTCATCCAAGTGTGGTTATTGGAAAAATGGATAAATAATGCATGCAGTGCCCTTAAATTTATGATATGCCATTCGAGTTCAAACGTTTGCAGTTTCCGGTGCGACTCGCATTTGCAGTGGCCATCAACAAGGCACAGAGACAATCTCTACAAGTGTGTGGACTAAATTAGGAAAATCCATGCTTCTCAAATAGACAGCTGTATGTGGCCTGCTCACGCGTCGGAAAGCCTTCTTACTTATTCGTGTACGCACCAGACGTAAAAACAAAAAAATATAGTGTATCCAAAAGCACTTCAATAAACAGATTTAAAACACAAACACTTTCTTTCTTTGTGTGGCATTGCAACGCATGCCTGGTACTCGCTAGTAGTGTGATAAATTCGTAACAAAGGTTGTACTTAGTAGAGGAAAAGTATTTAGTTAACACTTGATTTCTAAATCATCACGTACGGGCGCCACTGTAATGAATTTCGTATGACTTAGGACTTATAGGAGAAAATATGTAAATGTAACAACCAAGATATTCGTAAGTAGGGAAATTTTGATACCTTGTGTTGTGGAGGTGTGAATACCATAGGATTATTACAATGTATGACTTATACTCGTGTAGTGAAATAGAAATTTCTGGAACACTGAAAAAGGGCATAGATGACACTGTCACTCAAAATACCTTGAATTGTCTTTCAAATAAAGAATCACTTCATCCAAATATTTGCATTTAAGTGAAATAAAATTTCCATGAGTCAACATTAAAAATATAAGGAAATCAATACTTTCAAAGTCTTTTAATTTAAATTAGAAAAGAGTAATTAATAACTTTAAACTGTTTAGCTATGTGAAAACCAATTAATTAAATTATGCCCTGCAAGTAGAATGTCAAAGTTCACCAAAAATAACAAGGATAAATTACTCTTCACTCCAAATTAAATTAAAGTTAATGTAAGTTCAAGTTTGCTCCAGACATTAACTCAAGACAGGTCAAGCAGGACCATTGGACTGATTCACTGGTTAGCGATTAACATTGGAAAATGCCCATATTGTTATGTAAATCATTGTAAACACCCAATAATGTAATATTTAAAGTTATGTTTTGATTATAAGCAAAGGCCTTTATATCACAATTTCATTTCAAACAAAAAAAAATGTGTTTTCGTTATTCACAAGTATCAGTTCATTGATTTCCTCTTCACATAACATTCGTTCGTTATTCCTTTAATTTTGACAAAACAAGCGTACCAAAGCTCGATTCGGTATACCGAAATTAAAGTCGCCCTAAAGTAAAATTCATCCCACATAACCTTTGATTCTCGGTAAAATGGCAGTTTGACTTTTGACTTTGCGTTTCAATTTTTCGAAATCGTGAAGTCAAGAGTCCATAACAGTACCATTGCATCAACCTCCATAGGAAGCATATCGAGAAGCAAACTTACAGTCAAAACGTAAAGTCAAATGCTAAAGTTTTCTATTGTGTTTAGGGTATTAAACCAAAAAATATTTACTTTTGATGTTGGCAGACAACACATGTCTTTGCCATTTTTTTATGCTAGCCTAATTTTTCCGGGGAAAATGATTGATTCCGTCATTTATCCACAGTTATTTCACACCACAAATAAATCTGTGAGAATAAGAATCATAATCTTATGGATGAAACAATATTTAATTAACAGATTCAAACAAGTATTTACAAAAATGCATGTGGCACAAACTAACAGATTAGAGAGACACCTAGACAAATACGACTCTCTCTCCTCAAAATGAAAATATGTAACCAAGCACATGTTTCTACAATATATATAGAGAAAAACAATGTAACCGTTTATTGTATATCTATGCGAAGCGCAAGTAGTAAATATATTTAAACACGAAACAATTTTTTTTTCTAATGTCGACATTAAAAGACCATAGAAGCTGGACTCCAGGTATCTTCGGTAAGGACTTGTTTTTCCTTCGAGTTGACAGGGCCTGCTGTTTTGTTTTGAGTAAAACATCGGGAAGCTATCCCAGTGAAACCGCAGTGATCGCACGGAATGGGATCGACACAATGTGTTCCTTTAGTTCCGGTCTGATACTGGAGTGGCACAGGTGTGTGGGAACCAACCAGCATAGAACGGAGTCGCCACCAACCCACTCGGCACATGTGGTAAATGTAAACAAGCCAGTACTACACATGCAATCTGCACCTCAGATGCCAACCTTTACCAAAACACTGCTCCTATTTCCGCCGTTGACTCACTACTAACCACCGATACCCAGTGTGTTCCCTACACCAATGTACCCAGATATTTTTTAAAAAATTCCAAATTTTCCGACAGTGACGCTATGCTAACCCAACTACATGGGAGTGATGTCACTAAACGAAACACTGGCAGAAAACATAGTACGAAGCGGAATGATGGGGTGTGGTGGAATGTAGATGGGTTAAATGGTGATGCCTGGGGGATGCTGGAAAATGGTAGCAATAGGTTTTCAGGGGCGGTGAAAGTGATGTCTGGATGAGCTTTACCTGGTAGGTGCCAGACATCATTGTAGCGGCATAAAAGTGTCGGTCGACTACTCGATCTCGGGGTTGCGGCCGTCAACCTGGACCAAATCTCATGCCGATGATGATGATGACTGATTATGGTTGACCTCAGCCCCATTGATGATTACTCCAGATGAGTGGTGCTAGTGAAGCGATATCCGGGAGGCCGACTTTACACCACTGTGTATAGCGAATGTGGATTGTTAGGGCCAAACCACATGCCCATACAGATCAGAACAAGGCTGGTTAAACTGAGACTGAAACTTACGTAGTTGTTGAGCAGGATTTCAGGGCCCGTCCCCTTAAACACATGATGTGGTTGTAAATAAACACGCAACTTCAAAACAACATGATTTATTACATTTTTAAAATTACACCCCTTCTCTGAGGGAACTTGAAGCAAAACACTCGCGGCTATTCTCACCGGCCGAACAGTAAAACAGAAATGCGTTTTTCGACAACTGAGATTTATGTGTGACTTAAACTCCAGTTGAAATACGGTGATGGTGGCCGGGCATGCACGGGAAAACACATAGGCTTACCGCACGCACTCCACCTCCCTAATTCGCTACTTGCTTACTGACTTCCCACTCGGCATCCTGGGCTCTCTCGGTTTGACTTGCACAAACGAAATGAATAACTTGGTAATGCAGAAATAACACTTATTACATAACGACAGTTGCGACATATAACACTGGTGAAATTAAATGAACAAAACACTTGGTGGAAAAATGAAATAAATAAAATACACTTTACCTTGCAAAGACCTGTTGAAAACACCAACACAAGAAAATAATAATTCCTTAAATCAACAAAACACAATGTCTGCAATTTGGCCAAAAAGTTTTAGTCCCATTATCAGGCCTTCACAGCCTTATTCCGTGGCGCCCTGTGTTGCTATGGCAACCAGAGGCTGAACTCTGCCGGCATGCCTTTGCGCCTGCTCTGCGCCTGATCGCTCGGGCGATAGGATGCACACACCACACCAGTAGAGTGCATAACACTTCTGCGGTCGTTGCAGGCCACAGACGGACAAACTGTCTTAAAGCTGGTGACGTGACAATTATCAAATGTCATCCCTCCCTTTTTCGAGGCTGTTTGTTGGCCATCTGATGTTACTGGCAGCTGCGGCAAATGCGGGAAGGCCTGCGTGACCACAAGTGGTACTGTAATTCCTGTGGCCCTGCTGCATGATGCATTGTCGGCGGTTATCCCTTCCTGCTAGACAACTCCTGCTGCTTGCATTATAGACATTGCAGAGGTGGATGCATCTGCCTGCTTGATCGCCAATGGCACAATGAACTCCCAGACTCACTGCCTTCTCTATCACCCTCCTCGCTGCTGCTGTCTCCTCGCTGCGTTCGCTGCCTCCAGGAGCGACACGACTGAACAGCCCCTGCAACTACACTTGCACATGCATTAATGTTTGCCCCTTGCTTAACATGCGGGTACACATGCTCCTCCTGTTGAATCACTCGGACATTTACACCTTGCTCCTCATGCTGAACTCCCTGCAAATTATTCTGAGGCATTACAGACTCCATGCTGGGTGCTTCAATACCGGGTGCTTCCAATTTAACTTCCTCCTCTTTGTTACCATGCACCAGAAGTGCGGATGTACTTCCCAGTTCGTTCTGCTCACCGCTGAGATCATCAGCTGTGTTTTCGTCCACCTGCACTCTTAGTGGTGTGCTCTCGCTTACGCGAATGGGCGGGTCCCCTGTAGGATCTCCCTCCTGAGGTGCTGCCATGCCTCGTGTCTCACCTCACGCCCTTTCGAGTTTGGCACTATCTATGCTGTCGTAGGATCGGAACACACCGAGACCGACCTTGTCGTCGACAGCACTCGGGGTGAGCTGGATGTCGCCCCAATGCACCCTCATCCTTCTTCAGACCATGCGGATCATTTATGCGGTCAACCGATGCACTTGCATAATGTGATGCTGCTCGCTCCACCTTGCTACCAATCCTGCACAGAAATATTTTCTCGCTGTCGATTGAGGACTTGTCCACATGTATATGGCTTGCACTACATGCAACTGCGGTGGAGGTCAATTCGTGGCTGGTAGTCACCTTGCTGCATACTGATCTTGCCTTTGCCATATTTCTTGCAAACACCTTCGCTGCTGTCTTCTCTGCATATCATTACTGGGTAGCTTGCTACTTTCCCCCCACTACGGGCCTCTTCCTTCTTCTGGTAGGTGTAAATTGTGCCCCAATAACACCTTTGTGGGTGATTTTCCTGTTGCTGCGTTGACATGTCTATTAAACGTGTACAAAATGGAGGGAATGTTGTACACCTATGTAGCATGATTATCGCCTATGTGTAGCCGTAACTACACTTTAATCTCTTAACTTCGGCATTCCGTCGAGTTGGCCCTCGGGTGATAAATAGCAGTTTTGACGTTGTTAATGCCCCATTTCTTACACAACTCTTTCCATCTCTTGCCGGTAAATTACATCCCATTGTCAGTTAATAGGTAATGTGGAAATCCCCAGCATGGGAAAAATTGTTTCTCCAACACCTTCCCGACATTGTTCGCCCTAGCCCCGCTAGTGGGGTATGCTTATGTCTAGGATTAAAAAATTATCCGTTGCCACAACGAGAAACCTCTTCCCTCCCCTTGTCATTAGGTATAAATCCATGAGGTCCAGATATACCGTCTCGAACGATTTCCGCATCTTGCATGGGCGCTGTTGCTTCCACCCATCTGTGCGGCGTATTTTATACAGGTTGCACTCTTTCCATTGTTGCTCATTGTCTGTCACATTTAGGCTGAGACTTGGCCAAAAGAAATGGTCTTGGGACATTTCTGACTGTCTGCTTAACACTAAAGTGTCCAGCCATGCTGCAACAGTGCGAATAGGCGAAGACATGATCCCTCACACACATGGGTACATAAACCCTCCATTTCCCTAGTTGTTGAACTGAACACATCTCAAATCTGCTATCTACTACACACCAACCTTCAACCCCCTGTTGTGCACATTGTTGCACTTTTCCATGCGCGAACCTACAATTATGTTACGCCTCGATGGCTTCCTTATACGTGTCGCTGATTAAGCCTTCATTGTTTGTGGTGATTTGTTGTACGTATATTTCTGTGACCAGGTAACGTGCATCTGGTGGTAGAATGCCCTCCTATCTTGTCTCTTATCTGACAATGACCCCATTATTCGAGTTATGTGACTGTGTATCTGCCAATTAGTTCTCCTTTCCAGGCATGTGTTCAACAAGAAAATAGTATGCTTGCAACTGTAATGCCCATCGTGTCAGCTTGTTTCTGGCCTCTCGCATGTTGTGTAGCCAATGAAGGCACCAATTATCGGTCCTCGACCTAAATCGCTGGTATTCGAGATACGCACGGTACTTCTTGGCAGCCCATATTTCAGCTAGGCACACCCTTTCATTCACATCGTAACATCTTTCGGCCTGTCCTAGTTTTTCACTAGCAAAGTCGATTATGTGCTAATACCCTCTATCGCCATCCTAGTACAATATTGCACCGATTCCTTCCTGGCTGGTGTCAGTCTGAAGGAACAAATTCTTGTTAGCATCATAACGTGCAAGTGTCGGGCACGATCTAAATGCCTTCTCTGTCACGCAAGTCCATTGAAACCTCTTTTGTGGGGACAAAAGCTCCTTCAAGGCAGCTGTGAATGTTGCGAACCTTGGAATATGTCCCCGTAAACCATTTATTAACGGAATTTTTTTTCGAAATTGCTTGTCGGTTCGCGTCTATGGATAGCTGTCCATTAGCCGTTACTGTTACAGATTTGGCCTGTCCCCTTCCTGATCAGTACTGGTATGACTGATGTGGCCCTTCTCAATCGAACACGTGAGACTGTTGATCGCTAACCACTCCAGAACTGCTGCTAAATGAGGCATCTGCTCCTCCCAGCTGTTTGACCAGATAATTATGTCATCGAGATATGCCAGCGTATACTCTTCAATAATGTCATCCAGCACATATACCATTATTGCCTGGAATGTTGTGGGTGCACACTTCAAACCAAACTGCATCGCGAAAAATTGGAAGCGATGGCCATCTGGGGCCGTGAAAGCTGTCTCCGGCCTCTCATCCAGTTTCACTGGTACTTGCCAGTATCAGCTTTTCAGATCTAGGGACGTCTAGAACTTCGCTCGTCCTAATGCACTCAGTGTATCTTTCACACTTATGTACAATGGAAGTGCGCAGCACTTTACCTGGATTAGCGGTGTGAAATAGAAGAAAAATCTCCAGGTTCCATCCTTCTTCGGAGCTAATGTTATTGTGGAATGAAATGGACTGCCCATCGGCTCCATTACACCGTCATCTAACATTTTCTGTATCTGCTTTTGGATATTCTGCATCTGATGTGGTACACGTTGAAATTCGTCCTGGTTCCTGCATGGGACCTGGTTGTCGAAATCTCCTAATCTGACCTCACGTAGTCTACCAGTCAGGCAGCAATCCAGATTGTACACCGTGCGTCTCTCTTTCGCACCAAAATGTATTCTCCTTGCAGCAGATTCCACTATCGTGTGCTGTTCAGTCAATCACGATATCCCCAGAATAGCTTCCTCACGTATCTCCGGCGTGACAATGGCAGCTGTGGTAGTCTCAAAATCGCGTACACGAAATATCACTAGAGCCTTTCTTATTGCCGTACTACAATGCTCGTTCGTGGCCAACCTAATCATGTGGTCTGTAGGTGTCATGTCCTACTTGTGTAAAAAGTGCAGTCGTACATAGTTGTGCGATGCTGCATTGTTAATAAGTGTATAGCACAGCTGTCCAGTAATGGAAACTATGGTATGTATGAATGGTGCTTGACTGCTACTGATATTCTGTACGAGTGCTTTTTGTGGAGTTAATTTAGTATCTGGTGTGATCAAAATTTTTGTGGGCGGAGTGTCGGAAGCATCCTGCCCTTTCAACCCTACGACCCAATTTCCTGTTGTTTATGTACTGCCGCTTCCCTGATTTGTTTCATATGCGGGTTATTCGAGCACTTGTTACACCAATGATACTTCGGTGTTAGACAGTACCTACATGGATGACGAGGTGGGTAATCTGGGTTCCATCCCTGCTACTGCGGATTACTGTTATCTGCTCCGCTGCTGTACGGTGGTCTCTGACCACTTGACCTCGTTGATCTGCTCCTCTGCTGCTCACGCCTGTACATGCTTCCATACGCTTGTTCCTTATACCCTTTACCCCTGTTGCAGGTTATTTGTTGTCTACCATGATTTGGTGCACTATAACTACTTAAATTTGACTGCTAAAAGTTACCAGATGTGCCAGAGTTGTTTTTGTTGACATTATCATCTTTTGGCTCATGGTGCCATTTTACTCAATTTACATCCCGGCAGGATGTTTTATGAATCCTTTCCGAAATAATAGCAGCATGCATTAAGTCTTCAAGTGTTCCATTTAACAGTGGTATTAAAGCTGCTCCTTACTCTGATCGAGCTGCTTCAGCTATTACTTCTAAGACTTCACATTCCGGCAAATTTGGATGAAATCGTTTGATCAATTGATTCTTGCATGTGATAAATGCAGTTAGGGACTCGCCCATTTGTTGCCCTTTCAGAGTCAGCCTACTCTGGGCCTGAACATATGTTAATATTCCTCGGAATCGGTAATGGAATGCACACCGAAACTCCTCCCACTGAAGTCCGTAGTGGTTGAGTGAATCCCGCTAAGAGCAGGCGTCTCTGGAGAGTTGCACTCCGACGCATCTGGCCCAATAGCTACAGCTGACATCGTATCTTGTGAGTCGAAACATGAAATCCTCCACGAAGGCTACCGGATCTTCCATCATGGTACCAGCAAACCTGGGTAACATCTGAATCTTCGAGGGTGTTTACATTGCGAATGGTCTTGGCGGATGTATGGTTCGGGTGGGCTCCATTGTTTCATTTCGAGTTGTGCTTTCCATACCTGTGGTTTGTGGTGTCATTGTTACGTACTGAAAATGTGGAAAAATGTGTTGGTAGTTCGGTACGAAAGTTGGGTAAATGGGTGCGGGAAACATCTATGTTAGTGGCGGGGAAAATAGTGTGGGTGTTTGGTACACATGCAGCGTAATTGATGGGTTAGGTTCAGGCGGCGAGGGTTTGTTTGCAGTTGCCATGTGCGTGGCAGAAGCACACAACTTCTCAGCTACATTCTGTTCTTCTCTCGTACTCTGCTGCCATTCCCCTCCTTGCTTTGCACCTCTATGCCCGACACATTGTTCGTGTCCCATGCAATAATGATTTGCGAGAGATTGCTATTCACGTTTTCCGCCACATAATTGTCCCATTGTCCCAATAGATCGAACACCTGATCACGTGGGGTGTCTGTGATTCCATTTTGTGTGCGAACTGTCTGAACTTATTTGATGTTGTGTGACATGATAAACAAACAAATGTAATTCCGGAAACTGAACTCTGCTCTGTGCTGTTGAGGTATTCCGTATGATACTGTATGTCACAGTGGACACAATCCAATACGAGTTTACCCTGTCCATTACACAATCATTTATTACAGTATTTTGGCAAATTATAATTTCGAAAATGTTCATGTTCAAACTTTAGTTGTGTTCCAATGTTTGTGTTGTTTTGCACTGTTTCACTCTAACTGTATTTTGTTATGCGGTTGTCACTGGTGCAGTTGTTTTCTGGGCTGGTCTGGTGGTGGCATTGACAAATGGTATTGCTAATATTTTGTGAATGTTCATTATTTAACATAGGGCATAAGCATTCAGGACACCACAGTGCCAGCACACTATCAAACATCCTGCCAGCAATGGTTTGTTTGTCAAAAAACACACATGCGTGTGAGATGTGGACGACCAATGCGGGTGCGTGGGGTAGGGGAAGAGGGCTCGCACTCCCCTCTCATGATGTGTCTGGCATGTGTGGGCATGGTGCAGGGGTCAACAACCTGATGCCTTAGCTGACGTGAGGTATGGGTCAATGGGCTGTCTGCAGAGGAGAGTGCAGGGGCATGGAGGAGAAGTAATCTCCACCCCATCGCTTCTTCTTCGCTACTGCCTGCCCTCGAAATGGCGTGGTGTTGCTCACAGTATGGCATCACTTGCTGATTGTTGCCAATGTTAACAAGCATCCCGAATGGTCTTACAGCATCTTGTAAGTGTAGCGACGCTGTCGTTGTCTTTGATGTCCTTCATGCTGCCTTACTGTCTTCCTTACACTGCTGCAGGCAGGAAAAGGTGGGAAAATTTGGTTTCCAGGAAAAATTGCTGAAAAAATTTGGTGGGAAAATTGTTAGACGGGAGATATGACCCCATGTTGGGCGCCATTAATGACACCTGGCGAATGCTGTAAAGTGGTAGGAATAGTTTTTCAGGTGCGGTGAAAATGAGGTCTGGGTGTTTTTTACCCAGTAGACACCAGATGTCGTCATAGCGACGTCAAAGTGTCTGTCGACTCCTCGATCTCGGGGTTGCGAACCATCCACCTGGATCAAATTTACTGCCGATGATGACTGATGATGATTGACCTCAGTCCCATTGATGATTACTCCATATGAGTGGTGTTTGTGAAGTGTTAGCCGGTAGGCCAATTATACACCATTGTTGACAGAAAAATGCCTAATGCTTAACACTCGCGAATGTGGATTGTTAAGGCCAAACCTCACACCCATAGAGATCATATCAAAAGACTGATTAAACTGAGATTGAAATTTACATAGTTATTGAAGTCATTTAAGGGCCCGTCCCCTTAAACACATGATGCGACCGTAAATAAACATGTGATTTCCAAACACATGAGTTATTATGTTTTATAATTACACCCTTCTCTGAGGGAACTTGAAGCAAAACACTTAAGGCTATTCTCACCGGCCGTGCGGTAAAACAGAAAAAGCGTGTTTCGACAATTAAGCTTTACGGGTGACTTATGCTGCCCAAGGAAATTCTAATCCATCGAGGAGTGGAGGTGGCTTACCGGGCAACAAGAAATGAAAAAAAATGTTCAGATGATTTACACTATTGCATTTACATGTCCAGTTGAAAAAAGGTGATTGTCGCCTGGAATGCGCAGGAAAACATGGAGGATTACTGCATGCACTCCTCCTCCCTGACTCGCTACTTGTTGACTAACTCCCCGTTTGGCATTGTGGGCTCATGTCGGATTACCCACACTCCAAGACAGGACTACTTTATGGCATGACTTGCACAAACAAAATGAATGACTTGCTAATACAGAAATAACTCTCTAAAATTACAAAACGAAACTTTCAACATATAACAATAGTGAAATGAAATGAACAAAACATTTCGTGAAAAAAATTAATAAATACATACACATTTCCTTCCAAAGAGCTGTTGAATACAATGACCATAAAACAATAATATATCCTTTAATTACCAAATCACAACGTCTGCAACTTGGCCCTAAATTGTCTTAGTCCCATTATTAGGCCTTTGCAGTCTCCTTCCGTGTGCCATCCTGTGTTGCTATGGCAACCACCGGATGCACTGCGCCAGCATGCCCTTGCATTTCCTCTGTACCTGATCGCTCAGACAACCGGGCGTACACTCCATACCATTAGAGTCCACAGCCCTGATGTGGGAGTTGCAGGTCAGGTCCGCACACACTGTCTTAGGGCTGGGGATGTGGCACACATCAATTAGATTTCATAGGTGGTGAGGTGTAAGATCTGTGGAAATGATTAAATTACCCGACTAGACGCCAGGCGCCGTTAACGTGATGCCATGATGGTGGATGACTCTTGATGACCTCAGGATCGCAGGTCGTGTGCCCGGACGAAATCTCCCTGTAATTGCTGAAGCTGGCCTCTTCATAGTTAAGGCCGTAAATGCTATTGTTGGGTGTTTCGTAAACTAAAACCAATTGACTGATTACATGCCATTGTGTTGCAGTGATGTATAGGTGGCATATTGCTAACTGCCAAATTACAATGGCTCTTCGGGATGTGGATTGGCATGGAGACATGTTCCAGACGTCCACATATCCCTTGTGCCCTGTTTGTACCATCGCAGATGCACCAACCACACAGCAACACTCGACCAATCGCCACTAGGTCACTGTCTCGATCAGTGCTGGTCGACAAGAATGACGTCTACAATTTTCTTGCCCTGTGACTCATGGCCATTGGTCATAATATTTAACATTCATCATAAGAGGAAACTCTCATAATGAATGGATATGTTCCCTAAATGAGTGTGTCTCATGAAGTCTCGACCATTAGATGCAACAGCCATTGTAGGGAACACTGGGATAAGCTGCGCCGCTTATTCCCGAATGGTATCAAAATACGGGGAATCTAATTTCTTGAGCAAGTGCAAAGTGGTGAGCGACTCCCTAAATGCAGTAATAATTAAAGCCTTTTTAGTCATTTTAAGTGGTGATTGCACCACAATTTACTAGGGATACCGTCCGCTCCAGCATAGAGAGTTGATAACATATCATAGAAGACAGGGGCTGGTTCCATCCCTAACAATGAAATCCAATTGTCGTCATATCCATACACATTCCTGTAATTAACACCATTTGGACACACACCGATATTAACATGTTAATTATAAGAGTGAACATGTAATCATCAATCGAGAATCAGCTACCTGAGGCATCTTAAATTTAATATCCCCTTCAAGTGCCGTGACATACTCGTGACATCACATTCTTAGCCAAATGTGAGCCTCTGACATTCACGAGTATTTCACCAACATGTTTTAGTTCAGTAATCGCAATTGTGTTCAGTGTCAGTTCCATCAATCATGTTAATTATTAAGTTCCATTTTTTCATGTTATCATTTTGGCACCCGATTCTCCAGACGTGCAGCGAAATGGACGCTATGTCGTTTGTCAGATTTCAGCACGCCAGACAACCGACAGGGCAGGCGGTAAGCTCCATGTTATCCCCTCCAGCACTTCAATTTAAGCTGTAACATTTCATTGCAATAGTTAGCATTAATCCATGAACATTTTATTACTTAGTTAGCCGAGGAGAGGCCTTGCTGCCTCCTGAGGTAGCATACCAGGACTTCACGTGTGAGACACATTTTTAATTAATTATAACTTAAGGCCTATGCCTTATTTTTCAACAGTAGTTACCACTGGTAGGTCCAAAGTTAAATATCGGCAAATTTAACTTGTTGGTTTATTGATACTCTCCGTAAGTCAGTATGCTGTAGGCTGTTTATGGTTAAATGAGCACTTTTTTAAGCCCTGCTTGGAATCTACTTGTATGCCCTTTTTGTATGTTTCCGCCCTATGTAAAATTAATGTTGTCAAGGGCCTCATCACTTTATTCATGCGTAGGTCAGGTGAAATTGTATATATTGTATATATTTCAGATCCATTCGTCTGTTTTTTTGAGCAAATACTTCAATTACACCATCATGAAATGTATTCTGTGCTCGCAGCTTATTAAGGAGTTGTTTTTTCTTTTTTACACTGAGTATGAATAGAGAAGACTGTCGTCCTCCGCCTTGTGAGTTTCGCAAATAAGTTTCAATGTGTTTCAAGGTGGAGACGGATCGTTCTGCTGATGCACTGTTAACAGGAATGGTGAAAATATGACTTAATAGTGTATAGACTTGGGGAAAAACCTCGTCGAGATCAGCTGACTTCAGAAAATGATGGAATTCTGCAAAGCTCTTAACAGCAAAGTGATTAGTTTCATAAACAACCATTAATTCACTTCGCAACCTGGGAAAATCGAAATGGTGGCCATAAATCTCTTTCAGAAAACTAAGGCGTTCTTCAGGAAAAACATTCTTAAATGTTTCAACTCTTGTAGGGTGCAACAGTTCTAACAATCTGAGTTTTTAGTTTGCACAAAATCTGGACGTTAAATTTGATATTATAAAGGCAATCATTTCAGATTACAGCCTTCTGTATGATGCCTTTCTATCTTCCCAATCAATATGACTGATTCGCAGTCTTTTGCTTTGGTGCGCCTCTGCTACGCTTTTATGCTCTCTAACTTTTTGCCAGATTTAATCAATATTATGTATTTGTTTTTTGGAGTTAGTCCTTGAACTCATTTATTTTCAAGATTCAAAAATTAATGTCAAACATTTTCTTTTGCAAAACATGAAAAAGTACATTTTGTCATCAGGAAAATAGTGGAAAAAACATGCAATAGGAATATGAAATCAAAATCTCGTGAGCTAAATAATTTTCCACGAGCACTTAGTAGAGTTTCACCATCCCATTTGTCAGCATTTTCGATCATTAGTTCCAACATGATTTCTATTTCAGCTTTATATTCACTGACAGTTTCAACAAGCCTACTGTTGAAATTCCAACGAGTGGGAGAGGCACTATGTTCTCTTTGTTGACTTAGAGAAGAAAGTTCCAAATCCTGCAAGTGTCATGAATAACCTTCGGCACTGATTGATGTGGCTGACTGAATCTGATAAAACCACATCTAGTCTATGCGCATAACAATGTACAAAAATGGCCTCACTACATTTCACTCATACAAGTGATTGAAGTCAATTTACTTCACCTGTCATGACTACTGCACCATCATGTTTGTTCTACTAATTAGTCAAAGCATTTGAAATCACTGGAAACACGAAACACATGCTCTGATAAGGCCGTAGCGGACCGATCACAACTAACATCACTAAAGCCATGAAAGTGTTCTTCAACTGCCCCTTCTGAATTAACGTATCGCAAAAGAGCGGTTAGCTGAGATTTTTTACTCATATCTGTTGTTTCATCCAATATTATTCCTACAAACTATGTTTTCTCGATTTCCATCTTGATACTTTATAACACTACATCGCAAATAGACTGAATCAAATCATTTTGTATGTCACTTGACAGACCAGAAAAAAGTGTGAGGTTTTCTAAATGGCTTTACAAATTACTGTCCATTTCTCCAAAAGCATAAACAAGTTGAACAATATTTCCTTTATTTAAAGAACTTGAAGACCCGTCATGTCCCCTAAAAGCTATTTCCCGCTTGGCTAAGAAACAGGTAACATCAATTAAACGACCCAAAATATATCTATTCTTTTTGACATTGGTCACTTAAACAGAACTCAATTCTAGTTTTACCAAACTGTTTCAGTGACATGCATGACACTAAATGCGATTTACCGAGTTCATACCTTTTAACCGATTTATGAAAGTTGATCAAATCACTAAACCCGGATTCCGTCCAAACACTTTTTTTCAGAGGAAAATAATAAACATGGCCAATAGTATAACTTCTGAAATTTCTTGCACCCAGTAAGTCAAGCTGTCTCGTAAAAACTAGCTTTAAATGTCGCATACACTGTTTTGTTTTTGTATGTATGTTGTGATCAGGAGTTGGTTTCCCACTGCTGATTATGTCTTTTTAAATTTCGTATGGAAAAGAGCTAAATGAACATTGTAAATTTTTTTCTATAGCACACTTGAAATCAGTCACTTCTGCAGAACTTGACGGAACATAGTCTGAATTGTTCATTTTGTTGAGTAAACTATAAACTCAACAGAAAGAAAATATAACTTCACGTATCATGCACTTACGTTGGTCAATTTTCACAGCCACGCCAGTTTAACTCACTGGCCAGTAGAGTCGAACATGCAAACGAACCGCTCCTGTCATTGGATACAGAAGAAGGTCATTGGCATTATAGGTTAATGAAATCTTTCAATGCTAAAAATAAGTCAAAAGTATTAGTCTATTAGTATTATTCTCAATTTAAAAAAAATGACAGCTCATAGATGTGCACAGATTATATCTTACGAAATATTATATTTAGAGCACAATTAATTTAGTGACCCAACAATTAAAAAGCAACCCGCCTCGTCCTGATTATATTAATTTTTTTGTCTTTTGACATCGTGGGTGATGTAATTACAAAAAACGAACTGTTTCGAAGATTATTCTAGAATACAAACAAGTTTAAGGTACATGTCCTAACAAAATTCAAAAGAATCGATATTTACTATTCCATGGGTCTGAGGATTCAAATTTTGGTTTTATGTTTTATCCCGAGAATCTAACACAAGTTTGAAGTAATGATTGTTTGAGACACTTTTTACGCAGAGAAGAGAGTGGTATGGTAGCGAACTGAAATTTATCTAACATACAAGCACATTCTGCACTTACCTGAAATATGTTAAAATAAAACTAAACCAAGGCATTTTCTTAACTTCTTAACGAATAACAGCTGGTATAAGCTGTTCATGGTAAAAAAAAGCACTTTTTAAGGCCCTGCTAAAATATTCGTTCGGGCCAATTTTTATTTTCTGCTACTTTTTAATATAAACAGTGCAATGTGATTGATACACACAGTGTATAAAATTCACCACTCTTAAAATTTAACGTCTGAGCATGCCATAAAACATATTTATTAATGATTAATGCATGTTGGGAAGGCCTTAAAATGTACTCACTTTACAGTGAACGGCCTATAGTTGAATGTTGCAATCATGCATATTCTCGAATAACCACTCACACGTTCATTTGTATCAAATGTATTTGAAGTTAAAGGAAAGCTGACAAGCTACGTTTCAAATAAGAAGGAACAAAATCAAAATACGATTTTGCGAACCGTTCACCGGACATGCCTTAGTTAACACATTTCATGTATAAGTATCCAATACGCATGCGAAAACCACATAGTTGGTTGTTGTACAAACCAGACAAAAACTGTCGATATTTTGACAACTTGTAGAAGTTCGGTCGCCACTCGGCTAACATCGTGCCATACGTAGGTCGCCTCATTTCTTCCATGGCTCCCTAATTCCCCCGCCCACGACAGATGGCACCATTGGTTTTACACCGCTCAGCGGTCGTAAGCTCGTAGTACTCGAGAAGCAACCAAGAGGATTGCTTCCACGACTCACAGAGATGGTCGCGAGACATGAACCGTCGTTTACCACAAAGCAATTAGAAAATATTTTGTGTTCGCCTACAAATTTTCAGAGTATTATTTGACAAACTAAAATTAAAGGGGAAGCAATGCTTCCATTGCTTCCATGGACACTTCGGCCCTGGCAGCAACATTTTATTAGCCTTTGCGGTAATAAAACAGTCATACCCTAATTAGACGTATTTTAATGTATTAACTTGCCTGAGTTCATCGAGTACTGCATCCTCATAGCAGCATCAACTTTAAAATGTATTTCATTGTATGGTTTGCATTTACAGGGCCTGCCTCCCTCAAGCAGAGTAAATGCAGTGATCATTTAGGCGTGCGAATTGGCCGACAGCTTTGCCCTAAAGGAAATATTTTATATTCAACATAATTTAACTGACAATTGAATTAACTCTCCTTCGTATTGGCCACGTACCCAGAGTCGTCGTAGGCCGTCGGCCATACGACCCCATTCAACATAGTTCGCTCTCCGAACGTGGCGCTGGGCACATCATCAGTTCATGTCCTACACTATCTCCCAGGTAGGACACGAACATATCACAGCATCTCAGGAGGCGTAATGCGTCAATGGCCATTATGATATGGTACACTTAGATACATACTTATGTTGAATTTAAGTCCGGATCAACTACACTTGCTTTGAATGCGGGTATTGTTAGGGCCTGTCCCCTTAAGCACCTTGTGACGTCCGAAATAACTTACTCACTGATGATTTCTCAGGGTATTTATTCGGTGAACATAACACTCCTCTCAGGGAGACATTTAACACATACATTGATGGCTTAGATCGGCCATCGTGGCTACACTGTGAAACTGACTTGCATCATGCAGAAAACTTACAGATGATTTAAGCTTCCCTGGGCGATACTAAACCACGTGGAAGGGATGTTGGTGTACAGGGCGGCGAGAAGACAAATGGTTACGGAATAATGAAGCTATTGCAGAGAAGTGACCAGTCAAAAAAATGTATGCCACCCGGTGCGTGAGAAACACAGAACGCGCGATCACACGCAACCACCGTCTTTGGACATCAGATACCTACTATCTTCCTCACTTGGCATGGGACAGGCATGGGCTACTACTTTCTGCATATCATGTGAACTTCTTTCCGAAACATAATGTTGCATGATTCATTAGATGACATCTTGACCCTGGTTGATATACCTGCACATGCATGACACTGATGAAATCAATAGGGACATTGCGTAACAGTGGGTGTGAAACATATACACTTGCAGAGAAATACAACACAACACTGGCAGGATGAAAGAAACAAAACACAACACTGGCAGGACAAAAGAAGCAACAGAATAAATTCTTTATTAACAAAACAAATAATAACCATGACTGCATTAGCCATAAGCCCTTTATTCAGTGTATTGCGAGGCTCTTCTTTCATATCCCTCTGCTGCTCTCACTCTCTCTTAGACAGGCACAGTTTACGTTGCACCTGTGTGCTCTAGGTTTCACGTTTGCAAAATGAGCATCCCTTCTGGGGTGGCAGTGTAGCACTCGGCCGAACAAACGGTTTTAGGAAGAGGGGAACATGGCACATGCCAGGAATCATAGAGGTTGACCAAATAAACCCAATACCAAGTCCGACTGCAAGAAAAAAACCCACAAACTCCAGACATTACCAACTTCTGTGGGGACTCTGGCAGAGGACCCCATGACATTCCTGGACGACTGCACGTATGACTTATGAGGTACAGCATTAGCAGTGAGGAGTGGGCAAGTTGTGTTGGAGCACAACTCCAAGGGGAAGCACTTTCTTGGTGCCACCTATAAATAACTATGGGCTCTAGTGGGAGGATTTTCGGCACTTGTTTCAATGCCATTTGAAAGGCATGTTTACATCTTTGCAGGCTCAAAGCAAGCTCATGTTAGAGGGACAGCAGTATGACAGATCATTGGCCATATTTATTACCAGGAAATGTCATTAGGTCCGGCTTTTCCATCCACATTTGCCTGAAAGGGAGGTACTGGAAGTAGTAGCAGAAACTGCCAACCATTGACACACAATAAAATATCAGGGCATGTGGCGATAATTTGATCGCATGTTAAATTTTCAAGTTTTCAAAGCAGTAATTTTCAATCTGATTTCTTTGGCAAAATTCCTTATAGGTTGTATCTTACGGCATTGATTTAGAGTATTATTATCTTTCTTTGAATTTAATTTATCTTGAAGTGATGGTAAACATTTATTTGCTATTTTCATTAAAAAAAGGTATTCGAGGGTATTCTGTCGTTTCAATGTGTATGTTAACTGTAAGATATTTTTTTTAAAAGTTGTCTTGATTTACTAAGTTGTGTCCTTATATTGAATTATATATTTCAATTTGATCAGTGCTGAACGTGGAGTGGCAAATGCTAGACACGCATAAGCTTCAGTACAAAGGCTTGAAGTGCAGTCTTTTATATTCATGTTCTGGTAACAGAGTTCTAAGATGGTTAAATTATTGTTCTCTGTGAAAGGAAGGAAGTTAACAGAATTTATGAACTCTGATCTAAGTATTCTGCAAGGATTCAAAGTGTTTCTCTTTGGCATGTGTGAGCCAGACTTCTTAGGGTACCTATCTCAAATTATATATGTCTCATTGCATTAAAAGTCCATATTTTTAACTGAAGGGAATGTTATGGTGAAAGGTCGGCTTGTGGATTACCTTTAGGTCAGTCATATTCCTGGCACACGTACGTACCTCGCAGCTACATATGTTTCTATCTTAATCTAAATTCATGCTGCCCACACAACCATTATCATTATAAATGTTCCTTTTCAATATCGTAATTGTTCATTAAAGAAGCATTGTTATCTATAGTCGACAAAAAAATCGTTGGAAAGTCCCTGTCACACTGTTAATTACTCGCTTCCAACTTTATTTGACTACAAAACTTGAAGACAAAATACGCAATCAAATTTTTCCTTCTAACAAATTTTATCAAATAATCGTGATTTCGTTTAAAATTGTGTCACACTATAAAATGTTTTTATTGAGTGAATCTAATTTGAAATATTATTTAAAATTTATTTTCATAGTGAGAGAGTGCTTTGTTTTTCCATCACAGGAAGAAATGTAATTTAATTTGAAATTTATTTTCATTTCTTTATTAAATTAAAGTTATATTTTTAACATAAATGTGCACAATGAAATTTAATGCCTCTGAGTTTGTAATTTAATGTGCAATATTCACTTAAAATAACATTCATGCCTGGATAGCTTCTACCTAAATTAATTATTTTCTTTTCTCACTTTGTTTCTATATGTTTTTCGTTATTTTAATTATCTTTGCGTCCATTTTGTCGTGCACGATTCTGATTGGTTAGGACCGTCGAACATAAAATAAATTTGATAACTTGTCGAATTTTCAAATTTTCGATGGAAACTGATTTTCAGAGAAATATGGCGGCCTTTTTAGACGGTTTGTCGATGTTATTTCTATCCTACTTTATTTGGTCAAACTTATTGGAAGGAGTTTGACAGAAAAATTTGACAATGTGACAGGGGATTAAGGTATTGAATTGTATTTTAGTAGAATTCACAAACTTGATGTTAATATTTATATCCTATCGTATGGGAGTTAGTTTACTCAAATAGGTTTTGTCCATGGAGGAATCTCTGCTGAAACTATCATGTATTTATGTAAAGTTTATTGTGAGGAATGAGACTAATAAGCTGTAGATTACTTAGTTCTGGCTATTATATTAAAACATAAGGCCATAACTCTGTGAAAGGGAACTGTGGAGTGATAAGTAATTAAAAACGCGTCTGGCCTTCGTGTAATAGTTAGGTATTTAGGAGCTTTTGAAGGAACTTTGTTTGCGACAAGATGAGTGTCATTATTGTTTGTTGTTAGGATAGAGTAACTGTAAGAAACAGAAAACCGATCAGTGTGTGCTAACGCAGTAGTGTTTTTTTAAGATGTCGACGGGTGACGGGTGTCATTCCGACATGGACTACTCGGACGACGATTGTGGTTACGCGGACTACTACAACACGGCGGAGGACTGCGACTCGGAGCAGATAAACGTGGTGAAGGCGGATCCCGAGTACACGGTGTGCGACTATCTGCGTGTTGAGGACGTGGAGCGGCTGCTTAACGAGAGCGTCGAGACGCTGAGCAACAGCCTGCAGGTGACACCGAACGTAGCTAAGGTGCTGTTGCACGCGCACCAGTGGGCCGTGCCGGACATAATCGGCAAGTACCGCGCCGAGGACTCCCTGCCGGGGCTGGCGGTCGCCCCCGAGCCGGCCGACAACTCCCGCTTCCTGCGCTGCTCCGTCTGCTTATCGACGTATGGCGCCGAGCACTTCCGCGGACTGCCCTGCGGACACCTCTTCTGCAAGTTGTGCTGGGCCACGCACTTCGAGGTGCAGATCTCCCAGGGCATCGCCCTCGACATCGGCTGCATGGCGCAGGACTGCAAAGTGCTCGCACCCGAGGACTTCGTGCTCAACCTGCTGGCGCGGCCTAATCTGCGCGACAAGTACCAGCAGTTCGCATTCCGGGACTATGTCAAGAGTCACCCGCTGTTGCGATTTTGCCCGGGCGCCAACTGCCAGATTATCGTGCGAGCCAAGGAGGCGCGTGCCAAGCGCTGCGTGTGCAACACCTGCCAGACGGACTTCTGTTTCGAGTGCGGCCTCAACTACCACGCTCCTACCGACTGCACGACGGTGAAGCGCTGGCTGACCAAGTGTGCGGACGACAGCGAGACTGCCAACTACATCAGCGCGCACACAAAGGACTGTCCACGTTGCCACATGTGCATTGAGAAGAATGGCGGCTGCAACCACATGCAGTGCTACAGCTGCAAGTACGACTTTTGCTGGATGTGCCTGGGCGACTGGAAGTCAC
The DNA here is from genome assembly GCA_029891345.1 of Dryococelus australis. Lineage (NCBI taxonomy): Eukaryota > Metazoa > Arthropoda > Insecta > Phasmatodea > Phasmatidae > Dryococelus > Dryococelus australis. Next base: position 75,522,971 of record CM057007.1, on the reverse strand, counting down.
ATGGCTCGGACTACTACGAGTGCTCTCGCTACAAGGCCAACCCCAACATCGTCAATGAGTCGGAGCAGGCGCAAGCACGCGAGGCACTCAAGAAGTACCTGCACTATTACGAGCGCTGGGAGAACCACTCAAAGAGCCTGAAGCTGGAGAAACAGACGCTGCAGAGCGTCAAGACGCGCATCCACCTCAAGGTGATGAATGGCTCCGGCACTTGGATCGACTGGCAGTACCTGCTGGATGCAGCGGCTCTCCTAGCCAAGTGCCGCTACACGCTGCAGTACACGTATCCTTATGCGTACTATATGGAGGCGGGTCCACGTAAAGAACTGTTTGAGTACCAGCAGGCACAACTGGAGGCAGAGATTGAGAACCTGTCGTGGAAGATAGAGCGTGCCGAGACGACGGACCGCGGTGACCTAATGAATCAGATGGACATTGCCGAGAAACGGCGCACTACCTTGCTCAAAGACTTCTTCGAATTATGAAAAATACGTCAGCACAAAATGGAGCTGATTATACATGACTCTTACTGCCACAGTATGTCTCCTTAACATACGTGTAAAAGAAAATCAAATTTCCAGTCTTAATTTTCTTAACGAGTAATGGTTATCTTGAAAATTTTTGCTTTCTGAAATTTGGGTTAAGTGCTCAAGTAGTAAAAATATTTATTCAGAATTAAATTCTAAGTAACATTTTTGTAAGTTTGTTAGCAAAATACGATTTTGTGCCTTTAGTGTCACCATGATCACACTTTTCACATTAGTTTTTGAATGATCATAGAATTAAAGCATTATCTTTTGCCAAAATAGGCTAATGTGTAGTTTTGGAAGTAGGATCTCTTCTATTTGTCTCTATGTGTGTCAGTGTTATCATTGTGTCCAGAACTCTTTACGTTATGTCTTTATAAGGCCCGGCTCCAATCACGGTAAGAAATAACAATAAAAAATTGAACCCACACTTGTATATGGGACCAGCTACAACAAAACATAATGGCGTTAGATGGCGGCCTGCCCGCGGTAAAGAGGATAGAATATTTTCAATTTTCTTACGACGAGTTCTACGCGAGCCAATCACGAAACATAACATTTCCAACCACGAGTGTCAGTGCAGTGCAAGCTTGTAACACGAGTATAGTTATTAAACGAACTTTGCGGTACACTTCCAATTTCTGTTATTGTAATAGTTAACACAATTATTAACATGTAGGCTATACCACAATTTAAATGTCCTGAAACATGATCCTGCGAAACTTTCTTCATCAAATGTAGATAAACAAAAATATATATCAGGTTAGCTAACAGACTGTTTGTAAATATGCATGATACATGTACAGCGTGTATTTTTTTTTTTATGTTAGTTTCTCATTGTAGCCAGTACATTTTCATACCTCACGGTAACGCTACTGTTTTTTGTTACGAGAATGCTACAGTGATGTAGCCTAGGCTTAACAGTAAAGGTGGATTCATGCATGCACATATATTGCTGTCAAGACGAGCTGATGTTACCAAGAGCCAGCTAGTGTATGTTCTGCTGCTTCTTCATTATCTGTGCTGAGATATCTAAGAAAGTTCCAAACAATACTGATATTACCCTATTTCAGTGCATAATGTACAAGGCAACCAAAATAGCTCAATCCAATAACTAATAAATACAATAAAAATGAGAATTTTTAGAAAAGTCATATTTTACTGCAAATAATACATAGGCCCTACATTGAAAATAATTTTGTCCCAACTTGCCAACATAAAGAATATATAAAACATCACAAAGTAACATTTTTCTGGAGAAAATATACATTGTGTTTGTGTGTGCATGTGCATCAAATGTGCAACATTGTATTCTGAGGTGAGTAGGTGCAGTTTAAAATAACATTTATACATATCTAAAACCTGACAAAATTAATGTTAATCACCAGTGTACCATGTGCACAATTTTTCCAAAAGTGGAACTGTCAAAAGCGGGGTGCATGTGCTATAAAAGGCACATGGGATACATGGGGCAGTCGATGATGGAGATTTGGCAACAGTGTGTCTGCATCTAGCACGGCTCACCAACATGCACGGGTGGTCAGACATTTGGTGCAGTTACATCAGCTAATAAAAGAAAAAAAGAACAGCCTTATTTACCAGACTAGTTTCTGTGGTTTTGTCCACGTCATCTATCATTGTCAGTAAGGAACAATTTTGGAATTACCCATTTGTAATGTTTTACAGTGGGTGGTTTTTTTTACTTCTAACTACCCTATTACTAAGTGTTAAGTGGAAGCCCGGTGGGTAGGGCGGGATCTTATTGCATCTCAGTGCTAACCCCTTACGTCTACAAGGAAAGGAAATTATGCAAGGAGACATGCATCACGGCAGAGGGATTGGGCAGCCATGGCCAGCACTTTGGGGCATGACTACCTCCCTAAGTGTGCTCATAGCTAAGGTATCACTAGAAAAGACTGGGAAAAACTGTCATAGACAGTGTAAAAACCCAGTCGACGGAAAAGAATTCAAAATTATTCATGCATTAAACAGAAAGGCTACAGGTAACCATGCTCTTGTGAGTAGAGATGAAAGAGCTAGTAGAGAGGGCCAGGTACTCTATTTTCTTCTTTACTTTATTTTGGGAGGGTGTGCTGGTCTAACCAGGGTGATGTTGCACACCATCCTGGTAAGAGAAGTGGCGCTATTGGGCCTCTTCCCCTGATTCCCCAGTATAACCTATAAATAAAAAAATAAAAGTGAGCTGCCAGTGAGTGTCAGCAGAGCCGATACTCACCGGTTTTTACTTGATCAGGAAGAGACGGCATGCGTGGGGTCAGGTTCGGACACTGTGGACTGCTGACGACGCACTTGGAGGTCGCTATGAATCTGAGCCACAAATGTTGGATCAGTTGGGAAGGCATTAGGCTGGAAGCTAGCTCTAACTGATTGGCCATAGCCTCAGCCTTCTGCTGGAGCGTATATGCCATGCCTGCATTGCCTTGAAGAGACGGGATTGGGTCGCGCTTCTTAGTAAACGCCTTAGTCATGCGCCACAAATTATCTTGAGTTAATAGTTGGGATAATTTATGATTCCAAATATCAGACTGCCAGGCAGTGATTTCAGAATTAATTTACTCTCTAAGTTGGTTTATCTGGGCTTTTATTAGCCTTGTTGTATTACGAGAATAGTACCTGCAGAGCCTATTTTTGCGGGAGTTCAACTCCATGATATGTTCAGGAAGTGTATTTGCGGTAATCCGCTGTGTTTTTTCCGGGACAAACTTACTTATTCCCATCTGAATTAGCTCTGTAATGTGCTCAACGGCAGAGTCCAATTCATCGGGAGTTTAATGAGAGCTGGAAGATTAATCTCTTTGTCCAGATAATCCCTAAAGCCAGGCCAGTTCGCATGCTTAAAGGCTTTAATTTTTCGAATTGGTGTATTGTCTGCATCAACTTCATTGAAAGACAGGTGAAAGGAATAATAGTCCGAAGCCAATTCATCGAGCACTTCAAAATCTAAGGCCATAGGAAGGCCTTTATCAAGCGTGATATCAAGTATATCTGGTCTATGATTAGTTTGACTAGGGTCAAATATTGGCTTGCTGGGCGCATAAACAAAATAATTATGTTGCTCCATACGACTTAAAAAGTGTGTTCACGTTGGCTGTGCGTGCGACACAGCCCCAATCAGGATGTTAAGCTTTTAAATCGCTGACAGCGAGCATAACAGGATAGGAATTAATTAATTCATTAAGGTCTGCGTGCAGAAGTGTGCGACCTGGCGGGCAATAGACTGACTAAACAGCTACTTGTTGATTGCCTAATTGTAACTCCCACAGGTTCAAGTGTTTGTAATTGCAAAGTTTTTGCAGGATTACAGATAATTGAATTACGAATTTAAATTAAAACCCAGCCGCCTAAATTCTCGCTGTCTTTTTGATAACATTTAGAGCCTGGAATTGAAAATTGTAGCTGTGGTTTCGGGTGAGTTTAATTAATTGCGATAATAGGGATCTGGTGGCGAGAAATAAAATCAGTCAGCTCTTGTTTCTTGCTGCAAATGCCGTTAGCATTCCAGTAAGCAATACTAGATACTAAATTAAATCTAAGAGAAGGCAGACTGCTGTCATGATCTATAAAAGCCATTGGCAGGCTTTGTTGGCATTGAGAGGGCGAAACCCATGAGGGCTTGGACCTATCTGCCTCAGCCCTCGTGGGGTCTGTCCAGATTACCAAGAGTTTAAACAGTGACTCTAGCATTGCCATAAGTTCGGGTGTGTTTTGAGCTTGGGGGTTGTTTCGAATGACAAAATAGTTTCTCTGAGTCTGATGGGAGAAGCACCAGTATGTGCTATCTCCATGGCATCGGAGGCAGGACTGCCTGCCTGGCCATTTTCCTGCCATTTTTTTTTGTGTGGCTGCACCAACCTGCATGCCCAATGAGTGCTGAGCAGGCCCCTGATTGGCTGCACGAGGGGCAGGGGAGGGGGTTTGCGGCTGCTGCTGCATTTCTGAAGTTGGCTGTGTTACAGTGGGTGATAAACAAAGTAGTAAAAAAAACAGAAGTGATAGGAAACCATGTGGCAGGCCGCAAATATGATACAGTCTGGGGAGTGGAGTAAAGGTATGTCAATGTAAAGTAATGTGCTGTTAGCATTGCAGTGAAAGTGGCATAAGTAATACAGTTTGGACTTGTGAGTATAGTTTATAACCGTTAATTTGAAAAGTGCTGGAGCATGCTCATTTTTGTTTGGAGGTGTGTAGACCTAGTTTATTTACTTCTTCACACATAAACAATTATTGCGTGAAATCTTAAAGGACATGTCTGGAAAATTTTTCGAGCAATGCAATTCGACAAATGATAAAAGTGGATTAGTAATAACATTAATAATGTACAAATTTTGCCAGGGCCGCTGAAAATTCCCAGTGGATACAGTTTTTTGGTATGTATGTGCATTTTTGGTACATAGACGACGTTTGAGAACACAGCCAATAGTAAGGAGAAAACAGAAAAGAAGAAAAGTACCAGGAAGGGAGGGGTGGGGGGCGAGAAGCCTGGTTGTAAAATATGTTAGTATTACATTTTTTGCTTTACTTTTGCATTTGTGAACGTTGTTTTAAAAACTCTAGGAATAGTTTTGTTTTTAAAATGACAAACTGTTTCAAGAGGTAGAGAATATGTTGTTTTTGTACAGCATATCTAGCTGGGCATTCTGTGGTTAGATGCAAAAATATAAGCACTCAAAATATGTTTTGTGGTACCATACAGCTTCTTAAAATACTAACAAAACCTTGTTTATTTGTGTGTTGTCAAATATTACCCGGCAGATGGCAGGCAGCTTGAATTATTTTTCCGTTAGCTGTATCGCGTTTTGTCACGCTATTGTGAAAAGCACTGCTGGTGTTACTTTCGCTCATTGCTACCATTTGTTTCATCACATTACATCGCATTGCACTATTTTGAAGAGGGTTTAAGCAGTATGAAAGAAATACAATCTTATTGATGCATCAAAAAAACTACACAGTGAAGCAAAGAAAACTGAGTAACATTCGTGAGGAAAAATCAACTTCCTCTAGATGTAAATGGCATCCAAGAAACAGGACCTTAGTTCCCAGCAGTTGATGTGCAAAACCAAATTAAACTTGGGAGTTATGGGTACATGGAGGTTTTTGGTCAGCGTGATCTGCAAATGTGTGTATCCAACTGCTTACAGATGTATGCTTTGGTTCTTGATAAGTGCTGCTGTCATTGTAATTGCAGTTTTCAGAGGAAATTTGATTTACGATGAACGATTTCTCGTAAATTTATTAGAATACATCGCTGTGTGATGCTTTGTTGCTACAAATTCAAATAGAAAATTTTTTTACTTCGGTGAATTCTTAATTTCCTGCAAATACAAATTTATTTGAATAATTATTCTTGCATTACTTTTTGAGAAAAATCCTTAAGGATGATTTTGTATTTAAACCATCTATCCTTTGAATATCTCTAAAAGTATCTATAGACCAAGAATTCTGTCGGTGTCCTGTTAAACTGGTGCAGTGCAAGCTCCTGACGTACATTGAATTCAGTGTTTTCTGTAATCATTATAGCTTCACACAGGGTGCTGACTAGAAACAACTGCCGGTGACCATCAGCAGTTGTCAGCATTAGCCGATGTTTCTTAAATTGCAGACTTTACAATTGGAGGGTACTGAAAGACAGCTACTGTTTTTCATTAATTCATTTTATATACCTATATAGACTGTCGTGTGCCATTTCAACACAATACTGTGTGTTGATATTGAGTGTTTATGTAGATCCTGTTGGACGGCAGCTGTAAAACACTCTCTCTCTCTCTCTCTCATGCTACGTGTAGGATAATCGCGTACTCCTCCTTAGTAATGATTGTACACAAACAATGGACAGCTGTGTGGGTGTAGCAAACTGTAAGCGTTTGTGTAGAGCAAACACTTTCCTTACCTCACTCTGCACTGCACTGGAAGACAAATGATGTGACAAATGGGTGCAGTTGTGAAACTTAGCTATGTGAGCAAAATTCTTCAGAGAGTAAAAGTTGTTTCATGTAGTAAATTTCACTCCCTGTCACTGCAATGCTTACTGCCATTAACTCTACTTACAGTACTTCCCATACGAAGCCTCTCACCAACTGATTTTTTGGAGAATATTGATAATTCAAATGGGGAAGAAAAATACAAAATAAAACTGCTCACAACAAAGGTGTAATTGTGTTGCTTTAATTACCAAACTTCAAAATTATGCAGAATGTCAACTGTACAAATCACTTGAAATTATCACTGTTACTATACCTGCCGTATAGTTAAACACTTTACGTCCCATTTGCCATACAATAAAAATTCTCTCTTCAAATTGAAACAAATAAGTAAAAGTTCCTCAGAGGTGAGTGCTAGTCAGTGAAATATATGGGGACTACGTAGTCTCGGGGAAACACTCTAGGTGGGAGACTTCTGAATTTTAACAATGGCTAACATTAAGAAAACTTCAATATCCTTCCAACAGTTCATTTAAAGGTGTTCACTAAATATTAAATGTTCATTGGAGATAAATGCAGTAAAGTTCACACTATTATGTGTGACATTAAAAATAATCATTTGAAAAACGTAACATTGTCTTGGGCGGGCATACCACCTCACTGCGTTTGGTAATGATGCTTGGTATATTATTACATCAGTCAATATTGGGCCTCTTCTCAACATACCCTATCCTCATTTCACTTAATAAACTTATCACACAATATCAAAGTACTTAGAAATACTTAAACACACATAAAATCATCCTGTGAGGCTGCAGTCTGACCATATGACTGCTCTTGACGAAGCCTGATCCCAGAAGAAGGAAACTGGACAAACCAGTAACCCACTTATAGGATTTTGGCGCAATACCCATGTATCCAATCACAGACAGTCTCCAAAGGAAGGCTGTCTCAGATTCAGATTTCGTGGATATGTTCTTAGCCTGTAAATGTCAGATAGCTGTTTCCCTATGAAGTATCTAATCAAAATAAGTACACGTCATCTGCGCCGCTTTCCTATACATCTCTGGTGCTCTCCATCCCGCTCAAACTATTTGAAAACATTAAGCAAGCATATTTAAATAAAATCTTTCATCATAAAACTCTATGATTAACAATTAACATATTCCATAATAAAAATAAACAAAGTTTATTTTTACTGCACTTTTCTGTGTAACAGCAAAGTTCTTTTAAATAGTTTTTTTTTTTTAAATATGACAGGGGAAAAAAAAACAAGTTTGATTTTCCCTCCAATTTAGGTAAACAAGCTCTTACCTAAAAAAAAAGTACTAATATACATAAACATACATGGTATCTTAAATATAAGCAAACACTTTGAAAATAAATAAACAATTAGGCCTAAATGTAAACATTCTATCTGAATCATTTCAGAACTGCCCTTCCCTTGTCGCAACTGTTTGAAGCTTTTTGAAAACTGTTTCGACAACACTCTTTTAAAGCTTGTGTACCACATATACAATACACTTAAGTATATACAGTTTACGAAAGGCTGTTCACGATAAAGTGAGCACTTTTGCAATCAACCTTATAAAAATGTCTCTGCCCCTGCCTGCGTATATTTCAACAGGCTCACTGGGTGACATGCGCCCAGTAAAGTTGGTAACGATGGAAGGAAAGTAGTTCCATATTTAGCGTTGAATAAAAAGTTTTAGGTAACCATTCATGATAACTTAAATTATTTCTTTTGCTTTCTGATTTTTTAATGCATCGGATGTGTAAAAATAAGATTTATATTATTTATTATATATTATTTCTAATCTCACAGTTTAACTTGACCGACGCCTGAATAAAATTATGAGGTCCACGGCAATGTTAATTTTACATAAGGCGGAAGATTACACAATTTACATACAAGTAGATCTTAAGCAGGGCTTTCAAAAGTGCTAATTTTATCGTGAACAACCTTTAATTATCAGAATACATACATGGTATTACCTTACACCTTTTCCAGAAATCTGTACAAAAAAACATACATGACACATACCAACACTTTTCAATAACTTTAATGCTAAAGTAAAAATGTATGATATATATATATATATATATATATATATATATATATATATATATATATATATATATATATATATATATATATATATATATATATATATATATATATATATATATATATATATATATATATATATATATATATATATATATATATATATATATATATATATATACAACCACACAAAAGTACTTGTGAAACATACATTAACACTGACAGAAGTAAACACTTTAGTAATCCGACAATATACATATGTATACATCTGTGGTACTTATACCATTTCATGTTAGAAATGTTCATTCTCTTTTGAAATGAGCGCAATCTCCGTGCGCTTCCTTCCTGTCGATTGCGCACAAGCTGCTGTGCAACCGTACTGTCTGCTGCACATGTCTCGTCTGGTCGTTTGAAATACCATTGTTACAAATGGCGTAGCATGAAGCAGCATCACCGAGGCATAGCTCATCGCTGGAAAATGTGGTAAAGAATGTAAAACCATCTAAAGTACGGCTGCTACACTGCATCTGCACCGCAGAGTACTGGATGAAGCAGATTGAGATAATCTAGCCTGGTATTACTCCCACAATTGGGCTAATTCACTCGCGTCACAGCAAGTTCGGCATCTGCATCCTGCTAGCTGCAAGTCTACTAGCTTCAATCACCACTAAATCTTCCTGGTAATCACTTTAAATGTGTTTAAAACTGTTAACCACCTATTTAAATTCACTTTGTGCTTACTTTGTTCACTTGTGTGAAAAAAAAAGTGTGTTTTTGAAAAGTTTGTTATTAAACTCTGTTCGACGATTGTTTCAAGCATTTAATTTTACAATTTCCCTTCAAAATTGTAGTTGAAGTTCTTTAAAATCACTTTTTTTAAAGTGAGATGGCAGGCATAAAGAAAATCAAATTTTTTACGAGTTTTCAAAGTTTATCGTATCACTGGTGCAAATTAATAATACTAATATCCATCTTGAGTATTAGTTTCTTCATTTCCGCTCTCTTCGGTCTTCTCCTAACGTTCCGTAGGGTAATCATCAACCCAAATGTGTGAAAATTTAATAGAGATATAAATATGCAAAAATATATGCGCAACGAAGATTGTATTCATGTTTGTGTAATGCGGACATAGGCCTAACTTTTACATTCCATGAAGTCAACAATCTTGATTATGATGGCAGAATATTACAAGTGCATCAACCAAGAAAAAAGTTATTAATGTAGCCAAAATTAGTTCGAAATTCCATTTCAAAGTGTCAATTGTTTGGGAGATAATGTATGTCCTTAAAGTGCTAACCACGTGTGTACAGGTGCGTCGTGTGGTCGACATGGATACGAAGATATCATCCACCTTGCAGTAGTACCACCTCACCATCACCCACGTGTGTAATGACCACGACAATCAACAACTGGAAATGCATTTTTGTGCAGCAGAAGGAAAGGATTTTACAAAACAAGGATCTCAACAGAAATAAAATTTTTCCTCAAAACAAATTTAAGGTATGGATCAACTTTACTTAACAGGCTATGGGAAAACTTGTACACAATATTCACACCATACACAGTGCCCCCGTCGTCTGTCTTCTTTTTAGCTTGAGTGTGGGTAGGCCATGATTTTCACACATTAACTTTGGCTCGTTTCCCTCCAAAACATGTTTGCATATCACGTCAGTCACAATATGAACACTTATTGTAAACACTTGCGAGTCCCATCTGGAGCATTAGTGTCCAGATCCCAGGTACAGTAGACATTATCTCAGGGTGAATACATCATGCCCTAGGCATGGTAAATGATTGCTTTTGTCACGTTACCCTAGGGCGCTGAAAAATTCTGGAATATTACTTCTGCGGCGGCTACACAGCATCACCTGTGTATGCTTGTAGCTGTACACAAAATACAAATAAACATATAGCCCTTAATAATACAAAATTTATCCTAGGCATATAATTAACATTTAAAATGCACACACTAACCGTATTAAGCATTTTTATACCATACAGTCATTACACCCTTACAAAATGGTTTTGCGACCTACCATTTGTTCTCATGACACTTGATGTACATTACTGATCATGCTTCTACAGCGGGCTCGTAAAATATTCTCAAAAATGTAATATTGTATCAACCAACAGACTGTTTAGTAATATGGTCCGGTAATCCATAACAATTGTCCTGAACAACTTCAAATACTTCATATGTATCTTGGTACAAATTAATCACTTTCCATGTTACACCGGCCCAAAACTGGCTTATGGGATTAGTTTTTACTAAGACTAACTATACCATCTCAAGTTTATTAATCTCGGAGACTTAAAATTTACTCCTGTGCTTTTCTGCTGAGCTGTAGAGTCTTACAGTAACTAAACTGTGGATTTCTCTCAGTAATTCTGCTTCACTCACACTGTTGTTACACACTTCAGGTAATTTACACACACATACTGAACTTAGCGGGTCCGAACATTGGCATGCGAGTGCCTTGTAAGGAGTCAAACTAGTGGAAACATGGTCTACTTAATTAAATTGCTGATTTTCATACACTTCACTTGTGCCTTGCTGCGTGACAAACGGTGGTGGCCAACTGGTAAAAGGAAAATTGTCATTCCATTGGCTACGCTGTGGTTACATGCCTACATTGTTCCCATGCCACTCAGTCCAACCTTGACTGTCGTGTTGTGGTGTCAATTGACCCTGCAGTGTGTTAGGGGAAAATGTGGGAACTTGGTATCTTGTGAGCTGATGTTGCTTCTGGCCTTGTCGTGGGTTGTATTGTGGATATGGCTGTTGTATTCCAGTCGTACTTGCCCCTCTTTGTCCTTGGAAGTAGGTAAAGGCTGTTCACGGTAAAGTGAGCACTTTTGAGGCCGGGGTTACTTTTTCCTTTCAGTTATTTTTTTACCCTTGAACCACCTTTTTAAATAAATATTGCAATGTAAATAATAAACACAGTGTGTATACTTGACCGCACTGGGTAGTTAACGCCAAAAAAAAAAAAAAAAAGAAGACTATTATTCCAAATGATAGGGCTTTCAAAAGTGCTTACTTTACCATGAACAGCCTATAGTGTACTTGGGTGAGCTGTTTTGGTGGGCTACCCTACCCCTCGCCTGACTGTTGCCAGTCTTCCCCTTCTGTCTTATGGTCACCCCTCGTACCTTGATCCCTTCCTCTTCCTAGGTCTTCTTAGAGCCTTCCTCCTCTGCCCTTTATTCCTCTTCCTCTATAGCCTCCTCTATTGTTCCTTCCTCTATTGCTATTATTCAGGCCTGTGGCTCCCAGGAAATTTAAGCGTGCTTTCCACTTTGTCCCTGGTCCTGTGAATTTGTTCTGGCCTCCTTGCTGGTTTAGGTACAATGGTGGTTGCTTTGGTGAGTTTACTGTGTTGGTGTCCTTGTTCTTCATTTGTTTCTCAAAGTTTTTATAGTGGATCAACTGACCTCTAAACTCATTGGTTGAGGTTATGCCTTTGATAGCTCATTGAGTCATGGGCAGTTGTCCTAGGTTAAGGGCTATGAACTCACCGTCAGACATTGGTGGTTCCAAATTGTAATAAATTGCCTTCATCCCATTTCTGACACCAGTGTTACAATTCTTTCAAAAGTAAGTGGGCTAAATCAGGTTCGTTGAGGGATGGAGGTCTTAATTCATTAAAATAGTGAATTATAATCTCCTAATTTTAATTAATTCACAATAACTACAAACAACATTCTATTGAACCAAATTCTTACAATAAATTGATATCTAATGCTGTTTACAATTAATGGATTCATTTAATTCAATTTACAAAATTTCAAAGAAATTAATGAAATTAAATAATTGAAAATCAGTGTCAATAGACAGTGTATCAAAAGCTTTTCAATTATTTTATAAATTATTTGTCAAAATTTGATAGTTCCAATATTTACAGTAAAATTCCTATTAGGTACATGTTCATTCAGTCCCACCTCAGTTTAGTCCAGGTCCCACTAGTCCACAATGCTCTAGAGTTCTCAAGAGAGCCTTCATGCACAGTAGCCATCACTCGTTGGGTATCATGCCCTCTCGTCCATTCACACCACAAGCACTTTGTCTGCAGTCGCCTCTTAATCTCCCATTGTCGTCTGGCCCCTTCACTGATGTCTCTCTCTGCACCACTCGTTGCTTGAGTACCACACTCAGCCAATTGGCTTCAACAGAAAGACTGCCGACCCTTGACTGCTGCAATATTTATAGGGTCGTAGGCCATCGCCCAGAAATTTCTCTAAATGCCACATTGCACCGAGGGTCCTAGTTCCCAGAATATTCTTAGCATCCTCTAAACTTGTCGGCTTCTCTAGCAGGGGGAAGGAGATGCTGTGATGCCAGGCAGGTCAGTCATCAATCATTCGCCCAGCAGGGCACGGAGAGCATCAAGCGATCCTGCCTGGGGAGGTGTTGATCAAAATGGATAACCTCCTACAGAGCCGAGCTTGCACATTACGGGAGGTCATGGCCAGTGCGAGCTACTGTGCATAACGATATAATATATGGCCTGTTTGTTGAAGGATCTTTTGTATGTCATCGGTCTGGGGATATGACAAATGCTCTTTATGTTACTATGATCTCTTCAAGACCTTAACCATATTTCTCATTGTGCAGCACAGCAAGGTGGCAAAACTTGGTCCGCTGATTCATCAAAATATGCAGTTCATTGTTATAAAACATTTATGTGTTTGTCACATCAATCATAAGTTACTTTTCTTTACAGTATCTTTTGTAATAGATTTCTGATTGGTAATTGTGGAGGTAGAGCTACCTAATAGCTCTATTTTTCTGAGAAAAAAAATCATGAATTTGTTTTCGTGATCTATAAATTGTGAGGAATTAAAATAAAAGGTTTTCTTGTGTTTGTATTTAAATAAATAGCTCGCTGTTAAGAGCCGCCCAAATCTCTTAACTCACTCACCCTTTACCTCCGAAACATGTTTAGAAATTTGTCAACATATAGTACATTAGAATGTTTTTACTTTTTTTCTAAAAAAATAAAAAAAAAAGAACAATGAATAGCTTTTCAATCATGCAATAGAATAATTTGTTCACTATGTTCATAAACAATTAATATTACGATATATCTTCCTAAGGTAATAAATACCCTGAAGAACGAATTCGCTTCCGATACATTTTAATAACAAATCTGGCTGGAAAAAAACATAAAAATCATTAAATCCCAAAATAACATGTAAAACCCACAAATCCAAATGAAACTCATAATTTAATAGAGAAACTTTCCTTATAATATTTTAATAATACACAAAAACCGACTTTCAGAAAATTTTCGGATTCTTACACTCCCACTTCTATAGGCTGTTCACGGTAAAGTGAGCACTTTTTAAGGCCCTGCTAAATTTTTCCTTTCAATTAATTTCTAACTTTCCATCACTTTTTTTCTCCAAACATTGCAATGTGACTAATAAACACAGTGTAAACATTTCACCACTCTCAAAATGTAATGCCTGAGACTTCAATAAAATATATTTCTTTAGGGTTTAATGCCTTTTGGGAGGGCCTCAAAAACTGCTCACTTTACCGCGAACAGCATATATCAACTTAGATCCTACCCAGGCCACATTTAACATGGGAATGGCAAGTTCTGCGGTGTGCCCCGTAGGTTTAGACGCTGCCGCACGCGAGGGTTCTTATTCCCGGAACACATCCGCGTTAAGTGCCAGTTTGTCAATTTAGTTCTTAGAATAAAAATGGCAGGTATCTGCATCAGCCCAGCACTAAAGATTTCCCCAGGCTTAAAATATTTCCCACGAACCTGGTTCATGCATTTTGTCCGCCTCTGCGTCCATCCCTCCTTGGAGTCGGCTGCATTACACAAGTCACTAAAAATCTAAAATACAGTCAGGCCTTTTCTGAAATCGCCTGTTGTCAACCTATTCACTAGGAGCCCCTCTCCATACTTAAGATCAACCCTAACTTAGGTTGACGGACATGGGCGTTGACCTGTGTCAACTTCGCGGTGGGGGGGGGGGGGGGGGGGGGGGGGGGGGGCGCTAGGTCAATGTAGGATGTGTGTAGGAATTAGTGCCTCGTCGACTGCGGGGTCATTACATACACGCACGCGCACACACACACACACACACACACTGAAGTATATTTATACATACACATATATGTGTGTGACAAATGATATAGAAGAGATGCATACAAATTTAGTTGAGTTATCATTTAAATTCTTAAATTTACATTAATACAAGGTTTTCAAATTTCTTAAAATGTTTTAATTACACACACAGAATTTCAACCAAGCAATGTTCTAAACGTCGTATTAGGGTAGAGAGAGAGTGGCAACAGTGCACGCTATCTGTACTGCAGTCTTAAGGTGGGTTTACGATTAAAGACTGAAGAATTAATAATTGTACTTAATGACACGATAAGTACACGGATAGTGAACAATAAGAAGCTGTGCAGTTTATGATTGAATTAGCAACTGCTAAGTCTAGCCAATAAAAATCTTACGAGATGTAACTAACCGAAATAACCTGAAAAAATGGACAATTTACATATATTTAATTATCTGTGGTTACTGCTTGTGTAATCATTTTAAAAACACTAGTGGAATCTTATAGAAGGGGAAACCAATGCCAACAGTAGTCATTTACATCAATAAATCTGAAAAGGTTAATTAAAGTGAATTCAGTAACCTCTCCCACAAAAGAAAACATGGCCATGAACTATTCGTTAAATTAAGAGGATACTGTCTCTCGATTAAAATAATTACTTCCATACAATTTCACAATACGACATAACCTAAATACAAGTTTTAAATACAGTTTCCTGCCAACAACAACTGTCGCTGTGCTCTGATTGGCTACTTTGTCTTGACATGTACTTAAGATTTAAAATATAACAATCTCTTTAAGTCACGCCAAGAGTGCACACGACCCGTCACAGCTCGCACACGACAGTCATAAACTAATGCCCTTGAATACATTGATTCATATTGTAAGCACATGGCGCTCTTATTATGTTTTGTCAATCTTAAACACACCTTAATTATCTACTGTACTGCAATATGCTTTGAATTTAGCCTTGTATTTTTTATCACCAAAACCACTGTCTAACAGCTTAAAGCATTTCACCTGTCTGTCTGTGGTATGAAAAACATTTTTAGTTCCTAATGGAAAGGAGGTAATGATGCTTTGTTTAAGCATGTCCATGACTTCCTTAAATTAAAGCTTCATGGATTCTGTTTCTCGGCACGTATACTGTACTTCAATTAAGGAGTATGTTTTTTATTTCGTACTTATAACTGTGTTAAATACAAAAGAGGGTTACAGCACATTTTAATACAAGCGGTGTTGTAAGTAAAAATATCTGCATGGGTGCGAACATATGAATTTACATTATTTTAAATTTAGTTTGTTAAATTAATAGTGCCAACACCAATAAGCAAGCTTGTTAACACGGAAGAAACTTTCTCGGAGCCCTGCTAAGTATCTACTTGCAGGCCCGTTTCGTATCCTTCTGCCAAATGTAAGCAAACATTGCCATGTGACTGCCATGTAGCATCTGTCAAAATCAATGTTTACATTCCATTGTGTGTGTACATGTGTTCGCATACTTTCACTACACCTTAAAATAAACATTGAATGTGACTTCTACTTTTACACCTGTCAAATGTGTTGTTTACTGTTTACAGCTTTTCAAAGAATTCTGTCTTACGTCTATTTCAAAAACCATTTCGTACGAATATTCACAGTTTAGATCAGCTTTATGACGTTTTAAAAATGCCTGAATTAATGATAGTTCTTACGGTTACGTTACTGTAACATATTTGTTTTCCACGACATAGCACATTACGCGTAATGCACGTTAATATTTTGCCGAACACTGTTACAATTGCGGGGTAATGAGCTGTAGTATTTAACTTTTTGTTATTGATATGTGTGGGGTTATTTCTTTCAAAGGACGGCCTCAGTTCGAATAACAAAGGAATAGCCAGTCCAATGAAAAAGCGACATTAAAATCAAGCACACAGCTCATGTCGCTCATTTTTTGTTATAGAAACTTAAAATATAACGGTGAACATGCACACAAATAATCCTACCGTAACTTTTATTCCGCTTATATTTATATGTATTGCTACTTACTGTGTATTATGCTTATTGAAATTTATTGGGGCTGGACTTGGTTATTTTGTTAGGATTGGTGGTAAATCACGTTACATGACTATGTTTCAAACACCCATCATGGCAAAAGTACAGTGTTGTAATAAATAAACAGACATGGATGTATAATAAATAACTTCGCAGTAAAAACAGTTTGCATTTACAATATATAAATAGTTTGTATAAAATATATGAAATCACGCATACACACAGATCCAGCGTATCTATCACCACGCAGCCATGCCACGCTATTTCACACGCAGAGGTTAACGAAACACACTGTAACAGTATATTTATTACTGCCGCAGAAAAACAGATTTTATCGCAACCTCGTAAATTGCTTAGGAAGGTCTAAAAAACACAACGTCTACAACGTGATGTCATAATTTGAAGTATTTTTCGAAGTAAGTATAATTTACGCTTCGTTTGGTAAAACAGCAACACACCATGTCATGGCTCGCCACATCTACCAACTTCACATTGTTTCTGCCCCTCCATTGTATCTAAATATATTAATATAAGTATTCAAACATTAAAATCTTTTCAGTTGTAAATTACAAATTCAAAAATCATTATTTTGCTTTAATAAGTATGAAATATGCTACAGTTGAAAACACGTACAATTTAGTTACGAACTAGCGAAGTGAAACTTCCTGCGTGTGAAAAAGACAAAGACAGAGAGAGAGTCCAAAGTCTCATTCAGCAGACAGTTGCTCTCGCTCGATAAAACACCACCATATCATTACGGCGTACTCACAATATTTTCCGCTATTACTTTAAACTGTAAAAATGAGATATGTTGCCATCGGGGCTATCTAAATATTCAAATAGGCACCGTTTAATTTACAAATAGTATACTAAAAAAATCAGGTTAAAATAATATTTTAACTGTGAAGTATTTCTTACCGCCCGTTGCCAACACATCGCTGTTGTTAATGCATATTTAAAAGTAAATAAATATTACAAGTTATAGAAAATATTAAGGTAAAGTTTCATTTATACAATAATACAGTACTCTAAAGTTAACCACAGTGTTATATATTTGTGGAATACAGGCTACTGAAAAAAACAGGTTGATATGTTATGCCTAGAGTGTTTTTTCAAAGGTTGATTTTCATAAGTTGCTTCCAATCGGGAATGAACTATACACATTTGCATTTTCAAGTTCTGTTAATAAAATATGATAATATATAAACATACTAGCTGTTACTCGCTGCTCCATTCCCGTGCAAAATTCAACCTTAATTATAATGACCAAGTGCTCTATCTTAATTGTTCTTCTTTATTACTCTAATACTCTGAATTTGCACATGGGACACTTTTCATCCTGAAATAAAAACAGACCACCAACCAGTGTCTACTCAAGTAGTTGGTGGCATATTTTTCATATTCCCTAAGAAACTATTCTTTTTTTCCAGGATGGAAAGTACCCTATGTGCTAATATATATAATATAATCTACCCCTGTACCAAATTTCATCCATATCCGTCGATCCATTATGACGTGATTGGGAAACAAACAAACATACATACAAACTTTTGCATTTATAATATTATTGAGATATTTGGTGTGCTTACTATTTATATCTTCACATTCCTGGAAGAATAATGTAATATTCTGGCACCTTCTTGCTGCACTCTTAAATTAATCTGTATGCCTCATTGCTAGCCGAGTACTAAGACACACTATTCAATTCGTACGACGACTTCACTCCAGTAAGGGTCCTGGAATATTAACTCACAAAGTTTCTTGCTGGCCGAGCACAAAGCAAGCAAAGTATTAAGAGATTAGGGTGTCCTTAGCCAAGGTAGTGACAGGGGTAGGGGAGAGGGCTAATGATGGCCGCCGAGATCCAAGAAAGAATGCGATGAAGAGGAGCAGGAGACATGAACAGGTAGAAATACCTTTCAGGAATAAGGGCAGGTGATGTACTATTGCCTTTGTTAATGTCACACACATGAATACTTGAAACATGATGTCAGTTGAATATTACTGCCCACTTGCAGGGTAATAGAATGTGAAGAAATGAGAGAATAATCCTTGCAGATAAATGAGTACTTGGTTAAACTGATTAAAATGCAGCTGTGAGTTTTTAAAAATTATCTTAATCAAGGGATGAGATTTACCATCATTGACCCCCCCCCCCCTTTATCATACACTTGGGGAGGACAATGCCCCCCCTCCCCCCTGGTGTCGACGCCCATGTTGGCGGACATCAATAAGCTTCCCCATCTCGACGCACTAGTTTAGTTTAGGATGGTCCGTCCATTTTAGCAATCAAAAGGAGATTAACTTAAATGGGGCTTCCACGCATGCTATCTGAGAATCAGAAGTCTCGGTGATGTCTTTCCTATGGCGTCACCATAGAGAAAATTCTGGCAATAAAAAGTTAATTCTCCTAGGCCTATCTTGGGCAGATATTCAGTTCAATTCTAAGAGGACATAATCTCCAACACAGATGTTATACTATATCTTATGTGATCTTATTCAATATAAGAAAACCATATTAAAAATAATAACACTAAGAATTGTAAACATTCACTATGATAACACACTTAAGGTTCAGCCACAATTGAATAATGAGAAGGGTTATTACAGTAAAATTATTTTTATTTAATATTACCTTGGGGCTTTCGTTTACATTTAAAAGCAAAGTGAAACCAAAGAGAATATTGTAAACAAAATTTTTAGTTTTTACGAAAATAAACATTAGGGTGAAATAAAGGAACAAACTTTAATATCTGTGGTGGTATACCACCACAAAATGTTGCTTTATTTTCCATAAGTATTATGGAAAATATAGAGTAAAAGTAAAAGCTTACATCTAAGAAGCTGGTCTTTGTAGCACTCTCGGTATGCTTATATGGCATGAATTTGAAATCACCCCTTTAGAAAAGTGAAGCAGCATTTCAGCAGTTGAATACCAAATTAATTATGTAATAACAAATTGAAAGAGCCAATCAGCTCTCAGATTGACATATCTAGCCAAACTTTATCAAAAGAATGTCTGATGAAATATAGCAGTCCTATGTAGAGAGACAAAATAACTGGTGTGGTAATTAGGAAGAATAAGGGTGTTTCTAAATAATCAACAAATTCTAAAAAAAATTTTAATGTAACAGTATGATTGTTTGTATTTGTACGAATTGTAGTGTTGTAGGTATCAAGGTAGTTACATTGCAGAAAGTGGTGTGTTTGCCCTCAATGAGTCCTTTTGAAAAGAAGGTACTTCCTGGCTTCAACTAGTCTAGAAAAACAAAAACATGATTGAGAATAAAAAAAGTGTGGGCACAAACGAAAAATTTTATCCCTGGAGAGATCATTAATGAATTGTTCAGTAGCATTGAAAAAGTATACGCTAGGAGTGGACAGTAACATGAAAAATCCTAGAGTAATAATGAAATTGGTAACTGAATAATAGGAGCATTTGACATGCCTTTGCAATTTTAATGATTCAGATCATGCTGAAGTAAATTCAATATTTGCATAAATGCTTCTTTGTTAAATGATAGCAGAATCTTAATTTGCTGTTGCATGTGCAAATTCCATGTGATTATGTGCATCCATAATAATACACAGAGGAACAGCAGGTACGCATTGTAACACTTCTGAAGTTTCTTCCACTGCTTTAACAAATTCAGTTACTTCCATACCTGCAGCCATGTTGTTGCTTTCTGTAAGCAAAGTTGACTTTGGGCATCAAAGTCTTGCTTTTTAGTGACTTTGAACACAGTCTTGCAGAAAGTTCACTTTCATGAAGTTTCAGCTATGAAATTGAAAAGTTAGGCCTTGCTTGTATCAAAGTTGACTTTGACCCAAAGTCATTTTCATGAATACAACCCGAAAACATATAGTTATTTAATTTCGTAAAATTTAAAAATATTTATCAAATTACAGGTTTTTTCAGTAATGGTAGTCATTAAGGGCCCTATGTACTAAAACATTTTCTGTGAAATCGCTGTTTGAACCTTAACGCGTGTCTCGGTAAATAAATGTTCTGGAAATACGAAGTTTCGCCAGAAAGGATAAAAAAAAACTATTGTCTGTGTCGTTATTTTTTTACGTTTATCATATTAAAAATTGTGAAAGTGGTCAAATGTCGCAGTTTAAATGCTTGCCTATGAAGCAAGCAGTAAGAGAAAACTACGATTATACGCAGGTAGTTTGATCTGTATACTTTCATCGCGTGTAATAAAACCCCACAGTTACAGATCTAGTTTACACAGTAAAGCGTTAGGACGGAAACACTGCACGCCTTGTTTCCACAGCTCTTAAGTCGACCGCCCCCTCTCCTTTTATATTTTTCATTGTAACATTGTCATATCAGAACTAAATTTTATGTTTAGAAACATATTTGCAAACCACTTCCTGGAACAAAGTTTTCTTGTGTATAATATCTAATTTGAATTACACTTCAAATGGCAAAATATTTTTCCATAAACACAAAATTAACCATTTAACTAATTACCTTCTTATTTAGCTGTTTTCTTCATGCTCAGTCCTGTTTTTCTATGACAGACATCTGCATTGCAGTGGCGAATGTCTAAAAATCTCCATTTGTATGATTTGTTGAAATTCAGTGCCACTGTGTAAACTGCACTGCTTTGGAGTTAGGCTGTCCAAAAGGTGGGCCACAAGTCACCTACAGATGGAAATAACAGGCATTGATGCAATGTTCCTGTTGTAGTTCTGTAAATGCTTCATATTGGGGGCCAACACTTGTCGTAGTGATTACTAGTTTACTGTTGGTAGGGTAATAGTACGTAGTTATTTATTTTTGACAGATCAGTCAAGTGATGTGTGTACATTTTTTGTCATATTTTTAAAAATAAAATTTGTAACCTGTGTTAATTTTTTGCTATTTTCAGCCAAATAAGAAAAATTATAATTAACACGCTGTTATATAACAAGCCTACTTATTTACAAGTAAATTCAGCATTTTTTATGATTCTGACCCTCTGCCCAACAGATAACCATACACAACTCTTGGTTTTGTTTCTATTTGGTAATTTTGTTGTATTTACAGTTGTGGTGGATATTTTTTTATATGTTGACTCACTTAACTACTATGGACTGTTAACTGTAAAGTGAGCACTTTTGAGGCTCTAGTTACATTTTCCTTTCAGCCATATTTTAATCTTTAACAGACTTATTAAAATAAATATTTCGATATAAGTAATAATCACAGTGTATATATTCCACCGCACTCAAAGTTAACTTCTAAGGCTAAAATAAAATATGTTTATTGACTATTATTCCAAATAAGAGGGCTTTCAAAAGTGAACAGCCTATAGATAAGAACTAGAGTCATAAATATGCATGTTAATGTGTATTTTTTGAACTGCTCATGTGATTTCAGTATTTAAAAGGCTTTGTGAATAATGGTTTGGTTTTCAGGGGAAGTGGAAGCAGAGAGTAATTAAAGCTAGGAAAGTTGGAATGTTGATGAGGAAATCATTAGAATATGTAAACAAAATTTAATCGTAGAGCTTACAAAATTGTAAGGGTAAAAAGTGAGAGGGGTTTCAGGTTATATTAGAGTGATTGTTTGATATTCCTTTAAAAATGTATGTTTGGTAAATGCTTTTTTTTGCAACAAGAATTATATAGATATTGATTAAAGAGTTTTAAAATTACAGACTTTTTGCCACCATGATGTTACGAGCTAGGGTGTGGTGGGGTAATAAAGGGACAAAAATCAAACTTTCAATTTTTTTTGTACAAATTGTAGAGGTGGAACATTACTACCAGCTTTAAAACTTAATATTTACACTTAATGATTATATTATGCAACGATTTTGAGCGTATATGTGCTACAGTTACAAGAGATCTACAAAAATAGTGTCCCACTTTTACCCAGATATTTGGGGCAATAGAGGGACAGCAGGTTATTTAAATATAGGAAGGCAACAAAATAGCTGTTAGGTAATGGTGGGACAGAGCATAGTTGCATTATACAGCACAATTTTTTTTTTCTCCCACCTCTGTCTTGTAATTTTTGTTTAATAAATCAGTTTATCAGAATGCCAGTCAAATTTTGATAACTTTACTTCAATATAAAAGAGGCTGAAAACTACAATAACCATGAAGTACTTGTGTAAGAAAATTATTTTACGTGTACTTAGTTGAGAAGTCAAGCACATTTTTTATAACACATATTTATAATAAGTTTTGGGTGTTATCTTACATGGCATACTGTATTTACCAAGTAGGGCCGAGGCCAAGCCTTCCTCCAGGCACAAATTATCTAATTGGTAAGTTTGTAATTGTCATAGGAATATTACTGGTACAAACACATTGCATACAGAAAATATGCTTATGTACTGACTATAAATATACTTAAAAAAATCCACACATGTTAGGTAAATGTACAAAGTAGGCTAGTCCTTGCAAGTTTTCATAATCTCGTCTGCTAAATTCATTAGCCTACTTTAATTTCCAAGACACTTAATGTTAACTTTAAAATGTAGTTGCAAGTTCAAATTTCAGCACAAGACAGGTTTTATAATTATTTACATGTTCTAAGCAATACAACAATATTTTCACTGTGGGACAAAAAAATTATGAAAATACTGGCAACATACTATTTTTCTACCACATCAATTGGTTCTGGGAATTCATATTGAATTCTGTCCCCTGCACAAATTACTTTGAGTTCACATAATTTTGTGATAATGTCTCCGTCATTAATGTAGGTAATATCTTTCTCATATGGTCTGAATGTGGTT
Organism: Dryococelus australis; assembly: GCA_029891345.1. NCBI lineage: Eukaryota > Metazoa > Arthropoda > Insecta > Phasmatodea > Phasmatidae > Dryococelus > Dryococelus australis. The sequence goes on along the minus strand of CM057007.1, from coordinate 75,499,576 downwards.
TTTGAGGTATCAACTGATTTAAGAAACATTACTTCTTTGTCTCCATCTTCTGTTACATTTTGCCCTACACAAGCATACCTAAATGCTCCCTTTTTGCATTTGCCTGAACCCATTGCCTCAAACTTAACTAGCACAAAGTCTGATTGTTGTAGGACTTTATCCCCTGTTCCATCCATGTCTTTAGGTTCATCTGCTGGAGTATGGGGAATAGGTGTATGAATGTCATCACTATCTTCTGAAGTGCTGAAAACTAATGCATCTTCACTGTCACTATTCATCCAGTCTTCCTCTTCTTCCTCAGTTTCACTGCTGTAAGTGGTTTGAGTCTTTTCCCGCTGTTGTTTTCTCTTTTTTGTTCTAGGCTTCTCGGTTACTTTACTACAACCTCGACTCTTTTTGTTTGACGATCCATTCACTTTTGAACGTGGTGATTTCTTCTTAATTTCTTTCAGAAATTTTTCTGTTGTTATAATTCTTGCCCCGCAGGCAATTTTCTTTCGTCTGTGTTGGGGAATAGCTGTTTTACCAATTCTACTGAGCAGCAAATTATCAAACGAAGGTGCATTATTAGGACCAGCTACAGGCTCTGCATTTGTCACAGGCTCTGCATTTGTCACAGCCTCAGGTTGTTGACTTTGTTCATTTTGGTCAGTCTCAAATAAAGGTAGAGCTAGGTCAGCATCAATGAATTCACGAGGCCTGGACATGTATCTTTCAAGCTTGCTTGGATCCAACCTTTCCTTTGAATATTTGTCTTTGTTCAAGGGGAATATGCCTGTGCTTTCAAAACCCATTTTGTTAATGTCTGGTGTCAAAGCTGCGTGCCATATTTCACATAGAAGATCTACAAATTCAGATTTTTGCATCCTCCTCTGATTTAATCTTTGCCACTTTACAAGTTTCGTATCCCATGCTGCCTTCAAAGGTCGAAATCTGCACTTGGCGAGAGGTTAGAGTACATCTGTTGTGTGAGATGGTAGTTTGATTATTCTAATGTTTTCCTTTATCCCTATCTCAGTAGTCCTTGGGGTCTAGATGTGTGGCATGCCCATAAAAAATTAACAGAAGGAGCCCCTCTTTTACAGTTAAACAATAATGTTCAAAGTATTTTTGAAAAATGTCTGTGGTTATAAACCCACGTTGAGATACTGTATACATCGTACCTGGAATATCATGTTCGCCCTTCCATGTGGTCCATAAATTTTCAGCTTTATAAATAATCATGGGTGGACGTAAAGCTCCAGCAGCAGAACAGCATGTTATTACAGTAGTATTGCCCTTGCCTGAACTCATAATGGTTCTGTGCACCTTTTGGCCTTTCAGTGTTACTCCCTTAACATTTTTTGGGTCGCTGTAGAAGCCAGACTCATCCATGTTCCAAATATGGCTAAGTTTATCCTTAAAACCGAGCTCTTCAATTGCTTTCTCTATGAGGTCGTAAAATCCATATACAAGGAATAGATCCTATGTGTTTTGCCGTTGTAGTTTCTCAAGTGCTGTTAGTTTCTGCAACGACAAGTTATTACGTTTGCTGAAATTACGAAACCTATCATCCCCAGGTCGATTTCCTCTGAAAGGTGTTTGTAAATTGTGTTGTTCAACAAACTCTTGTACAACACATTTTATATTGGCTTTTGAGAGTGGGAATCCCCATTTTGATAGTGTTGTTAGATGGTGTGCCAGCTCTTTTTCATTCTGTGCACTAAGAACAGCCTTCCGCTCCTTCTTTCAACTTGAGGTGATGAATCTAATACTTTTCTCCCCAGTGCAGATTTTGGAATGTTATATTTTTTGGCAACAGTGTGTATGCTAAGTTTCTGTTCAACAACTTTGTGTATTGCTTTTTCGATTGTTTCCTTTGAGTATGGAACTCCTTTCTTTATATAAATACGAACCATTTTTAGCACATATCAAGATTCTATATGTTCATTCAAACACTTAATGCAAGTAACACAATACAATTGTCTTCAGTGAAGTCATAACCTGAAACTCCACATTTGACTTTGTCCAACAATTGCCCCACAGATGTCTCCGTATTACCCCAACTAGTGTCCCAGTATTTCCCCCTAACTTTAACATTACACTTTAAACATAAGAAAGCACCCAGGGCAATGTTCATTCCTTAAAGTACCCTTAACATAGATAGCAAAAAGTTGAACATAGCTATATAATTAACTTCAGAAGTACAAAAGTTATCAAACAGTAAAGTAAAATTTTTTAGTCAGTTTGGAAGGGTAAAAAAAAAAAAAGTATAAAGTGGGCTGTAATACTAACAAAACATTATGTAGAATGTAAATTCAAGAATCAAAACTGCATTTTAAAAATTGTAACCAGTAGTTTACAAAAAAAATATTTTTTTTCAGGCTGCCTTTTTTGCCTCAAGTTGTGCATATCCCAGCTTTACCCCACCCCAACCTACCCTATACCGTCTTTTGCAACAGTGGCAGCACTGGAAGTGGTAAAAGTTTCTGCTGACAGTGTGTTAATTGTACATATCTTGAATGTACCAATTCCAAAGTGAGCATTCTCTGTCATTTATTGCAGTCTGTATTGCAGGAAATTGTTGCATAAACCAGTTGAAAATAATTCTTCATAATTGAAATTAGATGTAAATAGATGTGTACAAGCTGGGGCTTGATGTAGGAGGTTCTGATACAAGCAGTGATATTTCTGCTGTAAAGCGGGATGATGTGAAGAGGAGTGATAGGCAGATTGTGTTACTGGATTTACAATATCAGTCCACCTTGCTAATTATGTGTTCCATAAGATACACTTACAATAGCGCTGTGCATAGAGAAGTGAAATTTTAGATTCTGTGCTAAAATGTGCAAAACTGATAAAGTTCGAAAAGTCTTTAGGTCTCTAAAATCATTTACTGGGGTGGGGAAAATATCAAACTAATGAAGAGTTTAAGCTAGTGTACGTCTTATGCATGGTATTATATACAGTACATTTAATTGCCAACTTAAGTGTAATTTATATATTGTGCAGGCCAAAAACGCTACTGGTAGCAGAAAAATGAATCTCTATTAGTTTGCATATTGTGGATGCAAGTTGAAACAGAGCAAGCGGTTTGTAGAGTACACCGGAGCCAGCTGTCTGCTAGAGAAGACTTTAAAGAACTTCTGCTGCACCGAGGAACGTATGCCTTAAGAGACAAAGAACTGATAAGCGACTGTCACGGGAAGTAGGCCAGTTTTACTGACACATCGGTCAGTGGCATACCACCCAGTGGCACACGCTTGTGCCTAAATCAGTAGAACTGAGATCAAAGGTTTTTCCTCTGGATAAAACATTAAACTTATGGTTAAAAAAAGCCCATTGTGTTAGCATTTTTAAATATTTTTGTTTGCAGCTGTGACAAAGGTAACACTGTGCTCACACTTTAAACATGTATTGTATATTTAAGATATTAACAGCAGACATTTTGGCATCTTGTGCTGCTGCACCACCGACACAAGCAAAGAGCTGGAATGTGACGTATGTCCCTGAAGTGCTAAGATAAGCTTACAAAATGCCCTAACACAGCACAGGAGACAACATGCTGTGGTGTTTTAATATATTTCATTTTTAAATATTGCTGCTGTGGTAATGGAATTCATACTCAGTTGCTCATAGTGTTTTGTGACTCAGTTGCCAGTATTCCTATAAAGTTCCCTTTTTATAGACAGATATAAATAGCTATCGTAGTGTAATGCATGTTTGTGTATTTGTTTATCAGGATATGTAGTTTTGTAACTATTTTTATGCAACCAATTTTTTTTTTATGTATGCAAAGTATGATTGTGGTGAAGTTTTTGAATGTTTATTGTTTTGGAATAAGAAGGGGTTTTGTAAAAACAAAGTATATATTAAGGACATGGTTGTGATAATATATTCTCGGTATATCAACTTGAATGCTTTTTTGGAGCATTAACAACATAACCGGTAATCCATTTGTCACTATAGTTTGTGTGATGAGAATTTATACAAGTGTGCTTGAGCAAATAATTCCAATGACAGCAAAAATAGCCTTGTTGTGGTTTCCACTTCTGAATCCTTGGGTATGTACAGCAAATCCTGTTATCACCTGTCTCACTGTGTAGTTTTTTTTTTTGTTTCTCGTATGTAACGTATGTATATGTCATCCATATTTTAACACAAAATATTATTTTCAACTGTGCATAGCACGTTATCCCTGCAAGGTTTTTCAGTTAAAGGAAACTATGTATGAAATATGACAGACTACTTGTATTTTGGGACATAACCCCTGTATGTAACATTATTCCTAGAGGAATATGTAACCCCATCAAAGTTATTCCATGTATTATAAAGTTGCAGTTGAGTAGGCTTATGCACATGGTTTGGTATCAAAATATATACAAAATATGCTATTAAAGTAAAAGTTTTAATTGTTCCAGCTTTTCAACCAATGTGTTACTTTTTTCAAGATTGAAATAATTTCTGATGCAATACGTAGAAAATTGTTTTGAATGAAATAGAAAAGTAAAATGCCCAAAGATTTACAGCCACTTGGCCTAAGTAATATGTATAGAAAGCTCCACATACTTAAAATATTCACTTTTGATTTAAAATGTTTAGTTGTTTCCTCCTGGTTTTGTTCTGTGCTTCAATTTATAACATGCATAATGAGAATTACAAACTACATCAGTTACATTATACCAAATTGTCAATTTTTATGCAAAAAAAAAATTGTTGCAATTCCCCCCCCCCCAGAAAAAACACTGCACATTGCTCTATATGATTTAAAACACTGTGCTTTGCTATGATACAAGTGTGATTTACTGTGAATTTATAGAATACCTGAAAAACAACTTAGAAAGATATTGACAATGTGGTAGCAAAACATGGCCTTTCATTTCTAACTATGTACTCAGTAGACACATAACTTCCTAGCAGGACTTACTGTATTTAATAAACTTGAATATGAATTAATGGGAACAACAACTATGGTATTAGCTGTTTCAAAATCTCGAGTTTTGTGTGTGTGTGTGAAATAAGTATTTATGTACCTGCTGGTGTCTTCAGACATCAAAAGAAAAGTTTTTAAAATTCACCTTTTTTTTGTTGATGTTATTTTAAAATGTTTAGATTATCGTGCATTTTTAGTTTCACTAAGAGTGTAATGTATTATTTGAATTATTAACAAATACTGTATTTGTCTTTTGCTGTCATATTTTCCCTTTAAAGTAAAGAAATTGTAGTAACTTTACTGGTGTAGCGCTATATTTATTTTGTATTTAGTGGACAAGATTTTTCCTATCCATGTCAGTAAAATGGAGTGTGTGTTTAGAGCTTCAGACAAACAGAACATAGCCAGCTTTCTTGTTTTTGATCACAAATGAAAAAGTGAAGGATTTTGTGCTAGTCTTATGCTAATAAAACAAAAGTAATTTTGTGTAAAATGAGAGCATAAGTTAATTTTTCGTGGTCATGTGCCATGCCATATTGTTTTTTCACACCAATTTTAGTACTGTGTGATTTTTAAGGAGGAAAATGTATATCACTTAGTGAAGGACGTTGTGTGTTTTGTCTTTATTGTTTGCTTGCAGTTTTGTGTATTCTAGTGACATTTGAATACCAGAGTACACAACACAAGTAGTCTCCCTCCTTTGCCAGATGTGATGCTGAATTTGTTAGTATGTATTTTTATTACTTTGTGACAGTGGTTGTGAGCTTTATTGTAGGGATCACATTGTTTATGAATAACTACAATTTTTTTAGTGTTGTGCTGGAATTTTAATTTAAAAAAAATTGTATTTTTGTGAAGGGACTTGTAAAAGATTGTAAGTCCCATGCGTGGTCTTTTGTGTTTGCGACCAAGTATAATGTATCTATTATTTTGTGATAGCGATGAAGTGCTCATCACACACGTAACATTTGTTAGTTCTATGCCTGTGCCATAACTGTGGTTAGTGCTTCACCAGTGTTTCGTACATTGTATGTAAAACTTTTAACTCTTAGAATTTGTATGTGTCCTAGGTTCCTGGCATGTAAGTCACATGGTGGAGATAGTAGTATTTGTTCTTGGTTGTATCCCGAGTGCATTTTTTGCAGTTATCGTGTACAGTTCCTTGATTAAACTGAAACTTGCTATTCATTAAGTATTTTTTATTCATAAATTACCATACTTGCGTTTCTCCTGATGTACAAGTATTGTCTTTGTCTGAAATTTTTCAGATTTCCAGCATTGCCGCCACAAGAAAGAACCAGTGCATTAGCAGAAGGTGTTTGTACAGGTTCGCACATATAAATTCCTATGGGGGAAAGGGTCTTGAAGTACAGGTCAAGCCTCTAAAAGTGCAAGACAAATACCTTAAGTAAATCACTTTATAAGATTGATGCTATTTGCTTCCTGTGCTGTGTAGGATAATTCGTAGGGTTAGAGTTACCTCTCTGGCACAGACTACTAGTGCCTTGGGTGTCGAGGGTTGAAGCCTCGAGTAATGCTTCCTCTCCCTTTCTCTGCTCTATCCTTCTCTGCAGCCTTAAGGGTGATGCATCATCACGGACAATTTGGAGCTTATTTTGCTTTTGTCCTACTAGGGTGGCTGTCCTCTGCAGTAGGAGGGATCACTGTTTATACCAGAGGAGAGGTGGGTCTGCGACTGATAGCGTTTGCGATGTAGTTGAATCGGCTGTGGTCCCTCCTGTTCCAGTCCCCCTGAAAGAGGTGGGGAGGGGATGGGGGAGTTATTACCAAATGATTGGCTAAACTGATTTTAACTAGTAAATACTCATTTCGGTTGTTGGTTATGTAACAGTTGCATTAGTCATAAAACAGACATGCTGCCAGAGTCTGAACCTAGCAGGTTAAATGTCTTGGGGTGGTGGGGGGTCAAATACCAACTTTACTAGACACGTAAACCCACTGATTATCGTGATAATTAAGAACATTAGCAATCTGACTCACAAATAGTCAAGACGTCCCTTGAGTGATAAATCCCAGCACTTCTGCTGGGGTTGCTGTGGCTGCTGTGGCAGTAGGTGGAGGTAAGGTCAGCTGGGTCTCATTGGCATGGTGGTTGTCACAACACTTGGGGTTAGAAGTCTACTGGGCCATTAAAAACTTCATTCACTCAGTTCATAGCATTTGGGGTTGGCACAAAAGCTAGACGGGCTGTCATAGGGCCTAATTCTGCAGTGGACAATATGTTACAAAACAAATTTAACCTCATTTGAGATCTATACATTGGTATGCTACACTAGTTTGCACATAATTTAAACTTGCTCGGCTGGGTAAGTAGTCTTGGGCACACTTGCATAATTGTGTACATACTTAAAACCGTGTATTGATCTTTGCCCTAAGTGATCTATCCAGTTCCCAGTAATTATAAACTTGTCATGTCTTCTCTGCTTTTGTCATCCTGGTAAAGCTTTCTTGAAAACAGGAAAACCAGGTTTTTGTGTGGCAGATGGCCAGTAATTGGCAAGGTGCCTGGCAGCAGTTACAGTTATGTATGGCACGCAGGCCATTCAAAGGGAAAACACTCCTATCTTACTGGACTCGAAACACTACCCATGTTAAAAAGTAATTTCATGCAAATTTTACCGCTTACATGAGGTCTAATGGTGAGATGAAAGAAAAATAATTGTCATACTGGCACCAAAATATAGATACAATTTGGCTGATTGTGTAGTGTTTCCTAAAATCAACATGTAATAAAGGCATGGGTCTTGTGTAAAGCTAGGTGAGGTCTCTTTCCTGGTCTGCATTCCACATTCAAGCTTCTCGTTAGACGTGTACCGGCATTGGGCAGTCGAGGCACTGGGATATCTGGCTCTTTATACTAGTGACTGAATGCTCATTGCTCTTAATAGTTGGCGTCTGGTCAGGCTCCTCGTGGTTCTCTCGGGGCAACATGAGGCAAAAAACTCTTACCTCGTGCCACATTGGGTCGGCCGGCTTGGCCATTAGAACTGACATGGTCTGTACCAGGGATGTCCTCTGTAGAAGCCATGCCGATCTTGGTTTCGGTCTCGACACTCTCCAGACTGCTGTGGGCTCTTGTCATCGGGTTGGCTGTGGTCCCTTGATACTTCTTCACTTCCTCCATACTCGCTCGGTTTGGTTCTACGTTGTTCGGTTGTGCTCTCAGACATGATGCTCATTTCCTTCCACACTGTCTCCCATGCTCCATTGCTCGTGGTTTCCACTCGCTTCCTCACTATCTATTTCTTGCCTGCTTCCACGTCCTCTCCCCTTCTCGCTTGCTGCCACCTCATTCTATTGCACCTTCCTCCTCATTCGCTCTTACCTCTGCGCTTCCACTCGCTTTCCTCTCTCTTCACCTCGTTCGCTCTCCTCTTCTTGCTCGTTGCCACTCCTGCCCTCTCGCTCTCCCTTTCCCACATGCTTGCACTTGCTCTCTTGTGCTCTCCTAACTCCTCCCTTCTCATGCGCTTACATCTCTCTCGCACTCCCCCTCATGCTTGCTTGCACCTACTCTCTCTCTCTCTCTCCCCATCTCGCTCATTTGCACCTCTTCTCTCACTCTCTCCTTCTTGCTCACTTGCACCTCTTCTCTCACTCTCTCCTGGCTCACTCACGCTTTCGGATTGTCTGTAAGATGGTATAAACTTGGGGCCCTTGTTACCATTACCGGCTGGCGTGGTTGCTTGGGTGCCCTCGGGACTTGAACTGAGGTAACAGAAAACTTATTGTTCATCATATTCATTATGCTTACTTTTTCATTGTAATAATTAATATTTCCTACATTTTCTTCACTACTAATAACAATCTATCAATCAATTTTCTAACATTGTCCATCCAAAGGTATTCTTTTGGTAAACTATTGTATTTTTTAATAGCTTAGCTTTCCAAGAACTAGGATTTTTTGGAGAAATTTTTTTTGTGTGTTTGGCTGTGATTTTAAATGTGATTCTTTTATATGCTGATCATAAATTGGTTTAATCATATGTATGTACTTCCATCGTTTATTCGAGTTTATTTTCTTTGATGCCGGTTAACAGCCAGTAGCACTAGAGCCCATGATGTCGCTCACCATACATGTGTCCTGCACATGCGCAAAGAGGCCAATATTCTGAACTCTCACATAAATATTATGAGGATATGAATGCAGTCATAACGAGACACTGAAATAATATGAAAAAATTCATAAGACCATTATAAATGTAAAACAGTATTTACATTTAATTTATGCCATTTTATTTTCACTATCAAAAAATTCTACTCGGCATGCATAGCACTTCTGCTTATGTGAATCACGTAGGCGGCCATGGTATGTCCATGCGACGCTTGCCTCTGGACAATCTGTTGAAGAGAGCTGTCACGTACGCACTACAATGTTTGTTCACCGATGTAGATTTCAATAGTCACTTTAGTTTACCGGTCAACCTTTGCTTGCGTACATTTTGCCAGACATTTCCCCAGCATTATGCTTCCGTGTTACTACATTATTTCGCCCTGGTGGCATTTTTAACTTAATCGAGGCGAAGGAGGAGAAAGTTGTCGGAGAGGTCACGCGACCCGTACAACATGAATCAGACGCCATCCGCCTATATTGGTGGCGTTTCATCGTAATTTCTTCATTATTGCTACATGCAATTTTAAGGGCTTTGTTTTCATGTATGTATTTGAGGGTATTTTTTTTCCATGTTTAAATATTTTACGGCAACATCATGTATAACCTCGTGGCTGACCGACACCAAGTATTTGTATATGCCATCGAGTTTTGAGCTTATTTATGTAATATCGTATGTGCAATACTTTATTCAGGGTTCCATGTAATTTCATGTAAATTGATGCTTTTTGTGTTTGACCACGCTGTCACTTTCATATTTGATTTTACCTCCATCAGGCATGCTACATGCCTGCAATCGCTTAAATCATAGAGAGGATAATTTTCTCGCTTAGAATATTTTTTTGTCTGAATTTAATCTTCTGTTTTCACAAAGAAATATTGCAATTCCATCTGCACCCCGTGGTCCGCTACGAACTTCATTGAGAGGCATCCGTTCCCTCTAAACTTGTTTTCACATGTGTTTATTTATTGTGAATACTCGTCGCGTGTCCCATCTTGTTTCATGTATCTTTTGAGGGTTTATGCAATTTTGTATTTGTGTTAGGTGCAATTACTCCAGTCCTAGTCGACTCTATAGGCCACACTACCCACGTGCTGGAGGGAATGTCCCGACGAGTTTGTGTTAGTGATGCAGACTAATTGCACGAGTTAATGTTTTCATCAAGGGTTTCATTTGTAATTTGCAGTGTCCTGTCTCAGGGAAAAATCGTCAGTCCACCCTAGCGGCTGTTGGCCCTCTTCCCTTGTGAAGGCTCTGCTTTAACACACCTCTGTAAGATCACCCATCTATGCATGCGCTATATTAATTGCAGGTTGGGGAGCACCCAAGCAGAATTGGCTAGTCATGACTGAGATTATAATAATTTCATTGGCACGTTGATGTACGCATAGTAACAGTAAGTCTACAGTGAACTTGCCTCTTTTATTCAGTAGTGACAGTGTCCTACCCACATATATTTTATTAAGTATTTATTTCAAAGTGATGTTTAGTTAAAGTTTAGTTTTGCCTACGTGTTGTAAATACGCACAGGTGAGACGGACAAACAGAACCCACAGCATCCCTGAGTCTCCATAGTGCGGTGATTGGGAAGCACTGCTGGCGCCCATATTACCAGTAAGTATTTGTGTCATCAATCGTGTCTCACCTGACGGCGTCACCTTATTAGTATTACCAATATTTTTGGAATGTAACATTGGTTAATACAATTACTGTATAATTTTCGTAGTCATTATCAGTGAATTTATCCTCTAGATATTTTTTTCCTTTATTAACAAATGAGAAAGTCCTTGTGCTAATTTATATTTTTTATTCTTAACAAATAATATACCATGTATCATTACTTTTGTATCTCCGATGTAAAAATTATGTCCATCTCCACATAAACTACACAATGTATTAATAACATTAATTCTTTCAGCAATTTCTTTTGCAAGTTTTAATTATATTAGAATCTTACAATGGTATAATTCCCATTTGCTGATACTGGAACAAGCGTCATTATTAAATTTTTATTTTCCTCACTTATTCTACTTTCTTTTACAATCGTAATTCGTGAATTAAAGGTAGTTCTTTCTTCATAATTCTGTTTATAATTTTTGTATTTTTCAATGAGTGATTTATCTCGAGAAACTTCTTTTCATATATCTTTAATTTATAAAGGTACTGAGAAGTTTTGAAAGACAAACATTTCCTCCAACAGATCAAACTAGAGGAAATTTAAATGTTTACAACTAAAGAATTGAATTTGATATTCCTGTAGTATAAAAAAAAAAAGGTTCTAGCACACCTGGCTGCAGGCTACCACTGAATTTCCCTTTTTTCCATCCAAAATTGTCAATTTTACATACAAAAAACATCACTTTTTCCCTAACTTTCCTTCTGCCGTTTGCGGTAATGTTGGCCACCATCTTTTGTGTCCTAATGTGGATAATCCAGAGCTGATCCCACTTTGTGGCATTTGACTCAATGTGGAGGTAGATATTCCATGACAGAACTCCGGACCGCCATCTTGGATCACGAGCACCACTAACAATATGGCGGACAATTGTCGACCAGCAGAGGATGTCGTCCATTATGGCTGCCAGTGCCTCGGTGGGGCATCAAGGCGTCGCAAACAATCTGATCTCGTGTAACACTGCCACCCGTGAGGTCAAATATGCCCCAAGCTAACTTATAAGCATAGTTGGCTGTAATTTCCGAACCATTTAGGATATAGTTAGCAAATTCATAACATAGGCATCCACCCTGACTAGGAGAAGGGTTGCAGGGACAAGTATGCCCCATGCTGACGTATAATCATATAGGCCATTCACTGTCAAGCGAGCACATTTGAGACCCTAGTTACTTTTTCTTTTCAGTCATAATTTATCCTTTAACAACTATTTTAAATAAATGTTTTTAAAAGCAAAGAATACAGTGTGTATATTCCACCGCATTCGGAAGTTAACGCACAATAAAATATATTTATTGCCTATTATTCCAAATGAAAGGGCTTTTAAAAGTGTTCACTTTACTGTGAATAGCCTATAGATGGCTATAAGTTATGAAGCGTTTGAGATACAACTACCAAAAAATCATACATGCATAACCCCCAGATGACAAGAGGGGGCGTGCGTACATATCGGCCTGCATGTCTCTCCTGTCCCCTAGGTACCAACGCCTGGCAACACCCACACACATACATTTCATCACGCGATTTCCCCGCGGCACCTCGACCAGTGACTTCCCACTCATCCTTGTGCTTTCTCTCTATCCCTTGTTCTCCCCCTCTCCACCTGCCTACATCACCTCTGACCAAATATCCTCGAGCATTCGTCACCGCCCAGCCAGCGACACGCTGCGCGCCGATCCCCAGAGCACTCGTGCAACAGGGCACTTACCTCCAGACAGTACCACCGACCTTGCACGTGTACCGAGACATCAATATGTACGTATGTAACGAGATGTCATGCGCAATGAATACACAGTCATTGCTAGACAGAGTCCCCCACACATACAACAACATGCTAGTACGATAAGCATCCTATTACGAAACTAATTATCTTAACTGGTGTAGCAGTGAATACACGTAGGTCACGAGCGCATCTCATCGTCGTCGTCTTAGTCGATGATGTGATCATGCTGGAAGTGGAGACCACAAGGACCTGTCCTGCCTTTCCATGCACGATAGAACCCGCTCTCTCCTGTTCCGTCGTCAAGGACACACACATACCTCCTGTCCTCCGCAACATAACTGGTCATACTTCCTCGCGCGCCTCGCCACCCCCGCCTGACCAAGCTCCAGCTACATCACCGTGCACCGACCCTCATGCTCAGGGCATAACATAGGCATCCACCATGACTAGAAGTGTCATGGGTCAAGTATGCCCTATGACAACATATAAGCATGGGTGGCTGTAATTTTTTAACTGTTCGAGTTATAGTTCCCAAATTCATAACATAGACATCAATCACGAATAGGAGAAGGGTCGTGGGGTCAAGTATGCCCATATATCAACTTAGAAGAATAGGTGGCTGTAATTTCTGAACCATATAACATAGGCATCAATTGTGGGTGTGTAGGGGTCACCCTGGCAGCACTTCCTACTCGTCAGCTTACTGGCTGCCATCATGGACACCCACCACCACCAGCGACCGTCATTGTACAAATGGCCATTGTCAGCGTACTGCCCACCCCACAACTAGTTAGACAGTGTGACTTCCATAGTTGTCAAATTTGTAGCTCAACAATATTGGTAAGGAAATAATACGACCACCAGCTCATCCTCGTGTGCAAATGGACGCCATCAGTGCACTTGTCACCAGCCGCCTTTTTGCTAGACAGTGTATCTTCCAAGATGGTGGACTGAATTTATAGAGCAGGAAGTTCTGGTATTTCTAACCATTTAGTTGTCAAATTCATAGCTCAACCATATTGGGATGGAAACAATATGACCACAAGCTCAAAGAAAGCATTATAAATGTAACTGTTAAACTGATAGACACACACACGCCCCCTGCACGCACAAAGTTGGTCACCCCACAATACAAGACATGCTAGAACGAAAAGCTCCCATTACAAAACAAATTATCCCTACCTTAACTGGTGTAGCATGAATGCTCATAGGCCACGAAATCATACTTCCAGACAGTTCTCTCCAAACCTTCTGTGTGCTACGTACTTCTGGACAGACGATTCGTAGCACCACCACTAGGAGGACTAACCTTGCACTCTGTGAGTTCGAGTACCGAACTTCGTTGTATGTAATTTGATGTCACAATTAATACACACAGTCATCGCTAGACAGCAAGTCCCTGCACTACATCATCATCAACACATGCTAGAACGATAAGCTATTATATTACGAAACGAATTATCCCCTACCTTACCTGGGTAGCATGAATACTCGTAGGCTATGAAATACATATCCCGTCGTCGACAGACCTTGCTGAAGTGGAGACCGCAAGATCGGACCCCACCTTTCTGTGCATGTAGATACAGATCAGTACCACCACCGACTCCTTCATTTCAATGTACATAGCAGTATACTATTGAAAGGTAACAATGCATGTGCCCATGAACCAACTTCGAGTAACACAATTCGATTATCTCTCGGGGGGTGAGAGTGGTAGTTCAAGACATATAAACCGACATGATGTACAACAGTGGTTATTAAATTACAGCATCCGGATCGCATACCATAGCACGATCACACCACAACCGCAACAATGCATGCAAGCACATGTACAAGCGTGCATGCGCGCACACACACACCCCATGAACTGCTACTACCATTATTTCTACGTTAACTGGTATTGCAGTGAATACCCGTACACCACGAGTGCATCTCGTCGTCGACGTGACCCCGCTGTAAGTGGAGACCGCAATGATAGTCCTGCCTCTGTGCATGGTAGATACCGACCAAGTACTGCATCCCCACCACCACCTCCCCTTGACAATGTGCTTATCGGTATACTAGTGAAAGGAAAGAATGCACGTACCCTGAACCACCCTCAAGGATCGATTCTTATAGAGAGTGGTAATACAAAACGTCATAAAAGCTACCATCGGATGTATGTTCATTGAAGGTGGGAGCACGGGTCCCACTGCTAAAACGTTACGCGAAGAGAGTAACCGCCATTGTCTACAATAGTGGTCGTAAATACAGACAGTTCCTCACCTGCACTCCCATACCAAGCTCATCACACAAAATTAGAGATAGTTATATGCATTGCTCTGTGTTTTTTATCCAGTAGACTGCTAGAGTGCATGCAAGGAAAAATACCTACCAACCTGCATGAATTAAGCACTGGTTCCAGTAACAGAGAGCGTGGGTTCAAATCCCTGAATCTGACACATTTTTTTTGTGTATCCTACTGAAATAAGGTATTGCAGGTTCGATTCCCGTAGAGAGTGCATGCTGACACATCTGCAGTCAATCGTTCGTCGTCCGTCCCACTGACCATGTAGCGCCCATGACAGACAGCCATACTCTGCTCGAACCTTCAGTACCAAGCCTTTGAAATTACAAGCAGTCGACATGTCTGTACCCTACGTGAATAAATAAGCACCCATGACAGACATACCCTACAGTTATAGACAGCCATACTCAGCCAGCTCTGTCTGAACCTTCAGTACCAAGCTTTTGAAATTTCAAGCTGTCGACACTTCTGTGCCCTATTTGAATAAATAAGCTATCGCAGGTTCGATTTCCATTTAGAGGGCATGTCGACAGTCGTGCAGAAAATCGTTTACCATCGGTCCCACTGACCATGAAGACGAACATATAGTGCCCATGACAGACATACTCTACAGTTACAGATAGCCATACTCTGCCAGCTCTGCCCGAATCACCAATGCATGTGCCATGCCTTTGCAATTGCAAGCAGTCATAATCTACCCAAACCTTCAATACCAAGCCACTGAAATTACAAGCAGTTGACACATCCCGAACTTTTAATGTGTGCACTAAGAAAGTTTCCGTCTAGCATTACATGTTCAACCGTTCCACTATGATAACCGTGATGTTGCTGTGGTTACCCAGGTCCCTACAGACAGCTGCTTGCACTCGTCAGTTGCCCGCTAGAGTGCATGAAAGGGGGGAGAAAAAATAAACATGATACACCATTAAAACACACATGCATGTTCATTCAAAATACTTGCAGCCAGATATTCAAAAAATGTGTAAGGCAACAGCTACACACAGCAGTAGGTGCATTGCCTAGCCAGTAGGAATTTAAAAAGGAAAAAAAAAAAAAACGTATTATTAATGTATTTATTTACATGTATAACCAAAGCGCGTGCGCGTGCGCACGCACACACACACATGCGCGATATGTCATTCAATAAAGGCTCTTGAGTTCATCAATAATTGCATATATCTCTCAGATGACAGAAAGATGCCCAACCCTCAGCGAGGAAACCAACAACCCAAGTCTATCAACTAGGTCACTGGGGTCTTCACAATCATGTGTACGCCTTCGCTTGGCAAATGTCAACACTTCGTTGTCATCAGTAGAATATACATCATCATCACCAGCAACATGATTACACTTTTGCTTTGCAGTTGTCGACGCATCATCGTCATCAGTAGAAGACACATCCACATCACCAGCAGACTTGGAGGTCACAGGTTTTTTGTCGGTGTCCTGGGTAGCACTTGTGGTTTTCACTTCACATGTTAGCAGTGCAGGGCTAATCTTTACAATTCCTGACAATCTGTCTGGTTCATGCTCTGCAGTACTCATGGTTCCATCTTCACACACATCATGCTCTGCAGCATGTATAGTTCCGCCTTCGTACACCTGTTTGGAACACCACACAGTCCTGCCTAATGTTATGGGCGCTCTAATGAACATTAGTTTAAATGATGAATCAGCAGGAAGGCTAGCCTTGTCGTGTGGCAATGCATGCCGTCGCATGGCAGGCAAAGACGTGTTATCTTTACATATACCATTGTGTCTATTGAGGTTATTGCCTCTACCAAATGCGGCACCACACACATCACATGTTAGTATTCTGGAGGTCAGTCATTTGAACAGTTGGTTTTGTCATGGCATTGAGCATGACAGCTTTTGCTGAAGATCATTCCGTAGGAACAACACCGGTTTCCAGCCATGGAGGAAGTTACATCCATAGAGGCATGCTCTATGATAGACATAGTATCAGCTTGCATCATCTTCATACAAAAAAAAAAAACTGAAGTTCTTCCCACAGTAGCTGCTCTATATATCTACTAACACACAGTACATCAGCGAGACTTAAGCATTGTACCAGATGGCAATGTAGCTAGTCCACCCAGCGGGACTGCACCTCAAGCAAACAACTGCCCTGCACTCAGTCCATCAAATGCTGAGTGTCAGTCCGACACTGTATTTAGTCTTGAGTCAAGCGAAAGGTGTCTTTATCCTGGAGATCGTACATGGTGCTGCCACTCCCGGCTGACCCCTCACATAGTAGTAGTAGCAATGTCACACTTTGTGTGTAACATTCTGCTGTTGTAGTGCATTATACCTCGATTCTGCTAGTCGAAGAGGGTGATATGTTGTAGTGGGGCATGCACCTAATTGCAAAGTGGTCTGAGTAAATTCGTTCTCAACTGTAGATGATCTATACTGTGTAATGTCCAACCGGAACCCTTTCCCATGTACTCTTCTTCCGCCTGACAAATATTCTGTATACTAGCTTCAACACTGTCTTCGATGTTAAGCATGTTATACAGAGTCACATTCAAGCAAGGTCTTGAAGGCTCTCCAACTAAATTCATCATGTGGTTCTGGTTTGGTATATTGACATTGCAACCATATGTTATATTTTAACGCAAATTCTTTTTTCACCTCATCTGTAAGCTGATCTATAATATTCTGTTTCATTTGCTTAAGGTATGTATAAATATCTTTCGCCATGCCCGATGCAATGTACATCTTCATTAAACCACGGAAATCAGATTCTTTCAAGATGAACCCATTCTCATTGGGTAAGCACGCAGCAGGTGATTACTGTGTAGTAGTTTCTTTTTCATATGTGCAATTCTTCATATGGTTGTCACTTGTCTCACAAAATATTTTTTCCTGATAGTTACATATTTTGCATCGTGCTTCGACTGGAACGCTTCCTGTTGGTAACATGTGAACTCGTGTTGCATCTATAGCACTTGTAAGTTAAAGAGTCCCCAGCTCAACTTAATAGAACATTGACCAGGTTTCTCATGTTGACATGCACTGGATCTTTTACTCCTACCACAGTAGCAGCATAAATACCTTGATGATGTGGAGAATTGTACATGTCCAGGATCGATGTTGCCAGGTGATGGTACACGAGTATCCGCTATAGCAAGTGCAGTCCATACTCTTGCTGTTTGTGGAGAATGACCTGCAATGTTCAGGTCTGATGTTGATGGTGAGAGTGTATCCACGGCGGCTGAAGTAGGGGGCAAGCCCCCGACTTCGGCTTCGTTGTAGACAAAACTGCCGCCATGGTCTTACGATTTAAATTTTTTTATAAAAATTATATTTTTTCCATTTTAAGCAGTAACATTTTCTAAGTTCGAAATGGTGGCCAAAGGTCAAGGCCAAGGCTGGCATTCAGAATTCTAGTTGCCTGCCGCCAGCGCCTGCCATTGTGCAAATGGCTGTTGTCGTCGTACTGACCGCAGACATGGCCTGCATCCTTTCTGGGCCTCCAACACGATCGCCGGCCCTTCTAACCACCCTCCACCACCTACATGGCCACCCGCCACCGGCGGGCAACTGGAGAGTGCAAGCAGCTTTCTGTAGAGACCTGGGTAACCACAGCATCGCGGTTATCATAGTGGAACTATTGAACATGAAATGCTGGACGGAAACTGTTTAAGTACACACATTACAGGTTCGGGAAGTGTCAACTGCTTGTAATTTCAAAGGCATGGTACATGCATTTATGGTTCGGGCAGAGTATGGCTGTCTGTAACTGTAGGGTATGTCTGCCATGGGCACTACATGGTCAGTGGGACCAAGGACAAACAATTGTCTGCAGGCATGTCAGCATACACTCTCAATGCGAATAGAACCTGCAATACCTCGAGGTTGGACCAGTGCACATGCATTTTATCCTTTCAATAGTATACCGCTATGTACGTTGACAAGGGGAGGTGGTGGCGGAGATGTAGAACTTGGTCGGTATCTATCGTGCAAGGAATGGTGGGACCGGTCATTGCGGTTTCTGCTTCCAGCAAGGTCACGTCGACAGGACGTGCTCACGGCCTACGAGTATTCATTGCTAACCGACGTAAGGTCATGGATAATTTGTTTCATAATAATAATAATAATAATAAGCTTATCGTTCTAGCATGTGTTGATGATGTACGTGTGCTGTCTAGCGATGACTGTGTGTATTAATTGTGAGTGACATCAAATTACATACAACGAAGTCTCTGTACACGACTCATGAGTGCAAGGTCGGTCCTCCCTAGTGGGGTGGTACTAACCATCTGTCCAGAAGTACGTACACACATTGGCGGTTCGGGGGGGGGGACTGTCTGGAAGTAAGTACGATTTTGTGGTATTCAGTTCTACACCAGTTAAGGTAGGAGATAATTTGTTTTGTAATATAAATTTTTTCGTTCTAGCATATGTCTTGTATGTGTGGGGGTGACAACTTGTGCGTGCAGGCGGGTACGTGTGTGTGTCTACCAGTTTAAACAATTACATTGATAATGCTTTCTTTTGAGCCGATGGTCGTATTGTTTCCTTACCAATATGGTTGGGCTATGAATTTGAAAACTATGGAAGTAACACTGTCTAATTGTGGGGTTGGTGGTGGGGTGGGTATTGCACCAACAATGCCCATTTGTACAATAACGGTCGCTGGTGGTGGGTGTCCATGATGGTGGCCAGTAGGCCTACGAGTAGGAAGTGCTGCCAGGGTGACCTCCCACAACCTACAATTGATGCCTATGCTATACAGTTAGGAAATTACAGCCACCTATGTTTCTAAGTTGACATAGAGCAGGCTTGACCCTGTGCCCCTTCTCCTAGTTGTGGTTAATGTCTTATGTTATGAATTTGGCAACTATAACTTGAGCACTTTGGAAATTACAGCTACCTATGCTTATATGTTTTCATAGGGTATACTTGACTACGACCTTTCTCCTAGTCATGGTTGATACCAATGTTATGCCCTGAGCACGAGGGTTGGAAAGGGTATTTGCTCTCTGATACACCTATGCTTGGGGGTCGGCACACGGTGACGTAGCTGGGGCTTAGCCAGGCGGTGACGAGTGCGCGAGGAAATATGACCAGGGATGATGGGGTCAGGCAGAGGGGGGAGGAAGTGTGACAGCCGGAGGTGCCGAGGGGCAGAGTGTGTGCAAGGAAGTGTGTGTGTATGTGGCCTTGCAGAGGGAACAGGAGAGCGAGTTCTATAGTGTACGGAAAGGCAGGAACGGTCATTGTGGTCTCCGCTTCCAGCGAGGTCACATCGTCGATGAAGACGATGGTGAGATGCGCTCATGGCTTACGTGTATTCACTGCTACACCAGATGAGGTAGGGGATAATTCTTTTTCTTAAAAGGATGCTTATTGTTCTGGCATGTGTTGTATGTGCAGGGGATTCGGCTTTCTAGCGATGACTGTGTATTCATTGCGAGTGACATCTCATTACATACATACATACATATTGCCATCTCGATACACTGCTCATGGATACAGGGCCGGTGGTATTGACTGACTGTGCGGAAGTAAGTACGCTGTTACAAGAGTGCTCGGGGAATCAGCGAGTTGCTAGCAGGGCGGTGGAGAGTGCTCGAGGATGTATGGTCAGAGGTGATGCAGGAAAGTGGAGGGGGGAGGACAAGGGATAGAGAGAGATCACAAGGACGAGTGGAAGGTCGCTGGTCGAGGTGCCACGGTGGAAGTGTGTGAGGAAGTGTAAGTGTGTGGCCAAGCAGTGGCACCAAGGAGACAGGAGAGACAGAGATGAGTAAGAACAGGGAGACATGCAGGCCGATGTATATCTGCTGTCCCTTCTTGTTGTAGGGGGGTTATGCATGTATTATCATTTTTTGGTAGTTGTAACTCAAACGCTTCGTAACTTACAGCCATCTATCATAGTCTTGGTTGATGTCTATGTTATGAATTTGGCAACTATAACTCAAATGGTTCAGAAATTACAGTCAACTATGCTTATAAGTTAGCATGGGGCATATTTGACCCCGCGGGCAGCAGTGTTACACGAGATCAGATCGTTCGTGATGCCTTTATGCTCCCACCGCCACCGCTGGCGAGGTGCTGGCTGCCGTAATGGTTGACAATTGTCCGCCATATTGTTAGTCCGTGGTGCTCACGATCCAAGATGGCGGTTCTGAGTGCTGTCATGGAATATCTCCTCCACTTCCACAATGAGTCAAATGCCGCAATATGGGATCGGCCCTGGATTATCCACATTAGGTCACAAAAGATGGTTGCTGGCACTGGCTGCCAAGATGGCCTCCGGAAGCGAGGGGGGGGGGGAAGGGAAATTCGGTGGTAACCAGTCCTCAGACTGCAGGCAGGTAATATGCTAATTGCAGTCCTCCAGTTCTCAGCCAGCAGCCAAGTGTGCCAGAAACGGCCTTTTTTATACTACTTATAAGTAATAGGGTTTCTTATCCAAATGATGCTTATGTTTATGAACAATATCACTTACTAAAGATAGATAAAAAATTAAATAATTTTGATGTTTGTGCTAACTTTTTTCCTTTTCAATTTTCTAGAGTAGAAATCTCAAAATATAGAAATATTATAGAAGCTGTTGAAAATCTAGGAACAATATCAACAATGATGAATAATTTGTTAAGAACACCAAGTGAACAAAATTATTTAGAATTTACTGGTTTTGATAATAAATATGAAGTAAAATCTGTTCATAGTGATAAAAAAAATAAAATAATGTATCCTCTGAAATATCTGTTTCGTTTTATTCAAGTTAACAATGAAATTTACTGCAAAGGTGGTTACGAAATTACTTTTTTTTTTTTTCTTTCAGTAATTCATCCGATAATTATTTGTTTATATAAAAAAAAAACGGTACAATTGATAAGAGATTATGCGGATCCAGGTAAAATTGATATTCAAAAATTAGAAATCATGTGGCCTATTGTTGAATATGAATCTAACACAGCAATTGCAATTAAAGAAAAATGTACAAACATCCTAAATTGCCTAGTAGTTTTAATTATTGGCAATTTTTAGAAAAAGAAATTCCTGCTGGATCAACTATTTTTAACTTTGATATAAAATACAGTTTAATCATTTACAATTTTACATGCCTGATTTTGTAATTGTAGGTTTTCTAACTAATAGAAAATATCGTGCTGGACAGTATGTTCATACTTCTATGTTTGACTACTGTAATGTAAGAAATATATATATGTTAAGAATGGAAGAAGAAATTAAATTTTTCTAAAAGAAAATTGGAATGTAGATATTGAAAACTGTCTTTGTGATAAAGTGTTTCCTGCTTATAACGATTTTAGAAACTCAGAATTAAAACTAGATACTATGTATACAAATAATGAATTCTATTATAAACCAACTGTAAACTTTCATGGTGATATCAATTATTTTTCATTTTTTGGGTGAAGACCATTATATGCTATTGATTGTTTATATAGAAAAACAACTATAGTTAAAGAAAAAAAAACAAACACAAAAATTTGTGTGGATTTTGATAACGCCATTGAAGCAGGAACAATTTGTAATATTGTTCTAATTAGCCAAAGGAATTTAACTTATGATTATTTGAAAGAAATGATTATTGAAGATACATAATTTTTCTTTTGATAAATGGAGAAAGTAAATGATTTTATGGAAACAACAAAATGTTTCGATAGTTTAATACAAATTTTTAGAAGTATAGTTGTTTAATCTTTTAAAACTTCTAGAAATTTTTAGACGTATAGTTGAGTTGTTTTATCGAATAAAATATAATTTTTTTTAGTCAAAAAATAGATTTTTCTAAAAGTCTCTTAAAATATATAAATTGTATTATTTTTTCATTGTATTTTCATGATTTTTCCCCCATCAAATTTTTTCTGCCACTTTTTTTGGTTGATTGATTTTGCTTGCAAATTTGGCTTAAATTTGCTTGATTTTTTAAAGTAGCTGCTACCTGCCAAAATAACCCCTGCACAATCATTTTTGAGAAAATGGTACATTTACTTGATTTTAGCTTAAATTTACAAAAACTTGAATTGATGAAAGAGTTGCGTGTAACAAGAAATTTACTCGATTTTAGCTTTAATTTTATTAATTTTTTTGACTGATTCATTGCACTGAATCAGGATCCCCATTGTTATAATACTAACGCTCATGAAACCGTCTTATAATGTTCCTATTTATTATGCAGGATTTTTCTGCTCTGGATGGTTTCTTCATACGTACAATGTTAATAACATTACGTGAAGTTATATTTTCACTTTCCTGTGAATAATATAGTATATAGTAAAATCCTGTTAAGAAGTTCCCACTTAAGAAGATTTCCTGCCTTAAAAGCTTACATAATTTTCACCTGGCCCTTAACACGTAAGTAATTTGACCCTTTTTAAAGAAATTTTTGTGGTTGACAAACTCAAATTTTTCAGCCCCTTCAAAAACATCTTATGTGAGCTTTACTATAAACTTTACCCTATTAAAAATTTTATTTCTCTTTACCAAACCTTTCATATAGATGACTTAACAACTTACAATAACTAAAGCACTTTTTTGATTTATATTTTTATAATATTTGCTGTATCTACTTAATTCATTGACGATGTAGATTAGCTACCATGAAATGGATGTATACTGAATATTTTGGTGTATTAGTGTTCGTTTCTCTGGGAACATATGTCAGTGGTCATGTGTGTATACATAGTGCATTTCATTTTTGTTTATTAGTTTTTTTATATTGTAGGAAATCATTTATTAACTTCTAGATTAATTTTATTCACATCTGGATGAGTTTGATAAATAAAATTTGCATAGCATGTTAAATTGCAGACATGCTAATTCTCAGCAGTTTCTGTAAAAATTAACATAATGTAACTCACAATCATTGGAGCAAGAGAGCGAGGATGAAACTGTAAACAAACGACTCAACTGCAAGCTCACTGGATATTCAGCACATCTGTTGCTACCTTCCAATCCTATGTGAAATAGTCACTTTTTCGACAAAGAAATGTAAGCAGAAGAATGATTACCATTAAGGATTAGTTTTATAAATGTGCCTGATTTACCATCCTTTCTTTTATAAACTAACTTTACATATGTTGGTATGCCATTCTCAATTTTTGTATTTCGGTAATGTTTTATTGCTAATAGTGCCACTTTTTCATGGCCATCCGAAGAACATGATAAAAGGGCTATACTGTATATGGAGTGGCTCTCTCTTAAACATTATTTAGTGCAGTTATGTATTTCCTCTGGCAAATTTGAGTGAGGCATCAGCAAATGGCCTTGAAGAGGAAACCCCACCATACATGCACCAAGACAGAGCCATTCACTGGTTCCTGCAAACTAAATAAGTAAATTTATAACTTACACATTAGTATATAAGGTGTGAAAGCTGTCTACAGAAATGTTCAATATAAAAATCAGTGTCAGGATTACCGTGGCTGAATAATGCTTTATTCAGATACACAAATTGCTCTCTTGACTCATTATAAACTTCTGTACATATTGATTTGCAATATTTAAATAAATTTTTATTGTTACACTATCTGTGATTTTGTATTTTGATGCCAAAATAATTAACTACTGGAATTTTCTATGAAAAATTAAGATCACAAAACAAAACAAAACAAAACAAAACAGGGTGAACAAAAACTAGGTAGTTATGCTAAAAACAGATTCTGCAGTTCACACTACCTACTTCATTAAGAAAAAAGTGATTAAAGTAGCCTCCTTAATACAACCTACAAATTTTATTTATTTATTTTTGGTTAACAAACACTTAAGGTGTAGCACTGTCTGTTATGTACAGGCTATGGTTCAGTATGCACAAGCCATGTTTTTCTGCTTAATTCCATACAGCTGTAGTTTTCCACATATACTGTGCAGAAATTTCCAATAAATTTCTAATTATATTGTGAGGCGAAAATAAAATATGGAGCGTAATATAGGATTTAAAATGGGTTACTATTTACACAGCTATAGCACCAGATTAACAAGTTCAAGTACAAAATTACATAGAGAACTACGGCTTGCATGTACCAGGCATGAAAGAGTGAGTGAAAGGCAGTTTGAGAGCTGCCTATACGTTCCCGCACAGCAGGTCGCAGCTGAGAATCACGCGGTTCACTGCCTGTGACAACTACACTCTACCCCCACCACACACAAGGAAAGGGGCGTACAGAGTCCAGCATGGCAGGGGCAAGGGATGTCAGAACTTCTGGAAGATGCCGGTGAAGGCGCGCAGCCTCTTGTGGTGCAAGGCATGGCGCGGGCGTACTCGCGATCATTGCAGGTAGACTCCCAGCTGGAGGGCAGACTGCACAAGCACCTTAAGGCCGGGCATGAAGCTGGCGATCTGGGAGAAGTCGGGACCGGACACAAGCTGTGTGTGTAGCCCTAAGCAGCCAGCGTAGTCCCCGATCTGCACCATCTGCACCATCTGGTGGAGCACCTGCACTGTGTGTGGCGACAGCTGCCAACACAATGCACACAACACCTCACTGGATAGATCATAATTCACAGGACATAGGCCATGCCTTGATATCAGCCTGCATCACCTGCCAAGCCCCACTCATTGCCACTGATAAGTAAACTCATGATTAACAGTGTTAATTGGGGCCAGAGAAAACACGAATAAGCGAATTTGTATTAAAAAACCCGGATAACAGAATTTACACATTTTTACTATTAGTGGAACAGTGATATTGGCTCAAATAATCGTGGTAAAACACAGTACCTATTATACATTTCAACGCAAACACAAATCACACACTGTATGTGCAGGATTTAAGAACACAATATTTTAACTGATATTTATGTTATACAGAGTGTAGGTAACTAACGGCACATAGAGTATAGACAGCCTATCGCCAGCGCAAGACGAGTGCGCTGGACGGGCGACCGGGAGCGATGGATAAGCGGTCCGTAGTTGGGTGTGTGTCACTTTCTCACTGTGTGTCACTCAGACCTGGCCTTTAGATGGCAGAGTTAGTGGAAAGTTTAGAATGCAATGCAATAAAGACTAGACTATAACAGGAATTTAAATGAGGCAACCTGGCATTTAAACAACACAGTACAATCCCCATAAAAAAAACCCCTTACAATGCATAAGCTTAATAAAATTTTATCGACTTACAAACACACACAAAAGTTTAAAATCTCTGAAATGTTTAATTTTTGTTAACTTTGAAACTTGATATGAAAAAAATTTAATAAAAGTTAAACTGTGCCTTTCTTGAAAAACGCTACAATTTTCTTTTGTTTGGTACCGGAATTGATGTTTTTGTTTTATTATTTCTAACTTTTCCACAATAATTTAAACACTTTACTTTTATGCTTTACTGATGTTGCGAAAACGAGCTAACAATGACCCGGGCCGGCAATCAATAAACTGGCAAGTCGTGTTTCGTACAAAGGAGAGGGTAACTGAGGCAGTGTCCGAAACCGAAATGGCAAATTTGTTATTTTGTAGTTCGTATTTCGTAAGTTTCACTTCGGAAGTTGTTGACAGTCGCTTGTTTAGTGCTCACGGTGACACATTTTTACATTAACAGTGAAAAATATTTTTATCTAAATTTAATGCTTAAAATTGACGTAATATTTCTACTGTCATCACTGGAATGATGTGCATATAATAATAAATAAGAAAATAATAAATTATGCAATAACAACTTCAAAAAAATTTGTTGCGAAATATATAAACAAAGTACAACAGTTACTTGCTTTTTAAAACATTCACGCATGTGTTCATTTTGTATTTTTTGCTAACACCCGCTGCTAGATAGAAAATACAAAATACCAAATACGTCACCTTTTTGTGTACACAATCGGGTAACATGATTATTTCGTCAACAAAATCTGTCATTTCGGACACTGCCTGAAATTAGTGGAGTCCGACGCGCTTCAATAGACGGAAATGGATGCCTCACGCAGGTCTCTGAGACAGGCTGACAGTTTAAAGAGGGAAACATCAGCTCGTAGAGCACAGTGATAGAAGTACCGTACCATTGCTTGTTAAATGACACACTTTACACCATCGCCTGACCGCCCCACGGATAATCTGAAAACCGGTTAAGCGAAGCACAATTAAGCAGGAGTGAACTGTACTTACTATAGCTACAACATGTAGTTACATTTTGCGAAGTATATATTTCCAAACTGCAACAAATATATTTTTTCATTATATTTACAAGCTTGTAGGTGCTATAAGCATCATCTGAATGAACTAATTAATTTAAATGCAATTGCACATAGACATGACTTCTAGATACGCCTACTTGTCAACAGCACTCTAACAAACTATGTGTGGACATCAGAATCATTTTTTTATGCAGCCTCTAATGTGATAGTTTTATAAAAATGATTTACACTGATAATTACTAGCTGTGTTGTGTGAAAGGTAAAATATGTGTTGCAGGATGTGGTTTTGATCAACATTAGCATATGGATACACTACAAACAGCAGCATAACCAGAAATATTTCAAGCGAACAAATGCATTTTGTTCTTGGAGATCTCTTTCCTACAAATGTGCGCTCTGCTGATGAACTAGATGCGTGACGTATACTAACATATTTATTAAATACGACTTTGCCCCATCTTCACGTGTCATACCATCACCCCAGACGTGGTTTGAATCCTGGATGACTTGCTACCAACCAGCACACCCCCTAGGCAAGGGACACCCATGGATACACCAGTCAAGACCGTCTTCACCTTTATGTCACACGTTGGGCTTCAAGATATCTTCCAGACCTTCGCCTAGCAACCCCTGAAGAAATCTTCAACTCCCTGTTTACACTAACTACCCTTCTGGTAGTGACATCTGAGTCCCTTCTGGACAACAGTGTAGAGTTAGTTAGGGTCAGTTGTTATTATAACTACCTAACTGCATGTGCTCTTGTCTAGCTTAGACCCAGGTCCCCTTCACCTATATTACCATAGATATCTTTCGGTATAGTTCACTGATAATTAGGAGTTAGTACGGGCCACTGTGTCTATTACTCTGGGCAATAAACATGTGATCTTATCTTACCTCCAATTATTTATAGGGTGGCTGTGATTTGCATCCCTGTAGAAGTCAGACTACTAGAGAAAACCAGGAGCTTGAGTCTTGGAAACGTCTTTGCCGACTTTGTGTAGAACTGCAGGCCCCCTTAACCAGGTGCACGTACATCTCAAAATATACCCACTAGACAGTCACGCATATTGTAGACCAGGTACGCACCTGGTGCGCACGTACGGCTGAGCCCCAACCACTTGTAACTCAATCCACGAAGTAGTTAGACACCCCATTTAGAAAACTAACTCCATTAACCGCGTTATTTTCGCCGGTAGGAGTGATAGGACTGATACTGTTTGCCTGACTCCTCTGGACCACACACCACGACAAGGCTAGACATCCTAATCAACCCACCACTCCGTCCACCATGTTATTTTTGCCGTTTGGAGCCATACGACTGAGTTTGAGTGGTATAACTCCACTGGGCTATACACATAGCTAGGGAGTTCGTCACCTGCTCTTCCTTAGGTGGTAGACCATTGTACCAACCCATAAGCCCTTCACCCTGACGCGTACCTGGTTATTGACTGTATGGCACGATCGTCAAGGTTTATTGTGCTAGACCAAGTGCGCAATCACAGGTAGCTGACTTAGCAAAGCGGTTGCTACTGTCCTTGAGTTAGATTACGTTGTACTTAAGGTTCCAGTCCCCTGCCGCTTGACTCCAGAAGTTAGGATTGGCTCGACCGTACCTAGCTTCAGTCTGGTAGACTAGACCCCTCACCACCAGGTGTTAGTCGAAACTGGTTCAGACGAGCGGTGGAAATTGAATATATCGTACCACGTGGACAGTCGAGACTGCACGTAAACTCAATGAGGCAGCGCGGTTCCGTTCCGCCTGTCTCTCCTGCATAGGAGGAGCTACTTTGTTGCTGGGCAGCTAGATGAGCAATCTTTTGTTCCCTACACCTTCAGCCATGCCTTATCTTGTAAGTCATAGAGATTGGTTTGCCGCCGAACAAGATACGGTGTGCACTCCAGACAAGGAATTATTCCCCTATAATAGTGTAGGTCCAGTAGCTGATTCGTGGCACAAGCTTGGTAAGAGTCTCCCCGAATCCCCCACGTCAGCAGGCTGTATTTATTGAGGACTCAATAAATATAGTGACTCACGCTATCTCCTACCAAGCAGATGGAGTACTGAAGGAAAACTATGGTAGCCAGGTGTAGGCGACCTGGTTCTAAGCTGGAGGGAAAGTGAACTAGAAAACTGAATATTTAACAACTCAACTAAAGTTGTCTAATGCAGGTATCTGTGTGAGACAAAAGAAGTTAAAGTAGCAAGATATATTTGTGTTCGATGGGTGTTGAAGACTGTTGTCATCACAGAGAGTAGCTGCGATAGCTACTGAAGACTCGAGGTTTCACTGGAGTCTCCAGCACTAAGGAGTGCTCAGAGTTACTCAAGAGAAGAATTACAAATGACTCTGGAGCCCCGCTGCGCATGGACTTATATAGTCAGAAGTTTAGGCTGCCGCAGTGGGGTGCGGGGAAGGCATGTGACGTCCTTCTGCCGTGGAGGCTGGCATGGGAGGTGGGAACCCTCTCGTCAGCATTCTATGGTTCGCAGATCTTCGGCAGTGCTCGAAGTGGCTGAAGCTTGTAGGCACTCAGCACAAAGGGACGAGGGAAGCGGCATACTCACTGTTTCTCGGCGGCCGAGAACTTATGCGCAAAATATTGTGTGCAACAATTCTCACGTGGGTGGTTGAAATAGATAACTCTTATGTAGGTTGAAGTAAGGGTATACTTCAGAGCGATGAGTCGTAATCGTAGTTTATTAGTAGTATAAGCGGCATGCATCAACTCATAGGAGTGGTACAAAGTGGAGAGCTAAAAGGGCAGCTACTTTGAGCAAAGCCAATTGAACTGCAACCCAGTGCCAACTTCCCTCTGCAGTCTATCCCCATGGAATGAGTTCAAGCTGCCCAACAACTGGAGAGGTCACACCTCCCAGTTCCCCCACGCTCCATCTTTCAGCCACCTCACACGACCGCTGATGAATCGCACCCGATTGTCGTGAACAGTCACCTGGAATTTCCAGTACCTCTGGGCATTGCTAACCTGTGCATCAGGACCACAAAGACTAGCAGCCCTTAGCGGGCACCAATCAGCTCCGCCCAAGGACCAGGCCTTAGTTCCAGCCAGCAGCAGTGGCCGAGCCAGGAGCTACCCTGGGCCACGGCCCTTGCAGGTAAATGAGTGTCTGCGAGTTTCCCCCAAGCAGAGAACTGCTAAACCCACACATGACTATGTACTGTGCTGCAAGGCCATGCACCCCAGTCTATACAACAGCTGGGGTCGAATCAGCATTCAATAAGTAAAACATCACCACAGTGAGTTAGTTCATTCTTCTGACCGGCACAATATAACCTTATCTGACAGTGACATCATCATCAATGAAATCGACATCACGTGTTAAGTGTTTTTGTGATGACCAACGTGGGGCCACAGAACTTTATTTGTTGAGTAGTAAAGCAGAATCAGGCCAGCACGACCCCGATAACCAGTTAATCTAGCCTGGAGTCAAACCATAACCAGCCAGACTTCGAGGAGTCTGTTAACATCCAGTGGCGCTTAATTTTACTAGCCGAGATATGTCAGAACCAAATCTGAGCATTGCCGACCAAGGTGAAGCCACTGCCACAATGGATGAGGCCAGTGATAACCAAACAGAAAAGTGCAACATACCCACATGGCCTTGAGTTGTGCACACTGCCAGCATAGATTTCACTACCTGTGCTTAGGGTGGAATGACACGCTCCGTTATATTGACGGGCCGGAATACTGTTGTGATGAACGCCGGACCCACCACACTACCTACTGTTGCTGGCTTACTTGCACTGGACGTGGCGTGAACATAGTGAGACGTATTATATGTGCGCAAACATTTCACCATGTATGCAATGGCTGGCCGGACGAAAGGATGACTAGCATACAAGTATGATGTGTGGAAGTGTGCTGCAGAATGCAAACAGAATAATCCCAGCACTCACCACAGCATGAGGTCCTCCCAGGGTAGGGCAGGTCCCAATTACCAGAATTCGCGGGAAGACCCCACAAGGACACAGTAGCATTTACACACGGGTGCGAGATGAAGGTTAATGAAAATGATTTCCCAATTAAACAATGGGTCGTCAAAACCCAAAAGCAGTTAAAAGGAAAAGCATTAGACTGGTGGAACAAGTATGGAGAGTTTTACAGAATGGAGGCAGCATTGTTCACATCTAGCCACTCAGTTCTCAGGTAAGTGAGTATTGGCACACTTAATTACGGAGTTCTATAATCGAACCCAGCCAGTCAAGGATGAGGCCGAAATTTTTGTAAGAAAGAAAGTGCAGATGTACCGCCAGATTTTCCCCGAAGGGAACGAGGAAATTTGTGTCGTAATATTATGCATATGCTTCTTCCGAAATTATGAAATCTACTCCAACTTCTCCGACCACAGTCTGTCAATGAATTAGTGGAGAGAGCTCGCAAGACAGAGCAAAATTTTAAACCATAGACCACCATAGACTAGCAAACAGTGGGAAAGGGAAGAGAGGAGGCTACCACGCACTCCGGAAGTGTCAGCTCTGCCAAGGGAGGTATTTTCACAAAGACTGCCTGACAAGGGGAGAGGCAGAGCGATCTACAGCGAGGGAAGGGGGAGAGCCTGTCGTCTCCCTCCAGACACTAACCCATAAGGCGTCTTCCCGGACTAACCACAAATAGCAACTGGAATCAACCAGCGAAAGGCAGTCGCAATGTTAAATACAGCTGCCACTGACAATTTTATAAAGAGCAGCCGCCTCATGCCAAACCAGCAAGTCCACCTGACAACCACTGACTGCTTCCTTCAGGTAGAAGGAAATATAAGGCTTATCATTTGGATGGGGAATAAAGCAATCCCGGCGGAATTCCTAATGGCCCCGAAGATAGAAGAAGAGGTGATCTTGGGCCAGCACTGGTGGCAAGAGCAGCAGTGCATGATAGATTGCGGGTGGTGCAAGATTTGTGTGAAAGATCGCGAACGCCTGACAATCAGCTGGGGATTCAACCAAGGTATCTCAACCCCTTCTCCGACCCCACCACAGAGTCCGGCGGAAAGCATTCGGCTCCTACAACTGACAGTAGGAAACACCCACAACGCTGGAAGCCACAGCAGAACCTGGGGACCAATTGCCAGAAGAGAAGACCCAGACATCGCCATAACCAGCCACTACTAAAATTCAAAGAACCTTACTCCATAGAAGCCACGCGTTATACTCCACCGAAGCAAGCAGATCACCTGGACCCAGCCCAGAATTCTACCAGAGGAGTATCCAGCTCACGCGAGTGAGGGATGGATGGCTAGCACCTTAAGGAACAATGACCATCAAGACACTGCCCTCGACTCAGATGGACTTCATCTGAAAAATGGCAGTTAA
This sequence comes from Dryococelus australis, assembly GCA_029891345.1. Taxonomy (NCBI): domain Eukaryota; kingdom Metazoa; phylum Arthropoda; class Insecta; order Phasmatodea; family Phasmatidae; genus Dryococelus; species Dryococelus australis. The sequence continues at coordinate 75,467,414 of CM057007.1, read as the reverse complement.
GCATGGCCGCATGACCCCGACGAGGTCCAAACTATCGTGGAAGAGCCCCTTAGACAGGAAGCCATGCCAACGACCCCAGCCACCTAGAATCATACAGGAGAAGGATAAGCCCAGCTGCACTGACAAGGTAGGGGTGCCCAAAGAGCGCCTGCCTCAGGCGGCGATTCCGACTACGTCCATCGAGGAGGAGGAGATAACCAGTCGTGCCTTGCTGTCTGGTGGCCCAGAGCTGGCCTCAGCTGAGAACAACACCAAGGAGCCCAACAGCTGACCCATGACCAGCCGAACGAGAAAGGTGCCTCCCCGCACCTCCTGCATCACCTCTCAAGGTCAGCAACCCATGGCAAAATTTATGTGGCCATAACCACAGCATGAGGCCTTATGAAGGAAGCGAGGCCGCCCATGTAAACCAATGACTTCACACAGTTTGCGACACCACACACTGAAAAACAGCCATAAAATGGACTGCAGTAATGCAAAACGTACAATGGTACATCAGGAAATTTTTTTTGTTGTAAACATTTGTAATATTTTGAGTGCTATATGTTTTTTTCATTACTTGTAGGCGGCCCGTACAACAATTGATAGTGTAAGTAAATTTCAAGGGTATTCATGTTGTATATTATGTAGATAGATGCTGGCCTATGTAATCGAAAGCTTAGAGCCGGCACAGCTAGAATCTTATCACCCTTAAATTATCTGCCGTGCAACTGGTTAGGAGGCTACAGAGAAGAGTCAGTTAATACGCCTTCAGCACCATGGCAGGTAAACAGTTAGTTGTGACGCGTGCCCGGTTAGACTGACAGGCACGTTGGTCGAGGATTTTTCCAGTAGACCAAAAGCAGGGTGATTGGCTCGGGTTACAAGGCGGCAGGTGAGAAGTGTTGGTTACAACTTGCTTATGCTGTCATCTTGGGTATTGTGGTTGATCTGGGTTTCACCCAGTAGTGGCGAGCTCAATTCACTCCAAAGCTGCGATTACAGTTGTAGGCTTCACTGCTCCAGAAGTTCGGATTTGCCCAGCCGTATCCCGTCTCGGTATGGTTTAACAAGCCTCTTACCACAGGGTGGTATGAAGGATGGATGCGCAAGCAAGTCGACAAATATATTACAAGTACCGGAGCAGGCACGACTGCTTGGTGTCTAAGTTGGGTGGCGCGGTCCCGCTCCGCCTGCCTTTCCTCCGTAGGATGAGGTAGTGCACTCAACTGTATGGCGGCAAGAAATGCTGCGTTTTGTTCCTTATGCTCTTTTACAGTGCCTCACATAATAGGGCATAGAGTCGTTGCTTACAATATACGGGATGCACCTTAACGAAGAACCTTACAGTGTATGTCTGGTTTTGACTTGCTGGCACAGGTTCGGTAATAGTCTCCACTGATCCCCCACGCTATGCGGGCTGATCAGAGATGGGAAACTGTGTGGGTCATCAATACCTTCACTGGATGTGCGTTCATCACAAACTAGCGGCAGGACTCAAGTTACAGTTACCCCAGCATTAACAATGCTCTGGTGTAAAGAAGTAACCTGGGTTTGTCGCCCCTCCTCGAATGAAGGTATTGCTAGAGGTTGTGGCTCCTCTGTTCCTCTCTGCCAGCAATAGACAGTGCTCTGACAGTTGGAAAGCAACAGACGACAGTCTAATGGGTGTGTGAGAAAACTGACGGGCTCCTGAAGGCGCCTGTAGTAAAAGCTAATTCGGTTATATAAAAAGTCCCGGTACCTGTCGGTGGTGCACGTCGTAAACTGTTCTAGCGGGCGAACAGTAAGAATCTCTATGAAAGAAAAAGATGAAGTATAGGAAATAAACTATGTTTATTGAGGAGTCAATAAATATGTAACACGTGCTACTTCCTACCAAGTAGTAGAGTGCTGAAGGAAACTACGCTAGACAGGTGAAGGCGACCTGGTTCTAGGTTGTAAAGGAGAAAGTTGAATCTAGACGGTAAAATATATATTACTACTAAACAGTTCTAGGAAAGGTGTCTAGGGGAGACAAAGTGAATTTAATACATGTTGGTGAGCGTGCTCGCTGGGGGCGTACTCAAAGCTTAGAAGTTCTCTGGAGGCCCCAGCACTGAGCAGTGCTCTGGGATGTCACGAGAGACGAAACAAGAAGCACTCCCCGAGCCCGCAGCATCCGGACTTATATAGGTGAAGCTTGTAGTCTGCTGGTGCTTGCTGCGGGGAGGGCCAGTCTCCTGCCCTGGTTGGCGCGGGAGTTGAAAAACTCGTGTCAGCAGTAGTCAGCATTTCTGCTTTGTGCCTCATCGGTAGCGCTCGGCCTTGCCAGAGGTCTAGGCAACTTGTAAGTTCTCAGCACGTGTAAGGGGGAGGGGGCATGCCTGCCGGGTTGCGTAACCTTCAGGTGTAGAGAATTCGTTTATAAGTTCCTGATCCCTGGTAGAATACACAGCCGTGAATACATGTATAAAATTCTCTGTACGTATTTCTTACGCCTGTAGCAGTGGAAGTAGGAACCTCAGTGATAAGTCGTAATCGAAGTTGATTAGTAGTAGGAGCGGCACGCGCCAGTTGATACACACTCCTCATGAGTGGGGATAGTATACATGCTTAGTGTTCAATCATTTTTTTCATACCCATCTGTAAATTGGTTTATTCCAGGTAACATCTGTTTGATGTAAATAAAACACAGCCTTCAGCTGACTTGTATGAGCGACACGTTTCCTTATTGTAACAAAAAACGGGATGCAAGCATTCACCAGACACCCATTAGCAAGCAGCTCAGCTGACAAGCCTGCGAACTAGAGTGAGACGGCTCTATTCCTAAAATAGGGAAAGTGATGTGTCACACGTTGGAGTCCATAGCAGCGTACAGAAGAAGAGTGCTACAGAAGCCAACCTACACTTTTCCGTGACAGTACTACATCATTGGCACCCACAGATTTTTACCAGAGGAGTCTATGCCACAACGAAGAGGGACGATTGACACGTGGTACATACTGACATATTTATTAAATACGACTTTCCATAATCTTTATGTGTCATTACGTCACTCCATGCGGGATTTGAACTCTGGATGATGTTACCTGAGCCAACCAGCACGCCCCGGCAAGGGACACCCACGAACATGGCAGTCAAGACCGTCTTCACCTTTGTGTCAGACATCACGCCACCCCTCCACGTGTGATAGAACCAGCCAAGCAGCCCAGTGCTGCCCATAATATTGTGGCAGTGATGCAACCTGCATACGAGGAAAACCGCACAACCAGTCTGCACCAAGAGATAGCGGCCTTTGCCGCTAAGGGAGGAGTTCCAGCCCAAAGATACCCGACCGGTCAAAGGCAGCAGAGGGAACCGCAGCCGGCCGTCCATATAGGTGAAAGAACAGGCCCTGAAACGCCAGTTGGAACTCGGCAGCTCGCTCCACCACCTTGTGTGCTGGAGCTCTGTGCTTATACTGCCTTCCTCACGAAGGACCACCGCTAACTTCAATACATCTTCCAGACTTTCACATAGTAACCCCTGAAAACATCTGAAACCTCCTGTTTACACACACTATCTCCGGTAGTGACACCCAACTCCCTTCTGGACAACAGCATAGAGTAAGTTAGGGTCAGTCAATCTTATAGCTATCTAGCCACATCTACTCTTGTCTAGCTTATACCCAGGTCCCCTTCACCTGGATTATCATAAATTACTTCTGTTACAGTTACTTGATAGTTAGGAGTTATTATGGGCCCCCATGTCTATTACTCTGGGGAATAAACACGTGATCTTATCTTACCTCCAAGTACTTATTTTTAGGGTGACGGTGATTTGCATGCCCGTGGATGTCAGCCTACTAGAGAAAATAAGGAGACTGCGTTTTGGAAACTTCTTTGCCGACATTAATGTAGGACTGCGTGCTCCCTTAAACGGGTGCACGAACACCTCAAAACATACCCATTAGACAGCCACCTTACTGTGGACCAGGTACGACTGAGTCTGAGTGTACTAACCCTGACGGGCTATACACATAGGTGGGAGTTCATTGCTTGCTTGTCTCTAGGTGGTAGACAGTCTTACTTACCCATAAGTGTGAATGAGTGAAGAAATTTGGGTGGCTCTTAACATTGAGGTCTTCAGAGCCGATGAGGCACTTACCCATAAGCCCTTCACCCATAGGAGTGGTGCAAAGTGGAGAGCTAAGATGGCAGTTATTGCCTCCGAACCTTGCCATTTGAACTGCCACTCAGTGCAACTGGCATATGCAGTCTATCCCCATGGGAACCAGCCAAGCCGCCCAACAACTGGAGAGGCACCACTTCCCAGGCAGTACCTCCACGCTCCCGCTTTCGGCCACCCCATAAAACCCCGACGAGCCACCCCTGATTGTCGTGAACATTCACCATTCACCTGGGACTTCCAGTGCTAACCCGTGCTTCCAGATGACGTGGACCAGCAACCCTCCGTGTTCACCCACCAGATCCGCCCAAGGACCGGCCCTTAGTTCCAGCCATCAGCAGCGGTCAAGCCAGGATCTACCCTACCCTGTGCCACTGCCTCTGCAGGTAAAAGTGTGTGTGCGGCTATCCCTATATTGAGGAGAACCGCTAAACCCACAGCTGACTTTGTACTGTGTCGCTAGGCCTAGTGCCCCAGCCTATACAACAGCCGGTGTCTAATGAGCAGCCAATAAGTAAAACCTTACCACAGTGAGTTAGCCTGTGCTTCTGACCAGTACAACAGAACCTTGTCTGACAGTGACACCTTCAGTCAAACCAACGTCATGCGTCAAACTTCTGAACTTCCGAGGCTAGCTTAAATGCAGATGTTTGCTCATTTCGCTGTTGAATGCATGGAAAACTAATGTTCAGTGCAAATTCAAACAGTATTCATTTGGTTCCCTAATAGAATGTTTTGGGAAAAACCATGACTGTGCACTTATATATGTACAAGTGGATACCCATATTTCTTTAATTTAATGCTTAAAATGGCAGTAAAAAAATATTTTTGATCTGACAGTGACTTATTGCCATAACAAAAGCATTACATTGAACACTTTTAATTTCTTCAGTACCACATTAACCACAAACTGCAGACTGCATGGCCTTGAAAAAATTATAATACAAAGTTAAAACTAAAGTAATGTACCTACAGAGCAATTTTGAAGAGCTGTAGAAAGTCTTACCTATGGCCATAAGGCTGATTTACATTGAAGTTAACATGCAGCTCGTTATGTTAAATCTGCATTAATTCTATGTCAAAATTTCTCATAAAATCATAATTATGTTCACATTAGAGTTAAGAATGGCTTGTCTTTGATAAATCACGGAGCAGTGATACCAAAAAGGCTGCAACTGGAATCCGGAAATGCCTCGTGCATGTATGTATGTGTAGGTATTAATGTATAAACGTAACTATTGTTACATTATTAAAAATATATGCATTAACTGTCAATAATAACCACATCTCTCACAAAATTGACACTGAATTGCACAAGTCATAAGTTCTTGAGATTGTACATTTGTATATCATTCAAACACACACAAAAAAATAAAACTTTTAATTCTACTGGGATTATCTCCTGCCTCATCAAAGGCAATCTACTGAGATTCATATGGAGGTTAGATAAATTCATTTTCCAGTGCACTTGTTTTACAAAGCTTAGCCAGTCAGCAGAGATGACGGAATGTCTCGGTAACTTCCTTTAGCTAACTGTCACATGTAATTATTACGTGCTCTGCAACGCATAGGAAGACTACAGGTATGAGTCATTTTATTTCAGCCTTACGTGGCCACAGCAGGATAGATAGTTAAAACCACACATTCCTTTGCATTTATTTTCCCCAAGTGTAGATTTTTTATAAATGTGCCACCCATGTCTTATCTTTCTCTTCACAAGTTAAAATTTGATAACCACATATTGTAAGTACCCACAACCATCAGCTACTAAATGTAAGGTGACACATATAAGAAAGAGGGTTGTGCAACACACGACACCAGATTCCCCATGCGACACTGATCTTACACACACACATGAAAGAGAAGACGTCATTATCTGCATGTCATACAGACGCCAGCTGCTGCGCTGAGATAGTACCAACCCACCACAAGTCAGAGAAAGAGACCCTACGTCTAGTCTGTCAGTCCGCACCAAGAGTGAGACAGAGCTACCGCCTGCTAGTGATGCCCAGCGCACAAACCAGCACAAGAGAGAGAAGCCAATCGAGAGAAGAAAAAAAAAATTTCTTCTTGAGGGGGACAGTTCCATATTCTTGCAAGCCTTCTTTTGCCTAGATGAGTCTCCGTCGCAACATAAGGAGGTGGGGGGGGGGGGGGGGGGGAATTGACACGTGACATCTTTTCTACTTATTTAAATTGACTTATACTCATCAGTGCGAACCACTTTGGCATACACCCCAACGGAGTTTGATTGGTAGTACAATCTACCTGATGTCAAAAATCTGTACTGTTTATCCACAGTAAAAGAGGCATGCTCATGTTCGAAGAAATTGTACTGTTCACCGGCCAAGCCACCGAGACTATGCTTCAAGGTCACCAGGGTTGACATTACTAGTAAATCGTCGAGAGATGCAGCAGCTGTAGAACTTCGGCCAGTCGGTGACGTTATACACCCAGACAATTTAACGCAGCTACTCCCCTCCACCTGATCAATGGCGAGCCAGAAGAGTATAAATAACGGGGTACATCCCTTGGAACGCCAGTCTGTCCTGTTCCTTCACCGCACTGTTGGGTGCCGAAGGAATCAACAGTCCTCGCCTGATCCTCACCGCACTCCTGGTACCAAAGACCCTCCTCTAGCATTGTCTTCACTGCACTCTTGGTGCTGAAGACTCCTACTGAACTACCAATCCTCGCCAGCTCTTCACCACACTCTTGGTGTGAAGATCCCATTGGTTGAGACGTCAAACACTCAAACACCGTTCGGTCCCTTCAGCATTAGTTAAACCTGAGTATTTTCACAGCTGCTTTGCCTACCTACCCCATTAATTTAGAAACAGGTTACCTTCACCTGTTTAAGCGTAGCTAATCTTCTGTTAAACTCTTTGTTGATAGGAGGTATTACAAACCACCCTGTTTATTTCCGTACAGAAATAAACATAGTTTTATCCCACTTAGAATATCATTCCCGTAGACGTAGATCATTCATCTGTAAACATCAGGTCCGTCAAGGGGCAGCAGGTGACCGGGAATTTTATTCTACCAAATACTACCAACACTCACATAGACACACACACCCATATTGGACAGCCACCTTTTCTATGTTCCCAGGCGTGTAGAATGGTACAAGCCCGACACTAGGTACTCATCCTCTTAGGGTTGGACTGTCAGTCTGGGACGTGCTATTTCCGAAGTGCTTCTGGTGCCAGAAGGAGTATTTCTACGGGTCTGAGGGGACTGACCCTTCAGGTAAACTCACACATGTAATGAGACTGTCAGCTAGAGTGAAACCTTACTCTGTGTCTTTTGCACTTCTGGTGTTGGATGCTGCAATAGGGGGTGGCCTTGGCCTGGCGGTACGTGGAAGTACACCTGAATAGGGACAAACATAACCTGATCAAGCTCAGCGGGACTGGTATTAGAGTATCTTTCCCCATGTTGTTCTCCCGTTGGAGTGGTATTCGTAAGAGGGTTGAAAGGGCTGCTACTATCTATATATACCAACAGGAGCTTGGCTCCATCCCAACCAAACTTGATAACCTCAGTCCCCAGGAGAAAGCTCAAGCCATCCGTCACCTCCAGAAGCGAGCTTCACCAGCACCCGTACGAGATCTGTTCACACCACCAGTCAAACTTGAATGAGTTACGCACCCCTTACAACTAGCCTATCTGAGTGGTGAAGAAACCTCAATTGGTATAGTCAACCCGTGATTTAGGGGGTTACAGATCACCGAAACAACCAACGCCGATGATCGTCTGCCCACCTGCACCCCAGATTCCCAAGGCAACCCCAGCTGTCTCAGCTGTAGCAGGTCCAGCTGTCTCCCTAGCATCTGTTGCCCAGGTGTACCCGTGAGTGTGGTCCCACCTAAGCAAAAGGTTTTGCTAACCGTCCCAGAGTTCGTGCCCAAACAGAAAGCTATACGACCAGTCCTCTACAACGGCTGGGCTCCCGTTCCGCGCTGTGAATTAGAGTAAAAGTCATCTCTGGGTGTATCTCCCCTCACACCCACCAAAGCACTTTGGGCCGTGACGTACCTTCTTTGCTCAGAGGACCTCACGCATCAAAATAAAAAACTTGTTACAAAGCACACAAATAAGCATAATTAATTAATTATTAATGCACAACCCAGTGGAAAACACTCATGATGCTCAGCAAGGCATCACACCAGCAGTTACTGGGTAAAAAGTAATGAACACAGTGAAGCAGACCTAATTTAATAAATACTTTTGAAATAAAATTGGTGGCAAGAAAATTAATGAACCCAAGAGTTTAAATCTGGTGTATATAAACTGTATAGCAGCAAGCCAAATACTACAACACATAATTGTAGTCGTGCTTTGAGTCTCACCTTGCAGGCACGAAGTGCATCGTACAGTGTCTCCAACTTCCGAGCCACATCTTCCAGCTTCCTCTTGGTTTGCTGCAACCACACAACATTTGTTAGTAGAATCCTCTTTAGCAAAGTCGTCATTAATACAAAATTGTCTTCTTTCCCTTTGGTGTTCATTTTTATGTACTGTAAAAAATATTTGTTAAAATATACCGCAAAAAAAATTTGTTAATTTATACTACAACGTAATGTAAAATCTGCGCATAAAAAGAAGTCATGCTAGGAATTAAAAAAATGTCTTATTTTTTGAGATCATTTATATAACATACCATATTTCAGTGTGTACAGGCAGCACATTTTTACAAAAAAAAATGACTACAGAAGTGGGGTGTGGTTTATTTATGAGATACTGACATTAAAAAAATCCCCTCCCCCCAAAAGAAAATGTTCAGAAAATGTTCAACATACATAAAATTTTCAACATCGCTAAGTGTTCCCACTTCTACTACTAGACGTGAAAGATACGTAGAGAGAATTTTAGATGAAATCTCGGACGCCTACTCTTCAGGCAACAGGAACTTATAAGCGAATTGCCGTCACTTGAAGGTTATGCAACCCGACCAGCACGCCCCCACCCCCTTCACCTAGCTGAGAGCCAACAAGCCGCCGGTCACCGGGCAATGCCGAGTGCTACCAAAGATGAACGAAGCAGTATTGTGACTACTGCTGATCAGAGATTTTCAACTCCCACGCCACAGCAAAAGATGTCATGCCTTCCCCACACCCCTGCGGCAGCCTAAACTTGAGAATGATATAAGTCCGTGCGCAGTACAAAGTCTTACATACGCCTCCTGAGGCAACTTCCATTGTCGACGACCAGCGGACACGCTCCCATCCATATTAAATTCACTGTCTCTCTTCTAGACACTCGTTTACCTAGAACAGTTGAACAGTAATTTACTTTGTATTCATCCAGAACAATTTCCTTTAATTTGTAACTCGCAACCAGGTCGCCTACACCTGAATAACACAGTTACCTTCAGCACTCCACTGTTTGGTAGGAGGTAGCACGGGCCGCATGCTTATTGTGGTCTCAATAAACATCTATTGTTCTGTATCCTTAAGCTTTTCTTTTTTACAGTACTTTCTGTTTACTGGCTCGATACAAGATACGACGTACACTGCCAACAGGAAGATTGTTAACCGAATTAGTGTGACTACGGAACCCCTTCAGTAGTCCGTGAGTCTAGCAACACACACATTAGATGGCCACCTGTTTCTTTCCACCAACCCGAGCACTAATTCAGTGCTGGAAGGGAGGAACAGCACAGCTCCTATCACTAGTAACACCTTCATCCAAGGAGGAGCTATAAGCCTGGGTTATTTACTCGCTTTGAGCACTAAGTTAGTGCTGAAGTGACCATAGCCTGAGACTTGCTGCTCTACATTGCCTGAATGCACAACCAATAGAGGCTTGGTGGTCCATACAGCTCTCCGTCTCTGATCAGTCTGAAAAGTGTGGGGGATCAGTGGAGACTATTACAGAGCTTGTGATAGCAAGCAACTATTAGCTAACACTATAGGTATTATTCTTGTCAAGGTGCACTACGTAAATTGTTAAGCCACATTACTCTATGTCTTACAAGGCGAGGCGTGGCCTCAAGCGTAAGGAACAATACCAGGCTTTCCTTGCTGCCAAACAGCGGTCTGCACTACCACCTCTTACGCACGAAAGGCAGGCGGAACGGGACTGTGCCACAACACTCAGATGCCAAGCAGTCACGGCTGCTCCGGTCATAATTGTATTCTTTTCACAGTCTTTCTGAACCAGCCAGGAGTACCATCCCATGTTGAGAGGGTTGGTATATCAGACCAAGGTTAGGCACAACTGGTCCAATCTACACTTCTGGAGCAGAGAGTTGTCCACCTGGAATTGCCGCTTCAGAGTGGGGCGAGTCAGCCACCACTGAGTATGAACAACCCAACATCACCAGCACCCTCCAGGATGATGGTGTAAATCAATAACCAACACCCCTCGCCAAACACCGCTAAGCCTAATTAAAAACCATGCTATTGGTTTAGCGTTAAAATCCTAGACAAACGTGCCATTCAGACTTAACCAGGCACTCAAGTGATTTTCTGGCGCCCAACATGGGGCATCAGACAAGTGGCTGTGCGCAGTGAACGGCATGAACTAGACCAACCAGGACCTAGAGAGCTAAGGGTCAGGCCAGTGAAACCAAATGGACTTCCAGGAGTTTATGAAACACTCTGTGGTGCCCAAGAGCCATAGAAAGTTGTTAGATACTCAGACTGGGTAATCAACGACATGCCAGAATCAAGCTAAGGACGGCAAAGAGGTCCAACATACGAGACCAGGAACCCAAAAGGGAGCCACCCTGTTTCCACCCAGGAGAATGAATATAGACTGGCACAGAGGTGCAGTACCATCAGATCACTGCCCTCCACACATTGTAACCGGCATCAAACCAGCACCAAGACGCAGCACCATCAAGTCACTGCCCTCAACTAACCGCAGCTACGCAGATCAAAGTCATCATCAGAAGTGACCAAAGTGAGACCCAGCTGCTCCAAAGTGTCCTGGCACAGTTCGCGAGTCCCCATCGTTCTAGCAGAATCAGTGAGCAACCAGAACCACAGTCAGTGAGAGGGATAGAAGCAACCAGAGTGGCTTCCCCTCCACCTAGTTGAACTCTGATGCCAGAGGTCAAGGTCATTCCAGCTTCCACGAAGCCGACCACTGCACCCAACAGTAATGAACTTCCGCAGCTCGGGATGTTGAACTTTGGCGGAAGTGCTCTGCCTCAAGAACCTGCCACACAGGAACTTCTACTCACCCGGACGTTGAGCTGCCACGATGGAAGTGCTTCCTGCCATGCAGGAAAACCCGCCAGATGGGACGTCGAGCTGCTAAGCCAGAAGTGCTCCGCCTCAAGAACCTGCGACGCAGGAACTCCCACATACCCGGACGTTGAGCTGCCAAATTGGAAGTGCTCCGCCCCGCCATCTTGCCATGCAGGATGCCACTAGACCACCGGAAAATGTGCTCAGCACAAGCAGAGATAATATGGAAGAGGAAGAATCGCAAGGGACAGTAGCCAAGGACATGCCAAGGTCTACGACGTGGACCACTGCAATCAACAACGAAGAACTCCCATCACCCAGGACATCAAGCTCCGACAAGAGTGCTCCGTACCAACAACCTGCCACGCAGGAACAACTGCCAGCCGGGGCGTGGAGCTGCAACAGAAGTGCTCCGTCTCAAGGTCCTGTGACGCAGGAACTCCCCCAGACCTGGATGTTGAGCTACCAAATCGGAAGTGCTCCGCTCCGCCATCTTGCCAAGCAAGAAGCTGCTGTCGTTGAGACCATCGATGCCACCAACTACTACTCATCTGGCACATCGACCGCAGTCGAGGTCGAGGTGATCCTTCCTGCCACTGCCTCACCCCAATGCAATATAGACATTTTACACTTCAAGATTCAGTAGTTTTCAGTGGCTGACAGCCCACTTAAGCAGGTAGCATTACAAATAGACGCTCACCACAGTGACAGTGATTAAGTTTGAAGACCGAGACTTCGACGAAACAACGACATTTTTTTTCTTTTTCTATTTTTTTTTTTTTTCATCATTTAAATCTGACTTGATGTGTAGGTAAATTTAAATGTAACCATACGTTTTTGCAGTATACTTGTGAAGATTGCCTACACGAAGAATGCCGTCTTGTTGGAGTGCATTTTCAACACCTGTTGACGTTTACATTCCTTGAGAACTTACCTGAACACTTTCAACGAAGATATACAGTGTACAAATCACCTGTTAGACCTACGATATAAGATGGACTCCCACAAGGGATAGTTAGGTTAGTTTTTATATTTTCTATGGTTTTCAGCATTTAAATCTGATTTGATGTGTAGGCACACAATTATATATCATATTTTTTTGTGCATGTTTTGTTTGCAATACCTTGTGCACCAACTGAATACCAAACCAAAGACTCTGAGCCTCTGAGCTCCCAAAACCAGGCGCAAGATATTTTTAACTTCAATTTCATTCAGTGTGTATGTATGTTGTATTTAAATGACCAACATTAGCACATTTGCTGCAAAATTCATGCATGAGTGTACTGGATTTGTATTTCGCTTAGCCGGTCAACCCAGGTATTGAAGGACCCGTGGTTGTCCACCTAGTACCCTGTCACACGTATCTATTTAGCTTGCTGACAGAGACAAAGGTTTCCCTGGTAGGATTTTCTTTTTCTTTCATAAATCACTGCAGCAAACTCCAGGATAGTAGTGACATTTCCCCGCCTTCAGCAAGTAAGGCTTGTACATATTTTAATTATTATTACTTTTATTCCCCTCGTTTCGTCGTGCCAATGCTTTATATAAATTTTCTTTCAGGTTTTTATGTAAGGTTCCCTTGTAGTATCCACCAGTAATATGCTGGGTTTTGTCACTGGCATGCGTAAAAATGTAGGCCGGTGGGACACCCAACATACAAACGGATTCATAACCCAGTAATCTTTGCTACACAGGAGGAATACACACACTCACCGCATCAGCAAAACTGCATCACCAGGGCGAGGAGCAGAGAAGGACAATCGCCTGAAAGAGAGAGAACCAAGGCCGCCGGCCGGCCGCCAACACTTCACGTTTCACACATTTCGCTTTGCCAGCCGAGCGACCAGAGCGCAGAGAACACGAGCCACTACAGCAGTCAAGCCACCCAAGCATAAGGGTCCCACCTACCTACCTGAATGAAATTTTTTTTTTTTTCATGCTATCTGCCTCACGACGTCAACCCTCATCTACCGAGACCTTCTAACAGACCTTCTAGACCTTCCAGAGAGGAGGCCTATGCCTCATCACTCCACCACCTTTTCACGATAAGTCTTCATCGCAATGGAGGGGGGTGAACAGATGCATGCCGCTCCTACTAGTAATCAACTACAATTACGACTCATCGCTAAATGTTCTTACTTCCACTACTACAGACGTGAAAGACACATACAGAGAATTTTCCAGATGAATTCTTGGTCATCTATTCTACCAGGCAACAGGAACTTATAAGCAAATTCTCATCACCTAAAGATTACACATCCCGGCCTGCATGCCGCCCCCTCATTCTCCAAGCTAGCAGCCTACAAGCCGCCCGCTACCGGGCAAGGCCGAGTGCTACCGAAGATGAATGAACTAGTATTGCTGACTACTGCTGACCAGAGACTTTCAACTCCCATGCCATGGCAGAAGGACGTCACGTCTTCCCGGCACCCCACTGCGGCAGCCTATACTCAAGCACTATATAAGTCAGACTTAACCGGGCATGCGTCGCTACATTTTAATGTTTTAACTTAGTTTCTAAGGAAGTAAAAAAATAAATAAAAGAAATGAATAGCTTATCAATCCCGTTTAAACGCTTACGGGCTGCCCAGCACCAGCCAAGCTGGCTTGCCCCCTTTATATTTTTTCCTTCTCCCTCTCGCTCTGTGGCCTACCCTTCCAATCCCCCTTTCTCCCACAACCAAATTCTTTGTCATTCCCTTCCGCTCCCACCCTCCCAGGTGATTCTTTCACCTCTTCAAACTCGATGTTGGTCCACACAGATGCTTAGAGGTGGTTGGAGGAGAAATGTGAAGGAGAGTAAGCCCTATGAAGGGTGGATGATCTGCCAGTATTTTTAGAATGCCCCCTTCACCATCCTTCTTGCTTCGCATGGCGACACACCCAACGGCAAACTAATTGGTTTAACATAGCCATAGTTTGCGTTTCTGCACCGCTTGGTCTCCACACTACCATGATGAGGCCCGGCAATATTTACAGGATTACAAAAATTCAGTGTGGCCTACACATTTCAAAATATGGTATTAAAAAGTATGTTAATACAAACATTATTACAAACTGCAAAATTAAGGTCTCTTGAGATTTATATTTAAGATTAAAGAGCTTTCACATAGTACAACCTACTTCTGCAAACATATGCAACTACACAATTATAACATGTTACATTGTTACTTCAATCCTAGACACAAAATTATAATGGCAATGTGACAATATTAATCATGTGATACATGACGTCCAGAAAAACTAGCCAGTTTGAAAGGAAAGAAAGAAGACAACTCCTCACCACTGCAGATTAAGGGTGAAGCAAGTGTTGAACCAGACGAGTAACTTCGAACCTTGAAAATGCAGTCTCAAGCCCCGCCACAGAGATCTACGCAACCGATGCAGCTACTGCAGCTAGATATGGTGGATGACCTACCGGCTAAGATAAGAAGATCTGAAGCCAATCCAGACACTGTAGGAGGCAGCTTCGCACAACAGAGATGGACTAACCCGCATCAGTGATCTTAGACACGCCGGACGTCATGAAAGAGCTCGCCAACCACACCTCTCCACATAGGACGTACGGACGTCACAACCCCAGGAAAGGGATGAGGAGAAGCTGTTTTGCCAAGGGACTGTATATTACGTGCCCATGTGAGTAGAGTTCCCAAAGCCAAAACCCAAGGAATCTGAACGGACTTTCCCGTCAACGCCATCTGAGTTCAGAAGGAAGTACACCAATCAATATGTCAATCAACCTGAGAGGTGGACTCCCAGCACAAATGAGGTATCTTGAAGAAGCCAGCTACACAGAGAACTGAAACACCGCCAGCCTCATCTTCAGCACGACACAGAGAGAACTTCAGACCATAGTGCCGTAGATCAGAGTGCGCTACTGAAGCCTTCTTCACGATGCACCACACCTGCACCCCCAGGTTCAGAGAGCCCACTCTGCGAGAAGCCTGAAACATCGGACGTTGTAGTAGCTGCCGCATGCCTCCCACAAGAGAGGCATGTAGTAGAACTACCAGCCTACATGATGCCCCCCTCCAGGCTTCCAGTCAGCTAGTACCAGTGGCCACAATCACCCCGGATCGCGTGGTCGCCCTGGTTGCCCAGTTGTCACTGAACGCCGAGGCCGCCGCCAATTATCAGTTCCAGGCATTGCCCAGCGCCGAGGCAAACTCCCCAGCCCAACTCCACACCGATGAAAAAGGACCAACTGAGGATGCCTTCAGGCCATTCCAATGGTCACGCTCCCCAGATGAGAGGATGGCTTCAACAAGGTGCCAGCCTTACCAAACCAATTGGTCGTTTTTACGACCACCTTGCAGACTGTTCACAGGTCACCAGTGCCACTCGATGCCATAGCTGTTCCGATGGCCACTCCCCCTGGACAAGGGGAAGACCGTGCTGGGACGCCTGTCCCGCCAGCTGTGCCGAACGTCAACCCAGCCGCACCTTCCAGACGAGGAGATAAATCTGTTGTAGCTACGAGTACTAATCAGTTTGCTTACAGGTCTCCAGCACCGCCTGATACCCCGACCTGTCCTAGAGTAATTCCTGCAGCACACAAGGAGGACAACACGCACCCCAGGTGGTGTCCGCAGTCGCTCCTTCTGGATGACGACCAACCTTCTGGGAGCACAGGTCACCCCTACGACCACCCTGCCAGTCTACCCTGAGGACATGATGGCCATGTCCGAGGCCGCCTGCAAGAAGAGGAACCACAGCAAAGTCATCATCGAGCTGGCAGCCCCGTCACTGGTTCCAGTTCCGGTGCATGTTTCCCGGGGGGTGGATATGAATCACCTGCACCACCAACTCCACAGATGATGCAGCCAGTTATAGCATCAGTTCCAGCAGCCAAGGATGCAGGAGTTGTTGACCCTAACCTGCCCCTGACTGCAACAGAGAGCTCCATACAGCCACCCCGAGCCTGCCAGGCCATCCTGCTACCCGGCTGTTATCATGAATCACCATGGCGGCCACCTGCCCATTTCACCTAGCCGAATCCGCCTTACGCAACACCATGTAACCGAGGAAGTCCATCAGAGTGAGTGTCAGTACTACACACATTGATAGTGTCAGATCACTATTCTGCCGTAAAGATAATTGACCATACCTGTTTTTTCCGATGTCAACTATAATTGGTTACGTAATTACAGATTTTTTTCTGGATGCTTTTAGCACAATACTCTTATCAAGATAGTTCAGGCGACTTGCCTTTTTGCAGCTATCTTAGCTGCCCCTCCAATATCTAATCACATAACTTACCTAAGAAGAATGGCTTGTGGATTGCCATATAAACTGTGTAAATAGTACATGAACACTAGGACTCGGATCAGTGCCATGTGTTGAGCGAATGAAAAGAAGACATTGTATGTGTAACAACATCAAGATGCCGTCAATATTTCTCGTTGAAAGAAAATGACCTGAGACTGAAGAAAAATTATTGTAGAGTATGTTGATACATTTTACATACTATACAACTTCAACATACTTTGGTTTATATAGTCATGATGAGGAATTTTAAATATTATTTGCATTATGTAGAATCGAGCTTTACTCTATATAAGAATTTTTAAAATCAATTTAAATATTGAGCTTTTAATATTTTTGAATTGTGTCAAGTCACTAGATACAGGTCTGCCACCAGCCCTGAAACTGAAATCCTCATTCTTGTATATAAAAATCCTGTAAACTCCTGGAATCATTGGGTCAAAGCCTGTAAAATCCTTGGAGTTAAAAGAAATAGGCAAATAAAAAAAAAGTCTATATGAAGGATGTTTACCTACACATTTAATATAATTGTTTTTGTTTGGAATGTACAAAACATGGTAATTCTTTTCTCCACTCACACTTATGCTTTTGTTTGATTTCACCTTAATTCTTAAAAATAAAAGTAGCACTAAAAATATACTTAAGTAATTTATTTTTAAATTTATGTCATTGCAACTTAAGAAATTTATGTTTTAAACTTATCAAATAAAAAATATTAAATCTACAAGGTTGTGTACCACATTTCTCAGCATAATTCAACTTTGTTCATTTTCAGAAAATTAAAAATTGTTAATATATATAGTTTTTAAATTCAGCACTCCTTTATTTTACTGAGAGCAAAAGTGAAGCACTGTCAGTTCCTGGGTTATGAATGTCAGTATCATTGCTTTAAAAGATTTTAAATACTGATATGACAAGGTGTAACTGAAATGTGGCACCTGCAAAGCTGGTAATTCTGCAACACACAAAACAAGCTGTAGATGATTATCTATTAAAGTGCCTGTCACAGGGGGACACTGTGGGGTGGGAGGGGCATTTCTCTCTCTCTTTCCTTCTTGTAGATGATTATCTCACAGCAGGGAAGCATATCCCTTCCTCCCTTTGCCCTGGAGAGACAATCTGTCAGTTTAGTACTTGGAATAAGAACAGCAACTGCTGACTCTTATTCCAACATTGCCACGCTATCATCCTCTAGTTTAAGGGTCGCCCATAAATAAAAATATCGGGTCTCACTATCAGTTAAAAAGAAAATCCATTCTTTCACAAAGATTTTCCTAGAGTTAAAAATCAGTTAAAACGGATAAAATACATTAAAACGGCAGGCTTGTCCTACACTAACATGCTTTGACACGGAAGTTCTTAACCTGCACAATTCCATGTGAAGGTGACCTGGTTCTAATCTGATTAGGAATTAGGCAAGAAAGACTGTTAGAATAAGTAGAGTAGAAATGTGCTGACTCGAATCAGCTTCAACCAAATTTGTAGATGTTGACAGAATCAGCGCGCATTAAGATGTGTGAACTACAGATAACTTTCTGTTGATAAAACAAAAGTAAAATGTTGTGGGGGAGTTCGGGGTTATTCTTCAGTAGGAATTGAGAAGACTTGCCTTTGTGAAGATTGAAAGGGTTCCAGTGTAACGAAGCGAAGAGATCTTTCAACAGTACATAGCACCTATGAAACAAAAACATCAGTGAAAAAGAGACTCAACTTCTACGGTTTTCCCCAAACAAAGTTTGTAGTTTTTGTCCCAAGTTGTGAACTGAAGATGTCATCCAGCTGTGAGATAATCTACCGGAGCTGTTTTCACAGCAGCGGCACGTCCATCAACAAAAGGTGAGGGAGAGGAGGGTGACAGACTTGAGAAGATAACACAAATATAATGTGGATATTCTGTCTAAAAAATTTTTTTGTAACTTTATCTTTCTTTATTAATAGAGTTGACTATTGTAAGTCTATAAACTACAAAATATGCTATTATTTTCTGCAACATACTGCACCCACCCACACAGCAAACTAAATGTTGACTGACATCTGGATGAATGGAGATCAAATCTGGGTACTGACAAATTTCTATATTCTTGTCTTCACTTGAACTCACATGATTCGTTGCATTACTGTATTTTATTTATGGTCATTGTAAAGTGATATAAGTTAAAAAATGCTTTAAATTTTGCTGTATTCTACAAATACCATTGTTCAAGTACAACAGTAACTTAACTTCAACTTAAACCTACGCATAAAACTGTTTCACACATCAGCAGGACATCTGCAAATTGACATTGAGCACATCTGTGATTCAGCACATCGGCATAATTTTGTGGATTGGCACAGCTCTAAATAGGAGTGAAGTGAGATGGAGATGAGGCAGCAATGAAATGTAGTGACAGAAGAACCTGAAGCACACCAAGAAAACCAACCAGCTAACAGCAAATGTCCTCTATGTTTAGCATATGTAATAGTTGAGTGTGACCCATTTTGTCATAGCAGGCCAGAGATATAACAAGCAGCACCGTTTCCTTCAGGGAGGTGCTGATGGTGGAAGATACTCACGGGGTTGGCTGCAGCCATCATGCAGCGGCTGCGCAGCTCATCAAACACCGTTT
Organism: Dryococelus australis; assembly: GCA_029891345.1. Classification (NCBI taxonomy): domain Eukaryota; kingdom Metazoa; phylum Arthropoda; class Insecta; order Phasmatodea; family Phasmatidae; genus Dryococelus; species Dryococelus australis. Next base: position 75,448,216 of record CM057007.1, on the reverse strand, counting down.
GCAGATACATGAACTCCTCAGGCAGGGGTGGCTTCTGCTGAGGGGGTGCCGCCTCCCGGGGAGTGATCGGCGTCGATGGCCGCTGCTGTTGTTGCTGCTGCTGCTGCTGCTGCTGCTGCTGCTGCATGGGTGAAGTGTAGTAGGCAGGATCCATGTAACCTCCACCCACCGGCATCTGCAACCACCCTCCTGCTGGTATACATCCACTGACACACTCTCTCTACCTGGTTCGTCATTATCACAGAACTTCCAAAAGCCCTTTTTTTTTTTTCTTTCAGACTATTGTTTGTCAAAGTGGACATACATTTACACTAGGGATGGGCTGGTTCAGTTCTTCAGTTCCACCAGGTGTAGCGGTCTCTAGGGGGCCCTCACACGACAGGCTAAACTTGGACAGGATATAGATTCCGAAGCGGGCCCCCTGTTTTAATAACAAGCCTGGCTGACCCACTCCAGCCAGGCTATAAATTAACCGAGCTCGCACCCCCCTTCCCCAGGCTGTCGGCAGAGTGAGAAGTGTCAACGTCAGTGTCGGAGCGACAAGGAAGAACACTAGGGTCTGGGGAGCTCCGGCCCATCGGCAAGATACGCTATGTCTTCATTGGTGAGCATAAATCCGGCTAGGCGGTAGGGTGGCATTCCTGATATTGAGGTCCTGTCTTAAGAGTAATAATCACATGGCAAGGCTAGGGTCTTTGTATAATCGTAATCTCATATTCTTATAATTAACTTGTCTTTCCGTTTGTGTCAGTATTCCTGTATGTCGGTATAATCGTCTCACAGTTTTTTGTATAACTGTATTCATTAATGTTCTCTTAATTATCTTGTCAGTTCAGAGTAAAGTAAAGTCAGTGTTGCGAGGAGAATCGTATTGCTGTATTGTGTTAACGTACAGTTTTATATCTACATAAAGTATTGTAATAAATGTGTGTAATTGAATTTCCCTCTTTCATTGGATAGCTATTAGTATTTGTTACCCCCAAGTACACCTCTACCTAACTGGAGATATCATGACTAGGAGAGAGAAGTAAGAGAGATCAGTATAAATATAGAAGTAGTCACACTGTTAGGTAGGCAGGTTGTTACATAGGAATCGAAACAGATTCAATTACAAAATTAGAGTGAAACCCGTTTAATAATATTTAGTTTAAGATATCTTTCCGCTAAGAAGCAAACATTAAATGATCCCAAAAATATTAACAATGCATTTATTTTCCTGAGGGGGGACCACCCCACCTTCAGACACAACAATGGCTAGAAATGTACGTAAATAGTATACATGGTTTTCCATATCAAATAACTTGTCTTACCATTGCTAATACATGTCTGTAAATGCACAACGCTAGTATATGACTGAGATTCAAACCTCTGTAGAGGAAGTGGATTTGTCATTGTGCGCACATTTTTCAAACATAATGAACTAAACACAATTTTTATAACCAAGTGTCTGGGCCTGGTTGCTGGTCTAGATTTTCAAATTTCCACCCTCAGTGCTGGAGATACAGTGGTGCCAAAGCTGACGCTATTTTGTTTCTCAATCAATTGTTCACATGGTGTGACCCAGGTTATTGATACGATGTTTCAGTATACAGTCCACTCTTTCATACCCCGAGACCAGACATATGGTCCTCCGAGCCGGATGGAACCAACAATGCTCATGTTGGTTGTTTGTTTGCTCGTATCACTCTCGTTGTAATTCAGTTTGTGCTTTGTGCATAGATTGATGCCGTTTGTGCGTGGATTTGGTGCAGAAAATTGTAAGAGCACATTTGAAGATTAGGAATGTTATGCATCAAGTTAATCAGCACATGCAACAGGTAAAGATTTTTGGTGCACTATAAGTTTGTGTTAGGTTAATGGTAACAAACAAAAGGTATAGCAAGATGGTGTCATAACTAGTGACAGTGCTGTTCGAGTTAAGACTGTAATCAACTGCGGCTCAGGTGAGGTCGACTAATTGCTGGTGGACTCCATATTGACTCGTTTGTTTACATAGTACGTTTGTACTTTATCTAAATCATGACTGAGAAGGTTGAAGTGTTGGCTAGTTGACTGGAGCGTGCGGAAAACAGATTGCAGCGTGCCTCGGCCCTTGCAAATAATGTAGACTCTTGACAGCTCAAAATGCTGACTGTTTATTTCTGCCTGACGTGACTTGCCTGACCTGAAAACTAGCATTGAGAATAATCACTTAACATTTGAGTTGAAATGCAAGACCTAAGTAGATTTTGACCAAGGTAAGCACACAGAGAGGCTGGATAAGTTTTATGACCTATATTATTCTATTATGGCCGTTTTAGATACTTCCAAGTCCGGCAATGCCTCCAAAGGGCCTGCACCCTCATCACGAGTGACGTTACTGTCAATTAAACATCCTAATTTCACAGGAAATATAGCAGCTTGGATAAATTTAACCAGGATCTTTCCAATGTGGAACGTTTCATGTAGTTAAAGCTGGCCATGGAAGGAAAGCCTTTAGCACCAGTACAGTCACTGCCTTTGACAGGTGACAATTTTGAGGTTGCTTGGACCTTATTGGTGAAACGATATGATAAGCGATTGATTATGTATCACCACATAGATGCCATTTTGCAAGTTCCTGTTGCCCACTTGAACTCTACAGCATCCATGTGTTACCTTCTATCCACAGTGAATGAAAACATGGCTGCACTGAAGGCCTTAAAACTTCCAGTGGATCAACTGGGGGGGGGGGGGGGGGGATGAACTACTCCACAACAGACTGAGGAAAAAAACAGGTACAATATAAAGGGGAACTCACATTGGGTGGTGGTGCCATGTTCCCAGGCACTTGCTCTGCGGGCACTGAGCCATAAAGAGGGTGGGTGATTGGTGTCTGCTGAACGTACTCCACCTTAGACTGCAACAACACAAAGTCATAGGATCATGCACAACAATCAGCAAATGGCAGGAGGGAGGAGAATAAAATAAGATGGCAGCATTGAAGGGCAAAAAAAAAAAAAAAAAACAATGGGCTAGAAGCAAAGAAAAAAGAGGGAGTAGAAGTGAAAGGAAAAAGAAGAGGGGATAGGAGCAAGGAAAAAAAGAGGGGTACAGGTGAGGAAAAATGGGATGGAAACAAAGAAAAAACTATGGGACAAAGGTGAGGAAAAACCCAACATGAGGAAGATAAGAGTATACGTTAAAGGCGAGGGAAAAATGAGGGAATAGAGGCAGGGGAAAAAAAGGTTGAGAGGTGAGAAAAATGAGGGTGTAGAAGCAAGCTAAGAAGAAACGGGGTAAGGCAAGGAAAAAAACACGATGGTAGAAGACAGGAAAAAACAAAACAGAATAAAGGTGAGGAAATAATAATGGGGTAAAGTTGAGGAGATAAAGGTGAGGGATAAAAAGAGGGGGTAGAGGCGAGAAAAAAACGAGAGGGTAGAGTTGAGGAAAAAACAAAGGAAAAGAACAAAGGAGAAATTAGTAGGTACAGGTGGGGAAAAAACAAGTGGTACAGGAAAGAAAAAACAGGGGTTAGAGGAGGGGAGAAATGTAGGGGTAAGAGTAGATAGTGGAAAGGCCATGAAAGGTTAGCAGGGAAGATTACGAGAAGATAAAAGGAGGAAACCGAGAGGTTTGGGGGTAGGAAAAAGGGGTTAAAGGGGTGCGAAATGAGGTGGCATAAAAATAAGAAAAATGTATAAAAAAAGAGCCTACGAAAGGATCGGAAGAGAGGTGGAAGGGAGGAGAAGAAGGGTAGAAGGGAGGAGAAGAAGGATAAAAGGGAGAAGAGGGGCAGAAGTGTGAGAGAGAAAGGTAAATGGGAGGAAAAAGAGGGAAGGGAAAGAGGGGAGGAGAATAAGGGAGAAGAGGGGTAAAGGGAGGAAAAGAGGGGTAGAGGGAAGGCAAAAGGAGAGTGAAAGAGGGAAGAGGAAAGGGGAAGAGAGTCACGGCCGATGAGGAAATGAAGGGCGAAGGTGAATAAACAATGGGCGGAGGTGAGAAAACGACAGGCAGATGTGAGTAAACAATGGGCGGAGGTGAGTAAACGACAGGCAGATGTGAGTAAACAATGGGCGGAGGTGAGTAAATGACACGCAGATGTGAAGTAAACAATGGGCGGAGGTGAGTAAACGACAGGCAGATGTGAGTAAACAATGGGCGGAGGTGAGTAAATGACACGCAGATGTGAGGTAAACGAGGGGAGGTGAGTAAACGAGGGGCTGGTAGTGAAGAAACAAGGGTTGGTGGTGATGAAACAAGGGTTGGAGGGAAGAACTGAGGGATTGGAGATGGGGGAATAAGAGCTAGAGGTAATGGAATGAAGGAAACAAGTAACAAAATGAGGGGTAGAAGTGACAAAATGAGAGGTAGATGAGAATAAATGAAGGATAGACGAGACAAAATGGGGTATACATGAGAGAAAATGAGGGACAGATGAGACAAAATGAGTGATAGATGAGACAAAATTTGGGGTAGATGTGACTAAATGAGGGGTAGATAAAAAGAAATGAGAGGTAGATGTGATGTAATGAGTGGTAGATGTGTTGTAATGAAGGGTAGATGTGATGAAATATGGGGTAGATGTGATGAAATGAGAGGTAGGTATAATGTAATGAGGTGTAGATGTGATGAAATGAGGGATAGATGTGATGAAATGAGAGGTAGATGTAACAAAAATTAGGGGTAGAGGTGAGGAAATGTGGAGTGAAGGGAGGAAACACGTGGTAAAAGAGATAAGCGTATAGTCCATTCAGCTTTCTACGGCCGTTTGGAATTGAAACCTTTGAAAAATCCCTCGGTGTATTATGTTAACCTGTTTTTCCAATTGTAATATTTATTTCGTATTAAATATGAATTAACAACAGCGAGAGCAGCGACGTGTTGGTAATGGCCGGTAAGAAATAGTTCACAGTTATAATATTTTTAAACCTCGTTTTTATGTATATTATTTTTAATGTTGCCAATTGATATATTTGTATTGTTAGACAGCACTGACGTAAACACATTTCATTGCTGCAGTTAAAAATATATGTGCAAATTCCTGTGTGTAGGCTGGTGTTTTTTTTCCATGCGGAATAAAGGTTCAATAAGCGAAGCAGAGCATGTCGCTCTTCCTCGTTCTCTCTGTCTCTCTTGGGAAGATCGTACTACCTGTGTAGGAAAGGTATAAATTTTGTTATTTCTAATTTCAGCACATTTCATACTAATTACAGTAACAATAATGATGTTTGAGATTGTAATTTACAACTGAATTGAGATTTTATTGTTTGAATAGCTATTATATGTTATTTAGATGCAACGACATATTTTAGATTTGATGGCGCGACACTTACAAATCCAGCAGGTTGGCAGATGTGGTGTGGAAAATGTTCCCAATATGGCGGCGGCGGGCGATTGTACCCAGTGCATTATGACTGGCAGTGGTGTGGGGATGTACAATAAGACTGCGTGTTTCTGAATGAAGCGTCAAGTTTGTACTCGTGTTTTTGAAACATCCAAGGGAAGTTACAATGTTGTGGTAAATATGTTTCCACGCCACGGCAGGGTTGATTAATATACTGTAACGAGTGTTGTGATCGCTGCGTGTGCAAGGGCATAGCAGCCATTTCCGTCTATGGTGGCTGTGTTGTAATCGTTACACAGGCCAGGTGTGTGTGTTGATTTCAAATATGTGCAAAATTTATACTTTTTAACCATGAACTGATGTTATGTTGAAGTTAATTATTTACATTCATGTCTGTTTATCACAACGTTGTACCTTTGAGGTAGGTGTTTGAAAAACAGTTGTGTAACGAGCTTACGTTTCTGTAATTTGAATGTCTGCAACAATCCCAACGAAATACTAAGCCCACCCAGATAAAATAAAATAAATTATAAAATAAAACTACAAACCAGTAAGTACCAATGCATGTAAATATTAGCGGAATAAATGTTATGGTAGGCCTATGTGTATGCACGTTCAACACTATCTTTTACGTTTGTTGATGTACAATAAATAAGCGACATGAAATGCGTACTTGAATTTACTGCGTCGTTTCGTTGGACTGGTTGACTCTTCGTTTAAATTTTTATTCCAACACATATTAATACCAACAGGTTAAATACTACTGTTCTTTCCGCCACAGTTGTAACAAATACCACCGTGGCAAAATATTGTGTATTATGTGTAACGTCCTATATAGTGTGTAACAAATAGTTATAAAGCTAACCTAAATATTGTTATAGGCCTAAATAATGACCATTCATAGGAAATGGTTTCTGCAATATGACATAATTCTTTGAACAGCTGTAAGCAGCAACTAACGCATTTGAAAGTTATAAAAGTAGAAGTCACACGGCAGTGTTCATGTTTATGTGTAGCGGAAGGATACGTAATCAGCAACCAAAATTAGAAATTTGCCAGGGCTTCAGAAAAGGCAGAAGTTATTGTGAATCTACTATAGGAGTAGGGGCTGAATGGTGAGGGAGATGAGAAGAAGGAAAAATGAGGTAAAAATTTTTTTAAGGGAGAACGAGTTCAGTTGGTGAGAAAATTAGTTGCTAAACAGGGTATACAAAAATGCTTTATTAACAGTAAACAGCCTAAACCTATAATTCTGAAGACTTACACTGAAAAACTTTAAATTAAATTAACCCAAAACCTTCTTTTGCCTCATTAAAATTTAACAAAAATTCACAACTCTGTTAAATTTTGAGACAAAAGTGTGAAATTTATGATGAAATGTTCATAACAGAATAAATTAAATCATAATTTTTGAGTTCACGTGACAAGACGTCACACACAAAAAGTTAACCATAAAACATTATTTTTGAGCTCAGATCATTAAATGATGTAATGATAGCTAGATGACAGCACTAAAATGTGAAAACATGAAGCTCAAACTGAAACTAAAAATACGAAGAAATTTAACTTTTTATACACAGTTCAAATGAACTTATGCACCACTGAGATTTAGTTGCTCACGGCCAAAGAGAAAAGTATGGAATTAAAACACTTGCTGTCTGTATAGAATACTATCATATGCCACACTTCATAATTGTGTTTTTGTAGCATGCTCACCATCCCAGTGAACATTCTTTATGTGTAACCAATTACAGGTGGTGCAAAAATGTTTGTAAGGTATGTGTATGGGCCATGGGTCCGTTTGAACTAGTTTAAGTTTCCTGCCACATTGTGGCAACACTGTTGATGGTGGCACCATCAGTCTGGAGCGGCATTGCCAGAATCTAAAGGACCATTTCGGCTTTGTTTTCATGTCGGTAAGTCGCAACTCGAAATGTTTTTCGTTAAAATACAGTCCATATTGTTCTCGAGCCCAAACATTTGGTCCGGCCTATCCAAGTGTGTTGGTACAGATCCCTCCAAAAGGAATTTATTCCATGCAATCGTGCAAGATTTGCAAGAAATAAAACTTAACTTTGAATCAGATTACATTACTGTAGAAATAGCAGCCGAACAACTAACAGGCTTCGCTAAAGATGCGCAGGCAGCCCGCATGCTGAACTTAGAAGATCAATACTACAATGTCATGGCAATGGTAGAATCTCTTGCGAGCAAGTCCGCGGCAGCACAGGCAGTAGCTACCAGCACACGGAAGGTAAATGTATTACTTCCCAAGATCTCCTTGCCACAGTTCAGTGGCTGTATGAAAGACTGGGTGAACTTCTCTAACTTGTTCAGTGCTCTTGTAGCTGATCACCCCGACCTAACTCCAGTTGAAAGGTTGTCCTATTTAAAGTTGTCCCTTAATGGTGAGCCATTAAGTATGATTCAGGCATTACCTATGTCAGGTGAAGATTTTGACGTTGCATGGAAGTTGTTATTGGAGCAATATTCAAACAAAAGATTAATTGTTTCTTTGAAAGTGGAAGCTCTGCTGGAAGCACCCACAGTATCCTCTGAATCGTCCACCTCACTGCGACAGATACTGACAGTTGTTAACAGAGAATGTGGCAGCACTGGAAGCTCTGAAGGTTCCTGTGCAGCACTGGGACTTAATTTTACTGCCCATCCTTTGCAGGAAACTGGATACCCCACTTCAAACACAGTGAGAAATGGCCTCGAAAGACACTGAGCTCCCCACTTACAAGTCCTTTGTGCAGTTTTTTTTTAGAAAAACATTGCAGTGCTATGGAAGCAGAAGCAGTTGCATCAATATCTAGGCCAGTACCCTCAAAGATCAAACCTGTGCAGGTTTCAGCAGATTGTAAACTGGCTAAAGGTTACCATTCATCCAGTGTCTTTATGGTGAAACCTACCCCTTCTTGCAGCTTGTGCAACACAGCACATTTGTTGTACAAATGCCCCCACTTTCAACAGAAGCCACGTAAGGAACTGTTTGCACTTGTCAAGGAACTCAAACTATGTTTGAACTGTTTGCAACTCTTGCACCAGTGCAGAAACTGTCCCTCAGAAGTCTTGTGTTGTCACTGCAAGTCACTGCATTACTCCCTACTGCACTTCCCGGAACCATTCACTCAAGAGGATGTCTCAGATGGATCAGGACAATCCGTAGAGGTGCCAGATAGCAGCTTGAGTGGTGATACAAGTTCTACTGTGACTGTGTGCTCTTCATTTTCGAAGAGACCCAGCAGTGCTGTGGTTATGTTGTCAACTGCTGTAATTGATGTACAAGATGTGTCAGGGGCCTTCCAACCCATCAGAGTGTTACTGGACTCTGGTAGTCAAGTCAATTTCATCTCTGAAAATTGCTTATCTCGCTTGGGATTCCTCATAGGAAGAAAACTCAGCAGCCACGTCAGGGTCTCTCTCAGGCACCACTTAACATTACTCGTGGTGTGGTATCTTGTGTGCTAAAGCCTTGTGGACAGACAGGGACAGTATTTTCAATAGATGCTTTAGTGTTATCTCGTATAACAGGACACCTCCCATCTGCACCTGTGGACCCCCAAGCCTGGAGCCATCTTGCCCATCTGCAGTTGGCAGACCCAGCCTTTGCAACTCCAGGGTCAATTGACATGCTGCTGGGTGCAGAGCTTTTTACCTACTTATTGAAAAGAAGCAAGTGTGAAGGACCGTCAGGTACTTCAGTAGCTCTGGACACGCACTTTGGCTGGATCGTGATGAGAAACGTCGACAGCAGTTTGCCTCATTTGCAATCATCACATATTTCCTCATTCTTTGTGGCTTCCAGTTTGTTAAGCCCATCACTGGACAATTGTGAAACGACTTTGGAAACTGGAAAAACTGCCTCCTGATAAACCAACACCATCATCAGATGATGTCCTCTGTGAAAAGTTGTTTGTAGAAGGCTATGCTCGTGATGAAAATGGTCGCTACTGTGTTGTACTTCCCTTCAAGAGTCCAGACCCTGACCTAGGCGACTCCTACTACACAGCACTTCGTAGTTTCCATTCACTCGAGCGTCGTTTTAAACGCCAGCTAGATCTCAAGGCATGTTATGTTTCATTCATACAAGATTACATTAACTCAGGTCATATGAGTTGTATTGACCATTTAGAAGTGAATTTCTGTAGCTCCTATTACAGCTCACATCACTGTGTGCACAAACTTGATAGTACCACCACCAAACTTTGTGTCATGTTTGATGCATCTGCGAAGGCCAGTTCTGGTTTGTCTTTGAATGATGTATTGTTGACTGGACCTAAACTTCAAAGGGACATAGCAGAAATGTTGCTTCAGTTTCGAATTCCAATGATTGTATTTACAGGTGATATAAAACAAATGTACCATCAAATTCTGGTCGCTGATGCACATAGAGATTATCAGTGCATCCTTTGGAGGGAGTCTGATGATCAGCCCCTCGAAGTGTACCGTCTTAACACTGTTACATAAGGTGTTAGCTCGGCCCCATTTCTCGCTCTCAGAGCTTTGCATCAGCTAGCAGAAGATGAGAAGGAAGTCTACGTGAGTGCGGCAAGTGTTTTGTTGTCTGACACGTCAATGATGTGGTCACGGGAACCAACAATGTCACGTCTGCTGTGAATCTGAGACAGGAACTACAACAGTTGCTCTCGCGGGGTGGGTTCCAGCTCTGCAAGTTTACCAGTAACTGCCCTGCTGTAATGGAAGGCTTGTGTCCAGAGGATGTGCAACTCCCGGGAATGTACTACTCTTTTGATGAAGACCAATATGTCAAGGTTCTAGGGCTGCAATGAAACCCAAGCTCAGACACTTTCGGTTATGATATTCAACAGAGACCACTGATTCTGACAAAATGTGGAATTCTTTTGGACATAGCCAGGGGTTTTTTACCCACTGTGATGGTTGTCACCATTTACACTCTTAGCCAAACATTTGATACAACAGCTGTGGTTGGTAAGTGTTGACTGGGACTGCCCGGCTTCTCCTGACATTATTGCGAAGTGGGAAACCATTCAAAATGAGTCATCCTGCTTTTCCAACACAACCATTCCTCGCTGTATCACCCTTACCAGTGCAGACTCCACCTTTGAACTACATGGTTTCTCCGACAGCTCAGAGAAGGGGTATGCAGCTGTAGTGTATCTCCGACAAGTGTTTTCCACAAGTGTAGTCACCATCCATTTGCTACTTGCTAAATCTAAGGTGGCTCTTCTCAAAACAGTAACCTTTCCTCGCCTTGAGCTCTGCGCTGGTGTACTTCTGGCTCGGTGCTTGCGCTTAGTGTTGGATATGTACTCATCAATTTTGCCCCTGGAAGAGACATATGCTTGTACTGACTCTTCAGTTGCACTTTCGTGGATTAGGGCTTCATCGCATGTGTAGAAAACCTTTGTCAGGAACAGAGTAAGTGAAATTCAGAGCTGAATCTCTGCCGATTGATGGCATCATGTTCCAAGTGAACAGAATCCCGCAGATTGTGCTTCTCGTGGCCTTACTTCTGCCCAGCTTGTCGCACATCCCCTTTGGTGGTCAGGACCTGCCTGGCTCTGTGAAGATAAGAAGCATTGGCCACATAGTAAACTTCATGATTCTAGCTCCACCTGCAAAGAAGAGCGTCAAACTATTGTGCTGCAGGCCACCTTGACACAGTCATCATTCCTAAACTTAATGGAAAAACAGTCACAATGAAATAAGGTAAAACGAATAGTTCCACTGTGTTGCAGATCTGGGCAGGCAATTGGTGCAGGCGGGTCACCTACCACAGGTCCAGTTCAGTTGGATGAAATGCAAAGGGCCCTAACTACCCTAATCAAGATCTCACAAATAAAATTCACTGAAGAGTTTGCTCGTATTGCCAGGCACCAACCTCGGTCTCTATTAATCCAGAAGCTGGCTCCTTTTGTAGATTCTGAGGGCATCCTCAGGGTAGGTGGTCAACTGCGGAGGGCTGAATTGCAATTAAAGAGAAACACCCAATCCTTCTCCCAAAAAATTGTTGTCTTGCAGTGCTGCTGATTGATGAGCTTCATTTAAAGTTTTTTCACCCAGGGTCCCAGATGCTGGAGTCACTGCTTCAAAGAGAATTTTGGGTGCTTGGCGCCAGGAATCTAATTCGCAGCCCCCTTCATAAATGTATGCACTGCTTTCAAACCCATCCCAAACCCCTCACACCTATCATGGGATATCTTCCAGCTGAAAGGGTGCACCAGGCCAAGCCATTTATGAGCACTGGAGTCAACAATGTGCCAACATGTACAGTGACTGGGGCACTAACTTTGTTGGAGCTAGCCATCAGCTAGAAGAAGTGCAAACATTTCTTGCTGATAGTGACACTCGCACACAGATTGTAAACAGTTTAGCAGAGCATAAGATTACCTGGCACTTCAACCCTCCAGCAGCTCCTCACTTCGGTGGACTTTGGGAGGCAGGTATCAAATCTGTCAAGTCCATTCTCAAGAAAGTTGTGGGGACCCAGTTGCTGACATATGAAGAACTGAGAACTGTTTAAGCCCATATTGAGGCAACACTCAGTTCAAAACCTCTGTGCCCACTGTCGAGTGATCTTAATGACTTCTCTGTACTAACTCCCAGTCACTTTTTTACAATGGGTCCAGCACAGATATTGCCTGAACTGGATATGTTGTCAACTCCAGTCAACAGGTTGAGTAGGTGGTCACTCCTACAGCAGATACACCGGTCGCTTTGGAAGCGGTGGCATGTGGAGTGTATCCATTATCTTCAGCCCAAGGTTAAGTTGACCAGTGGAGAAGACAACATAGCTGAAGGCAGCTTGGTTGTGGTAAAAGACCAAAACTTGCCCCCCTTGCAGTGGAAGCTGTGTAGAATAGTAAAGATCCACCCTGGGGCAGACTGTGTTGTGCGCGTTGCCGATGTTTGTACCCAGCAAGGCACCTTCACCAGGTCAGTTGTTAAGTTGTATCCTCTTCCTCTTAACTAGTTTAAGCTCAAGAAATCCATCTGTGTATATAGAACCCTTTTGTGTAAATATTGATTGTTCTGTTTTATACTTTTGTATACTGTTAACGGGACTAATTAGTGTTGAAGAGTGGACCCTTCAAGGCAGGCAGGAATGTTTGGGCCATGGGTCAGTTTGAACTAGTTTAAATTTCCCACCACATTGTGGAAATACTGTCGATGGTGGCTCCATTGGCCTGGAGCGGCGCTGCCAGAATCTACAAGACCAGTTCTGCTATGTTTTCGTGTCAGTAAGTCACAACTCGAAATGTTTTTTGATAAAATACAGTCCACATTGTTCTCGAGCCCAAACAGTGTGTATATCCAACATTATAAAAAGGTTAAAATTAAAGTTTATAAGTGAGTATGACAGTACAGTACTACACCTACACCTGTGCTGATTTACTGCTAATTTACATATGTCAAAAAAACTAAGTTTCACTTAGATGTTGATATGTTTATGGAACACTTAAACTTGAAAAAGTCTTTGGTGGATTACTTGACCTCTATTACTGTGATGATAACACTAAGCACAAAAATTTTCATGGTAAGAGGGAGTAAAAGTGGGAGGATGAATAATACCACATCTTAGAGTTTTAAGCTCTGCATTCACAGCCATAACTGACAACCATGTCAAAAACACAACACACAATAACACATATGCACACAAAATGACACACAAATACACTGCAGTTATAGAAAAAAAAATTACCGAATGTACTATATACAACACTCAAAATACCAACAAACACATCTGAAATTGGTATGGAGGGAATAAGAGCAGTATGTACAACCTCACCTGCACTGTTGAGCCCAGATCAGGGGATATAACACCATTGCCAAGTTATATTGTACCCTACTTCTTCCTAGGTTTTCCATTGTGGATGGAGTAACCCTTTCTCCTACCAGACAATAAGTGAGCCATCATTGCTTGTTTCATTAAAGGAAAATAATCTGCTATTTATGTCTCTGTCTTGCATGAAGCACAACCTGGGTTGGAACATGGAAGCTGTTGTTCCATTTACAGCCTACTTTAATGGCTAAGCCCTTTGCTGGTAACTTTATAACTCATATCTCGGCCCATAGAGATGCAGAGAGGGCAGCAGGATGAGTAGTAGCATGGGTAGAGGCGAATGTTGTAGAAGTATTGGTAGGCTTAGCTGATAGCAGATGCCCTGGAAACTTGAGTTGATGCGTAACTGTTGTAGCCAGACGAGGCCCGATAGGCTCTGTTCAGGGCTTAGGTGGGGTCAGTGGCAAGGGTGATACTGGCCTTGATACACTGAATTATCCTGGGCAGCATGATGCCCATGCTGAGCTGAAGCCGTTGGTCCTACACAGAGTCTGCTGCTGGAAAAGACTGTGGTGTTTCTGGACAGTTAACGAGCAGATTCCTCATGTAAATTAATATAGACCATTTTACAGCCCTCCCCCTCCCCCAGTCCCACAAATCATTGAGCTCAAGCACAGGCTATCTTTTCAGCCTTTGCCCTTCCTGCTCTATGGCGGAGTGTATGGCAAGATAAGTTCTCAGGCTTATGGAAGCTGTGGTATGTAGACAAGGTGCTCTAAACTGTGCCAACAGTGCCTGGAGATCAGTTCACTCTCAAATGGAGGGCATTCCTCCACCAGATGGTGGTAAACCCCAACTCCGTGATACCCAGAGAAGTGGTGTTATCGCTGGTAGAGAGACACTCGAGCTTATTTGGGCAAAGTTTCAAACTTGGGAGGCGGGTGAACAGAAAGGTAAAGGGTAAAAGACCAAGAACAGAAAGGTAAAGGGTAAAAGACCAAGAACAGAAAGGTAAAAGACCAAGAACAGAAAGGTAAAGGGTAAAAGACCAAGAACAGAAAGGTAAAAGACCAAGAACAGAAAGGTAAAAGACCAAGGTCTGGGTATATATGGGATGCATGAAGAGCGGTGAGGGTGACCCCTGATGACAAAGCTCTAGGTACTCGCCAACAGACTCCCTAACCTTAGACTTTGGAAGGATCATCTTGAGAGAGACAGGCTCATGCACAAAGAACAGTAGACAGTCTTGCAGGAGAGTCTTGAAGGAAGAAATCTGGTTGCTGGACAGCATGGTGATCAGCTAGATCTGCTATGCAGGCATATAACACACTGTCCTGAGGAGCCCGTTCGAGTCCTACTTATATCCGTCCAGCCAGGGCGAATACAGGAAGGAGAGCAATGGAGGAGAGAAAGCTTGTTTCCTCGCTGCATAAGTGGGATGCACGTTTGATACCCTCGGCTGGAAGACTACTCCGAGGGGCAGAATGCAACCAGATCACTAAACCAGGAGTGTATGCAACATGGGGTGCTTGTGTCCAGGCTGCAGCATATCTCGCTGGCCCACTTGAAGGTGACAGAGCTGACAATGCGGGAGTCTGGTGATGGCGTGGCTTAGCATGGGGGGAGGAGGAGTGGAGTACAACTGAGGCAGAGATACGAGAAGTGCCAAGGACGTCACCCACAGTGCATCATGCAAAACATGTTCCCAAAACGCAAGCAAAATCGTTCTGCTACTGCTGATCCTGTAATGCGTCTAACTCTGACTCGTGGTCAAGGGGAATAAACTGAGAAATAGGTCGAGGTGTAAAGTCGGGTTCTGCAGACAGGAGTGTGTCCTCACTTGTAGCTTCGACGTTTACCTTTGAGTTAATTAATCTTTGTAAAGGACGACGTTCTCTGCGCCAGTTACGGCATACGATACCACCCTTCTTACTGTGCATTTGACCAGCCTTCTGACCTTTCCGCAGATGTGCAGTCCTGGGGTTGTGTCTTATTCAGTCACACCCAAGGTACTGACGTATAGATATGCAGTCAGGTATTAGGATACCACAGAGAGTAGATGAGGGAGCACCGGAAACCTCAGGAGAAGCTGCGTGTCTTTTCAGACTTCAAAGTTTATGCAAGCTTCGTCTCCTGCGGAGTTTGGCACGTCACACGACTAGTCCTCAGCAGGGTTTTCTATTGCACGTAATAAGTTTCACTGACAGAAATATTAATAAAATAAATGAGCAAGGAACTAATAGCAAAATTATGGCAGTTAACTATTTCAGTTTACATAATATTTACTACTATGTTTTTTGGAAGTGGGAAATCCGGGTAAAATTATACAGGTTAGCTAAGAATTAATTTAATTATGTAAATTAATTCAGGCAAAGGTGAGCTTGGTAAAAGAATAAAGTAAAATTACTCTGACTTCAAATGGTATGCTAATCTATGCTCTTTACAGTGTGACCTCTCCAAAGGAATTTGTCCAGAAGGGAAATCGTCACGACGACCTGCTACCGCAGAGTCAAGGGAGTGACTGGTGTAAAGGGGTGCATACAAACTTTCGTATTAAATTACAAGGTGGAAAATTCTAAATTTCTATAACATACAATTTACTGAATATTCCTGATACTAGAGTTCCCTGCTAAATTTACCAAATTTTTTGCCATCGTCAATTTCTTATGGCTGGACTGTTTCACTACACAATTTTGACAGTTTTGCAGATGATGGGCGAGTCCATATTTGAATACATGCTGTAGAAGATGAAAGTCTAACGATATCTTCAGTTTGTGGTTGGGAAAGGGGTCTCACGCAGGGACGATATTAGTGGGGCGTGCACACACACACACAAACACACTGTGGCAGAGGTGCGATACCTGGGAGTGTGCCAGCACATTCCTCCACTTCCTGGTCCCAGCATGCTCAGCCGACATGGATGCATGCTCCGGCTGGGAGCACATCAACACTCTCTGAACCGACACTAACTCTCCTACACTTAAGCACAATACCTCTAATTAACTCACCTGCAGTCCTGCCATCCACGCTGCCTTTGGGTCACAACAACAACAACAACAACACTTAGTTTCAACTTACACCAACACCATCACTTAACATTACATGTGAAAATATGGTGGTCAATAGGCTGCTACACTACTATAAATTATTTTCGATTTGAAAATGACACAAGTGCAAGTACTCATGTGTTGGCACTTACTTAAGGATAGAAACATACACAAGTGGTTAGACAACATATCGGTAGCTTAAAAAAGGGGGTTCCAGGCCAACTGGCTACTGGCTGAGGACTGGAGGACTTGGCCGCCATCTCGGATTTTCTGAAATGTGCGATTTCCTGCAAAAAACACAATTTTCCACAAAAAAGTGCAAGGCAGCCATATTGGCACTGACTATAAAAATGGCGGCTAGCACTTACTAGCAAGATGGTGGCCCTGCTGAATGTTCAAACATATACTAGTTCAAACATATACAAGTACTTCCTGCTCTATTATTCCAATTATTTACTAGCAAGATGGCGCCCGAGTCCTTTCAACAGAAGCCAGGCCCCTGCAGAGTCCACAAACAACAAAGCCAGGTGTCTGCAGAGTGGCTCTAGGCTGTGGACTAACTAGCAAGATGGCGACCGGCACAAGTACCTGATGCCCCACTGACTTTCAAAATGGCACCCAAGTACTCACATTGAAGGCAGGCACCCTTAAAAATGGCACCTGAGTCCACACACCGAAGCCACGCCCCCCTGCTGTTTGTTACAGTGGCTCCTGGCTGAGGACTGCCATAATGGCACTGACCAGCAAGCTGGTGCCTGGGTCCCACCCCAATGACTTTCAAAATGGCATCCGAGTCCACACAATAAAGTCATGTGCCAGCAATCTAGCCCCCTGACATATGTTCCAGTGGCTCCCGGCTGAGGACCTCCCACCACCATTAGGCAGTCCAAGATGGCAGCCGAGTTCTTCAGTCTTAAGCCAGGAGCCAGTTGGCCTGGAGCCTCATTTGTTAAGCTACTCACATGAA
The DNA here is from genome assembly GCA_029891345.1 of Dryococelus australis. NCBI lineage: Eukaryota > Metazoa > Arthropoda > Insecta > Phasmatodea > Phasmatidae > Dryococelus > Dryococelus australis. The sequence continues at coordinate 75,431,123 of CM057007.1, read as the reverse complement.
AATGTGTTGTCCAACTATATGTATTGCCTTAGTATCAACACATAAGTGCTTGAGATTTCTTTTTTACTTTTATGAACATTACATCTAAACAAATTCTATCTTAAAATACAATACATTATTATTTAGCCATGTGCGTATAATATACTTTTAAGTTTGTATATGTACCTTTCAACATTTTGATTTAATAGTCAATATGCCTCTCAGTTTTTAATAAATATTTTCCAAATATGAAATGCTGGTGTGCTAAAGCATAGACCACAGATTTTTAAATTTTAAAATAAAATTTTTTCTACAAAGTTTACAACAGGAACCAAAAGTGTGGATTGTCAAAATAAATATTACTAAGATGACTGCAATAGTTTATACTGTACTCTGGTGACCCAGAGGCAATAGCCTGGTCCCAACAGCCCCAAAAAATTGGCAGCAGGTGGAAACAACCCAGTACCAGTGAATGTGGTAGATATAAGTTGGTGCCCATAGCAGAGTAGAGGAAGATGACAATACAAGCGGTCAGCATATAGGGTTGTTTGTGTGTACATATTTTCAGGTAGTGTGAGGAGTAATCGACATGACAGCAGCCATAGGACCAGCAGGTGGGCATAGACATGATGTCATGGGCTGATCCCACCCCTCACATCTGAGACTCAAGCAAACTTAATCTGTAAACAAAACATTATTACTATTTCGCAGTAAAGACTCTGTATGCCATAGTTAATTCAAATTTCCTTGTGTAAGTCTGTAATGGTCAGGACACTCGGAAACATCCTCCTGGCCATCGTTGTCAACCTAGAGGTGGCTATGGAGAAGGCATGACATGCATGCAGGGGAAACTTTTGCTCTTAATTTACTGCATTAGATTTTCAGTCATCATAATTTATACCAGAAAATTTTGTGGGATTAATGTTGTAGTGTTGATTATTTACTCCAAGGCATGCTCACGTGGCCAAAAAATGTGTAGACATACAGAACTGTAACATCACGGGGTTTACACGACTGGAAATAGGTGGCAGTTCATGTGACACCAAGAACTTGTTCAGGTGAGGCGTGGGGTGGATTCCCAACGTCCATGTAGGTCTGCACCCTGGCGGTTGGAGTAGGATGTAGAGGGATGGCAGCTGAGCATATTTCGGCCCCTGTGTCTAAGTAGAAGTTGTCAGTGGTTGAGCGTGTTTTGGCCCTGGTTACACTGACAGGAGGTTTTGAGGTGCATCCTACTACTGCTGAGCATATTTCGGCCCATAGGCTAGGAGGATAGGTTAAAGTTAGTGACATTGACCATATTTCAGCCTCTGGTTGGTTGGAGGACGAGTGAGTGCGGAGAGCAGTTGGATGCTATGTTCCACCTCAGGGATGGTTCACCGATGCACTCTCTGCTCTGCCCTACAGCGACCCCATTATATACCTGCCCGGTTAGGGGTGGCGGCTGATGTCACAAAACGGTGGCTGCCCAAGTGAAGGGGTGGTGTGTGACCCCTCTTATGGCCGAAACAAAAGCCCACTGGACACTGCTCTCAACATTATCAAATAAATTTTCAGTGCACAAAATAATTCCACGTCAAAAAATTACAAGTACCTTACAGAATTATTTAATTACAAATTTCAACATATCAATTATATTTTTATGTTATTTAAAAACACTTAATACTTCAGTACTGACATTGTTATCAATTAGGGTCAGTTGTTTTATAGCTACCTAGTTGATTGTTCTCGTTATTTCTGACAGGACCTTTTCACCTGTCTTTAACTTTAACTTCTGCAGGTTACATAGCAACCAAGGTTAAGTGCAGGAGATAGTGCAAGTCACTGGGTTTTATTCTGGACAGAATCAAACACATTTCCTTGTCTAACTTTGGAGTACTCATTCTAGGATTAGGGTAAAACTGTACCCCCTTCAATCCTAGAAAACACCATCCCTCACGGGAGAGGTAGGTGACCGTGGCTTTGAACTGATTTCCGACTCAAATAGCGTAGGACTGCAGGATGTCCTCTAAAAATGACCGCACATACATCGCCAGACACCATTCACTCATAGGTCATCCATACTGTGGACAGGGTACTGATGAGTACCTGGTGCGTAGTACGGTAGAGCCTCCTACTAGCAAGACTACGCGACAAAGTGGTTGAGCCACCCACGTCAGCTAACCCACTCCTTCCAGAGCATATAGACCTGCCAGAAGGAGTGCCAGGCCTGGCGAAGTGTGAACTAAGTGCCTCTGGGTACTCATCTAGCTACAGAAACCGTTGCCTGCCCCTGCTTTGCAGAAGTGGATGTCAGAACCTTCCGTTAATGCAGTTCACACATAGAAAGGGTATAAAGTGGAATGACTGGAGGACAGATACTGACCCTGAAGTTGACAAGTTACTAAGCAACCAAACCCAGTCAGCCTTCAGCTGTTTAAACACCCAGTGAGCGAGCTCCAGTCGCCCATCAACTACTGAGACCTTGCCTCACAATTTACACAGCTAACCTCTTTGAGTCACTCTGCAAGACCATTGGAACAACACATCCAGAGTGGTCGTCAACCTATGACAAGGCCTGCCAGTAACCTTGGGAGTGACAGCAACAACCGCTTCTAGCCTGTGGCATCCAGTCGCCCATCCAAGCGCACTAGCTGCCAATACACCAGAGGACCAGCAAGAAGTCAACCCTACCACCTGCAGCCCTAGGAAGAGGCATAGTCTTGCGGTAACAGCTTTCAGCTGCAAGTTGACAATGGGTAAGGCCCAAATAAGGTAAGCCAGCACCTGCTCCTGAATGTTGTAGTCAAGGTAGGTATGGCTTTAGGCGGGACGAATTTGGTCGATGCCGGAACGGATGTTCCACAGACAAGATTCTTTACACCAGAATATGAGATTGTCCCAGCATAGACGCACTTCAGTTCCGGTCAGAAGTCCGTTGACAACCAGATGATACGTGGTATAGATGCTTACACATGGTGGAAAGTCAGTTACTAGAACTGGGGCAGGCGCGACTGCTTGTGGTCTCAGTTCCGTGGCATGGTCCCGTTCCATCTGTCTATCATGCGTAGGATGGGTAATGCTATCCTTGGCCTGAAAGTGGGGTGAGTCAGGTGTTGTTACCTGCGTTTTCCACCACTCCTCTCGTGAGGCATATGGTAACAGTTCTCTAGCATACGTAGTGCACCTTAGACAGAAAGAATAACAGTGTAACAGTGACTTGCCGGCTCGAGCTCAATGAGTCCCCACTGATCCCCCACTGTAGAGCGGGCTGATCAGGGACATGGAGCCGTGTGGACCTCCAAGCCTCTACTGGTTGTGCGTTCGCACTAGGATGCCCGGCAAAACTACAGGCCACAATCACCGTGCACTAACTAGTGCGGATGGTGAGAAGCAACCTGAGTCTGTCGTGCCTCCTGGTGTGAAGGTGTTTCTAGTGGTTGTGGCATCACTGTTTCTACCCCACGTGCTGACGTGTTGCTGGGAAGAAACACGTAGCCGTCTAATATGTATGTCTTAATTCGGTTTAGTAAAATTCCCGGTTTCTGTCAATAGTGCACAGTGCAGTCTACCTTCAACTGTCGATACAAATAAATACCCTGGAAAAAAAGCAGAAAGGTAGAGAGCAATGTGTGTGTATTGCAAATTCAACAAACACGTGACCTGTGTTACCTCCTACCAAGTCGAGGATAGCTGAAGGTAACTGCGTGGTTCCAGGTGTAGGTGACCTGGTTCTAAGTAAAAGGGAAAAGCTGGTTCTAGACGAATATATATGAGTTAAAGTTAAACTGCTAATAAAAGGTGTCTAGACGAGACAAAGTGAAGTTAAAAGAAAATGCTTGTGTCCGTATGTCGTCGGGTTGACTGGTCGTTGACGTACGTAGTAAGTAGTCGCGGGGGCGTACTTGTAAGGTAACAAACTTCTCCGAAGATCCCGAGCACTAGTAGTGCTGTGGGAGGTTACTAGGGATGCGAAAGAATGACTGCAGAGGTCGGCAGTGTCCGAACTTATATAGTGAAGGCTTGTAGGCTGCCGGTGCGGAATACAGGGGAGGCATGACGTCTTCTGGCCCTGGGTGGCATGAGAATCCTCCTGTCAGCGATTCTGCTTCGTTCCTCGTCGGAGCCGCTCAGCCTTGCCCGAGGTCTAGGCAGCTTGTAGGCTTCAAGCAGGGGGAAGGGGGGTCGGCGTGCATGCCAGGTTGTGTATATCTTCCAGGTGAGAAGGAATGCGTGTAAGTTCCTGTTGCCTCTAGGGTAGGCAACATGTTGCTCACATCTGTAGAGATGGAAGAGGTGTTCTAGGCGATGAGTCGTAATAGTATTAGATTTGATGTAGAAGCGGCATGCGTCACAGTTAAGGCCAAGCACCTGATAATGCAAACTCTACCTCACTAGGACTTGCACAGAACCAGTGTCTCTGACCTGACTCCTAGTGAAACCCTTGTTCGCATGTAACAAACACCACCTTCAAACCTGTCCTCAAGCATCAAAACTGACACCATCTCTTAGAGAGGACATAGAATTAACATCTAACTACCCCTGGCAGATAGGAAGCGATGTTCCTTTAATGAGGTAAAACTGCTCTGCTTTACCATACTTTCTCAGGGGCACTGGACGGACTGGTAACTACTATGATGTAAGGCCGGTGGTGAAGTAGGTATAATAGTGGGCCTGGTGGGGACCCTCACAGGAACAAATTCACCCACTGTTGGGCAGGTTGGGTGACTGACAGGAGTCTCGCGGGCTGTGGAACGGCCGCGAGATGCTTTGGAGGTGTATGTGGTAATGACTATAGTCTCCAGGGGACTGTGAAGCAGCCTTCCCTATACCCAGATGGTGCTGCAGGTGCTGACAGTGCTTCACTCTATGAGGTGGCAGGAGCATGTGCTATCTGCCTCAGAAATGTAGCCTCTTCCCTCTCATTGCCATATACACTCAGGGTGTTATACCCTTGCTCCGCAGCATTGCCTGGCTTGGAGAGCAAGGAACATAGCAACCTTATTTTGTCTAGCCTGGTGCCGAGGTGTGGGGGTAGGTGCGATGCAAACCACTGTAAAAATGCAGTTTTGTTACATTATTGAGGTAAGCAAACAAAAGCAAGATAAAATACAAATTATTTTTTACTGGATTTAGTGGGTCATCAACAGGATCAGGCAAAGCTGTTGCTTCACGTCAATAAGCAGTTTTGAACAGTGTAGAGGTAGGATAGTTGGTATGGTCCTTCCAGGTATTAAGCAATAATCTCTTGTGCTGGTGCTTTAGAGGGAGCCTTGCTTGGGCTCTTACCAGAGGGGCAGCATCTTTGGTGGCATAACCGCAGGAATGTACGCCTCTTGATATGGTATTCATATCCTATAATGGCTCGGTAAGCGACTCCCCATTCCTCCTGAGGGATAGTTAAGCGAGTGACTTGACTGCTATGTAACTCAACATCCCTCTACAAATCATAGAGTTCTCTATTAAGAATACTTTGGTTGGGTGAGCGGCGTACCTAGCTCAGAGTCTAATAAGCCCCACAGCAAACTTGAGTGTGTCTCCCCTTGAGGATTCTCTCTCCACTTGCATGGTGGTACCCAGGAGAGTGGCACAACCTGCCAGTAACCAGTACACCAAACTCTGAAAAGTGAGTACGTGGAAACATGCAGTAGGTAAATTGGAAGTGGGGAGTGTGAATTGAAGACAAATGAAAACTACTCAAAAAGTATGTTGAGATGGATATTTATCACACCTAGTTAGCAACATAACATATATGTATCCCTGACCTGTGCCTAGGGATGTTGCGATACTACTGATATGATACTGGTATAGATACTTTCCTTTCGATACCGGGTATTTTGGAATCAATACCTTTAATATGACACTTTACCAATATCATATAACTAAATGATTCGATACAGATACTTTTTTTTCAGAATTTCTTCTAGCTGTTAATTTTGAACCCTTTCAATTAAAGTAGGATTGGCCCATACCACGACCATCGGCATCGGTGGCAGCTGAACATTATTTGCCGATTATTATTCACCAATTAGTAGCACTAATTTATTTAACACCACAGTAAATAAACCAGCATACTAAATCTCATAAAACATTAATTTACTGCATGCATCAATTGGATATTCTGACAGAAACCCAAAATATATTCAGAACAATAGTTTTTTGAAAATTTGTTCCAGGTGTTTACATTTTACCGTATTTCCTGCTAAAGATTGTTTGCATCATTCATTTTTGGACACTAAGTGAATGCAAAACACAGATAATTGATAACTGGTGCTATTGACAGTATTGATTACATCAAGCAAGAGTTTCTTTCTTCTAATTTCTACTTACGTATTTACTACATTAGTAGATTGGGGACGAGAACACAACCTGTATTCTTATTCTTCTTATGCATTACTGCATTCGTAAGTTGGCAACAGTGAATATGAATGGTACACTCTGACACTGTATTCAACTATGTATGGAGGTGTTAATGGCAAGTTAAAGGTTATAACCGTGGCAGTAATTTGACGGACGTAGTTGTTATTGGATACTGTTGGCTGCAGTTTTAGATAGAATGATAAAGGTCCAAATAAGACTTGGCAAGTAATAATTGGCAAAAATTGTCAGAAATAAATCAGCTGTCATTTTAAGCAAGGGATTGAGTATGGCACAACCAACAAAAGAACACAAGGCGAAAATATAAGTATAAATAAAAATAACATTTCGCTCAATTTCAAGTGAATTGATTTCAATAATTTCAATTGGTTCTTTTTAATGACATCTTTAAGCTGTTAGTTTAAAGAAACATGTAGTTTGAGGTTATATATATATATATATATATATATATATATATATATATATATATATATATATATATATATATATATAAAATTTCTCAGGTCTAAAATACAATTCTGCATCAGATTGCCTGAAGTTTTGAAGGTTTTCTTTAATGAACTTATTTTGTTATGAATACTGTATTGTCTGGTTACAGTTTTTGCTCGACTGTTAAGTCTCTTATTTGCTTAGTTAAACTGTTTATCTTATCATTTATTATTAAAATTAGTGTTGTATATCATTTATATGCTGCAGACACCTAATACAAAGAGCTAAAAGTGTTCACAAAACTGAAGATTTATATTTAAATAATAAAAATGTATTTTCAAATATTGAGAATTGGGAATTATGGTTGTGCTCATCAAAACCGGTATCTGCATCACTATATTTGGCGGCATCAGCAAATGAGAATCTGTATCGTTGGTATTGGCCCATCCCTAAATTAAAGTGCCCCAAAAATATAAAAATGTGTTTTCCATCAAAAAATAATAATTTGAAAAGCAGCACACATCAGTATTTTACTTGTTCTGTAATTAAAAATGATGCACAAATATATCTACTAGCTAACATCTTGCCTATTCAAAACACTTTCCAAAAGTTTATCTGCAAAAAGACATCATATTTATATCTTTATTGTGATAAAGAGCCTTGTCTCGAAAAAGAATAAGTGCTGCATTCTGTATTTTTTTCAAAAAAAAAAAAAAAAAACCCACACCCTGTATAGACCTCGAAATATGACAGCAATCAAGGTACTGGATTATTAAAAATATAAATAAATGTGTATAAATATAAAAATATTTTATGAAGCATAGAAGACTAACACAATAAATTAATTTTTTTTGACTGGTACTGATATGATACCAGTATTGATACTTTCCTTGCGATACCAGTATCGAAATGAGTATCAATACCATTCTTTTGATCCCAGTATCGATACTTTCATGGTATCGCAACATCCCTACCTGTGTTCTTTCACAAACCAACATCACTCCTGAAGGTGGAATCAAACACCACATAACCCAAGTTACAGTGGTTGTGACAATTATGTGTAACAAAATAATTTGAACAGTGGGATTATATTTGTGTCATTCAAGTTGTAGATCACTTCCAATCACTACATGCAGTCAAACTGCAAACGTCCTGATTTTACATGGTCATCCACATATGACTTCAGACTCGCAGCACCTGCCTATAGGGCCCAAAAATTGTATTGCAGTATGTCTGAAATACATACTTATTTTAAAAGGAAACTATGGAAAATATTTGATATTTGAATTATTAGACAAAGAATAAGTAAGAACAGGCAGCTTCGCAATGAATAGAATTTCAACATAAATTGTACAATATAAAAAAAAAATAGTTTCAAAATTTTGGTGATAGCTACCTTACACTGCTGTGTGCAACAATCGTACTAGAGCTGGGACATTCAGTAAATTATCTCAATACCAATCAATACTTGGCTACATCAAAAGTGTTATATATAAAATCAAACTTTTCAGTAACTTTATTTCATGTTGAAAACACTAGTATATTTTATGGTATAAATTAACTAATAAATGTAGAGTTGATTAGAACGAAACCATTTTTGGCAAGAATTTTGCCACTTTTTGACTAATTACAGTACTAACTTGTTTTACTGAAATTTAAGATACACAGAAAAGGGTAACAAACTTGAAATACAAAATGAAAAATGTTAATTTTATTAAGTTATAGAGTATAAAAGTATAGATCTTTCACCACTGAAACTATATTAAGTTATTTTGAGCCAAAATTTGAATGGGCTACTGCCCCGAGCGTTATAATGGACTTTAAACACATTAAATGTTAAGCACCAACACCTGAGTCCCATAGATTAGTTCTAGAGAAGAAGAAGATGAAGAAGAAGGTGGAGGGGGACCGAAGGGAGAGCGGGAGGGAGAGGGAGAGAGAGGGAGAGAGAGAGGAGAGAGAGAGGGAAAACGGACATTGTCTTGCATGAGACAATGTATAATTTACTATATGCAACAATTTCACTGTCAGTACACCAAACCTTTACAATGCAAATATCTCCACACGGTCGGGTACCATAATTTTTCCCCGCCAAGGAATAATTAAAAAAAAAATCATAAATCCACATAATATGCAAACTGTTACAATTTGTTGGTATCACCAGCTATAGAACTGAAATTCATCCCTGAACTCATTCAACCTGATTATGATGAGAGTAATATGATGCTATGAATGAATACCACACCAAACATAATAAATTAAATACTATGAAATTAATTTTCTGTGAAATAAATAAATTATGAAAGTGAAATAAAATTGCAATAATTGTGGAATACAGAAAGAACAGGAACGTAACATAAATGTAGTAAAATAGAAGTTACACACTTGCATCTGAGAGTATATTTTAGTGTGTGTGGTTTGCAGTTACTTTTGAGTTTGTTTCTTTCTGCCTGTTCACAAGAGTGCTTTGTTTTATGAACTGCTACATAACAACTGCCTGGCTAGAGCCTGGCTCAAGTCCTGCTGAGGACGCAGGTCAGAGAGTAAAGTAGTTGCTACCTGGTTGCGGACAGTTCCCAGGGACGGCGGGTCGTTCCAGCCGGCCGGGGTGTTGGCAGCTACTGGAGTCTGGAACTGCTGCTGGAGAGGCACACTCTGAGCTGGCATGTCTGCTGCACACACACATGCCTTCCAGGCTCACTAATCTGTCCACCACCACTTGACAAGTATTCACCACAAGTTACAGAGCACTAAGGACAAGCATGAAGGGCAAATACAGTCAAACTGCATTTTTATACTTTTCAAGTGACCAAGGAACTGAAGTTGCCAAGTACAGGAAGTTGTAAAATCAGGGAGGAAGCAGCAAGAGAAAGGGATGCTGTTTAGATATGTCAATTTGTGGACATATGTTGACGCATAACCCATTTCCGCATCTTTGATGCGCACTCTAAATTTGACTTTGCCCCATCTTGGGTGCAATGTTCAACCATTTGCGCAAGTTACTCCAAAGCAGTACTGAAGAGGCTGGGCATGGGCCTACAGGATACACCAGTACAATGTTGGGTGCAATCACAGACACGCCAGTGGCAGTTGGTACTGTTCACCAAGACACGTCACATAAAAACCCCCTGATGTCAGATTGTATTGCCTGACTGAGCCACCGCTCTCTCCAACCAAGGCCACAAAGTTCCACAGGGAATCGAGAAAGGGCAGCACCCAATCTACTTGCACCCTACGACCGAGATAAGGGACGATAACGCAGCATCAGCACCTTTGAATTTTGGACTCCTGTGACCAAGGCTATCACCACCCCCTCGCACCCCCGGCAAAAGAAAACCCTGTACGAAATTAGTATAAAAGCGCTGGTGCGACCAGTAAAAGACAATTTTTGCTCCTCTAAAGCTCTCATAAAGGGCCGGAGGAAGCCATTGGTGGGTTTGCACACTTGGCTGGTACGTCCGCAGATTCCATCGCTTTTCTTGGGCCGGAATATCTACCTCCAGAAACCACTTCTACAGCAGCTGCAGACCCTCTGCTTCTGGGAGATTGGACCATTTCAATGGCTCCTGAAGACTTCTGCTCCGTCCTTACCATTCCCTGGTATCGACCCCAGAATCCAGTAATCCAGCGGCCCCTCAGGGCCGCTCTGCCCACCAGATGGTGAACGGCATTGTTGCCACTACCTCTCGGTAGTCATCCCCTTTTGCTGTTCCTTCAGAACAGCAGTTGGATTAGTTAGAAGCAAGCTGTAAATTACTTATTCTAGCAGTCTTTCTCACCTAATTCCTAATCAGATTAGAACCAGGTCACCTTCACCTGGAATCGCACACATTAAGAACTTCTGTGTCAAGCAAGTTAGCCTAGGACAGACCTGCCATTTTAATGGATTTGATCCATTTTAACAGATTTTTAACTCTAGGAAAATCTCCTTGAAAGAAAAGATTTTCTTTTTAGGTAATATTGAGACCCAATATTTTCATTAAATCAGAGGATGATAGTGTGGCAATGTTGGAATAAGAGGAGCTCAACTGCTGCCATTTTGAGTCAGCAGTTTCCGTTCTTATTCCAAGTACTAAACTGACAGATTGTTACTCCAGAGCAAAGGGAGGAAGGGATATGCCTCCCTGCTGTGAGATAATCATCTATGGGAAGGCAAGAGTGGGGAAGAGAGAGAAATGCCCTCCCACACTACTGTGTTCCACTGTGACAGGCATTTTAAGAGATAATCATCAACAACTTGTATTGCGGGCCGGTCGCCGAATTACCAGCTTTGCAGGTTGTTATATCAGTATTTAAAATATTTTAAAAGCAATGATTCTGACATTCATAACCCATGAATTGTCAGTGCTTCAATTTTACTATCAGTAAAATAAGAGAGTGCTGAATTTAAAATCTATACAAATTAATAATTTTTAATTTTCTGAATATGAACAAAGTTGAATTACGTTTAGAAATGTGATACACAACATTGTAGAATTAATATTCTTTATTTTATATCCTTAACAGTTGGTGGAAGTCATTTTGCCTCCATTTAGCACCAATGTTAATTTTTACTTGGCAATTGCAAGAGAACTATAAGATCTTTTGAAACACAGTTTTCAGGAAACACAAATGGAACTTAAAACCTTAAGAATAGTATTCTTAAAAATTTTTTATATTAATTTTTGCCACTTAAAACACACAGTTTTTTCTGCACAGACATGTTATATGAGAAAAAGTGTGTTTCCCATCAAAAACTAGTTCATGTTTTTATACAGCTGGGCAATTCATTTTGTTTATGATTGAATACTGCATTCACCATTGGTTTAATGTTAATACATTTTTAATAAACTAAAATGAATTTCTTTTAATGTATAATACTGCAAAGTATGTTTTGGACACAGCCGTGTTTTAAACTACAGAGTATTTCACATTGTCTCGAACTAATAGTCTCGCATGACAGCTTGACAAGTTGTGGCGAGCGACCAGAGAAGCCTGTGAAGAGTATTTGCAGTTCAGGCGTGGAAATCATTAGTATCACCTCATTTCAAGTGTTGGCACTGTAATGTTAAGAAAATTGATGAAAAATGGAGTGTAGATACAGTACGACGGGAAGTGGGAAGCGTAGTGCTCAGCCAAAGAAAAGGAAGCTGAAACATTTGCAAGAATACTACGACAGAAAAAGGTAGCACTACGTTTAGTAAGTAATTTAGTTTGAAGTCTTTTTATGACTTTAATACATGTGCCAAAACTTACAATAGGTACTTTTTTTCGTTGATTCTAATTTTCAGGCCCCGGACACATTCTTTATCTTGGGAAACTTATGATTATGATTAGTTTATTTCATTAACAGAATGAAAGTACTTTTATTATTATTTATAGTTTCTAAAGAATATGTTTTATTACTATACACAGAAATGTGTTTCGGCTATGTTCGCTCAGTTCGTGGTAACATCTTTTAAACTTCTGGACAAAGGTGTGTATTCTTCTACATAATATTAGCTGAAATACTGAAACTCAGTCTTTCACACTAACCTTAATTAACATCTGTGAACGACACACACACATCAGTGGTCAGACCGAGATTCGAACTAGAAACCTTATGATCTGAAGGCTCCTGGCAATGAAGGTGGCATTCATTCGCTTAAGATGTTCATATTTCCTCACTGTTCTAATATCCATTAGAACATTTCTTGTACGCACATGCTGTCTGATACAGTTTCGACAAGAATTGTTATCCAACACTTATGCAGTATTTCAAAAATTATTAAAAAAATGTTTCACTTTTTATTAATTTAGACATTTATTTTAAAATCTAAAAATAGATTGAAATCACTGTGAACAGAGTATATATAGTCTCGCAAAAATGGTCTCTTATTTCTTTTAAATAGTTATGGAAAGTAATTTGTTTTGCAGTGGTGTTGTTTACGAACGTACAGTTTATCTCATGTAATGTTTCCAGTATTTGAGAGCAACTGTTGCCAATTTATTTACAGCACATCAGAATGGTGTATCTCTTTAAATAAGGAAACATCAGCTAATTGCCAAGTGAAGTAACTGTAGCATTTTTGGATAAAAAATTGTCTGCTCTCAGCGGTGGAAAAAATACACATAGTGTAAATAAAAAATAGTGAATTATTTTGGAATAAACATAAAATTATATTATGTTACACTGTGTAGTATTAGCTTTTTTAGCGTCGTATTTTTTTTTTCGAATTCGCTCACGTACATAATGGAATTTATCACAAATTCAACTGTTTATCTTCATCTTTATGTGGAAACAAATGTTCAGCCCAGTTGCTTGTGCAGGCGTTTATTTTTCGTATTTGCGTGTCCGATTTAGTGTTCCACGTCAGATTTGAAAATATTAAAAAAATTTTGTTACAATGCCGTTACTGAAAACCCTGTGTTTGATATTATAGTGTGTATAACCGCAGTTGCAACACATTAAAATACTCGGTCAAGGTTGTTTTCGCCCATTATAAGCACATCGCCATCGCTGGTATAACGTTCGGATTATTCCCCTGTTTTTACAGGATACTCTCACATGAATATTTTTCGCAAAACGTTTAATAAAATCATATTGGGGTGCAATTTTACCGAGTTTAGCAGCATAACTATTGTCATCTGGGTAGTGCAAAATCATTTAATAGTATTTCGCTCACAAGATTTGAATGGCTGTACTGAACATGGCATAACTGCACCAGAATACTAAAATTTCAATACCTAGCTGAATAAAGAAACTTTCATCTCATTTTATTTTCAGATTTAGTTAAAAAATAGATTTTACCCAGGTTTAGAAATGTTTACTTCCGCCTTCTACATTAAGCAAGACTATTGTATAGTCCCACATTCCTGCTCGTGCCAAACAAAAGGCTGGACAGAAATGCATGACACTATCACTGAGTGTCAATAACATTCATGAAATGTGCTACGTATATTATTAAGAAATCACATGGATGTTTGCTGAAAGCAAGAAACATATGGGTAGGCTACTTGTGTTAACTACAAACCACTGGACTAACAAAATAAATACATATAGTACGTACAAAAGTCAAAGGACTGCAGCAAAACATCGCCGGTATTAAAACACACTCAATCACAACTTCTTGAACTTGTTTTGTGTAGGCCTATGTAAATATCATAATAGTCAACATTAGGCTTTGTAATGTGGAACTGCACTGCACTGAGTTGTTATACATATGTCATCCAGGAACAAAACAGTGCACTAAAACCAATTTTAAAAAAATTGTTTTATAGCATCAGTTCCATAGAGTAACTTGAATGATGTTTATGTCCGGGTAGTTTGGCATCATTAACTTGAAAAGCTCTTTTTAGGCCTATGGTTAAAGATACACACCAGTAGTAAACACAAACACCCCATCATAAATTTAAAATAGGCTTACTGTAAATTATTCTAGTTCATGTATTTTGAGATTCCAGTGGAAAGCACATAGAGGCGGAAGGTTATGTAGTCAGTCTGTTTACTGAGTGCTATTTTGATAAGATCTGTCAAAACTGGAAAATCTAAGTTAGACAGATTACATCACTGTATTTGCTAATTATTTTTTAATAATGCTCTATGGCATAATCTGAGTAGACAAAATATTTTATCCACGATCAATTTACGATCATTGGAGAATGACTTGCTCTTACTTTCTCTATAAATAATTCCCAATAAATTCTACGGTTACAGACCACATCGCCGACCTCCTGCGCCGCAGTTGGTTGGTGTGTCGCCGGTCAGTGGTGCGGGAGGTTCTGGGTTTGAATCCCAGGTATGGCATGGGTGTTAGTCTAAGTCAGATAACCAGTTACTTTGAAAGTCGTCCCCTGATAAGTCTTAAGCCATAACACTGGGGGACGTTAAAAAGCCCAATCCAATAGACCACATCATCTTGTTTAATTTATCTTTAATCTTAACGCATGTCTCAAAGTATAGAAATCAAATAGGTACATCAACGAAATTTTACTGGTTACATTTTTGTAGTTACAATATGTCTTGTTTGGTGTTTGTCGTTTCTGATTGTTTCCCGTTGGATAAAATCAAGTTGACTCGTAGCGAGTTGTCCATTTTTAAATAATTTATTATATTCTGATAGCACACCAAAAAGTCCCGTATGCTACAGTACAGATATGTGAGTAGAATGCCTAATCTGTCATGTCTTAGTATACCATTTTTTCAGTAAATAAATCTATTATTTGCATCACTGTTTTATATAGCAGAAATATTGATAACATGATTGATGTTTCTGTTCGAGAATATTTATAATCAGATTATGAATAACTTTTGTGTTACAAAAAAAATATGGTAAATTACAAATTGTCAAAAATCAAGTTTTTCATTGATGAGAAAAAAATCCCTTTAGTTAATATAATATATGTCTATATTATCTTGATTTTCTCCAAGATCCCTCTGTACCACTCCCAAACTCCCCACCAATACAGAAAATTTATAACGCTGTTCATATACAAATAAGCCATTAAAATGTTTTTAGAATAAACTAAAATTATATATACAAAACAAATATTATATTAAAAGTAATATCTATACTAAAGTAATTAAAATTGAAAAAAACCTTCTTTTAACTATATATGGCATAACACTTTCCATAGTAAATTAGTACACATATAATATGTTTCAGAACAAATATCAAAGAATTTGAAAACCATTTTACTTGAGACTGCCAAACATCAAAACTGTGGCAGAAAGCTGGATCCAAGCACGTCTCTTAGCATTCTCAGGTATACGGGAACAGCAAAGAGACAAGCTGATGTTAACAGCGATAAGATGAAAACTTCCCTCCCATGCCCTTCGCTGGTGCTACACTAATCCTCGACAGCCGACGTGCAAAATGAGCATAACAACCACGATGTACCGCGTATCTTTCCGGTGAGAAAATCACGTATTTCAGATCAACTCCCTCTGACTCTTAAAACATAAATTGCTTAAGTTGCATTGCCATCAATTTAAAAATAAATTACTAAATATATTTTGAGTGCTGCTTCTCTGATTTTGAAGAATTAATGTGAAATTAATAAACAAAAGTATGTGTGAGTGGAGAAAAGAATTACCATGGTTTGTACATTCCAAATAAAAAACAATTCCATTAAATATGTAGGTAAACATCCTTCATATATACAGCAAAAGCGTGATATAAAGCGGCTGTTGGGGGACATAACTATATACCCATGTTATAGCTTTCCACGCTATTCTGGGAGTGACCCGAGTACAGTGCCAATAAAAAGCCGGTGTTCTAATGGGGCATGACACCTATCTGTCAAACACGGGGCACGGGGCAAGTGTTGTTATTTAAAGCCTTAACTTGTGAAACGTTTATCCCTTTGCTATCGGAACTTTATTTTTTTTTTATCTGCATCACTGGACTTGACAGCATCTGGGGGAGGGAAACAGAAAAAGAAAAACACGCGGAGATGGAGCCACTTACATTCAAGTAATAATGACTAAAAAATACCGCATTTTGCAGGCATAGGATGTAGTTATTCCACCAAGGGCGGTGTTCGCTGTAAGTTCTTTGTCACACAGGTTGGCCAAGGGGGTTCACTCCCCCCGCCCATCAGGCCTCCTGCTGGGCCAGATTGTGAGGAAGTGACAATGAGATACGAAACTCACGTCCAAATAAAACAAAACAAAGGTCGAAGCACACTTGTACTGCAGATGGGATCTATCGGTGCTCACGTGTTGTGAAGCATGTCGCTTGCGAGAATAATTATACAACTGTAAATGACACAGAAGGATAAATTTTGAGGCGTGCCTCAAATTTTGGAATTATTTTTTTCGAAAAGGGAAGACATACAGAATAGCTGCTATATACACATTAAGAAGCACGAATTTTGAGACGTGCCTCAAATTTCGGAATTGTATTTTTTTCGAAAATGAAAAGACATGTCCAATAGCTGCTATATACACATTATAACCAAAGTGTCAACAAAATAATTACAATGATTACGTAGAGCTATACCCCATACGTGATTAATTATACACCTATAAATGACACAGAATCACAAATTTTGAGGTGTGCCTCAAATTTCAGAATTTTTTTTTTTTTCGAAAATGGGAAGACATACAGAATAGATGCTACATACACGTTATAATCAAAGTGTCTACATAATAGTTATAATTATTACGTAGAGCTATACCATGTAGGAGATTAATTATAGGTCTGTAAAACACTTAGTCACTACCTTACCCAGAACCTGCAATGCGAGGGGCTCTCCCTCGCATTGCAAGCCAGTTTTGTACTGAATGCACAACAGAAGTCAGCATCTCTTTTACGATAGTTTTCCAGTGTATTTCAATTTACTTCAGGTAAACATTTTTGCACAGAATAACTGTAATTAAATGTGTTATGATATACAACACACACCATTTCATGTTAACTTGTAAGTGCCAGTAAATGCGTAACAGCAGGACACTTGCCAGTATGATATACGATTTGGAATATGGCCATGCCATCTCCCCATACTAATCCAACGCCCAGATAAGATGGAAAGGTTGCCACAGTACCATTTTTTTTGGCCTGTTCACAACCAAACGGCAGAACAGGTATAGTAGTTTCACAAAAAAAGGACCACTAGGAATTCTTCTGTCAAATCTTCGCACCACGTCAACGAAACTGAATATGGAAAAACATACAATACTGGCTGTAATGAATCAGTAAAATATATCACAGTACTGAAAGGAGGGAAAACATGCGCCCGCTCCCTCCGCCTCATCCATCAAAGTCCTCGACTCACGACCACCCGCAGACAGACCACAGGCTTACCTGACTGCACGCTTTCCACTTATTTATTAGTCAGGACGGGGGACGTAAATTGCCCCGCAGTATAACCGAATCAGCGGTATAACGGGCAGCGGTATTCCAGGCAATGGTATTCCAGGCAGCGGTATTCCGGGCTTCCACTGTACTTTTTTCTGTAATTGGCCAATTTTTTTTTAATCCAAGGATTTTAGAGGATTTGACAGAAAGATTCCATGATTTTACAGGATTTTCATATACGAGAACCAGGATTTCAGCTTCAGGGCTGGTGGCAGCCCTAATTGTCTGATTTTCTCTCAAGGAGCTACTGGAAATGAACTTTCTAAATGTTAAATTGACTTAGCATCCGAAGATTACATTTTTTTGGGAGAAGGGTAGTTCGTGTACACCCTCTGGGGTATACGATTCAGAAGATGTCTGTCAATTAAAACAAATTAATATTTCCTTTTAAAAATGTGTTATTTTTGCGATAACTGACTTTACACGTAAAATGCTATTTTAATTAAATTTTCAGGTTTTGGGGAACAAAATTAGTCAGAAACGATTTTGTAGGGAACTTCTCAGGCACTGTGAGGCCTCGCAAATTTGGGTATCTTCTGAATAAACTGACATCTTGGAAGGGCCTATTCAACACCTTTTGTCATCAAATAATGCGTAAGCACTGAGCTCGAGTGCAGCGTAACACATGACAGGCATAAGTGAATGGGAAAATCAGAGGATGTGGATTCGAATGAATAATTATTGAAGACTGCGAAGAAATAACTTTTAATCACCTTATTTATTCATCTGTGTCCCGAAAACACTTGTTTTCAAGTGAAATATCAGTAATTACTTCAACTACACATTTGCCACGCAAGCACGGTATCACCAACATAAGTATAGATTGTTGTAGGCATGCTACCTGGATTGCATAAGCTTCGGTTGACCTTGGTGATACTCATCAGAGCTTGTTTCCTCCCTTTACACGTATAGCGGCATGGGAGATAGTTGCCTAGCAACCAGCGTCGCCTTATTCGACCCTCTCTCTGTGTGCTGACCAGTTTAAAAGTGGAGGTGAACTGTTTCACTCCTCCCACTGTTGGGCTATTACCATACAAATGTGCCTCATAAAGAAAGCACATAATACTTAATTTTGAGAGTCACAGTTTAACTTCCCCAAGTGTGGCTGATGAAGATTTTTCCAATATTCTCATCACCCCACCGGAAGAGAAGAGATTAATTTTCCAATTATCTGCCTCATCAATATACTAAACTTTTATTACATATGTAATTGTGTATAAAACAAAATAACTACTGATGATAGAGAAGAAGGGGGTAATGATGTACACTCACCGGAAGGGTTGTAGATGTCAACGGGAGCCGGAGTGAACTGCTGTTGGGGGAAGGTAGTTGTTGGGCCTGCCCCGGGGAAGGCAGAGCCTCCGGAGTTAACCTGCACGGTTGGGTCCAACACATACTTGCCCCGCGCTGAGCCTCCAACTCCTGTTAAAACCACAACAACCCACACTACAGCATTTATGCTACTAGTCAAATTACATAATCAGGGAACTAGAGGCAATGGAAACACAATGGAAGGAAAAAAAAAAGAGTGATTGGTTTTCATTGTCGCCAACCTACGAGTGCAGTAAACACATAAGAAGAATAAGAATACAGGTTGCTTTCTCATTGTCGCCAACCTATGAATGCAGTAAAAACGTAAGAAGAAAATAAAACCATAAAAACTCTTGCAGGATGTAATTAATACTATCGATAGCCCCAGTTGTCATCTATCCTCATTGTTTTGCATTCACGTAGTGTCCAAAAACGAATGATGCACACTATCTTTGGTGAATGTACCAACAGGAAGTACGGTAAAATATAAACAACAGGAACAAATAATCGAAAAACAATTGTTCTGAATAAATTTTGGGATTCAGACAGAACATCAGATTGATGGATGCAGTAAATTAATGCTTTACGAGATGTAGCATGCCGGTTTACTGACATTGTGTTAAATAAATTAGTGTTACTAATCGGTGAATAATAATCAGAAAATTATGTTCAGATGCTGCAGATGCAGATGGTCATGATAGCGGCCAGTTTATCGGTATTGGCCCATTCCTAATTTTTTTTTCTATAGTACGTATTTGGCTATAGCGATAATTCGTTATAGTGACAATTTTTTGAGCCATTATCAGGTCTCGCTATATTGAAGTCTCACTGTATTTGTAGGAACTTTCACAGCTAGCTTTCAGTCCACTCTTCACATACAATTTGTGTTCAGTCGCAGGACACATCCTGGTCTAGATTTAAAATAAATGGCTGTCACAAGGGCCAGCGAGTTTACTTGGGGTACTTCACATTCTTCCTTCAGAGCTACTTCTCCACTACATCTTCCTCTCTTCTCCAAAACCAATAGTACGGTAGTAATGTGAGGAACTGAAGGATTTTATAGACGCTTGACCTATCAATCTATTACCACCTCTCAAATGAGTTGATGGCTAGCTGCAACATGTATAAGCATTATAATATACTTCCCTGTTTCACGAGGTCAGAGCCTGTAGTTGTTGCATGGCGGTAGCATTAGTCTTCCTGGCCATTCACTCCTAAGTTTCACATTTCGGAAACGTAATCCCAATGTGTTAGGGAATCATGATACATATAGCTATAATCCAGTGGGTTTTCTCAGAGTACTACTTACTTTTACATATTAACTCCGCTGTTGCTCCTTCTCCATTCCACATGACTGTCATGGGCGGAGACTTGTTAAGCACCCTACAACATCAGCTTCCAGGCATGAAACCCAGAGCCAGTAAAGAAGTGTTGTAACTTACCTGTGGGAGCTGGGGAGCTGCGCAGAGTGGTTGGGGCTGGGCTGAAGGATGTCTGGGGCATGCTGTATGACTGGGCCTGCCCATATCCCTGGGCAGGGACCTGAGTGCTGTATGGAGGGACTCCAGTGGGGAATGGCTGCGCCATGAGTGGTTGGGGCTGGAACGGCTGTGGCTGTGGCTGAAATGGCTGTTGCTGCACTGGAAATGATGGCTGCTGTGGGGGAGGAATAGGCTGTGAGGTCTTCACTGGAAACAGTTTGTTGTCTGGAGCACTATAGCCACCTGCCGAAGCATAGGGCTTCCCATAGCTGCCTTGGTCCACTGGTGCATTCTGTGCCTGAGGAACACCAATGTGTGTGAAGCTGTGGCATTACTAAATTCTGCAATGATATTGCCTATTTTAAAGTTGCTTCTGTTAAAAGTTACTATTTGAATGGACAACCTTGAAAACAAGACTACTCTTAACATCGTAACATTTCTATTTTTTTTTTTTTTTTGCTACAGTAAAATGAACTTCTCCAAACCTCCTTACATATTGCTAGGTCACATATTTTAACATGATTATCATCTTGACTCACACAAGTCTTTCATATCTGGCCACACATGTCATTACACTATATACAGTCAATTTTCATAGTTCACACCTATGTATTTTTATAATAATTTATAAAGTATATTCTGTACATTTTTTATAAGTTTTATGTGTGGATTAAAATGTAATGAAATTAGTAAAATAGGAAAAAAGACCATGATTTGATTTTAGTCAAGTGAAAATATCAAGCTTAAAATATTTTAGTATCGGAAAATAAGAAAAATTGGAATAAAAATTGTCTTATATTAAGATAAATATGGGTGTACTCCCTCGAAGTCCAGCACTAACAACAAGGTATAGTAAATCACAGTATAAAGCATTTTACTTTGAAGTAATTTTCACTTTGAAGTACGTCTTTCAAATCTCCGGCAGATGTAATATCATTATATACATGTTCCGTATTAATGTTTTTCAGTATGAAGTACAGCTGGGCCCCGATTTTACAAGGCCTCACGATTCCTGAGAATGGTCTCATAAAATCATGCTCTTGTAAAATCTTAACAGACCCATTTTAAACCTGCAAAAACTAAAAACATGCATTAAAAGTCTGTTTTTTTAATTACTTCAGTTCATAGATAATAATGTAGTGGAGAAATAATAACCAGTTTTTTAAATTTATTTATTTAAATATAGAGGTGTCTTCCAGATAAAAGTACATTCCAGAATGGTATATATAACCTCGCCTTGTCCCAAAATAATGTAAACACCAGGCATTAAACCAGTTTTAGCAAGTGTGAAGTCCATTTTCAATTTCTTCTTTCAGAAAAATAAGCAGTATTATTATAATAGCTATTTTTTTCAGTACTTAGATGTGTTTAGAAAAAAATGATAATCCAGAAGAACACATAAGACCACCTGTTGATGCCAAATAAGTTTACAACACACCACTGCAAAACTTTTAGCAGAAAACTACTTCAAAACTGTACTGAAAAATTATGGGGCATCATCCATGTTCTGTTAAGTGAATATAATGTGATGTTTTGAGACATTAAAGTACATAATGTTATTCTATATTTAATTAGTTGTGCTGAAATGTGACATAACGATAGTCCACAACTTTTTAACCTATAATCAAAGTGTGGTCCAAGTATTTTTCAGTCACGGGCCAGAAATTTAAATATTTTTCAGTTGCAGGCTAGAAATTTATCCTTAAGATACACCACATGCCAGTATAACAGTACAAGAGTTAACCATATTAGTATTATTAGAATTGTTTATACAGATATCTCATTTCTACACTATTAAAATGTAACATTATTGTCGATTAAATATTGGGTAGGAAAAGTATTAAAATAATGGGGAGTTGACAGAAAATGCAGGCATTTAGCAAAGTATATATATAGCTAATACTATCGCGGGCCAAACAAAATGGCTCCACGGGCCGCATTTGGCTCGCAGGCCGTAAGTTGGACCACACTGGCTTATCAGATCTAACACAACTAACCTCAATTAACCTAGCCTGACCTAACCTTGACGACTGCCCAGATATAACTTAGGACCGCATCAAGTCGTTTCTCTTTCGGTGTGGTGGATTACCAACGCCTTGCCCTTACTGGAGTATAGGAGTTGTTATGAGTCTCAAGCTTACGTTCACAGTTACTTGAGTTGCTGGATGCTACGTACCTCTGGCTTTATCCAAGGATTACGAGGTCTTAGTCTTAATATGAGGGGAGAACAGTCCTCGAGGAATGGCTGGCTCTAAGGGTTTCTGCATTCCCTTTAGGTTTAATCTCATTCAGCCAAGTATGTATTTTTTACACCTCAGAGTTGCATTAATTTAGCTGTAGACCACAGGCTGGGAGCACCTGGGACCTTGGTTGATTGTCAGAAGAGCCCAGCTTGATATCAAGAGGTTCGCTGTTTTGCTGCCATACAAGATAAGCAAGCTCCCTCTACTTCATATACTGTACACGAGCTGGAGCTCTTTGGGGCGTTGACTCTTGGGGTTTCTCGTCCTGCAGGGATCTCTTTGCTGCAATATAGAACTGTACATGTGTTTCCCTTCCGATGAAGATTAGGATCAGGTAGGCACCTTGTCGTATCAAAAGCCTCTGCACCCAGCAGCAAATAGCTGTGGAATGTACAGAGGTGGAAAGGTAAGATTAAAGTTTATCTTTTGCATGTCTATACCAGAGTCCCAGTTATTCACACCAATTATCAATGTTGAGACACGTCAGTTTTATCCATGTTTTGTGGTGGCCATGTTGGTGAGGTCAGGAGCAGTGCAACTGCGTCTGCCATACCTTGCGGTCAGGAATAGTTACGTCCATTTGTAAGGTACGGAAACTAAGGTGTTCGGGATATTGAAAAGACTACATCGACCGAGTGTGGACTACCCTTGACATAACCACCAGTTGTTTTGTGCAGATGTGCTATGAAAACAAATTTACGTATTTGTGATGAGACATTTTCTCTACATGCATCAGGTGTGCGACAACTTGTGAACATCACCTCCAGTGAAGTGAGTCAAAACATTTTGGTCCTCTGGCAGGATTCGTTGGACACGTATTTTGACAAACTACGGACTTGGAAATTTTGCTTGAATATAAAATTAACGTTTGTTACTGTCCTTTGTTTATGTTTGTAACAATAGCTGGCCAGGCATTTTGTTCGTGCAGTCGATTAACGAGCATTGATCAATCAATTTCTTCAAGATACTGAACCACTATGTAAAGTACTGCTGTGCTGTATGTTGTGTTGGTACACCTGTAGCTGTCAGTGTTATTGTTTATGTACGTAGAAACAATGTCGCTAAAAAATTGGAAGTGAGACTTCAGTTAACAGAATGAAGACTGAAGCGACTTCTTTCTCTAGCTAATGAAGTTGAAAGGGGCAGGATGCGAGTAGATTTGTTTAAAGCCCATTGAAGTTACTTGGCACAACTGAAAACAGATTTTAAAGACATTATTGTTCAATTAGCAGCTGTTAAATCACACCGAGCCAAGTCTTTAAACACAGATATGGAAAACTTTGTTGACTCAACCTATTATCGAATTTCAGAAGTTCACACCAAGAGTGTTGAGTCAACAAAAATTTATAAAGACAATGGGAGATAAAAATTTCACATAAAATATACATCTGTGAAGCTACCAAAATTGCAGCTACAGACATTCAGCAGACAAATGACACAGTGAACGAGTTTCTGCAAGAAATATAGTGTGTTAGTACATACCCCCAGTCAGTTTTCAGATTTTTAGAAGCAACACTAGCGCCGAGTGCTACAGCAAATAACGATCCAGGAACCCATGTGTGACGTCAGAGCTTCCAAACCCCCAGGCACAGGGATGATTCCCCAACACCCTTTCGAGAGCCGCAAAGCTGGAAAAATTAGTATATAAGGAGTTCCAGCATTGGTCTCAGGGCAGTCTGCTACACCTCTCATTGCTTCGAAGGCTGAGGGTGTTAGTCAAGGGCAGAGTCCCTCACCCGTGCTGGTGACTGCAGAAGAACAAGTGGCCATTGACGACTCCAGCGGCTCTGGAGGACCACCTCCATCCGGAAGCCTTCCACTTCTTCAGCCACCTCCAGCAGCCCCTGGAGGAAACCACCATTATCCAGAAGGTCTTCCACTTCTTCGGCCTCCAACAGCGGCTCCTGATGGCCATCATTAACTGCAAGAGGGTCCTGCTGACATCATCTGCTACCACTTCCTCAAACTCTTCCTACCTAGTTACCTTCCAGGTAATAGAAGGTCACAACATCCATTCTGGACAACCCACAAGGTCTTAGCCAAGCCACTTCTCCACCACACTTGGGTGAAGACCTCATTTGATTAAACAGTTAGGTCCCTTCAGGGCAATCCTCTTCAGTTAACTTAGGATTTCATATCTGGCTAATTAGTTTTCTTTTAAATTACTTTACATCATTGACCGCTCACACCAAACTACGTCTTTTACGTTTAACCCAGGTAGCATTCACCTGGTTTTAACGTAACAACTTCTGCTAAATTCAAAAGTTTCAGTATTGGTATTGTCTAAGATTTCAATTCAGGAGAGTGTGGACCCACTTGTAATATGAAATAAACATATTTATTTTATTGAATTAAACTTTCTGTGTTCTCTCTCACATAGTTTATGTACCCCTTCACCCTTAAGGATTTTTTCTGTTTTTCGAGCTTGCATCACTCTAACACCATTATGAGGCAAACCAAGATCTGCCGGCGAAATTCTGTGTATCTATCTGACAAATCTTCAGAAGTGCCCAAAGCATTAGGTACAACCTTCCATTCGTAGAATCAAGTGTGTCCGATAGCATCCTACACTGCCCCACCGGAGGATGGCCAGTCGGAGAGAGCTCTATCAGTTGTACATGACCCTTGGTGGAAAACCTCACCTAGGAATCAATGGCTGCTAACACGATTATCCTACGCTTGTAGTTCCATCCAGATCTGGAGAACGGCCGGACATGGAACGGCAAGTGGATGTTACAGTGCAAGACCTATGCTCCTAGAAGTACATGTTAGGGCTGCTATTTTCAACTGGCTTCACCTTAAGGTTATTTTTTTAAGTCAGCATTATGCTGTACCAGAGAAAGTGCGGTAAAAAATTTAAATTCAAACATACACTGAAACCCAGAGAGTGAGGAAGCAAAATCTTCATTTATATAATGTCTCATTTAAAGTTTCCAGAATTTGACAGCTACTTTTGCCAATGTATTTAAAGTGTAATACAGTAGCGTCATATTTGAAACAATGAATGTCAGCTGACCGCTATGTGAAGCAATGGTGGTATCCCTGAATAACTTGTATCCCTGATTGATATATATTCTTTCGTACATCGGCGAAAAAGAAAATAGTACACATTACAAATAAAAAACAAGTAAGCATTTTGGAACAAACGTAAATAATATTACGTTGTAGTATTCTGTATAAGATTATTAAATGTGTTTATAGTTTCAAATTTGTTAAATTGCATAACAGAAATAATGAAAAAGGAGGGGTGTTTAACATCACGAACCAACGACTGGATGCCATGTTGTTATTGTGAGATCTAAATTGAATTAATGAATGTTGTGTGAATAGTTATTTAAAATGCAGACACTTAAAAATCCTTCATGCAATCGCCAAAGACAGCAAGACATTGTATGTGTTGCCCAAGGAGTCAAAGACATGTTACTAATGGGAGAGCCGTTGCAAAATAAATAGTGATGAATTATGTACGTGAATATTTGGAGTGTGGTGTATTTTGATGGGGAAATGTAAATATCTTAGGCAAATGTTTGTTAGTTCTTTTATAATTACGGTAAGCACGTTAAGTTTGTGTGCGGGTTTTTGGCAAAAAACATTTAAATGTTCAGCATTCATTTCATTTCTTAGAATATGTTAATGTTACAGTTGAATTTATTTTTGTTTGGTCATTAAACAACAAATAGTACTTATTGACTTCACCCAAACATTGAGGTTACATTGCTCTCCTGTGTGCAGACCAAAACCACAAATGCAGTTGTAATTAAATACTAGAGTCCATTCCCGATTGAAAGCGACTTATGAAAATCAACCTTTGAAAAAACACTCTAGGCAAAACATGTCAACCCATTTTTTCAATAACATGTATTCCACAAATATATAACACCGTGGTTAACTTTATAGTACTGTATTATTGAATGAATGAAACTTTACCTTAATATCTTCTATACCTTGTAATATTTATTTCTTTTAAAATATGAATTAACAGCAAGAGCAGCGACATGTTGGTAACGACTGGTTATAAATAGTTCACAGTTAAAATACTATTTTAACCTAGTTTTTTAGTGTACTATTTGTAAATTAAACGGTGCCTATTGAAATGTTGAAATATTTAGGAAGCCCCAATGGCAACACATTTCAGTTTTACAGTTTAAAACAACAGCGGAAAATATTATCGAACGAGAGCAACTATGAAGCAACTGTCTGCTGAGCGAGCTTTGTCGCTCTTTCTCTCTGTCTTAGTCTCTTTCACACTCGGGAAGTTTCATTTCGCTAGTACGCAGTGACAATTGTACATGTTTTCCATTGTAGCATATTTCATACTTATTACAGCAAAATAATGATTTTTGAATTTGTAATCTACAACTGAAAAAAGTTTTAATGTTTGATTACCTATTTTAATATATTTAGATATGATGGTGGGGCAGAAACAAAGTGAAGTTAGCAGACGTGGTGAGCCATGACATGGCGTGTTGCTGTTTTACCAAACGAAGCGTAAATTATACTTACTCTGAAAAATACTGCAAATTACCACATCATGTTTATAGACGTTGTGTTTTTTAAACCTACTTAAGCAAATAACGATGTTGTGATAAATCTGTTTCAGCGGCAGTAAAAAATATACTGTTACGGTGTGTTTTGTAAACCGCTGCATGTGAAATAGCAAGGCGTGGCTGTGTGGTGATCGTTACGCTGGATCTGCCAGTGTGCGTGAGTTCAAATATTTGATGTGATCTGTTTTTATGACAAAGTTATTTATTTACATCCATGTCTGTTTATTAATCACAAAGTTGTACCTTTGCCCTGGGTGTTTGAAACACAGTCGTGTAATGTGATTTACCACCAATCCCAACAAAATAACCAAGTCCAACTCCCATAAATTTCAATAAACCTAATACACAGTAAGTAGCAATACATATAAATATGAGTGGAATAAAAGTTAAGGTAGGCTTATTTGTGTCCATGTTCACTGCTATATATTTAGTTTCTATAGCAAAAAATGAGCGACGCGAGTTGTGTGCTTGATTTTAATGTCACTTTTTCATTGGACTGTATTCCTTCGTTATTCAAACTGAGGCAGTCCTTTTAAAGAAATAACCCAATGCATATCAATAACAAAAAGTTAAATACTACAGTTCATTACCCCATGGTTGTAACAGTGTTTAACACAGTCACTGCAAAATATTAACGTGCATTACATGTAATGTGCTATGTTGTGAAAATAAATATGTTAATGTACTGTAACCGTAAGAACTATCGTTAATTTAGGCATTTTTAAAATGCCATAAAGCTGACCTAAATAATGTTATAGGCCTAAACTGTAAATATTCGTACGAAAAGTTTTTGAAATAGACCTAAGACAGAATTATTTGAAAAGCTGTAAACGACACATTTGAAAGATATAAAAGAAGAAGTCACATTTCAATGTTTATTTTTAGGTGTAGAGAAAGTATACGAACATGTGTACACACACAATGGCATGTAAACATTGATTTTGACAGATGCTACATGGCAGTCACATGGCAATGTTTGTTTACATTTGGCGGAAGGATACGAAACGGGCCTGCAAGTAGATATTTAGCAGGGCACCTATAAAGTTGCTTCCAATGGAGAATGGACTATAATTATTTAGGACTAATTACGTTAAAACTGAGATATATAACGTATCGTTTGTCCAGAAAGACTAAGTAAAGTACATTTTCTTCTGTGGTAAATTTTTTAGCTATAGTTATAAATACGAATCATATAGGACAACACATTGTATTAAAATTTTTTTGGGGACAATGGGCATGTATATTAAATATCCACGTTACTGTAATAGTACATACGGCCATGTGTTTGATGTAATTGCCACTAGCTTTCATTCTTAATGATCACAGGCCTACCGGTCTTCACCATTTGTGAGGAATGTTTTTTTGTACATGCTTATTTAATTGTAATTGCTACAAATAGATTCCATGAGTATTGATTGCAGAAGACTTTTGCAGTTCTAATTAACAATTTCTGTGTATGATTTGACAGGTCTAACTCTTATTGTGTTTGTTCACTACCTACATGTAATTTTTTTTACGGTAGACCTAATGGTGACATTGCCTTTACACAGAACTCCAGCAGACTTTTTTTTCTCCTAGTTAATTTTACTGCTCAGTTGTGAATTAATGATTTTATTTACGATGCTCTCATCACTACTTTTTTTATGAAGTCGTTAAATTTTTCAAGAGGTGTACAAAGAAGGCAATTCTGATCATACTTCGGGCCAAGTAAGTTTTTGTATTCTCTGTTAAATTGTTTAACATGTGTGATTTATTTTTGATTACAGTGTTAATTGTAACCAACATCAAAGTCTTTCTATCTTGCCTCAGAAATTTTCCTGTTGTGAGGGTTGCAAACTTGCAAGTCCAATGAAATTTATTGATTTAAAATATACATTTTTTTTGTGTTTGTGATTATTGATTTGAGAGTAATTAATAATATCTGTTTAATTATTAATTGTAAGAATATGAACATATTTTATTGATAGTATTTTGATAACACAATGTAGAATTTACCGTCAGAAATTTAAAAAAAGATCTGTGTAATCACATATTTTCCCCAATTAGGCCTATAGTTGTCATGTTTGAAATGACGAGCAAAAATTCCCATAATGTTGACATGTTTTGACAAGTCACATCTAAAGCACATGGTGGGGGAAGGAAACGTACTACTTTCATACAATCTGGAAACCTAACATGAGACAGACTATACCACCTACCAAGAACATTTACTATTCGTACACTTCAACACCTCAGTCATGGGCCTAGATCCCACCTAATTGCACTCATCTTACACCTCAACACCTCCCCACATACCTCAGGAGTCTACAAGCAGTTTGAGCGCTATTCCTTCACAAGCACTGCCGGCCGCAGTTCAGCAGCTGGCCGCATCATCATGCCAGCTGGTGAGGAGGAGGGTGCCGCCGCCGCCTCGTGGACAGCAGGTAACGCATCATAAAGTGGCGCTCCCTATGTCTCTCGACTTTGTTCCCGTTCGTAAACCAACCAGACCCACTCTATTCTGGCATACTGCCTAAACGAGAGTAGAAAACCCAAGGGTATGATCTCCGTGGCACTGACCTTGCATTATTTGAAGGCCACCTCTGACACTAAAACCAAATCTGCTTACCGTAGACTTTTGAACGATAAGCTAGGGGTTGTAACCGCCAATTTGTTGACCAGGAAGAATAACCCCAAGAATTCCGAACAGTAACCATGTTATCATTCAATGTTGTGTGACCCACCCAAACCGGAGCAAACAGAGGGGCTTGTGTTCAACCTCCGTCGACATCAGGGCCTACCTCTACGTTGTTTGTAAAGGGCTTATTCTGGGTAATGAGGTTTCAACCCTCGAATATAATTAAACTTACAATTGATTCTGTATTTAATTCACTCAGTCCAGAGTTCACATCCCTTTCACGTACAATTACCCCCATACCAGTGACCAGGTGGCTTGAAACGCTTCAGTATAAAGATAGTGAGTACTGCACCAGATGCATTGGACATCATAAGAATAAACAAGAAACAGTGGAACAAGGACTTTCCATAAGGTAGAAAGAAAATTACAGGCCCACGCCTGATATAAAACCAGACTTTCTTAAGAAAGAATGAAAGAAAGAAAATTACAAAATTGATATTTTTTGTAAATTAACTAAAATTTTTTAGTATTATTGTAAATAAGTGCAGTGTTTTATGTCTTTTGAAGGGTTACATATTTTTTATTATTCTGCAGGTGGTCCGTACAACATTTGTTAGCAGTGTTAGTTTGAATCATTTAAGGGTACTAGTGCTTGTACATAATTAGATAGATCAGGGCTGCCACCAGTCCTGAAGCTGAAATCCTTGTTCCTGTATATAAAAATCCTGTTAAATCCTGAAATCATCGGGTCAAATCCTGTAAAATCCTTGGAATTAAAAAAATTGCAAATTACAGAACAAACGTGGATATGAAAGATGTTTACGTATTAAGTAGTTGTTTTGGTTTGGAATGTACAAACCATGGTAATTCTGTTCTCCACTCGCACTTATACTTTCGTTTATATGACTGTATTGGCAATAATTTTTGTTTCCTCGCCATTGTGATATCAATGCCAAATGCAAAACACAGTCACCAAATTCAGATTGCATGCATAAAAACGGTAATTCGTGGCAAAGGTTTTTTCAATAATGGCCTTGGCCTTTGCATTTGATCATGCAGCCAGGAACAGAAATATGGAGATAATTCTATACCCGTGACAAAGAATAATGAAGCAAAATATTTTGGACATACACTATTGAAGCAATGGTGTATGAGCAAAATATTTTGCATAATTATTCACCTCCGTTGTAAGAATCTTTCAAACAAATAATGTACCAGTGAAACTGACACACATCACTGTGGGAGCTAGTGTCGCATGTACGCGGCAATCACTTGGAGCAAAGTGCTTAAAAAAATAAAGTTAGTTAGGGTTTGGGTTTTTCTATAGTGTTAAAAATCCATAGAAACTGATAAAATCCAATAAAACGGCAGGCCTGTGTGATGGTTACAGGCCAGCCTAGGTGATGGATGGCCTAGTGCCACGTCACCGGTGGCTGATAAGCAGTGCACCACGCCGCATCAGAGAAAGCTCGTACAGAAGAGAGGGCACTACAGATACAGAACCAACTTTCTTGTGAGGTGACAGTTGAACATCATGTCAAAGGAAATAAGATGATCCACATCCTGACTATACTACACTTAACTCTGCCTCATCTGAATGTGCCTCCACGTCACCCAACATGGGTTAGAACAGTACTGCTACACCAGTACATACAGGATATGTCTCTTGTCGAGGAGTGGTATTACAGACACGTCAGCTTGTACTGTTCACCCGAAGTCAGACTTCACATCAAAAACCCCTGTGATTGTACTATCAGCCAAGTGGCTGACACTGCTTCCCAAGGTCACATAGTTCTACAGCGGACCAAGGGTTGATGCTAGAGGCGCTAGCAGACAGCTCTAGTAGACAGCTTCATTTGGGAGCCAAGCTCAACACCCAACCGCACACCCTCATTAATGAGGACCCTTGTACAAGGAGAAAATAAGTCAGTGCACAGCCCAGTAACACCAGTTTTTCTCCGGAGTCGACCTCCGTCAGCTCGCTCCACCAGCTCGTGTGCTGGCGCTCTCTGCCAACTCCAGCATCTTCAAGATCTACCAGTTGTAGTTGTTCTGTAGCTCCGACAGCTCGCTCCACCACTCTTGTTTTGGAGCTCTCTGCCGATCTCGAAGCCCTAGCGACCAACCAGAAGCTCTTCAGCAACTTCACCAGCAACCTTCCAGAAGCTCTTCAACACTGCTCCAGCAGCCTTCGAAGAAGCCTTCAACACACTTACCTGCTGGTAACGGCAATTACACCAACACTACCACCTCTGGTAGTTGCCCTCAACGATCCCTTCTGGATAACGTCTAGAATTAGTTAGGGTCAGTTATTTTCATAGCTACCTAGCCGGATAACTTTGTTCAGTTTAGGATCAGGTCTCCTTCAGCTGGATTAACATAGTCTAACTTCCGTTGAGCACCAGTTGGTTAGGAAGTAGTACAAGGCCACCGCGTTTATTCCTGACAGAATAAATAAGAGTTTTGTTTAAAAATTTGCACACTATTTTCTAGGATGTTTGTTCCTTCCACAGCAGACGACAACCCACCACAGCAAAGCAAGAGACCACACAATTGTATCTCTATTTACAAAAACTAGTGTAGGACTCACTGCTCCCTTCACGGGGTGTATGTAGGTTGACAACCCACATATTCGATGGCCACCCATATGGTACATCTGGTGTGTAGTAAGGTAGAGTCTCAACCACTAGTAACTCAATCCAAGAGTCATCAGACGCCTAGACCAGTTTACCTACTCTGTCTGCTGTGCTGAATTGTAGCAGAGGGAGTGACATACTGAGTCTGGTGATCTGCCAACACTTGGCCCCACACCCACTGTCATTGTTTGGAACCCAAAGGAAACCCAATGCTCTATAACCACAGCACCTCGTGTAGCTGGTTAGAGGAGCACTGGGTACAACTCTGGTCTGCTAAGCTGCAGGTTTGGTATTACATCTAGCCAGAGAACTTCATTGTCTTCTATAGTTTTGAGAGGCTGCCCATTATACCTGCCTTATGCCATACACCCAACAAAGTGTTACCAGGTGGCAAGACTGAAAGACAACTACTATAGCTGATGCCAACTGGAGCTGCAACCTCATGGGAACGAGCTCAAGCCACCCACCAGCTGGAAAGGCCTCATCTCCCAGCTCCCTCCAGCACTTTACTCCAGCTTCCCATCAAGACCTCCGGCCAACCTCACCCACTGGAAACAGACATCCACCAGGGACATGTCGTACCACAGGGACTCGCCAACCCCTGGTTCCAGTGTCACAAGGTCAG
Organism: Dryococelus australis; assembly: GCA_029891345.1. Lineage (NCBI taxonomy): Eukaryota > Metazoa > Arthropoda > Insecta > Phasmatodea > Phasmatidae > Dryococelus > Dryococelus australis. Next base: position 75,398,078 of record CM057007.1, on the reverse strand, counting down.
CAACCCTCCATGGACCCAACTCAGCTCCAGCTCCAGTCGCCAGTCACCCCATCAGCAGCAGACCAAGGTGCTACCACAGGCCCCAACAAGCACAGGTAAACCAGTGGCAGTTTGCCGACCCCTCTCCCGGATAATCAAAACTCCTACTGACTTCTTAACTTGCCGCCAGGCCAAGCGCCCAACTTTGTGAAATGGTTGAGGCTCTACTGGTCGACAGCAAGGTCAAAGTCAGCTTGCATGTGTCTCTGACCTACACGATAAAACCTTGCACAACCAAGACAATCCCTCTCAGCAAAATGCTGTCATGAGTCGAGAGTTTTCATGGTGCCTTACGTGGGATCTGAGCACTTCACTCGTTAAGCATCAACTAGTACAGTAATAGTTTTTTTAAACCTCACATTTTTATTGTGTTTATTAGCTAAATTTTATTCACAGATAATGTACAGCTCTCATACTCAAAACGAATTATAATAAGGTCAAAAATTGTATTTTATTGGTGTACATATATACCCTCATCTACTTAAATCCCGCATGTATGGAAATTTTTTGACAGTCCCATGAAAAACCGTAGATAGGGAGCCGACTGTAATGAAGAATGAAATACGGAAAATCCTCCCTCCAATAAACAGATGAACGTCCAAAATAAAGGCCTGCAGGATATAATTATCCAGTGGGAAACACTACCATTTTGAGTCTCTTTTGCAGAGCTACCTAATAAAATCGCTGTCAGGTCTGAGCCCTGAACCTAGTCAGAAACATAGCCTAAGCAATGACAAAACTGATGGATTTTCAAATTTTTTTCACCCTTTCTCGTAATCGAGCATACCAATAAGAGCAGCAATGCTAAAAACCATGTATTTTTATTGCTGTGAAACAGAAAACTTATTTTAAATAAATTTTCATTACAATTTCTAAGATTTTTCTCAGAATTTTTTTAATTCTCATCAATTTTTGCAATTTTTTGACAGCTCTTAAGAATGACACTGAAATACTGCTGCTCTCATTAAATCAGAAACTCAAATTGAACCCCAACTGTATAACATTTCTAATCAGTTTGTATTCTGTATTAAGTTTCTACAATTCGGAGACAGGCAGAGAATGAGCTGTAGTGTCAAGCTTAACAGGCATATAGTGAGTATGCATGCGTGTGTGTGCACTCTACCTGCCAGCCCTGAGTGGAGGCCCGCCTGGCCACGCGCCCCGGCTGCTGTGGCTGCGGCTGTTGCTGCTGCTGAGGTTTCTGCTGCTGAGATGGCTGCTTGTGCCCAAGAGCACAGTACAGCCTGTCAATCAGCATGCTGTTGCTCGCCTGCCAATCACACCATCACCCTTACGCTGCACTCACAACTATACACTTAAAAGTAGACTTACTAGTTACAACATGTCCTTATGAACATACAGGAAGTACATTGATGACTGAAGTCACTGCATGCAGGAGTCAATTACAATAAACACGAATGAGCAAGCTTTATTAAATAAACCTCCACTACCTCTCAACAAATAAAAGTGCCATGGCTTATGCACTAAAGTGAAACCCCCTTTCTTTAAACTTTTCATTAAAAAAAAAAAAAAAAAAAAAAAAAAAAAAAAAAAAAAAAAAAAAAAACCACATATACTGCATATGTATAACAAGAGACCAAAGAACATAAACGTAAAATGAAGGAAAGTGTAAAATTATGGGGTGTAAAAAAAGGGTTCTACTGTAGTTCACAACATAACTTAACAAGTTGTGCATGGGTTCAGATTAAATTGCTTTATTTTCATCATTTAAGAAATGATTGAAAGAAAGAGCTAAGAACAGCATGATGGTGGATGGTGAGGTACAACACAGGTATTTATATAGGAGTAAACATTTCAAACATTAAAGAAGTGAACGTCTGGGAATGTTAACAAATAGGTATGTATATTTGTGAATTAAAAAATAACAACAATATTCTCTACCAGAATATATATATATATATTTTAAAAATGATACAAAAATGTGCAGGTTATAGTAGGTGAGGGTAAAGTACTGTACTTTTTTTTTCCAAATTGTCAAAAGAGGGCAAATTTGTAAAGAGTATTAATTGGCTGCAATGATGATTTTGCTCTGCCTCTCCACCACTCCCCTGCTTGCACTGTTTACCATTCTCTATTACTTTTCCTCACTACCTCAATAACTTTCTTCTCCCACCTCTTATTGGCTTTCATTTGTGGCATTCTTTGAAATTACTTCAATTCAATACTTTTGAGTTCATTATTATTTTTCAACTGTGAACACACGCTCTTACCCACACAGACCTGTTACTTAAAACGTTTTCACTGATAACATTTGAATGGCAAATAATAAGTAAGCTGCCTTCACACGTTCTGCAAACCTCATTTTCAATAAGAAATTACCCTGCCATACAGATGTTCCTTTCAAAAATTAGAATTATCTTGGTGCATTCAAATTCACACATTCTGAACAGGCATGCTGTGTGCGGACTGATAGGATAAACATAGTGTTGTGTGAATAACACAGTAGCAGAGATTACAGGGTAAGTTAGGTATTGACTCACGTCGTCTGCCTGGTGCAGGTAGGCGAGGGCAGTGCTCAGGCTGCCCTGTGCAGCTAGCAGCCCCGCATAGTGAGACATGAGCTGTCCCAGCTGGCCAAACACTGTGTTTGTGACGCCAGTTGTCTCCATTGCCTTGCGCAGCACCACCGCGAGTTCTACCAGTTCCTGCAACGACACACAACACACACAACTGACTGCCTGGAACTGCCCATATTACACTGTGATGCCAATACCATCAACTTGAAAAACGAAGGTGTACTGGCCCAGTATCCCTCTAGAGTACTGTATACTTAACGAGGATTTTACGAGTGCCATATGGACCGACATGGTTGCAACCTGGGGGCATCTGGTCCTGGTTCACCAGAGCACATAGCTGGGCACAGAGGTTTTGCTATCTCTACTATGGCTCGCCCAGTGATTGGGAATTTACAAATAGCTGTGAGTAAAGAGTTATGCATAGTCAGTGATGATACATTAAGTTCAGAGGACAAAAATAAAAAAACAGTAGAGTATTATGATATATTGGATTCAGTGGGTGTCCTGGAGGCACCGGCATGGCCAAAAGGTTGTTTAAAATTACATAGCAGCGCGGGGGAGGACGGGTTCTAGCGTGAAACATCCAGGAAGAAATCTACTTTTCCTGGGGCCGGTGCCTTGGGGTGAACCCCTACAGTAATCCTATCGATCAATTGCGCCGTATAGAGTGCTTCATGCTGGACGGTACTTGGGTCTATAGAGTCTTGGGGAGAGAGCCTCCTGATCTCCCTCGGAGAGAAGTTGAGTGAGCGGTGTCACCAGCTACAAACCTCAAATGCCCCTCCGGGTTCACAGTATTCCCTTTGTATGGACCCTGTGGCTCTCACCAAGTGACGTGACCAGCTTACAATAAATAGCCCGAGAGTTGTAGTGACTTAACGTGTTTGTTCTCCTCAAATCTCAGGAGCCTCAGAAAAATAGTTCTCTCTTCTCCCCATGCCGCAATGGCACTAGAGAGCGGCGTGACCAGTTAGCACTAGACACCAACCATTGACAAAACGTGGGAGCCCCCTTCAGCGAGGACTTTGGTTCGAAACTATATCGTAGTGATTGTGCGAGCACTGAGAAGTATTTGAGTGGATATGCAGCACATAGATAGCAAAGTGGTTAAGAAATGTGAAAGAGAATGAATGGCCCAAAAATAGGTTAACTGTGACGTGTGATGCTCTGCACAGCACTTATTCTCACTTGACTTTGCCCCATCTGATCCACGTTCATCCTTTGGGCAAGTCATTTAAACAGTACTGAAAGAAGCTGGACATGTTCCTACAGGGTACTTCTTGCAATGAGAGATGGTACTACAGACAATGCTGACAAGCTTGTACTGTTTACCTTACTCCAGGCAGATGTCATGCCAACTCCCCCGAAGTGAGATTGTGGTGTTGATGCAATGTGATTTCTGCCCAGTGCTATGATTGTCAACGTGAATTAATTCAAGCAAGCGCTGGTAAATGGCAGGAGTAACTATGGTGCATGAAATTCCGACCTGAAGCCTCCTTGTGGCAACCACAGGGTGTGCGTAGCAGAGTGAGTGTTCTCCCTTCTGTGCTTTGTGAGTGAGCTGTACTTTGCTTTCAGAGAGTTACAGTTAGTGACATTGCTTTTGTACCACGTGCAGCAAATATCAGGCTACAGTAATAGACGTGTCGTGCATTTTATTGTAAACATTTGTGAGTGTGTCTCCTGCCCTCTGGCAGAAGCTTGGACGTCATTTTAGCTTGTTTGTTTGTTGTCTTTGGTTAACCACTCACTTCAGGTATAAATAGGACCTGCAGTCTTTAGTTCAGGGCTGACTGGCACAGTTCTGGTTGTAGACCGTCACTCTGCCAGATTGTGCATCAACACTACACATACCACAAGCTTTACTTCTGCAGGATCACTTAGCTTAGTTGTAAGCTATTGTCTCCCAGTACTCCGAGTGTGAGTCTCGCCAGTCTTTGGGGTCGCCCTCACCCCTCACGCAACCACATCTTCAGCGACGTCCCCACCATTGTTGGCAACCAAGGCACAGCCCTTCTGGCCGCACTCGAGGTACAGGCTGGATACGAGTTTATTTTACTTGCTAATAGTCTAGGATATTCATATTTGGGCTGCATTTTGCTCCTCCATCCACTTTACTTCTGGTAACCTCGAATCCCACTCTAACCCCTTTCGTCCTAAGAACCTCAATTCTACTTTCAGAAGTCGGCACCCGTTATCACCTTCCATTCTGTCCTTCAGACTATTATGTAAACTAGCATTCTGTTTCCATGCTGTTAATTGGAGTATGGCAATATCCTGCCTTGTTGGCCAACACAGGAGCGGAATGTCGAGTGCTTGGTCTTCCAGCTATACCCCTCTATGCCACAGTACTCACGAGATGATTCCAGTTAAGACCCTCACAACATAACATGTAAACCAGTCCAAGTTGATACTGAGCTTCTGACAATATCTCACTCTCTGCAAACCAAGAAACACAGTCATGTGCTACGAAGGCAAAACACCATGAGAGAATTCACTGCCCTCTGGGATGCCGTTCAGGCATTTCCTTGACTAATAGGAACACCTCGATTGACCTGACCAGCTGTGACCTCTTCTATGGCTCACCCATGTTCGCCACCTTTCGTTTAACACCCCCTTATACCGCATCACCAGGCTGGACGGTGGAAAGCAGCCAGACAAGCCTTGACCTTGGTTGGGGAACTGGTGGGAGCTGTGCAGAGGCCACCTTTCGTTTAACACCCCCTTATACCGCATCACCAGGCTGGACGGTGGAAAGCAGCCAGACAAGCCTTGACCTTGGTTGGGGAACTGGTGGGAGCTGTGCAGAGGCCTGGCATGATGTAGTCATGTCTGACGGGAGAAGCAGCAAGAGAGGTTACTGCCACAGCTTCAGGACCAATCAACCCTGGTTCCACCAGGGCATCTGATAACCTGTATATGCAACTTTACTTCATACCATGGATTCCCCCCTCACCATTATACCAGCTAATAAACTGCAGAGAGAAGAACTTTGTCGTCCTGAGGGGGGAGTAGCACACCACCTGGCACTAACCTCCAGCCACCGCCCTTCCACTTGCTTCACTCCAGTTCGAGCAGTTACACGCCGCTTGAATAGACTATCACCTCCATACACCCAGAGGGACATAATCTCTATGCCAACCTCGTCATGAAGGCATTTGCTTCCAAACTTTTAGGAGGGGAATACATTGACACTGATTGACATTAGCACTCTGATCACACGTGAGAAATTCAAGCTTCTTTCTTGGTGCCGAACTTAAGGTCATTGAGGCTACAGGTTACACCGATTCTCAAGACTATGAAACCTCTCAGAGAAGCTCTTCAGGCAGCATTGCCGACTTGGGAGTTGGACTAAACACCCAGTGGAATCTGCAACATGGCCTCAGTCGAGAAATGTGTGCCAACCAAGAGTGAAACCTGCACTGTAAACAATTGCCGGCAACAGGATGTTTCTACATAAACTGCGCACATTGTGATGCCACGTTTCATTATGCCTTTATAGACTGGGCAGATCGAGAGAAGAGGTTAGAATTACAGCTGCTGCCATAACTGCCAAGAACGTCATCGCCGTTGCGACCATCCAAATTGCATAGGTCTCGGCTTATACCGCACAGCTGTCACGAATGCCAGCTCATCTACCGCCATCTCTAGTTTGGATGGGCATATATGGTTAGGGACCTGGACGTGCTGATTTTTAAATATCTGGTCCATCAGATAGGACCGAAACCCATTATGGTCGTGCGCCCACTAACCATCGACCAGCTGACCCGACCAATAAACAGAACACTACCGAAAGTGGGCAGGCATATGACTGAGATACCTGTTTGCCTGTAATGCCACAGTAGCTGGGTATCTACAAATTTAATATCTTGTTAACTGCTTCTTAGCTTTTAGGAGGGAACTGATGTACCCATTATGATGTCAAGTGTTGATAACCAACAGTACCCACAGAAAGTTTGTTGGCCAGCATGCAGTGTAGCATGGCAGAGCAGGTACCTGCAGCTTGTCTGGAGTGTTGGGTGGAAAGACAGTGGTCCAACTGTCAACCAGGCGGTCGAGGTCTCCTGAGCACACGTGGCACAGCTGGGCGCTCAGCACAGAGTCCTTCCCCTCCGCTGCCAGTCGCTCTGCCAGCTGGCCTGCCGCAACACACAACAGTACCTGCTGTACCTCACACACACTGCAGCAGTGCTTCTCAAACAGTTTGCTCCTCAAGGTACACTGCTCTTTGTAGTGAGTCATAACAGCACACTAGCATTTGGGTAAAAACATAAATACAGTACATATTTTATTGAATATGAAATAAACATCTTAACGTTCCTTGGGATTGTATATTTTATATTCTGGTATACACATACTATGAACCAAAACAGTAACAATGAAATTGGTACTTTCCAGTTTCATTTACAAATATAGTATTTTTTTTAGATTTGCAAATTTTGGATTCAGTACAACTTTCGAGTACAAAATTTTTGTGAATTCAGTCCCTACAAAACTGCATTGGAGGTGGTTTTCCAACCCCATTCCATGCAAATGCTAGTATTGTTACCATATACATAGTAAGTGCATTCCCAACCCCCATCCATTACAGTACTGCTGAGCTGATGAAGATTTTTACAGATACCAGTACAAACTGATACCTCCTTGTCAATACAGACAAAATATGTTACTGATAGAATGGACTCTAAAAAGTAAAGTAAAAAAAAATCACTGAAAATAATTTATGCAACCAGTGTAATTATTTCCTTAGATCATGCGTGTGAAGAAGGTAAAAGAATGTGTTTTTGTAACATTTCGGATAAAACTTGGTTACAATGTCCTTTTCTATACTTGTTGCCAACTAAGTTGTTGCACATGTCTTGAGAACACATAACTCTAGTTGTTTTAAAATAGATCCCAACTTAAAAGGTGGCACTTTGTACACAGCTGAGTCAATTAAAAAATTATGAATTAAGAATTATGCAGTAACCGCAGTTCTTCACATGGAAAATATTCTGGATTTACAAATTACGATTCACAATTCACATGTTATTCTTAAGTCAAGCTAATGAAAACTCGTGCCAAGCCTGTCCTCTTTACTTTTTGTTGCAACCATGCAACAGTATGAAAAACGTGTAGTTCTTTGTACTGGTGCCAGTTGAAAGGTACTAGACAGTGAGTACTTTGTTCTTCCATCCTTTTATACATTGTAACTTTATTACTCCTCTAGGTAATTCCCATCCACGAAGTGGTGGTGGCACGTGGTGTTACCCTTTGAAGGATCTACACAGCTCATGCATTGAGGGGTTCTTCACCCTCCCCTATCCATCATGAATGCCTGAGAGACATCAACGGAGTCAGCAGTATGCCAGAAGGCCTATGGACGACAGCCTGGGGCGACACTTCAGTCAGATAACCCACGAACAAACCTCTCATGCTGAGAGTGACATTGTCAATCTGGGAAACATCACCCAAGCTTTCTATGACCTCACAGACTTCTTTAGAACCCAGCTCGTTCTGATCCTGCCACCAACTCATCCACCCCGACTGAGAGAGACAGCAAGACCAGATGGGGCAAGAAGCACTGACAGGGACAAGTCCAATGGGCAGAGGCATAACCCTCGACAGATTTCCCCTAGTACCTGGTGTAGTAACCCTAGTATTTAGAACAGTTTCCCCTCGACGATCAGAAAACAAGACCCAGTGAAAGGATTCTGTGCACCACCAAGTGGGACTTCAGGATCCATGATATCTTAATAGAAAGAATAAACTGTGATTCTAGGATAGTCAATGTCAGACACACTCCTTTACCTCTTTTGAGGATGATGTGCCACAAGCGATGTCTACAACACGCTCTAGCCTTACCACAGCCATAGTCCCCTCCTAAGAAGAGTATTAGGTTGTATATACCACAGGCACCCCTCTTCTTTCATGCCCTAGGATTGGCATGGAGGCTGACTGCTGCCATCTGCTAGACAGTAACCTGCATCACACTCCAGTGTGCTTACACCCCTCCGCCTGCTGGCCGCAGAGGCGAATGCAGCCCGGTCCTTGTTGGATGCCTTCAGCTAACTTAGCCGCATTCTCTCCACCCCTCCCTGTACCCCCTGCGCTGGCTCTGTGTTTCAGGTATTAATAGAGCCCACTATCTTAGTTCGGGGCTGACTTTCCCAGTTCTTGTGCAGGAAGTCGCTCTGCCCAGATGCGCACTGAAGCCTACACTATCTGCTTAGCTATGCTTTGCATCCCCATTCTCAAGAACACCTTGCTATTTCTTGTGCTCAAGTCAGAATACCAACAGTCTGTAATTACCCTTGCCCCACATGGAACCGCATCTTTCGAGACTGTCCTACATCTTTTGTTGGCAACCTTCAGGTACCAATGAAGGTACATACTGGGTATGTGTGTTTTATTGTCAAGGTCATAATCAGACGTATTAAAAGTTGGCTAATTTGTGCATGAACATTAAGGTGAAAATTGTACTAATCATTCACAAATTATTATTTTTAATAACATTTTAATAAATTTTACACATTCCTCTCAAATGCCATTGTATAGACAAGTATATTAACTAAATATTATTTTTGTGTACTGTACCTATCTATTATGTTTTATGAATGACAACGTTCATAATTGCAAGTTTACAGTAATTGCAGTTTCAAACTGAGATGAGTGAAATGGGAGCGATTTACATAGTAAAAGGGTATCTTTTTGGCTGCATGGCAACAGGCATAAAAACACAGACATGCAATGGTGGGTAGCCAGAAATGGAGACGGGTGCTCAGTACTCTTCCAACGGGTTGACAACTCATTACCGCGCCTCTTATCATGCACATCATCTCTCCCTACCTGCTCGCTCGTTCATCGTTTGACCGTTTCACGTAGTGCGACTTTTTACCACTCCACTACGAAGGCAGCAGCTTCCTAGGCATATTATAGAATGTTTTCTATCTTTCAAAGATTGTTCGGTTATTTGACACGTTATCCTTACTGTGATTGATTTATATGAAATAAGACATTAACATTAATTTGCATTTGGCTGTATATGAAAAAAAATGATTTTTTGACACCACTTTTAATTAAAAAAATAACTAATCCCTTCAACAGGTGTGGGTATTGTAACTGTTTTAATAAACTTAACATTTTAGCACATCTACAAAATGTTATGTGAATATTTAATCACATACAGACATAGAAAAAAACTACTAACATGTTTAGATGAGGATTATTTAAATAAAACTGATTTATGTAAGTTGTCCAGAGAAGGAATACGCACATTCTTGGATAAGAAATGGAAATTTTCGTTAATTACATAATTTACCCATCAAAGAATCTTACTGCAGTGACATATTTTATACTGAATAAAATATAAACACTTATCTTTCATATGAATCTCAAGCCATATTTTCTGATGATTTTGAAAGTTTCTACAGAACTTTTTAAAGAGTTCTGCATTTACTGTGTTGCTGGTTGTATCACTATAAGGAGATCCACTTTACTTCTTCCTTAAAGAAACTTGACAAGATTAGCAACACTAGCTTTCCACAGTCAGAAACCGAGAATCCATTATTTACACCTCCCACATGATTAGGGCAACGTATTTCTTCCTAACACCTATTAATAGTACACTGACATTTTGGTTGTGGGACTCGATCGCAAACTCCTACCCGAGTCATACACCGCTTCGCCGCAGCCAGCGTCTGCCACTGTTCTGCCACGACCACATCCCAGCAGCCACCAGCAGCAGAGAGCGTGCAGGCACAGAGCGGACAACAGGTAAAGAGGCGGAGAGTGGTAATGCAGTATCACTAGACTATGTTCCCACTCGAAAACCAACACAGTCTGTTCTCTATAACAGCAAACTGCCCAAGCGAGAGTAACTCCTCCATGGAGCATGATCCCAGCGCTAATGACGCCGCATGTTTATTTGAAGGCCACCTCCTCTGCTAACGTAAGACCTGTGAACCGCAGGTCATTGGAAGTGAAGTTCCCCGTAGGGGTTGCTATCCCCAAGCTCTCAACCCATCAGAACGCTTGAAAAACTGTTAAATAAACATATCCTCACTGCTTGGGGAATACCCGCTCCACTCCTCAGAACTAGTCAAGGGTTTGTATGCGATTCCTATTAAAGCTAGGGTGCTTTCTATTACCCTCCCTAAATAGCAAACACTTTTTAGAAGGGATACCAATGCTTTATTCCTTGCTTTGCCCACTCCCGGCTGGGCACCATCACAACCCTACCGTGGTACACTGATCTCGTGTCATTGTACCCGGTGGTTTAAAATGACACGCTTCAACATTATCGCATGATGTCTTTGTAACAATGGTATTTTACCGACTTCAACTCATCAGGAAGCCAAAAAATTTCCACACATGTGGTATTTCAGTAGATGAGGTTTCTGAAAATACAACTTCTAATCTTATAAAACTTTATGTTGAGTATAGTAAGAGCTGTACATTATCTGTGAATAAAGTTTAGCTAATAAACACAATAAAAATGGGAATTTTACAAAAAGTATTATTGTAAATAATACATTAAAACACATTCCACCTAAACTCGGTTAGATAAAAAAAATAACATCTCAAAATACTGTTAATAATTGATTGTAATCAGACACCAAATGCAAGCTGACCTAAAACTATCAAACCTTCTAAAATGAAAATAATAAAACACAGAATTCAAGTCAGCTGAGAGCATGCGGAGAAGTTATCGATCGGACAGTGTGTTCCTGGTGGCTAGGGGTGAAGGGGTGGTGGCGGGAGGATTACCCCTCCACGCCACTACATGTTGCTGACAACTTGTGCACGTGGCAAATGTCTGTCTTTATAAGTAATTAATTATATTTAACTGCAAAAAACCTGTAATTTTGTAACAGAAATGATTAAATAAGGCAATTATAATTATTTCTTCACTGTCTTTAATAATTAATAATTCAAAACCATGTCATCTGATTTTCCCTGTCGTGAGTTACACTGCACTCAGCTCTATGCTTACCTACCCATTATTACGCAGCAAAAGGTGTCGAATAGGCCCTTACATTTTATCAGTTTATTCAAAAGAAGCATATCTATTGAAATTAATCAATATAAATTCTTATATTTCCCCGCAATGTTCACTCGATGTTCAAACAATTTTTGGTGACAAGGGGAGGTTAAGTATATACTTCTGGGCATATAATTTTATTTGCTACGATGCTGGCCCTTGAGATAAATTAATATTATGTTTTATAATCATGTTAATTTTATGCCAACAATTAAACACCACCAACCATATGGGATAAAATTACCTTTAATCACAAAATAAAACATCTTTGCAAATAATAATTCCTCGTTAAAATGTTTTGCGTAACATTTTCAGGCAAAACCATTTGCTTTGAAATACAAGTGATGATAGGTGCAACTATTTTGAGTGACAAATAATTTTGATAAAATTTCTACGTTCGCTAGGCACACATTTGTTCAGTGGCCAGTGTGTGAAGGGAAGCACACTCAGCTGTGATACTTGCTTTTTCTTTTGCTAGACAACAGCTTCCCTTCTCGAAGGCATGTAAGAGGAGGAAGGAAGGTGTGCGGCTGAGAGAGATAGAAAAAAGGGTGAGAGAGGATGCTAGGTCGCTACGCTGGTTGTTAGGTAACCACTTCCTCTCTCGTAGGCATGTAAATAGAGGTCGCAAGTCAGACTCATACCACACTCACAACTCGCACCAGGCCCGCAGACGTGGCAGACTTTTGGGAAGACAGACAACGCACCGCAGAGGTGTGATAAATGGCGATGCATGTGACTTTTCACTGACCAATTACTAGACGTTTGCATAAGCAACCAGCTCAAAAACGATAGTTGTGGGAAATCTTAGGTGACGGGACCCGAAATATACTTTGATTGATGCAACACGCGATAAACGATAAAAGTAGGTTATGTTAATGCTATTTAAATAGGAATTTCACCGGGACCCAAAAAACTGTTCGTGGATGCAATTCATCAGTACATGCAATAACAATACAGCGAGAGCAGACTGTATGTAGAGGTGCAGCTCAGCACTACATTAAATCACCAGCCTTCTACTGACCCACAGTTGCCATCCAGTACTTAACAAATACTATCAGAGGGAAGCATATAGTCATGCAGATTGTGTAGGAAGGAAGTGATGGTGGCAACTTACTGCAGAGTGCTGGGAACTCGTCGCTCTTGGTATAGGTGAGAGTGGCCGCAAGAGCTTCCTTCCAGCTGTCCAGGGAGCAGTTCTTGACAACATGGGACCAGTCCTCCGTCACTACCGCCGAGATCAGCGCAGACAGTGCTCCCTTGCATTTCTGCACATATACATGCACACTATCAGTGAGCTGACCAGCAGACAACTTCCATCAAAACTTTCTCAACTACAATGTCTTTATCACTAACCCATCCAGACCACAGTTCGTACACAATTGTGGATATAATGCACAGGAAGGTTCTTTTTGGCCAATACTGTACACAATGAGGCTCAACGCCTACCGATTTTCATAAAATGTGTTACTTTTTTAGGTAACAAATGTTTCACAATTGTATAACAGACCACAAAGGCTACAGTTCAAGTGCTGTTGCATGAAGTTAGTGCTGCGATAGTTACTTTTTTATCACGAAGTTGAAAAATTCAATACATTTAGAAAACATTTTGGAATCCAAGCCAACTTTTAGTAACATTTAAAATTCCTAGAGTTCAAATTTACTTATTTAGGTTCAATGCCAAATCTCTTAAACCCTTTTCCATTGTATTGACAAATGACGTTTTGTCAATTAATACTAAATGACTGTTTCTCATCAGTGCAACTGCATTCCTTACAACTGTTCTACAAGACACGCTGCCGCCAAAGTATGCAAGATTTTTTTACTTACCAGGCCGGGACAGACGTCCAAATAATAGTTTATTATTTCACCCGACGAGCCACCACGACCATGCAAGATGCTTGGATCCTAACACTCTCCAGTACGCCGCACGCACAAAGTATCTAGGCCCTGGGCTTGCACCTGCTATATCCCCCTTTCCAGATGCCTATGAAAGTGGAAGAAGGGATGGCCGAGGAGTATATAAGGAGACGCATCCTGGCCACCAGATCGGTTAATTGTCAGTCGCGTTCGTCGGCAGTCAGTTCTCAATCGCCTATCCTGAGCCCTCATCGCTCCAGCTCTTGGTGCCGAGGCTGAAGCCAATCCTTACTTTATCGCTCACCTCATGGGGCCGAAGATCCTCTCCAGCACCTAACTGAAGACAGAACCAGTGGCTGTCGACAGTTACAACACTGAGACACGTTCAGTCACTTATGGACAAACCTGAGAGTAGAGCTCGCCTCGAGGTTTTACACGCACCAGCTAACTGCCTATCTCGCTAGCTTTGCACAGGGCACCTTCCCCTGTAGTACAATAGGGTGTTTACCTTCTGTATAGCCCGTGGGGAATTAGAAGATAGCACTTCTGCAATCTGTGTTTATTTCCTTTGGATAAATAAACACAGATCTTACCAGTTCTCTTGACTTTCACTCCGAGCATCTTCCCAGTGTCACATTGGAGCTGTAGGACTCAGCAGGAGACCGAGTTGTTTCTTTTCCAAACGCACACAAACAACACAACAGCACATCCTTGGATGACCACCCATTCTTTGCCCAGCAGTGAATGGTAAAGCCACGACAATAGGATACCATCCTCTGGAAGTTGGCTTGCCAGCTCGAAGTCGCCCCTACCTCATCGCTGCCTTTGTGGTGCAGAGGAAGGGATCTAGGAGTCCGGGGAGACCAGTGACCACTGGAACCTCACCTAACCATTATTGGGAGGCCACCTGTTCCTTGCACCACGTGGGAGTAACAGCAGAGCCACGACACTACGTACACTACCGGTGGGATAGACTTGCCAGCCAGGTGCTCAACTCTCATCGCTCCCTTGCGGTGCCGAGAGGACTGCATCCTGGTGAAGGGAAATCTACCCTCATGGGACAACACTGTGCTGTTCCCACAACGATCACCACACAGACCACGCCGTCTCTACCTGGTAGTCGAGAGCGAGGTGGTGTTGGTGGCAGTAATTTACACCTACAGGTCAACACTGAACCGTCAACTGCCAACCTCCTGCAGCTCTGATTTTTGTATCTGATGCCTTACACCCACAGGGGTACATCGAAGAGAAGGGCCAAGAAGGCGAGCGCTATTGCCAAACTTCCCCAGGGGCTATGTATACTTCCCAGCAGGTTTGGGTTGCTTAGTCCACACGAGCAAGCTGTGCTACTGAGACGCCTCACCATACCAGCACCCACCATCACACCCGTAGACTTGTTCGAGCCACCCACCAGGGTCGCAGAAAGATACCACCCTATAGTGCAGGAGCCACTATTTGGCATAAGACCTACCAGCATTCCAGAACCGCACCCGGCTACTGTACCAGAGCTTATCACCCCCAGTCAAGTTCAACCTCGGTAGAGGGTCTGAAGGAGAATTCTCCTTGGCATTGCTCTACATCTGGCTTCCATCATGGCACAATATAGCTACGTGCCCTGTCGATGACGATAGGCATCAGCTCAGGCCTCGTCGAGTGTCCTGGCTCGGTATCGGGAACTACCCTTCTGGGTGGAGGTTCATCCTCATCTTCGGATTGACCAGGTGTTTCTCCTACGGCGTCGCTATCCTCAATTGTTGGCATTTCCCCCAGGAATAGTTGTATTTGGCCTCGGGTGACCTTCCAGATCCATCCTCCAGTGTAGGGAAGCAAGACAGGGCATCAGGCAGGTCGTTTGTTTTACCTGGGCAGTGTTGAACTTCAAAACTGAATTTGGTAAGAAACATATCCCACCGTCCGAGTTTGGCTTTTGCATTCCGCGATTCGTGCAGCCATTGGAGGGCTTTTGAGTCAGTCCGCAGAATGAAGTGTTGTCCTTCGAGATAGTAAAAATATTTCTTCACTACCCAGATAATGACCAGACATTCCTGTTCATTAATATGATAGCGCTACACCATGGCGTTAAGCCGTGTGTAGGCATACGCTATCACATTAGGATGGCTGTTCATGTCTTGTTGATATAACACAGTGCCTAGACCGTTTTGACATGCATCTGTTTGAAGGATTAACAGTTGATCTCCATGTGGACGGGGGAGTTGCCTGATGTTCGCAAATCTGACCTTCAGATTGTTAAAAGCTTGTCGTTGCTCCGGTCCCCATCGCCAACAAGTGTCCTTCTCAAGGAGCGGGTGAAGTGGTGCCATGTGTTGTGCAATGATTGGTACAAAGTCGCGTAGCTAGTTGCACAGACCCAGGTACCGTCATAGTTGTCACTTGTTTGTTGGTTCGTCGGCCTCTTCAATAGCGCATATCGAGTTCTGTTGTGGAAAGTTTCCCTCGGGTGACACGACATGTCCTAAGTAGTATATGGATGACTTGCCGAAATAGCTTTTTGACAGCTTGCAAGTCATTCCATGGAGTTCCAAAAGTTCAAGAACTCGCTGTAGGTGTTCAAGATGCTCCTCCTAGCTATTTGAATAAAAAATTACATCATCAAATAATGCAAAACAAAACTATCCAATGTAACCAGTCAGTACCTCTGAGGAAATGAGGCATTGAAAAGTGGCAGGGGCGTTCTTCAACAAAAATGGCATAACTCTGAATTGGAGGGTTTCGCCCTCGGGTGTAGTGAATGCAGTGTATTTTCGGCTCTCCAGGTGTACCGCAATCTGCCAGTACCCGGACTCCATATCCAGGGTACTAAATATTTTAGCTTTGCCAATGTCATGCAGGGTATGAGTTAGGTCGATAGCTGGGGGTGGGGGAGTTATAGTGTGTGTTACTTCGTTAACACAGAATCTAAGTTTTCCATCTTTCTTCGAGACGAGGACCAAGTGGGAATTATATGGTGAATTTGACTGTTCCACAATCCCCTGGTCCTTCATGTGGTTCACTTGTTCCATGATTAGGTCACGACGGCGTGCTGACACCCTATACGGTCAGTTGTATACGGGGATGTTGGTTTTCATCCAGATTTCATGTTGGATCGACCTAGTCTGACGTAACAACCCCCCTTGTGAAAATGCACTAGCATGTTCATTTAATACTAGGTGTAGCTGGTTAAATTCTGTCTCACCAAGCTTGTGGTTAATCCGGGCGGGATCGATAGGTGTAAGTACAATGTTGGGGTGTAGTCCCAGTTTACAGTTATCCTATTCTTCTCGTTCATGTATGCTCGGAGTTGCCCATGGTCTACGATGCACTGTTATTGCAGGAGTCACGGGCAACCTAGTATCACTGCTTCGGAAATTGTAGGTGATACTATGAATTTGGTTGACGCCGAAAGGCGGTGCAGGTTTACCATTAGGGTAATTCGGCTGTCAACTTGTAGAGTAGTATTGTGCTGGGCTATTCACACTATTTTTTTGGGGCCGCATATCCGCTAGTTGTTCGGTAGTCAGCAGGTTGTTTCGGATGAAAATCCCAGTTGCTGCTGAGTCAAGTAGCGCCAGCACTCTGTTCCCATTTATTTCTACTTCTATGTGTGAGGCTATGGGGACTGATGGTTCCTCGTTTAAACACTGGATGATGGGTCCTTGTGGTCCGGTGGTGGTGGTGGTCCGCTTCACACCCCGGTGGAGGCGTTTCCCGTCTTGGTATTGGGAGTTGGTTTTGATGGTATGGTTGCTGGCGTTCAATTGACCTTGTTGGGTTGAATGGCGGACCCCTCTGGTTTACGGTGGCAGTCCTTATTCCAGTGGTTCTCTGGGCAGAACCAGCATTTTGGTACGAATGCCATGTGGGTAGGTGGAGCTGGTGCATTCTTGAGTGATGCGACCTGTGGAGCTCAATCTCTGGGACTTTTGCTGATGTGAATTTTTCAAGACTTGCTTGTGCCACAAAATTTTTCTTTGCTTCCTGTGCACAGTCGACCAGCTCGTCCAGAGTTGTGTGCTTAGCCTTGAAGAGGACGTTCCCTAGGCTAGGGAGCCGCATTCGGCTAATTGATCTAACGGCTGTAGCTTCGTCGACTCTGGGGAACACGCATCGAAACTTCTGTTCTTTACAACGTATGAATATTTAGGCTTCATCGTTGGGTATCTGAGTCTGGCTATAGAATTTGGTTGGATTAGTCGAGCTAACACCTCCTTGCCAGTGAATTCAGCAGCGAGTCTATTGCTGAACTGCTTCCAATCGGTCAGGGACTTGCAGTATCGTTTCCACCA
This sequence comes from Dryococelus australis, assembly GCA_029891345.1. Lineage (NCBI taxonomy): Eukaryota > Metazoa > Arthropoda > Insecta > Phasmatodea > Phasmatidae > Dryococelus > Dryococelus australis. The sequence goes on along the minus strand of CM057007.1, from coordinate 75,380,337 downwards.
CGTTAAGGCCAGGCTTTTAAAATGTAACTGGGCTCTGTCTACCCATTGTTTGGCCGGTAGGTCCGTCTCCCTAAACATCTTTTTACACTCTTGTGTAAAGGCTACCGGATACTCATGAGGTCTTGGCGGTCCGTGGTTTTGGGGTGGGAGAGGGAATCGGGTATGCTTTGTCGCTGCAGCACATGACACAGTTACTGACATACTGCAGGACATCGTGGCTTATCCAGTCCCAATTTTAACTGGTTTTAAAATCCAGCAGGGTTTCCCTATTACCCGGGAGAATAGCTTGGGGATGGTTGTGACGATGCTGGCATATATAAGCTCATAGCTGTGGTGGAACCCAGATCTTCCAAGGCATATTGGGTTGCCCGCTACTTGTCCATACGACATCATCCCGTAGTAGGAACCATTGGGGCTGTTCCCGTAGTAGGCGTCGGATGTCGGGATCCTTCTGTTGCCTTAAGGTTATTTGTTGGCAGGTTATTTGCAGTTGAAGAAGTCGGATTTGTTCTCCCGGACTTCTTTCGATCTGTAGAGAGGGGGAGAGACCTTTCTCCTCCTCTTCTTCCTTAGTTTTCTCCTACAACGTAGGGGAACGAGACAGGGTGTCTGGCAGGTCGTTCATCTTACCTATGCAATATTGGACCTTGAAGTCGAACTCAGTGATGAACATGTGCCACCGGCCGAGCTTGGCCTTCGAATTCTGGAACTTGTGTAGCCATTGGAGGGCTTTAGAGTTGGTTCATAGAATGAAGTGTTGCCCTTCGAGATAATACCGATATTTCTTCATGGCCCAGATAACGGCCAGACACTCATGCTCATTACTGTGGTAGCACTGCTGGGTTTCATTTAAGCGGGTTGATGCATACGCTATCACATGGGGCTGTCCTACATCTTGCTGGTATAATACTGCGCCCAGGCCGTTTTGATACATGTCCATTTGCAGTATTAAGGGTTTTGTCTTCTTGCGGCCGATGGTGTTGGTGAATATGTTGTTCCGCGCCCCATCGCCAACGGGTGTCTTTCTCGAGAAGTGGATGTAACGGTGCAATATATTCCGCAATGTTTGGAACAAAGTCTCGTAACCAATTACACAGACCCAGGTACCGTCGAAGCTGTTGCTTATTCGTAAGTTCTTCCACTTCTTCAGTTGCTCGTATTGAACTGTGTTGCGGGAAGTTTCCCTCGGGTGATATGACATGTCCCAGATAATCTATTGATGACTTACCAAAGAAGCTTTTTGATAGCTTACGAGTCATTTCATGTAATTCGAGCCTTTCCAGTACTCGTTGCAGATGGCCTAGATGTTCTTCCCAGCTATTAGAATTTATCATCACATCGTCGAGATATGCGAAACAGAATTCGCCGATGTAACCAGTTAGTACTTCCGCAGACATCAATCGTTGGAATGTTGCGGAGGCATTTTTCAAGGCGAAAAGCATGATTCAGAATTGCAGGGTTTCACCCTTGGGTGTCGTAAAGGCAGTATATTTTCGACTGTCCGGATTGACTGCAATCTGCCAGTATCCAACTCCCATCTCAAGAGTATTGAATATTTTGGCTTTGCCAAATCTCGAAGTGTATGATACAAGTCTATAGCTAGGGGAGCAATTGGATGAGTGACTTCATTTAGCGATTTGCAATTTATGGAAAATCACAATTTTCTGTCCTTAGGTACAAGGACCACGTGTGAGTTACATGGGGAGTTCAACCACTCTACGATCCCCTGGTCCTTCATGTCGTTCACCTGTTCCATGATAAGGTCACGATGGCGGGCTGAACCTTGGTATGGACGGTTGTAGACTGGTACGTCAGTTGTAGGCCATATTTAATGTTTTATGGAACTTGTTTGTCATAGAAGTCCTCCTTGTCTGAAAGCGCGGACGTGCTCGTCTTATATTGTTTTTAATTTATAGAACTCAGGTTCTTCGAGTTCATGATTAATGCTCATTAGGTCGATGGGCATTGGCAGGATATCGTCTGGGTTTTGATCTCAGTTTACAGTAATTTGGTGGGTTTCTCCCAGACAGGCTCTTCTTTGTCCGTGATCTAAAATGCATTGATTGTGGATGAGCCATGGGCACCCTAGTATCATCGATTTGGACATGGTTGGTGATACAAAGAATTCTGTAGGTGTAGCAATACTTTAAATATTTATGTTCAGAGTAATGTGACCTGTAACATCCAGGGTGGATTCAGGTTGAACCATTCTTACTATTTTGGTTTGTGGTCTTGGCCCGCTTCGTATCCAGGCATCTGCGTTTCTTGGCGTGATTCCGGGGGTTGGATTTATAGCTGGTCATGTTGGGATATTTGTCGACGTTTAATCAAGTCTGTTTAGTGGAACTGCAGCTCCTTCTTGTTTCCGAGGGCAGTCCTTGTTCCAGTGGTTTTCCAGACAGAACCAGCATTTGGGTACGAATGCCCCACAAGGGGATGGGGTTGATATGCCTTTAGGAGGCGCAGCAGGTGGTGTTCGTACCTCAGGAGCCTTGGTAGATACTGGTTCTTCGAAACTAGCCTGTGCTGCAAAGTTCTGCTCAGCTTCTCTGGCTCGATCAACTAATTCATCCAAGGTCAGGGGTCTTGCTGACAAGAGTACGTTCCAGAGATATGGTAGTAACATTCGACCAATGGAACGAATGGCGGTAGCCTCGTCGACTCCAAGGAACACACTTCAAAACATTTGTTATTTTCTTTGTATGAAAATTTCTGCTTCTTCGTTGAGTACCTGGGTCTGGCTGTAAAACTGTGTCGTTAGCGTAGCCAACAACTCCTTGCCCGTGAATTCCACTGATATCCGGTTACTGAACTGCCTCCAGTCCGTTAAATATTCTCCATATCTTTCTCACTATGTGAGGGCAAGGCACTTCAAATGCAATTGTGCCCGGTCAACCCATTGCTTTGGTGGCAAGTCTGTTTCTTTGAATTCTTTATCGCATTCATGAGTGAATGCGACTCGGTCTTCGTGTGGGTGACCTGCAAAGTCAATTATTTGAATATCATCATCTCCACCGGAAGGTGAGTGGCCAGGTGCCGTTCCAGGTTGGATATATATCCGGCAAGGCTTGGATCTATGGAAGTGAGGGATGTGCTTCCTTCGGCATCTCTCGCACTGGTAGGCCATCACGGGCATTGAGTCACATTCGTAGGGCCACCCTATGCATAGGTGGTGATAGGGTTTACTGCACGTCATGTACCTTATGCGGTTTTGCCTTGACAGTGGCATGTAACTTCATTACAGAAACTTGTTGGCTGTTGTCGGCAAGCGGTACAGCGGTACTCTAAACCGTCTGTTGCTCTGGTGTCTTCAGGCCAAACTACACAGGTATAATGAAAGCGTTTGTTGCAGTAGGTGCATTCTATCCTTAGCGTGCCATGGCCTGGGCAGTAGGCATGGCTACACAGCAAGTTGGATAGGTCGGGTTCATTGTTGGAGTTCTCGCCAGTTGCGGCGTGGACTTCGGCGTCTGACATGGTAATGGTTAAGGGCGCCACGGAGTGTTTTGAAGAATCCCCGAAGTCCGTGTGACTGATCCTTTTGACCCTTAGTTCTTGGGGTATGGTTGGTCTAGTTTGTGCCGTTTACTGAGCACAGCTATTCGTCTGACACTCCATGTTGGGCACCAGAAAATCTCTTGATGCGTTACCAGTTAGAATAATGATCACGACAGTCGAGGATTCTGTAGGATAGACCAAAAGTGGGGTGATTGAGTTAGAAAGACGACAAGAGGCGAGAGGTGTTGGTTAGTACTCACTCACTCCTACTTCTTGGTTGGCGTGTTGGTGGTGTACTTTGTCCAGTCGTAGTGGGCTTAGCACACACCGTGGGTGCGATTCCACAGGTGAGATTCCTTGGTCCAAAAATGGATGTTGTCCCAACCAAATCCAACCTCCGTACCGGTCAACAATCCTCTTACATTGGATGGCATGATGGGTGAATACATATGCACGGAGATAAGAATAATACCACAACTGGAGCAGTGGATAATGACTCATGCCTGAGTTGGGCGGCGCGGTCCCGTTCCGCCTGCCTTTCCGGTGTAGATTGAGGAAGTGCACTCAACTGTCTGGCGGCAATGAGTGCTGCATTTGGCTCCCTAAGCTTTCGGCCGTGCCTCTGGCTGAAGTCTTTGCTCACAGGTTACTGGGTACACCTTGACGTGAACAAAACTAAATACAAGTAAAGGTGTAAGTCCGGTTTTGGCTTGCTGACCAGGCTCTGTAAAGTCTCCACAGATCCCCCCACACTAGACAGGCTGATCAGAGATGGGGAGTCGTTTGGGTCACCAATGCCGCCACTTGATGTGCGTCCACCCAGGAATGGATGGCAGGTCTCAAGTCACGGTTTATCCCGGCATTGGAAGCAGTGCTGTGGAATAAGGCAATAACTTGAGACTGTTGCCCCTCTCTGGATGAAGGTGTTACTAGTGGTTGTGGCTCCTCTGTTCCTCTCCACCGGCACTGAAAGCAATGCTGTGGTAATTGGAAAAGCAACTGATGGCCGTCTAATGTGTGTGTGCAAATATGATGGACTCCTGAAGGGCGCCTGTGACTGAAGTTAATTTGGTAGTTATAAATCCCCCGATCCTTGTCAAAGGTGTACGTAGCAACCTGTATCTAGCAGGCACACAGACAGGTACTCTAAGAAATAAAAGTTGAAAGGTAGGAAACAACTGTATGTTTATTGAAGTCTCAATAAACATGAGATGCATGCTACCTCCTACCAGGCAATTGAGTGTTGAAGGTTACTACCCTGGCCAGGTGTAGGCGACCTGGTTCTAATGGAGAATGGTGAAGAATTAGATCAACGAGAAGATTTGTAATACTTCTAAACTGTATAATAAAGATGTCTTGAGGAGACAAAGAGAATTTAACGTATAGGTGAGCGTGTTCGCTGGTTGACGGATTGACTGGTCGTCGATGGTGAAGTAGCCACAGGGGGCGTACTCAATGCTTCGAAGATCTTGGGCGGTCTCAGCACTGGCAGCAGTGCTGCCATCTAATTTGCCATCTGGTTGCTAGTTTCACTGTTTGCTAACCACCACTTAAAAGACTAGTGTACCATTGCTCGCCGCCTGATGATGCTGGTCTAGCCAACAAAACATCGCGCGACCATGCATCCGTGTGGAAAATGTGTCTGTCCGACTTTTTTTGTGTAGGTCTATCTACGAGTACCGCTCTGCGAGTACTTGTGCATTCTATCTACTTTATATAATGTAATCAATTTTACTGTATTCAACCGAAAGGAAGACAAGGTTTTTTGACAGAAAAGGAATAGAAAAAACAAGGGGTCGTCTACAATTCAGGGTCGTCTTCAATTCAAAACATAGGACCACAAATACCATAAATGTGCGACACTGCTGGTTCAGTATTTAAGTTTGTGTTACATGCACAAAATTACTACAGGCTTCTATTTATAAATTTTACTCAGCAAGCAATTAGTCCTCCAAAATTGGCGTGCCATGATACAGAGGATTTTGAAGGCTTTTCATGCTTAAATACCATGTGTCCTATGGTTGTACATATTTTTGTAGTGCTTAGACTGTTCCTATCAACTTCGACAAGGGTCCCCTAATCTGATGTCACCCAGCCATAAAGGGGAAGGGCTTTGCTGGGAAGCAAAATGGCTCAAGTCACGAATATATAACGCCCACAAAAATTTAACAATGTAAGAAAGATGCAGCTACCATACAGCCAGATTAGAGACACCTATTTCATTGTGATTATTTTTTTATTTAAAAGTAAATATATCATATTATTCATATAATACCATTTCTTGTTGAACGGTTTGTCATAAATTCATACAAAAATACTTTCAACCTAAATAATTTTTTCAGCACTTCACAGAAGTAGTCTTGAATTCAGGTTTATATATTTTTCCCTCAAAAATATTTTTTTAGGGAGGGGCTGTATTAGATTCAGGGCCATCTTCCTTTCGGGTAAATACAGTACATTTACTGGAATTGATGTACAGTAGTATGAAACTCTGCATCAAACGCTACAAAATAATTAAACTATAAAACTTGCAAATTTGCAAGACCAGCAAACTATGATTTAATAATAAAATTATTTCTTACAGCACACATTTGAGTTACTGCTCACTCTTAACATGATACATGTAATTATGACAAATGTCATAAGGCTCAGCAGTGTTAACTGGACATACCTGGAAGTAGCGGAACTGGGTGCGGGCCAGGAGGTCGCTTCCACCCGTCATAGCAAGGATGATGGCGTCTGCATACCTCTCCTCCTGCATACACAGCTCTACTGCAGCCTCTGTATTGCCTAGCAGGAGTGCCTTCGTGATCAGGCCACTGGCATCTGCAACCACACACCACTATGCCTAACTCACCCTGTTCCCATGTACCCATGTACCAAGTGACAAGAAGAGACCTGGCTCCTTCTTACAGTGCTGATGAGGGTGGAGTCAGATAGAGCTAGAGCAGAGCCAGAATGCCCTCGTGGCAGAAATGCGAATGCCACAGGAAAACATACCGGATACAAATGTTAACATCCAGTACATTTCCTATGTAAGAAAATCCATACTCATGAGCATAGAAGCTGTGAGGGTCTAGACACTTGCTGAGCTTAAAAAGATCACCAATGGAATTATGACGACCCCCATATCATACTCGTACTGAAGTTCCTCATTTATTGACACTTTTGAATCTTTGATCTGATGAAGGAACACAATTACTGAATACCCGTTATTCGAGCTCTGAGCTTCTCAGGTTTTAGTGGGGGTAGCTTTGATTAATACCAGATACCAGGTTGTGCATTAACATTTAAGCTAGTTCCATTTATTCTGCCAGCTTACACGATATAAAATGAAAACATGTCAACACAGTAACTTCTAATTTTGTGCATATAGACATTATGGTAACAAATAAATTGGAATACATTGACGTGTGATGCTTATTCTGACTTTATCTAAACACGACTTCGCGTCATCTGAAAGTGCATTCTCGTTAACCCCAGACAGGGTTTGAACTCTGGAACATCTTGCTACAAGTGCCAACAAGATACATCACTTGTCGCTGGAGCACCCACAGACACAGCAGCTTGTATTTTTCATTTGATGTCAGATGCCACACCAACCCCTCAAAGTGTGAATAAGCCACCGGCCAAGCGACTCAGACTACATTCCAGAGTACCTTAGTTCCACAGTGGACAGAGGGATGGCGCTAGAATGCAGCTCCACCCAGAGGCGGAGCTCATTGCCACCCGCACCCCAGACAAGGTTGGGCAGGTAGGCTATATGCCAGCGTGCAACAAAGAAACGCCAGTTGTTCTCCAGCTCCAGCAGCTCGCTTCACCTTGTGTGCTGTCTACCAACATCTTCCAGACCTTCCAGAAGCTCTAGCAGTTCTTCACCACCAACCCCCCGAAGAAGTCATCAACACCTTATACTGCCTACCCTTCTGGTAACGGCAACCACACTGACCTTCTGGAAGTTGCCTCTAACGTCCCCTCTGGACAACTGGCATTGAGATAGTTAGGGATAGTAGTTGAAATAGCTACCTAGCCGCATCTTCCTTGTTCAAGTCACACCCAGGTCCCATTCACCTGGTTTCATGTAGGTTACTTCCGGTCAGCTCTAAGGAGGTAGTATGGGTCGTCAGAAAATATATATGCGCTTCTTTCAAACCTGTGTGTACTTATTTGTAAGGGTGAGTTTTATTCCTCTGTAGACACCAGCCCTCCAGAGTGAAGGAGACAGTGTATTTTACCCAAACCATTTCTGAATCTAGTGTAGCACATGTCAGAAAACATACACAGTCAACAGCCACCCGTACTATGCACTAGCATCACAAGACATCCTCTGTCGTTTTCGGACACTCAGGGTAAACCCACCTCTCCAACAACCACGCCTCGTGTCACAGTTTAGAGTGTAGGGGTACGGCTCTGGGTTGTCTCGACCTCTGCTTTGGTTCAACACTTAGCTAGGGACCATCGTCACCTGTTTACCTCTGACATTGCCGGTACTTGTATCTGTCTCATGTCTTATACCCAGATGAGTGGTACTAAGTGGCAAGAAAGAAAGGCAGGCACCGCCTACAAGGCTAACAGGAGCTGCACACCAACCCCAACTGCACTCTGCAACACAACCCCACCGGAACGAGCTCAAGTCGCTCGCCAGCTGGAGAGGGCTTACCACTTAGCTCACTCCCACTCCTTATTTGCAGCCCCGATCAAGATCAAGGGACGACCGCACCCAATCCTGACAGCTTTCCGCCAGGGCCAACACGTGCCGCTAGGGTTAGCCAACCCTTGGTTCTCGGGCCACTCGAGCGGCAGCCCACCCCTGGCTCACCACAGCACCACCAGCTGCAGCACCGCTGATGCACCAGGTCAGGGCTCCAGCTCCAGTGGCCACCAGCAGTCGGAGCCACTGAGTCAGCAAACAACCTGGGCCACCTCCAACCAAGGTACACCTGAGGCTGTGTGCCACCCAACTCGCCAGACAGTGACGTTCTTGATTGACTTTGTACCGTGCCGACAGGCCACATTCCTAGTGTTGTATACCGGCCGGGGCCCGATCAACCAGTAAGGAGATCAGCCTGAGTTAACCCTGTGTTCCTGACACGACTGAAATCTAGCCCCGACCATGATGTCGCCACCAGCCACCCAATGTCATGCATCAATATCTTTAAATTGCTCAGCATAGCATTTGAGATGTACTGGGATGTGTGCACGCACCTATTAAAAATTTCAAGGATTTATTTCTGCACGTGGATAATAATATGATGGGCAAATGTGGCTGGGATATCATCATAGACCATAAGCGTAACTGCAAACTTGCTGAATGTCCCAGCAGTATAATACACCTTTATTAGTGCTATATTAACACTTTATAAGGTATGTTCCCAGTTATAATCATGGATACTAATCACAAACTCATAAGTCTTCAAATACATGTACTTAAGAGATGTACATACCATCATCTGTGAGTATCTTGAGTGTCTCTGATGAGATTGTTTTCAACTGAATTCAGGAAATTAGCTGCAGTGACACCATTCACTTGTCTGTGATCCTATAATTAGTGATAAAATTACATATTTAAACTATGTAAAACAACTACCTCTCAAACACATGTAGAAAGAAACACCCACCATATATCTGAAGAAACCTGTTGGATTACAAGCATAAATAAAATATTTGATTCTGAAAAAACTTCATCTAGTGATAGTGACAATAGAAAAATCAATCATATAAATAATTACTTGACTTCTTTGCTGAAGGCAAACACACCTCTTGGCCCATGGCAGCAACATGGCTGGTCAGGTTTTCGACACTGTCATTCAGCTTTGCATTTGCAGGCTTGTCCAGGTATCTGTTCAGCTGCAACAGAGCCATACAAACAAATCCAGTCACTAGCCAGTCTCAGAAAGTAAACGAGCATAGTTGGTGTTGTGTAAATAGTCAGTGAACTGAAGCTGGAAAAGATGAACATCAACCTTCATTTTGATTTCTGAAAGAAATTTTGGTGACAAATGCATCAAAGTAAAAATGGTCTTATTTCAATGGATTTTAGAATGCTTATAAAATGTTTGCTTTATCGTGACACATGTTTATGAGGAAGTTGACTTGTTTGTTTCCATTATTTATATTAGCAAATTACCTACATAAAAACAAAGATACTGGGTATGTATAAAACTGAAAGTTTTGTGGCAAACACTTTTTCTTTGAGAAGATATTACCATTTTCATTTACTCATTTTTAAGGCAACCCATATGACAAATATGTGTACAAAGAAAATATTTCTAAAGCAATATCGTAAAACCCAATAATTTATTTGTTCAGAATTTTTTTCATAATTTGTTTATACAGCCACAGGTTGGCCAGATGTAGTAAGACTTTTGTTTTGTGTTATGAAAGTTGTAGCTGCCTGTAAGCTGGAGTCTTGTATTGGGGCCATGTTTTGGCAGTTTTGCATGCTACAGGAATTACAATTGGTGCCAGTAAGGCATGCCTCTGTGCATAACAAGTCTCTAGACCTGCAGACGGGTGGCCTCTGTTTTGACGTGTATTTCGTGGGCAGGTGCTCTGAATTCTCGGGGCGACATAAGATTGCAACAGCGTTGCACAAGGTTTGTCACCTTGTTCCCATTCACAGAGAGAGTGAAAGAAGGTCAGAGCGTAGCACGTGAGATTATTTGTACGTGAGCATAGAGAAAAGTTTATAAACAGTTAACAGGATTATTTTTGCAACACACTGCCTAGGTGAAATGCTTTCAAGACAGGGAAGTTAATACATACATTGATGATGCGTGATGTGTACTGATATAATTACTGAATATGACTTCATCTCATCTTCACATCACATCACGTCACCTTGAGTAGAGTTTGAACCCAGGATGACTTGCTTCCAGAGCTTACCAGCATGCCCCTAGCCAAGGGGCACTAAAGGACATGGCAGTCAAGGCCAACTACACCAGTATGTCAGATGCCACGTGTCTGTTAATCACCCCTGCGTGCCACAGATCCCACCCACCAGGCAACCCAGCGCTGTCTCTATGCTTGCGGGAGCAATGAAACCCGCATACGAGGAAAACAGCACTTCCAGCCTCCCCAGAGAGAATGCGGCCTGAACCGCTAAGAGACGGGCTCTAGCCCAAAGATACCCGACCGGCAGAATGACCCGCAGCTGGCTGTCCATACAGGTAAGCGCAGAGCTCCAAAAGCCAGTTAATACTCAGCAGCTCACTCCACCATCTCGTGTGCTGGAACGTTCTGCTTTCTAAAAGGACCACTGTACCTTAAAGAAATCTTCTAGATCTTCGCCCAAAGACCCCCAAAGAAGTATTCATCTCCTCCTTTTACACTCACTACCACTTTGGTAGTGAACCCCGATTCCCTTCTGGACAACAGAATTGAATTAGTTAGGGTCACTTTTTATCATAGCTACCTAGCCGTATCACCTCTAGTTTAGTTTAGCCCCAGGTCCCCGTCACCTGGTTTACCGTAGTGTATTCCGTTACAGTTAATTGATAGTTAGGAGTAAGTACGGGCTACCATGTCTATTCCTCTGGGGAATAAACATGTGATCTTACCTAACCCCTCAGTACTATTTCTAGGGTGCTTGTAACTTCCATCCTAGTAGGAGTCAAACCTACTACGAAAAAGCAGGAGACCGCATCTTGAAACCTCTTTGCTGAAATAGTGTAGGACTGTGGGCTCCCTTAACCGGGCACACGTACTTAGCAATATATACCCATTAGGTAGCCACCCATACTGTGGAGCAGGTACGCAAAGGTACCTGGTGTGCACATACGGCAGAGCCCCAACCACTAGTAAAAACTCCACAAAGTGGCTAGACACCCAGATCAGCCAATACACTCATAACTCCGCATTGTTATCTTCGCTGGTAGGAGTGACAGGACTGACTAGTGGTCTGACCCCTTCTGGAACACACACCACGACATGGCTAGACATCCAGATAAGCCCATCGCTCCATCCATCGCTTTATTATCCGCAGGTTGGAGCAATAGGACTAATGCTAGGTGGCCTAGCCCCCGACTGGCTGCACTGATAGTTAGGGAACTCGTCGCCTTCTATTCTTCAGGTGGCAGACAGTAGTACCAATCTGTATGCCCTTCACCCACAGAAGTGGTGGAAAAAGGAGGGTTGCGAGGGCAGCTTTTGCCTCTGAACCTAGCCAATTGTTCTGCAACCCAGTGCCATCTGCCCTCAGCAGGCTCTCACCAAGGGACCGAGCTCACACCACTTGACAACTGGTGAGGCCTCACCTTCCAGTTCGCCCTAGCCTTCTCTTTCAGCCACCCCACAAGATCACCGGTGAGCTGCACCCAGTCGTGGTGCACATTTATCTGGGACTTCCAGTACAACTGGGCATTACCAACACGCACTTCAGAGCGGTGAGGGCCATCAGCCACCGCCACCCCAGGACAGGGCACCCGTTCCAGCCAGCAGTTGCAGCCACCAAGCCAGGATCTACCTTGGGCCATGCTCACTGTAGATAAATGAGTGTCTGAGTCTACACCAACAATACGGAGAGTCAACATCCCAGTCTGTAAAGCAGCTGGGAACCAATCAGCGATCAATAAATCAAACTTCACCACAGTAAGTTAGCTCGTGCCTCTGGCTGGCACTATAGAACCCGTGTCTGACAGTGACATTGAGGTCAGTTCAACCAATGTCAGGTGTTGGAGATGGTGCGGGGTCTTGTTGGCCTGAAATATTATTGAAGAACCAAGCCATGGAGGGTGGAGCAGCATAGATGGCTGACTAGAGGTTCAGCTTCTTCAGAACACAGAAACCTGAAGTAAAGGTCGTTCAGTACAGGAACATCATACAATAAAGCCACATTATATATCTGTATAAGTGTTAGTATTAGGGATGGTTCGAATAACAAAAAATGTTGGTACCGATTCTACATTTAAATATCGGTTCCAGTATTCGGATGACATTTTAATAATTTCAGACTTAAATAACTTAAAAAAACGCCAAACATTATTCATGTATCAAGTCCAAAACCTCTCACAAAATACATGCACATACTCTACTCCGTTTGTTTACATAATTATTTCTCTGGTATAATACCCTAGAATGCAAGCTATAAATTTGTAGATAACGTCAGCCATTTTGTTTTACTTGATGCTTAGTGTAGTATCCTCTCTCTCTCTGTGTGTGTGTGTGTGTGTGTGTGTGTGTGTGTGTGTGTGTGTGTGTGTGTGTGTGTGTGTGTGTGTGTGTGTGTGTGTGTGTGTGTGTGTGTGTGTGTGTGTGTGTGTATATATATATATATATATATATATATATATATATATATATATATATATCTCTCTATGACATTGCAACCATGAGACTTTTTATGTACTACTTTTGTGATCATTGGTACAAAATAAATTTATATTTATATGCTTTCAACTGCAATAGTAATTCGCTGTAAGGAAATATTGCTGCCAAAAAAAATGCTTGTTACAGGTGAATTAACCTATATTGTTTTGGCGGTAACTGCAATTTTTGTTTGTTTTGATAAGTTTTTCGTTACAGTTATTTTTGTAATGACAGAGTTTTGCCATAACTAGATTAATTCGTAATGTTTCGTACTAAGTATATCATCTGAAAATATTACTAAATTTATTGCTGTGTAGAAATGAGAACCGAGTAGTCATTGCTAACCTAAAACCTGTTCCGAGTCAAACCTCAAGAACCGGTATAAATTGGAACCGAAGAACCGAACCAACCCATCCCGAGTTACAATATTTTTCATCAGCTGAGTATGTCAAATTTATTTCCTTTTTGGAAAACAAAAAACAATTTTGATTTTCCCCTAACCAAGGTTAATTCTGAACATTTATTTCATTTTTAGGCGTTGAGACTTGAATGGCTCAAAAAATTTTTGACACTGCTTATCGAACAATTTTTATCCCTCATGACTGTTTTCACTATTTTCCATATTTGTCAGCATGCATGATGACTCAACATATAAAACAATTCATGGTCATAACGTGACCAAATAAAAGTTTTGTAAGATAATTCCTGACTGCTTCATAAGTATAGATCAGGGAAGTAAACGCCACTTGGGAAGACAACACAACTGTAATTACCAAATACGACTTGAATTATATTAATAAATATTTCACTTTTATAATCTGTAGTAGGTATCACTTTCATAACTCGCCTCATGGAAGCACCCCTTAACAAATTAAATATGTGTACTAATTACAAAATCTAACTTCTGTGGTTACAAATAATTGAGAAACAATACTATAGACTGTTCAAGGTAAAGAGAGAACTTTAGAGGCCTGAAGCCTACCAACACTCACTCAATTGAAACTAACTGATTTACAGTGATGCACCATATAGGGTGCTGTTCCAATGAAGCCTGTTGTATGTCCTAATTACTTAAAGTGTACTAACTAACGTTGGGGTCAAATGCAAACGCTGGAGAAGAGAATGTTAATGTCCTCAAATGGGACGTTACATAACAAACTTGAATTAACTGAATAACAGGCTACGATGGGTTCTCCACGCTGGGACTGACGTTTTATATTGAATTAACTGAATACCAGGCTAGGATGGGTTCTCCACGCTGGGACTGACGTTTTATACTAAGAGCTTGTTTGCGTCAGCTCTGGACCAATAACTGGGGACCTTAATCTCTGCCAAATTTCACACTGTAAGTTTTCTTATAGGACGAGTTGCATTTAATTACTTGAATTGACTGCAACAAAAGTAATGCCAGAATAGTGAGGGGCATAGCGAAAAGATAGGGGCCTTATGTATGTTTAGGTGCCCGAACAGTGTATAAGGTGGGCGTAGTGGACTTTCGAGCGGGCACTAAGTCAGGAATAACACACACTACCCTTCACAGAGATGGTATCTTGTTAATGGAGGGACGCAGCATGCTTCTCCTCGCTGGCTGGCTGGGACGTCTGGCGACCGGCCCTGGCTGCGTCAAAGTGGTGCTGCGGGTATTGCTGTGGCTCTTGATATGGGGAAGGGGCCACTGTAAATCAACCCATAAATACGGCCCCCTCTCGCTACCATCCTCGAGTGAGTGAGACTTTAGTAAACCCAAAATTTGATTTAGAGGCCAAACTATTAAATTCTTTTCTTTTAAAATTCAAATTGTATTAGAAAACTAAACTTTTGTTGAATTTATGATCCGGCAATGCACAAATGAAGGCTCAGGATACACCCCCCCACCCTCCTGTTGGGAAAGAATTTCGACACATGTGTGACCTGATCCCACATCCCAGCCTCATTTTTCCTTCCCGCTTGAAAGCGAAGAGCAAGCCAGCCAGCTGATGCGAGCCGACACGCCCGCCGCTTCAAAACGCACAGCCAAGGAGAAGAGAGGGAGACCAAAGAAGGGAGAAGGAGAGAGAATATCACCCTGGGAGAGACAAGCTATATACTGCATGCCAAACGAACTGAGAGATAAAGGACCCAGCATGCCAACCTGAGCAGCGAGTGCAAAGAAGAGGTGTTGCACTAGAGCTCCAAACCAGTACAACATCAAGATACCTGACCCGATTGTCTCAAACCGAAAAATAAAAAAATTTCACTCGAGGTGAATCTACATCGATTTGGAGGGAGGGCAATTAATGGGTGATACATTCCTGCGCATTGGGCACAAGCAATCTAATTTGTGACTTCGCCCCATCATCGAGTACCACAGCTCCACAGCAGAACAATATACCACATGCCTACAGGGTCCAGCAACAAGGTTGGGTACAATTGTACTGTTCACCCTCAAACCAGTCATGCAGTCGCCTACTCCCCAACATAAACTACAGTACCTCTGTGAAGAGAGACTAGCCACCCCTGCAGCCTTCTGACAGCTTACAAGCTTGAGATTTCGTATATATAGAATTACCAAACCTTGGCTCAGGGCAGATGCTATGCCCTCCAGTTTGCATAAGGCTGAGGGTATCAGAAGGGGTAAGTGTGAGCCACCCTGTTCTCCAAGTCTGCAAAGACCGGAATTCAACCGACACAGGGTTCTCACCATTAGGCCACTCATGTTGAATCATTGAAGTAAGTCTCTGGGCTAAGTGGTTTGACTCCCAACTCTCACAGTCTGCAAAGACCAGAGGCTATCTCAGAGGGATGTGTTTCGGAATAATGGTCTCAGACGACGTACGCACCATCACTGTCAGCAGCACCCCGAAGACGCTGCCACTGCTAACTCCCGGCATCCAGAGGTATCCACGATAACCACCCCCCCCCCCCAACTCCAACCTGGAATCAACTTCCAGTCCCCCCCTGGTATCAGGTTGCATTAACATACTTTCTGGACTGATAGTTTTCCGCAATCACTCCAGGCGAATGCTGGGATGGGTCCCAAACAAAGGCCATGGCCGAATCCTTCCCAATCCTTCCCCAATCCCTCTTCCTTGTGCAACTTGCACTGTCTCTAATGACCTCGCTGTTGACTTTATGTTAAGCCCAATTACCTATCTACCTGCCTACCTTTCTGGACTGCTTTGAGCCAAATCATTAGCTTTGCACAAGTTACCTTCTACTGCTGTAATTATAGCTTCCATCACGTAAAATTAGGAGTGAGCAACACATCCCCTTGCATTTCTTAAACGTATTAATAAATACGTAATTTTGCTAGTAATTAGGTGAACCATCTTTGCTAACCTTGTTGCATACTGTACTGGATTAGTACTCCAGAGAATATAAAATATACTAATACTACTACAGACGACTCCACTTGGACTATAAGAGCCTTAAGCGATTAGGGGCATGCAAAATATAAAAAACGGGGACTTCTTAAACGTCTTTATATAGTCCATGTAACTCACAAGTGAACAACACTTTACTATATATTATTACGTCTAAATGGGAGAGCAATTACTTTATATTATTAATAACTGTTATGCAAGCCACTCTGTCAAATATCTAAATAATGTCCTTCCGACGTATCTTTGGAACTAATTCAGCTCATAAAGTTGCCAAAGGCTGCGTCCCCTCAACGTATGGGCAGCGACGGTTCCAGCACACCCCTCTTGTGGCCCTTCCTCAGAGGTCGGCCACTGACTGATGTCTTGACAGCGTCTCACATGTCTGGCCTTGCGACGAGCCTCGCACCGGCCTATATTGCTATTTTTTTAATGTCACGCCCACGGTTTATTCTCGCCGCTAGATGCAATCCCTCGTGTCCTGCTTTTCCACTTTGCGAGATGCTGGGTTCACACATGAGCATTAGCTAAGGGCGTGTTCGGACCACTACAATACTAGGTGTTATTTTGCAAGCTCTCTATATGATTTAATAATATGCCACTCAAAGGTCAATCTGGTATCAGTGAGAACACCCTAACAGTAATCCCACACAAACTAGGAGGGAAAGTCAAGGTCTGCTGCTGGGTAGATCGTTGGCGGACCCCAAAGCACTAGGAACTCGCCAATCCCTAAGAGACACAATCAGACCGGGTACTCGGTTCGACTCCAGCCTGAATAAGGCCGGAGGAGAACCTGTAGTGCTCAGGCCTGATCAGCCTCTTGAGGGTCACTCACCCTGTATTCTGATATCTGCAACACTCTTTGGCAGTCCCAGCCTGACGTAAGGCCAGACGGTGGGTTCAAAGAATTAAATCACTGAGTACACAAAGTACACTGTCTAGGGCCGCAATTAAATACCAGATTTCCCTTCAGCCACACCTACTGCAAGGAACGAAAGGGACGGATGTCCTAGGTCTATTCCCAGCCTGAATAAGACCAGAATAACCTTTGATCATTCCGGGTCATACGACCTTTGGTGAGTTTCACACCCAGGATCACAGGTTCTTCAATTACCCACCATCTCAGTCCCAGCCTGAAGTAAGGCCATACTAGGAGAGACAGTATACTGCATGCAGCTTTGGAGGTGCGCTCTCGGCGAGCCTAGCTGTGCAAGAATAAGATACGGGCTTCGAGAAATTTTTGAGAAAGAAAACATTTTTCTAGTAAAAAAGAGACGAGAATGAGAAATTTTCTGTTCATTAACATATTTGAGACCAGCCTTTAGTATTTTTAAAAATCATGTGATTTCCTAGCATATGATTAAATTTTAAACATACATTCAAATGTCAGGTGAACAAGAACCATGTCATAATGAATACCTACTTTTATTTTGAAACACACCCATTTGTTATGTACATGTTTTCCATCGTGAACTGAGCTTACAAAGAGCAGAGTTACCACAAGTGCCAAAATGCCAGTTTTACTGAATTCGCTAATGATTCAATTGCAGAATACACCTATTGTATTGGCCACTTGATCTACAATAAGTGGAAATGCACTATTCACAAAAAAAAGTTGTTGGTAGTTAATTGTTAAATTTGGTTAGTTACAGTGATAAACAAATAATTCCATTTTGTTTCTACTAACGATATATTTTTCTTCTGGGATTTTTTTTAAACTGCGCTTGCGCAGTAGGTGGTAACCTTTCATTCATCATGGTGTTCGTTTTTTGTTTTATTATTGTAAACTGACTGGTTGGTGTTTCCAAAAAGAAGATTCTGGTACATGATTTACTTATACGGATGTTCCCTTTATGTTATAAAATATTTGTCTGTGTTAATATCATGATGTGAAATTTACTTCTTATAGCAGCACATGACACACCAAGTTGGAGATTTGTTTGTTGGTGAGGTGTAGGCATCCTGGTCAGTGTAGGCATCCTGGTCAGTGGCTTTAATAATTTATCGTTATATCACTGTGCAATGAATTGATTTTAATAACTATTTGGTTAATGACACAGTATTCAATACAGTAGCTCGTGCTACATAAAGCAGGATAATCATCATCTGGATGTCACTCTAGAATGTTTGTTTTGTTTCAAGCTTGCATTGTGCTTGAACATGTTGGTTAAAGACATGCGTGGAGTGCCTTGAAGATGCCTTCGCTGCACACTTGTGTATTCAACAAACAAATAACGGTAACTGCTTATTATCATATGTAAAAATAATTTACTGGCATGAAAAGTTTCTCATTTTTACGAGAAAATTAATTTTCTTGCTTGCTGATCGACAACACCGTATTTCTTGAAATTTTTCTCGAGTTTCAAGATCTTGCACAACCCTACTAATTTCATTTAGCGGCCTTCAGTTGTGATGCCTTATGCTACGAAAGGTAACTTAAGTAAAGTAAGAAGATTAGCCCCACAGGCCATACAAAGAGAGCTAAAATTATCAATTCCTACAGAAACGCCTCATACAAGTAATGATAATATAATGGCAAGTATGGACACTGTGCCTTTATTCGGCCCTTGGATAAAAGTAGCCAATAAAGAACACCCAGGAGTTGAGGCAATAAGACAGGGTAGAGACTCAGTCCTCGGCATAGCCTCGCCATGGCACGAGACTGATATTCATAGCAATCTAGCCCCTATTGTAGCCATTCCAGAACCTGCCATCTCCTCTTATCCTACCCAGCACGCACGAGCATCAGTGTGTTTGAGCCAAGTGAGCATGGAAGCAGGAAAGACTTTCACTCTTCGCCTCCAACTTAAGGTAACGAATTGTAGCAAAATAGTGTCTGTACTCCTGATTTTGTTCCAACCCGTCAGCTGACTAGGCCGGCCCCATATAGGGGTAGACCGAGACACAACTAAGGACCGTGCCTAGGCTCATAGTCACTCTCCCTTTTCCCTTGCGAAAGCTGGCTTTGCGGATTTTGGCAACCTTTATGGTAAGTAAGATCAACGTCTCCGGGAGGGAGACCTATTTGATTAAACTTGCCCTGGAAATTGACTCCTCTCCTCCTACTCGAGCCACCCAGTCAAAAAGACCTAAATCAAACTTCTCTAATGTGGAAAGATCTCCGACCCAGCCTGGCAATTGAGTCTTATGTCCTTTTGATGCACAGGTGACTAATGACTACTTAATATGAAGGAGTGGAGTCCGCATACTAACGCTAATTACAAATTAATTAGTATGTAATATCAGCATCAACATTTTATATATACACATATACATACATATAAACATATACACATATACACACATACATATACACATACATACACATATATACATATACAGTAAAACCTCCCTTCATAAAGTTTCTATATAGCAAACTATTCAGTATAATAAAATATCAATTTGGTCCTGCCAAAAGCGCATAAGGTCAATGCATTTTGTACCTCCATTTACCAAAATTTATTACACTTTCAATAGCAAAATTTACTTTACAATGAACATCCACTTTCATCACCAGTATATAAAACATACACACACTGCACACAGTATTAACTTTACTACACTTTTTTTCGTTTGCGAGTAGGAAATAATGTTTCGAAAAACGTAAACAAAACCAATTACCGGAATTTTTTCGGACCAAAAACATATCTACGTAGAATGTGTATGCTGCACTATGCAACGAAGCAGGCACAGCAATAGTTGAAGAGCTTGCCACGCTACCAACGCGCACTCACGTCATAAATAAATGTGACAGCCATTTTGTGTAAAATGCCGCCTACACATTCTACTGTATGCGGTTCATCTTTGGTCTGTAAAATTAAGTTTGTAAACATAGTAATGTATGTGTATTTTTATTTGTTCGTGGTGACTTTTGTTTAATTTTATACATCAGCTGTAAAAAGTTCTAGTGTTTTGGAAAAGCAGAATGAGTGATAACATAAAAAAAGGTGGCAAATCGACATAAATACAAAATTGCAAATAATCAATGCTGTTGACCTGGGTGAAAAATAAAGTGATACAGCAAAACGCTTTGAAAATCCTGCTTCCTCAATGTCAACAATTTTATCCAATCGTTAACAGGTGGAACAAAATTGTGCGTTAGTTAGAACAAACAGAAAACTGCCTAAAACTTGAAAGAATGATGACCTGGACAGAGCATTAATTGACTGGCTCATTGAAGCTAGGCAATCTAACATAGATGTATATGGCTTATTTTGCAAGAAGGCTTGTCAGGAAGCAATAAAAATGGGTCCTGAAAATTTTAAAGCATCCAATGGCAGGCTTGCTAAATTTAAGAGTCGGTGGAATCTCACAACACTCAGAGTGTGTGGTGAAGAAGCTGGTGTTGACTCGAACATTTTGGAAAGCTGGCAACCGAAGCTTGAAGCTCTCTATGGTGGTTACTCGGCAAAAGATATTTTTAATGCAGACGAGGCAGGTGTATTTTACAACTTGCTTCCAGACAGAACACTCAGCGTCAAATGTCAGCCGTGTCATAGAGATAAAAGGAGTAAAGAGAGGTGTACAGTTCTTCTCTGTGAAAACTCTAATGGAACAGAAAAGTTGAAACTCTCGTGATTGGCAAATATGCAAACCCACGATATTTCAAAAACATTAAAAAAACTCCCTTGCATATACAAAAACAACTCCAGTTCATGGATGACAATAATATTTTTTTCCAGCAAACTGTACGAGCATATTGCAGCCCCAGGACCAGGGAATTATATCTGTGCTGAAGCACTTCTACAAGCACCAGCTGGTAAACAATCCTGCTGAGAGAGATGAGTTGTAAAAAAGATATTTCATCATCGAAGTGGAACATTCTGCAAGTCAAGCACAGGATTTTCCAAGCATGGAATTCCATTTCATCAACTACCATCAAAAAATGGTTCAAGAAAGAAAGATTTCCTGTTTCATTGGAAACAGATGTTGATGGTGAGGATGTTCCATAAATCCCAGAAGAGTAGCTCCAAGTTTCAACAACATTGAATTGCAGAGAAGTGTCTTTCAAGGATTTCGTTGAGTGTGACAATACCCTGGCCATCTGTCCCTCATGTGAAGACCAAAGTGGCACATCTGACACTACACCTACTGTTGAGGAAGGTACCACACAAGTCTGAAGATGAGCCAAGCCCACGAACTGAAGATCAAAATGTACAGCATCCTGGAATTGCTGAAGTGAACAGTGCGTTGAAAACATTGGGGAATCTTTTCTTACTTTGCGATGATGTTGAGGAAAACATGGTGATTTTCAATCAACTTGAAGGTGCTGTTCAGGCAGAGCTTAGAAAGAATTGAAAGCAATCAAATATTGATGATTTTTTTAAAAAAGTGACACGTGTCCGATTAGCTAGGGCTGGATCACAGTCGTGTGAATTTGGTTGCACTTAGGTCGGTTGTGCTTACAGGTTAACTTACACCTATTTGTGGCTAGATATAGTGGTCGGGCATGTGGCCTTATGTGATGGAACAAAGTTATCAACTTTACGATTCACGAGTCCCTTCGATTGATAAGGCTTACGACTCGTATCGGAGCTGGTCGTAGTTGACAACGGGTGGGAAGTGCTAGCAGTAGGTGACTTGTTGTCTTGCAGGCGAGGGGTAGCTGGGTATAGCTGATTGAGTCGTTCGTCTTCGGCTCGAGCGGTAGCAAGGGCACGACATGATATGACACAGAACTTGCAGTTCCATGTCCACTGAGGCTCAGCTCCAAAAGTTACTGTTTGTGATGCCCAACCGGTTCTCGGACAGATTAATTAACCCTCTTACAACTGGATGGCAGGTTGGATGCGTGCGCAGCGGTGCAGATGGGATAAGAGCTGGATTGGTTACAGTAGACGAAGGTTCTGCCAGTGATCGGAGTAAGGCAGCACAATCTCGTTCGGTTCGTCGATTAGCTATGAGTGGTATGAGACCAGCCAGCTGCCTGGCAGCAAGGTGCGCAACTCTTTGCTCCTCTATCTTTGCGCCATGCTTCATCTTAAATGGCATAGAGCGGGTTTAACTACAGAGGACCTTGAAAGGAGCACCACAGACACGGATAGCCCTAGATTAGTGTTGCCTGGTAACAGTTTTACCAATGCGAGCTCCGGTGCTTCAGAAGATCCCCCATGGTTGCAGACTGATCAGAAGCGTTGGAGCGGTATGGGTTGCCAAGACTATTACTGGGTGTGCGATGCCAACCAAGGCCAGTCCGTAGCACCTAAGCAAATACCCCCCCCCCCCAAAACCCAGGTACTCCAGTAGGGATACAACTCAAATGTACTGTCTCTCCCTGATTGAGAAGTGTTGCTAGTGGTCATGGCTTGATTTGAAGTTCTTCTTGTTAAGTATTACATGTACTGTGGAATGTTGCCAGTATAAAACCTCCATTTAATAAACCTCCTTACAACAAACATGCCATTTTTTAGTCCCTTTAGTTTAGTTAAATACAGGTTTTACTGTATATACGTGTATGTGCGCACATGCACACGGATGTGTGTGCATGCACACATGCACGCATGTGCGCGCACACACACACGTGCATGCACACATGCACGCATGTGCGCGCACACACACATATTTAAAAATGATATGCAGTAGAAACCCTGTACTACACCCCCTGATTTTACACACACTTTTTTTGATACCAATGTCTGTTTTTACAGCATACGTTTCCCTCTTATTACTCTTTCCTGCATTTTGCAACATTTTTTACCAGTCCCTTGAAAAGAGTAAAATAGGAGTTTCACTATTACAATTGAAGTAGTAAGTATTATTTGAATGGTAACGGTTTATTGTGTGATCAGTGAAATTATATTTATACCTGTTATATATAACTGAAATGAAATTTTTACTGGTAGCTATTCAATTTCAAAACTATTCATATGTTACTAAAAAATGTTATTTACTATTTGTTTCAAAAAAATTCAAACTTTAAAATCCCATATTCGCATACCCCTAATGCTGGTCACCCTAGAGGAAAGGAGAAATGTGGCAGTGGTTGTGGTAGCATTATAGCAGAACAGTTAAGAAGTGCACCTTGCTGACGACATCCTCAGGCTTGAAGCCCAGCAGGGCAAGCAGGTTGGTACAAGGGTCTGCTGAGAGGCGAGCATGAAGGAACCTCCACAGCTGGACCTGATGCGGGGAACTGGCAGCCGCTACCTTGCTCTCGCAGAACTCTGCTAGCTGTCCACATTGAAGCACCTGTTCCAGCTGCCGGGAACGCTCCACCAGCTGTGGCTCCGTCACCACCTGGCTCACGTACACTAGCCGGTGCACTCCCACACCCACCTCGTGCTCAAATGTCGCCAGCTTCCCACCAAACTGCAAACACACATGGCACTCACAGCCTCGCAAGTCCACCACCAGCAACTACATCTGTATACCAGCAACACAGCTATTGTCAAACTGATCTGCACATATGCAGAAATTTATCAACTTAAAGAAACCACAATTCCAAGTACGTACGCATTGGTATAGTATGTAGATTCACACACAGACACACACAAACTAGCAGGGCATTTTCATGTATGAATGCACAATCACATCGTTTTACTGGTTGGTCATGTCACAACTGTTAATCCACATATGAAAATGTGTCATTTTATTCTGTATGTGTGTTTTGTTGTTGTTGTTGCTGAGAAGTTTCGGTCAGCACTTAACAATGACGTCTTGAGCATTTGTGAGGATGAAATTAGGTGAGGATGGGGCAGTGGCGGAATGCAAGGGTGGAGGAAATGGGAGTACCTTGAGAAAACCTGCTAGCCAACAGTGACGGCACACACGCAGAAATCCGACTGACCCCACATGGAGGTATAACCCGCTTTGCTTTGGTGTGAGGTAAGATATCTGACTGCTACACCACAGCAGCACCCAGTGTGTGTGTATATGTATATGTGTGTGTGCACATGTGTGTATGTGAATGTGTGCCAGTCTCTCTAAATACCAACCAGTGAGTAC
This sequence comes from Dryococelus australis, assembly GCA_029891345.1. Lineage (NCBI taxonomy): Eukaryota > Metazoa > Arthropoda > Insecta > Phasmatodea > Phasmatidae > Dryococelus > Dryococelus australis. Next base: position 75,356,230 of record CM057007.1, on the reverse strand, counting down.
TTGGGCTCATTTCTTTATCACCACAGAACATCTCATGGAAACTCCTCAGCACACAAGAGACTCACCGCAAAGGTGGCACGGCATGGCCTACGCAGCCACTTGGGTGCCTTACGTAGGTCCACGACTGATGTCTGCAGCTGTAAGCTGGGTGCCTGAGCGAAGGCATCCATCCCAGGGAAAGAGTCTGCAATCTGACACACAACAACCAGCTCTGGTGAGACCAAGCACTGCTATAATATTTACCATGTTTCAATGTAAACATGTTTTGCCTGATTATCGATCTATTGATACCACATTAACATTACTGTATCACATAATACTTTGGATCAAATATATCACTGTGGGACATAAATAAAACAATTATTGGTAGTTTGAACTGACAGCAAACATGAACACAGAATTTGAGCATTAATATAACATTTTTTTAGGAAACCAATTAATATATTTTAATGAAGTACTATCAAGTATTACGGATTACCCATGATTATTACTGATTTTAACATCCATTTACGGAATTACAGAGGTTTGCTTGTTTATTATGGAAATTTATAGCCTTGACAATGTGTCTGAATTTTTCATATTTTTTTTAGTTCGTATATATTTACGGTACGATGTATTGTTTGCTATGCGGTAAGTATTGTACTCTTACCAGAAGCTTGCATGCGAGTCGACAATTTCTATATTCTCTGCATACAGCGCTATACATATTTACACTACGATGTATTGTCTGCCATACGGTAAATAATGTACTTTTACCAGAACTTTGCATGAGAGTTGACAATTTTGCTATTCTTTGCAAACAGCGTGATAAATTAGTTATTTCCAGCTCCCTTCTGGCACCATAAAGAGTATTGGGGGAGTATGAACTAACCTGATTGCTCAATTCACCTGGTGGAGGAGTTTCGAGTGATCGGAGTTCTACTGAATTCTACCAAGTGGCAGAGCTCGGATGGCCATCTAATATGTGTGTGTTCTGGCTTTGAATAGCGCTTGGTCTACTGGCTTCACTCTGGTGGGCTGTGTTTACGTAGGAACGACACACTGACACTCAAGAAATTAGCACAAAGTCAATAGTTAGAAATCACATGTTATATTGACTGAGTAATAAAACACGGCGGCCCTGTACTACCTCCTACACTAATCTAATTTGACACAGAAGTTCTGAAGAAACGTAAAAAGAGCAGGTGAAGATGACCTGGTTAAAAGCTGATGGGAAATAAGGGCGATAATCCTGGTAGGTTAAGTAACTAACAACTCAAGTACTAACTATCTGCCTAGTGTTCTTAAGGAACCAAGAGAAGGTTAATCTACCATAAGGTTGTGTTAACTGCTGCCATCACCATATGGTACGGCAGGCGCCTGAAGGGAACTGACACAACCGTTACCAACTGGGGGTGGTTCCAGGGGGCGATAAGGAAGGAGTAGACATCTTTGGAAGCCGTTGAAGGTCCAGTGTTCCAGACAGAGAGGGGTCTGCCGCTACTGCAGAAGTGGCTTCTGGAGATGTTATCTTCAACTGGTAGTCAGGTGTCCAGCCCAAGAAGACAGGTGAATTCTGCTGGCGTACCAGCTAAGCACGTACCGCCAGTGGCTTCCTCTGGCCCAATCGTGAGCGGTGGAGGAGCAGAGACTGTATTTTATTGGATGCGCCAGCCCTTTTATACTGATTCTTGCTCTGGACACGGAGTAGGCGAGAGATGAGGAAGGAGATAAGCTTCTTCCTCTGAACTCGATGGACGTCACCTGTTGGCATTGTCTACTGGGTAACGTTTTCACTTATATGGAGGGTTTCAACACTTCTCTCTTCCGCAGGGTTCAAGTAGAATGTGTGCTACCCTCCCTCAGCCCTGCATAGAACTATGTGGCCGTGGTTAGACAAAGCGGTATCTCGGTCTGGCAGTACAATCTCACTTCGGGGGTGTTGACGTGATGTTTACTTGAAGAATCGGAGTGAACAGTACACGTTGGACTGATGTGTCTGTAATAGCTTCCAACATTGCGCCGGCGTATCCTGTAACCACGTGTCAAGCCTCTTCAGTACTGTCAGGTGATGACTTGCCCAAAGGGTTGAACATTGCGTCCAAGATGGGACGAAGTTGAGTGGGCATCAAATATGCATAAAAGCATCATGCGTCACAACTTATGGGAATTTTTGAGAATAGGGGTTGTGAGTTTGTTAAAATCTGTCAAAATTCTAACAACAACCCCTTCGAAATAACAACCTTTTCTCGGGAACCGTGAAAAGTCATGGAAATGAGAGTTGACTGCACACTAATTGTACAGAAATATAAATCTTACTGAAATCAGTAACCAAATCATGTAGCATTACAACTGTCCATCATGCTGCATGGAAAATCCCATTTACATTTACGTATTTCGTAATGTAAAAAATTACACCAAATTATTGTTTCCACCAGTGAGTTAGAGCCAACATGAATGAGAGAGTAGAGGACACATGCTCAGTGCAGCCAGCTGTTCAGGGTCACTTGTCCTTCCCTTCTTCCGGAAGAGTGGCTCAGGTGAGGATGGAGAAAAAATGGAATGGGGGCACCTTGAGGGAACCTATTATCACTGCCCAACATAAAATATGAACTCAATCTACTGGATTGTTTTGAGAAGATTAGAAGTAGTGGAGAGGAGGAGAGAGATTTGGGCGGTTCTTAACATCTAGGTCTTGAGAATCAAAGAGGGTGAAGTGAGGTTAGTATGGAGCAGCGTTGGAATGCAAGGGCAGAGGAAACAGGAAATCCATAAGAAAACCCATGACCAGGGGCATAGTCCAGCACAATTCCCATGTGCAGGAGGATTAGTAGGTGCTCAAGAAAGAAAAACTAGTTCTTTGCAAATCATGGGGATAAATTGAAATGGAGATGGGTCTGCAAAAGATTGCAAGGACATGGGACACACAAGTACCCTGAAAAAACCACTGGCCAACAACGCCTACTGGACGTGTCCCCTTGAACCTGGATTTCTGTGGTGGGAAGCAGGTGTGCCAACAGTATGGCCACTGAGACCTGAAGCTCATATAGTAATATTATCTTGTACATCACTTTATTCAAATTTAGATACAAATAAAACACATTGCGATTACCAGTTCCAAATCCCACCAACTTCTCACCTTGGTCGAGGTCTCCACCTGCTGGTGTCCACCGGTGAGGGAGTAGACGCTGGCGTGACCGTCAAAGCTGGAGCATGCGATGAGCGCAGGGTTACGCGGGCACCACGACACATCAAAGTGCCACTGGTTGGTCGTGGCCAGGTCGCACACTAACTCTCCGCTCTGTGGACACATGCATCACCATTACACCACCACAATGCCAATGTTCACCTGGTTCGCTGTGCTCCATCTCAAGTGCGCATCTGCAGTAAATTAGACAATTTTAACTACTAACAACAACCTTTAAAATACAACCATATTATACTTGGGTTGGATAAAAAGTAGTAGCAACATAGCTGACAAGTCAAAGGCACGATTCACAGAGCCACGAGGTTCCATTGCTGATTATATAAAGTTAAAGTGTGGCGAGTGGGAATGGCTGTGTGTATTCAGTTAAATACTGCAGTGCCATAAAGTAAAAGACGAAAGAATGTAGAAATCCCAACAATAATTTTACTAAAGAACAAAAATGTGCCTAGATAAAAATTGTAGTGGCACATGATCGGAGTACACAACACTGTTTTTTAGGGATTGTGTGAAGCATGTGATGACGCAGCGTTGCCGTATTATGCAGTGGCACAATGGGTGAAAGTGTTTTGTGAAGGTAGCAATGTCATTCAGAATCGCTCCTGTTCTAGAGGACTCCCAACAGACATCACCATGATTCAGCTGCATGCTGCTCTGCTGGATGTGGATTACTAATGGACTGTACATGACTTAACCATGGAGGCAAACTTATGACAAAATCATGCTCCACATTCTGTAAATTATGCATGTTATGAAGGCATACTGTAACAAAGAACAATTTACTGAATTCTCTGTCTCCGACTTGACACATTTGGAGCAAAATTATATTCTTCCTGTAGGACATCACATGAATGAAATAATTCTACACGTCTTCGACTCACATCAGGTTGAATTTTGGAATTATGTGCTGACTGGCATTTGTTTGTATTACTCAACTCAACTCAACTGGATTGTTTACAGTGTTATTCACAGTGTAACTTACTGCTTGCCACCACGTAAAAAATTTGGTATTGCATGTTCAGAATCATTATCAGTGCTGGCCAAGTTATACATTATCAACATAGCCCTGAATGTATTGAAACAACTTTTTTTTTTTGTGCCTTGTCATTTCCTAATATTTTTCAAAAGTCGTGAATGTACTTAGTAGCTTCTGATTGAAGAAGTTAGCGTTCTTTAGTTTAATACTGCTTGTCTCGCATTAGTCTGTTTCTGCTCTTTCGCAAAATGAAAATTATATTTTCTTTGAAGAATAAGTTGCAGGAATCTGAGGTAACACACTTCATGCAAAGCATGTACACACTCTGCAATATTCCTGAAGTTACATTGGCTACAGTGCACAAAATGTGTGACCTTGCCGATCAGCTTAGAAAAATTAACCAGGCCACAAATTAGTTGTTCACTCAGTTTCTACAAAAAGAAGACATGCCGCAAGTCTATGTGGAAACAAGTTTCCTGGAACTTCACAGTACTAAGAGATATACAATCTGATACCAGTGCTCAAATAACTATCATTCTTACAGGTGTCGAGCAAACTGTTTAAACTGCAGCTGTATCACATATTCATGTGGAATTACCAAAACTAAACCTGCAGAAGCTCTCTGGACAGTGGGAGGACTTGCTCACATTTTCTAAGCTATTAGAACAACCATTAACAAAACCCATGCTATGTTAGATGCAGAGAAATTTCAATATCTGCTGCTTAGCTGATCTACCAGCTTACCTCGCTGTTCAGCGTACTTTGCCATCTTCGAGACTTGTCAGCTAGAAGTTTTGCAGAGTTCCGTGCACTAGCAGTCCCTCTCGAGGCACCTCCTCCCAATACAAGGCTAAGGAGTCCACAGCGTCTTGTTGGCACCACCACAGTGCTAGGCGCCTAGAGCTTTGCTATCAGAGGTCGCTTTCACACCGCCATTTCCCTCACCAGAAACAGACCCTCTTGTCAGTCATGCATTACAGCCCTTCTGGCATCCTGGGCAAAGGCTGGGGTTATACGTTGTGACGCATGACAATCAACAGACACCCGTGCGACACCACGGTAACACACAACAGAATCAAACCCCGAGACTGCTTGCCTCTAGAGCTAACAAGCATGCTCCAAACCTGTGACACTCCAAGAGATCAGCAGACAATCATACAGTACCAGTTAAATAAATATGCACGTCAGTAAATTGCCCTTGCCTAACCAGCCGAGCGAAACCAGCCTGCCCTGAAGCAAGTATCAGATACAACCAGCACACAGGGAAGCTACCAGACTATATTATCTTTGCCAAGAGAGTGCAGCAAGGGCTGTACCGACCATGAAGGGAGGAGTCACCCCACCGAAGATGCCTGAACTGAAGGAAGCCAAAATAGGATGCTGTGTCTACTGTATATAAGGCTGGATGAGCCCCAAGAATGCCAGTTGTCATTGCTCTACCTTGATCATTCAGCAGCTCACACTACCACAGTGGTGCTAGGACACTCTGCTCCCTTTGTGTCTATGAGAACCAGCTACCGATAGAAGATATTTTCAATCCCGGATCACACACACTCCACTAGTCGGCAGTAACGTTAGAGCCGTTCTCACGGCTTCCTTATTTTGTAACTCTAGATTTTATCTTTCAAATTGGGCCCCTTCACCTGTTCTTAACACATAACTTCCACATGTTGCTTGAGAACCTTGAGAGCCCAGGAGCTACTATGGATCACTAAGTTTATTCTCTTTAGAATAAAAATATTTGAGTCCATCCTCTGTGCTCTAATTCCAACGGTGAATTGTTACCTTACTGCTACCTGGTAAACCCCATCCCTCAAGGAAGAGGCAGGTGATGGCGAATTGCCAACTTCATTTCCGACCTTCACATAGGACTGCGGGTTCCCTTGATTGGGCAGCACATACATCACCAAAACACCACAAGTTTGCCGGGCAGCCATACTGTGGTCCCAGTGAGCAAAGGCACTTGGTGCACACTTTACGGTAGAGCCCTATACCAGTATTCTAGGCCATAGATGAACCGTGGTTCATCTGCCCAGCCTAGGCCGGTATCGTTGAACCATTGTTGACAATGGGCATACTGTATAGTATGGTTCCCCATGCAATGGCAGCTCGGCTTTGAACAGTCACAGTATTCGGTTGTGGCTGCAACTGTGCAGCTGAGTTCGTGCTCGCTCAAATCAGCTGTGGACATTTTTGTGCAATTTGATCACCATTGGGTGTTTTAAGGACATGGGACTCCCCGAAGTCCAGGTGGTTCTTGGTAGGGTCTGGCTGACCTGTTCGTGCTGCCTAGTTGGAACTATGAAAATCAACGCCCCATGTTGGGCGCCATATAAAACTCTTATACTCCCTCTTTTTGATGTGTGATGCCTCGATTGACTGGACAATCACTACATCAAGGAGGGTTGGTTTTGTGCGGCGCTAGATCAGACGCACCCCTTTGGCAAGGTTTAAAGGTTTTACTTAGTCGCTACACGGTACTGGTGCATGTCCAGTGTACAGGACTGGTTCAGCTAATGTAACCTTTCGTTTCATATTATAGACTTTCGGCAGGATACTTGGGCGATGCAAAAACTTGGACTGCAGCTTGACCTGACTCGTCTCTGTGGAGCGTGTATGAACTACAGGCCTCTAAGTGGTCCGGAACTCTAGGCTTGTGCGAGTCGTTGGAGCTGGAGCAAATGAAGCAAGCTGAAGCTGGAGTTTGGGGCTTCCCAAGGCTTTTCGGGCTGGCCTAAGTTCTCGGCGATCCAGGGGTGTGTCTCCCTGTTCGAAAGCATAGGTACTGCGAAAAGGTCCTTGGGAATCTCTGGAGTGATAGGTAGCTGCAAACGGCACAATGTCTGGACTCAATCCTTGGGCGAGAGCTGGTTTAGTGTGGCGATGAGAGAGGGGACAAGCTCTTGTAATCGCCCGGAGGCAGTTAGCACCTGTTATGCTTTCTCATGGATTCCACTCCAACGAAAAAAAGGTATCTGGATTAGAACACACACTTATGTCCATGAGGGACTTGCAGGGAACGTGTAGCCCTACTTGGTGCAGAACCACATGGAACATCTGCAGACGTGACAGACACCTTATTACAGTGCTCAGCGCCTAAACGCAGTGAGCAGTTGGAGTCGGGCATCATCGTTGAAAGTCCCTGCACATGGGTGTATATCTCAAGCCAAGTCTTCCCAACTCAGGGAACGACCTCTCCGGCGGTTAAACACGATGGAGAGGGCGAACACTGAATCTATAAGCTGGTCCTGAAGACAATGTACCTAGGTAATTGCTCTCTGTTCTGCCTACTGTGGTATACAGAAAAGTTGGCCAGCACCAGTGCATGTGGAGTTCTGAAAGAGAGTATTGGCTTGTTTGAGTAATTTTCCCAGGGTCACCTGCGATCTCTTGCTTGGTGTGAGGTACACTAGGAGCGGTGCAAAGTGTACACGAAAAGATACCCTTGAGTCAGAAAAACGTTTCTATATTCCATTTGATGGGAAATAAACACATGGTGTACCACAACCTACTAACGCTGGCAAGAGCTAAGGGAAACTTAAACCTACATTATCCATGTAGAGGCAACCTGGTCCTGAGCTAACAATGGTGAGATAGATGAGCCTAATAAACAAACTGACGTGTGACTCAACCTACTAATTTATGATTACGACTCATTGCTAAATATTCCTACATCCATCATTATAAAAGGAGACAAAGAATATTCCACATGAATGCTTGGCCCGCCTACTCTACCAGGCATCAGGAACGTATGAGCAGATTCTCTTCACCTGAAGGTTATGCAACCCAGCAGCCCCCCCCCCCCCCCAACTGAGCGAGCTTAGAGCCAACAAGCCGCCTGCGACCGGGCAAGGCCGAGCGCCGCCGACAAGACACGAAGCAGAAACACTGACCATAGTTTTTCGACTCCCATGCCAACCAGGGCAGAATGCTCACCCTCCCCGCAGCCCGGGCCGGCAGCCTACAAGTTTCACCTATATAAGTCCGGACGTTGCCAGGTACGGGCAGATCATTCCTTGCAAACTCTCTCGTGACATCCCAGAGCACTAATTCAGTGCTGGGACCTCCGGGAACTTCGGAAGCTTTGAATGCGCCCCCAGTGGCTACTCACCACGCATCAATATCCATCGAACACGTATAATACACTTAACTTCAGTTTGTCTCCTCCAGACACCCTTTTCTTAGTCAGTTTAACTTTAAATACTTTTACATTCATCTAGAACCAGTTACTCCCCTTTTTACTAGAACCAGATCGCCTACATCTGGAAATACAGTTACCTTCAGCTCTTCACAGTCTGATAGGAGGTAGCACAGGTCACGAGTTTATTGCATCTTCAATAAACACCTATTGTTCACTACCCTTCTGCTATTCATCTACAAGGTACTTTTCTATGTGGCTGTCAGGGACAGAATATGACGTGCACAGCCAACAGGAACCCAGAGTACTGACATCCACATTAGACGGCTACCTGTTTCTTCCCAACCCACAAGCACTAAGTCAGTGCTGGTGAGGAGAAACAGCAACGCCTCAAACACTAGAAACACCTTTGTGCTGGGAGGAACTACAAGCTCAGGTTATCTCTCACTTTGAGCACTAAGTTAGTGCTGAAGTGACCTTAGTCTGGGGGTTGCCGCCCAACCTGGTGTGAACGCACAATCACTAGAGGCTTGGTGGCTCACATGGCTCCATGTCCCTCATCAGCCCGCATGCGTGGGGGATCAGTGGGGACTCCTATTAAGCTCGTTCCGGCAAGTCACTATTGGGTTACAATTTAATTACCGTTCCTGTTTAAGTGCACTGCGTAGGTTGTCACACCAGTGTGCCCTATGCCTTACAAGGTGAGGAGTGGCAAGAGGCATAGAGAGCAATACTTGGTTCATGCTGCTATCAAACCGTGGATAGTATTACCTCATCCTACGCAGGACAGGCAGGAGAAATAGGACCGCGCCGCCCAACTAAGACGACAAGCAGTAGCGCCTGCTTCAGTATCAGTAATCTTCTTGTCACTGTGCATTCACATTCACCCTTCATGCCACCCTGTGGTAAGAGGGTTGCTAAACCGAACAGAGACCAGATACGGCTGGGCAAACCTCAACTTCTGGAGCAGTGAAGCCTACGACCGGAATCACCACTTTGGAGTAGACCAAACTCGCCGCTATTGGGTGAAACCCTCTTCAACCGCAACACCCAAAATGACGGAATAAGTAAGCAGTAGCCAACACCCCTCGCCTCGTACCGTAGAACCAGAGTAAACCACCCCGCTTTTGGTCTAGCGGTAAAATCCTCGACATACGTGTCAGACTTAACTAGCACAAGTCAAAACTTAAACTGGTATTACTCCTTACGCATGTGTTTTGCCCAGAAGGAGATGCTATGTCTAGGAATGTAAACAACATTAGGCATGTATCTTCGGTGAAGACTAAGTTGGTTGAGAATGATGGCTTCGGCGTGAAGGCACAGTGGAGACAAAGGAGTGGTGTTTCCTTCGGGCACAAATGTGGCTAAGCAAGAGTAGGTAATGTGAGGAAAGAAGTGAGCTGGCTAGCTGAAGCCGACTGTGAGGGCCGAAGCGAGAAGACTGGTCAGTTCTCCGGCAACGAGTGCGGTGGAGAAATGAAGACTAGTCTTGAGCGAGCATTGTGGCCCACTATTTATACTTCTGGCTGTTATTCCCCTTCAGTCATCTGGATTGGGCTGGTAGCTTGAGACGGGTTAGCCATAGCATAGCTTCCTCAAGGCGTGACGTCACCAGCCGGATTGGAGATGAGGAGGCGGCGAAGCATATTGGTGTAGACATCTAGTGACATGCAGTGGAACTGGGTGCCTTTGATGCATAGTCTCTGTAGCTAGTGAATAATACAATCTGCTGGCTGGAACATCCATTCTTGCCGAGGTAGACAGTAAAAGTTCATAACGTCTCGTGGCATGTCAACAATAAAACTCATTTGCAATCAGGTACAAGGCTTGCTGACTGATAGGCTAAAGTCCTTAACACCATTACTGCAAAGAAATCATGTATGTAGTGCAAAAGAGTTGTGGAGTCCCATCCAACAGTGAGAAACACTGTGCTGGCATCTTTGTACAGATTTGTAAGTATTTGCCAGTTTGCGCAGCTTGGACAGTTGTGTGAAATGAAGCTATTACTAGTCAGTGTCTCACTCAGGGAAAGAAAAAAACAATTAATGATAACTTTATATTAAAGAGATTTTTACTAACAAGGTTTCACTGATATTAAACTGAGAAGCATGTGTTGTTCTGATGTGTGCTTCATGATGACCCAGATACATGGTGGGTTACTCACCTGGTCAGCGGCATTCGGGTTCCACACCATAATGTGGTTCTCCTTGCCACAGCTGACGAGCAGATCAGGGTCCTGGGAGCACCATGCCAGAGACAGGACACCCCTGCAACAAACAACCTCTACCACCTTATACGACGTGCAACCTACTCGAGCAATGTTCCAACTGGACAGAACTGACGATTTCACTCCCTTCACTTAGTTTGTGTTTCTTCCAATGACACCCTCTTAACACATTTGCACTGCATTGGCGACACATTAGTCACAAACCATACAGATGTAGTATACATGTGTCACAATATAAAAGAACAAGAAAATTATTTTCAAACTTAAAGTCATGATCACAGTGTTTATTACAGTGATGAACAACATTTCTCAAATTTTGCTGTGCAAAACAATTCACAATTAACTTGACCTAATGTACATAATCCTCAAAAAACATTATTGTAATAGGGCTACATTTCACTACACATTAGATTATAACAATGCAGGTTAAAACTGGACTAAGAAGACTAGATATAGTTGACAGCAACCCTATCAAAGCCGGTCTGGAACCACAAAATAAATATCAAAAAATGCAAAAAAATTTACAATTAAATATTAGGAAACCTGGCAACATATTTAATGGCCAAAACATAGCAGAATTCTAGAATAACCCACTACAGTAAAACCTCTGTATAACAAAATTGAGAGGAACAAATTTTTGTGTGTTTATTATACAAGTGTTCTTTACAGAGAGGCGATTTAAGTGCTTCTTTTTTTCACAATGCAGACAGTATTTTGAATCTAATTGCTGCTGACATTGAATTGCATTAGTTCTTTCATATTTTTTATGTTTCTATAAGAAAAGTATGATATTAATTTTCTTTTGCACACTGACTAATAAAAACTCTTGTGGCAAAAATCACTTAGTACACAGGAAGTGAGACAGTTATAATAGCTTCTACAGTATTAAAAATAATATAATGGCTCCCATATGGCGAGGCCGGAGTGAGGGTATCAACCATCTAGTCATCTATCGGCTTCATGAATGTTAGGTGGCACTCGGGTGTGTCCTGAGGCGACTGACGGCTTGTAGGCTCTCAGCGCGGAGGAGGGCAGGGCGACGTGTTCGCTGGCTTGCGTAACCTTCATATCCACGTGTTCGGGCACCCTCCAGGATTGCGGCTGCCTGCAACATCTGTGTACAGGTCAGCAGGGTTCGACTATCATGGGTTGAAGTAAATATACTTAACGTGATGTGAGATGAGTCGTAATCGTATTTCGTAGTATGATAAAGTGGCACACATCAATTCGCCCCCCCCCCCCTCCATTGTGATGAAGATTCATTGTGAAAGTACGATGGAGAAAGGCGTAGGCCCCCCCTCATCCGAAAGTTCTAGGTTAGGAGAAGCGAAGAAAAAAGTTTTCAAATAGGTAGGTGGGACTCTTAATGTTGAGCTGCTTGACCGCTGTAATTCCGCTCGCTCTGTGCTCTGGGGCCGGCTGGAGAACTCATGGCGCATGGCATGCTGGCTGTAGTTCTATCTGTCAGTCTCTCTCTCTCTCTCTTCGGGCAGACTTCCTCTCCACCCCTCGCCCAGGCAAAGCTAAGCGCTGCACGGCGCTAATGGGTTTTCCCCGCTTGTGGTGAGGATTAGTGTCAGGAGTGACGCGGCGTATCGGGTGTCCCACCGGCCTACTTGATATATGAATATCATTGACAAAACTCTGCGTATCACTGTGGTTATTTACAAGAGAATATACTACAAGAACCTGGAATACAAGCACATAAAAAATGACATAACATATACGAAGGGAAATAAAAAGTATATTCAAGTCTTACTCGCGGAAGGCGGGGAAATGTTACTATCATGGAGCTTACTGTGGTGGTTCATGAAAGAAACATAACAGTCTTTCTGGGGTAGCCTGTGGGTCTCACAGCATGCAACACAGTTATGCGTGACAGGTTAGAGTTTGCCAACCTCGGGCCTTCCATCACCTGGGCTGACCGGCTAACGAACAACGCGAGTTCACTTTAAGAAAATGAAGTTAATACGCGGATAATTCGCACACGGAGGTCACTACAAACTAACAAACATAACACTGAATTAAAAAATGAAATTGAATTTAATATACCTTGTACCTTGTCTCATTGTAGCGAGTTCATGGGAGCTCTGTGGCTCAGAGTTCAGGTTCAACTCTTTACTGGTGTACAAGGTATGCAAAAAGATAATAAACACAGACACACTTATAGAAAAACATGAGGGAACACAGCATAATGACACATAAACCCTGTAAGAAAAGGTAATAATCTTCGTGGGTATTATATTCACAAGGACACTTGTTAAAACTCATAGGCATATTTATATGTATACCTACACATCAAGTAATATATACAAAAATTTAAATTAACTAATCTCTTACGGGAGTCCATCTTATACATAGAACTAACTCTAATATGTACAATCTGTGAAGTCTCTGTCTTCATGTACGCACTGGCACTGTGGTGAGTGTCTATCAGTAATACGTCACTTGTGTAGTATTTACCGGCACTGTGGTGAGTGTCTCTAAGTAATACTATCTATTTGTGTGGGCTGTCTTGCACTATTTCACGGAACCTTGTCACTGGCGGGGTATAAAAAGTCTGTTCTTACTGAATTAATTTACTTACAGCGTAACAACTGCTGTTCAATTTATAGCACTTAGTCGAGTGTCTACACCTTACTAATGCTTGTACATCGCCGGCTCCTATACTTCCCTCGGTTGATGACAGCTGGGTAAGTTTACCTTTGTTGTTGCACAAAATTACACTACACTAGTCTTTCCTGGGTCTCACTCTCTATGACTGTGCGGCTAGTTTAATGGTTCACTGGTTACAGGTCTATTATGAGTCCTGTTTCACTAGTATAAAGTAGCGGTTTACGACTACGTACTGCTTTTGTTTATACATCGCTGGCACTGCACTTACTTGTGCTCAGTAAGTTTGCTTTTGACTGGTTTTCCTCTTGGATTGAGTGCAGCGTGTGCTGGATACGGAACGTAAACCTGGACGTGGGCCTCCAAGGTGATTCCTGGTACCGGCCAGGCGTCGAATCTGCCTTGGTGGCACGTGGTAGCATCAGGCATCATGGCTCAGCACGTTGTGCAGTGGTGTCTGCTTCTGCAGCAACTGATGGGGAATGAACAGGAACAAGGGACGTTGAAGCAGTGTGGGGGAGTGACACAGGAAGGTCCTGCACCCTGATTGCACGGGTTCCTACCCATAGGAAGGTCCGGGTCGTAGGAGGCATCAAAGGTCTTGATGTCCAGGGCATTCGTCGACGTAGCTGCACCAGGTGAGGGATAGTAGGAGGCATCGACAGTCTGGATGCCTTGTTCATCAACGGCCGATTGAGTGGGAGGCAGAACGGACATCTCGTCCTCAGCACCGACGGGTTGAGTTTCTTGCATGGCAGGAGGTTGGGACGGAGCACTATCGTCGACTATGCTCGACGTCGCCTGCAGGCTTTATTCTTCATCGGCAGGAACAGTGGTCGGCTTCGTAGAAGCTGGAAAGACCTTGAACACTGTTAAGGACGTTTCTTTCACTGCGGCAGTTGGTACTGGGTCCGTGGCGTGTTCGCCTTCCGGTGGTCCAGTGGCGGGTATGGTAGCTCCTCGGTGTCAGAAATTGGCTTCGTAGGAGCTGGCACGTCCTTGATTTCTGGCTCGGGAGTTGTACCAGGTGGAAGGGAAGGTGCTCAGATAGCTTCCACCTCCTTCACCATTGGCGGTTCTGATATCTCGGCTACTCTGACTTGATCTGTGGGGTGTCTGGTTGTATTCCCTGTCTCTGGGACTTTGCAAGACATTTCGGTGCAGCTAAGGGTGGCCCGGTCAGGTCTGATGGTGACTCGGTGACTATAGCTGGTAGACGTCGAGGGCAGGGATTTAACAGAGACTGCTTCTCGGTGCTGTGACATCTCTATTTTCCCGGGTGGAGAATAGGATGGCTCCTTGTTGGGTTCTGGAGTTCGTGCCTTGGGCCTTTTTGTTGGCCTTGGCTAGTCTTCAGGAGCTGCCATTGATGGCGTAGGGCCTCGTTTGAATGATGAGGGCCACAAAAGCTCTTGGTCTCAGGCCTCTTCATCCTGAGGCCACACATGACATCGTCGGGCTCTTCAGGCCTGGCTTCTAGTCTTCGTTGGGGAAGTTAGGGCCGGCTGGTCCAGCTTCACTTGTAACTGTTGGAGGCGGATCGGAGTACAGGGAGGGGTAGCATTCAATTGGCTACCTTCCCAGTTAATAAGGGTTCCTCCGGCTCTTCCCAGTTGAATGTGGTGTTGTCCATAGTCGAGACGCACTGTTGATGAAGCAGTCAGGGTTGCCCCAAAATCACAGATTCCCCAATAAGGGGCATAACTAGGAAGTTAACCTGGGATGACTGGCGATGTACCCCAAAAGTTAACTTTATTCCCCCTTAGACCTGAAGAAGGAGATTCGGTTGTGCGAGTCTGACAGTAATTTTAACGGGGGTCAGTCAGGCTCGTTGGTGAGGCATGAGTAGGTCACTCCTTATACAATTTCCCATGGCGGCCGTGTCTAGCTTCGTCACAGTAGTTTCGTTGTTTATGCAGACCTCTACACGGGGCAATTCAAGGAAATCAAGCCCTCTTGTTAAATTCTGGAGCGTGACTGTGGTTTCTTCCTCTTGTTCCAGTTCTAGGTTCTCTCTCTCTCCGCGTCGTGCAGTACCGGCACTTTGGCGGCATACGGTAGCAGGAAGGAGAAGTCAAGGTTGGGGTTTCAGAAGGCGTAGGGGCGAGGATGTGGCCTGTCACTGTTTTCCCCTCCTTCCCTCGTCTACCTGCCTACGGTGTAGCGCAGTCTGCGCTTCATAATTGCGCTCTGTTTCATGTGCACGTTGTATAAGCTCTTCTATTGACTGTAGCTTCGGGGCTTACAGAAAATTATGCAGCTTTGGTAATAGCATTTGAGCTATGGAGTGTACACAATTTTCTTCACTTTTCACTGTCGGGAAAAGGCATTAGTAAATGTGCACCTATCGTCTTATGAATAGTTCGGCCTCTTCATTCATGTCCTAGGCCTCGCTATAAAATTTGGTGGCTATACCGATCAGTATTTCTTCGGCGCCAAATGCAGTCGCCAACCAACTCGAAAACTGATGCCAGTTATTTACAAACTCGCAGTAGCGATTACACCAGTCCAGTGCAAGGCCCTTCAAATGGAGTTGGGCTCAGCTTACCCACTGCTTTGCGGGGAGGTCGGTCTCTCTGAATTCTTTTTCACATTCCTGGATTAAAGCTACCAGATCCTCGTGTGGTCTGCCTGCAAAGTCGGTGATCTGAACGTCATCATCCCGTCCTGTCGCTGGATGTCCCCGGCGCTCTCCCGGGCTGTATGAATATACGCAACGGTTTTGACTGGCGGGAGTGGGAGGAGTGTTTTCTCCTACACCTTTCGCATTGATAGGCCATGCACTGCATAGTGATTCGTTCATTTGGCCAGCCTATATATGCGTGATGGTATGGCTTGCTACACATCGTGCAGCATATCTTGTTAATGCCTAGGCCAGGGCACGTAACCTCATTACAGAATGTGGTCAGCTGTATGCAGCAGTTTTCACATCTGTATTCTAGACTTTCTGTGTTCCTGGCTTAATCTGGCCAGCCTAGGCATACGTGCTGGAACGCATTGATGCAGTAGTTGCATTCTATAAGAAGTGAGCCAGTACCGGAGCAGTTGGCATGGCTACACTTCTTTTCTGTTATGCCTTTAACAGAGTCCAGGTTTACACCCTCAATGGTGTTGATCTCCGTTTCAGACATGATTATGACTATGGGTGCCAGGAGGTGTTTATCGGACTCCCCGAAGTTCGCTACACTTTCCTGGCTTGACCTTTAGGCCTCTGGGTGGGGTTGGTCTGGTTTGACTGTAGCTGCGAACAGCTAATCACTCTGACGCCCCACATCGGGTGCCAGAAAATCATTTGACCCGTGCCTGGGTTAATGATTAGTCAGCACGATCGTCGTGGCTTTGAGTGTGGTAGACCAAGCACACGGTGAGAGGGATTTTACTGGTCGAGTTGGCATTTGCGGCCCTTTTTCTTGACTGGGCACGTTGGTTATCAGGTCAGTACGAAGTTGTCTAATCACAGTAGGCAGGGCCAATACATACTGCTGCTTGGTAGCGAGAAGAGCTGTCCTTTGCTCCTTTCTGCATAAGCCGTGCTTTATCTTGAAAGGCACAGAGTGTGGTCCACTGCTGAACAATACACGTCGTGCACCACGGATGCGAAACAATTCCCTAGATTAGCGTATTTCCAGTAGCAGCTGCTGGTACGAGCTTGGTGCTCCAGAAGACCCCCCACCATTGATGGGCAGATCAGAAGCGTTGAGCTATATGGGCCGCCTTCCTACTACTACTGGGTATGGTATCACAACCAAGGCTAGGTGCTCCGGTAGTGATACAACCCAAGCATACTGTCTCTCCCTGGTTGGAGGAGTTTCTAGTGGTTGTGGCTCTGCTGTTCTATCCCCGGAGGTCTAGAAGAGGTGGCTGTCAAATGGTGTAGTAAATATTACTCTATAAATAATACTCGTGGCTAAAAGAACAAAGATGTGTTTATTGAGATTGCAATAAACACAGTGACACGTGCTATCTCCTAACAAGCAGATGGTATGCTGGAATTAATATGCACTGGCCAGGTGTAGGTGACCTGGTTCTAGGCTAAATGTGAAAATAAATAGTCGACTGCTAAATAGAAATACTTAAAGTTGCTAACTATTCGTGGGATGTCTAGACGAAACAAAGAAGTTAAAGGTCCACTGCTCTAGTAGCAGGGAGAGTTAATGTTCAAGATGATTGCAGAAGAAGCTTCTGGTAGTGGTAGTTATTGGCAACTGAAGCCTCTGGTGACGGCAATGGTAGAAGTCACTGGTGGTGGGCTGAAGACTGTTGTCGACAATGGGAGCAGCCTCTGGTAGGTTGCTGAAGACTTGGAGGTCGCTGAGGCCCCAGCACTAGAAGTGGGGGTGCGAGCTTGAGGAACTGCAAGAAATAACTAGCGAGCCCTGCCGTGCACGGACTTATATAGTCCAAAGGACAGGTGTGATAGCGAGCCATGGGGGGGGGGGGGTGCGACGTCCCTCTGGTGCGTGGCCGGAGTGGGAGTAGCAATCAGCTTTGTGAATGTTAGGTGGTGCTCGGGTGTGCCCTGAGGCAGCTGACAGCTTGTAGGCTCTCAGCGAAGGGGAGGGCAGGGTGACGTGTCCACTGGCTTGCGCAACCTTCATATCCACGTGTTCGGGTGCCCTCCAGGATTGTGGCGGCCCGCAACGTCCAAGCACAGGTTAGCAGGGTTTAACTCTCACGTGGGTTGAAGTAGATATACTTGACGTCAATTCAGAAAATTTTAGGAGACAATTTTAACCACTCAAATCTAATACAAGTTATATAGGCACTCAGTAAATATTCGCAGAATTACTTATACCAACTAGAAGTGTCAAGTCTTGATCTTATATGGCATATGAAAAAGGGCAACGAAAGAAAGAAATATTTTAACAATTCCGTTTTTATGCCTGTCTGCTTTGGGGGATGACATAAGTGCTATATAAACCAAAAAACACCATTACTCTTGGCGGGACTCAAATTCAATATCTTTGGGTATGAAGTTAGGAACTCTAAAAACCCTACACCACAAGAGACCAGCATTTCTACAACATGGAAAAAAAAATTCATATTCTTTCAATTTATTTTAATGCATACTGTACAATTAACTTTCTGCTACAAGTGGTTAGCAATACCAGTAATTAAAAACCCCCAAGCACATACAGAATTATACTATAATTAACAAAAAGAGATGATGTGTAAGGATAACTAGAAGTTAAATTGATTGCTGACCTAGTGGGTTGAAAAGTTTTCAACAATCAACACATGCATTTTTTTAAAGAGCAAAACATGTATGTATGCATCTCTTTGGTCTGCATGTCCTACAATCACTAATGTCATACTGTTTTTAATATTTTGGCATTTGGAAAATTGTACACTAAGAAAATATAAGTACAGAATGATTGTCATTTAGTATAAATGATTTGCCAGTGGAATTTTGAAAATATTTGACATAATAATGTTCGAGGGATAGCGAGTAAGTTTTGAAAGATTTTCAAAAGTGCGAGACAATTGTTTTCTGCCACGTCACTTCTAGATGTACAAACAGCAAACCATCCTCACTAAATGCACCAAGTGGAATGATTCACCGCACACCCTCCTCTACGCACATTCTTTTCTCCCCTCATACTCTTTCCACCCCTCTCGCCAGCGTTCCAACATTTTGACTCCGTCCACCGGACCTGTCAACCATGTGCAGGACAGAGCGCTGGCCTCAAAAATGTTACTAGTAAGTCCCATTAAACATAGCTTCTGCTTTTTCACAATGGCATACCAATATTGGGGTAACAACTGATGAAAATCAGGACACTTATACAAGGGGTGTGATGCATTACAGACACAACATGACTGTGTTTAACTACAAGAGGACTTGATGCATATGGCTGATGTTTGCTAGGTTTGGGAGGTTTTTGTTTAGGCAGCTACATAGCAGGCACATTGTAGCGAGAGGAACAAGACTGGGACTCAGAACCCTTTAGGCGAGACGAACCAAACATCTCTTGGACTTTACAATGCTTCTGAAGAAAGAAAATGAAGTCGTCTTGTTTGGGACGTTCGAGAACCTAAGCTCATTTCCCAATCCACCTGCAGTTTGGGGTCCAGTTGTTTACACAATATGAGAAGTGGGATCAGATCCCATTGCCCTACAGGAGCCCCCAATGCAGACACATTTTCAGAAATTACGGCCAACAGGTTACGTAATGACCTTGGTGAATCTGCGCAAGCCAAGGGGGCTAGTAACAATGCCTCAATATGAGCCGAAACAATCAACTGCTTATTCTCATAGTGATCCTCTAGCAGTAGGCAACCTCAAAGTTAGCATCGAAAAATTACAAGAACTAAATAATCTTAAGGGATTCACTACTGACTGCATCCTTCAGATATGCTAGCTTTTCTACTGCAGACAAGCTTGGATTATTGGAAACTAACGTCACGAACAAGTTGGAAAAATATAGCCTTGGTATCAACTCTGCTTGCACCTCTGGCTTGATTTTGAGGGCTTCTGCAGTGGCCATCACAGTGCAGTACTGCTCCTCAAATGTTATCATCTGCTGAAGGTGATATTCACTCTCAAAATCACTGTTAGTGTCCGACGAAGCTTCCACTGTGATGTACAGTAGTTGACATTGTAAGATTGCTTCATACTCGGAAGGACTTTAGAACTAGCAAGAAATATCTTCACCGTAGTCTGGTCACTGCTAATTAACTTTGAGAGATCACATGGGTGCTTAACTCGCCCTTAAGCCAACCTCAGCGCAAAGATGCAACTAGTGCATCAGTCATTGCTAGAAATAAATAAGGAGCATACGTTATACGAGAGTTTACGTGACGCAAACTAACCGTGTTATAGTCTCACACTCATGAAGGGTGGCACAGAACAAAGAAGCGAGACGCGGTAAACAATAATTACCATTAATCCACCACAAAATAATTTTTGAAAAAATTAATTAATAGGCGAAACACATACCCAAAAATTAGTCACTGAAAAATTTAATGTTTTAATGCGTAAATATCCAGCTACGAAGATGGGAAACCACAAACTTGAGATGTGATCAATTGCGAAATCGTAAATATTATGAAAAATATATTAAATATTAGGCCCAGAGAACAAAAAATGTTATTGCCTCAAAGACAAAATGGACTGTAAACTCAAATAACTTCAGATGCAAAATTAAAACATCGATTCGAAGTGAGGCTACCTGATTTGACACTATTCACTGCCATGATGCTTCACGAACAACTGACTTCCTCCTCTTGGTGGCTCAGGTTGGCCAACTCTGTGGTCCAACGCTGGATGCAGTTCTGCTAACTGCGGAAACCATGAGAGGTGGCAGCGCAGGAAATTCAAAATATTTAATGTGTACAGCATGTGGGAGGAAATTCATACACACATCAAATTTGTCCAGTATACACACAGACAGTCACTAACACACAGAAATTGAGTATTCACATATTTACAGGTCCAAACAGAAACCGATATGAGTACTGTATGTTATGTATTCCACATTTAAATAAAAAAATTGGATAGACAATAACACTTTGAAAAGAAATAATATGAGAAAAAAAGTTCAAGAAGAGTATGTTGGCAGTCAGCAGAACAGGCTGAATTACGCACATTGTAACAAAATGAAGCACATGTTGGTGTGAGCCAGTCAAATGATATGAGAATACAGCTGCCTAACTTTGCTCAACCACAGGTAGGGAAGTGAGATTAGCTTACCTCTGGTGTCCTTGGAGCACCTTGACAGGGGAAGTGGCGAAGCGCAGGTCCCATAACTGTATGACGGGCAGCTGATCCTCCTCAGAGGCCAGGCACAGCTGAGTGGCCACATCTGGGTGCCAAGCCAGTGCCTTCCACCGCACCTGCCAACATACACATCATACACTGTACTCTTGTCTCCATAATTAATTTACTTCAATACTCTTGGCTAATAAACCTAAAAGGCTCACATCTCTAACTACTGTGCATGTATTCAGTATACTGAAACGAGAATGAACAATAACATCTTTTACTTTCTTTTTGATAAGAAATTCCATTGACGAAAGTAGTAATGAAATGAAAATCCTCTATTTTGATGAATATTCAACTGTACAAAGAATGTTCATGTGGCGAACAGGCCATACATACATGCAGCTGGCTGGGAATGAGAAGTATAAACCTAACCTATACTAATTAGAATAATTCTCTAAGATTAATAGTTAACATAAACTTTCCCTTCAGTGCAGCTCAGGTTAAACTACTGCAACTATCTTAAATGGTGTGTGTGGGGAGTCTCACCAGCTGCTGCAGAGAGCACACTATCGCCACAGCCTCTGCAAATATTTGCAGATTGGTGTTGCAATTTTTTTTATCTGGCGAGCTCCCAAATGCCAAGCACTGGTATTTATACTCTCCCAGCTCACCCTTGTCCAGATGGAGGGGGGTGGTGGCGTGACATCCTCAGGGCGTGTTACGTCACCGGCCGACCAAAGTTCCAGCAGCAGCAGCAGTTGCTGCTGCTGATGCGTGGGTCTGCGATTAATACTAACGTAAAACCTCATTAATTCAAAGTCAATTAATTAAAAATCATGTGTAATTCAAAGTGTTTATTGACCCCAAACAGAAGAATATGATTTTATATGCTACTAAGTTTAGTTAGTTTGAAATAAGCTTTTTATGTGATTCGAAGTTGGATTTAATCGAAAAGTGTATGTGAAGTTCAGATTAATTAATCAAAGCTATAATAATTATGCATCACCTACACTATCGCAGGTGCGCGCAAGTAAACCAACAAGAGGTGGCAGCGCAGCAAACCGCTGACGCCACCACTGCACGGCACTTGTCTACAACCTCTGGTCTCTGCTAGCTGGCTGGAGGGTGGTGAGCACTTCCCCTCTTGAAGGGTGGGCAGCTTGCTGCCTCATTCCCCAACTATGCTGTGGTGGCGTTGGGGGAGGGGGGAGTTTGTGGTGGAGAGGGCAGTGCTGGCCGCTCTCTGCGTGTAGATTGGCCTGCCAGGTTCACAAAAGGGGGGTGGGGGGTTGGCTCTCTCCTCCCCCTGGTTGCCCATGGCTGGTGATGGCAAAGGCAGGTGCGGTGGATCTGAAGACAGCAGCGGTGGGGAAGGGAAGCGAGCTTGCATGAAGGGTGTGGCGAGGCTTGCCGGCGCTGTACAGTCAGCTCAGAACTCTGCAGTGTTTGTAGTGCCATGTCGGGTGGCGCACTTGGCGTGTCAGCAGCATTTCGTTACATTTGCTCGCTGTTCGTCTCCAACCTCCCAACTTGGTTTCTCAAGCATGGTGTACGGGCGTCATTGGCTATGGATTTTTGAGGGGTAAGTAAGGATCTTTATACAAAACCACTTAAAAATATCATGCTCAAAATTTAAAAAAGGCAAATTATTGGGGGAACGTGTCCACGTCACACCCGGCCGGTAACAACACTCATGCACGTTGGGAGTAAGGAGGGAGGGCTATAGGGAGCGCTGCACGGTGATGGATATTGTTTATGGGTTTGGGAGTGACAGCGCTGTTGCCAGTTCTCAATCCAATGCTACCTGGTTTTTGAAGGGGCAGAGGTTTCCAAACAAAAAAGAATTCCCGGTGCCAAATATTCCGACATGGAAGACGAGTTGTTTGAATAGTTTTGTCAGTCTGTCACGAATAACATTCCTGTGGACGTACCTTTGATAAAAGAAAAAGCCGGCAATATAGCTCTGAAGATAGGGCTCGAATTCCATTCTTTGAGTGCCTGGCTTCAGAAGTTTAGAGAACTGCAAAACATCACTTGGAAAAAAATGTAAATGTTAAATTATTAAAATGTACCCAATCAATACCATTCTTTGACTCAAAGATTTGTTTACAAAAAAAAAAATTGGAGCAAAGTGCATATTATCATGGTGGGGGAATACATGTGACAGCAGCTGACCACCCCTCTGCCCCCCCCCCCCTTACCCACACAACACTGCATTCTTACATCCACTCACGTTTCGTCTTTTATGCCCGCAACACGCTGTTGACTCCACAGCTGCTGTTTTTAACCAAACGTTAACTTTTTTTTTTAGCATAACAATTAAAGGAAACAATTTCAACACCAATATTTTACTGCACTTGAACATATAATTAATGAGCAAGATAAATGCAACAAACTTATTTTTTGAACTATTTCATTAAAATTTTGCCTTTTTTAAACCAAAAATTTTATGGTTCCCCACAACAGGGTTCTAACTTCAAGAGGGTAGTAATTCCCCGGGCCATAGTTGTGTTTTTCTTTGAAAAGGGAAAATATGCATTTCTTTAATACACATAAATTAATTTTTTTTTTTAATTCTATAATTCAAAATTATGTAATTCAAAGTCGAGAAATTAGGTCCAGAGTACTTCGAATTAATGAGGTTTTACTGCACTAGTGCCATCTCTCGGCATGCTATAGTACCAGGTGGCCTTTGACTTATCTCGGTGGCTCGCCTGGTAGCTCATTTATTCTTCGGGATATGAATGTGCATCTTTTACCATTGAGTAAACAGTACAATTTCTTGGAACCTGGAAGATCATAGTGTCAATCAAACTCCGCTGTAGTGTGGCAGAAAGGTATACACTGATGAGGTGAAGTCCATTAAAATAGGTTGAAAAGACATCACGTGTCAATGAAATTATTTTTCATTTTCATTCCAGTTTCAGAAAAGTTCAGAACATAATTTTAGTATTTTGTGCATTTGCACAACCTTAATTTGTTACGTTAATTTTCTTGGAGTACAGAAAAAAAGAGGGTATACTACTTTACAGTACATAATTATATAAAATAATATATAATTAACTGTGCAAATACTTATTCTCTGAATACTCAATTAAATAGTACAGTATTTAACGTGCGGGCCATCAACAAATCAAGCCAAAAAGGTTACCAAAAAGAAATCAAACAGAAAAACCAAGCAGAATAAGTCATCAATAATCAGTAATCAAAAGCCAAGATGAATCCAAGTAGTGATAACACAAGGAAATTGTGAAGACAGGCAAGCGAGACTACATTGGCAAGAGACATTGAATGTGGATACATTCATTCTCCTGAGGAGTAGAGGGTGGGCAGAGTAAATAGGAATTGGCTAACACTGCCAGTGAGGGGAGCGGCATCTATTTTTAGAAGTGCACTACATCCAGCAATACACTGCTTACCAAGAGAAATGCAACATTTAGCAACAAACATTGACACATGTTGCTCTATCTTTAGTTGGCAAGAGACTTTTATTTTCGCTAGATCAGTCATGCTACTAGTGTTACTAGTTCCCCCTCTTAGCAGATACTAGTGTCCGCCTGGTAGGCTGTCTACTAGGAATATATTCTGTCACACTAGGTCTGGCAGCATGCCTCACAACAACAGTGGCCCTATGAGGCAAGGTTGACTTAACAGAGATCGGCAGAGTGTTCTTCATTGGTGGCGTTACCGTAGTGTATGTGGAGCGTATGGTGTCCTTGGTTCCGCTGGACATGGTGGAGGTCAGGTTACGGTAGTGGTCTGCGTGATGATGGAGGTTCCACTCTGTGCGGGCCCAGCTGCCAATGTGTGGGTTAGCTCTCCCAATCCTGGTGTCACTCCCACTTACTAGGGCTCGGGCTATTGGATACACGTCTCAGCCAGTGCGTACTGGGTTAGAGTGAAACACGGATGTTCAAACAGGTGATATACGTCTCGCGGCACTATGGGCGGCTTGGGCCTGCCCCTAGGAGTGTCGACTATTGGAGTGATGAGGTTTGCCGCACAGACCTGCTAAACTCCACTTCTTAACTGCTCTCTTTGAGCTCTGTGCCTGCTGTGGAATGGCGTAGGCTGATAGTGTACCAGATTTCCAGTTGGTGACAAGCAATCAAAAGTCCTTGACTTTATAGTGTAATGCCGAAAATGGCTAGCGGTGCGCTCCCTGACTGCCTAACAGTGCAAGCACCTGGAGTCATGGGTCATAGACCACCTTCCTGTCACTGCCAGATGTAACCAGAAACATAGGGCCTTCAATCCCCCGTAGCTTATCTCTGCCAGCAACTTAGCTAGGCTCTCCGGTGAGAGACACAGTTGGGGTTGGCTGTCATGCCTCTTTGAGATACGACCTAGTGGTTGGGGCTCTACCGTTCTGATCACCGAGGTGAACAGAATGGGTGGCCGTCGAAAGATGATGTGTGTGTGTATAACTGACGGACCCCTGAAGAGGCACTGACGTTCTATGCTAGGTTAAACTCTCTTCTGATTGCTTACCACTAATCGTTCAATACTGGTGTAGATAGGATATAGTACTACAACAAGGAACTCGTGGATACATTCAAGATTAGGTATTTATTTAGACAATAAACACCTAGGTGACTCGTACCCGCTACCAAAAAGTCTGTGCTGCGGAAGTACTTAACCTACACTTTTAATGGGGGAAGGTGATCCCCTCCTAGGCTATTGAAGTAAAAGGGGATAATTAGCTTTACTGTCGCAACTAGCACTAACTGGGTTTGCCTAGAAGAGGCCCTCACTTTAACTGAGGGGCCACTACCAGCAAGGAGTAGTAGCTGAAGAACCAGGGGGTCAAATCAACTTCAGGTGTTAAGTCGTGTTCGATGTCTTCAGGTAGACGAAGATTATGGTGGCGTCAATACCAAGAGGTGGTAGAAGCCTCTCGTAGATGGTGGCTAAAGCCATTGGAGAACTGGAAGTTATTGGAGAGGACCATGAGGGCCTAGCGGTCATTAGAGAGCCCAACACATGAAGTGTTGAGGCTAGCTACTGGAGATGAATACCCGACCTCAGCCGTGCACTGCCTTATATACCGTTCCTTTGGAGTGCGCAGCGAGTCCTGTGTGGGAGGTGTGACTTTCCTCTGTGATGTCTGCCTGAAGTGTGCAGGGTGGGAGAACTACCCTCTCGTGCTCGTGGTATCGCCTCGGGTGCTCACCGACGCTCTGCTATTTTCAGTGGTGTGGCGACACTCTGTCTGCCAGGTGAATCAGTGGGTGCTGGCGCATTGCGTGGCCACTTCACATATCTTTAGTATCATGATTCCAAAATTCCTTTAGGTTGAACCCACTCTCTACGCCCTCGTAACACGCCGTGCTTTGTCCGCTCCTTCAAATGTGTAACTCTTAGTAGCTGGAGAAGGGCAGTTCAGGAACAGTCTGGGAAACCAAGTGTCTTCCAAGTCTCTGGTGATAACACTTTCTGTTAGACATCTGATAGTTGGTTCCTGTGTTTGGTAGTTGCACGTGGATGAGCTGTAGTCATTTATAATAAAATGGTGTAATCGGCCCACATCAATTCAACCCCCCCCCCCCCCTGCCCATCCGTTGCGACGGAGGCTCATCTGCCATTGGTACAGGTGGAGTAGGGGATAGCTATCCCGTCTCCCCTCTCTGAAAGGTCTAGACGTTCTGAACATATGCAAGCCGTTCCAAACAGAATTTTCAACTCCTAGACAGGTTTCTTAAGGTTCAGGCATTTGGCATCTGTCTTGGCGCTCACTCTATGTGCTGGGACGGCATGGAAACACGTCGGGCCAGGTGAAGAGATAGCCATAGCTCTGCCTCACTCTTACTGCAGGCTGGTTCTTCCTCTCTTCTCCTCGCCGTCGGCCAACCAGTAGGTGCGTCGTACAGCTAATGTGTTTACCCCCTTGTGGAGAGATTACTGTCAAGGTTGACGCGGTGTACCAGGTGTTCCACGTGACCTTCATTCATAAACGTGCCGTGACAAATACATTGTGCATGCTGTGGTTACTTAATATAAAATATATATAATTAAAAGCTGCAAAGAAGAATTACACAAATAAAAAACGGCACATGAAAACAGTGGGAAAAATACTTGTATATGCAGCCTTACTCGTGGAAAGCAGAAGGAGAATAACTATCACGGTGCTTGCGGTGGTGTATTAGGTTGGAGGAAACCCTGGCTAAATCTTTGAGGCAACCTGTAGGTCTCACCGCAAGCCAACAGTTACATGTGATATAATAGAGTTTGCCAACCCCATGCCCTTCGTTATCTGGGGCTGGCAAGCCACCGATTGAAAAGCAAGTACACAAATATATTTTACGAATAAAACATGTTGTACTAGATCACACTACAAACTAAACAAGGTACTGAAATAGTAACATATCACTCAAATCATGTTGTACTGGAGTACAATGAAGCCCTCGGGCTTAGTCTTTTGGGTTCGACACTCTGTCGAAGTTATACATGATTAAAGCTGCAAAATGACATAAATGAACAAGTACCCTGATGTAAAATCAATAGATGAAACACATTGCACTGAAAACATATAAGAGTGATTGCTTAGTTTGTATAAAACTAAACTAACTTATTCAACAAAAATACCAATTAAAGTATTGTGCACTTTAAATCCTGTACATACAGTGCGTGATTTGTGTTTGCTTTGAATTGTATAATAGGTTCTGTTTTTATCATGATTTTCTGAGCCAATATCTCTGTTCCATTATTAGTAAAAATGTGTAAATTCGATTATCCAGGTTTTTTAATACAAATTTGCTTATTTGTGTTTTCTCTGGCCCTGATTAACACAGTTAATCCAGAGTTTACTGTATTACAAATAAATTACAAATCTAGGAACTGACAAAGGATTTTAACTACAGATAATTTTTTCTAGCAAAGCTACATTTCTAGCTGACAGTACTATTGCTACAAAATTTACTAATGAAAATAAATATTTAGACTGAATATTGGACACACAGCATGTACAGTTCCAACTTAAAGTGGGGAGACTCCTCATCTCTCAACTTACCCGTGAAGCTCCATCAGACAGCTTGATTATGGGTTCGTTCTTACGGAGGTCCCAGACGACGCAGCGCTGGGAGAATGCTGATGCCAGGATGTGCTGCACTGTAACAAGTTCTCAAACACTTCACCCTCACCCGTCACACAATGTGGACTCAACACATTGTGGCACAAGCCACAATGAACAGCATATTGAACATTATTCAAGTGCACAAAACAGAACAGTTATAAGCCATTCATGGTTACTTCACACTTTTCTGAAGCCCTGTTAAAGTTATACTTTTGGGTACAGATTACGTACCCGTATGCTACATGTAAACTGAACCCTGCCATGTGACTTCCATGCTTGAAATGTCAAACGCTTTGTTTAAATTCTTCAGCTTGTCTCAACAATACTGGCATATTTAAAAAGCATATGATAATAAATTTTCACAATTTTTGTTCGAATTTAATTCGGTTTTATGATTTTTAATGGTGTCTGTAATGAAAATGGTTCAATTAGTTTTAATTCACGACATAACGCATTATGCAAACTTAGCTATGACTATTTAACTGGGTAGGTGAGAGGGCAGTGCATAGACACTATGGTTACTTCGATGAAAGGATGAGCAAGAAAGCTGCAATTTTGAAACATATTTTTAAGTGAATATATTAATTACCTAATATCCGTTGCAGCAATAAAAAATTCAACAGCAAAATCAATTTTTTCTCATTATCTATGTGTGAGCAGCTTTGTGACACTTTTTATGTAGGTAAGTAGGCTTAACGTATCATAGACATCAGTCATTACATACAAAACATGTTTGCCAGTCACGTGAAAACCATGCAGCATTTTGTTTACAGATTACTACTTCTACGCAATATGTCAAAAAAAAAAAAGAATTCTTATAAGAAATAGACTATACTGCTTGTTTGCCAAATTTGGTACGAAACTGTAAATTTTTACCGAGATATGACATAATCTATACTAATATTATAAAGAGGTAATGTAAGTTTGTTTATTTGTTTATATTGTTACAAAGCTAATTTTTGAGTAAATTACGTTAATTTTTTTAATTAAGATCAAGTTTGGACGTGGTTTAGCCCTTTTGTTGTCTATGCGAGTATTGGTCCCTATTTTTTTGTTCGTATGCAAATCACTTTTTTTTTTTTTAGTTTGTTTAACAGTGTAGCCAGTTTCGGGATTTTTGGATATTTTTTATGAGTGTCATACAGCTTGTTTAGTGATTTCTTTATATTAGAACATGTTTGGCTTTAATTTTAGTAGTTGTGTTTTCGGTGGTTCTTAATTTGTAGTTTTATTCCAAATTCATTAAAAGCTCACCCAGTTGGCTTGGGTAGGAAACTTCTTGTTAGTTCGGGGCCCTTGCGATCATGTGTCATGGTCGTGAGCTGGTGCTGAACTGGGGTTTCGTTCTGCCAGTCTGGCGGTGGATGTGATTCACATACGTGGCAACTGTCTGGGCGAGACACGGCAAGGATGGCGGCAAGTGATGGTGTGACAGTGAAGTCGCTGAGTGCGGATGGTTGAAGGACAGCCGTGCGTAGTTCCAGGGTACCCCAGGGGATAGGTCTAAGTAGAGGTTGCACTGCGTAGGTGAGGGAGGGGCAAACCGCTGCCAGTTTTTGCTGATACTTTCCTAGCAACCGCCATGCAGCAGTATAGGGGGTGCACCAAGTCGTTTGGGAATGCGACGGCGTCTAGAAGAGTTGTAGCTGAACCACCAAAACAAGCAGACGTGACAAGCGTGTAGATCAACCAGAAAGACGTAGGCCGAAGGAGCCTATGGGATATTATCAGCATGTAGTCGAAAAGCTAAGTGTATAAGTTTTCTGTAGTTTGTAGTTCTAGTTAATTATGGTTCTTAGGTTTCAGAGTTTTACAGCATGACACAGAGTGTAGGCTATGGTAGTTAACAGCCCCTTTAATAAGTAGTTTAAGTTAGAAGTTTAAAGGATCTTGAAGTGCTGAGAGTAATTTAAAAGTAGTTCTATGGTGTCAAGGCTAGGAACCCAATTAATTAGATTTAAACTTTGAAGTCATAAAACTTTTTGTCGTTGCAGTCAGCTATCTCTCAGTTTAGGTTATTTTTGTGTTGATGAGAACGGAAGTCAAGAGTTTTATTGAGAAGAATATGTTTTTTTTTAAACGACCATTAGGGCGGAGAAGTGTCCTAAAGAGTTGTGATAAGAACCCCATTTAGTTGTCGTTAAGTTCTAGTTGTTATCTTAGCGCGATGTGTTGAACATTTTGGTTGCAGTTTCCATCATGTTGTACTGATTTGTGCACACTGAAAATCATGTGATAAAGAGAAGTAAAGATTGATGCGTGTCACTTATACAACTAATCTAATACGATTACGACTCATCGCCAAGGCACCTACTTCCACCACTACAGACTGCTGCCCAGACCTCGGGCAAGGTCGAGCACCACCGACGAGGCATGAAGCAGAAATGCTAACCAGAGTTTTCCCATGCCAGCCAGGGCAGAGGGACATCACGCCCTCCCAGCACCCTGCACCGGCAGCCCACAAGTTTCCACTATATGAGTCCGGACGCTGCCGGCCTTGGGAGTCATTCTTACGCATCCTTTCTTGCAACATCCAGCACTGACTCAGTTCTGCGATCTCCGGAGATCTTGGAAACTTCAAGTGTCCCCATGGCTACTTACTACGTCTCGACGACCAACAAACATGAACATACGCATTCAACTTCACTTTGTCTCCTCTAGACACCTTTTACTTACTTGGCAGTTAAACTTCAAATAATTTGTATTCGTATAGATACAGCTTTCCCCCTTTTTTACTCAGAACCACGTCGCCAACACCTCGATCCGCAGTTACCTTCATTCCCCCACAGTTTGATAAGAGGTAACACGGGTTATGTGTTTATTAAACATTCAATAAACAATCATTGTTCTCCACCCTTCTGTTTTTCATTTCCACGGTATTTGTTTGTATTAATGGTAGGAGACTGAATACGCCGTGCACTGCCAACAGGAACCAGGAAATTTGTATAAACCGAGTTAGCCTGACTGTGGAACCCTTTCAGGTGTCAGCACATCAAAAGACACACATATTAGACGGCAACCTGTCACCTCCCAGTCACACATTAGCACTACGTCAGTGCTCATGGGGGCGAAACAGTGATGCCACAATCACTAGAAACACCTTTGCATCGGGAGAGGCGACTGACTCAGGTTATTTCTCACCAATCGCACTAAGTCAGTGCGCGGTGACCGTAGCCTGAAGTTTCGCCATTCAACCTAGTGCGAACGTACAACCAGTAGAGAGTTGGCGGTCCCCACTGCTCCACGTCTCTGATCAGCCCGCATACTGTGGAGGATCAGTGGGGACTCTTATTGAGCTCGTGCCAGCAAGTCACTATTGGGTTACACTTGTCAAACCTTCCTGTTTAAGTGCATGCTGTCCAATTGTTTGCCCTATGCCTCACGAGAAGAGGAGTGGTAGAAAACGTAGGGAACAATTCCTGGCTCCCTCTACTTTCAAACCGTGGATCGTACTACCACATCCAACACAGGAGAGGCAGGTGGAACGGGACCGCACCGCCGAACTTAAGACGCCAGGCTCCGGTTCTGGTAACCGACTTCCCACCATGTATCCGCACACCTGTGGAATCTCCAGTTCAGCACAGACTGAATTCGCCATGTCTAGGTGAAACCTACCGCGACTACAACACCCAAGAAGAAGGAGTGAGTGAATACTAACCAACACCTCTCGCCTCACACCGACTATCTAAACCAAATTATGCCGCTTTTGGTCTAGCGGACAAAATCCTCGACCAACGTGTCAAGTCAGTCTAATCCAGCATGTCAAAAGCTTTTCTGGTGCCCAACGTGGGGCGTCAGTCAAATAGCTGTGCGCAGTAAACGGCATGAATTGGACCAACCAAACCCTAAGAACAATGAATCAAAATGATCAGTCAAGCAGACTTCAGGGAGTCCTCAAAACACCCCGTGGCGCCCTTAACTGCTACAATGTCAGACACTGATGTCAATGCAGCCACTGGCGAAAACCTCAGTAACGAGCACGACTCATCCGACATACAGTGTAGCCATTCCGACTGTCCAGGCCATGGCACACTAAGAATACAATGCACCTAATGCATGAAACTCTATTATTATGACTGCATAGGATGGCCTGAAGAGGCCCGGGTTACAGACGGATTAGAGTACCGCTGTACCGCTTGCCGTCAACAACCCACGAGTTTCTACAATGAAATTACGTGTCCCGGCGAGGCATAAACCGCATCCGATGCATAACGTGCAGTGAGCCCTATTACCACCTATGTATAGGGTGGTCAGACGAATGCATCTCTATGCCCGGGATGGACTACCAGTGTGAGAGATGTCGAACACAGCACATCTCTCACTCCCGCAGAACCAAGACATCCCGGATATATATACAACCCGGAACGCCACCTAGTCATCCAGCAACCAGTAGAGACAACGAGATACAGATTACTGACTTTGCAGGTGGCCCATACGAAGACCCAGTAGCATTCACACAGGAATGCGAAAAATAATTCAAAGAAACGGACCTGCCACCGAAACAATGGGTCGACAGGGCCCAACTACATTTGTAGGGCCTCACCCTCACATGGTGGGAAAGATACAGAGAATTCTTAACAGACTGGAAGCAGTTAAGTAATTGGATCGTGGCGGTATTCACTGGCAAGGAGGTGTTGGAAAAATTAGTCGTACAACTCTTCCGTCAGAACCAGGAACCCGACGACGAAGCGGAAATATTCATCCGTGGGAATTACCAACTGTTCCGAATAATATTTCCATGAATTGAAGAAGCGACGGCCGTCCGATTGATTGGTCGAAAGTTATTACATGGGCTGCGGAATGTATTGCTTGCAACTAAACCCAAGACAATCGACGAATTGATAAGAGTTGGCACGTGAGGCAGAAGAGAACTGCGCCTGCACTCGACAACTCGCAAGTTCTGTTCCGGTAGCCACAGGAACAGAGACTACCCGACGAGGAAAAAGAGAGCGAACACAGAACCAAAACAAGGGGAAGAGGAAGCCACAGTCACACTCCAAAACTTGACAAGGGAGCGTGGTTCCCCTGAAGTACCCAGTGTAGAGGTCCACCTGAATAACGGAATCACCATGGCAATCCTAGATTCTGCCGCAACGGGGAATATTAAAAGAAGCAACCTCCTCACACCCTGTCAACGAGCCCAAATGACCCTCACTACAAGGACAGTCAGACTCGCGGAACCAAATAGCATTCTTCCGTTCGAAGGAGGCATAAAACTAACACTCAGGGTACATGGCATGACTTCACATGTTGACTTTTTAGTAACACCCCATATTGAGGAATCCATGGTTTTGGGGCAACCATGGCTACTTCAGCTGCAATGCGTCCTCAACCATGGATACCGCAGTGTACAACTAGGAAGAAACGGAGGAACCCTGATTAGCTGAGAAGGTAGCCAACCGAAGGCTACCCCTACCCCTCCGCATACCCTGATCCGCCTTCAGCAGTTACAGGTGTACTCGGATCGGCCGGCCCTAAATTTCACGTGGACCAGGAGCCAGGCCCGAACAGCCCGACGACGTCATGAGCGGCCTCAGTCCGAAGAGTCTCCAGACCAAGAGCTTTCGTGGCCCCCGACCTTCAAACAAAGAAAAACCCTGTCAAAGGCAGCTCCCAAACTCGAGCAAAGTCCAGCGAAGAGGCCCAAGGCACGAACCATGGAACACGACAGGGAGCCAGGCAGTCGCACCAGCTCCGGTTCTGGTAACTAACTTTCCACCTTGTATCCGCACACCTGTGGAATCTCCGGTCCAGACTAGACCGAATTTGCCGCGTCTAGGTTAAACCTACCCCGACAACAACACCCAAGAAGAAGGAGCGAGTGAATACTAACCAACACCTCTCGCCTCACACCGACTATCTAAACCAAACTACCTCGCTTTTGGTCTAGCGGACAAAATCCTCGACCAACATGCCCCGTCAGTCTAATTGAGCACGCGTCACGATAATTGCTGTTTCTGGTGTTTGATTAATGATCTTGAAGAAAGTAATGATTGAAAAACTATTTATTTCTTATGGCAGTTAGTCGAAGTAAATTAATGATAACTTGAAACTCAAGTTCTAAGACTTAATAGCTAATAGATGAAACTGTGTATAATTGTTAGGAAGCTGTAAAAAAAACAAAAGTAATATTTGAGTTGTGAAAAACTTTTGTTCAAAAACCTATACGAAAAGATGTATAAAAGACTTTTTTTTTTTTTTTTTTTTTTTTTTTCCGTTATTTTTGACCTTTATTGGTAACCTGATAAGATAATTATTTCTCACATTTTTACAAAATACATTTAAAATTAGGGTTTGAAACCAAACTAGAGGCCAGAGTCTTTCTAAGAAATGCATTTATGTAAATTTTGAATTTAATTAACACTGCGCAAAATTTTTTATACTCCAATTTTATATTAATATTGTCCATTTTATATTAATAGTCTCAAATTTGACAGACAATGTGACAAACCTAAACATTATGTACACAGTAAATGCTCTCGCTCCTACAATATTGTTGTTGTTAGCTTGGCTATTCTGATGATGGCTTTGAAAGAAAATAGTACTCGGGACTAACAGTTGAAATTTAAAATCTTAATTATACTTACAACATTTATGGTTTAAATTATGTTTCTAAAGAAATATTAAATTTTCTTGGCTATTAGTAACGGGACTTTAAAAACATGTTTAGCATTTATGACAGAGTGTAGGTTTGTTTGGGCGAAATGAGTTTTTTACTCTCGAGAGCAAGTTGAGAATTTCTGAGAGCAGGAAAAGAGAAGGAAAGATCACAAAGCGCACTGCTCTTTTGTGCTACCAACTGAACGCCAAAAGCCACCATACCGTTTACTACTAATCAGCTGATCACAACATCATCAATGTGTAATTTTAAACTTGATTATGTCATTGTAGGTCGATGGACAGTTTTGAGGCGGCAAAAAAAGGGTATATCCTGTTAAAAGAGGATGTCTGGCAACCCTACTAGCATCAAATACTGTAAAATAGGCTATACAATGACAGTTGTAATTTCGACATAACCTTAACCTTATGACAACTGATAAAATAAAAACTAAGTTATTGCCAACGTTATTGGTTATTAGGGGCAATTCAGGGTATTTTATTGCCTGGGATATTACAGTGGCCTGGCCTGTGATTCGATATGACAAGTATTTAGTAATCACTGCGACTGTCATTTTAACATTGTCTTCAAGAATGAACATAATATTTTCATCAATATCTACTATTACATTTACATGCCCTACAGCAGTTCTCAGATGATGGACAAACATATTCGCAAATAAACAAACATGACTGAAATTATTTTGAAGGACAAATTGCACTATCTCGTTGTCTAGACTATAAACACACAAATTTTGTGCTTTTTTTTTGCTCTCGATCGCACTGCTTCTCTGCTCTTCCTCGACAGCAAGAGCAGAAAGTTCCTGCTCTTTGTGAGAAAAGTAGCAGTGCTCCTGATGAACGAACAGCCGACCAAAAAAAGACTTCCGGTCAAACGAACGGTCAAAATGAAAAAGAGCAAGAATAGAGCAGAAGTAGTAGAAATCTCAGGTCGCCCAAACAAACCTAAGAACATCTAAATAATCCCATCTCACGAAAGACGATAAACTAAAGGGCCCCCCACCCCCCTCTGCGCACTTTTTCCTCTTTCCCTCAAAACAAAATAAAGATGATACCCTAATTGGGCAGACATTTCATTGCTATGGATATTTATCTGTGTTGTTATTTATTGAAACTCTAACACACTAGTTCTGGAGGGTTTCAAAATGTAAAACTTACTGGCCATACAAACTTGTAAGTTGTATCACTTGTATTTTTTTAGAATGTATATACAATTTGTCAAGCTAGTTATGCAGGGATACTTATTAGCAAATCAATTTAAAGGTTTTTCCTGTTTTTAAAGGCTGAATTTGAAAGTAACATAATGGCATGTAGGTTTCAACGTTGGAGTCTTTCATAAACATTTTGAGCATTTTTGTTTTGCAAATTAAAAGTGCTTATGTGTTTTTAACATATGTTGTTAAGAATATTTTAAGAGTAACAGACGAATAATTCACATAACCAGGATTTACATTAGAAAGACAATGATTTGATATCAACTAAATTACAACATGCGTATCAAACAAAAGTCTTTCAATTTAAGCACCCAACGAAGATGCTCCAACATCATAAAGAAGTGTCTCATGCATCAGCAGGAACTGCGACATTCCAAAATTTATCGCTAAGGAAAATGAACTTTATGATGTCTTCAATCATGGGTAGGTGGAGCACCTTTTTAGCGTGTAACATATTCATTTGATATATTATTGCTGTAGCTCACATCTTCTTTTCTAGAGCACTTTATAAAAACTCTGAACTGAAATACAATTTTTCTTTAGGTACCCGAGAACAAGCCTAGGACTGTATTCACAATTTTGACGAGGGAGGTTGTGTGACTGAACTTCAGTGTAAATATCAATACTGAGTTAGTCAGAAATAAGTTTTTATTCGCAGTATGACAATCTGAACACGTAGGTATTTGAGAAAAGTTATTAAAGTATTTTGTATTTAGAACTGCAATACCTAACATTTGAGTTACTAAATGAGAGTTAGGCCTATTAAATTTACTGAAATTAAGTAACATTTGCCTAAGTATTATTTTGGCTACCTACATACTTTAATATCATGAGAATTATAACCACCATAAAAGTATCAGGCTGTACAGAGCTTGTTGTCATATCATACCACAAAGCCGAATTATGTACTTTTAATGCAATAGTAGGCATAGTCTGTATGTAAGAATGTATACTGTCTTTGAAAAGGTGAAAGAGGAGGAGGAGGTATTTTGGTATTTGTCCATTCCTGGAGGGGGGGGGGGGGGTATCTTGGTATTTGGTGTTCATGGAAACCATACTACATTTTTATGTTTACAAGAACTTTCCTCAGGTAAGTGTGACAAAGTTAGTTGTCATTAATATATTTTGAGTATATTCAAAAACAGTAAAATATCTTATTCATTTGACAGTCAAAATACAATTTAATTTTCATGCATCCTGGTTACAAATTTCTTGCAAGGTAAAAAAATTATAAATTTATAGACATGGGCTGTTACTCATTTACATAACATATTTATAAACTAAAAAAATGGGATTTTTGCCAACCTGCAACTGTTTGAACAGCCCTTCACAGCTTCTAAAAGTAATTTGGGAGGAGGCACATGCAGTTTGTTTACTAATACTGTCAGTCACATGGTGTTTGCTTGGAAACAGAGTCACCTTCAATGACAGTTAATCTGTGGTGGAAGGATACATAGCCACCCAGATGCCATTGGCACTACTTTCCTAGAACTGTCAAAATTTGAGACCACTTATATGAAATGGACAAAATAAATTTTATAATTGTTAATTATAATAACTTTTTGTTTGAAAAGATAATATATTGAGATTTATAACATTTTAAGATTGTTTGAAAATTTCCCTCTTTTATTTGTTAGACTGTAGTAACTCCCCTCCCACTCCCTTGACTAAAGTCTGATATTTTTGGTATCGTAAGTGTTCTATAACATTTTGAATTTAGAATTAACTGTGGACTATTACATTTCTGGAACTGGTGAATCTGATAGATTTATTTAATTTTAGTTATCCTTTTGCATCAGTGGCTTGTCAAGATTACCGAGTATCCTCTTGCTTAGCTTGTCGAGCGAAGTCACTCCCGCTGTTTACTTGTTCAGATAACTTACAGCCTTTTTTTATAACCGAAAGCACGAAGCATCAGGTTGCTCCTAAATCAAACCTGAGGTGGAAGCCCTCAGTTGTTTTGAAGTTTAGTCAGAGATGCATGTTTTAGTCGCCACGGATGAATTGATGTTGATTTGATACTGACGAGTTGTGTAGTAGTAGACATGTCGGAGAAGTGTACCTCTTAAGGAGTTAATTTTAAAGTTAGCCGCTTCAGCACCCCGCAATCTTTATTTATTTATTTAGCAGTCGAAGATGAGTATGTTGTAGTGAGAAGTGATAGTTTGGAATTGATAGATTGATTAATTCCCCCTTCCCTCCCCCATAACAATATGTCTCGGGTAATCTCGGGGACTACATTGCATGGACATAGACGGTGTATAATTAAAAAAAAAAACATTAAAATTGCAATATTTTTAAACTAAGTCAGAGAAAAATGAGCTACTTGGCTGTTTTCCAGGCATGCTCTACCAAATTATAGGGCAGATTCTTATAATTATTTTGCTGTTAAAAAGCTACATTCTTCCACATGGAAATAGGCTGAGATTAATTTTTCAAAAATTTCTTGAGACATTTCAAAATTCGTAAACCAAGTAGGAGAAAAATGAGTTACTTGGCTGCTTTCTAAGCATGCTCTACTAACACCATTAAAGATAAATTGACTCATTAGAAGAAATTGTTTAACTAATTTAATATAAAAAATACACAAATAGTCCAGTTGGTCGCAAGTTGTCGCAGGTAGTCGCAGGTAGTCGCGAGTAGTAGAAAGTAGTCACTGGTAGTAATACTAGTAAAAAATAACTTTCTATAGGCCTATTTGTTTAATGTACCTGCATTTTGCAATATTTTCTTTTGGTCCCTTCGCAAGGAAAGAAAAGGATTGAGTGAGATTTTTGTGGTACTTAACACGTAAGGCATTTATTACAGACAGGGCTGAAGTGCAGAAGTGGGGGAGCAGCAAATAAAAGGCAACAGTGCGGAAACAATGCCAAAAGAAACACTGTGGCCAACAGCATTATTTGCCATGTTTCTCAGATGTGATGCACTGTTTACGAATAAGATCTAGTTTGTCTTAACAGGAAGCAAGTATCCTGACCAGTACACCACAGTGTCCCCACAATATAAACAAAGTAGGAGTTTCTCAGTATCACAAGTACAGCGTCATCTCAGTAAGATGCAGGGTAGAGTGGAGTACCCTACCTTGCCTGTTCCACGAGAGGGACAGTACATCATCTGCAGGCTGCGACTTAGCCCCAGGCAGCATGGGTGTGTCTGTGTTGTTCAGGTCCCAGATGAATATCTCTGACTCCGAAGCCCCCGTTGCTAGGAGGTTTGCCTGCACACATTTGCACACAAAACATCATGCATGGCAAGTCCTCCACCAGCATCGTGACTATATGTACACCCACATTCATTATTCAATAGTTTTTTTGGAATAATTTATTTAGGTTTGCGGCAAGTCATACATGTTACAATGCAAGAATCCATATTCTGACTATAATATAGAATATATCCAGCATTAAAGTCTGGTTATGTTTCTTGGAAACAGCAAGTTCTCAGTTGTGTTGTATGATGCATACATTAAAATTGTGATTCATAAAAAAAGAACTATGTGCCCTTATCCACACATTAAATCCGTGACAACTGTATAATACCCAAAAAATACATATAACTGCATAAAATATATTAATTTGATGATAATAGAGGTTGTACATTAATATTTTTTCCACAAAAGAAAAATAAATAAATTTAAAAAATAAAAGCAGCTGGGGATAGCTGACACATCCACTTTGAAGGACCACATCCCGAAAGTCACAAGATAAAATACGTTATAGAAGTTACATTTTCCCATTACTGTATCTGCACCATGATCCTGAAAAATTAAAACGCAAATGTTTTCCGTCAGAGACACCATCCCATTGACGATTCTAGGTTTGCTAAATTGAAGTTTATTGGTAACTGCTACATTTCACCTATTCTTGCATGATTATTGCCAATGTTGTCAGCCATTTGGCAGTTTATGTAAATGAGCATGAGCCCTACATTTTAACCAAAAGCAATATTTAATTTACGATTATAATGAATAATGTACAAAACTTAATAGCATGATATATATATATAT
Source organism: Dryococelus australis (assembly GCA_029891345.1). Lineage (NCBI taxonomy): Eukaryota > Metazoa > Arthropoda > Insecta > Phasmatodea > Phasmatidae > Dryococelus > Dryococelus australis. The sequence goes on along the minus strand of CM057007.1, from coordinate 75,316,480 downwards.
ATATATATATATATATATATATGTATATATATATATATATATATATATATATATATATATATATATATAATATATATATATATATATATATATATATATATATATATATATATATATTATATATTAAAAATACACTTTTTTAATTTTGTGTGAAACACACTCCATGTATTAGTGTGATGGTGGACGGTTTATGTTTATGATACTACGCAGTAAAAGTATAATGCTGCTCCTCTACTGCCCCGTGCAGCTGTACTAGTCACAAGCTCAGACAGCCCCACACACACATACACACAGAAGTAGGAGGGGAAGACTCACCTGGTAGGGGTTGAAGTCAAGGGAGTGCACGGGCCCTACATGCTTGTCCTTGATGGCCACAATGCTCTCCTCCCCCGCCAGCAACTTAGCGACACTGTATATCTGCACGCGGCCGCCATCACAGCCGCCTACTATCACCCCGCTGCTTGCCTCCTCCTGCCGCCCCCCGTACGGCCCCCATGCCACCTTATGGAACCTGTAACAACATGCCAAACCAGTGACCCTATTGCGTCCCTCCCAAGCACATCTTTTTAGCAACAGTTCTCATACTAAAAGGTGGAAGCTTTAAAAATTGTCTGTTGAACATTATTTTTTTAAATTTAACCTTAATATTTATGAAAATGACAAAAGAAAAATATAACCTACACAAAAATTCACGCATGCACGGCATGCACGTGCGCACACACACAGGCATGCACACTATGAAAATACCTTAATAAATATACATAAATACGAAGCAGGTGGCTTTCTGGTTGCTGTACTCATGCGCCTGGAAACAGCATGGCGGATATTTGCATTTCATCATTTTGCTAGAGTATGTGGTGGACTTTTCTTATTTGCTTTTCATCACTTTTTTTCTACATCCATAACGAACACCAGAAAACTGATCAGCCACAGATCTCTGGCACTCAGCTTGAACTACGATCAAAGTAAGCATGAGTCAACACACACATTTACCTCCTCTACAAAACTAATCTGTAACTTTTTTACAGAGTTGTTCTGATACCATGTTTTCAGATATTGATACACCGATACCAATGCCCATCCCTTTTGTTTGTTGTTCCAGCTCACCATTACTGTGCAGAAATATGAGAAATAATAAAAATTAAATTGCAAGAGACTTTTACAATATTATCGCCACCAAGAGCACAGCGAGATAAAAATTCTCCACGTGTCCATGATATATGCATTTTGGTGCATATAGGCAGCACCAGAAGTTTTTGATGAAAAATTAGGGATAATTAATATTTCAAATACAGGCCACACTCAATTTTTGTATTCCTGTAAATATTGATAAATCCAGATTACGTACAAACATAATAAATTCCGACTTAATTTCTCCCCTACAAAACATTAGTGATGGAAAATTCATATCATGTTACAATGTTTACGAATTTACATTGTGCGGTTACTATTCCACAGATGGTAACGTGACTTGAGAAAGCAAAACCACGGCAAAATACTACACAAAATGGCACCTAAAGGCTGTTCACGATAAAGTGAGCACTTTTGAAATCAACCTTAGAAAAAATTTGCTGCTCCTAACTGCATTTGTTTCAATGGGTGCACTGAGTGACATATGCCCAGTAAAGTTGGTAATGATGGAGGGAAAGTAGTTCCATATCTTAACGTTGAACAAAAAGTGTTAGGTAACCATTTGTGACAACTGAAATTATTTGTTTCGCTTTCTGGTTTTTTAATGCATCGGAATGTAAAAATGAGCAGGTTTGTATAATATTTAATTTTGTGACAATTTTTAAGTCTCGCTTGATCAACGAGGTGAAATACTACACAACGTGCATACAAGTAAATCTTACGCAAGTCTTTCAAAAGTGCTCATTTTACAGTGAACAACCTACATAAATGTGCACTTGTGACGCAGCGGCAGGCATGTGAAATACACAAGAAATCGTTCTCTTGTACAGCAGCGTAATTATTTTTTGCATGTACGACATCTATGGCCGAGCTCCAAATTGTTTCCTTTTTATGCGTGTGGAATGAAGGTTATTTTATTTATGAATGTGAGTGAACAAATTATTGCATGAGTGTTCAATACAGTAAAATGTACAGCCACACCATACAGTTTTTCTGTCTAAAGAAAGTAACAACCTAATTACATTGTCTATAACCGATACTAATGTATTGGCCCAATACAGATACACCAAAAGAAGGTTAAGTATCGGCTGATACCGATACTTGGTATCAATATAAGTCTACTTTTACTGTCTGTATATAAAGACAGTTACAGCATAACTATATTTACATAAGAGGAAATGGCATTCTTTAACCCAAAATGTCACCATGGTGATATTTAAAGTGAACCATGTCCCTGGTATCTAAAACTAGTTAGGGGTGAGGAATGAAACTTTGATCACCAAATCAACCTGAGCTAGAAGTGGTTCGCAGCGGTCACCCTAATGTCACAAGGTATTGAACACAAGCCTACTAAAATGCCCCGGCTTCGGCTGGGTTCCCAACATTGGGGTGGTTTACTGGTTGAGTAATTTGGTAGTGTTCTCCCCTGACTGGAGACTGGGGAGCTCAACCCCTACGACCAACTTCACACTGATGGTTTTGCAATACGTTGACCTGGTTCTAGTATGAGAGGTAGCCTTCAAGATTCGCAAGGCCAGTGTCGTGCGGAGCATACTCAAGAACTCAAAACCGTTTGGGCAAGATCGCTGAGTATAGCGTAGGTCGGGTAGGTTTTCTATCTGGGACAAAGTCAAGTGTACTGGTGGTATAACTCTCCTACGCTTTACCTGATAATTGCTCTGCAGCGGCGTGCTCCTCCTCTCAGGTTGGATTGCAGAGGGGGGCCGGTGGCAGAACAGCAGGAGACACCGACTGCGGAGTAGTGGTGCTGGAACTGTCGAGGTGCTCTTGAGATAGATGTGGACAGATTGCTGTATGTGTATCAGGTAGTACAGTAGGGTCAAGGCCAATGAGTATGTGGTCAAAATGTAATATTAACAAATGCGCTAGAACTTGGCGGCCTACTGCCCTTATAGGAGGTATGAATAAATTGTTTTCCTGCTCTATTGACAGACTAAGCAAGTTCAGAATATCTTGCTCCAATTGTTTAAGAACCAAATTTAGTTCATATTTAAACCCTCCATTTTAAGTATATGGCATGACCAACTGTGTTTGCAATGCACAATCCACTCTAGTGTTCCGCGTCCGGCCGAAAAAACGGCGATGGATGGAACTATCTGCTGTTACCAGCAGTGAACCAGAGCTTTGGATTTAACACGTTGTTCACTCTAGTAAGTCTAGGTGAGTTTCTACCATGGGTCTAGTGGTAAATACAGTCCTCTCTCTGACCTGGCCGTTCTCCAACGGTGGCTGAGTAAGAGACTATTCAAAAACACTTGATTCCACAGGCAGAATATGTTCCTGGTGCTTTTGGGCACTCCTGAAGATTACCCAGAAAAATACACACTATTTTGCCGGAAATCTGGGTTTGCCTCTTAAGGTGTCGTTTAATTGCCTTGGTGGCTCTCAATATGGTGCAACCAGCTTTACCCTAATGTAAACTACATATTCTGTAATCAAATACTTAAAGATCTAATAGAACATGGTTCACCAAAGCTAAAATAAGCATAATTATCAACCATTTAGATTTTACGAAAGTCATAAGTTTTATTAAACATTAAATGGAAAACACTTGACTCCACACTCTCTTATGTGGGAAAAAAAAAAAAAAAAAAAAATTAACGGAAGTTGAATTACAATTAAGCCAGGTGAAGGCAAACTGGCAGTGTATAAAGATATTTAAATAAATATTTTCTGGGGAAGGATAATTATTGAGTAAATTAACCACAATAATGTATTTCGGCATGTATAGGACGCACATTTTTACAAAAAAAAAATGACTACAAAAAGTGGGGTGTGGCTTGTATACAAGCTATTGGCATAAAAATTTTTTCCCCTAAAAAATGTTAGAAGTGTGTCAACGTACAGTACACTTTAGTGATTTAACTTTCTATCACAAATGTTTTGTAGGGGAGAAATTAAGTTGGATTTTATTATTACACTTGTACAGAATTGTGACTTAACAATATTTACAGTAATAAAAAAATTCAGTGCGGCCTATACTTGAAATATTAATTATCCCTAATTTTTCATCAAAAACTTCAGGTGTGGCCTATACCCGCACACAGCCTATACACGCCAAAATACGGTAATCCTGATTGAATCAGAAGGGAATGTCCTGATGGGACCTAATTGTCTACAGGGGTTATTCACCAATGGGGTGAAGTAGGCTTGACTAAGGCCTTAAGGGGTGCCCAGAAGGGGGACGTTGTCGCAGTGAAGTACTGTTACCCGGGTAGTAAAGTGGTGGGAAGAGGTTGAGGAGACATAAGGGACGTCAGCAGGACCCTCTGGTCGGCATTGACGGCCCTCAGGAGCGGCTGGTGTAGGCCGAAGAAGTTAAAAGGCCTCTGGAAGGCGGTGGTCTTACGGAGGTGCTGGAGTCACCAAGAGCCACTGGTTCTTCCGCGGTCACCGGCGCTGGTAAAGGTCTCGGGCCATTGGCTAATACCCTTGGCTTTCGCAGTGGTGAAAAGTGTAGCAGACTATCCCGAGGCCTGCACTGGAACTTCTATTTATACTAATTTTACCAGCTTGGTGGATCTCAGAAAGGTACAGGGGGAATCATCCCCACTCCTAGGGGGTTTGAAAGTTCTGATGTCACACATAGGTGGCTGGATCCTTATTGCGATGACATATCTTAAACATCACGCTCGGGGAGGCAGTGGCTCTCTGTTAGGATGCGAGCTGCCACTGCCAGAATTCGTGGGTAGGTCATATGAGGACACACTCGTATTTATAGCACAATACTTCACGGGAGAGGAAGTGCTAGCATGCCTTACAACCGGATTCTACAGTCACACCCAAACACCAGGAGAGGAGGACGAAATTTTCACCCGCAGAAAGGTGCAAATGTACCAAATGACTTTTCCAGAGGGACACGAAGAAAGCTGCGTGCTGCAAATAAGTCATCTGCTGTTGCCATGCTTGCGGAATATTCTGCGTATTCCCAAGCCACTTACAGTGGATGAACTCATGGAACGTGCATGGGAAGCCAAGCGTAATTTCCAAGTGCAGGTCTCCTTGTTCAGTCAAAGTCTATGAAGCCAGCGGAAACAGATAAATCATCTGAACCTTGTCACAAGCCATCGCCACCCGCACCGCCAGCTCCACACCTGCTCAAGTGTTGGTACTGTCCCGAGTACCATTACAACAAGGATTGCCCGCAGCGGCCCGCACCAAGGTATGAGCAAACGGAAGAAGGGGGCGCAAACCGTGCGCCGCAACCTATACCAGTTGAGTCAAATTCGAAGAGAGCCTCACCGAAGGAAAATGCCACAGCCAGCAGGTCAACAGGGACAACCCCGTCAGGCAAGAAGAACAACCTGTCAAACTCTTAGATAAGGAAGCGGATATCCTTAGAACCCCTAAAATTAAAGTTCAAGATAGCGGAAAACAAGTGATAGGGCAGCTCGATTCAGCTGCCCCGGTAATTTTGTCCGATGAGACATTCTCAGTGCAGACCAGAGGGCCAACCTACCTGCACACACAAACTAAAACCGTGAGAACAGCGAAGCCGGAATGAATGCGCACCGTCGACAGCCGCATCACACTGTCCATTGAACTTCACCAACTCAAGACGCAAGTGGAGTTTGTCGTATCACCCGACATCCAGGAGGACCTGATACTAAACCACTCTTGGCTTCAACAGCAGCAATGCATAATGGAACATGGGCAAATGAAAGTATACCTGAGTGACAACCGTTGCATCAATCTGCACTGGGAGCATCGACCCAACCAACAGAAGCCATCAGTTATGTGTGAAGGGGAGATCCACCACGAACTTATGGACATGCAATTCCAACGATTGAAGGAAGTTCTCGAAAAACACACCGGGGCTTTTGGATGTGGGGGAACCTTGCGTCAGACTCGCACCATCCAACATGAAATACTGTTGAACACCATGGCAACCATATAAAACCAACCATACAAGGTCTCCGCTAGGCGCCACTGCCTAATCATGGAACATCTAGAGGAAATAAAATGCCAGGGAATTATCAAGCTATTAAACTCTACCCATAACTCCATTGTTGTACTCATACCCAAGAAGGACGGACAGTTGGGGTTCTGTGTCAACTACATGGCCTTGAACGATGCGATACTACAGATTCTTCCACCCGCTTTCTACCTAGTGCACGTGCTATGCGACATAGGCGAGGTGAAGATCTTCCACCCCTTGGATATGCTGTCTGGTTATTGGCAAATTGCTGTGCATCCAGACAGCCTCAAGTACACTACATTCACATCCCTAGAGGAAGAGACACTCCAATTCTGGGTCATGCCCTTCGGACTTAAGAATGCACCTGCCCCTTTTAAACTAATCATGTACGCCAAAGTTCTAACTGGCTATATCAGACAGTTCTGCTTTGCCTCCTTAGACAACATGATTGTATACTCCAAGTCTTGGGAAGAGCAAGAGAATTTAACGCACCTGCAGTGTGTGTTGGAGCAACCGGAGCTCCGCATACTCACAGCCAAACTTTCGAAGAGCCAATACGGCAAGACGTCAAATAAGTACCTAGGGCATGTTGTGACCCCCCAAGGCAACTTCCCACAAGACATATCCATCAGGGCTATACAGGAGGCCGAGGAACGCCACACAAAAAGACAGCTGCGACACTTTATAGGACTGTGCAACTGGCTTCGGGACTTCATGCCCAATATCACAAATCTAATGGCACTGCTCCACCCACTATTGGAAATAGAAGCGCGATAATGGTGGACACCGGAACATATTGCTGCTTTCGAGGCCCTCAAACCCATTTTCTAACACATCCACTGTCTGCATAGAGCGTAAGGAGAGGGACCCTCATTCTGCAGACATGTGCGTGCCAAAACTGCTTGGGTGCTGTGTTATATCAGGGAGACCCAGATGGCAAGCCGCTCGTGATAGCCTACACCAGCACCAGGATAAACGCAACATATCAGAAATATCACATTAATGAGCAGGAATGTCTGGTCATGGTTTGGGGGATCCGGAAATTCCACTACTATCTGGAAGGAACCTATTTCCTCCTAAATACAAATAGTGAAGCGCTCAAATGGTTGAGGGTGACGCGTGCCGCTTATCATTTAGTCTAATACGATTATGACACATTGCCAAGAGTACCTCTTCCAACACTACAGACGTGGATGACACGTTGCCTACCCTACAATTAACGGGAACTTATGACCGAATTCTTCTCACCTGGAGGATACGCAATTCGGCAAAAAAAAAAACCCTCCCCAACACCCTTTTCCTCACTGAAAGCCAATAAGCTGCCCAGACCTCTGGCAAGGCCAAGCAACTCCGACAAGAAACGAAGCAGAATGGCTGACCAGAGTATTCCCATGCCAACCCGGACAGGAGGACGTCATGCCTCCCCCGCACCGGCAGCCTACAAGCTCCACTACATAAATCCAGACGTTGCCGAACTCAAGTCATTCTTTTGCATCTCTAGCAACCTCCTACAGCACTAAGTCAGTGCTCGAGATCTTCGGAGAATCTTGATACATTTAAGTACGCCCCAGCGGCTACTTACTTCGTATGTTGCTGACCAGTCAACCCGACGACCAGCGAACACTATCACATATTTATTTAACTTCACTTTGTCTCCTCTAAACACCTTTTACTTAGCGGTTCAAATTTAACTAATTTGTATTTGTCTAGAACCAGCTTTTCCCTTTTGCTTAGAACTAGGTCGCCTACAACGGGAACCGCAGTTACCTCCAGCTATCCACGACTTGATAGGAGGTAGCACATGTCACGTGTTTGTTGAATATTCAATAAACCCTCTTTGTTCTTTGCCTTTCTATTTTTCATTTCCAGGGTATATTAACAGTTGGAGACAGAATACGCCGTGCACTGCCAACAGGAATCGGGAGATTTGTTAAATTGAGTTAGCATGACTGTGGATCCCTTTCAGGTATCTGCATGTCAGAAGACATACATAATGGACAACCACCTGTTTCTTCCCAGTCACACATCAACATTAAATCAGTGCTCATGGGGGAGAAACAGCGATGCTACCACCACTACAAACACCTTCACACCGAGAGACAGAACAGACTCAGGTTTCTTTTCACCATTCACATTAAGTCAGTGTGCGGTGACCATAGCCTGAAGTTTTTCTGTTCATTCTAGTGCGAATGCACAACCAGTAGAGGCTTGGCGGCCCCCACGGCTCCACGTACCTGATCAGAACGTATACAGTGTGGGATCAGAGGGAACTTATCGAGCTCATGCCGGCAAGTCACTACTGGGTTACACTGTTGACCTTCCTGTCTAAGTGCATCACGTAGACTATAGAACTGTTTGCCCTATGCCTCACGAGAGGAGGAGTGGTAGAAAACACAGGGAATGATATCTGGGTCACTCTGCTCTCAGGCCGTGGATAGCATTATCACGTCCTATGCAGGAGAGGTAGGTGGAACGGGACCGCGCCGCCAAACTTAGACGTCAAGCAGTCTTCGGTTCTGGTCATTGACTTCCCACCGTGTATCAGCATACATCCTACGTGTCATCCTGTTGTCAATGGACTCCTGACCGGTACTGAAGTGCGCCTAGGCTGGGGCAACCTCATCTTCTGGTCTAACGAAGCACACCTGTGGAAACTCAGTTCCGGGATAGACCAAATTCGCAGCATCTAGGCAAAACCTACCTCGACTACAACATTAAGAAGCAGGAGCAAGTAAGTACTAACCAACAGCCCTCACCTCACATTAACTACATAAACCCAACTACCCCACTATTGGTCTAGCGGACAAAATCCTCTACCAACGTGCCAAATCAGTCTACCCGGACATGCATCAAGAGATTCTCTGGCGTCCAATGTGGGGTGTCAGACGATTATTTGTGCGCAGTAAAAGAGACGAACTAGACCAACCATACCCCGAGAACTAAGGGTCAAAATGATCAATCAAGCGGTCTTCGGGGAGACCTTGAAACATCCTGTGGTGCCCTTAACCACTACCATGTCAGATACCAAGGTCAATTCCATAGCCAACGAGAACTATGACAACAAACCCAACGTATTCAATGTACAGTGTAGCCATGCCGACTGCTCAGGCCATGGCACACTAAGGGTAGAATGCACCTACTGCACGAAACTCTTCCAATATGCCTCCATAGGCTGGCTTGAAGAGACCCGAGTTACAGACGGGTTAGAGTATCGCTGTACAGATTGTCGTCAACAGCCAACGAGTTTCTGTAACGAAGTTATGTACCCTGGGCGAAGCATAAACAGCATCAGGTGCACAAAGTGCAGTGAACCCTATCACCCCCTATCCATAGGGTGGCCCGACTAATGCGTCTCTATGCCCGGGATGACCTACCAGTGCAAGAGATGTCGAAGAAAACACTCCCGCGGATCCAACCCTTCCCCGATATATATCCAACATGGAATGGCACCTGGCCATCCAGCTACCGGTAAAGACGACGATATTAAAATAACCGACTTTGCAGATCATCCACACAAAGACTCAGTCACATTCATGCAGAAATGCGAAAAATAACTGAAAGAAGGGAACCTGCAACCGAAACCATGGGTTGACCGAGCCCAATTGCTTTTGAAGAGCCTCGCCCTCACATGGTGGGAAAGATACGGAGAATTTTTAACGGACTGGAAGCAGTTCAGTAACCCGATAGCAGCAAAATTCATGGGCGAGGAGGTGTTGGCTAGGCTAACAACACAATTTTATAGCCAGACAAAGGTACTCAACGAAGAAACAGATACCTTCATACGAAGAAAAGAACAAATGTTTCGACGTGTGTTCCCCAGAGTCGACGAAGCTACTGCTGTTCACTCCATTGGTCGAAAATTACTGCCAAATCTCAGGAACATACTCAAGACAGCAAGACCCACGACCTTGGATAAATTAGTCGATCAAGCTCGAGACGTTGAGCAAAACTTTGCAGCACAGGCGAGCCTAGAAAAACCAGTATCCACCAAGGTCTCTGAGGTACAAACACCACGTGTTGCGCCTCCTAAAGGCATACCAACCACAACCCCTCGCATGGCATTCGTACACAAATGCTGTTTCTGTCCGGAGAACCACTGGAACAAGGACTGCCCTCGGAAATGAGAAGGAGCTGCCGTTCCACCAAATCCCAACATGACCAGCAGGAAAACCAATGCTATCCACCACCCCTGGTTTACAAGGGCCCATCCTCCAGGGATTAAGTGAGGAAGCCCCGGTTCCCATAGCCCCACACATAGAGGTGGAGGTGAACAACGACCGGGTACCAGCATTACATGGCTCTGCAGCTATCGGAAATATTATCAGAAGAAATTTGCCAACAACAAACCAGCGCGGCGAACTAAGAGCACACGACAAAATAGTAAGAATTGCGCAACCCGATGCCACCCTAGACATAACCGGCCGAATTACCTTGAATATAAAAGTTCAAAGTATTGTTACCCCACAGGATTTATTGTTTCACCAACCATATCCGAATCAATCATACTAGGATGCCCGTGGCTTACCCACCATCAATGCATCCTCGATCAAGGACAATGTAGAGCCTATCTGGGAGAAACCCACAAAATTATTGTTAATTGGGATCAAAACACAGACGACAACCCACCAATGCCCATCGACACAATGAGTATTATTCACGAATTCGAAGAACCAGAGTGTACAAATTAAAAGCAGTATTAGATGAGCATGCCCGCGCCTTCGGACAAGGACTGCTACGACAAACACGCTACGTACAACTTGAAATATGGCCTACAACTGACGTACCAGTCTACAACCGGCCACACAGTGTGTCAGCCTGCCGTGGATCAGGTCAACGACATGAAGGACCACGGAATCGTGGAATGACATGTAAGTTCTTTTAAATCAGACACTTTACCTTGAATTTTATTTCAAAGTTAAAATAGAAATACAAGTGAACTGCATAGTACATTTCCAAGAAATATTCTTTCTGATGTACACACCTATTCATACACTCGCAATTAGGCTACCGCCCAGTGGCGAGCTCTCTCACCTCTCCTTCACAGAACCAACTCCTTTTCCACTCCCTTCCTGAATTTACCAACCCCTCTCACAGATACCAATTCCTCCCTCAACACATTCCACTCCCTCACAGACCTCACAAGCATGGACTGCCTACCCTGCTCCGTTCTCCTCCACACCCTCTGAAGCTTCTCACTGTTGTTTCCTCTTCCTCTAAACACCCCCTTACTTAGCTTGCAGTGTAGCACTCCCCATCCTCCCTCTTCATTCACCATCCTGTACATCCTGACTAACTGTTCAACTTTCCTCCTGTCCTTCAATGAGCTCCACCCCATTTCTTTCATCATCACTGATGGCCTATAATGCCCTTCTTCCTCACCATCTTGCCCCTGCCTTCTCCACCTACCCTTCACCCATCTTGCTGCCTTTTTCAGCACCTTTTCCAGTTCTCGCACCTCCACCCCCACATACGGGTCCCATACTGCTGCAGCATATTCTAACATTGGCCGTACCATTGTGCCATATGCCTTCTCCTTCACCTCACAGCTGACTCCATTCAGCACCCTTCCCAGCATACCCAGAGCCCTTCTTCCCTTTGCAATTACCCTCTCTACCTGTTTTTTTCCACCTGAGGTCTCCCTGCAGTACAATCCCTAGATACTTATATTCTGCTGCTGCTTCCATCTCTTGTCTCTCCCATCTGTACATGTCCCTGCTTATCATCTTCTTCCTTGTGATACTCACTACCTTAGTTTTTCTTACATTTATCTTCATTTTATTTTTCCTGGTCCACAACTATATCTTATCAATGCCCGCCTGCAAATTTCTGCCCCCCTCTCCCACCTCAGCATATACAACACAATCGTCTGCAAACAATTTGATTTTCCCCCTAATCTCCAAACCCATGTCATTTACCATTATGGTAAATAACAAAGGACCCAGCTGCTTCCCTGTGGTACCCCTGATGTAACCTCCTCTTCCTCCGATATTGCCTACCCCACTTTCACCCTCTGCCTTTGCCCCCTGAGAAAGTCCCCTATCTATCCCACTACCCTCCTGTCTGGTATCAGCGCCTCCACTTTCCTCATCAATGTCCCATGGGGCACCTTATCAAATGCCTTCTCAAAATCTATGAAGCAGGCATCCACCTGCTTCCCCTCATCAACTACCTGCACAAGATCCTCTAATAACCCAGCCAGCTGAGTCTCACATGAGTATCCTCTCCTGAAACCATGCTGGGATGCCTCCAACCAATTCCTATTGTTCCTCACCACATACTGCACCACCAGCCTCTCCAATACTTTTCCTGTACTTGATGTGAGACTCACATGTCTGTAGCTGCCAGACCTCCCACTATCCTCTCCCTGCTTGTGTATAGGTACCACCATAGAATCATTCCAATCTTGTGGTAACTTACCCTCTCCTAAGGACTTTTTAAACAGCACTTCTAAATATTTTGCCAACTCCCTGCCACCAAACTTTATTGCTGCGTTTCCTGTCCCATCAGGACCCCTTGCCTTACTGCTCTCCAAACCCCTAATTACCTTTTCAATCTCCCACTCCCTCATCTTAAACTCACTATACACCCCCCGAACCCTGTTTGTCCCCCTATTCCAATCCTCCTTTGCCTCAAACACTGACAAGTACTGTCCTTGCAGCATCTCATATTTTTCTTGGTCATTTGTCGCATGCCTACCATCCCTTCCTGTTAGCAGAGGGATCCCTTCCTCTCCTCCCCTTAACGGCCTAACATACCTAAACAGTTTCCCCCATTCCTTGCCTTTTCCTTCATCCACCATGTTCCCCAGAAATACATTCTTTGCCTGTTTGATCTTCCTTTCAAGCTCCCTACCCATTTGTTTCAACATTTCTTTAGATCATATCATCCCTTCATTTCTCCACTTGACATGTAATTTTCTGCACTTCTTCTCCATTTTCAAAATCTCCTGTCCATAATATGGTGGATCTCCCCCAGTCCGTAACCTTTTCATTGGCACAAATTTCTCCAACATAACCTCCATTAAACCTATAAACTCCCTCCACAACCCCTCTACACCCTCCTCCATAGATCATTTTTTAAACCTGTTTCTCAGGAATATTTCTGCCCCCTTCTTGTCTCCTCTCCCATACTGCCACACCAACTTTTCTGTCATTTGCACTTCCCTCATCCTGCCAATCCCAATTTCCACAACCGGGATATGATGGTCGCTTATACCATCCAATACTATTGCACTAACTACAGCATTCCTGGGTCTGACCAACACCACATCCAGCACTGACCCAACACCCTTCTCATTCCATCTCGTAGGTATTTCTACTACCTGGACTAATCCTCTGTTGACTAACTGTGCTGCCATTCTCTGCATCATGCTACCCATTCCTTCTGCACCCTCTACCCATTTCACCCCTGGCATATTCAAATCCCCTGCTACAACAACCCACTGCCTGTCCTTTAGTCTATCGACCCTCTCCTTGATCATCTCAATTGCCTGCCATCCCTGTCCTGGTGGTCTATACGCTGCCAGCAAAATAATACTCCTATTACTACTTCCACTCAATTTAATTTCCATTACCTCGACATCCTCACTAACCCATTCTACCACCCCTTTTTAGCCCTTTTCTTACACACACCATTATTCCTCCTCCTCTCCCATCCCTGTCTCTTCTGAAGATGTTGAATTTATCCTGCCTACACTCAATGTCCAGTACTTCATCAGTCAACCAAGTCTCCACAGCTACCACTATATCCGCCCCATATCCTTCAACCTTTCCCCAGAAGCCCTCCAGCTTGTTGTACACACTGCTACAGTTCACCACCATTATCTTTATACTAGTACTCTGCTTTACCATCCTACATTGCTTACCTCCTATCTCCACCCCTGCGGCCTCATCAATGCTATCCTCTCCATTTCTCTACACTTCCGTTTCCTTGCTTCTGACTGCTATTTCAACAACTGCTGCTCTGCCCTAACCCTCTCCATGCAGCCAGCTACTTCTCTACCTAGCAGATCACCTAGAATTCTCTTTCCCTGTTCTGTCAGGTGAACCTGGTCCCTCCTTACACTTTCCTAGCCTATCTATTTCCTACTATCTATAAATGTAGACCTCAAATCCCTACACACCCTCTCATATACCTCACTCGCAGCCACTGCCTTCCTATAGGATACTCCTTTCCTAACCAGCACGCCACTGGCTACTGCCCTAGCTCCAGGGAACTTCTCCCGCACTTTCCTCAGCAATCCCCTGAGGTCCCGCTCTACCTCCTGCCCCACCTCCCTATGAACCAGGTCATTTCCCTCTACATGAATGAGAATGACTTTTGCCACCCTGCTACCTCTCATACCACTAACACTTTCCTCCAAATCCATGGTATTTGCCCCCCCCCCCCCAAAGCTGCTTTATATATCATTTCCTTCCTGATATTCCTCAGCTCCACCCCCTTTACAATAGGAGCTGCCTAGAAAAACTACCTCTGGTTCCCTTCCTACAACCTGTTCCTGCTTTGTGGCTCTTCCACCCATCTGCCTACCCTTGTCTCCGGCCTCTTGCAGCACCCTTATTTCCCTCCCTTTGGCCAGCCCTCCTTTCTCCCCTCTGGCTTTGAACTGTCCACTTGCTCCTGCTTGCTGATCTTTGCTAATCGCACACTTGCAAGCCTCGGCATACTGCTTCCTACCTTCCACCACTGCCTGTTCCCTGCTTTCTGATTCCCGTTCCTCTATTCCTGATTGTTTCCTGCCTACTACTATCACCTTATCCCTTGCTACTATTTCTTGCTCCTCTAACCTTATTTGCTGTCTCCTACTGCCTTATCCCTTTCTACTGCCTTCAACTTCTCTATCCTACTCAAGCTTACTACCTCTATCTCTGCCTCCCTCCTCCCCTGCCTTTCCTTCTGCAGCCCTACTTGCATTCTGTCTAACTCTTCCTCTCTACGCAGCTTTTCCTCCTGTGGGCTGGCTTTCATTTTTCTTAGCACCCCCTTTACATATTCCAATTCCTCCTCTAACTTATACACCCTCATTTCTACTCTACTCTTACCCATCTCATTCCTGACCTTTTCCTCCATCCTCTCAATCCTATGAATCATTTCTCTCTCTTTCCTGCTCATCAAATCTACCATCTCCCCTTTCCACCTCTCTTCCTTAGCCACTTCCATTGGCACTGGCACACCATCTACAAAGCTTCCCCTCAGCATATCCCAAATCCAGTTTCCACCTTCTCCACTTATTTGTGTTTCCTTCTCTACCCTTAATTTGTTCCCTATCACTGCCACTAAACCCTTTCCCTCAGCACATTCCTCACACTTCCATTCATGTTCTTGTAGTGATCCAAGTTCCTCCTCCCTGATTCCTATACAGCCAACATGGTACCAGCCGCGACACTGGTCACACTGCACACCACTATCTAACCTTCTCCACACCTTTCCACAGACCCTACACTTACACCTCCCTACCATTTTTTTACCCTCTCTTTTTAGAAAATAATTTAGTCCTCGAATTCCCTATATATCTCTCACGTGGTCCATGTACCTAAGGACGGGAAAATGTGAATTTGTGTAAATTATAATATGCTAAATGAAGTCACCCACCCGATTGCTCCCCCAGCTATAGACTTATCTCATATGGTATGACATATTGGCATGGTCAAAATATTCAGTACTCTTGACATGGAGTCTGGCTATTGGCAGATTTCGGTCCACCCGGACAGTCGAAAGTACACTGCCTTTACGACACCAGATGGCGAAACCCTACAATTTTGAGTCATGCCTTCTGGATTGAAAAACGACCCAGCAACATTCCAACTATTAATATGAGCAGAAGTACTAACAGGTTAAATCGGCGAGTTCTACTTTACTTATATTGACGATGTAATAATATATTCTACTAGCTGGGAGGAACATCTAGGCTATCTGCAACAGTTACTGGAAAGGCTCAAATTACATGGGATGACTTGTAAGCTGTCAAAAAGATTCTTCGGCAAGACATCAATAGATTACCTGGGACAAGACATATCGCCAGAGGGAAACTTCCTGCATCACAGTTCAATACGAGCAATTGAAGAAGCGGAAGAATCTACAAATAAGCGACAGCTTCAACGGTACCTGAGTCTGTGAAATTGGCTATGAGACTTCATTCCAAACATTGCAGAATATATGGCACAACTACACCCACTTCTCAAGAAAGACACCCATTGGCGATGGGGCGCGAAACAACGAGCGTTTTTCCGACTTGAAGAACAGCAAGGAGACAAACCCTTAATACTGCAAACGGACGCGTGTCAAAACGGCCTGGGCGCAGTATTATACCAGCAAGACGTAGAAGGACAACCCCATGTGATAGTGTATGCATCCACCCGCTTAAATGAAACACAGCAGTGCAACCACATTAATGAGCAGGAGTGTCTGGCCGTTATCTGGCCCGTGAAGAAGTATCGGTATTATCTCAAAGGGCAACACTTCATTCTGCAAAACTACTCTAAAGCCCTCCGATGGCTACACGAGGCCCACAAATCGAAGACCAAGCCTGGCCGATGGGATATGTTCCATACTGAGTTCGACTTCGAGGTCCAACATTGAGCAGGTAAGATGAACAACCTGCCAGACGCCCTGTCTCGTTCCCCAAAGTTGAAGGAAAGTCCGGACGAACAAACCCGACTACTTCAGCTGCAAATAACCCGTCAACAAATAACCTTAAGCCAACAGGAGTATCCCGACATCTGACACCTACTATGGGAACAGCCCCAACTGTATGCACTACGGGATGATGTTAAATGGACAAGTAGTGGGTAGCCCACTACACAATGGAAGATCTGAGTTCCACCGCAACTATGAGCTGATATATGCTGGCACCATCATGACCATCCCCAAGATGGTCACCCATGTACTAGGGAGACCCTATTGCATATGAAGACCCATTACAATTGGGATGGAATAAGCCGCGATGTCTAGCAGTACGTTAGAAACTGTGTTAAATGCTGCCGTAGCAAAGCATACCCACTTCCCTCCAGCACCACAAAACCACGAAGACAGCAGATGTCATGGACCCACATCGCCGCCGATCTGATGGGCCCGTATCCATGTAGCACGAAAGGAAACTGCTACCTCCTCGTAGTAACAGATCAATTTTCAAGTTGGGTAGATGCATTTCCTCTACCCAGCCAAAAAAACCACCCCAACCATGCGGAAAATGGAGGTGGAGATTTTTGCACGATGTGGTTATCCGAATGCTATACTGACAGACAATGGCAACCAGTTCACTAGCCTTCAATGGCAAACCCCATGTCAAGAGTGGGGGTAGAAACCTGGACCACCCTTCCTACCATCCACAAGCCAACCCCACTGAACAGAGGAACCAGGAGATCAAGAAGTGCCTCCGTATCAGTGTAGTTAATGATCACAAGCATTGGGATGAGCACATCCCCACCATACTGTTTGACCTTAGACACCGTACAAAAGAAGTCGTCAACACCAGTCCGAGCATCTTACTTCTGGGATAACCATTGCATCGACCAGGCGACTGGCAGTGGGAAAGCGAGCCCACTGATATGCCTCAACCTGATGACATCCGACTAGCAGCCCTAGCCCGTACTACACACGCCCAGAAAGCTCAGAATGCATATATTTTAAAGAAATATCTCCAACCAAAGACAGGGGTAAGAGAATTCAATTTAGGGGAAGCTATCCTCCTATGAAATCACCCCCTCAGCAAAGCTAGCAACCAATACAGCACTGGCCTTGCTGATAAATCGGATAGACTGTACCGCAACATAGGCAAGCGAGATGTCTACTGGGCCGAGGATATACGTGGATGGATTCGTAAGGCCACCAGAGGTCAGATACGACTATACCCAGGGTACATGTCAATACTTAAGAGACGACGACGTTGAAAGAGATACAGCTTGCCAATCTGGGAATGAAGATGAACACCACCTAAAAGGGTAGTACCCAATACAGAGCCAGAACCTTCGACAAGACCCAAACTGACGCCCATCGTGATTGACATGGGCCCTAGTTACATCGCGCCATGAAAAGCCAATGTAGAACAACGCCAAGGTGCATTCTCTGTCAGATCAATGCCCAAGACCCCACACAGCTACACCAAGAAGATAGCAGCCAAGACGAGATCTAGCTGCACTGAGTTATCCTGGCAGATCCCCGCAACAGAGAACCCCATCAAACACCCTGCCGATCAAGCTGCATCCGTGAGCAATCAGAAGTACCTTCGGTGAGAGAGGTAGGAATCACCCAGGTGCCTACCTCTACACCTGGTACAAATATGGAGCCAGAAGTTGAGGCCATCCCAACTTCAGCAAAGTCGTTCCCTGACAAAGAAGTACAAGATGCCACTAGACCACCGGAACCCGGGACAGTGAGCTCTGACAGAACCCCCTGCTACGCAGGAAGAACTCCCACCACCCTCGACATTGAGCTTGGACAAGAGTGCTCCATCCCAGGAACAACTTGCCAAGCAGGACAACCCACATACCAAGACGTCGAGCTGCCACGCCGGAAGAGCTCCGCCTCAAGATCCTGCCACGCAGGAACTCCCACCAGCTTGGACGTCGAGGTTGAACATGCGTGCTTCATCCCAGCTGCCTTTTACACAGGGAACACTGCTACCCGGGGCATTGAGCTGCAACAGACGCGTCCGTCCCCAGGTCCTGCGATGCAGGAATACCCGCAGACCCGGACGTCGAGCTGCCACATTGGAAGTGCTCCGCCCCGCCACCTTGCTACATAAGAGGCTGCTTCCGTCGAGAACATTGATGCCACCCACTACCCCTCAACAAGCACATCACATGCAGTGGAGGTCGACATTAAATCTCCCTTCCACTGCCTCGCCCCAGGACATGGCCACCGACACCGTCGATGCCACCCATGACCTGGTATCACGACTGGCTGTGCTGCCCGCAGTCGGGGTGGAGATCTTTCTCCCCGCACTGCCCCGTCAGAGATACATCCTGTCCTAAAGATAGGAATCCATGCAGTCAGGGTGGAGGGCTTGACACTTCCCTGCACTGCCTCAACGTCCCTTGAATGAGTGCCCTTCCACTTTGTTGCGGCAGAAATATACGCCACGATGCCCCAGGCTACTTCACGAAGCCTGATGCTCCCACATACTGTGCTAAGGCCACCCACATGCCTGGCCGGTACCGGGAATCACCATGGAGACCCACAACTAGGTATATGTGGCCATACCCTCTGCACGCTGCCCTTCGTCCAAAGGGGAGGGCAGTTGAAAGTGATCACAAGATCGCCACTAAGTGCATGAATTTTAAAAACAGCGTAGTAGTCGTAAAACCGCTACTACATGCACATGGCAAAAGGACTCATTATAGACCGGTCACTTACACATTTAATTTAGCCGCAAGACAAAGACAGTGATGTAAGCAGAACAATCACATATAGGCTAAATTAAAATTCAAGAGTATCCAGTACAGTTCTAATGTGTTAATGAACTTTTTTTATACAGCCGTAAAAAGTTGTACATCAGTAACTTTTCATAGACACTTATCACCTCATGGTTCAAGTGTCTCAGTGGCCGACAACCGACTTAAGTAGGTAGCAGTACGAATGGACGCTCACCTCAGTGACAGTAATGGCTACCATAAATGAATCACATAGAGACGCTCACCACAGTGCCAGTGATTAAGTTGAAGATAGAGACTTTGACATTACTATAACATTTTAGCTTTTTATATTTTTATAATGATCATTTATAAAGCTGACTTGATGTGTAGGTAAACCTATAAATGTCACCATACGTTTTGAAAGTGTTTATGTGAATATCGCTTACACAAGGAATGAGTGTTTTTTCAGCACGGACAAACGTGAACATTCCTTAGGAACTTACCTTGAACATTCCAACGATGATACACAGTGTACATACTAGCTGTTATACCTACAATATAAGATGGACTCCTGCAAGGGATAGCTAGGTTAATTTTTTTTTTTAATGCTTTTCAGCATTAAATCTGAATTGATGTGTAGGCACACAACTAAATATCATAATACGTTTTGAAAGGGTATATGTGAAGATCGTCCAAAAAAAAAAGAAAGAATGCCTTTGTAGGAGTGTATTTTTATGTGTATGTGCTTTTGTTTGCAATATCTTGTGCACCTACTCAGTTATCAAGCAAAAACTCCAAGCATTAAAGATCCCCAAATCTGCTGCAGAATATTCTTAACTTAAAAATTTGAGTGTGTAAGTGTTTTGTATTTAGTGACCAACGTGAGCACAATTTGCCATGATAGTCATGCATGTAGTGTACTCACTTTGTATTCGTGTATCCTGTCAACCCAGGTGTTGAAGGGCCTGTGGTGGTCCACCCCACAATCTGTCACACGTAACTATTTAGCTTGCTGACAGACACAAAGGTTCCCTGGAAAGATTTTCCTTTTTCTTTATTAACTCACTGCAGCAAGAAACAGGATAGTAGTGGCGTTTCCCCGCCTTCCGCGAGTAAAGCTTGTACATATTATAATTTTCTTACTTTAATCCCCTCGTTTTGACAAGCCAATGTTTTATATAATTTTTCTTTCAGGTCGTTACGTACCATTCCAATGCAATATCCACCAGCACTATGTAGGTTTTTGTCAATGGGACGCATGTGAAATGTAGGCCGCTGGGATACCCCGACACATGCGGCTTCCCGACCTGTAATCTTTGCAACACAGGGGAATACACACTCTCACCGCATCAGCAAAGCTCAATAACTAGGATGAGGGGCAGAGAAGGACGCCACCCAAGAGAGAAAAAGAAACAAGGGCGCCAGCTGGCCGCCACCGCGTCACGTCTCACATGTTTCGCCTCGCCGCCCGGGCGACCAGAGTGCACAGAACACGCACCACTACAGCAGTCAAGCACCCCAACCTTAAGTGTCCCGCCTACCTGTCTATGAAAAAAAATTTTCCCATGCTACCTGCCTCAGCGCATCTACTGACATCTATCCAGAGCTACAGACTTTCCAGAAAGGGAGCCTACGCCTTTCTCCACCACATTTTCCACGATGAGTCTTCATTATAACCAGGGGGGGGGGGGGGGGGGAATTTATGCAGGCCGCTTCATCATCTAATCTAATACGATTATGAATCATCGCCAAGAGTACCTCTTCAATCACTACAGATGTGAGTTACTCGTTGCCTACCCTACAGGCAACGGGAACTTATGAGCGAATCCTTCTCACTTGGAGGATACGCAACCCGGCTGGCACATCGCCCTCCCTACCCTGCGCTGAGAGCTTATAAGCTGCCCAGACCTCGGGCAAGGCCGAGCGCCTCCGACGAGGCACGAAGTAGAATTGCTGACCAGCATATTTCCACGCCAACCAGGGCAGGAGGACGTCACGCCTCCCCTGCCGGCAGCTTACAAGCTCCACTATATAAGTCCGGATGCTGCCAAACTCGAGAGTCATTCTTTCGCATCTCTACCAACCTCCCACAGCACTAAGTCAGTGCTTGGGATCTTCAGAGAATCTTGTTACTTTTAAGTACGCCTCAGCGGCTACTTACTACGTAGGTCGCCGACTAGTCTACCCGACGACCAGCGAACACGAGCACACATTTATTTAACTTCACTTTGTCTCCTCTAGAAGCATTTTACTTAGCAGTTTTAAATAATTTGTATTCGTCTAGAACCAGCCCTTTCCTTTTACTTATAACCAGGTCGCTTACACCTGGAACTGCAGTTACCTTCAGCTCTCCACGTCTTGATAGGAGGTAGCACAGGTCACGTGATTATTTAACCTTCAATAAACACTCATTGTTCTCTGCCTTTTGTTTTCATTTCCAGAGTATTTATTTGTATTAACAGTTTGGGACAGAATACACCGTGCACTGCCGACAGGAATCGGGAGTTTTGTTAAATTGAGTTAGTCTGACTGTGGATCCCTTTCAGGTATCTGCACGTCAGAAGACATACATAATGGACGACTACCTGTTTCTTCCCAGTCACACATCAACATTAAATCAGTGCTCGTGGGGGAGAAATAGTGATGCCACAACCACTACAAACACCTTCACACCGGGAGGCACGACAGACTCAGGTTGCTTCCCACCATTCGCATTAAGTGAGTGTGCGTTGACCGTAACCTAAAGTTTTGCCATTCATCCTAGTGCGAAAGCACAACCAGTAAAGACTTGGCAGCTCCACGTCCCTGATCAGCATGCATACTGTGGGGGATCAGTGGGGACTCTTATTGAGCTTGTGTCGGCAAGTCACTATTGGGTTACGCTGTTGACCTTCCTGTCTAAGTGCATCATAGACTATAGAACTGTTTTCCCTATGCCTCACGAGAGGAGGAGTGGTAGAAAACACAGGGAACGATATCTGGGTCACTCTGCTCTCAGGCTGTGGATAGCATTATCACGTCTTGTGCAGGAGAGGCAGGTAGAATGGGACAGCGCCGCCGAACTTAGACGTCAAGCAGTCGTGCCTGCTCCGGTTCTGGTAATTGACTTCTCACCGTGTATCAGCATACATCCTATGTGTCAGCCTGATGACAAAGGACTCCTGACTGGTACTGAAGTGCACCTAGGCTGGGACATGGGACAACCTCATCTTCTGGTCTAACGAAGCACACCTGTGGTACCTCAGTTCCAATCCTTGACCAACGTGCCCGGTCAGTCTAACCAGGCATGTGTTAAGGGAGTCACGCAGAAGTAATCTATGCTTGGAAGATGGGATGCCCTCCTCTCCGAGTTCAACTTTGAAGTTCATCACTATACTGACAAAGATAATGACTTACAGATGCACTGACCTGACAACCGAACCTAACCAAAGAGTGGACAGCATCCTAATGCCTGAAATTCTGGTTTATAGTTCTGGCTCCTGCAACTTCAGATTAGCCAAAACCAGAGTGAGCACCACCAACAACCAGACACAAAAGTGAAGGAGCTTCTACACAAATACACTAAATGGTTCGAACTACGCGATGATGTTGTTTGGTCTCGACCCAACCAGCCGGAAGCGAAGTGGAAGATCTGGATACTGAAGGAACTACGTGGTGATATCTGCTGGCACTTCCACTATTGTCCCGATGCAGGATAACCAGGAATATAGATATCAGAACCAGATACATCTGAGATGACATGAGCAGTGACATCTGCAAGCACATTAGTGAGTGCACCACGTGCTGTCAGCACAAAGCTTACCCTGTCAGGCGATCTACAGCCAAACCACGGAAACCACATACCCAGTGGATACAAATAGCGGCTGACTTGACGTGAGCCTATCACCGCAGTACCAGGAGAATATGTACTTTTCTAAACGGACCTGTTCTCATGCTTGGCCCACTGCCGGGCCAAGAGATGCATCACATAATCGTTAAGTTCAATCAAGAAATTTTCCCGCGCTGTGGATACGCACAGAGCATCTGGACTGACAACGAGACCCAGTTCACTAGTAAAAAGTGGCTGCTAGCATGTCAAGAATGGAGAGCAGAGACGTGGACAACTCCGTTCTACCAACCCCAAGCCAATCCTACCAAGTGCCGAAACCAGGAACTCAAGAAGAACCTATGTCCCAGAATAGGAAAAGACCACATACACTCGGACCACCACATCCCAAGAATCCTCTTCACTCTGGGATGCCGTACGAACTAAGCCATTAACGCCAAGTCTTAAGTCAACTCATCTTGGGCCAAACGCTACGACGTCTTGGAGACTAGCAGTGGGCGAACGAGCCCACAGAAACGCCTCAGCCGGGAGCCACATGTTTAGTCATGCTCCAACAGATAGACAAGGCCAGGGAAAGCCAAAAAGCATATATTGCCAAGAAAAACCAGCCTCTACGAACTGGAGTTCGAGCCTTCAAAATGGGACAAGCAGTCCTACTGCGCAACCACCCCCTGAGTCGAGGTATCAATAAATCCAGCACGGGACTGACCGGAAAATGGGAGAATATATACAAGGTCATCAGGTGCCAGGACAATGTACCGTATTTTGACATGTATACGCCGCATGCATGTATAGGCAGCACCATAAGTTTTTGATGAAAAATTAGGGATAATTAATATTTCAAGTATAGGCGGCACTGAATTTTTGTCAACAACAGAAAGAAACGTCAAACTAATTAGTTTGCAATCTGGTGTTTTCTTGTTGCATCGGCAGAAAAAAAACATACAGTTCCTGCAGGCTCTATCATCTGGCCCCAGAGAGAGAGAGTGTGAAACACAAGAGAGATGGTGAAGGGGGCATTCTAAAAATAGCCAGGCGGCTATGTGGCAACAGCGAGTAAAGTGCAAAAGGGGAAGAGACACCACGGAGAAGAAGAGGGAGCAGAAGGGAGTGATAAAGAAACCGGTCATTGAAGAGGGGGTGGGGATAGTGGATGGGAGGGACGCAATCAAGAGGGGCCAGGGAGAAGGCACCAGAAGGAAAAAAAAATAAATAAAAAAAATGACCAAACCGAACCAAGGAAAAAACAAAAGTGACCCCAGCTCTTCCTCCACAGGGCAACCCATAAGTATTGGCCCTTTAAGCTTTTAAACACAAGTGATAAGCTATTAATTTATTTTATTTTACTTCCTTAGAAACTAAGTTAAAACATTAAAATGTACTGTATGTTGACAAATTTCTAAACATGTTTTGGGGGAAAATAATTTTTAATGCTAATATCTCGTAAATAAGCTGCACCCTACTTTTTGTAGTCATTCTTTTTGTAAAAATGTGCAGCCTATACATGCCGAGATACGGTATATTGCATGGAAAACGACCGAGGTCATTATCTGCAAGGCGACCAGCGTACAGATGCGACCCTTCTCGGATATTGCCTCAGAACCTGTCCAACCCACATCTGCATCACTCATTCCTGACATGCTGGATGACGTCGAAGAACTGTCTGAATCCTCCCCCCGTAATGAAGCACAGACATCGCAGCCTACGAAGATGGACGGGATAGAGCAACCCACGATGGAATACATATATTCTGTGCCAAAAAGGCTAGTCTTCCCTAAGCCATGAACCAAGGAGTCAGAACGGCCACTACTGACAACCTCATCAAAGCTCCACTGAAGTTTGCTGACTTATCCGGGAAGTGAATTCCAAGTATCGCAGAAGTCTCCTCGAGGAGTCCACTGAATCATCATTCGAGACATCTTCAGTCTTCATGGACCACCGCCATCCAGAGTTATTTTGCACTAGCGGAACCACCGATTGTGCCCCGATGAAATCAGCCAGTGCCCCTTGCACCGGCCAACCCCCTCCTCGTGTTGCTTACCCCGTCAAACGACGTCGCCGCAGCCGCAGAGAAACCGCCATCATCTGGGAGAGTTTCCACCAGAACTGCCAGCCCCACTACGGCCGCCGTCCAGAACTCAGGTCAGCTGATACCTTCGGCCAGGATCACGCGGCCACCTTAGTAGCGAAGTCGACACACAATGCCGAGGCTCCCAGCTTCCAGCCTCTGTTGCCACCAGATGGCGAGAAGGTAATACCTAACCGAATAGTTGTCACGAATGATTACAGGCTGCCAGTGTCACCCAACGCTGCAGCTGCCACGTGAACAACTCTTCCTGTATGGAAAGAAGATGATGCAGATCTGCCCGTCTTCCCGGCAGAGCCTTGTAAAATAAAGGTAATACCATGCACTACTGTTGTTATGTCTCAGGATGTTTGCAGGTCACCTGTGTCATCCAACACAGTGGCCAGTTCACGAGGCATCCGGTCCATGCAGAAGGATGCCCCTGCAGACAAGCCGGTCACCAATACACTCCCATGGATACCAACTGCATCAGCTCCTGGACAGGGGGAGGCCACTGCACGGGTACGCAGCCAGCTGACAGTGCCAACCAAGCCCGTACCTGCCCTGGTGCCCTGCCAATGGAGCACGCGGGGCGTGTTGCAGACATCTAGATCTACAGGGAGCTGCGGCATAGTCGTCATTGAACCTGAGGCCAGTACCTGGTCCAGGTTTTGACACCGGCATCTTGAGAGATGGGTGCACCACCCAAACCACCACCTCTGCCGAGATCACCACCAGCAACCCAGGCCCCTAACCTTGGAAGAAGAAAGATGTCAACTGCCAAAGCCAGTCAGATAGCACTGCCTATCAATGATGCTGATCCAGCCCCAATTACGAAGGACCAAGAGATGGCCGAGGTATAGACCTTGCATTAGGACTGCCCACCTTATGACCAGTAAACAAAGCGCGCATCACATCTAAGTTGTATTTCAATATTCTCTCTGTAACTTCTATTACAAAATAAACATACACGATGAAACCAGTCAAAGTTATAGCCATTACCATGTAAGAAGCCTGCGACCAAAACACTATCAAAATTTTGTACGAACAAGCACCACAATGTCACACATGATAAGGAATACGGGTGTGACCACCAATATCAAATAAAAACTCTTGTCAGGCGTTCAATTAATAGAAAACGAAACATAAAAAATAAAAACAAGTCACTGATTGTTACAGCAAAAAATATTTATTATGGATTATAATACAGTTCAAGATACCCACGAATATGCATGTTCCCAGTCGTACCAACCAACTTTCGATACAACCAAATCTGATATTGAATTTCAAACTTCATCTTCTTACGCAAATACAATGAAGCATTCCCAAAAACACTAATTACAGCAGTATTGTCAGCCTTTCCTTCGTGAACGGGAAAAGTCTTCCAACATATTATATCACATGTATCAATACTACTAATTTCCTTGGGAGCAGTATCCTTTTGCATATGGGACTTTCCGGGAGAAAAAAAAAAAAAATTGCAACAGACCATTACCAGCCTTAGCAGTAATTCCTTGGAGCCCAAAACGGTACAAAAATAACAACAAAATATATATCTTTCTTCTGCATCATCAATACGAACAGTCCAAGACCTGTCTTCTTTATCAACATAATAAGAGCATAATAATATAAACAAAATAAGAGCCTCACGAGACTACCTTATCACAGCACACATTTGAACTATGACCCGACATCCCAAGTATATGATAAGGCATATCTACAATGTATTAATTTTAAACGCAGCAGTGTATGTATAACTAGTACGTCTGCCGCTCTGTGTTCTAAGTCCATATCCTTGAAAAGTAATATTACAGCCAAATCATGGCCACTGAACCGAATTCGGTAAAACAAACTGTTATGACACCACAATCACTCCAGCAGCACAGTAATGACAGATAAATGCAAATTTTCACACACAAAAATTATGTTACAATGACACATATTTAATGGGGGAGCTGGCACACTGGCTTATGGCTTTAGATCTCTGATTCGCAACCACCATTTTGGATTTCACATTTTTTTTCCTCCAAATGTCCCCTTTTTCCCTTAAAAGTCCTGTTTTTCCCCTGAAAATTCCCCCAATTTTTTGCATAATTTCTCTTTTTCTCTCATAATGTCCTGTATTTCCTAAAAATTTATCAATTTTCCAAAATTTTTTTCGAAAAAGTGTTATTCCTCATGTCTGACATACAGCCAAAACTCAGTCACATAAGGAGGAATTGACAAAATAAAATTAATTTAATAATTATTTTATAAAATTAAATATATTTTAATAATTAAAAAGTTTAAAGACAAGTATTACGTGATATATATCACCGAACTTGTCTTTTCAAAGCGCATACGATCATGTCATACCACCATTCTATCTTGATTTTTCATGCTCTATCATTCCATTTTGGCTCTCTCGCTCTTTCTCTCTTATTCAATCTCTTTCTCTCGCTCTTTCTCCCTTTCGTTTCTCTCTAGTCTCTCCATCATTCCATAGGTTTTCTCAGTCCCCCTTTTTTTCTCTTTCTTTCATTTATCTCTTACATTTATTTGTCATTTGTTTTAGAGTTTGTCTCTCACCCCGATTTGACACCACCATGGTTCTAGTGTTAATTGCTAGGGATGCTAGGGGTCAGTACATGACAGGCTGGAAAATAAGTTACTGCTGCAATGAAAACAATTTTAAAAGAATGAACGCCAAGACTGATCCACACCGATTGAGAACCGTAGTTCTTTAATACATCTTTCCAGAAACTAATGACAGAGTATGGGTTTAATCATTATGTGTCATATTCAGAAAGTAAAGCAGCTGTAATCTAAAAATTCAACAAAAGCTTAAAACAGCTAATATACAGACATTTCATTTTGAATGGAACTTATAAATGGGTGGACGTATTGCCTGAAATACTGAAATTTTATAATGTAAGATATCACCGAACTACCAAGTTGGCATCCAAAAAGGTTACGGACAATAGATTGATGAAAACTGTATATAATAGTTGTTGACGAGAGAAGACAAAAGTTCAATGTTGGAGAGTATGGACATATTTCCAAGGTCACAGGTGTTTTTGAGAAATATACAATTAATTGGTTGTATGAAATATTTCAAATTATTTCAGACAGTCTTTCCCTAGAATATATTACCTCAAAAACTATGATAGCGAGCCTATAAAAGGTGGTTTGTATGAATTTAAAATACAGAAAGGCAATTCTCCAAATGAATATTTAGTTGATAAAGTTATTAAGAGGGTAGAACACAGTTCCTTGGTTTGTTGGAAAGGGTTCACAAAAGCTAACGATTCGTGGGTGAAGAATCAATATCTTAAAAGATAGTAAGACAATGTTTGTAAATTACTATAATCAATAAAACAATTTCGATAAACTGGATGTGTTATCTTTAATATATATTATATTCTTTATTTACGATACGACAATATGGTATACTGTTTGTTGTTCATAATGACCTTACTTCCTTCTCCTTCTGTATACATATAATAAATCTTTAATATAAAGAGGATATACTATACTTTAACGTGGCTAAGCCTTCGCGGGAAATATTTACGACGCTTCGTACATTTGTTACACGTTCGGAACCTCCAAACACATTTTAGAGTTGTGTGGAAACATTTACTTTTTCAATTTAAATATTTACGCGTTAGGTGATGACATACCATGGTAAAAGTCTTGGAGTAATACTAGAGAATGTAGGTTTGATAAATATGACTCTGAACTTGTAAACACACTTGTGTAACATACTTTGAAACTGACATGAATACACGTCAGACTTGGGCAATAAGTGTCAGCACGCTATGGCGGTTGGAAGACAAGAATATATGGAACATACATTACATTAGTTGAAAGAAATTTCTAATGGTTACAATATTTTAACACATAACATTTTAACGCTATAATAAATAGGAACAATACTTAAATTTTTTATTAATATTAAAACACAATGTGTAGGTCACGCTTCATTATACATGGAAACAGACTTCAAATTGAGGAAAAAATACATGATTTAGTTTGAATTGCGTTTTTAACATTGTGTAATTTGGAAATTATTGTAACATAAATTCCCGTTACAGTATACTTGGGACGTGAGATTTCAATTTTTTTCTAAAGTGGATGGTGTGGGAGGGAGGGAGGGAGGGAGGGAGGGAGGGAGAGAGCACGCTCTGTCACGAGCGGGGGGAAATGATCAGATATGGCTTGGGTGCGAGAACTGTTGGTCTATGCAGTGAGCGGACGATGGAAATATCTACCCCACTGAGCTCCTTCTTCACCCAACTGTTATCATAAATATGAACGGAAATTAAGTTTGTACATTTATTTTTTAATAAATTTTAATAACTTTTTTTAATTTTTATAAAACGAAAGGTGTGTAGCCATATAGCTGTTTGGCTAGCGGTATACGCGTGACATACCGCCAAAGACAGCGTCAATGAGGATGAAGTGAGGTTGAACTGTGCAGAGACGTGGATGGAGCAACAAGCTGCGATGTAACAAGAGGGCTGTCCAGCATGAGGGATCGTTGCCAGGCCGACATGCAATGCATTACAGAGCTAAGGAGGGAGGCACGCTATGTTTAAACGTGAGTTGCGTGTGACAAGTATGATAATTGCATTTTTAAAATGCACTTATATTCTTGGTTGGGACTGTAAACTGATTTTTGCGCATCGTTAATATTTAATTGCACGTGGTTCACATTTGTTTTGTATGAAATGTAATTAGTGTAATTGAGGTTACGTAGTCTTTTCTTGTGGTTAAGTGGAAGTCAGTCCTTGCTTGTTTCGTGCGATCCATATTTGGAATTTTAAGTGTGTGTTGTAGATTTTCATGTAATTGTTTCTGTTGTATGTCATAAATTATATTGCTAGGGTAAAACGCTATACAGGACGGGAAAGTAAAGTGGTGCTTTATTAATATTTTGAACTTGTTGTTCATAGTTGTGTCATGGAATAGTTACGTGTGCATCGTAATTGTAAGTCGGGGTAAGATGTTTTAATTGTTTTGTGATAAATTGTCATATTTGTGGCGTGTGAAGTGTGATGCTGTTTTTAATTCAATCAGTATTTGTTGTGTGCGCATGGTTAATATTTTGGTATGTACATTATTCATTTTTTACGTGTGGGTTGAAGTTGTTTCTGATTACTTATGTGTGATCCCCAGTTTTTTGCATGTAACTGTATTTAAAAGTAAGTAGTTTTTGTGTTTCATTCCTAAATGTTTTTTTTGTGCATATTTCACAATAATTTAATGTTGCAGAGATCATAATATTGCTTATGCTCCATTCATTTCATCTCTTGCCTGGGAGGGGCTTTATACTCACTTTCTGTTTATTTTACATTTCAAGTTGTACATAAATAGTATTCATTTCTCTCTGCGTTTGATTAATTTGGAATAAACTATGTCTTATTTGTGGCGTGTGAAGTGTAACTCAGTGTTTTGTTTAATTCGTTACGTACTTGATCATAATAATTTGATTGATGGCTCCAGATAAATTCAGTGCAACATATATTTTGTTATTTTAAAAACAATGTTTTATAGATTTGCATTTCCAACCTCTGCAGATAATCATTTCCAATATCTAGAGCTCTATATGATGCCAAACACCGAACAAGGCTGACGTATACCCGCTCTAGACACACCCTCCCTCCTGTTACCCAGCCTACAACGTCATTTCAAACTCTGCCTCCGACGACGAAGGACCTCTCCAACCAACCTAAATCAGTCTTCAACGCAATAAGATCCCACCCTACCCATCGGGCTTCCACTTAACAATTAGTAATAGGGTAGTTGGCAATTCTCACCCCTCAGTCGCCTGCCAGACGTCCAAGACTGAAGACCGATGCTGCTCCCCAAAATTACCCTTATGACACTTAATTCTTTCAACACCAATTACAATTTAAATTAAATTAACCCTTTCAACATCAATTATTATTAAACCTTTCCTTTGCATGTAATTACTAGTGAAGAATTAACTCTACATCAATTTAACCTTTTACCTGTAATTAATCAGTTACCTGCAATTTACCTGTAATTAATATATTAGCCCTTTCAATAAAACAGGTGTGATTAATTAATTCTTGGAAGCCACCGCTCCCACTACTCTCATAATTTAATACACAGAGTTCCAATGTACCTTATCTTATTTTATTTTCTAATGCTTAACGTAATTATGGGATCTGGCCTACTCCAGAATCTACCCACATGCTCAGCTTATGAACGGTAAAAGTGTGCTAAGTGACTTTTGTATTAATTCTTTCATTAACGTGAGCTGCAAGGGTAAATCACCACATGGCTGCCAACCTGCTACAGCCCTGAGATACTGTCTCCACGTGCTTGTCCGTGTATTAAATGAGCTGGCCATGCATCAGGGTATCTCTCAAATCCAGCATATCCCGCCCCTAGCTAGCAACCAAGCCATGTTAGACAATAACAAGTAACTGATGTTCCGCTGTAGTCATCATAAAGATGCTCTGTAAGCAAGCTAAAGCTACAGAACAGAAGCCCTGGTAACAGTAAGATGTCAAATCCACACCCACACACATACACTAGGGGAGCAAGGCGAAGGACCACATACCTGTGGTCGCTAGGGACAGACGCCTTCACCTCCATGTCGAGGCCGGGCTGGGCAAGGCCAAGCACGTACACCTCGAGCTGTGCAGAAGTGCTGAAGGAGGCATCCAGCTGCTGGGCGGCCGTGCCTGAGGCGAGCATGATGGGGTGGTGGCCGGCCGGGGACCACGCCAGGTTCGCAGTGCGCTCCACCTCCTTCACCTTCATTGTGCTGTTGCCCCACCTGCAACCTCACACATCCTCCTCCTCCAGTTGCTGTCACTAGAGAGTGTGGTACGTGCATTAATGCTGAACATATTAATTGAAGTTTGCAAGTTTCTGGGAGCCAATATAGAAAACTCAAGTAACGACAATCCTAAATAAATGTTATGCTTACTTTGTAAACAAATATTTTGATGGCGTGATAAATTCCATTAGCGCAATATCTTACGCAGCACTATAAAGTGCAAATTTACGACATAAGAAATCACTTGACAGTAATGCATTAGAACTGCAAAGTGTTTTCTCACAAAATTAGAAAAAAAAAAACATTAGGCCTACATGGGCCTAAGATTACAATTTATTAGCTTTCTTATATTTGCTTTAAAAACCTTGTAGAAGTTTATGAACGGATTTTGGGTTTATTTGTGAACCACAGCCACTTAACTTCATGTTTCATACAGTCTGTCCTCTAATTTCTAATAGCGTTCTTGACAATGCATATGGAAGTTTAACACACAAAAGCAGAACCTTGCACTTACATGTTACAGATGAAGTTCCAGTCCTAGGAACCTGAATAAAATAATTGTTCACTTATTATTAGACTGCATATTCTGACATTCAATAGTTTTATACATAACACTACAGTAAATGACAGTAAACCCCTAAAGTGTTCAAACAAATGCCAAAATGTTTATAACTGGCAATATGAGACAGCAAGAAGGGAGACTGTGTGATGTTTTGATACGTTGCTTGTCAGTTATTGTATACAAGCACAAACTGAGTGTAAGAATGTTGATTTACAGGAGGTGAGTGAGTTTACTGTATCGAGGACTGAAATTGTATGAAAACATGTTCCATCCACAGTTACATCCAGCTTGCGTCCATGCTATTCCTCCACCTTGCAAACAAAGCTTAAAATTACATGAAATTAACAACACACCATATCTGTGCACAGCAGTGAAATAATATTTTGCACGAAAACTATTTCTTGCTTGGCATTACTCATGCGCCTATGTTCTTTCTGTTTTTATTTATGTTAAAATTCAATTTTACCAAAAAATGAAATAATGTTATGTTAAAAGAAGTATATAAAATGATTTTCCAGATGGTGCTGTGTGGAGGAAAATACACAAGTTTTACATGATGAGGAAAACTTTCCAAGTTTTACAGTGTATGTTCATATTAGTCTATTATTTCTTGTGGCAAAATTTTTATGAGCGGCATAAATCTTTTTGTTCACAAATTTTTATTTAACTTCCCGGTTTTGCTATTTGAGTGGGTTTGTAAGCCCTAGAGCACCATGTCGACACTTTTGAGGGCCCTAAAATTATTTCCCAGAACCACAATGATGTTCTATCGTAAGTTTGTCAGTGCTTAGGCCAAAATTGGAGCACAGCATACATAAATACGATACAGTTTTGTAGTACAAATGCCAGTTGTGATAAGATTGCAATTTGCATTCTTCAACCTTATTAAAGGTTTCGAATTCAGAAGGCTCGAAACTTGTCATCTACAATTTCCACATTTTTCTGAGTCTTGGTGGTAAGACAAAAAGTTGAAGAAAAAAAAAATTCTTAATGCATGCTTCCTTCTTACTGTGCCATGGTTATTAACTTACTTCATGTATACATGATGTTCTTTGTCTCAACTGCTAAATTATTTATATTATTAACATGTGCTCAAACATGCACCCTAGTTACCTTTTTTGTGAGGTTGGATGATACCAGATACACGTGGTGCGTCACCATTTCAAGCTGAGATTCTAAACTAACTTCACCTCTGTCTAGTGAATGCAATGAAATTTAATTAATTAACTTATTAATCAATGGCTGAAGATTATGAACAAAGTTGACAAGAACGTTGGATGAAATTGTTCCCTGCTTTACTGTGAAACAAAAGAATTACAGTTAGGTTGAGATCTTCTGTCATTCATAAATTTTCTTCAGAAAAGGAATAATAATCATAACATTCTGTTTTTCAAGATAGGCTGTAAGCTCAATCTATAGCTAAGAAATTAGCTAGGTATCTGTATGTTGGAAGAGTTATTTTATTAGACTTAATGATAGTAAATACTTTTTTATTTAATAAGTTACTAACTTTCGAGATGAATGTCCAACATTGCCCTTACAACCTCCCAGCCTCCACAGTAGGCCTACGTCAAATACGTGTGAGAAAACAGCCCCGCAGACTTCTATAAAATTCTAACAAGAACCATCATTTAATTTCCAACCCTTTTAACTTAAATAATGGACAGTCTTTGAGTAAAGCATGTAGTGTTGCAGTTTGTATACATGTTTATCGCTTTTATATTTGTTTTTCATGTTTGACTTTTAGTTAAATCCCAAGCTTCATTTGTCAGTGAGTGTAATTGTCTAAATTTTTCCTTTCACGCCACGAGTAGAAGGGCTTTATCAGTAATAATGCGGGGCTGTATTTTAGTTGTTATCTGTATTACGTGGCACTTTCGAATTCTCAGGGTCCCAGAGCAAGGTGACGCAAATTTGGAGATTATGTTTTTTTATATTTCTTTTTCTTTTCCCATGCCATCAGCAGTTTGTGTTTTAAAGCCCGCGGAGTCATGTAATGATCAGCCAATAGGAGGTCGCAAGCCCCGGCCAAATGCTTATTTTTAGATTTGTATTGAGGAGTGGGGAGAGTAACGCGTGGCTACAAGCCCTGGGCTCGTCCACATTATTGAAACCACCTTTGAGGAGAATACCTCGTTGAGGAACAACGTCACCCACACCCGCATGGGCCAAGGGCCTTAACTTCCGTTTTCTCTCTTAGGCAACCTTCAAAAGTACTTTTGGACTTCAACGACTTCTACTAAATTCTTTCCGCGGGTATGGAAGGCCAACAGGCGTCAAGGAGGAAGGTTCTTTTTCCCCCCTTGCCATCGTAATGTTACTAGCTTGTCGAGATTTTCACTAGAACTTTGTTTAACAGCTACTGTGAACCTGTGATTTGGAAAGAGAGGGAAAATCTGTCTTGTCGTGCTGATGTGAGTGTTACCCTGTGTTAGAACTTCAGTAATAAACTGATCAGATTCCAAAAGGGAACTCCTTTCTTATTATTTCTCAACAACCAGTTTCAACAACATTTGTAAGTGTGAACCGACCGAACTGAGCAGAACAACTTGTAGCGTGAGGGGCAACGCTGCAAGCATAAATTTATTTTGTGTATTTGGAATCATTAACATTTATAATTCAAATTAGTATTTTCTCTTACTGTTTTATTAGCATACCCTAAATAGAGAAATTATTGTAGGGTGATTATTACAAATTACATAACTTTAGAACATGTAAATAAATTAATTTTTATATAGACATCATCCCGGGAGAAACTCATTA
The DNA here is from genome assembly GCA_029891345.1 of Dryococelus australis. Lineage (NCBI taxonomy): Eukaryota > Metazoa > Arthropoda > Insecta > Phasmatodea > Phasmatidae > Dryococelus > Dryococelus australis. The sequence goes on along the minus strand of CM057007.1, from coordinate 75,281,049 downwards.
AGAGCCTGATAAGGAATAGGGTTAGACATTCTTATCGCCCATCTGGGCACAGAATGGATGTGCATTTTACTTAGCTTTTGTTAGTCTACAATAAGGTCCTGTCAACAATCGACATGGTGCACACAACATGAATAGCATAAAGAACTAAAAACCTGTATTTGAGATTGTAACATCCACAACTAGTGTTTGGTGTGACTTACTTGGCGTTATTTGCGTGACTTGGCGTTAAGATGGTCATTTCAGAGTATCTCACGCCAAGTTTTTTATGCTGGCCAACGATAATGTGAAACGCCATAAACACTGCTGTAGCCAACTTACACATATAAGTGCATACCCACGTACAATATTTTTTGGGGTGAGCTGTGCTGTGTACACAGCCATGGGTATTTTTACGTGGCAACGCCTATGGGTGGTAAGAGGAAAACACATGATAAAGACTGTGTGAGTTTGTTTAAATCTATTTGTTTGTTATTAGCACGCAACGGGAGTGCAGCGGCAGTGTACAAACAATTGAGTATTAGGTGATGGTACGGGACGTACAATATAAAACGTAGTGTCTCAGCGGTGATGTGCTTGCCGAATGTAAGATCCAGGCAAGTTCGTCACTGGTGGCTCGTATCGCTGAGTCGTGTTGGACTGAAATGTCACTAGACCTAATGTATTTGCTGGAGACGTGTCTATTGACTTCTTCCTTCACTTTGCATTTAATTCTGTGAATTGTTGCAATCTATCTTGGTGTTTTTTTTGCATTTGCACTGATTGTGTCGTCATCGTTAAGTCTTAGTCTCGTCACGTGATGTGGCATGTGATGATGCCATCGCCACATCTGCATTTCACTGCTGCATAGGATTGTCAACTTCATCTTTATATAACTCCAGAATGGATTGAGGTGGCTGAGTCATCCTTTCAGTATTACAATTGTCTTGTCGCGCACTTTTTATGTTGTTAATAACATTATTGTTCTTTTTGCCTAACTAGTAATTTTTAACTTCAAAGATTATTATTATTTGTTAGAAAGTCACTATGTGTGTTTTTATGATTCTTAGTATGTTTCTAGTTACTCTTTTCTTTACACACAAACTGACACCCGAATTTCTCCTATCAGATGAGTCATTTGGTCGCTACAACGGTCTTGAGCATACTAAACAACTCTAAATGAGAGGTTCGCAGCGTGGCTCCGATTGCTGCCTGATGACATCATAACTATACGTTTGTGTGTAAAGCATTAAAACCGAAGGACTGACAAATACTATCGTAGATTGCTTCTCATTCTCAATGAGTAATTGCCACGGACCAGAGAGCAACGTTTCGTGACACTCACTTTCTGAACATAAGGGACTGAGTTGTACGCAAGATGTCGCGTAAAAATTGTTTGTAAGTGTAAGGGTCTATAAAATATTTTGGTTTGATAAATTATAGCTCAAAAATTCAATACTGTGAAACACTTAAACGTAAATTATGTTTATGGCCCCTTCTGTAAACATATTTAACATGTCTCACCTGAGATGTGGGGTTCTGGGACCTTTTCATTCCTTGCACAGTAACTGCAAATAATTGATATCTCAACATCCCTTCAGGAGGACCAATCATCAGGAATTGTTCATTTCTTTAGTGAAAATATGAATCATATGTATGGAAATTTGTAACTCAACTGATACGTGCAGTAAGGCAATTGCTGTCTCAATCAACTATTATTTAAACAGCCGTTGTCTTGCAAACAAATTTGTTCTCTCCCAACAGCTTGGTAGAAAAGGCATCATGTGTGGAGAGAAGATGTTAAGTAGACAGAAAAAGTGCCCATGTGGAAATGAACTAGAACTCCTACAAAGACTAAAAAGATTCCAATAATTATTTAATTTTTCTAATTTTCAAACAGTGAATGGTGCTTGACAATCTCAAATAAAAACTAGTTTTTAGGCTGTCTACATTCAGCCGTTCCTGTGGACGTGAACATGTCCGAAACTCTGCATCAAGCGACGTGTAATTGACGCAGTCCGAACATGGTCTACAAATGCGTTGTCCTAAGTGAGCTTTCAGAATCTGACACTAGATCACACTATATTCAACATGTTATTTTCTGTTGCATAGTGATGTTTAAATTTGCTGCATTATTGTTTATGAAAGTCTACAAAATGGTTTAGACCGAATGAAGACTCCATAATTATTCACAACCATTTCATCACATTTGTTTTGAGAAAACCCATCTTCCACCTCCATTGTTTATATTAATAACCTACATTTCACGAATGCACACAAAAGTATTTGAAGTTTTCTTCTTTTTCTATCAGATTAGGGCACCACTTCGGACAAAACTACAGTTTTCCGAATGTGTCAACTCGAGACACAGGTTGACTTGGGACACAGGAGCTTGGGACAGCACCATAACATCAGAAGATCCCGTGCACCAATCAGCCCATCCTCGTCCTAAGACACAGGTTGGGATACCCCAAATGTAGACAGGCATTTAAGGTCTCCAACGAAATATCCCTTTGCACACTAACAATCCTGCTCCATGGTTACGCTGCTTCTGCAATGACCAATCAGTTAGAATTTTAGTGAACCTACTAGTGGAATGCAACAGTTCAAACTGAACAATGCAAGAGACTTGTCACATTTCAAATCAGTTATTTTGTTTGTGAATGTGCTTTCAGTCGGTAAAAATACGACGTGGAAGAAAACACACCCAGCCGTGACAGAGAAAGGCCTGCACCGAGACCCCTAACTCGGAATTCCTAACGAAAAAGAAAAAGATCCCCAGTAAACTAATTCATTTCTTATTAATACCTTACTTTTTCGAAAGAGTCAAAGGCTGACGCCGTCCGTCTGCTGACAGGGAGAGTCGAGGTTAGGTCACCTAAAACAAAAATAAAACATTAACGGATATGATGTTAATTATATTTTGCATTGAAATTATTTAAAACAAACTACATAGTACTTTTTTACTCCTGCATTATTACATACCCTTCACACTATCACTCTAACACAACACTAATTCCAACGTGGCGATTATTAATCGAGATAATAGTTTGTTTTCGTTTGGAATCGCGTTTAACCGGTGTTTCGGCATACATCGATTCACAATCGACATCAAGGGCAATGACTGACTAGAATCGTGTAGAATTACCTGCGCTGATGGGACAAGCGGCATAGTTGCCAAATGTTGTTCGGTGCCAACAAAAGTTTTCTGCTAGGCTGGGGAATAGAACAATATCCATGCGCTATTTTCTACGCAAAATTTAACCGTTTTTTTTTCTTCCAATGGCAATGCAATTAACATATACGAACACAGCACAACGAATATACAATTTTTGTATCATGTAAACAAGGCATATTAAAATTTATTTATTTTGAGGAAAAAAAGTAAAATATCCATACCAAAAAAGTAGATATTGAAGGAGAGGACCAACCCCCAAAGATTAACATCTTTGTTATGATGTTTTGATGTTCTTACGAGTGTATGGCATTCTCAAAAGCAAATTGTTTTGCTGGAGCACTGGACAATTTGGCTCAAATAGAAATAATATTCAATTTATTGTAACATCAAAAAAATTTACATAAAAACAAGGTAAATACATTGCTCTTCGTATTCTTAGAAAGGCAACATTAAACCCACACACTCTGACTATTGTTAAATTTACAATCGTTGAATTATTAAATAGGTCAATTAAGAAACATTATTTACAAACTACAAAAGTGTTGAAAATGCGACTTTTTTTAAGGCCATTTGATATTTAAAACTATGATAACAGTTTACAAATACATTTTTACTAAACATGCAAACTTACGGCTAGTTGTTTATTAATTTATTTAAGGCATCCATTAAATTCGGAACCTCTTTACAACATGTTTTCCTATGGAAATACTTACAGATTTACTTCATCAAAATCACGTTTGTTCATCACTAGCATTATATAATTTATTTGCTGGATCATTGCATAAACTCAACACAGCGGACGTTTCCTATAATAAACATAGTAGCCCTTTGGTTGCCCAACTTGCTAAACTCCAAATTCACAAGTTCCTGATATTTTCCCACCACTGTGACGTCAGTGGATTAAGAATTTGTTTTTATCCTTGCAGTTGATGCATGAGTTTGGCCAGAAATAGAATGACATAAGAGGTGCACTGTAGCTCCTGTTAGAAGAGAACAGAACTACTTCGATGTGCATGTTTCGCATTGTGAAGATAAAGGAGTACAGTCTTTCATACACATTGTTCCCAGTTCATTGTTGAGCCTATGTGTCTCGTGTATTTCTTTTCATCACTCATCGAGAGCTTGACACTATTGGGATGGTGGAAATTAAGGAAATAGGTTTTCAGGGGGTTGAAAGCAAGGTCTGAATGGTGGTTACCCGGTGGCACCAGACGTGGGCGAGGAAACGTCAAAGTGATGGTCGACTTCCTCGATCTCGGCGATGCGGGTCGTCCACCCGTATCAAATCTCTTGCTTATGACGACGACTGATGACTGTTGACTTCTGCCCCGTTGAGAATTACTCCAGATGAGTGGTGCATATTAAGCGATAGCCGGTAGACTGACTAAACATAATTGTTGATGGATAAATGCCTAACACTTAACACTCACATACGGGGCTGTCGAGGCCTCCCACATGCCCATACAATGCAAAAAAATCTCAGAACACTTGCAGGTAAAGGAACTAGTGTGACTGGAATGAGTGGGTATTTTAGGACCCATCTCCTGACATGCATACTGCAATGCAACTAAATAACGTAGTGAAAGTACAAGCACACATATTAGTACAGTTAACTATAACCCTTTGATGAAGGCACTTGACACCATCAGGTGAAACAGAAAAGCATCTTCGACAAAAAAAATGTACGTGAAACATTAAGCTCCTCAGGGCGATGCTAATCCACCGGGGAGTGGAGGTGGTTTACCAGGCGACGAGATGAGAAAAATGTTCCAGATACTTTAAGTCTATTGTAGTTACATGTTCAGTTGAAAATGATGATGATCGCCCTGTGTCCGAAGGAAAACGCCGGAGCCTAACACATGCCCGCCACCTCCGTTGGATGTTTCAAACAGACTAACTCTCCTTTATGGCCTGGGGGCTTGCCGCGGCTTGCCCTCGTGCCGAAACAGAACTAATTTATGGCATGACTTGCATAAACTAAACCAGTTACTTGTTAACAATAAATAAACCTCTTACAAATTGCAACACACTTGCAACATAAAACCGTGGTGAAATGATATGAACAAAGCACTTGATGGAAAAATGTCATGAATAAATACATATTACATAGTAGAGAAATGACAGAACAATAAACACAAAACAATCATTAACACTTTAATTTGACAAACACAGCAACATCTTTAATAAATCCTTAAAACGTCTAAGTTAAATATACTGGACTAATTATTTCTGCACAGTATCTTGAATTGATATGGAAACCACTGACTGCACTAGCGCCAGTGTGCCCTTGCATCTGCTCTGCGCCTGGTCGATCCGGTGACCAGGCGCACACTCCACACCCAGTACAGTGCACAACCTTGCTGTGGGCGTCGCAGGCTATGTCCAGACAAACTGTCTTAGGGCTGGGGTACATGACACATGTCAAATGCCCACCACCCAACGCCCACCAACCTTTTGGAGACCGTTTGTAGGCCATCTGATGTCACTGGCAGCAGCTGCAGATGCGGCCAGGCCTGCATGACCATAGGTGGTACCACCACTCCTGTGGCCCTGACACACTATGCAATGCCGGTGGTTGCCCCTTCCTTCCAGGAAACTCTAACTGCAGTGTTTCCGCCTGTGTTATCGCCGAAGGCACATGAAGCTTCCTGTCTCACTGCCCTCGCTATAACATTTTTCGCTCATGCTGTCATCTTGTTGAATCTGCTGCATCCGGGCTCGACCCGGTTGAACACCTCCTGCAACAACACTTGCACTTGCATGAATGTCTGTCCCTTGCTTAACATTCGTGTTCACATGCTCCTCCTGCTTAATCACCAGCGAATGTTCACCATGCTCCAGTTGCTGAATTACTTGGGCATGTTCAACTTTTCCCTCTTGCTAAATTAATTCAGTGTGTTCACCTAGCTCCATTTGCTGAATGGCTTGCGCACCTTCACCTTGCTCCTCTTACTCAATTACTTGCAAATGTTTCTGAAGCATTGCTTGCTTCCTGCTGGGTGTCTCAACACCGGATGCTTCCTGTGTACCTTCCTCTCCTTTGCTTGCCTGCTCTTGAAGTGCCGATGCACCTTCCTGCTCATCTTGCTCAGCACTGAGATCGTCAGTGGTGTTTCCATTCAGCTGCACCCCTATTGGTGCACTCTCGCTGGTGGGCACAGACAGGTCCCCTGCAGGATCGCCCCCCTGAATTGCTGCCACACCTCGCGTCTCATCTCGCTCGTCCCCGAGTTCATCATGGTCTGTGCCGTCATGCGGTTGGGACACCGGGACCGACTTCCTTGCAGACGGTCATCCGGTGCACTCACCCTGTTCTTGCCCATTCGCTATATACATATGGTGTCTCCTACTTGCTTGCTTTTATTTCTCCTCCTGCTTGCTTAAATATTTCTCCTCCTTAATTGCGACTTACATACTAATTATCTCCCTCCTCGCATACTTGCGGTTATGTACATCCTCCTCCTACTTGTTAAGTACATATTCTCCTGCTTCGTGCTTACCCTTAATCGCTAATGTTGAATGTATACACCCTCCTACTTGCTATGTACATCCTGTACTTACTTGCTACATAACGTGTATGCATGCCCTCTTTCATGCCATGTACACCTTGCTCTTACAGGGAAATAAGGAGTGCAACTGCCCTCCTTCGTGCTCTGTATACTTTGCTCTTAATTGCTAATAATGTGAGTACAGACCATTCTTCATGCTAGGTACACTTTGCTCTTAATTACTAGTGACGGTATTATGAATGATAGTATTTGCCAGAGTGGTGTGATAAACATGAGATTAACTTCCCCAATGTTTACATTTGGTTACCTTGTTGTTACTACTTTAACTCCCTTTCTTGTTTGCGAAATGATTAATACAAAGACTTCCTTCACACTTGCAAAATGAATAACATAAACAATGATGAAAACAAAAAAAAATGTGTGCATGTTATGTACGCATGCTGTTGTTGACTTCATGATTTCCTTGCAGTTAGACGTGTATGGAAGTTAATTTCAAAAAGGTTTCTCATGTGTTACCCACTATACGATTTTTCCATCGGTTAGTGCACTGTTACTACTAGAATGTGGTTGAAATTTAGTGACATGCCAGAGTTGTGTTTGTTTACATTTTTATCTTGTGGCTTGTGGTGCCATTTTGTTTCATTTGCATCCTGATGGGGTATTTCACGTATTCTCTCTAGAATGATTGCGGAATGGATTAAGTCTTCGAGTGTTCCATTCAGCAAGGGAATTGAAGTTGCTCTAAACTCTGGCCGAGTTGTTTCTGCAGTTACTTATAATAGTTCACATTCTGGCGATTTTGGATGGAAATGTTTGACAAGTTGGTTTTTACGTGTTATGAAAGCAGTTAAAGACTCACCCAACAGTGCGCATCTCCGGAGAGTTGCTCTTAAATGCAGCGGGTCCATTCATTACAGCTGATGCCGTATCTTGTAGGACGGGATACGCAGTTTTCCACAAAGTCCTGCAATTAAACTCTGCTCTGTGACACAGAGCCGTTCCTTTTTAAGGCCCTGCTGAATTTCCCTTTTCATTATATTCCTATCTTCCTTTCACTTTTTAATATAAATATTACCATCAGACTAATAAACATACTGTAAACATTTCACCACTAACAAAAGTTGATGTTTGGAGTTGCAAATGAACGTAGTATTTTGGGAGATTGTAATTTGGAAAATGTTCATGTTCAGACTTTACTTGTGTTACGAAAGTTGTACTGTCCTGCACTGTTTCACTGCAACTTTTGTTACACAGTTGTCACAGATGAGGATGTTTTCTGGGCAGGTCTTGCAGCGGCATTGACGATTGGCACTATTAAAATTTAGTGAGTGTTAATCAGTTACCATTGGGCTTAAACATTCAGGACACCACAGTACCGGTGCACTGTCAGTCATACTGCCAGCCATGGGTTGTTTGTCAACAAACACACGTGCATGGGAGATTTTGATGAGACAAATGCACTAAGCGCACAAGTGATGAACGTTGGCTGGTGCAGTGACGTTTCCTACATGGTGGTGTGTGGTAGTGGATGTTGATGCGACGGGATTGTGTAACGGTCTAAGGTGGGAGTATGTGGTATATGTCAATATGAACACAGAAATTAATCCCACAGCAGCCCGTAGTTATTGAGTGAATAATTTCTGTTGTTGTCGTACTGCACGTCAAACAAGTGAATGCAGGGCGACGAAAACCGAATGCAATCCGCATCTGTGGGCGCACTGTGTGATCATATACTTGACTTATCGGGACAATGGGACAATGATGTGGCAGTGAATGTCCTTGACACCCCACGATGGCGACGGCCATGGCAACCTCCCACAAGTAACAGGAGAGAAGAGATACACTGGCACTTCCCACAAGAAGTTCTTCAATGGATCAGCAAGTACCTGGTGAGAAAGGAATATCACCCTCATAGAATCTGGATGGCGATGCCTCTGACAAGCAGGCCCAGGGGCTGAAACCTCGAAGTCATTAGATGCAATGCCACCAAAAAGGGAGCTTCAGGTGGAAGGCCCAGGTGTCTTGGATAGTGCAGTGCCTACAAGCAATACCTGTCAACCCCTAGCACCCATGCAAGTGTGAACATTTATAGCGGTACCAACAGCAGAATGTTTTACGATGCCCCTCTCATGGCGTGGCTGGCCTTCCCGTGAAGGATTGATGACCCGATGCCACAGCTGATGCGTTATGCGCATGAGGAGTCAGCTGGCTGTCGCTGGCAGAGAGCACAGAGGAGAAAGGGGAAGGGGTAGCCTCCACCCCGTCGCTTCCACTTCGCTGCTGCCTGCCCTCCAAATGGTGTGGCATCGCTAATGGCGTAGCGTAGAAAACGTGGTGTAGTGGAGGATAGAACAGCATAAGCGGTTGGAATGTTTACAGGACATAGGATGAAGTAGGTTCGGGTGGCGGTGTCTTGTTTACATTTGCCATGTGCGTGGAGTGAGCGCGCTGCACATCCGCCTCTTGCTTCACCCCTCCCCTTGACTACGGCCACACTCCTCCCTTGCTTTGTGTCACTGCGCTCAACACATTCGCCCATTACTCGCTCCACACCCCATACCTGTTTAGACGTGAAGTACAGCCTGCAAGAAAAGTTGCTTCATCTTCAGTTGGTGTACCGGCGAATGTTGATAGTGTTTGATATTTTGTGGGCGTTTGCAATGTGGTTGGTCCTTGTGTGTTGATTGTGGTGTTGACTGTAGTGGTTCCATCTCTCGTGTTGCTTTCTTGAGGGGATTCTCTGATCAATCCTGCTTCAAAAGTGACAGATTTCAAGTTGCTGGACCAGGAGGGAGTGTGATGTTATGTGTTTTATACTGGCCCAATCTAGCCCTAATAAAATACCTCATTAAACTTATTATGTGTGGGTAGGTAGGAAGGCAGGTATTTTTAATATGCCCAACTTAATTCTGACATAAACACTCTCAGTATAGGACAACTTTAGAGGTTAGCTTGGCCGCATGGCGGTGTTAAGTTAATTGTCGGTGTAGCCGTGTGTGTCCACCCTAACATCAATGTCCTGTTCAAGTAGTGACCCCACTACTGGTCGATACTAGTCTACATGAAAATAAAATATATTTTAGCAAAAATATTTGATGGCAGTCAAATGATCAGAATGGTGTGAGATTTGGCGACACGTTCGGGCGAGCCATTTTACAGCATTCAAGTGCTTATAAAGGAATAAACCTAGGTCAGTGGATGGTGGCCCAGTGGTCAGAGTGAAAATTATGAAATTCAGAAATTCGAGGAGTGAGGTTGTCTGGATGAGGTGATTTGGATGAGGTATATTACCCAGGCTCCAGGCACTATCCAGACCTAGTGCCATTGAAGTGGTAGAGCAGACTCTTCTTCGCTCAGGGCAGCGTGGCCGACGACCAAAGGCCAATATTTCTGCTGTGCTGCATCACTCCTCGTGCTGTATATTGATGAAATGTATTGCATGCTATGCGGTGAATTATGTAGGCTATTCACACTCATATGCTACTTTAAACTGTAATACTATTTGTAAACAAAATCTGAATGTCACTACACACATGCGGGTTGGAGGAAATTAGAAGGGCCCGTCCCTGAAAAAGCACTGATGCTTACCTTAAATAAAAGCACTCAGTTCACGTAATGCTGTTTATTTAGGCATTGCTTAGATGCCTCTAGACAACACTTTACATAAAATGTGCTGGGCATTTACTGGTCGGTAACGGTTACACAGAAAAATGGCGCGAAGGCCCGTGCGTTACTTTAGTGCAGGTTGAACTCTGTCTTTTCATAATGGCGCGCTCCCCGGGGTTGGCGCCACAGCATGCTGCATGGAACTACTTTGTTACCTAGACTCACACAATTATGCTTAACACTACAATACTTGCGATAACACTATTAAATATTCTCTAGCATGACAACAAAACATAATACACTATAAAACAAGTGGGATGATGTGTGAACGATAACATGTGAATGAAGTATAGTACTAAAACATTGCAATAACACTTAATAATAACTTTAGGGCTTTGAAAATACTCTGATGGGTGTCATTTCCCTTGCGTGTGACTGTTTGTCATCACCATAGCCCTTTAAATGTAATATTTTGTGAAATAAAAGTACATGGTACTCTTTTCTGTGTTCCTGTGTAGCTGCGCACATGGCCGCATGGCCACTGTCCTACTCTGTGTTGCATTGCAACTAGAACACACACACATTGCACTGCACTTGCAACTCTACTGGTCACCGATGCACTACCACACGTGGTAGAGAATGGCTCCCTGCTGCAGATTCTGTTGAGTATCACAGAAAATTACCAATATTCTGTTCTCACTCAATTTATTTTATAGAATTGTTGAAGACCTACACTGTGAACATTCCTTCAACAATTTTTTACACATACACAATAAAAACATCAGCGTATCATAACATTGCTTCTAGCATCATAGAACTCCTACTCAAATAAAACATACACTCGGCGAATACAAGAGAGAAGAGAAAAACTGTTACCATAGCGCACTCAGTCTCAAAACTGTTGTCTTTAATATCCTCCCACCTTGATTGGGAGTATGTGACCAATCAACATTAAACACTAATGATCATTTTAGTCTCTCAGTTTCTGGGGAACTTTAACAACTCTGCCATGTCTAGCCACAGAGGGCCCTTAAATAACATCAACCTGAAAGTCCTTTTTTCAACTTGGCATGCCAGTCGTGCGTTAAGCTCTTCTACAGGTGCAGATATCTCTAGAAGATAATTTTGCTGTACAGGTCGAACAAGTTCTCCAGAGGATGTCTTGTCCTTCAGAACACTGGAATTTCCATCTCTACCAGAGTATACTTCAACAACTCTTGCTAAAAACCAAAATATTCTTACCTGCTTTTCATTTTCCAGCTAAAGAAATTTCTCGAGTCTTCAGTTCGTGCTGTCCAGCTTTCTTTGGGCGTTGCAACAGTTAGAATAAGTACTCAACCCTGAACTTGCTCCTAAAATCTGCCCTTGCCATCTGTTGATAAAGTATTCTCTTATTCAAATCTACTTCGTCGAGTTGGTCAAAGTCAGGAACACCCACTGTGCAAGTTTTCTGAAGGAACATTGCTGGTGTCAGTGGTTTTAAGTCTCTAGGATCATCTTAAACATAAGACAAAGGCCTAGAATTTACCACTGCTTCATATTCACAAATTACAGTGTAATATTTGGTATTGCGGACCTCGCTCAGTTTGATTACCTTCCGTTTAAATGAAGTTGTTCATATTTTCTGTTTATTTTTTTCATAATATAATAATCATTTTAATTACAGACAATATTTTCACGGACTTTTAAATTAGTTTAGTTAGTGATTCTTACAACTAAAATGAGCTGCCTACGAACTTAACCTAACACTGGTTAGAATATAATTTTCAGTGTCGGAATATATCTTATTTTGCTTGAGATTATTCTGAGTGTAGCTCAATGAACAGTATTTTACACTTTCAGCAGTCGAACGAACAGTTTAACATTACATATCACTAATGGACATTTATATGAAATCGCCGAAACAGACAAATAACATTGTTCCAATTGCATTATTATGTGGAAGCTTGGGTGTAAGAGAAGCGACGCACCTTCTTGTATGTCTTGACCAGCTATGTGAACTAGGATGCTTAGTACAGTCAGTTTATGTTTGCTTGGAAGCAACATTGGATTTAGAAAACCTTCTTCAACTGCTAGTTCAGTTATCTTCGTTCTAACTCTGAGGATATGCTGCTCATTATTTACAATGTTTATAGATTTCAAATCAGTTTGCCTTTTTACAGTAAAAAAAAAAAGGCTGGACCACTTCCATTAGTAGCTTCTCAGCCTGATCAATTTTTTCTACACTCAGGTCATTACTGGCTCTTGAATGTGCCTGCCTAACGTTTTTCACGAACTTTAATATCCATGCAACTATCCTCACTATCTTCGAATACCTTGGAAATATGTGCAATACCAAGGCACTTCATCTGCAACATCAACTAGTGTCGTTATCATACTCAATTTTCCTTCTTGATTGACTTCTTCTTCATTCACTATACTGTCTGATTGAGGCCAATCACCTTCTTCCTTCTTCAACCAAACAGGCCCTTCCCACCATCTGGAAGACAACAACTTTTGCATGGAACATCCACATGATGGCAAATCTGCTGGATCCTCTTGACCTGGAACATGATGCCAAGCTTTGTGTTTACTCAAAAGACGAATTTGCTTTACTCTGTTTGCCAACAAAGGTTCCCCAACACTCTCCACTCTCACTCCAATACATTACAGTTATTGAGTCTGTCCAGTAATATTCCTGTATAATTTCAACATCAATAGTATTCTTTATAGAACTGCCTAGACGGGTTGCAATACAGCATGCTAAAAGCTCAAGGCTGGATATTGTTAAATTTTTTTCAAATGAGCAACTCTTCATATGCTCTGAAGCAATTGCACACAGATCTCCTTTCCTTTTTGTCCTCGCAGGATCACTGCAGCTCCATAAGCTGCCTTTAAAGCATCACAAAACACATGTAACTCATTCGTTTTTGCATTTTGAAGATTCACATATCTCGGAATTTTCACTTCACTCAGTCGAGGTAATTCATCCAGCTACTCCAGAATTTTTTTCTCAATATGTTCAGGTACCTCTGCATCCCAACTGGCCTTACTCTTCCAACATTCTTGTAGCAAAATTTTGGGACACAGCGTAAAGGGGCAGCTGAAACCAATAGGATCAAAAACTTGTTGTGAGACAGACAAAATTTTCCTTCATGTCATAACTTCTTCCTATGGGAAACTAATATCTAGCATATCACAAAACAGAACATCATCTTGTTTATCCCATTTCAAACCAAGAACTGATGTGTGTTTAGGCATTTTTTCGACCATTTCGGTGTATTCCCAACTTCTCAAATCTAATTTTGCATCTTCCAATAACCCCTTTGATTCTTCTACAAAGTTATGTATCTCTTCAGTGTTATCTACTGATGTCACTCAATTGCCCACATAAAACGAATACTTGAGATTCCATGCCACTCTTGAATCACATTCTGTAAGATGATGATAAAGCAATGCACCAAGAAAAAATGGACTACATTTCACTTCGAACACAACCCTGCAGTTCCTGAAAACTTTCATCTTCTTCTTCTCACTATTCTCCCACCACAGGAAACGCAAATAGTCTCTGTCCACTTCTTCTGTGGAAATTTGTAAAAAGGTTAGCTTGATATCTTAAACAACCTTAATTTTATTCTTGCAGAATTTGAGTAATGGTGTAGGGATTGACTTTAACAAATTGGGTCCATTTGCCAAATAATCATTCAGTGATTATGTTCCTTTGACTTATATGGTGTATCGAAAACTAGTCTAACTGGTGTAGTTTCACTATCTTTGAAGACAGTCCTGTGGGGTAAATAGTGGCAATAAGGGCATTAACCCTGTCTTCTGGCAATTCTTCAATTATACCTTCCTGCCTCCAACATTGGAATATTAAATAATAGTCTTTGAATTTAGATGTGTTAATTAATCTTCCTGTAGTGCAGTTTTCCTTCCACTGAAGTTTCATTTTGGACCGTTCGTCGGAGTATACCTAGAGGTTTCTTCTAAAATGGTCCAAAACAATGACCTCTTCGTCACTTCGTTTAAAATATTCTTTTGGATCTGAAATTACTAAGACTTCAAGTTTCCACAGGTCTGCAATGCTAGCTAATGGGTCAGTAGGGTCGTCAATATTGACCAACTACTCTCATTCAGTTCACCATCAATTCTTCCCATCATTACCCATCCAAGGTACGTGTGTACAGCTACCAGCCCAGACGAAAAATGTATCTTCTTGCCTGAATACAACACCACAGCAAAATCAAATCCTAGGAGAGTTTCTATCGGTGGTTAATCTTCTCCGACATCAGTGAGGTGAATATTCATCTTCAATTCTCTGACATGTGAGCTAGACTTGCTAATTCTGGTTATGTTTCCACAGATGACTGGTTGGTCCAGCACTTCATTGTTAAATGAGTAGTTTTCCTTTAAATTCTTCACTAGGATATTGAAACCATGCTTCATGCTCTGTGATGTGGTTCCACCAAACAAAGGATGTGCAAGACATTAAGATATTATTGCTGCATAGCCCATTTATTTCACAGTGTCTGCTATAATTAACTATCTTTGTGATCCACAATCAATGTCATGCTAGACATTGTAAGCTTGACCTGTAAGGCTTGAATCAAAACACTTCCCTTCTGGCACTGACCTGATAGAGTAGAACTCCCCTTTTCATCTCCTGATTCTTCAACTTCGATAATCTTTAGTTTCTCTTGTTTTGGTGAGAAATCTGGACACACAATAGCTCTGTGCCTCATAGCACAAAGTAAACATCTTACACTAGTCTTTCATTCCCTTTGCCCGGTGTCCTGGTTTAAAGTAGATAAAGCATCTTCTTGAATTTTCAGAATTTCTTGTTTCTTTCCAAGTGACATCTTTTGTGCCTGGAAGCATTCCTTAGACTCACTTGTCTTTTCACAGAACACACAGTTCAACTTATGTTTGTTTGTAACTTCTCCAGAAAACAGTTCACTTGCTGTGGCATTACTTCTCAGTTTCTTTTTTCTCTTTCATGACCGTCGATTCCTTCATATGGCTGAACTCCTGTTTTTGCTCCTCCTTCCACTTCACCCTTCAGGAAGTCAGGAAGGACAGTAACTTTTTTACTTCTTACTATGGCCATTATCATCATCATCTTCGCCATATTTGTTTTCGGACTCCTCAGCCAAACTCTCTATAAGTCTATGGGAATGCATGATTCTACCAAGGGAAATAACATAACTGCATATTTTTCTGATGTCATTCCGATTGACTCTAGTGATCTTAGATGTATCTACAACTTGTCATACAGATGAAAAAGAGTCCACCCTTTACCGGCTATTTCTAGCATTCTCAATATCTAATATCAACAGTTCTCTTACATAAAATTCAATAAGAAGTTCTTCACTACCATATCTGTCGTTTAAACAAGTTACCACTTTAGGATAATTTTCTGCTGTAGGGGGAAAACCTTAATCAATTTCTGTTGCCCTCTTTCCTTCTAAAGTTACTTGTATGAGATACTGGAATTTATCTTCGGCTTCTATCTCTTTATTTTCATCAATGCCCTTGAACTGGCTCCAGAAACTTAACCAATCTTTGACATCACCCTTAAATTTTTTCAATTCTACCTTAGGTAATTTTAGCTTCTTCTGTGGAGTTGGTGATGATCTCATTAATGAAGCTGGATTACGAGAATTTAGTTTGCACAGAAACAATTTTACTTCTACTGTGGCACTATCTAGTTTCTCCTTGTATTGCTGAACAGTCATGTAATGTTCTTCATAGTCTGCTTTAGTTTGATCGTCAGCTTGTAGCATGACCACGTGTATTTTCTCGTCTAAAGAAAACAGTTCTCCGCCTAACCTATCTAAACTAATGACGTTTGTTTTAACTTTACTGTCCATAGAATCATTTGACAACATATCAGTAAGTGAATTATAACATTTTGTAAAGGAGGCGCGCACTGGTTTTCTTTTTCATAATAAATTATCCATGATTTCACTTTCAGTGATAGAATGGAAATAATACAGCATACCTTAATACACATCTACTGCTATATAACGTCAGGGGTCACCAAATGTTGAGTATCACAGAAAATTACCAATATGCTGTTCTCATTCAATTTATTTTATAGAATTGCTGAAGACCTACATTATGAAAATTCCTTCAACATCTTTTTACACATACACGATAAAAACTTCCACTTATCATAACATTGCTTCTAGCATCATAGAAGTCCTAGCCAAAGACAACATACAATCGGTGAATACAAGAAAGGAGAGAAAAAATTGTTTTCATAGAGCTATCAGATTCAAAACTGTTGTCCTTAACAGATGCGGTGGATGGTGGGTAAACATTCTAATGGCCGGGATCTCGGTTCACGTCATGTTGTTGTGATTAAAATAAATATCATAACTAATTAACTTAGAATTTTACGAGTGAATACTAACACGTATCTATGTTTCAAATATGAATTGCACTGCGATGAGTGTCTGTTGATAGGGCTGTGGTACCCTGTTTAAAAAGTAATCAAACCCTCAATTTACTTTGGGATTGTTGATGCCACACTTCTTAACCTAACAACTTGATACTAATACACATGTATGCCCTTGGAACACATAATTAAGTAATAACAAAACAAACCTTCATGCCATGTGACTCATTATGGTGGCCATGTGATAGCACATAAATTACACTTACAAATTATATTTTAAAAAACATGTTTCATTACACTAACAAGGTGAACACATCCTCTGCACTTATCAACACCACCTAACAAATATTTGCAAAAAATCTTGCAAACAAAAATATTACTTATTCTAACATGAGTCACGCACTGATGTGACACACAGACACAACACACACACCCACACACACACACACACACACACCTATGGAACACTGTGATGCATTGCGCCTCCAGAGGTGCTGGGATGTGTTCGTGTCTCGTCTGGGAGCAGGTGGAGATAAGGAACCGGTGATGTGCCCAGCGCCACACTCGGTAGAGAGAACGATTATGAGTGGTGTCGTACAGCCGACAACATACGGCGACTCTGGATACACAATCTATATGAAGGATAGCTAATTTAATTGTTAGTTAAATTATGTTCAATGTAAAATATTCCCTTTGAGGTGAAGCTGTCGGCCACTTCGCACACCTATATTATCACTTAATTTACTCTGCTTAAGGGAGGCAGGCCCCATAAATTCAAAACATACACCGAAAAACACTTTAAAGTTGATACTGCTATGAGGGCACAGAACCCGATGAACTCTGGCGAGTTAAAACATGTAATAAAACATGTCTAATTATGGTATGACTATGTTAATACCACAAATGTACAATGAAATGTTGCTGCACATGAAAATGCGAACACTTGGTTTAGCGGACCCGGCACTCTGGATCTGCCGGTGGTCACTACTGTGGAAAGTAAGGCGTAGGCCTTAAGTTAGAGTTACGTAAAAATGTATCCCACACATGAAGTCCTGATATGCTAATTCAGGATGCATGCATGGGGACCTCCTCTCGGCTAAATAAAAGTACTTAAATATTCTTGAGTTACGTTAACTATTGAGAGGAAACAAAATTCAGCCTAGATTGAATTGTCCGGCGTGTGAGTGTGGCAGGGGGTTGGGGGGGTACGCAGAGCTTACCATCAGCCCTGCTGGTTGTGTGGAGAGCTGAAGTCTGACTAACGACATGGTGTCGGCTTCGCCGCACATCCGGCGAATCCAGCGCCAAAAATGAGAACATGAATAAAACTGAACTTATTAATTAACAAGATAAATGAAACTGACATTGTACATAATTATAATTATTAAACTAAAACACACTGGTGACATACTCGGGAACGCCGGATCCCCAGATATGGCTCAGAATGTTACGTCGCGAGTATGTCACTGGACTTGAAGGTGATATTAAATGAAATGATGCCTCAAGTGGCTGATTCTTGATAGATGATTGCATGTACACTCTTATAATTAACATTTTAAAATCGGTGTTTGTAATAATGGTTATAATTAAAGGAATATGTATGGATGTGACGGCACACGGATTTCTTCACTAGGGGCGGAGCTACGCCCTGTCTTCTATGGTATGTTATCTACGCTCTAAGCTGGAGCGAGCGGTTTCCCTAGTTAATTATAGTGCAATCACCGCAAAAAATGCATACAAATTCTCCTATTAATTAATGCGGCTAGGGAGCCGTTCGACACTTTACACTTCCTGTGGGAATGTAATTCCCAGTCTTTTGACTCTACTTGGAGCCACATCGCACTCTGGATTCGGCCACGGGACCAGTCGACATCATGCACATCAGAAACCTGTGGGAATAAGCAGCGCCGCTTATCCCGGTGTTCACGGGACACACTCATTTAGGCCTCATAAAGATTCATCACCTGAGTTACTTCTTGTGATGAATGTTAAATATAATACCCATGGCCACGAGTTTCAGGGCGGTAAGAAAAGTGTAAACACCATTTCCTTGTCGACCTGCACTGATCGAGACATCGACCTAATGTCGAAGAAACGGGCACAGGGGATACATGGATGCCAGGAACACGCCAACTGGCTGGAACTCTTGTAGTTGATGCAGAGAGGTGTGTGCAACGAACTAAAGGTGGGAACATGTGAGACAGGTCAATTTCTTTGCGGAATTGGCATTGCAGGTTAGAAAGACTGGTAAGGTTTGGCAATTGGCGATAAAATTGGGTGAAATACTGGCGTAGGATACATGGTTGGCAGTGCTGAGTAGTAGGGGGTGGGCGATATGAAAAAGAGGGCGGATGTGGTTAGGGAAGTTTGCAGAAGTGTTGACTGGTCTGGTGACAGTGATTGTTGATGTCTATAACATGAGCGCTGTGGGCGTGTGGCATCTGCATTATGTATTTCATTGCCGCTGTACAGTTGTGATACAGTGGTTTCTCCCCTGGTGCATGAGCCTTCTTGGTGCAGTTACGATTCTGCTCGTGCAACCCCACTCTACAGTTGTGACATTGTGTGCTGTTGCTCTCCTCTACTTTACAATCCGTTGCTTAGTTAACATTTACCTGCTGTTCCTCTCTTTTCAGTATGTTTTGCATGGTGCTAGGCGTGTGTGGTGCTCTCTCTTTCTCTCTCTCTCTTGTGTGTATCGCACTCTAGGCATGTGAATGCTAATCCTGTCGCTGTTGCTAACTCTGTTTCATTCAGACACTCTCGGTGATATTCCACCTGACATATGTTGTACTGTAATGTTATAGCTCGCTTGACATTGCACAAAATGTTGCTACACCACATTGGTAAATCATAGTTCTGAAAAGTGGGGGCTTCTACTATGGTGTGAATTTGAACTTTTACTGTCTGTGGTAAACTGCACTATTCCATTCTGTTTCCCCGCAGATGTTCATCACTGTTGCTCGCGATGTGGTTGCTTGTGACGAAGTTGTTCGAGGGACTGGCCTTCCAGTTGTATTGGCAGTACTGGGTGCCCAATTCGCACTTTGCTACCACATCTTGCGGTACAGGTCACAGACACTACAAGCACAGTTGCACCGGGGCGAAAGACTGCATTTCACCCTCTGCTCTCCTTGATGTCATCTCAGCATGCAACATTAGGGGGTAATGACCAGCATGGTGTAGGAGCGGGAAGGCAGAGCACCGCCCACTCTCTGTGATTGAAGGCAGCTCAGTTATTCTGGCGTTGCATTGGTGGAGAGGGCAGTGCTCATGCGTACCCTCCGATACTTTATCTATGCTGGGGCGGGCAATGGGTGGCTGATGTCACGCACCATTCCAAGATGGCTGCTCTCTGCTTACATGCCTGCCTCTGCCGAAGCAATGGCAGCTGCCTCTTGTTCTGGCATGATTTTTCCTCTATCCCACATGGTCTGTTCTCTGGCTTCCCTACGATATCTGAAAGGTGTCGTAATGCTGTTGTTTGCTCTGTCGTACTCCTTCATTTTTTCCCTAATTCAGGGAGGGCGGAAATTATTGTGGGAAATGGAACATTTTTGCGGAAAAATTTCAACGGTTAGGAACTGGCCTATCTGGCAAGAAATAAAGGCCAAATGGAGGAGCGACTTTTGGCGGCTGTCAACTGCCAGAGAAATGTTGATCTGGTTGGTGGGGAGCAGATGCTACAAGGAAGGGCGATACTTGACTGTGTCTTGGGTGTCTGAAAATGTGTGGGCGAGGTTATAGGGGCTATGTGGAGGTTGGTTATGTGGTGATTTACCCAACTAGGCACCAGACATCGCTCCAAGGCAGAGTTAATAATGATTGATGTGAAGTGGTGAGAATCTTGGTGCTCTTAGGATGATGTGGGCCGTTCGCCTGAACCACATTTCTCTGCTGCTGACACTTGCTGCCACTATCATATATCTTGTGCTTTGTATTACTGGTTTTATTATGGTTCCTAACATGTGGACTATCGGCTGACCACACACCTTCTGCTAAAATAAAGACATTTACTTACATGACATAATTGAATTAAGAAATGAAAACTTCGCAGAAACTATTTACTAAACCATGCTCTATTGAGTGACCACACACCTTTGTGATTTGGCACAATTGCTCAGAGCACACATACACATTAATAACACTGAAAAAATACATTGTATAAACATGTTGCTCTAAAAGGGCATTGCAAGTGCCATTGCCCTGAAGAGCTGTGAGACTAAACACAATTAATAAAACATGAGCGTTCCTTCACTTGTACAATTAGTAAATTGACTTACATTCCACTCTGGTATAACTTACAAGTTTTGCTAGGTACAGCCCGCCAGCATGGACAAAACAATTAAAATTGGCGCAAAGCCAAATCAATGGATAACTTGCAGATTAAGCTCCTCTGAGCATTGCACACTACAACTGAGAAGGGTGGCATCTCCAGGGGTGATCTCAAGTAAAAATGTTTAGGTAATCTAAAGAGCTATTGCAATGAATATGGTTGGCGCGAAAATATGCAGGCTCCGGGAGTACGATGTGGCCGCAGCCTAGCCCTCATGCGGTTCAGATGCTACTAAAGTGCCGGCTTGGGACCATAACATGCCAGGATTGGCGTGCCCAGCCAGGACTACTTTCTAGCACCTTTGATAACTTTCACACAAAATAAACTGGAATCCTGTTCTATGGTGCATGCTAACAAAATAATTAACTCTCACATAATTAATAATAACACAATTAGGGCTGATGAGTGATGTGAAGGTGATACATGTGGAAATTAAAAATAATGAACAACAGAAAAGTAACTCTCTCCATGCTTAAACTATTATTGAATGGTTTCCTAGGACGTCCCTGGTGTTCCCGCATGGCACCACCCTTGCATTTAAGGCCTTGTTAGGACATACCCATAATTTGGCACTATTTTTTTATATTAGTGCGCACAAGGATACATGGTTGCCTTGCCACACTCTGCACTCGTTGCACTGCTTTATCCCGCACATGGCACTCGGGTGCTCTAGCGTTTGATTCACTGCACTAATACACTGTGGCCTCGTCGCACTGCATCGCGTAAGGTTAAGTAGAGCAAGGATGATGCTGCATTGACCGTAGCATGGCCAGGCAAATGTTCTTAGATGGTGAGGCACGTGAGCACACGTCAAGGGTCTGTAGGACTATATGTATAAATGTACATTAACTTGTAGTGATGGTAGATTTTCTATAAAACAAAAATGGAATTAAATGTTGGAATATTGATTTCCTGTTTAATGGAGGGTGTTTGTAAAGACTTGTTACACAAACGAAAAATGTGAATTAAGAATAGAATTGCAATCAGAAGTTAATATTTTGCCAGAACAGTGATAAAAATTATTAATAATTTGTATAGGGTCGATTTCACCAAACTAATGTTAAATGTGGTTTAACTAAACTTAGGGTAAAGTTAAACCCTGTTATTAAACTCAGTGTAAATATTTGTCTTTTACCAGACATTTCACACGAGTTATTAAATTCATTTTGTAAATATTTTTAATTTTTCTCTGCTTGGAAAAATATATTAACTAGGCGGTGGTGATGTTATTTTGTCCAGTTTGGTAGTAGAGTATGAGAATTGTAAATAGTGTTGTATCCACCATCGTGTACGGTTCGTATTTTCAGCCATGGCGTCGGGATCTCGGCGTCACTATGCGTTTGTGCCGTTTGACTTTTCTGCGAGTTTAATGGACCTTCGAATCACGGATTTGACGATTTTTTTTTTTTTTTTTGTGATTTTCTGCCAAGAATTCTTACGTTTTTGTTTTTTCGACATTTCTTGTATTAGGAACTAAATTGTTGCTTGGCTGTATGGCTAAATCCAAGGTCATGTGCTTTGGCAGGCGATTAGGTATATAGATATGAGCATTGTTTGTAGTGATGGGAAATATAGCTCTCTAGAATGAACTAGGTCGTTCCGAACTAGTCACATTTGAGAACTTTTATTTGGGAACCGTTCTTTTGAACTATATAGGTCACAGTCCAATGATCACGTGTACTGGCGAACTGCAGAGCGCAAGTGTAACCTCGGTGCGAGAACTCGATAGGTACCTCGGCCCTAGAACTGGATAGGTCTTTCTCTGTTTCCTCTTTCACAGTTCCATTTCCCCTCCCCAAAAGAATCTAAGCAAGCGTGAAATGGAAAGAGAGGCAAATAAGTGATGTTTGTTTATTAATTGCTAAAGAATTAGTACTTTATTGTGTGTAGTTCCCGACCGATTTGCGACTCATATCACTACTGAACTAGGTAGGTCTGGTCTGCGATCCCTACAGTTCGAGACAGTTCCGAACGAGCTAAAACATAGATACCGATAGACAGAGGCAGATAGATAAGAAGTATGCAGTTGTGATGTGTTCAGTCTGGGATGGTGGTACAATTGCGTTTTCTGCCTGCCGCGGCTTTGTTTTTAGTTGGTCATTGACGTTTGTAGGGGGGGGGGGGGGGTTGGAATCTGCAAGGAGTGACGAACGACGGAGCATGCGCAGAGGCGCACTGTGGCGCTTGGCGCGTAGTTGCTGGTAGTAAGAGAATGACTGATCGATATCATACGAGACTAGTTCTTTTATGTCGCGGTGAACTATGCATCTAGTACTTTTTCAAGACCAGTTCAAAATGAACTGGTAGTTCGTGAACTACCAATCAATAGTAAGGGCCTTAAACCTAAGGGCCGGTCTTACCATCTCTTGGTAAGGTCTTGAGTAATTTATCTTCTAGGCATATTACAAAATTCGTCGTACCATCTGTATAGTTCATTCCCGATTGGAAGTGACTTATGAAAATCAACCTTTGAAAAAACACTCTAGGCATAACATGCCAACCTGTTTTTTCAATAACATGTATTCCAATTCCACAGAGTGTTATATATATATATATATATATATATATATATATATATATATATATATATATATATATATATATATATATATATATATATATACATACATACATACATACATACATACACACACACACACACACGCAGTTGTTAACTTTAAAGCACTGTATTATTGAGTAAATGAGACTTTACCTTAATATCTTCTATATCTTGTAATATTTATTTCTTTTTGAAATATGAATTAACAACAGCGTGTGCAGCGACGTGTTAGCAACGACCGGTAAGAAATTGTTCAGTTAAAATATTGTATATTTTTAGTATACTATTTGTAAATTAAACGGTGCCTATAGAAATATTTAGATACCCTGATGGTAACATCTCACATTTCTACGGTTAAAAATAACAGTGGGAAATATCGTGAGTTGGCCGTAATTGTACGGCGTTCTTTACCGAGCGAGAGCAGCTTGAAGCAACTGTCTGCTGAGCGAAGCTTGGCGCTCTCGCTCGCTCGCTCTCTCTCTCTCTCTCTTTGTTTGTTTCACACTCTGGAAGTTTCACTTCACTAGTACGTAGCCAAATCGTACATTTTTTTCCATTTTTAGCATATTTCATTCTTATTACAGCAAAATAATGATTTTTGAATTTGAAATTTACAACTGAAAAGAGATATTAATGTTTGAATACTTATTTTAGTATATTTAGATACGATGGCGGGGCAGAAACAAAGTGAAGTTGGCAGACGTGGCGAGCCATGACATGGCGTGTTGCTGTTTTACCGAACGAAATGTAAATTATACTTACTCAGAAAAATACTTCAAATTACGTTTGTAGACGTTGTGTTTTTTAAACCTACCTAGGAAAGGTACAATGTTATGATAACTCTGTGTTTCCGCGGCAGTAATACATATACTGTGACGTGTGTTTCGTTAATCATTGCGTCTGTGAAATGGCGTGCCTTTATGCATTGTGGTCGATACTTGTAAATGTGAACTGTTTTTATGGCGAAGTTATTTATTTACATCCACGTGTGTTTATTTATCACAACGTTGTACCTATGCCCTGGTGGGTGTTTGAAACACAGTCTTGTAACGTGATTTACCACCAATCCCGACAAAATAACCAAGCCCAGCCCCAATAAATTTCAATAAACCTAATACACAGCAGAAATACATATAAATATGAGCGGAATAAAAGTTACGGTAGGTTTATTTGTGTGCATGTTCACCGCTATATTTTATGTTTCTACAAGAAAAAATGAGCGACACGAGTTGCGTGCCGATTTTAATGTCGCTTTTTCGCTGGACTCTATTCCTTCGTTATTCGAACTGAGGCCGTCCTTTTAAAGAAATAACTGATCACATCAATAACAAAAAGTTACATGCTACAGTTCATTACCCCGCAGTTGTAACAGTATTTAACAGTCGCGGCGAAATATTAACGTGCATTACGCGTAATGTGCTATGTCGTGGAAAACAAATATGTTAATGTAATGTAACCGTAAGAACTACCGTTAATTGAGTCATTTCTAGAACGTCATAAAGCTGACATATTTAATGGTATAGGCCTAAACTGTGAATATTCATACGAAATGGTTTTTGAAATAGATTTAAGACCTAATTCTTTGAAAAGCTGTAAACAGTAAACAACACATTTGACAGGTGTAAAGGTAGAAGTCACATTTAAACGTCCATTTTTAGGTGCAGCGAAAGTATACGAACACATGTAAACATTGGTTTTGACATGCTACATGACAGTCACATGCAATGTTTGTTTACATTTGGCGGAAGGATACGAAACGGGCCTGCAAGTAGATATTTAGCAAGGCTCCGAATAAGTAGGTTCCAATGGGGAATGGACTATAGGTATCCCTACCAAGAGGGTAAACTGTCGCCTACTTTATCTGCATGTTGAAGCTCTAGTTAGTACACTTGAGATAGTCTAGTTATCTTGTATTCGAGATAAATATGGCCAGCCCGCCTATCATTGTTTACATTTGAAATAGAGGTTGTGGACGGTATAGGAGAGGTTATTGGATGCGATGATTATGAAGAAATTGTTGGAATTATCAGTGCTAGTGACGAACAAACGTGATTTTAGAGGAGTGAACTAAGTTTGCATGTTTTGTAAATAATGCATTAAACCGTTACTATAATTAATGAAATACGTTTGGTCTGAAAAAGTTTCACTTCCAACACTTTTGTAGTGTTAATATTTCTTTATTTGCTTGTATCGTAAATTCAATGAGTGTAAGGTTAACTTCGATCGAAGTGTGTGTATAGGCCGTTTACGATAAGGTGAGCACTTTTGAAGCCCTATTTACTTTTTTCTTTCAACCAATTTATATCCTTCCACCACTTGTTAATGTAAACCTTGGCATGTGAGTAATAAACACAGTGTATGCATTCACCATACCCGAAACCAAAAATCCAACTTCACAACGAAATGTATTTATTGGTTATTATGTCGGATGAAATAGCTTCAAAAGTGCTCACTTTACCGTGAACGGCCTATATAAT
Source organism: Dryococelus australis (assembly GCA_029891345.1). Classification (NCBI taxonomy): domain Eukaryota; kingdom Metazoa; phylum Arthropoda; class Insecta; order Phasmatodea; family Phasmatidae; genus Dryococelus; species Dryococelus australis. The sequence continues at coordinate 75,255,028 of CM057007.1, read as the reverse complement.
TGCTGCATCTGTACGAATACGAAGAGCGACGTATTTATCGTGTATTGTTTTTCATAGCAGTTAGAATAAATTACAATAATGTGAATGCTATTTCAATATAAGCCAAATTTTCCATTGCTTAAACAAAATAATATGCTATTCAAAATGCCACATAAGGCCTTGCTACAATTGCCATGTCCTGCTGTCGGATATCCTCGGTCCTCGCTGACGTACGAATTCTTGCTCACAATTTGCTGTTTCAATAGATGTCCTAATCTTCCCCAACAAGTAGGTTTCGCTACCATATATAGTCAATTTCATATAAGTGGTCACAAATTTGACAGTTCTAGGAAAGTAGTGCCAATGGCATCTGGGTGGCTATGTATCCTTCCGCCACAGATTAACTGTCATTGAAGGTGACTGTTTCCAAGCAAACACCATGTGACTGACAGTATTTGTAAACAAACAACATGTGACTGCCTGCTTTGTAAACAAACTGCATGTGCCTCCTCCCAAATTACTTTTAGAAGCTGTGAAGGGCTGTTCAAACAGTTGCAGGTTGGCAACAATCCCATTTTTTTTAGTTTATAAATATGTTATGTAAATGAGTAACAGCCTACGTCTATAAATTTATAATTTTTTTACCTTGCAAGAAATTTGTAACCAGGATGTATGAAAATATTAAATTGTATTTTGGCTAGGCTTGTTCTCGGGTACCTAATGAAAAATTGTATTTCAGTTCAGAGTTGTTATAAAGCGCTCTAGAAAATCAGATATGACCTACAGCAATAATATATCAAATGAATATATTACTTACACACTAAAAAGGTGCTCCACCTACCCAAGATTGAAGACTTCATAAAGTTCATTTTCCTTAGCAATAAATGTTGGAATGTCGCAGTTCCTACTGATGCATGAGACACTTCTTTATGATGTTGGAGCACCTTCGTTGGGTGCTTAAATTGAAAGAATTTTGTTTGATAAGCATGATGTAATTTACTCGATATCGAAAAAAGTTGTCTTACACGTTTGTATGGCCAGTAAACTTTACATCTTGATGCCCTCAAGAACCAGTGTGTTAGAGTTTCAATCAATAATAACACAGAGAAATATTCATAGCAATGAGATGTGGGCCCAAGTAGGGTATTATATTAATTTTATTTCGAGGGAAAAGGAAAAATTGAGCATCTGGAGGGGGGGGGGTGAATGGTTTAGTTTATCGTCCTTCGTGAGACTGATTAATTTTGATGTTCTTACGATGCTGGAATCACATAGCCCCAACGCGCATGACACGACGTCCAACAGCCAATGAAATAGACGATAGGTCGTCGTAAGCCCGACCGATTCTGTCGTCCGACCACAAATTTTGGATTAGAAATGATTTCTATTCTTTGTCGTGTCGTGCGGCACAATGCACAGAATGTACGTTGCAAAATTAAATTGTATTGCAAGCTTTCCCTGCAATTGTAAATACGCAGCTTAAAAGAAAAATCGAAAGCTACTGTACCTAACTCTTAAGAATAATTATTTTACTTTTGTTAGCATTAGCGATACCAATTTGTCATCATTATGTATTACAATTTCCCTCTTGTTCACCGCCTTTGAGACTAACGTAGCCTCCCAGTGCCTTCTAATAGTTAGATTAAATGCAGAGTGTAGTGTCGGTCGTGCTGCAAATTCAAGAAGCCACATTGAAATGTGTCGTGGTTGCGTTTTGGTCGTGTCGTGCTGTGTTGGTCGGATCTATGTGATTCTGGCATGAGTGTATGGCATTTTGAGTTGCGTATTGTTTTGATAACGCAGTGGAAAATTTTGCTCTGGAAAGTTTTGCTTGAATGGAAATACCATTTAAATTATTTAACCTCGAAAATTTTAACTATAATGAAAATACAAAACGCGAAACATACGTTGCTGTTCGTATTCGCACAGATTCAGCAATATATACACACGTACACACTTTGACCGAAGTTAACCTTACACTAGAATTTACGATGTAGACAAAAAATATTCACTCACTCCATAAGTGTGGAAAGTGCGTCATTTTCCGACCACGTGCATTTCAATGATTACATTAACGGTTTGCAAATACATTTACAAAACACGCAAACTTACTGTTGTAACCTCTTGATCCTTACGAGTTTACGTCACTAAAATCGCGTTTGTTCGTCACTAGCATTAGATAATTTATTTGCAAAATCATTTAGTAAAATCAACACTGCGCACTTTTCCTGATACAAACAAACGTAAACTTATATACGGAAATTATATTCGTGTCACTTCATTGTGGAAGGCGGTTAGGAAAATGGCGGAACGAGCAGTTTTAACGACGTGTCCATTAATATTACATTTCACTCAACAAAACGTACTACAACGGTACCTACATCCAACTATGTTTGGAAGAAACAAATAAATAATTAACTACTGATTAAATATTCCGACAACACCAATAAGATATTCGTATAACAAACACGATGAGAAAAAAAGCGCACACCCAACTGCCTTCATTGGGCTGGAAACTGGAAATATAAACATGGCTAGTCATTGGCTGGAAACGTTTACTGATCGTATATGTCGACATGCTCTGTCATAAATGCCTAACGTGTGCTTTAAGTCCCGTTACCAATAGCCCGTAAAATGTAATATTGCTTTAGAAACATAATTTAAACCATAAATGGTGCAAGTATAATTAAGATTTTAAATTACGACTTTTAGTTCCGAGTACTATTTTCTTCCAAAACCGTCATCAATATAGCCAACCTAACAACACGGATCCCGCAGCAATTCATCAGCTGATACAATACTGTATGAGCGAGAGCATTTACTGTTTACATATTAGGTATGTTGGTCATATTGTCTGTCAAAGTTGAGACCACTTATATGGAATAGACCATAGACTATATTGCGCCATTTTGTTTTATAATTGTTTGTTTAGATTCATGAGTATTTGACTGGTATAAATATGGTTTGTTGTTTGAAGGCAATTTTGATTATTATAGTAGTTTATATATTTTATTTTTGGATTATTTGCACTTTTTTTTTTATATTCGTACTGCATTTTTATCCAAAATTATGTTCCATCATTGGAATAAATGTTTCCTGGATTTGGAATTCATGTTGTTATTTGATAATTCAAGCCGTAATTGCAATGTGCATATTTATTGTTTACAATATTAGTCCCTCTCGGCACTGACACACTTCATATTCGCTTCAATGCCTATGTTTAAAACTGTTTTTGTTTACTATTACAGATTACATGCGTATTTTAATGTAAATTATTATTCTTATTCTTCTATGAAAGACTCTCATATTCTGCCATGAAAGACTCTAGGACCGGGAACAACCAAAGAGAGGTGACAAGCGAGGACAAGCGGGGACATGGCTCATGATGTCACCAGATCACATGGGCCAATCAGTGCTCGCAACGTCTGAGAGGACCGAGGACATCCGTGGACAGGGGACATGGCAATTGTAGCAGGACCCATACTCGTGCGAAAGACATTAATGTAAAGGCTCCTCCCCCTCATCACCCCCCTTGTTTTCTTTTTTCTTTCGAAATAAAATAAACATAACCCCAACAAACTTAACTTGGCAATTACAAAAATAAAACAGGTTGAAATGCCAACCTAGTTATATAGCCTATAGTCTTTCAGTGCCTGTCATGAGTCAGGAAACATGAGGAACATACAGACACAGAAAACCAACAAAGAATAGTTGACAATGGGTAGGAATACATGAAGAACACAGAGAATTCGGTGGAAGGAGTTCAGTCAGTAAGCGAAAAATTAAAGGAAAAAAGGAAAGAATACTAATGGACATTTAAAAAAAAAAGACAAACACAGTGGTCTTAATGCAACTAAATGATTCCTTTTGAAGAATTCTGTGCGTTTATGTACCTGTGGACAACTATTCCTTTTTGGTTTTGTGTGTTTGTATGTTTGATTATTGTTTTCTGCAACAAAAACTCTGCTACAACAGTACATATCCAAAACAATTAATTATTTGTTTCAATTGTCACTATTGTAAATCTTCATCAGCTTGTCAAAATTCTTACCAATGTTTTATAATCGAGCACCTAGTTCTATTACAAAAGTTTTCAATTGCCACTTCCAGGAATACAGGACTCCTCTTCTATAAGTTTCTTAAATTTTTTTTTCTGTATCTTTGTAAATCCCATCTCTTAATGCTGTATGTATACAGGTATGTAGATACATTGCAAACTACGTATTGACAACCTCCAGTATGTACTACTGGTACCTAAGAAAGAAACAAGTATAATTACAGAAAAATAAAATGCATATGTGCAAAATACTGATCCTCCCATTCAGAAACCAGATCTATGATAAGCTGATAGAGAAGTATATTGATTCTTATTGGCTGTTCACGGTAAAGTGAGCACTTTGACGCCCTAGTTACTTTTTCCTTTCAGCCATTGTTCATTGTATAACCACCTTTTAAAATAAATATTGCCATATTAGTAATGAACACAGTGTGTATTTTCCACTGCACTCGGAATTTAACACCTAAGGTTACAATAAAATATATTTATTGACTATTATTCAAAATGAGAGGGTGTTCAAAGGTGCTCGCTTTACTGTGAACAGCCTATACAATCACATTTTTTAAATTCAACTTTGTAATTTACTTTTCCCAAATATAATTGAAGAAATAAGGTGCCTCTTCTCACTTCCTAAGGGTGATTTGGGGGGGGGGGGGGGGGCTGTGGTGGGCATAGTGGTAGGGCACTTGCTTTCCACCAAAGTGATCCATGTTTGTTTCCCTGAGGTTACACACAGGTTTTCACCTATAGGAATTTTGTTGAATAGTGCTGCTAGCTGGCATGTCTTCTCAAGGTTTTCCTGTTTTCCTTGCCCTTACATTTCTACGTTGCTCCATCTCTACCATTTGCACCCTCATTGGCTCTGAATCACCTCTGCTGTTACAAACCACCTATACCTCTCAGCTCCTCCCTTCCTAGGGTAATGGGGGCCATGTACCCTTGGTTCATCACCAATATTAAAATAAGCTTATGTCCAATCAGTTGCTCTCAAAATTAAAATTTAAAAAATCATAAAGAAGGGTGACATAACGTTTAAAGAAAATCACGTTAAGTTTTTCAATTTTACAGATGGTGTAGTTACAGGGAAAGAGTGACTTTATCTATGTTTTCTTTATTTTAACTACCTTTGGTAAACTACAAAATGTACACATTTGTCATTTTGGTACTTCAATGGTTACAGCCTACCGTTAAATACATCACCATCTAAACACACAATTAAAAAATATTTATTTAACTTGACATCTTGTCGACAGCATGTTCATTAGAGAATGGTACACCAAGAGCACAATGAAGGGAATACAAGAAAGGAATTGGTCCATCGCCTTTGTTAATGCATAACCCAGAAATTGCCTGGAATGAGTTTAAGGAACCATGGAAAATGCAAATCAGAAAGGCTACATTCATAAGCTATTTAAAATATGAGAACTGATTTGGTTGTATATACTTGTATCAGCAAAGCTTGGAGTTCCCCCATTAATGACTGTCTTGTGTAGCCTATTCACATTGAGAAATATTATGTGTGTGTTTTGCAGTTTAACATTTTTTTTTTTTTCTCTATTTGTAATATTACTATAATACTGTCTCATGAAAACATGTTTAATTGCAAATGATTGAACTGAACATTACCTAAATTGACAATGTTACCAATACAATTTAGAAGAACGATAGTTAGGAGGGCTATGAACTGGAAGGAAATTGAGGGGTAAAAGTTAATAATGAAATATTACATTATTTACATATTTTTTAACCGATTCTACCCCACAATTTCCCTGATCTTCATAGCTCTCCCTGCTATAATTTTTGGGGTTTCTAGTGTTCAAATGTTGATGCCCCTAGTAAATTCGTGTTCTGTGTAATTAGTAGAAGGGAATTATACTACTTTCCGAGATTTTTTCTTCTTCAGAAATACCCCTATTCTTAAGAATTACCATTGTACGCACTGCAATTGTTCATTTACAAACTTACGCAGATATAACATATCACTATACACTCTGTGATATTTATCTTTCATGTATTTCTGCAGTTAAAGTAGGGGTATCTCACTAAACGCGAGTAAACTGCTGGTGAAATGCAGTTCGAGTGTAATCTAAGTTTAAATTCTCTTGATCTCAGTTAAAAATATTAACCTGACATGGTGAAATTGGCCCATTCTCTAATATAAAGTAATTACAAATGCAGGCTGTGTATAGGTCATAAAATCTGTAAAAAAAGGATTTTTTCTGTAACCTCGAAGCCGACCACTGTTCCTGCCAATGACGAATTGCAACCGACATTGAGCATAGCCTATGGCAGTGCTCCGACGCAACCTCCTGCTATGCAGGAACCTTCATCCGTCGGTGCCGTTGAGGACGAGAGGTCCGTTCTGCCTCCCGCTCAACTGATCAGAGCATTGAGATTGTCGATGGCTCCTACCACCCGACACCTGGTGCAACTCCTGCAGTCAAGGTCGAGACTCCTCTCCCTCGCACTGCCTCGCCACAGGACCTTGACGTCGAGACCATCGATGCCTCCAGCTACCTCTCAACTGGAGCAACACTTGCAGTGGAGGTCGAGAGTTCTCTCCCTACCACTACCTCGTCGTGGGTCCTGGACATCGAGAACATTGATGCCTCCTATGAACTGTCCCCACAACGGGATGTGTCCACAGGCAAGGTGGAGAGCTGTCTCATGCCGTAACTCCCTTGCCCTGCACCAATGGAGAAACATCCTGCCCTACGGGTAGGAACCTGTGCAGTCGGGGTGATGGACCCTCATGTGTCACTCCCCCGCACTGCCTCAACGCCCCTTGTACCTGCGTCCTCTCTATCAGTTCCGGCAGAAGTAGACGCCACGACACCACGTGCTGAACCATGACGTCTGATGCCACCTCGTGCCCGCCAAGGCAGACTCAACGCCTGTCCGATACAGAGAATACCGTGACGACCTACATCAAGGTACATGTGGCCATACCCCCTGCATGCTAAACTACGTTCCAGGGGCAGGCCATCTAAACTAAAGCTCTACGAACACAAGTAAGTGCACTGCTCGACGAAGTTAATTGCACACGTAGTTGTAAACCACTACGATAAACATTACACGACTCGTTATAGATCTGTATCAAAGAATGACAATCTAGCCGACCAGTCAAAGAAAGTGAGATAGGCAGAGACACATTTTGGCTAGATTAAATGTTGTGCATCCAATATAAGTGCTTCCCCAGCTATCATCTAAAGGGGGGAAGTGTAGGAACCAGTGAGGAAAATGCAACAGACAGTTATTTAGACACTCAACTGTACAAACTGAACTCTTAAAATACAGCGATCATTATGCTGTACATAATTAAAGTCAGTGAAAACAGACCTTTTTACACCTCACCGATGACAAGGTTCCGTAAGATAAGTGGCCGACAGCCCACATAAAAATGTAGTATTACTTAGAGACGCTCACCACAGTGCCGGTAATTACTATCAACAGTGTATCACGTATAGACGCTGCTCACCATAGTGCCAGTGATAGTTGAAGACAAAGACTTCAATGAAATACATGTTAGATTTAGCCTACGATAAGCAAAGACTGATACAAAGGAATTAGTAATTTTAGATTTTTGTACAATGATTTGGTGTGTAGGTACACCTTTAAATATTACCTTGAGTTTTTACAGTGTACTTGTGAAGATTATGTACAAGAAGAATGCCGTTTTGTATGAATGCATTTTCCGCTCTGTTGACTTTTGTATTTATTGCGTACTTACCTTTGAACAATCTACGAAAATACACAGTGTATATGAGAAGATCACCAACAAGAAGAATGCCATTTTGTAGGAGGGAATTTTTATATTATGCATTTGTATGCTTATATTTTTCTAGTGTATGTGTTTTATTTGCAATATCTTATGCACCAACTCAATATCAAACCAAAAACGCTGAGCCTTAGAGCTCCCATGAACTCACTACGGTGAAACCAAGTGCAAGATATTTTTAACTTCAAAATATTGCAGTGTTATGTATGTAAATTTAAATTGACCAACATGCACCAATTGCCCACGTTTCATGCATGTTTTTAAAGTGTACAACCCACATTGTTCGTTTAACTGGTCAACCCAGGTGTTGAAGGGCTTGCAATTGCCGAACTTTTACCCTGTCACACGTAACTGTTTAGCTTGTTGAGCGACCCACGGTTCCCTGAAAGATTTTCATTTTCTTTTTAAGCATCACAGCAAGCTCTAGGATAGTTAGTGGTGTCTCTTCGCCTTCCATTAGTAAGGCTTGAACATACTTATTGTATTCCCCTTCGTTTTTCGCATGCCGTCATTTTCAAGTGCTTTTTATTTCACGTTCATATTGTATATTCTTTTGTAAATATCCACAGCACTATGGTAAGTGTTTGTCGGCGGCATGCAAAACTTAAATAGGCCAGTGGGACATCTGATAAACCGCGGCACTCCTGACACAATCATCTCTGCAACAGAGGGGAAAAAAACACATTTGCAGTGTCAGTGCGCGCCGCTCCACCTGGGCGAGGGGCAGAGAGGAAGCCTGCCTGCCAAGAGAGAGACAGAACTACAGTTGCCACATCCCAAGCGTCTCGACTGCACCAGCCAGCTCGAGAGCACAGAGCGAGTGCCGCTACAGCGGTCAAGCACCCAACACTAAGGGTCCTGCCTACCTGAGATGAAAAAATTGTTTTTCTTCTCTTCCCAACTTTCTTCACTACTCCTACCTAGACCTTCCAGAGAGGAGGCCTACGCCATACTCCGCCACTTTTTCACGATGAGTCTTCATCTCAACAGAGGGGAAAGGGGTGAATTGATGTGTGCCGCTTATACTACTATTAACTTAGATTACAACTCATCACTCTTTATGTGAAGTATACCCTTACTTCAACCTACGTAAGAGTTGTTACCGCAAACCAATACACAGTGTTGTGCACAGCTTAAATCTGCCGTGCGACCGAACACATGGCTACAAGGTTACGCAAACCAGCGAACATGCCGCTTCCCTCCTCCCCCTGCACTGAATGCCTACAAGCTGTCAGCCACTTTAGGCACACCAAAGATCCACAAACCAAGAACGCTGACGTGGGGGTTCCCATCTCCCACGCCAGCCTTACAGCAGAAGGACGTCACAAGCCTTCCCCGCACCCCGCCGCGGCAGCCTAGACTTCTGACTATAAAAGTCCGTGCACGGTGGGGCTCCAGCAGTCATTCGTAATTCTTATTTTAAGTTAACCCCGAGCACTCCTTAGTGTTGGGGCCTCCAACAAAACCTCGTCTTCAGTAGCCATCGTGGCTACCCTCTGCGACTACAACAGTCTTCAACACCCATCGAACACGAATATACCTTGCTACTTTAACTTCTTTTGTCTCTTCCAGACAGTTTTAGATGAGTAGTTAAATATTCAGTTTTCTAGTTAACTTTTGCTCTAGCCTAGGACCAGGTCACGTACACCTGAGTAAAGTAGTTTTCCTTCACTACTCCGTCTGCTTGGTAGGAGATAGCATGAGTCACTATATTTATTGAGTCCTCAATAAATACAGCTTTGTTCTCTATCCTAACGCTTTTATTTCTAGAGTAACGCCTACTTTGCCAGCTAGGAATAAGTTACACTGTGCACTACCGACAGAAACCGGTACTATTGTAAATCCAAACTAGCTTGACTGAGGTCCCCCTTCTGGGGACCTCCAGTCTGGAACATACCCATTAGACGACCCCTGTTGGTTCCTGTTACTCCGAGCACCCAGGTGCTGAAGGGAAGGAACAAAGGAGTCACGACCACTAGGAATACCTTCCACCAAGGAAAGACAGCAAAACTAGGTTGTGTCACCGACTAGAGCACCTAGGTGCTGGGGGCGGTATTGCCCGGGGGGTTGCGGCCTGGCCTTGGCTGGAGATCATATCCAGTAGTAGTATTGGTGGCCCACATGGCTCAACAGCTCTGATCAGCCCGTGGACGTGGGGGATCAGTGGAGACTCTTGCTGAGCTTGTGCCACGAATCAGCTACTGGACCTACACTATTATAGAGGAATAGTTTCTCGTCCGGAGTGCACAATGTATCTTGTTGTGTGGTGAACCAAACTCTATGACTTACAAGATAAGGCACTGCCGAAGGCGTAGGGAACAAAATATTGCTAATCTAGCTGCCCAGCAGCAGAGTACCTTAGCCCCTCCTACACAGGAGAGACAGGCAGAACGGGACTGCGCCGCCTCACTGAGATTACGGGCAGTCTCGACTGTCCACGTTGTATGATATATTAGTTTTCCACCGCTCGTCCAAACCAGTCCTGACTATCACCCGGTGCTGAGGGGCCTAGTCTACCAGACTGAAGCTAGGTATTGACTAGCCAATCCTAACTTCTGGAGTCAAGAGTCAGTGGCCTGGAACTTGGAGAACAACGTAATCTAACTGAAGGACTGTAACAACAGTTTCACTCAGCCAGTTAACCCACGTTACAAACCGAATGAAGACCTGCTATGTAAGCCAGGTTTCTAATACCTCCCGTCAGTTACCTATAACCGCGCACTTGGTCTAGCACAATAAACCTCGATGATCGTGCCATATAGTCAATAGCTGGGCACACGTCAAGTATCATAAAACTTTTACATAGGGAGTGGTAGATTTTCTATGGAACAAAAATGGTCTTAAATGTTGGAATATTGATTTCCTTTTTAAAGGAATCTGTTTGTCAAGATTTCTGTATTTCCTAGCCTTGTCACACAAACTAAAAATGTGATAATAAAAATAGAATTTTGCTCAAGAATTATTAATATTTTTGCAGAATTTTGATCAAGAATCATTAATAATTTGCATACTGTAATGTAAAGTAATTGCTTAACAAATGAAATACGTGGTTTTAAAGTTTCTTGTTTGAAAAAATGTTGAAACCACTGTAACTGATGAAAATTATACGTGTAAATGTCCGTTGTGGACTTTGAAAACAGTAAAATCATAAGGGGTATGTAGGATCATTAAGACTAAATTAATTTCAGGAATTCTTGTATTTCTGATAGTTTTTAGCTATGGAGAAATGATGCATGCAAAAACAAAAGAATGCTAGTCAAGCAAAATTTTACGATGATCTATATAACAGAAAGTAATGTCCATGTGGACAAAGTTAAGTTTGTGACCATTTTTTTTTCTAGTCAAGTAAATGTGTGTAATTTTATTGCAAAAGATAACCCAAATTTTATAAGCCTCAATAAAGTGTTACAAGTTGTGAGGCACTTAATTAAAAAAAATTTATGGACAAATATTCTGGCGTCCTAATGCTGTATCAAGAATAGTAGTATTGTGTAGGAGAATTGCAGTAGCAATAGTTTTTGAATGGGCACCGTGTGTTTGGTAATGATTGTATTTTTCTGATTTTAGTACTGTTTGGTTATCAATATTGGAAAAGGTACAAAATATACAGCGATATTTCAACGAGCGCCTAGATTAGTTATTGTAGTTCTGAGGACAATTTTTCTGCTGCTAAAAAAATTCTCTATTGCTAAACCTTCTGACTTTGTCTTTGTTTAATATGACTGACCTTGTGTTGTCTTACGGGGTAGGACATAATAAGGGCCACAAGTTAATTACTGGAAAGTTTATTTATCAAATATTCTGTGAGAAGGTAACTTGCATTACCTTGGTTTTGTTTGTTTATATTTACAAGCTCGCTTTTGTTCTACTGACAAACTTTCCGGAACTATCTGCTGTGGTGTCATGGAGCCTCAGTGGGTAGAAGAACATTGTTAGGAGCAGTGAAAAATTGGGGTTGGTAATTTGGTGGGGAAATGGTATTGTTACCCAGGCGCCAGACGTTGCTGGTACGACGTTGTGATGGTAGAGCAGACTCCTGTAAATCTCTGGCCCGTTGGTTTGAATCACCATGGCGAAATCCTGCACATTGTTCCTTTGATGAATTTAGTGAAATTAATTAAACACTTATTGTTACGCTGTGGCCTATTCAGTATGGGACACATGCCCCAATAAACAGGAAAACACTGCAATGACATTGAAACCCTAAAATATGCATAGTAAAACACTTCAATGTACACTTGCCGATTTTGGCAGGAAGGTGAGGGGCTGCACCCTTAAGTGCCCATAGGGAAACCCGAATAAAAACACCTGCATCATTTCAGTGTGGCTTTTACTGCAGGTCTGTTAACACTGTTTCTGTAGGAAACACACTTACAATTGCTTGCTGGGCTTAATCTGCCGACATGGGTGTTGCTGCACAAAAATTGCACAAAGGCCGTGAACTAATATATGGAGTTTAAACTTCCCCAGGTGATGCAAGCACTGGGGAAGGTGAGGGGCGGTTTCCTGGGCGGCTAACAAACGAGGTTCCAGTACATTAAAATGGTATTGTAAACTAAATGATTAGGTGTAAAAGATGATAGCTGCCCGGGCGCGCCAACTGTGAGATGCGGTGACACACGTCCGTCCTCTCGAGACTCTGAGCAATAATTCAACTCTCCAAGCGGCATACTGGCCAGCGATGACGGGCAGGCAAGCCACGTGGAACTACTTGCTTATACACTTTGCACATAAATACTCTGTCACTTATCGTACTTGCAAATTAACGTCACATAAAATTACCTTGCATCAACAAAACATAAAAACACTTGCAAACAGAGGGTGAGATGATGTGAGGAAGGAAACACGTGAAATGTAAACCAACAGAAATAACAAACCAACGCTTTTAATGCTTTAATAAAATAATGTGCTGCTTCATGGGGCGTCTTTGGAGTCTATGTGGTTCTGGATCACACAGTGTCTGCCGTAAAGCACTTGTAATATATTTAAGCCCTATTTGCATTTACATATCATGCTATGCTGTGCGTAGCTTGGCCATCCTAGCCCTTCGCTACACTGACTTGCATTGCACTACAGTTCTCTCGGGCACTTACCGTGTGGCACTAAACATCGATGCACTGGTCACATGAGTGCTGCGCAGCTGGACTGTTGTGCAGTGTGCGGACAGTCTATAGGGCGAGGAAGGTGGCACGCATCATATCAAATCAGTGGCACATGCGGAATATTTACTGATTACTGATACTGTTCCATTACTGCTGACGAACACTGACGAAACCGTGATCTCAGTGGTCTTCAGCAGTAATGGAACACGGCGCATGGAGGAAAGAAGTTAGGGAGTAGGCATGTATCTTGTTTTGTGAAGCTGAAATCTGTGAGGGACACACCCTTCTTGAGTACCAAAACAAAGCATTATCGAATAGAATACAGTTATTTTAATTTCATGATTCCAGCTGTTTTGGAATAATTTTCACCATGTGTTCCACATATGCTATACAAACAGTGTCTAGAATATCGGAGAAATTGTTTGTGGCACACTTGTTGGCCGGTCCAAACAACCGTCACAACACAGTCCATAAGCAGTAGAAAAAATAAGTTTAAATGATGGACTTAGGAGGGGGAAAAAAAAACTGATCAATAACATTTTTTCAAAACTAAAATCGATATTTCTAACATTCTTTAAATTGTTAAAAAAAAATTTTCATTAAATTTTCTTTAAAAATAACAACTAAAAACATAGTAGTATGATATAAATACATGTATTCACATGCAATGTAAATTTATAGTTTAACTTTACACAAAAAAGTTTGTGTTGTTTCTTTGTATAGCATGGTTTTGTAACTCATATTGAAGTTAAATTTCAAGCAGTATTGTTTTAAAATGACATGTGCTGAACATCAAATATCATGTGCCTTTGTTTTGTTGATGTTTGTTGGACTCTTGCATGTCCAACCACAAGGACAAGAAACTTTGAACGATGGTTCAGAATTTTTCCACAAGTTTCATATAGCTGTTACCATACTCCAGTTTACTTTCATAAAAATGTAATGAAAAGGTCATTGCATTCATTATTATTTGTAGCAGATAATTTGGTAGTACTGAACATATTTCAACTTTTATAAAATTACACTTGCAGAAATGTGTCCAGAGATTGCCACATGTATAAATTAACATTAAAAATTTACAAATGTTAAATAGGAGAAATACACAGAGAAATTTGCAGTCATTTTAACATGAGTAAATTTTAATGTTTTAATTATATTTACATTTAGTTTATTTATTTATGTTTTGTTCATAAAATATTTATTTTGATGACTCTCCTAATTTAACCCACAATATCTGCACAGGATCATTATATGAGTGGCTTTCAAGTGCTATAATCTCCCTTAACGTACTCTGTGATATGAACCTTAAGATTTATGACAGCTATGCAATTTTGATGTGTATTCTAAGCATTTCCTAAGAAATGATTTACAGTATTACTGTCTGATACTTATTGTACCTGTGGTGTACAACATGGAGTCTTCCATGCCCTGGTTTGTCTTCATAGAGCTTCCGGTTCTCAGCCCATCTGTCCAGCATTAAGTAGAATCATGTTCTGCCCGAAGTAAGTTCGGCATTCTAAGATTTTGAATAGGTTATTTAGCTATGAAGTGATTCAACCCAGCTGTCAGCCAATGCCAACAATGATATATTCAAGTCAACCATCGTATCTTGCAGTAAGGCTGCCCAGTTACACCCATGTAATATTGTTTAGATCCTTTCTACCTACTTCCAAGTTTTATATGGAATATTTGTGGAATTAGTTGTTTCAGAAACATTTTGATCCGACCTAATAGCCCGCCTTCGTGAAATGCCATGCTAGCCACAGTAGCCAGGCGCCATCTACTGAAATTTATGAACTTGCAAATTAATGTAAACTTCGAAGTAACAATTTGTTGAAACCAGGTCAGAAATACTGAACTACTGAAGCATTTTTATGTATTTGTGATGGAGTATGGTTAGAGGTGGTGGAAAATGGTTTTTGCGAATTTTCGCAATTAAATGCTATAATTGGATTTAAATGTGAATTAATACAAAAATGTTTACTGTCAAAAACATTCACAAAATAGTGTATATTTAGAATACATTTGTAGAAACAAAAGAAACTGTTCACTCATGAGCCAGTGGTTGTCGCAACATAATTGATTGGCTATGCATGGCAAACGTGGGTTTCCCGTTGGGTCCCACATGTTTCTCCAAACAGGGCGGGTGGCCAGCGCCTTAGTCGATATGTAGATAAGGGAGCAGTGCAGGATAGGAGGCAGGTGAGTATGTTGACAGCTGCATCCTGTTGGGATTGGTGACCTTGTCAGGGTGAGTGAGGTAGCCGACTTGGAAGTGAGAGGGACGAGTGTGCAAGCAAGAGGGAGCAGAAATGTGCCATGCCGAGGGGGGGGGGGGGGGGGGCATGAATGGTCTAGGAGTGGTGGAGGGTGGTTGATAGGAATGGCCAGGAGGGAGGTAGAGAAGAAAGTAGAGGCTGGTCGGTTGTTGGTTGGACTGCTGCTGTTTTGAGGCAGCAGAACTAAACTGACAGTCTGACACTCAACAAGGGAGGGCTGGCAAGGGAAGCCACCCTGCTGAGAGATAATTATCTACGGGAAGTGAATGGAGAGAGAGATGCCCCCCCACCCCACTGAGTTCAACCTTGAAATTTCAGTACTTAAAATCTTTTTAAAGCAGTATGAAATCTGACATTAATTACCTGACATGTCAGAGCTTCAATTTTACTCTCAGTAAAGAATTTCAAAAAATACACATATTAATAATTTTTAATTTTCTGAATATAAACAAAGTTGAATTATGCTGAGAATGTGGCACACAACCCCGTAGAGTAATCTTTTTTTATTTGATAATTTCAAAACATAAATTGTTTTTTTTTTATGTTGCCCTGACCTAAGATTATAAAGTATTTTTTGAGTGTTGTTTTTATTCTCCAATTTTGAAAAATTTATGTGGAATTTATTTACCTATTTTTTTTGTATGTTTACTTAAAGCATCAAATAGTACATACTGTTACTGGCTTAACACAGATTTCCATCAGCTTTCCAAAATACTTGAGGTGCTAGTAGAAGTTATTCATTTAATTACTCATTTCCATTGTATCGGTATCGGATATCTGCTGTATCAGCAAGGAAGTGTCAGCTCGTACTGATATCGGTAAAAATCTGTACCGGCTCAGCACTAAAAAATTGTATGAATTACTGTAGAGATATTTGTCAAGAGTATTTTCTACAAATAACATACCTGTTTATAGAAAATAATTTTTTTTAGAGCAGTAGAATAATGACTTCTTTTGAGTGTGTGTTTTAATTCTATAAACAAAAGGAATGCCATTTTCTACCAACTACATTGCTGGTAAAATACTGCTTACTATGTAAATATAAAAATTAATGCTAATAAATGCTATGAACATACTTTGAAAATGCTACAAGGAGCCAAAATTAATGCTAATAAATGCTATGAACATACTTTGAAAATGCTACAAGGAGCCAAAATTAATGCTATTTTCCACCACCTCTACCTTCACTAAGGTTTATATGTATTTTTAATTGTTATATGTTAAAGATTGGATTGTTTTTTTCAGCTCAAAAGGGTATCTCTTGTGCTTGACCCTGACATCGCATTTGTACTACAGTACAAGGGTTGCAGCACAGTGTGTCAAGGGGTGAAAAAAAACCTGATCAGGGAGACGTTCTTCTTACTAAACACTCCTATTTTTTTACCTGCAAACCAACCTTTTTTTTTCTTCTGCTTTCCAGAGAGATGATTGGCATCTGCAGGCGAGTGATGCAGTTCTCTCCCCGTCACCAAGGCAGTGCTACTACGGTACGACCCTGGTCACAATCCAGCAGCGGCTCGGCACATTTCATATCATCGTTCATTAATCTCACAAAGTCTATCTTCGCGAACTAACAAAACACCCTACTTTCTCCAGCCCTAATCCAATTAAAGGAAATTACATTCATCCTCTGCGACGATCGCATAGATTTTACCAGGCCCTCTCCACCCTGCCTGGTTTGCTATACACTTCCATAGAGACCCTTCTTCTTTTGGGGTGTGTCCATGGGTATAATTGCGGCCATGGCACCAGACAACCCTGCTTGGCGGTGATGCACGAGCCCAATTTTGATGATTAAACCCAACTTAAGGCATATAGGGCTTGCCCTAAGATGCATCCCATTCTTTAACCGTCTTAGCTACTAACATGAATCCCGGAGGGCACACAGAACTGAGAAGGTGCTCACGATGGCATAGTGGGATTTGGAGGACTTGCCATTAAAAAAAATAAATAAATAAATAAATTGGATCAGGGAGAATCTTCACTCTTCACCAAACCATTTTGTTCCACTGACACTGCAATTCTCCAGGCCTTTGCTTTAACTTAACGGGATTTTTAGCATTACAATCCGCTTTGACAAATAAAAACCTGGTAGGTGGTTTAATAAATCATCTCCCAGGTTACTTAATAGTCCTGCAATATTCAAAATTACTCCTGCACTTAGGTTCCAATACTCTGGCATCAGCATCGCCGTTGCAACCCCCCTCTCCCCCTCTCTCACTGCAGGCAGGGTTGAATTGGGTTAGGGCCCCGCGGCTTGCTGGGGAAACCTGGCAGGCTGTTCCTTGTTGCAACGGGCGTACAGCCAGCATGCCGGAGTCCGCAAATTGAAATAGTTATGGGGCAGTGGGCGGTGAGGTTAGCCTCTCCTAACCCACTGTCATTCCGAATGACTTACACTTGATAAAGAGAGCGCTGATGTCGGGCGTGTGATCTCTGGAGAGGGGGTGTGCATGGAGGGGGCTACTTGGGGAGTATAAATAGGAGTGTAGTCTAGGACTTGTAGCACCCCTCACCCCATGCTGAGGAACATAGCTTCAGTGATGATGAGCTACAGCGTTGGGGAGAATCGTTGCCGAGGCTGGGTCCTTCGACTGGATGGGGCACTGGGAGCCCAGAGGCTCTAGCTAGATCAAGGTGACTATCGCCAACTCTGGGAAGACACTGCAGCAATGTCCGTGCTATGAAAATAAAAGCTAAGTACAGTAAAAGCCCGATATAACGCGGCTGTTGGGGGACATAACTCAGACCCGCGTTATAGCTTTCCACTCTATTCTGAGAGTGACCAGTACAGTAGCAAAAAAAGCCAGTGTTCTAATGTGACATGGCACATATTTGTCAAACACGGAGTAAGTGTTGTTATTTACTGCCGGAACTCGTCAAACGTTTAGCCCCCTGCTAACGGAACTTGATTTTTTTTATCTGCATCACTGGACTTGACAGCACCCAAGGGGGAGAGACAGAATAGAAACATGCTGTGATAAAGAGTCACATGCATTCAAGCAAGAATAACTAAAAAATACTGCATTTTCCAGACTAACGATGTACTTATTCCACCAAGGGCAGTGTTAGCTGTGAATTGTTTGTCATGTGGGTTGAAGAAGGGGGTTCGCCCCCTGCCTCCTGCTGGGTCGGTATTGGAGAAAGTGAGAATTAGAAAGGAAGCTAATGTCCAAAGGTCGATTGCACGCTTGTACTGCAGATGGGATCTATCAATGCCTCACGTGCTGTGAGACGTCGCTTGCTTGTCTGATTTGCATTTTACAAAGGAAAACTAAAACAAAAAAAAAAAGCTAATTATTTGTGGCATGCAAAGAAAGACTGCTTTTCTGCATTAAGCCTTGTCCGCAATAGCTCGTCTGCCCTGAATTTTTTTTCCGAAAATCGGAAGACATACCTTATAGCCGGTACATATACATTATAATTAAAGTGTCTACATCGTAATTATAATTATTATATAGAACTATACCCCATAGGAGATTGACGCGGCGGCTTGCTGTTGTCGCTCATGTCTAGATCGTTGGGGCTGGGCAGTTGTTGGTCGGTCACTACAAGATTATTCTGACGTGCAGCGGCCAGACAGCCGCCGTTACAGGGCAGGTTCAATTCATAACAGCTGCTCCGTATTGGGAACACATGCTGATTAACGTGATTGACGTCAATGTGTTGAATTTCTATGAAATTTAGGCGATATGTTGGCCTCTGCACTGGCTTGATGAGGCCCGGCAATGTTTACGGGAATATACAAATTTAGTGCAGTCTACTTGAGATATTAATTGTTCCGAATTTTTCATCAAAAACTTCTGACGTAGCCTATACACGCACATGGCCTTACTCACCAATATGGTAATATAAGAACACATTTTATTTGCATATATGGGAAAACATACCATATTGGCTGTAATGAATCAGTAAAATAGATCTCGGTGCTGAAAGGAGGGAGAACGCGCGCCCGCTCCCTTCGGCTCATTCATTAGTGTCCCTGACTCACGACCACCCGCTGACAGACCACAAGCCTACCTAACTGCACACTTTCCCCATATTTATTGAGGTCGGGAGACATAAATTGCCCCGCGGTATAACCAAATCAGCAGTATACCAGGCTTCCACTGTACTAGTTTGAGACTATGATAGTTTTCGTAAAAATTGAACTTGGTATTTCTGCAGAGAGGAATGTTGGGACTTAAACGCTGGCAGAAGTACGGATGTTCCGCAGCGTAGGAAGAGGACTTAGAACTTCAGTGGAAAGACGGTGGAGGGTTGGGACTTTGCATCATTTCCGCAGAGTAGGATGAAAGACTTAGCCGTGGGCCATGGAGAGTCGGAACTTTAACAGTTTTGCATAAGGCAGTGTGAGCTGACTTATTTTCTGACTGTGAGAGTGAATTTATTCGTGCAAACATACTTTGAAGATGGTGCATGTGAGGACTGGGGTTTTGTAAGAACAGGAAAAATGGGAAAGTGATTTTGGACACTGGTGATTAATATAAATGTCATGGTTGTATGAATGTGTATGTTGGCTGCTAACATGCAAGAACAACACCTACACTGGTTGGTGTACTGGTGGAGGCAATACCCTCAGGCTCAAGCATGCACGTGAATTGGTGTAATAAATGATATGGCTTGTGTTGAAACTAATACGGGATTGCGTGTTGGATACTCTCTCTCCTGAGACCACAGCTCAGCGATTGAACAAAGATTGGTCTTTTATAAGTATATTTATACATGTAACAAGTGAAGAAATGATGGGATTTTTTAAAGGTTTTTTTATGTCAATTTAAATGTACATGCAGATATTTAGAGGAGATTTTGTAAAATTGTTCACAGAGATATTGGACTTCAATTTTAGAAGTTTGTGATGTAATATGAAATGTAAAATTGAGAGATGGCATATGGAAAAAGCCTAGAGCATTTTGTAAATGTTGTTAAAAGAGATATATTGGCATCCATTAAATTGATAGAAAGGCAACCATTGTTTGATTTGTACATATACACCCACCCATTGTGGTCAGCTCAGACTTAGCAAATTATTACTCTGCTTATTATGTTTTGGAGTTCTTGTGTGTTTGTGAATTATTTCCTTTTCCCTTCCTCTTCCTGTATAGTGTGAGGGTACCACCCGTTATGCGACTGGATGCAATTTTAAAAACCTGAGAAAACTCAAGACTGTTTATGCTAACAGTAGAGATTAAGAACATCTCCTCTCCCTATCGCAGAGTATGCTAAACTCTGCCAGGAGAGAAAATAGCAACTCCCTAATTCGATTAAGGTACTGAACGCTGTCCTCCCTCAACTTGGGTGGGGGTGGCAACGAGTGTAGGCAAATAAGTCAACCGGTAGCCTACCCCCTACTGTGTGTTGCCATAAGACCAATACTGGTAAAGTGGTCAGTGCATAGACAAGGGTAAAGAACAGTACCAGGGTGGGGCAGTGGTTACCGACCACTAGCCCCAGCCAGAGGCCTCGAGTAAAGATGACCACAGAAGGGCAAATGGCTGGCAGGGAGCACTTGTACTCAGTGTTCCAGGAGCCTCTCTCCAACCCTTATAAAGGCTCATTAAGTAAAAGACGTGGGTTCTTCCAGGCTATCACCCCACTTAAGAATATGGAAATGGGAAAGGCATTGTACTACGTACAGCACCTCATTGATGACGACACAGCATGGTCCCAGGTCATGACTCCCTCAAAGGACGAATTGGCCTGGTGTAGGAAAGTATTTCCTCTGATTTGGGCACAAGAAGTTCGAACAATCGAGAAGTGGTTACAGGAAAGCTACGCCAAACGCGAGTGCCTGATAACACACCTAATGGGAGCTGCTGAGGGCAAAAGCAACCAGCCCCAGGGAACCTCTCGGTCTCGGCCAACAGCTGAGACAGAAAAAGAAAAGGAACCAGTAAAGGGGCCACTCCCGAGCTTCGACTGCGCAAATGTGGGGCAGACAGCCACAAAGCAGATGACAGCTGAGTGCGTCCAAGGAGAGGCGTCATTCACTGTCGAGGGAATCATTGAGTACGCCACCTGCGAAAAGAGAAAGGTTAATAAAGAATGGGCAAACTTCCTCCTTCCACGAGTAATGAGACTAAAGGCTTTGCTGGACCTCCAGATTGTGTGTTCTGCACAACTGGAAGAAGAGGCAAATGCCTTTAAAATTATGGGTCACACCACCCTAGGACCCGCAGTGAAGACTGCTGTCAAGGTCAATAAAACTCAGTCCTTTGCTGATATAATAAAATAACAGAGACAAGCGAAAGAGAAGCCACAGGAGAACCAGTGACAGGAGGTAAGGGGACGAAGGCAGCCTCCCAAGAGAACTGTCCTGGTCTACCCGAGGGAGGGGGAGTGCTGCCCCGAGGAAACAAGAGCCAAATTAAAGTCCTTAAATCCAGTCAAGGAGCAGCTGCACATCAAAAATGTGCAGCAGATTTCGAAGGGAGGAGTTCTCCTCGAAGCTGAGGACGAGGAAACACTCCTCAAGCTTAGAAACACGCTAAGGATGGAAGAACTGGGACTACGGGTAGCTGACCCCAAAAAGTGCGGGCCCAAGGTCATCATTTATGATGTACCGAGAGAGTACGACTGCCCCGAGTTTATGGAGACTCTACGTCTCCAAAACTTTAGGGCCGCCCAGATCTCTGACGAGGAAGTGCAGAAAAATGCCACAGTGCGTTTCCGCACTGGGCCTAGGGACAAGGAAGTAGTCAACCTGGTCCTAGAGGTTACTCCTCCCTTACAAAAGCTCCTAATTGACTGTGGAACCCTATTTATAGGGTTCCAACGATGCAAGGTAAGGGACTACATGATGCCTACCCAGTGCTATAAGTGCCAGGGGTACGGCCACATTAAAGAAAGATGTAAGAGTGAGCTCGTCTGCCCTCACTGTTCTGAGAAAGGGCATAAGTTCTCAGAGTGTAAAACTAAGGATGCTAAGCCCAAGTGTGCCAACTTTCTGAAAGACAAGCGCCGTGATTGCTTCCACCCGGTTGGTTCCTCTGACTGTCCGGTCCATCAGAGAATGATGGCGCTGGAGCTTGACAGGACCCAGTATGACTAGTAGTCATGCGCCGCTACGGTTAGGGCAGATAAACCTGCAGAGAGCTGTGGTTCCTACAGTGGAACTGCACAATATAGTGATGGAGCAGCATCTGGATCTGGTACTGATGCAGGAACCTTACCTGCTCAGAGGGAAAGTGCCAACTCTTCAAGGTCACTCTTTTCGGGGAAAATCCACTGGCAGGAATCTGGGTGTGTAACCCCGAGATAAATTACATTCCGCTTGAGGCTCTCTAAAACACGCATCACGCATGTATTCGCTTGAGATTGAGGGGGGGGGGGGAGTGTGACGATAGTCTCGTCGTACTTCCAACCTCAGGATCCAATCGAACAACATTTAGGTAGGTCAGTGGGAGAACATACTGATGAGAGCCAATGATTCTAAGATCATTTTTGTCGAAGACATCAACGCCAAGTCGGAATTGTGGAACTCCCTGAGGACGGACGGCCGCGGAGAGGAGGTATTAAAATACCTTTTGGAGAAAGACCTGCAGGTGGTCAATAGACTGGGACACAAGGCAACCTACGTGTCCCCTGTCCACGATACGGAATCGTATCTTGATGTTACCGTGGCGACGTCGCGTGCTGCTGGCTGTGTTGGGGACTGGAGAGTTTCAGACGAGGTAGACTCTGATTATAAAATGATACTGTTTACCATCCAGGTGAACAGAGTTCGCCAGACCAGGTTAGAACGTCACCGGTATGTCACGGCTAAGGCGGACTGGCCTCTGTTTGACAGAGTACTGTTGAAAGACCTTAACAAGTATAGAGCAGAAAAGCTGCTCATGTCTATACATCAACGGGCTGATAAGATAGGGGAAATGGTAATGGCCGCCTGTGATCGGGCCATCCCCAAAACCCAACGGAAGGTTGCTCATCACCCATGGTGGGATGATGAACTGGAACAGAATCAAAGGCAAGTAAAATACTTATGGAAATGTTTTAAGAGAACGTATCGCCCATATATGAGACAGCAGGCAGTCCAACAGTACAATGTTGCCAGAGCGAGGTACCGAAGAATCCTTAGGAAGAAACGACAAACAGCTTGAAGAGAGCTTGTTTCGGATAGGGGTAACCAAGACCCTTGGGGACTGGTCTATCGGATGGTGACATGGAAGATCAGAGACTCAGAGGTGCTTCCTGCCCTTGAGTCAGATGATCATCTTTTGCAGACACCTGAGGAGATCACACGGCATCTGCTCGAAAAGCTTTTGCCAGATGATACTGCGGTAGGGGAGACAGAGTATCAGGGCAGCACAGATAAGCCCAATATACACGGAGAACATGGCGCCTTTCTCTCTCAAGGATCTTGATACGATAGTCAGGAGGACTAAACTGAGAAAAGCACCTGGTTGTGATGGAACGACCGGGGAAATGCTCCTCCACGCATATCCTCGAATATGCCATGACATGTTGGATTTGTTCAATGACTGCCTTCAGAAGGAAAATTCCCCTCAGGGTGGAAGAAAGGTCTCCTTATAGTTATCTATAAGGGAGCCGGGAAGAACCCGAGAAAGGCTAACTCCTATAGGCCAATAATGCTTCTCCCATTAATGGGGAAGACGTTGGAGCGCCTGGTCAACCAGAGGCTGATGCAATACCTGGACATTGTCCACGGTATTCATCCTCACCAATACGGGTTTATGAAAGGGAAATGTACCGAGATGGCAATAGTGGACATGGTCGACCAGGTGAAAACCAACGACCATACGTATGTCATGGCGATATCCTTGGATATCGCGGGGGCTTTTGACAATGCTTGGTGACTGCAGATCCTGTGGCAAATTCGCTTGTTGGAGTGGCCCGGGAATATCTAGGGATTGATTAAGTCCTTCCTGGCTGATCGAAAATGCGCCCTGGAAATAGGATCGCATAGAGAGGAGAAGGTGCTGACCAAGGGCTGTCCGCAAGGCTCTGTCCTTGGTCCGATCCTGTGGAACGTGATGTTTGAGGGCCTGCTTCGGCTGGACTTCCCGCAGGGCTGCTAGGTGTATGGATATGCGGACGATGGCTTACTCCTTGTCCCTGCCTGGTCATGAAAAGAGCTTGAGGAAAAGATTGATCTTGCGTTGTCCTTGGTAGAGGAGTGGGCTGAGAGGTTAAAAATGGACCTCTCAGTGGATAAGATAAATGCCATTCTGCTGAAATATCTCAGTGTCATCCTGGAGGGTCGTCTGGCTTTTCATCCCCACGTCCGCTATGCGGTGAATAAGGCCGTCACGATGTTCCATCGACTCAGGGCAGTGGCACCTGCAAACTGGGGGTTGGGCTATCAGACGTTAAAATTAATGTATAGGTCTGTATTCCTGCCCATCCTCACGTATGTGTGTGGGGTGTGGTACCCAGAGTTAGAGAGAGTCCATGGTAAGAGAACCATCAACAGTGCACAAAGAGCAGCACTATTGGGGATTACCAGGGCCTATAGGATGAGTTCTCATGATGCTCTCCAGCTTATAGCTGGGGAGATCCCCCTGGATCTGTTAGTGGCACAGATGGGTGCAATTTCTCATAGGAGAAGACGAGGAGTCATTCCCCCGGCGGAACTAAGAGAAATCAAGGAAGCCACATTAACAGCCTGGCAGACCAGATGGGACCTCAGTAGCAAGAGTAGCTAAATGCACGGATTGTTTCCTAGTGTGCGGGAGAGACTGGGACTGGAGAGGTGGTTCGAAATGGGACACTACTCCGTCCAATACTTGACTGGCCATGGCAACTTCCGTGCAAAGCTGTCCTCCCTGGGCCTGGTAGAAGACCCCATGTGCATGGTGTGTGGGGTGGAGGACACCTCCACTCTCACACTTGGATACCCCAGGACAGGAATACTAGCAAGATACTGTTGCAACACCTTACAAGAATAGGCAAAAGAAGGGAAGAATTTAACGTCTGGTGGTCCAGCCCTCGGCTGAGTAGGGACCTGGACACGTCGGAGGTGGACAGCGGTGAGGATGAAACTGGGATAGATGTTGTTAACCTAAATGGCTGACCACATCTTCCCAGTTGTGATCTTGGAAGAAGGGGGTGGCCCCACCAACCCCCCTTCCCTGACAAGACATTCTCCAGTAATGGTACATGGGAGTACTCTCTGTGCACCCCCTCCCAGATAGAAGCAAAACGAAAAAGGGAACAAGAGCTACCCAGGTCTACGTCTATAATGAGAGTTATAGGCCTAGAACCTCATAGAACAAGTGGCCAAGAAGAACAGGAACCTTCTGGATGGCTGTGTACTTGGAGTCCTGTGGTGTTCGTGCAGGAGGGCTTTGCTCGTGTTACTTGTAACATGAGCAAGCTCAATCACGACAACAGACGTCGAACAGTCTGTGCCATGTCCCGAGCCAAAGACCTATGGTCAATGGGAGTACCAATGGAGGAGGTACGGACAGATCAACCCCGGAATTCTGAGGTTGAGAGGGAGGTCTTCCTCCATAAGGTCCTCACAAGGAAATCAGAGGCAACATTGATTGGCCGGATGAAAAGAACATGGTAGATGTCGCACTACAGGCATGGCCTGCACAGGCGGACCCGAGCGACCCACAGTGGTTGTACAACGAGCTAATCAGGGGAGCGATGTTGACGAAATTGGAAGATCCAACAATGTTGACATCTGCTCTAGCTCTTGTAATAAGGAACATGGAGGGGGGGACAGGGTCCTTCTCCCAAAAATGGAGACTATAGACAGGCTTGTCGTCGCCCAGGCAGGCCTGCCGACCAAACCTGCAGAGCTGGTCACTCTGTTAAAAGAATGCTACTGGCGTAGAGGCGAAAGATTCGATGAATCTGACGTCCTTCAGGATGCCATTCGTACATACGGGAGGCGTACTTTTGACTACAGCAAGCCCTTCAATGGGTACACTGTGGTCAGGTACTAGTCCTCCAACTCCGAATGGCATCCTACCAACAGTTTTGGATACGCCACATGAAATGTGACACGCCCCCTCCCCTGGGAGGGGCCTGGCCGGGTGGAGGGAGGATCTGGGGTGGAAAAGATCGGTGAGTTAAGAAACTTACGATCTCGGAAGGAGCAAAAAAAATGGCATAGGGAACAAGAACTCTTCCCCGCTGAGCCTCCAACCACCTGGCCAGTTAACCTATTACCGGACGAGACAATCCCTGATTAGACTGATGCTATAGAGCTAGGCTCTGGCATTTTAACTTAAAAAGACAAAGTTGTTAGTACCTGTTTGTAGTTTTATTGATGAATGTAATGTAAAGTGAAAGAGCGCAGCGATGGACATTGATGTGTGTATGTGTGCATGAGTGCCGTAACGTGGAACAGTCTTGAGTGTAGACACAAGCTCTTTGCGTCCGGGGGCGAGGTGGCGGGGAATGTTACTGGTTACTGGACATCTCCTAAAACTAAGTCCTGCACAACCCAGGCGCACTGAGCCGAGATGGCAGTTATGGGAATACCGTCATGCTTAAATTCAATCGAGCAAGGATATGCGCAGTTCGCGGAATGTAGTTACTCTGTGTGAGTGAGTAGTTTAGTGTAGTATTCATTTTCAATTTCGGACAACATGGCGGTGTCAAAACTGCAAAGTTCCCGATGGTACCTGAGATCAAAAGAGCTGATTTTAGCTTTTGTTTGTGGGGGCTAAAGTAGCTTGGGTAGAAAGTAGCGCTCCAGGTATGACCTTTTAATAGGTATCGGCCACCTGGAGGGGAGGTTTGGAGAGGCCAGCGCCGGTTCCACCGGGAACTTTGTATAGTGTGAGGTGGGCGGAGGTTGGGAGGGAAGTTGTGGCGGTAGAAGGTGCCATCACATACTTAACCAACCTATTACATATGTCATACGATTTGTGTTTTGCGATAAAATGGTATTGCAATTGCTATGCAACAATTATGAAACCAATGTAGGCTTTTATTAACTTGAACATCAAGCTATACAAAGTGTAAAAATTGAGGACACGAACATGTTCAACTTGCAATCACTAGTGAGGAATACATAATGTTTTTTCTTGGATTACATGTGGTTTCTGAAGAACAGCAGTAGAGAAAGTAGCAGGCTTATGTTAGTCCTTGATCCCAGCAGAGCCATTGAAGAGTCTGTAAATCACACAAAAATTGCATCAGTTTTATGTATACAATTTGAAAAATATAAAATTATTTGGTTAATTTAGACATAGAGACTGGAATGAGAATGAATATGTGTTAGTACATAAATAATGTCAGCTGAAACCAGAGGTTCGTTAACCTGGGAAGTATAGTTTTTGTGCATTAAAAAGCCGTGAAAGTGAGGTTCCACCATATCTCAAACCCGAGGTTTGCAATTCAAGTTTTACGTTGAATGTTAGGTTTTATGTGCCATTTAAACAACAAAACTTTGGTTTTGTTTGAAAATATGGTATGAAATGTACTATTGGAATTTGTTGAAGTGTAACACACCATCTGAGCAGCTGATAAAGTATTGTCTGCAAGATGTCTCTGGATCAGAGAGAGTTTTTCCCGCCAGAAACATGCACAAATTACTGTGCACCTGTGATGTAACCTCATCTTCCACCTGTAAAATGAATTTCCTTTTCATATCAGTATAACAGAACGAACCTAATTTTTTTCATTATTTTATTGCCAATATTATTTGGCATTAAATAACACACGAAACACAAGTTTCCAAAACTGAGGTTTCGGCTGACGGTATAAATATGTTGTATGTGAAAACGAGGTGGAGAGAGTAGGTAGTTTATCTAGTGACCTTCACCTAATGTGAACATTTATAGTATTACTATGCAAACTACAAACTAACTACCGCTGGTCTGGCCATGAAGTTTTCTTATTTTGCAAGAAAATACATCATATTAGTAGGAGGTGGGGGAGAATACTGAGCCATAATTATTCAAAATGGGCGGCATGTGCATTCTGGGAATGCTCCTCATGCAAGTGTAAACCCCCACTCCCGCCCCACAGCCCATCACCCCTGACCTACTTCCGTTGTAACAATTGTGCCGCCTGCCTCCTCCCACAGAGGTGATTGTTAGCCCCCCCTCCCATCTCTCTACCACTATTAGGTTTCCTTTCATGCATTCTCCCCCAGCCCCCAAGGGCAGGGGGAGATCTATCTGAGTGCTTCCCCCTCCCCTTCCCAGGGCACCTCCCCAGGGACTTGGAGGGGACAGTACCCCAAGGAGGTGCATGGTCTTTTCCCCATCCTACCCCCCCCCCCCTAGAGCTATACCGAGACAACTGCCAGCACCGAGACACACTGCCAGCACCGGCATTTGTAGGTGCACTCCCCTCCCCCTCAAGTGGTGATGATGGAGATTGAAGGGTGTTCTGGTGGGCGTCGTGGAGTGGTGGCCGCCAGACTGGAGGGGTTGCAGTGACTAAGGATTAAATACTTATATTTTGCGAATTGAGCAACGAGGCAAGTACACATATTGACTGGTTGGGAGCTGGAAGCAGTTTAAATGTCCTCTTTTTCAGTTTGTTCTAGCTTACTTTCTACGTGCGCATTGAGAGAGTCAATTTCTCTGCTACAAGCTGGTGTAAAGCATTCAAGTCCGTAGCTGTGGCAGGGTGATTTTCCAGGCGGTGAATTCTCTTTTCCACGTCGCTAAACTGGGTAGTACATGTAACTCAGAGTCTATCCAATTCCTCCCAAATTTTGTTTATTTCTCTATGCACGACGTTAACCTCCGCGACGAGCTGTTGCAAATTTGTAGACACGTCTTCTCTCAACAAAGCGACTTGCGACTGCACGGTTTCTGTTAGTTGAGTTTTCATTTCATTCAACTGGTCTCCTAGAACCGTCTCCAACTGTGCTTTATACATTGCTTGCACCATTTCCAGCTGTGCCTTAGACTCTGCTTGCATCACTTCTAAACGTATTTATGATCTAGTTTCCATGGCTTCCAGCTGTTTTTTAGACTCTGCTTGCAAGAGCTCCAAGATTTATTGTAACAGATTAGGTGCTGTAATAGCTGTTTCTGTCGTTCCCGTGCCAATCAATGCACCTTGCTGGCGACGTTCGTGTTTACAACTGCCGGGGAACTAGGAGAACGGGTTTGCATTATTTCGGTTGTTTCTTCCATCTCAAAAAATGTGTATTCTAGCAGATGGTAATTTAACGGTGCAGTCTCTCTTAAGCGATACGGCATGTGTTCACTGCGGCGCAGTTGACATGAATATTTAGAACCTATACTGCCGTTATGAAGTGGCCGGGCATAACAGTCGTTAGTATGCATGAAAGTCTGACGTAACACATTTGCAATGTAAAAATCCTCTCACTCAAGTAAAAATGTCTCAGTTCAAAAATAAAATTATGCCTCTGGTTGAGCTGCTGCCATTGAAACACTATAGCTCTTACTAAGGTTTCTTGTGGTTAAAAAATGTGCTGGATTAAGCTACTGACACCTGGCCAACATGGCGTCGGGTTTAAAACAAGCACCATCTTGTCTGTATTAGATACGTAGCAAAATTGTATACTGCACTTCTTATGTTACTGTAGAGTTGCTCTCGAAGGAAAATACCATTTAATTTTGGGGAACAGGACAGGATCAATTCTAGTAGGCTCAGACTCCAACAATAAGTAGTGTAGGGGTTCTTTCTTAAATGGCTCACGGACGTAGTGATGTCCAACTAATTAACTTTCTCCTAAACAGCTGCTGAAAAACTTATATGGAGGAGCTTTTACACATACTACTCAACGTTAACACACAAAAAAAACTTAAAGCTAGCTGTGAAAAACTGAACACCCTAAAAATAACTTAAAAATCCTAAGCCTCGTCCAACTTCTGGATGGGCGTCCTTTTCTACGTCTTGACGCATTGGAAGATGGCAGCAGAGGTAGTAAGACTCCAACCGAAATGGACCTGGCTACCCTATGCAAGACTCTCCCAATAGGGGTGCAGGGCTTAAACCTGCTAGCCAATTGGATGGCTCACTAGGTAAAAGTAAACCATCTTGCTCCAAAATGGCCTAAATCTCTAATCCATGGAATTTAAGGTCTCGTAGAGATGTAATAAAAAAATCCAAAAATATCCTTGAAACATTAACAATCAGTTGAGACCAAGAAAAAGTAATTAATATCAAATATTAAATTAAAAATATAAATGAAAAATAAAAGTAGCTAACTAAATGCATTTATATATTAATATTGCCATTCATACGTCTAATTATCCAAAATCCTAACCATGCGAAAATAAACAGAAAGGTAAATAAATAATATATATGCGACAACATACAGAAAATTACAAGTGTTGAACATAAGCTAAGTTAAACGTGTGCAAAGTACATAAATTATGTTAACAAGATGCAGAAATAGTGAACAATGTGGATGTTACAGCAGATTGAGGAAGTTGAAGGGGGAAATGCATTTAGGTGTGGAGCAGCTGGATGAGGGGAGAGGGATGAGAGGGGTAAATTCATTTGATTAGGGTTAGGTTGTGTAATTAGATTATTTAATTGTGCAATTACTTATTACACACAGTGAATATTTATTCATGCAATGAATAAATAATCTGATTAATTAAATTATATAATAGTGCAATAACTTATTACATGCACGGGCATGTGCACTGGGGTATGTACATCCTTGCATATACAGTAATAAAGTATTTATTACAGATACAGAGAGAGTACATATCACATTGAATGAATAATTAGTTTATTTAATCATACATTATTAACCACTTTAAACATTTGATTGAAGTTTTCCAAGTACTGAGAGAGTACTTATCGCTATTACAAAGTCTAATGATATAAGTATTTGTACCAAGACTCTGTTGAATAGGATGTGTAAATAGATAATTGAATTGTGCAATAAATAAATAATTTGATTAATTAGATATATTTGTGCACTTGCGCCCTTGCATATGCAGCAATGAATTATTGAATCATATGCATTATTACATGTCACAATGTACAATTGCTAAGTACAAAGTCTCCGTACACCCCCCCGCCCCCAGCAACTCGGGTTCAACTGAGAGCAGATTTCCGATGATATGTAATACAAATGCCTCTGCCGCCCGGCGGTCATATTGGAATGCATTTAAAATATAAAAGCTGGGAAATTTATTTACAAAATTGTCAGATTATGTTAGGATGCCATTGAGATCACTTTGCGTGCACGACAGGCATTCACATTGTGACACATCCATTATATATCACTTTGGGTAATTATTTACTGAAATTAACTTAAAATATATTATTTTGTTTTTGTAACAGCATCGTGTCGGGTCTACATAGAGTCCAGGTGCTACGAATGATGCGTACATCATTTCACATTAAGTGAGTGATGAACACATGTAATTAGATTATTTAATTATATTATTTAATCGCATACTTGTGTACTTAGCAAGAGACTATGTATGCAGATGCATATCCAGCAATGAAATATTTAATTGTTCAACTAATTTCTTATTATGCAAAATTATTTATTTATTAGTGCAAGTAAAATATTTATAAATACACACTTGCATTATTGCTTTTTTACAGGTGTCAAGATTTACATATAACCTTAGATTTTAACCTGCGCCAATTTAAGGCATTCATGTCAGGCCAAAACCACCGGCACACTATGCAGGATGTGACAAATCTTGACATGTCATAATGAATTCAAAGCAGACAATTGAAATTTTCTCCTTGCATGCACCGTCACGTCTCCAGGGAATGCGCAAGATGCCAGTGGACCCCCAGGTACAATTCAACTATTCATCTCTCCCTCTGTTGCAGATGGCTTGTCACACAGACGCATCTCTAGTAAAAGTAAGTTCGTGATAAAAAATGCCTGAAAGTTCTTACCTATTATATAATTTCATTTTTAAAATAATCACATTTATTTCACGTACCTTTTACTTTATACAACTCGTGTGTTAAACATTTTTTGTGTATACATTCTCAAAATTTGTGTTAGGATAATCAAAAAATATTGCCGCCCATATTCTGCAGTGAAAATTTGAAGGCCTAAAACCCATATTGGAAGGTGATAAAATATAATGCGGAAATTCTATTCTATAAAAAAATTTTGTAATGTAAGTTTTAAAAGCAAACTACTTCACTTTGGGCGAGACTATCAACACTTGTTAGTGTTGTTCTACTTGAATGCATTTGCATATTAAGTTGAAACACATTTAACAAGAATGTGTGGTAAAGGATATAGGCAGGGCCGGTCCTTGGTGTAAGCGAAGTACGCGGCCGGGCGCTGGGCAAGAGGGACTGCCGAAGGCGCCCTCCACGCCCTCAAACAATATAGACCCAGAAGGTGCAGAAATCAGAAATAGTTTCAGTAAAGACAACAAAACATAGAAAAGAAATCATATGAACAGTTAAAAATACATCAAACATTATTCAAAAGTATTGGGTATAATAATAATTAACTCATAACTTTGCTGGCCTCTGTGGCATAGTCGGTAGCACGCCGGTTCAAGGTGCGAGAGGTCCTGGGTTCGAATCCCAGAACGGACATGGATGTTTGTGTTTGTTTACTTAGGTTTAAGCTAGTTTCTAAGCCATATCCCCTGTTAAGTGCTCACATGCATAAAACCGGGGGACGTTAATAAGCCCTCTAAATAACAATAGCTCATAACTTAAAGTAAAAAAATATATAAAAGTGGCCAACTTCACATGTGATGCAGAGCATACGATACCTTTCTTTGGGTAAAATGAGCTTGTCTGTGAATCATGCGTGGCATGTACCATTTGCGTGAGCGTGGGAATGAACTCGTCTACTGTTTGCTTGAAGCGTCATTCGCGAACTACTGTAGTGAATGGATGGTGCAGGTCGAATCAGTCGTTTTAATGTGGTTACATTTTTATGAATGTTGTTTCCTGTTAACAGTTTCCTGTTTGTATGCTTGTATTTATTTTAAAAATTAAAATTATGTCCACTAGTAAAAAATCATCTGGGTCACTTAACCACAAAAGGAAATTACAGCATGCAAAAGAAGATGAAAAGCAATCAAAAGTTTTGCAAAGGTTTTTTGCTGCTTCAACTTCCTTAACGAAATCGGACTTGAAAACCGTAAATGAAACCGATGTTGAAGAGTTGTCAATGTCTGAAGTTGTAACTGGACCATCAACAAGCCAACAAACCACTGAAATTGTAAGTTGATTTCATTTACACCACAGTAATATGTAAGTACAAATAAGTTAAATAATCACTTAATTTTGTTTTCTTTTTTTACGGTCTAATTTATAATGTGCCTAAATAAATTGTTTTCTAATTGTTATTTTCTAAAGCATGTCATTTATTATGTATAAATTATTAACATTGTTTAGTTTTTCTACTACTTTTACTGCTACTGTCACATTGTAAGTCGTCGTACTTTACACAGCGTATTAGATCTGTGTTTATACGACATAGTACTATAAGTCCTTCATTAACGAACATTTTGCTTTACACAGCGTGTTAGATCTGTGTTTATACGACATAGTACTATAAGTCCTTGATTAACGAACATTTTGCTTTACACAGCGTGTTAGATCTGTGTTTATACGACATAGTACTATAAGTCCTTGATTAACGAACATTTTGCTTTACACAGCGTGTTAGATCTGTGTTTATACGACATAGTACTATAAGTCCTTCATTAACGGACATTTTGCTTAATGGAAGCACAAAAAATTGCTGCACTGTGAACATTTTCAAAATATATAAGTATAGTTAATACTGAAAAATAGACCGTAATTTTAAGCAAAGGTGCCGGAGCTGGGGGAGAGAAAAAGGGGGGGGGGGAGCAGGGGCAGATGCCCCCCTCCCACTCATTTTGAAGGGGGGGGGGGGAGAAGTGTTTTGCCCCTCCACTTTTTGTGTACACAAGTTTCGAAAAATTAACCCCGTAACGTTCCTTCGATTCTACGCCTTCATCATGCAGCCATGCAAGTTTTTATTTTAGCATGTTGGCCCTCACAACAATGTGCGCTGCCGATAGAATAACCCAGTCGTGGAATGCAAGGGAGGGAGCGAGATGGCGGTTGACTCTACACAAGTCGCGAGAAGTGCAGTGACTAATCCCCTCCCCTTTTCACATGCTGCCACATTGGCGTTTGCGCATTATCTACATCCCATACATCGCGTGCTTCCTAACTCCCCTCCTATGTAGAAATACTATTCTTTCAGCAGGTGTGAACAACAGCAATTTGTTTGTCTGTGTCCGCCCGGCCTTCACTCCTCTTCTGTTTGTAGTTGATGTAGACGTACAGTGTAGTGTAAGTATACAATGAGTATTAGATAGTGCAGAACGAGAGTGCGATCACTTTTATTTTATTACTGTCCAGTTTCGATTCTCCACTGTTTGAATACTTATCTGCGGGCCACCGTGAAGCAGAAACGTCTAACGCATGTGATGCTACTTCATATACACAAAGAGAGAATTAGTGTACTAAATCTTAATGATATAATGATAGAATTTATGACCTGCAAGGAGGAAGAAAGGCCTTATTTGGGAAAGTAGTGGATCAAATATTCAGTGTATTTATCAAACACTTGTCATATGTCTTTAGGTTGATGTCATGTGATGTTTTAAGTAAACATGTCACTGTTCTATGTAATAATGCTTCAAAAGATATATATATATATATATATATATATATATATATATATATATATATATATATATATATATATATATATATATATATATATATATATATATATATATATATATATATATATATATATAAGAGAGAGAGAGAGAGAGAGAGAGAGAGAGAGAGAGAGAGAGAGAGAGAGAGGGGGGGGAGATAGAGGGAGAGGGGAGAGGGGGAGGGAGGGGGAGTGAGGGAGAGGGAGGGAGGGAGATGGAAGATGGTGAGGGAGGGAGAGAGAGGGAGGGGGAGAGAGGGAGAGAGATATAGATAGAGATAGAGAGATATAGATACAGAGAGATAGAGAGAGTCATTCATAAAAAAATATTTTAGTTTCTTGGGTTTGCCCTCCCCCCAACTCAAAAGTTTGCTCCAGCATGCCTGGGTTTAAAACTTCATTACAAAATCAGTTAAATAGAGCCTATCACTATTTTTCCATTATTCTTTATTTTGGTTTCTTATAATCACAATGTTTTGTCAAATATTCCTTCTACTTTTTATATTTATGTAATTTCTTTTAAATTTTGATATCCAAAATATTTACTTCATAAAAATAATTGGACTAGGACTAATTTTTTTATCTATTGGCAGACGGTGCGTTACAGGTGAAGTGTTATTTATTTAATTTTGTATTAATTTTCGTGCATTTCGTTTATATTTTTTATATTTTTACTGCACTCTGGCATATGTTGCTTGCATTGTTGTGAATCGGAGTGTAAAGAAAGTATAGCTTATAGCTTAATTTGTAGGAACTGACCAGAGGCACGTCATCTGCACTACTATCAACTGACTGTGGAGAGTGGCCATCCAAAATCACAGACAGGGTACGAAAAATGCTTGTTGAGCAAGGACCTGTGCAAGCCAAATACATAGAGTTTCCCCGTGATGCTAAACGTAGGAAGTGTTCTTCGCATTATTACACAAGGAAACTTTGCAATGGAGAAAACGTTCTCAGTAGGTTTCAATACTAAAAAATGTGGTGTTTTGTTTTGCCTGCAAAGTCTTTGGAAATGCAATTTCATCTCTTGCTGGAGACCAAGGATATTCAGATTGGCAAAACTTGACAAAGATTTTGATCAGTCATGAAAAGTCTCCTAATCATATCAAAAAGTGTCAATCTTGGCGTGAACTAATCTTACGTTTATATTAGGATAAAACGACTGACAAAGAAAATGAAAGAATTATCCGGGCTGAAACAGAACATTGGAACCAAGTTCTGAAACGTTTACTTTGTATTCTCCAATTTTTAGGAACTTAAGGATTAGCCTGATGTATGCCGCTTATATCAACTATTTAATTACGATTACGACTCATCTTACTGCAAACCTAGTATAGCTACTTCTATCCCCGAGTGAGTCAAACCCCGCGCCAATCCGTACAAGGAAGTCGCGGCCTGCCACGATCCTGGAGGGCAGCCGGACACATGGATACGAGAGGTTGCGCAAGCAAGCGGCGCATCACCCCTCCCCCCTCCACGCACTGAGAACCTACAAGCCGTCAGCCGCCTTGGGGCATGCTCGAGCGCCACAGAAGTTACGTGAAGGCCAATAGATGACCAGAGGTTGCTACCCCCACTCTGGCCATCGCAGCAGAGGGGCGTTACATGCCCTCCCCCGTGCATGGACTTATAGAGTAAGGGTAGCGTGCAACACACGCTACCCTGACTATATAAGTCTGTGCGCTGCAGACCTCGCAAGTTGTTCCTGCGGATCTTCAAGCTCGCTCCACCACTTCCAGCATTGGAGCCCTCCAACTACTAGTAGATCTTCGGCAGCCATCCAGAGGCTGCTACCATTGGCGTCAATGAATCAACAGCCATCCGAGGCTGCCAACCTTGGACGTTGTTCAACAGCCTTCGGCAGCCACCAGCAGCTACCAGCATTGATGTCAATAGACTTGAGCAGTTACCAGCGGCTGCTACCACGCCATCACCGTTAGAGCTCTGCAGCACCCGCAACCAGATGCTCCAGTGACGCCAATTGAATTACCAATTTACCAGAAGCTTCTTCAGTAACTAGCGTACACACCACCTTCACCGTCTCCCACAGACACGCGGTTATAATTAGTTTTGTCATAAGTAATTTTTGTCAGTTTTATTTCACTTTCCCTAACTAGCCTAGGACCAGGTCACCTACACCTGACTACCGTAGGTTTACTTCCAGTCACCCATCTGCTTGGCAGGAGAGCACGAGCCACTGTGTTTACTAAGCGATTAATAAACACAGCTTTGTTTCTTCTTACTACGAGTCTCATTCATAGAGTACTTTTGAACCAATGGCTAGGAGAACATCAAACTAAATACCGCTGACCGAGAATGGGAAATTGTTACTACAATCTAGCTATAACTGGAGACTCCCCCACAGCCAGCTCCAGTTCTGATACACACATTAGATGGCCATCTGTTTTATTCCTACCAAGTATACAGGTACTGGAGGAATAAAAGAGAGGAGCCCCAACCACTTGAAACATTTTCCACTCCGGGAGAGTCAGTACACCTGAGTTGTACCTATACTGGAGCACCTGGGTGCTGACGGGGGTATTTGCTTAGGTGCTACGGCCTGGCCTTGGTTGGGAAACTCACACCCAGTAGTATCAGTGGTAGCCCACATGGCTTCAACGCTTCTGGTTTGCCCGCTAAGTTGGGGAGCCTTCTGAGGCACCGGGCTCATGCTACCAGCCACTACTGGGCAACACTATTCTAGGGTTACTAGTGTGCACGGTGCTCGACCCATAGTTCTCAGCAGCAGCCAAACCCGGTCTATGTCATTTAAGCTGAGAGACTGCGCAAGAAGGGAGGAGCAAAGAGTTGCTTGCCTCACTGCCAAGCAGCCAGGTGGTTTAGCTTCCCCTACAACAGGCTGACAGGTGAACGAGACTACATCAGAATCAACCGCCTGCAACCAACCACCACTTGTCATCAAGATGTCCATAATTAAACTCTAAAAGCACAACTAGCCTACGTGCAACCAATGCTACATGACCGTGATCCAGCCTTAGCTAATCGGACACGCGTCAAGTTTTTTGAGGAACAAAAGAGACTCTTTTCCAATGTAACCATGGTAATTTTTTGAAACTTGTAGATTGCCAAATTCGATGTTGTCATGGCTGAACATGTGAGAAGCATTACTTCTGAAGAAAGACATGTTCACTATTTAAGCAAAAATATACAAAATAAGTTCATTAGTCTCTTGCCCACTAAGATCCAAGACCAGATTTTAAATGAGCTAAAACAGGCAACATATTATTCCATTATTGGATTGTACACCTGATGCAAGCCACACTGGGCAAATGACATTAGTGGTAAGATTTGTTAAATATGTAGCAAATGAGGATGTATCAATTAATGAACATTTTTTAGGTTTCGTACCTGTCACAGATTCTACAGATTCACAGAAATTTTACTCAATGAGCTGTCTAGATGAAACATCCCTTTAAAGAACAATGAGAGGCCAGGGATATGATAATGTCTCCAACATGAAAGGAAAGTATGCTGGAGTTCAGAAAATGTTACTTGATTTGAATTCTCGAGCATTTTTTGTGCCATGTGGAAACCACTCGCTTAATCTAGTGGTTAACGATGCCGCCCTGTCTTGCCCTATTGCAGTAGACTGTTTTGGTATTATTCAAGAAATCTTTAACTTCTACTAAAGTTCAACTCACCAATGGAGTATTTTGGTGAAACACGCATCAACTCTTACAGTGAAACCTCTCAGCAATACTCTGTGGGAGAGTAGGATTGAAGCCTTATTGCCTCTGAGATATCATATTAAGGAAATTTATGATGCAGTGTATGAAGCCTCTCAAGACATGAAAATTGATGCATTTGGCTGGAACACTGCTTTAGGAATCACAAAGAAACTACCAAGTTTCATGTTTCTGTGTTGTTTAGTAACTTGGTATGAGATTCTGTTTAAAATAAACATGGTGAGTACGACCTTGCAAAAAGTCACATCTGACCTGCAAAGCTCAATAGATCTCGTTAAAAGTGTACAGAGAGTTCTAGAGAATATGAGATCAGAAGAAGGCCTCAATAACATCATCATGGATGCAAAAGAACTTGCAGAAAATGTTGGTGTTGCTGCTGAGTTTGAAAACGAAACCCAAGTTCGTCCAAGGAAAATAAAAAAGGATTTCTCGTATGAGATTGAAGATGAACCTGTTCAGGCTGGAAGAACGTAGTTCAATATTAATTTCTTCTTCGTTGTGCTTGACACAGCAGTATCCTCGCTTAAAGAGAAGTTTGAACTCATGGAGGACCACAGCAAGAGTTTCAAATTTCTTTATGACATTGAAAATCTGCAGACACGGGATAGGAAGGAGCTGAAGGATGCCTGTACACATCTTCACAGTGTTCTAAGTGATGGAGAAGAATGTGATATAAACAGAATTGAACTGTTTGACGAGCTGCAAATTTTTGCACCAATGCTGCCCTCTGGAAGCTCTCCAGCTAAAGCCTTGTCGTTCTTAACAAATCATGGTTATATGGACACTGTCCCAAACATTTTTGTTACTTTGAGAATCATTCTGATGCTCCCAGTTTCAGTGGCCAGTGGTGAAAGAAGTTTTTCTAAGTTGAAACTAATAAAAACTTATTTAAGATCAACTTTGTCCCAAGAACGTTTAAGTGGATTGGCAACACTGGCCGTTGAAAATGACTTGCTAAATGAAATGGACACAGATTTGATACTCAATGACTTCGCAAAAATTAAAGCCCAAAAAATCTGTTTGTAATGATTTATGTTGTTAAGCTTTGCCTCAATTTTTTGTAAACTGACTTGTGCTTGTATTAATTGAATTTGATAGACTTTCTGCCAGTTGAAATTTTACATAGGCCTAAGTGTATTTTTAGATTTATGTAGATTATATTAATTCAAGTTTGATAAATTTTCCAAGTATCATGATTTATTTTATAAAAAACTTGTGTAACATTACTGATAACCCTTAAATTTAAGCCAACTTAAGCCCCTCTATGGGAGAGGGGGGATGGAAGGGGCACCAAAATATTGTTTGCTTACACTAGCAAAATGTCTCGGGCCTGCCCTGGATATAGGATTGAAGAAGATACTCCTTGCTTCATACTCTGTCAAAGATACTTAGATTTTTATTTGCGTAACAAATAAATTTTCAAGAATATTTACGTATCGAATAAACATATGCAAGTAGTAGTTGCATATTAAGTTGAATATTAAATATCCATCAACTGTCGATTCACATTTGATGAGGTTGGAAGCGACTGTAGGCTCGAGAAATTAGTCTTTGGTTCATCTCCCGACAAGGTTTGTTAGATATTTTTTTATTCATATGTGAACCGTTTTGCATATAGGAATGTGTTGTTATTTGGTTGCTATGGTAATGCACGTAGTGTTTAAGATATGATGTAGCTCTCTCATAATTGGTGCAATATTTGAAGGCATCTTTTAAGTATGTGGTTTTAGAAGTTTCTAGCCAACATGTTTCCATCAGGCAGGTGGTGACCTTCTCGGTCATCGGCTTGATATGTAATTTTTTTATTGTTCTGCTTAGATTTCCAGAGTCACATACTGTTATTCAATCTGTCCGACAGGGTGAAAACGTGCGACACTGAAGAATAATAAATTAGTTTGTCTGCGCTACATACAAGGGCTAGAAATTAAATGCAAGATAGAGCTTGCATGATATTACATGTGCTACAGTAAAGACTGTAGTGACATACCCCAGATCCCAAGAGCTTTGTGAGGGAAGTGATTAAGGAGCAAGACCAGTGTGATTGACTGACGAAGATTCTACAAGATTTTGCTGCTAGCGAGATTTTTAAGATATGTATTTCAATGCAGAGACTGTCTCAGTAAAATTATTTTTTATATAATTAATTTGGCTTAAGTTTACATCATCTTAGATTTTCAGTATGTTAAAAATTGCTCTACGGATTTACCTACGAAACCTTGAACAGTTGTTTTGTGTACTCACAACTGAGTTGCTTTGAGAAAAACTATTAATATAAATTAATTTACATATTTTTTTGCAATAAATTAAAAGAGGTTGAAAGGAACATAATTATTTTTGAATTTCATTAATAATAAAATTAAAATTCAATACATTTACTTAAATCAAACTTCGAAAACCATATTGACATTGTCATATTTTAAAAGTAAAATATTTCACTGTTACCCTAAGGTTTTTCCACATATACCAAACAGACAAGAATTTCCCATATAAGTTAACTACAATTTAAAATCTTGATTCTTCTCACACTAAATTTTATTGCTTTAGTTAGAGCTTCTATCTCTGACAAAAAAAATTTATATATATATATATATATATATATATATATATATATATATATATATATTATATATATATATATATATATATATATATATATATATATGTGTGTGTGTGTGTGTGTGTGTGTGCGTGCGTGTGTGCATGTGTGTGCGCGTGCATTATGAATTTTTGGCAGAAAAGGTAAAAATCAATTATCTGTGTCCCTCTTTTTTTTTTTTTTTGTCATATTAAGTGATTCTTGGAGAAAAAATTTGTAAAAATGGTTAAATATCATATTTTTAAAGTTTACCTATATAGTTTCCTTAAGCGGCAAGAGAAAAGTACAATCATATGGACGTAGTTTATTCTGTAGGCTTTCCTGTCCTGTAATAAAGTTCCACTGTTACAGATATAATTTACGCAATACAGATTCACGACGGAAACACTGCATGCGTCTTAGTGTCGCCCATATCACTCCCTCATAAATCGAACCCACGCTCCCTTACAAGGAACCAGAGCTGAATTATTTCAAGCATCTATGTAGATCATGATTAGACTTACTACACACACGCACACGCACACGCATGCGCACGCACACGCACACACACAGAATGAAGTAATAACTTAAACATACCAGCCATTTTTTTTTCTTTCTTGCTTACTTACTTACTTACTTATCGTGATCTTAGTATTATAGGAGACAAATTATCAGATATGAAAATCATCGCCTGGGAAATTAATCAAAGTCATAAAAGTTATAATGCAGGTTTAAAATATATTTATGCAAAACTTTATAAATAAAAACTTTCTCATAACCAAAGATACATACAAGAAATAAACAACGTTTTGCTCAACTAATGTGTGAAGACAAATATTATATTAAAAAATTGAAACATGAATTCGGAAGGACGTGAGTTTGATTCCCATCCAAAACATTCAGATTTATTAATTTTTCCCCCTAGCTAGGTGCATTGCAAATATGTTATAATTTATATATTCGGGAATTATTTAGATGTTACGTATTTCTGTGTAAAGGATAGTAATGTATTTAATATTCAGGAGATTATGGTCGTAATAATTTGTTTGTATTTTGTACATATTCGTTTTTCCAAATTGATTATTTTATTCAATATATTGCATCAGTAATAACATCATCACACGATGCAGTGCAACTTTTTCATGGGTTTAGTAAGCGAGACACGTAGCCGCATGTTGCACCATTTGATAAAACTTAGTGTACTTATGTCACAGTTTGCCGACATGACCTAAGACAGCGCGCATTGTAATACTGTGATTTCAAGACTCACGTCAGAGTTCATGGGCTATTTTTAAACATTAGCACACTTTGCAAAGTTACAAATAGACCACGTTTACTTGATACAACATTTCAGGCAGCATAAATAGGGTTAGTGCGGCTTTATCGTCATCATCAAAGTTTCCTCGTCATAGTGCTGTCAACAATCGTCAGCCGAATAGCTTTCGGCGAGTGACCATTTCACTCACACCGACACACGCCTGCGACTTTAACCGTCTTCACTTCAGAAATTGTTCTAATCGATTAAATTTATTTTCCATTGGTGCGAGGAGTCGTTAGGGCGCAGAGAGAGAAAAATATTGATTCTCTCCCGTCTTCGTGATTATCAAGTCTCAAAGTAAGAAGTTTTGTTTAGTGAAGATGTCCATTCTGTCTCTTGAGTTTTTTCTTTTGCCTACTGCAACTGTCAATTGTTTTTGTTTGCCAATGTTTTAAAGATATGGAAATAAACAACAGTGAAATTTAATTCATCTTTTAATTTTTCTATTGGCACAAACTTTCAAGTGTTCCTTTATTTATTTTTACAAGTCTCAAACTTTAATCGAGCTAGTGTTTTGCTGTGGACTCCGAGTATTCGTACAGCAAACATTACATGCTTTCCCTAAATCACTCTAAGCCAATGTCAGATTGTTTACACATCATACCAAGTTTCCTTATCATTGCAATTCCCATCTTGCAGAGTGTTAGGGTAGAATATCAATCCCATCTCATTTACCTATTTGCTTAGTCAAACTTTAACAAATTGGGAACTGATCGTTATATACCCTCTTCGCATTCATTCCCTCTGAATTTCATAAATGGAGAATCACAAACATTGCAAATATACCTCGATTCCATGCAGTTAATTAGTAAGTATGAAACACAGTTAAAAAAAAAGCATTATTATTTTTTTTATCATACAAATTCTTTATCGTTTATCACTCGTCTAAACAAAACCGATGTGAATGGAATAGAATTTTCACTCTTAATATACACATCCAGTCTTATAACACAGGAATTTCTCGTGAGAGTGGTAAGATATAACAGATTCCCACCCAAGATGTGAATGGAGTCCCATCCCAAACTGTTGCAATCTTTACAAATAAATAAAATAGAAGTGTCTGTCTGTGAGTTTTGAATTTTCCACTTTTAATTATTTTTTACATAGGATAATAAATTACTAAGCTATATCTAGTGTTAAATTTTTTCATGTCTGTCTGCACAACAGGATTTAACTGAAAAACCACTGAACATATTGACATGAAATGTACACAGTATATAGACCCGGACTTAGTCTTTGTTTCATCATGATATCTCAAACAATTTCAAAGATATGATGGTGATCAGAGATGTAAATAGATACTGAATTAAACTTTTCTTACGTATTGATATTGGTAACATTCAATAAGAGTAGGGCCGCAGTGGCTCAGTTAATAGAAATATATCAAGTGGCCCGGTGGCTAGAGCGATCCCAAGTAGGGCCGTAGTGGCTCAGCGGCAGTGCATGTCTACATGGAAGGCATTCATTCCAATGTGATAACTAAGATGTTGTGTTTACCTGCAACGATGTTCTGTATAGACATAGCAAGACATGTAAAGGCAATGTCTGTTGTTCATTGGGAGTCGAGTGCAAGTATTGCAGTAAGACATTCACAAGACAACATGAAGCTAGTAACTCTATGTTCAGCACTTCAAACAAGATGTAGCCATGCGATAATTGTTGTGTTGCATATGCGAATAGGGATACCTTGACTGCACATGACAGGATTTTTTCTATAAAAATAGAGTAAAGTATACATAATTTTGTTGAATGGAGATATGTTTAAGTGTATGTAAGTAATAATATGTATTTTTTACATGTGTGTGAAATAAAGTTGAAGTGTATGGAAAACTATTGTTTTTATTCATTTTAACATC
Organism: Dryococelus australis; assembly: GCA_029891345.1. Taxonomy (NCBI): domain Eukaryota; kingdom Metazoa; phylum Arthropoda; class Insecta; order Phasmatodea; family Phasmatidae; genus Dryococelus; species Dryococelus australis. The sequence continues at coordinate 75,210,810 of CM057007.1, read as the reverse complement.
AAATATACATTTTTTTCTTTCTGATTTATACAAAATAACTGTAAGCTATAAGGATATAAAAATCTTAAATATATGTATATACATGTTTATTATAGCTAACAATATGGATTACTCTAACAATTAAAATAATAATTATAAAAGATATACAGTACTTTTTGATATTATTTTACCAGTAAAAAGTCATCTGATTGGGAACGTTATATAGTTGGAGTGGTAATTTTAAATTCTCATTTACAATGCATGTTGATATAATGTAAGTGGGTCTAGTTTTATCTCGAGCTAACACTACTCCTGTAATACATTTGGAGTTTTTCATTAGAGATATTAAATGAAAGAGATATTTCAAGACATGTAAATAATAAATTATATGGGTGATATGTAAGGAAAAAAATAATAAATATATAAATAACTACATTACAAAATAAAATTTTATATGTTCCCACAGTGAATAGTAAATATAATTTTTTAAATTAATATGATAAATGATAAGAAAATCATGTGATTGGTAGAATAAATAACTTTTATGAGTGTGATGTTTATAGTGTGAAAACTTCTGAATATATATGTCTGCCAAATAAATGAATACACCAAATAAGTAGAATATCTACTATGTTTTAAAATGAAAATTTATAAGTGAATAGTGTGCAGGAGGTGTGATGGTTCTAGCAAAACTATTTCTAATAGCGGATGCTCTCTACTAAATAGATGAACATGGATGTGTCTACAGGAGAGGCAAAATGTTTATTTGTACGACGGAGCAATGAAATGGGATATTTAAAGGAAGCTAGAAATTCCATTTATCTCTTTTAGTTATTACATTGACAAATATGTTGCTTACATCACACTTATACTGACTTGCCACAGTTTGGAATGGAACTCCATTCACATCTTGGGTGGGAATCTGTTATATCTTACCACTCTCATGAGAATTTCCTGTGTTATAAGACTGGATGTGTATATTAGGATTTTTTTTAAACAGTCTAGTGATTGCTGCTCCAGCATAAACTTAGCCAGTATGTTTCCTCTGATATTATAGTAGGGGACTGTTGTAGAGAAAAAGTTAGGATGATATTGCCTTAACTGCGTTTCATACTTAAATAAACTGGATGGAATCGAGGTATATTTGGAATGTTTGCTATTCTCCTTTAACGAAATTCAGGGGGAATGAATGCGAAGAGGGTATATAATGATCAGTTCACAATTTGATCAAAGTTTGACTAAGCAAATAGGTAAATAAGATGGGATTGATATTCTACCCTAACACTCTGCGAGATGGGAATTGCAATGATAGGGAAACTTGGTATGGTGTGTAAACAATCCGACATTCACCTGGAGTAATTTTGGTAAAGCAAGGGGAAAAAAGAAATCAAACTAATGCCTTTCTGAATATATGTTTAAATATAGTATTTGTCTTCACATGTTAGTAGAGTAGAACGTTGTTTATTTCTTGTATATGACTTTGGTTATGAGAAAGTTTTTATTTAAAGAGTTTTGCATAAATATATTTTAAGCTTGCATTATAACTTTTATGACTTGATTAATTTCCCAGGCGATGATTTTCATATCTGATAATTTGTCTCGTATATAAATTTAAAAAAATGGTATGTTTAATTAATTACTTCATTCTGTGTGTGTGAGTACATGTGTGTGTGCAGTAAGTCTATTCACAATCTACATAGATGCTTGAAATTATTAAGTTCTGGTTCCTTGTAAGGGAGCGTGGGTTTGATTCGCGAGCAAGCGATATGGGCGACACTAACATGCATGCTTAGTGCCTCATCGCTCCTACGCACAAGGCATGCAGTGTATCCATCGTTAATCTGTATTGCGTAAATTAGATCTGTAATAGTGGAACTTTAATACACAACAGGAAAGCCTTCAGAATAAACTATGTCCATATGATTGTACTTTTCTCTTTGTCCCTTAAGGAAACTGTATAGGCAAGCTTTAAAAATACATTTGAAGATTTTCACAAATTTTTCTCCAAGAATACACGTAATATGACAAAATAAAAAAAAAATGGGACACAGATAATTGATTTTACCTTCTCTGCAAAAATTCACAATTGTAGAACATTTATTTACTGAGATACGGGTAACTGCGCAAACAACTATTTCACACAAATGTTTCAGTACAGCCTCTTCTTAACATAAACTGCTTGTTCAGTAACGTGTACAGTATAAAAGCATGCATCATGTAAGTAGGCGTTCACGTGATTTGTTAAATGCATGTACGCTCTGCAGGTTATTTTACAGCATAAATTCTTGAGAAAGGGTAATGAATTAGAGAAGGAGATGAATTGATCTTAGCACTGGATCTGTGTATTTTTCCTTGATATAAGACAAAAGACGGAATAATACTATATGCCTAGGTATATGATCACTACATGTAAGTTGACACATTGCAAAAATATTTAGACACTTGAAACAAGTTGCTTTACCAGAAAATTGGTTACATATATATATATATATATATATATATATATATATATATATATATATATATATATATATAGAGAGAGAGAGAGAGAGAGAGAGAGAGAGAGAGAGAGAGAGAGATATATATATATAGAGACATATATATATATATAAGCGAGAGAGATAGAGATAGAGAGAGAGAGAGACACACACACACACACTCACTCACCGGGTCAGGCGGTTGTTTGGCATGAGAAGTCGCTGATCAGGCACCCTATTGTGAAAATATGGAACTAGTCTTGCTGCCATACCCCCATACTCCTCCATCACGAGGAATGTGCTTTCTCTCTTCTGTGAGAGACAGTTCTTACACAGTATAAATGATAAAATATAAACTTTGTATTTAACGTTCAAAATAAAATGGGGTTTAAACAGAATTGATTTTTAGATTGTTTATGCATATATGTTTTGAGAAGTAATTCTCTATATGTCTCTGTCTTGATCTCGATACGTCAATTAGTAAAACTATATACAGTAAAACCCCTCTATTATGACCTAATCCCAAAGAACCGTGAAAAGTTTGGGTCGAACAAGTCGAAAATTTGAGGTGCATCTAAAAATAGATACAGTAATCCCTCGCCAACCGCAGTTTCAGTTATACATGGATTTGTTTTTGTAGACCTTTTCTCCAACCGCGGTACTAGTTTCTATTATCCACGGTTTTCAGTCTATGACAATTTAGCCCTTACTGATGTTAGTGGTTGCACATTTCTCAAGCTACCAACATAGACTTTGACATGTTGTCACAAGCAGCGTGAAAAGCAATAAATTACTTAATGCCAGAAGGGGACACTGGTGTATTGTCCATGGAAGAGCCGGGGGGGAGGAGGAGTTCCAGACCAGGTCACTAAGGTCCTAATCACATGCTCCTCTGCCTTACCCTCCCTGTCTTTTTTGCTTCCATTATCCCTCCTCTTTTGCTGTAAAAAGCACTACACAGACTAGTTTCTTAATCAGTGTATGTACGATAACTTCAAATCTAATTCAAATGCCCTTTTTTATTAATGTTTATTTTTAAGTTTATGTGCGCCCACGCCTACGTAATATGCTAATTTTTTATGGTGGGCAATTGTTTTTTTTCTTGTGAAATCAATTTTATGTGTAAAGTGAATAAAGATAAGTGTATGCAAATAAAATGTGTTCTTATGTTACTGGTACCATATTATGGTGAATGAGGCAGTGTGCATGTATAGGCAACGTCAAAAATTTTGATGAAAAATTTGGGATAGTTAATATTTCAAGTAGACCACACTAAATATTTATATTCCTGTAAACATTGCCGGGCCTCATTGTGCCAGTGCAGAGGCTAACACCTACATTTCGTATAAATTCAACACATTGACATGAATCGCATCCATCAGCATGTTTTCCCAACGCCGGGCCACTGCTGTTACAAAGTGAACCGGCCCTGCAGTGGCAGCGGGCGGGTGGCGGCCGCCCGCCATCTTGTAGCGACCGACTGACAGCTGCCCAGCCTGAGGATCTAGGGTCGAGCTTTAGCAGCAAACTGCCACGCTCGTGCCCAGCCATGCTGCAGAGGATCTAGGCGCTCACTCAGCTACGTACACACGGCAGCCGGCAATGTGGTCCAATATGTCTTTCTTGGGTATCAAATTAATCAGGAGACGTCCAGCTATTAAAATATACATATTTATATTTAATTAAAAAAGGTGGTATTTTATGCGCTACAGATGATTGAACATGAACTTCATGCAAAAAATGGCAAGTTTGGTGGCATAGCATTTAGAGGTGGGTCAAAATTGGCCCAAAATTTTCCATATTTTTATTACGACCCTATTCTCGGGAACCGTGAGGGGTAGTAATAGAGAAGTTATTTACAGCACTGGGAAATGAAGCAGTGCATAATTCAGTGAATTTTTTTTTTTTTAACTTTGTTGGAGATGAAGTGTAAACTAAAGCAATAAAATTTAATGTGAGATGAATTAAGGTTTTGAATTGTACTCAACCCATATGGGAAGTTTTTTTCTGTATGGTATATGTGGAAAATCCTTAGGATAACAGTGAAATATTTTACTTTTAAAATATGAAAATTATGTCAATTTGGTTTTTGAATGATAATTGAAGTAAATGTATTGAGTTTTAATTTTTTATTAATCAAATTCAAAAATATTTATTTTCCTTTCAACCACTTTTAAATTATTGCAAAAAATATATAAATTACATTATATTAATAGTTTTTCTCAAAGCAACTCAGTTGTGAGTACACAAAACAACTGTTCAAGGTTTTGTATGTAAATGCGTAGAGCAATTTCTAACATACTGAAAATCCAAGATGATGTAAACTTAAGCCAAATTAATTATATAAAAAATAATTTTACTGAGACAGTCTCTGCATTGAAATACATATCTTAAAAATCTCGCTAGCAGCAAAATCTTGTAGAATCTTCGTCAGTCGATCACACTGGTCTTGCTCCTTAATCACTTCCTTCGCAAAGCTCTCTGGGTCTGGATTATGTCGTTAGTCTTTGCCATAGCACTCGTAATATCATGCTAGTTCTATCTCTATCTTACATTTTATTCCTAGTAGAGATGGGATGATTAATGTTTTTTTCTCAATTATCGATTATTACCCTTAAATAGCTCAAATTTTCAATTATTCTATTTTCGATTATCTTAGTGCCAAGAAAAATTGTAAATTCCAAAGTGCACAACAATAACAACAAATGGTAATGAAAAAGAGTAGGACCTCTGCAGTTCTAATGTAATACTCAACATGCCTTGCTATTCCTTAAAAATTGATTGATTTTTGCATTTTCTAGCCAAGAATTCTTTTAAATCCAATAAGTCACAAACTATTAATTACTTTACAATGACTGTAATGAGTAAATTTCTTTTTACATCACAAATACTGTCTTTTGAAATAAATTAAATCAGAATTATAAAATGTTTTATTACTTCCCAGTACGTACACTGAAAAGCGTCCAAGCGTCAATTGTGTTTATGTAGTCCTTTTCATAGAACAAGTGTGTTGTACTGTGAAACGTTATTGAATACTTCACAAAAATTGCCTGCAAATGTTTTAACTACTGGGAATATGAATACTGTATTTATCCGAAAGGAAGACGACCCTGAATCTAAGATGACTCCTTCCTAAAAAAACATTCTTGAGGGAAAATTATTTAAACCTGAATTCAAGACTACATCCGGTAAAGTGCTGTAAGATTATTTAGTTTGAAGTATTTTTTGCATTAATTTATAACAATCCCTTCAAGAAGAAATGCTATTATACGAATAATATTATATATTTGATTTACTTTTAAAGAAAAGCTAATCACAATGAAATAAGTGTGTCTAACCTGGCTGTATGGTAGCAGCATTTTTCTTACACTCTAAAACTTTTGTGGGTGTTACATACCTATTTGTGACTTGAGCCATTCTGCTTCCCAGCAAAGCACTTTCTCTTTGCTGGGTGACATCAGATAAAGAGACCCTTGTAAAAGTTGACAGGTACAGTCTCAGCACTACAAAAACACGTACAACCATAGGACACACGGTAATTTAGCATGAAAAGCCTTTGTCAAAATCCCCTAGATTTTGAATTGAAGGCGATTCCCGAATTGTAGACAACCCCTCATTTTTATATTCCTTTTCTTTCAAAAACCTTCCTTTCTGGTAAATACTGTACGTGATGTTCTTTTCCATCTGAAACTACTGTTTCTAAATATCAACATTCACATTTTGAAAAAAATAGAATATTCGAAAATTTGAAGTATTTATATTTAACATCGAATCGAATACGAATATTTAATTATTCGAAACGGTATTCGAAAATTCGAATATTTGCACAGGCCTAATTATTAAACTATAAACTTACTTTTGCAATAATAATCAAAATAATCAAAAATTAATAATTTCATACTTCCTCTCGAATGTCGATTACAGCAAAAATAGAGTAATCAAGGAATCGAGAAATCGAATTTCCCACCCCTAATTCCTAGCCCTTGTATGTAACGCAGACAGATTAATTTATTATTCTTCAGTGTCGCACAACTTCGCCCTGTCAGACAGTTGAATTAAGGTATGTTACTGCGAATCTAAGCAGAAAAATAAAAAAATTACATATCAAGCAGATGACCAAGTAGGTCACCACCTGCCTGATGGAAACATGTTGGCTAGAAACATCTAAAACCACATACTTAAAAGACGCCTTCAAATATTGCACCAATTATGAGAGAGCTACATCATATCTTAAACACTACGTGCATTACCATAGCAACCAAATAACAACACATTCCTATATGCAAAACGGTTCACCACATATGAATAAAAAAATATCTTTACTAACCTTGTTGGGAGATGAACCAAGGACTAATTTCTCGAGCCTACAGACGCTTCCAACCTCATCAAATGTGAATCGACAGTTAATGGATATTTAATATTCAACTTAATATGCAACTACTACTTGCATATGTTTATTCGATATGCAAATATTCTTGAAAATTTATTTGTTACGCAAATAAAAATCTAAGTATCTTTGACAGAGTATGAAACAAGGAGTATCTTCTTCAATCCCATATCCTGTACCTTGCAGTCATGATAAATATGTTCAACTCGATATGCAAATACATTAGAGTAAAAACAACAGTAACAAGTGTTGGCAGTCTCGCCCAAAATGAAATTGTTTGCTTTTAAAACTTATATTACTAATTTTTTTTATAACATAGAATTTCCACATCATATTTTGTCGCCTTCCCTGCAGGATAAGGGCGCCAATATTTTTTTGCTATCCTTACACAAAGTTTGAGAACATATTCACTAAAAATGTTTAACACAGGAGTTGTATAAAGTAAAACTTACGTGAAATAAAAGTAATTATTTTAAAAAAGAAGTTATATATTAGGTAAGAACTTCCAGGCATTTTTTTTATCACAAAATTATTTTTACTAGAGATGGGTCTGCGTGATATGCTATTGGCAACAGACGGAGAGATAAATAGTTGACTTGTGCCTGGGGGTCCGCTGACATCTTGCACATTCCCTGGAGACGCGAGGGTGCGTGCAAGGAAAAAATTTCTATTGTCTGCTTAGAACTCTTTATGACATGTCAAGATTTATCACATCCTGCACAGTGTGCTAATGGTTTTTGCCTAACATGAATGCCTTATATTGGAGCACATTAAAACCTAAGGTTATATGTATATCTTGACACTTGTAATAAAGCAATATGCAAGTGCATATTTATTTTTATTTCACTTGCATAAATTAATTAATCATTTTGTGTAATACGTAATTCATTGGACGATTAACTATTTCATTGCAGGGTACGCTTCTGTGTACATAGTCTCTTGCTAAGTACACAAGTTCAAGATTAAATAATGTATTTAATTAATCTAATTACATGGGTTCATCACTCACTTGATGTGAAATTATATTTGCGTCTCTTGTAGCACACGGGCTTGATGTAGACCTGACACGAAGCTGTTACAAAAATTGAATAATATATTTAAGTTAATTTCAATAATTAATAACCATAAGTGATTTATACAGTAGGTATGTATTACAGTGCAAATGCCTGTCGTGCACATAAAGTGATCTTGACAGCTTCCTAACATAAACTGACAATTTTGTAAATAATTTTCTTAACTTTTATATTATAAATGCATTCCAATATGGCCACCAGACGGCGGAGGTATTTGTATTACATATTATCAAAAATCTGCTCAGTTGAGCCCGAGCTGTGATTGGGGGGGGGGTTTGGACGTGTATGGAGGTTATGTAGGCCCTACCTAGCAATTGTTCATTGGGACATGTAATAATGCATAATTCAATAATTCACTGCTGCATACACAAGAGTGCAAATGCACAAATATATTTAGTTAATTTAATTTTTTTATTTATTACTGAATTTCAGTTATCTATTTACACGTCCTATGCAACAAGGTCTCGGTATGAATACTTGTGTAATTTGTAGTTGCGATATGTACTCTCTCAGTACATGCAAGATTTCAATTAAATATTCAATGCATGTAATAATGCACAATTAAACATTCTAATTAAATAAAGTAATTATTCATTCAATGCGATTATGTACACTCTCTGTATCTGTAATAAATACTTGATTACTGCATATGCAAGGATGTACATACCCCAGTGCACATGCAAGTGCATGTAATAAGTTATTGCACTATTATATAATTTAATTAATCAAATTATTTATTCATTGCATGAATAAATATTCACTGTGCGTAATAAGTAATTGCACAATTAAATAATCTAATTACACAACCTAACCCTAACCAAGTGCATTTACCCCTCCCCTCCCTCACCCAGCTGCTCCACTCCTAAATGCATTTCTCCCTCCAACTTCCTCAGTCTGGTTCTAGCTCCCAATCAGTCAACATGCGTACTTGGTCTCATTGCGCAAAATATAAGTACCTTAAGCATCGGTTACTGCATCACCTTCAGTCTGGCGGCCACCGACTCTACGATGCCCGCCAGAACACCCCTTCAAATCTCCGGCACACTCACAGGGTGATGGGGGACGAGGGAAGCAAAACTTCAAATGCCGGTGCCGGCAGTGTGTCTCGGTATAGCTCTAGGGGGTGGGAGGGAGTAGGGATGGGTAAACCAACCATGCAACACCTCTCGGGAGGGTACTTGTTGCCAGCCTGGCCTGCGGCTCAAAGTCCCAGGGGAGGCACCAGACACCGGCTCCAGGGAAGGGGGAAGGGGTGGAGGTTTACACCTTGCTCACCAAGAGCATTCCCAGGATGCATCCGCTGCCATTTTGACTAATTATGGCCCAGTATTCTCCCGCACCCCCTACTTATATTACCCCTTAAAAACAATATTTGATAAAACAGGTAGGTTTCCAAGATTTCATAAATCACCCATCACTGTTTCAAATTTTGTGAAACTGTTGTTAGTAAGTAAGATTGTTGTCACACATTTAAATTGTGATATAGATGGCATATAAGTGTGTATTAGGTGTGATGTCATCTTTTGTGTGATATGTATGTGACATAAATAACACACAAAGACATGTGGAACTAAAAATGTGAGCATTTTACAGAGAGAGGAGGGAAAAAAAAAAAAAAAAAAAAAAAAAAAAAAAGAACTCAATAAAAAATTAATTCTGTGACTAAGTTTCAGTTCTTCAATTAAAACAGTTCAAATCTTAGTCGTCTGAAGTACCACAAAATTCTTATATTCAAACTGAAGTTCATTTACAACTGATAATACTTAAATAAAAATTAAATGTGCCCAGCTATGCTTAGTCAGTAGAATCTAGGGAATCCCCTCACGGGCATCCGCGGGCAAAACAAAACCTTAATATCAATCATCATTGTCAAAAATTGTAACATCTTAAAAAAAATTTACTTTCAGTTTGTATGTTGGTAAAGTAAAAATTGATATGTTGCTTGCCATATCTGATGATTCAACAGAAACATAAAACTAATTTCATGTTAATAAAGACATTTCTCTTTAAGTTGTGACTCTTCATCATCTTAATATTTGTCACTTCCAAGGCAACTAACTTCTTTTAAAAGTGGTCTCCCTTAGGCTAATTATAAATTTAATGTGGAGCGCAACGTAGCTCGTCTTCCCACCTAAGAGAATGCTCTATCCGTTCATTCAAAAGGTGCCGCAGCTTTCGCAGTAACATTTCCACGCCCAAAAAATTTATTTTGGCAGTGAATCATCACGGTAAAGTATTCAGTGTTAATGAAATTTAAAGTAAACTACATTAAAACAAGTTCCTCTCCCAAATAAACCATCCCCGACACAAATTAAAATGTTCAGTACAAACTTTGCAGCAACTAGAGGTGCCTACAAAAATTTCAAAACAAAACTACTAAACTAACTAACAAAACACAAAACTAACAAAACTAAAATTTCAAATCACAATATTCACATTAAATCAAATAAACAAAATACATAGATGCAAAATAAAATTAAGTCTTTTTAAAATTTTAAAATTTCATAGTCCAAAATACCTAGAATGCAAAAAAATAGAACAAGACATATTAATGAGATGTAAAAGTATATAATACCTGAAAATAAAATAAAAGAAAATAATTACAATTTAAAAATTTCTTAATAAAAATAAAAAAAACAATTTTTCTCTAGCTCTCTCTCTCTCTGCAGTCACACACTACACAGTTTACCATTCACAATTTTAAGTTTTTAAACTAAAAAACCTTCAGGAGAAACGCTCCAAACTTTAAATTGTTAGTCGTGATCCAAAACACATGTGTCAAAATTATTACAATTTACAGTGTAGGTAAATTGTTTCAATACCAGAAATCTCTTTAATGAAACATAGCCAATGTTGCTGGGAAATAGAAAAAAATAGGTTTTTATGTATATGTAGCTAATGTATGTGTGGACGTAAATATTTCTGTGGGTGCATGCAAGCATGGGTATGCACATGCAAGAGTACATGCATGTATTTGCTTGTGGGTGTTGTGCTTGTGTGTTTGCATGTGTATATGTGTAACTGTATGCATTTGCATATGTAAACATTAACCTGTGAGTTTTCATGCATATGTATTTCTCCAGAATTCTGCCATATTGCTTTTGTTGCATATATGTTGACCTGTGTGTCAGAAGGCATGACTGACAACCTGTGAGATAGGCAGGCTGAAGAGACTGACCTGTGGTGGTTGTGGACGTCGTCGCAGTGTCGGAGCGAGAGCCATCAGTGAGCAGTGCTGTCACCTCAAGCATGTAGGTTGTCCTGGGTGTCAGCCCGCTCAGTCGCCGTAATGTGGCCGAGCTCTCTACACTCGCACAGTCGCTATGGGCTCCGGACTCCGCCCAGCAAACGCTGTATTCCCGCACACATGGGGGTGCGGTGTACACAGGCTGCCAGGCGACTACCAGCTGGGTGTCTGACACATCGCGAGCCTCCACCCACACCACAAGTGTGCTGTCTGCAAACACCAGCATGTTTACCATCACTCACTGTTCTACACTCAACTTCTACCAAGATTTACGATTTCTATGTGACGCACAGTTTTACAGCAATTAGAATAACAGTCTTTACTTAATTCTGAGCCCCATAATTTTTCCCAAAATATTTTTTTAACCATAAAGCTTCAGGTTAGACTCAATAGTGACTTAGAGTTGAGTTGAGTTGAAAGATTTGGGAGGCTCTAAACAGCCTTGAGAGCCAATGAGGGTGAAACGAGATGAGAATGGAGCAGTGCCAGAATACAAGGGCAAGGGGAAATGGGACATTCTCGAGAAAACCAGCCAACCAGCGGCATCGTCCAGCATGATTCCCACTCCCGAAAATCCAGGAGTGACCCGGCCGGGAATTAAACTCAATTTGCCTTGGTTGGAGGTGAGCAGTCTAACCACTCAACCACCGTGACCCCTAATGGTGACTTAGAACCAAGTAAAGATATTGCATGTCATTGATTCTACACCACTATTGATTTTAAGCAGTACACTTTTGAGCATCACCTTGATGAGTGCTGCTACGGGGTAGCTACAGGGTGTGACTACCTTCGAAGATAGTACGGTGACATTGACTATCCCATCGACTTAGCTTGTCCTACCACATCGAATTCTACCAATTCTATTAGGCCAGTGCGGCAGAAGGAGGTTAGGCGTAGTAGAAGGCTGCTTGGGGACAGGTTTGCTATGGGCTGTAGGGGAGTCAAACCCCAAGGTGAGGCGGATAGACGTGGCTGCCCGTCCAGGGAGCTTGATCCTCCTCACTAACAGGGTCGCCAATATTCGGGATGCCAACAATCCCAAAGGGGTGAAATGTAGTGAAAGTTAATCCAAGATGGTGATGGGGCTGCGTGGTCTGGCGAATGAGACCTTAATGTGTCGAGTTGGTCGGCATGATGGGACAAAGTCTGCAGCTGGGGATGATGCATGGGGCCGATTGTCTGGCTGGGCCGAAAGTCGAACCCGAACTACTTTTCCCGTTGCAAGCTTAATTGAGCAAAATCTAGGTAGAACGATGCTCTCTGGATGATTCACTCTAATTCGTCTAACGGACTGTAGTTTAATATTACTGGTAGTCTTGGGGATTTGCATAGTGGGGTTGTTGCAGTGGCTACCCTCGTCCTCCTGAGCGAGTATTTTAACTTGGTCCTTGTAGTCGGTCGTGGGGTAACCTGGTCACTGGCCACCAAGCAGGTGATCTAAGGGGAAGTGACCTCTAAAGGAATAAATGGAGAGATAGGCAGTGGAACTCTCTCTTGGCTTACAAATTGAGGTGCGTCCTCGGCGGTTCCCTACATCATTGTTTACCCTTTCGACTATACATCTGAGTGTTGTAACTAAACAAGGGGTTGGCTAGCTACGAATAATGGAACACAAAGTAATAAATGCAATGTTGTGGTTTATTGAGGGATTCGTCCCTGGAGATAACCAAGCAAAAGAAATTACAAGTACAATACAAAAATATAACTGCCTTAGCAAAACACTGGGGACAGTTTATACTACCTAAGAACATGAGCGACGGGGTCAGGCGAAGGCAAGCCTGAGGAAACTATAGCAACACAATTTTACAGCGGCTAACAAAATTAAGGGAAAGTTAATCAGGTAAACAAGACGAAACGTGGTGGCTTGTTACCGCGGAGTCAAAGGAAGTTGACTGGGGTAAGGATTGCCGGGTTTAGGGTGAGGTATACCTGTAGCCGGTGTTGGCATCTCATTGATATATATATATATATTGATAGTTTGCAGACTGACTACGACCTTAAGGTGCAGGGTAAGGTAGGAAGGTTAAGGTAGGAGGTAGAGTGCCCTTAGTCAGGCAGACACGAAAGTCTTCACAGACTGGGTAAGCGGAAGTGCGGAGGTGAATAGAGAGAGTTCTTGTGGACTCGAGGAAAAAATTAAGTCCTTGTGGACTGCGGAGGATAAGAGTGAGTTCTTTTGCACTCAGGGTAGGCCCGGAGTCTTTGCAGACTGGGTGGGCTCACGTCCTCTTCGAGTGCATCTGCCGGGGCTGGCTGCTGGAGCCATATTTACACAAAATCCTCTGTTATCAGCAGTTCTGCAGGGTACAGGTGGTAGTATAGCCTTTCACCATGGGGCGCATTTATCGGAGTGCAAACGCGCTGCGACTTTCTTATTGCCTCGCGTGGAGGCGACGACAAATTAAAACCCCTGTTTCTGAGGCAGGCTGGTCTGACGTCACGAGGTCACGGGGGTGCTGCCATCTCTCGAGATCAGAGGAACTTCTTCCGGAGCTAGCCACGAGTAGTATAATTCTCAATAATATTTATTCAAATTGTGGGGGTGCCTTTTGCATGCATAAATCTGGGTGGGCAATGGGTATTGTAATTATGCATGTAATTTACACTACATAATGTAATCGGCTACCCAGGCTTGTGGGCTTTCTCTGCGCGACATTTATTCTGGATTGCCACATATATTCCACCCCTGAGTGCACTTGGCTCACAGATGGGGTGAAGTCGTCCGTACAGCATGCAGTTTCACTACATAGCAGTGTGGCATGCGTCAACCTCTTACTGGTCTTTCTCCTAGAGTTTTATTGTAAATGCTTTTCTTACAGACACATGCTGCTCAGTGCATCTTCTTACCTCAACGCAAACCAGTTGCCAGTTTGCAAAAATGTGGTAACATAGTGGTAGGTAGATAGGCCTACATTCATTCTTGCAACATGCAAAATGAAGTGCAGTACTTCTTGAATTTAATTTATTTGTCTGTCCCCCCCCCCCTCCTGAAGTTATGAATAGGCACAGTAAATATAAATTAAATGGCAAGGTTGTATGTATTTTTGTATCGGGTTTTAACAAACAGACCTCAAAGTCAGATAGCTCTAGTGTTGCTCACAAAGCAATATTGAAATGCCATGGGTGACATAGTTTACCCTACAAGTCTCTGCCTCTGTTGCACTCCTCACACTGATTTATAACACACCCCACTGATGTAACGCTGCCTCTCCCGCCATGCACTAGTTGGGAAATGAATTAAGGGCAGGTCTCGTAAGAGCATCCTGGCTGTACCGGCTGGATGGTTGGCTCTCCTCTCCCTCACTCATGGCTTGGCAGGATGTAAATATGCTGGTCACAGTTCACTTGTTACAGTTTTTGTTCTGCAGTTTCTGCTCACCAGTTTTTAATGTGCAATCTTTGGCATTCTTGCTCCACAGTTTTTGCAGTACTTGTGAACTACACTCTCATCACATCACGTCTATGGACTTTATTACCTGTCACTAGGTTATACCATGTTTTGCCTCTGGGCATAGTTGTATGACAGCTGCTCCATCTGTGCTGGGCTCCCACCTCACCTTGATCAAGGAGTCACACTCGTTTGGCCATCACATGTAAACTTGCTAGGCAACAAAGGTCAGCCTGCCCTTCAGGTGCCCTGGTTACAGGCTGGGTACATGGTGCTTATTCTCAAATAAATATGTACACCACATAGTCTCAGGCTTCTAATTCCAGCACCCCCTCTCTCCCATTTATCTCTACCAACTCCTATTACACCAAGACATGGTCTAGGCTAACAGCTCATACTGGAAATCCCTCTCTATCTTAGCTGGGCACTTAGGGACTAGCTGATATTGCAGCTTCCAATGGGTACCACGGGTACTGAGAGCAAGACCCACTACTCTCCTCTCACCAGATACTTGGATACCAGCTGGTAGTGCTGCTTATCTAGGCTCTCCGAGGCTGTAGTGTTATTTTTCCCATCTCCAAGGGGTTGAACCACATTCCACACACAAAATGTTCCTTGCCTCTGCTGGGCGCCTGGGAACCAGCTGGTAGTGCCACTTCCGGTGGGCACCACTGGGGCTCGGAACTTTCCTCTCCACTAACCGCTTCCTAGAGGTTTAGTTACTATTTGGGCGATGTTATTTCTTTCGAGCCTCTGACTGGTTGGAAGTGGAGTGACCCCCCCCACCCCTGGAGTACGGGATGCAGCCCAGGCATTGGCACCAGAAGAGAGACTCTGGCTCTCCGAGAAGCCTACCCTGTCCCCCAAAACACTGTTTGCTTCCTTGTGACTGTGTCTGGGACAGAGTTCATTCACCCTCCACAAGTCCCAACACCATGCTGATATTAAGAAGATAGAGAAGATTGTCACTACCAGGTCTGGCGAACAGTGCAACATGAACTCTGCGAACCACAAGTTTACACTGAATGTTGAAAGAAGGCAGCCTGCCAGAGGGCAAACACCCAAGCAACCTTCAAGACCTGGACTCCAGCAACCACTCAAGCATAAACCCTAGTTACATCTCAGGCAGCTTTAACATTCATTAAACTGTTTCTTGCTACCATTTATTCCTCCTAAAACCAACCTCCCAGTTCACTGCCTGAAGAGTGTTCCCATGGTCACCGCTAAACCTACCCAGACCATCAATCCAGTTCCTGAGCCAATAGATTCGCTCTGTAAGGGCTTCCACCTGACCTACTATCAAAGCTGCTCCTCATCAGCCTGAGAGGAGAGTTATCAAGATTTCCACCAGTTTACACTGAATACTCGAGTAGAACCATTAATGGAGTGCAGCAAATTTCCTGGCCCTGACGGGGGAACAGATGGACACTGCCACCAAAAAACATGTGTCGCGAAAAATCGGGCATTCACCATTCTTTGTCTATTTTATCTATCTAGCTATTTGCCGATAAACATGCCAGTGTTTATGTGTGTGTATGTAAGCTCATATTTTACTTCAAGATGTGTATGAGAAACAGGTCATTCATGTATGTCTAAGACATTGACTGTAAATTATTCATGCTTCAACTTGAGTGCTATAGTTTTGCAAATGAAGTTGTCAACCTCATTTTTGAATGCCCTAATTTTTTATGAGTCAGAGCAACAATTTTTACATTGGCAGTTGGACACGTACCTGGCACACATTCAAGTTACGTATGGTAAATATTATGTTATTATGACATTGGTTTATTTCATTAATTTATGTTTTCAAAGCTATAGGTGTATAGACAAAAGATGGAGGTGAAATGTTGCCTGGCACTGTAATGTACATATACAAACAGTTAGCTTCAGGGCATAAGCAGACTGAAATTATCACAAACAAATATGGTGGGTGATTTGCATCAATCCACCACTGGTCACCTTAACTATATGGTCCAGGCATGTGGTGGGCTTTCTTCTACTTTTGATTATCACTCAAGATCTCGTTAAGAGCCGCCCAAATCTCTTCACTCAATTTGCTTTTGAGACTGTAGTGACAATTAGGTAGGAGGAGGTGGTGTTTAACTACTCCAATGCATTACAACCACTACTTAAAAGTATACATGTAAACTATTCATTAGTATATAAATCTCAGCAAAAATTGAATAGTAAAATATTCTTATTTAAGAAACTATTTAAAATACCAACAAGTAACCAATATATTAAACAGTCTGTAAATTTGAAACGGTGAGGAATTAAAATGTCAACTTTACAGCTGTTTCCATGGATACAAATATGTCTCCTCCCCACCTCATATTGGGGCAGCGGTTAGCATGCTCTTCTCCCACCAAGGCGAACTGGCGGCCGGGCCACCCCCGGATTTTTGCACGTGGGAATCATGCCGGACGATGCCACTGGTCGGCTGATTTTCTCGATGTCTCCCGTTTCCCCTGCCATTGCATTCCGGCACTGCTCCATTCTCACCTCCATCACTCTCACATCAGCTGTCAAGACCTTGCTGTTAAGAGCCGCCCAAATCTCTTCTTCCTCACCCACCTCATATTATATTTTGTCATGGAAATAACTGTTCACAAGACTGCTTTTAGAAAAAGTGTACACATTGTAGCATTGCAGTTCATACATAATTTAATTGTTTTTATAATTGTTTTTCAGTTTTACTTAAATCCCTAGTTTCGTTTATCAGCGAGCGTAATCGTCAAAATTTATCCTTTCATGCCACGGTTTAGAAGTAAGGGCTTTATCAGTTTAAACGTGAGGCTGCAATCCAAGTGTTATCTGTATTATGTAGCTCCTTCGAATTCTCAGGTTTCAGAGCAAGGTGACGCAGTTTTTGAGATTAAGATTTTTTTCATGTTTCCCATGCCATCAGCATTTTTGTAGTTTCAAGCGCGCCGTGATGAAATGTTCAGCCAATAAGAGGTCGCGAGCCCTGGCCAATTGTGTACTTTTAGCTTTTGTATTTTGGAGGGGGGGCAGTTGCACGTACCAAGCCACGGGTAGCGAGCCCAGGGATCCTCCCAGTCGTACAGTTTTCACCTTTGAAGAAGTACATGTAATCCTTCATAGAGAAATGTAGTATTCATTTAGTAGTATTACCATCAGAGAGACAAGTCGGCCCACGAGCAGCGAGCCCTGAGCTCGTTCTTATAGTTTCAAACATTGCAGAGGTAACTCTTGAACTTGTCATCCATATTGTGAACACGAAGAGAGATGTAGTGATTTACTGTGAAACCTCGCGAGTCGAGAGCTGCCATGAAGAACATAACAATACACCACATAATACTTCCTTGTTAGCTGTCATTGCTATCTAAAATGGTGTGCATAAATTAAGGATGCAGTGGAGAAATTAACATAACAGCAGAACAATTAAACAGTCACAACAGACCAAAAGACAGATCACAAGATCACCTAGGGTCTGGTACATTAGGTCATGCGTACATAAGCAGCATGATGTTCTGTGGACATGTGCGAAGGGTGTACGAGCACAGTGTATGCTCAACATTGCAATGGAAACTATTGCACAGTGCATATTGGACTGAACAATGACAGGTTGCCTTCTAATGTCTGATATGGCCAACAGTCCCATAGACAATATCTAGACGACTTTATAACCGAGGTTGAAACATTGTGAAGTTTATCACATGCTACACTGCTGCGCAGCACACCTACGTAATCTACGGGCGACTTCAGCCCATCAACGAGTATTCAAAAGCTCGGGGCAAATCTAAACAGTGGCATTCAAAATTTCCGTTCCGACAGTGTTGGTTCCACGTGCTTGGACAACCACGGACACACGCATAATTAGCAAGAATAATTATGAAATTGTACTGCACGCCCGAATTCCGACATGCAGTCGCCGCCCCCTTAACCCAAGATTGTTTTACCCAATGAGCCGTGGACCCGCCAGCTTAGATAAAGAAGTTGGAAAGACACCCGCAAGATTGCAGCACCCCTGCACCCAATGGCATAACAGATGCTGAGCCTCGGAGATAAAACTGTCGTCAGCCTCAATCAAGAGCGATAAGAAAATACGCCATCTGCCCGCTACCAGAGACAACCGACCCCTGTATTGAGAGACTTACAACCCCTGCACCCATGGGAGAACCATGAAGAGGAAGCTGGGACTATATAAGGAAGCTTCAAACCGCCCTTGCCAGAGTTCGTTGGCTTGTCAACTTCATTGGTCAGCGAGACCTCCTAGGTCCGGAAGGATCTCCTCCTCTCCCAGCCATCTCTCTCTCCAGCTCCAACAGCCTGCAAGAGGCTCCTCCGACGCCTACAGCTTGGAAAGTCTCTACTTCCAATACCTGCAGCTTGACATGGCTCACTCTCCAGAGGTAACCTACATCTGCACCTTGCACCCACTACCCCAGTCATCCTCATCTCAGCGGTAGCAGGCAGTCGCAACATCCTAGGTCCCATCAGAACCATCGCTGTAAATGTGATAGTGAATTTCAGATATTTGTCCCGTCGCTGTAAAGTGCGATAGTAAACTTTCAGGCATTTGCTTGGAAGTTATAATCCAACCCAGGTTCGCCTTCACCTGGCTTAGCGTAATTGAAATCACACAATCTTAGACTGTATTAATCTGTCTTCCCCAAATCTTTCCAAAAAGCTTCAATAACATGGTAAATTCAAAAATAGTAAATTTTTGTAATTTTATTCATTTTTATGTTACTAGTTTACCTTGCCATCCCAACTACACATAAATTAATTTGATTCCTGTGAATGTATTTCAAATATAGTTTGGCTTAAAAATCATAAAAAATATTCCTCTGCAGGTTAAGTGTGAATGGACCAAACCCCTCCAGTGTCACTGGGTCTGAAAGAATCATTAAGTTCGAAAGGACAAGCTCTGACATCTGGGTAAGTCCGGGACGCCCACGCCTCCCCGCAGACACATACCAACTTTAGCAGTGGTTTACCGGTCCGGCCTCTGAACGGCTGAAAAGTCAATCGCCGAGGAATACTGAACGACGGCTGTAAAAGGTGTGTCGCTTGTACAATTGGTGAGTCTAGTACATCATTCCAATCGTATAATTATTTGTCTAGTTGTGTTCAAATGACAAAGAAAGGAGGTGGCCTTCCCAGTAGGCTACGTCGCAAGGCCCGCCATGCACTGCGTAAATAAATCCGCTACCCGTCAGATGAATGACCCCCATCAAAATAGCACACCCCCTTTGCCGAAACCGAGGTCACAACGCCCGTACCCCATCCTATCTTGCCTATGGTGATCCCCACCCATGAGTCTGAACTCGACTCTGTGTTAGGAATGTGTTAGGAACATATTGGCCGTGGTCTTGTTACAACAATCTCAGTTATCTGCCTACCCAGGTTATTGAACAGCTTGCCCCTTCTCCATCTACAGACCACCCGTGTGTATAAACGTGTACAATGTGTACGGCCGCCGGGAAGGTGATAAAGGTGGTAATCCCACCTCCCATTCAGAGACGTCGACTTGCTAATCGCTCTACCGTTCATTCACAACACACCACCATTTCAAATTACTTATTACCGTTCCACCTTGGATAGCTGGCATCCAGAATCTTGGCAGTCTTCACGGTGAGTAAGATCATGCTCCCTGGGGGAGAGACACGTATCTTGAAGCTCACCTTGGGGTTTGATTCCCCCTTACCTCCCCAGCATCCTTCTGGTAAACATAACACCGCCGGAGGAATTATCACATACGATATGAGGGAATCGACACCTGGGAAGAAGTGCCGAATAGTGGTGCCATAGACACAGAGAACAAACTACTGCAGTAGCCTCCAAGGAGGAAAGAGTGGAAGTGCGTATATATATATATATCCCGGGAAGTGCGTCAAGTTAAAAGAAAGTCAAACAGCTAGTGTGGCTGAGGAATTTGGGATTACATACAGCATCAAATCACGAGCATGGGCAGCATTTCAGACTACAGTATCAAGGGTAACTAGTGGTTGTCCATGAGCGACCATGGCGATGAAAGCCTAATTTACTATTCTGCAGGTGAGGAAAGATCAATGACCAGACAGTAGATGAAATCGTAAGAAATATGCAATGCAGTACTGGATGCCCGATATCACATTTTATTGGGTCAAAGAGACTGCTAACGGATGGTTTTTTTGTTCTGTGACCAGCACGGTGTGTTCCATTGATACCTACCCATCAAAAACTGTGTTTGCTGAGGGTCAGAAACATAATGACTGAGGAGCTCAGCAATGGAGTCAGTGCTATTGACAGATGTGACCCGATTTAGTCTCACGAGTGATTCCAGGTGTCTATACATCTGGAGAGAGCGGAGAACATGTATGTATTTATCCCTCCATCATCATCAATTGCTATAAGGCACTGATTTGCATGTGGCAGAGTTCTCATTTGGGAAGGCATACTGCATGGTGGTAATAAGGAGCTCTACATCTTCTAAGAAGATTCATTCACTGCTGACTGGGGAAGACATCTCCCGTTATTTTTTGCATATCAGTGTATATGGGAGTTTTACTATTTTATGTTCCAGAAATTGTTACATTCATAATTTAATTTCTCCTCAGTAATCATGTGCGTAAAGTACAATATTGTATTGTAAAAATATATTATTGACATTTGCATTGGCTGTTCACGGTAAAGTGAGCACTTTTGAAGCCCTAGTTACTTTTTCCTTTCAGCCAATTTTTATTCTTTAACCACCTTCTCAAAAATAATAATAGACACAGTGTGTATATTCCACTGCACTCAGAATTAACATCAAAGGCTAAAATTAAATATATTTATTAACTACTAGCGAGTACCCGGCATGCGTTGCAATGCCGCGCAAAGAAAGAAAGTGTTTGTGTTTTAAATCTGTTTATTGAAGTGCTTTTGGAAACACAATATTGTTTGTTTTTCCATCTGGTGCGTACACGAATAAGTCAGAAGGTTTTCAGACACGTGAGCAGGCCACATACAGCTATCTATGTGAGAAGCAAGGATTTTCCAAATTTAGTCCACACACTTGTAGCGATTGTCCCTGTGCCTTGTTGATGGCCATTGCAAATGTGAGTCGCACCAGAAACTGCAAATGTTTGAACTCAAACGGCATATCTGTCGGAATCATTGGGATGCGTGACAACAGTACATTTTCTCCTTTAAATTTTCCTTTTAAAATTGTAGCTTCGATGATATTGTTCATCTTTTTCACTGAAAGCCTGGTACCGTTGCTAAAAGTCATGGTGGATTGATGTTTCAGAGAAAAATGATAGGCATGCCACTTTTCAATGTTAACACGTGCGGCAGTATGCCTGGAAAATCAAGTGAATTCAAGAATTCAGTTGGATAATTGACAAATTCGTCTTGATTCATTACAGTATCGATGGACTTATACGTTGTCACTTCGCCTGGTATTTCATTTTGAATGCTGGAATTGATGACACTGACATTGTTGTTTTTGGCTGCTAATATAGCACGTTCACTGAGCCACTTGTTTATAAAAGTAATATTAAACAATGTTTGTTTAGATTAAATGTCAATCAATAATAAAATCCCTGATCTGTTCACGTAGATTGTACATTTGAAATGGAACAAATTGTCATATTTTGATTAGGTGTGTCATCTTCATTCATCATCTATTTTTTGTAACACAATAGCTAGAATAAACTCATTTGTTGAAACCACTCATGCGCCACCTATTGTAAAATGGGTATGTACTAATCACAATTGGATGATTGCAATCGGATGAATGGTATATATACATAGATACACTCATTTGTTGAAACAACTCGCGCACCATCTATTGTAAAATGGTTTTACCAATATATATATATATATATATATTTCAAACGAGAGGGCTTTTAAAAGTGCTCAAACATTCTGTGACAATACCCACATTCATTTTAATCTTGTCTGTACACTGTACATACGATAATGCAAAAATATAACACTTACTTTGATGTAGACCTAGGTTTTAAACAACATATTAAAAAAAGAATGAGGGAAGCAAGTTACTATATATAATAAATATTTGTTACAAACTGTAGTAGTGACCTAGCAACCCACGAGGGTGATACGCACGCCCTTGCTCCCACCCTCCTCTTACTCAATGCCCATGGTGTGGTCAACAGACTTTGGAAGACTCACTAGCAGCGCGGGTGTGATGCTGGACCGGTGAGACTGTGAAGTAGTCCCCCGGGGTCAGAATGATGATCTGCACACTGTAGGAGGCGCATGCCTGCAGCTCGGACAACATGAAGTTGGTGACAGTCTCGGTGGGGAAGCTCTGGCAGATGCGTGCCTCTCCACCCTCGCGCACATGGCACACAATGGGCTCGTGGGAGCACACTGCATCCACCTGGGGCAGGAACCAGCTCACCTGCAGCTCGCTGCTGCTCATGTCCGACAAGCTGATGTTGGTTGGCAGTCCTGCACACCCACCACATGCACTGCCAGTCCACCTCGTGTCTACGTGGGCATCAATATGGAGTTCAGACAGTGTTGCTACCAACAAAATAAATATGGGGAAGTCTGGAAAATGCAATTATGGTCAGGAAAAGTCGGAGAAGTTCAAGTATGATCCATACAGATTATTTTTGCATATCACAAAGTTCTGAAACTGGAAACACAATGTATTACCTGATGAAGTACAATAGTTGTATGGTCATGTGAATGATTAAATGATTGGACTGTTCTTGTAAGTAGTGATGCGAATAATGTACAATAATATGTGGCTGCAGGCATACATTCACCTACACTACATATCATCTATTCTGCTGTTACACAGACATTCACAAACACGATAGTGTCATGTTGCTTATTTATCTCCGGGTAGCTAATGCAAAAGTTTAAACATTTCATGTATATGCTCCAGTTTAGAATGGATTGTTTAATTTTTGCACTATTTATACTTTAAAGTAAAGTAACATGAGCAGCATATTTAATTACTGTAGGAACTATGATATATAAACGTATATGAAAACATTTATATTTCATACTGTAAACTATCCAAAGATGGCAACATTGATTTCTTCAGTTTTATTATGTTCCAAAAATTTTTTAACCTAATTTCTGAAGGAAAGAAAGGCTTATAAGATCACTTTCCTTTCTGTGTGTTATTGTTTGTGTCTGTATGTGTGTTCCCCTCTAAAAAGCCTCAACCTAATTTCACCAAACTCGGTACACTGATGCCATGTGGTTTGGACATGGAGGGTGAAGGTGGATTTTGAGGGGCAGTGAGGTTTCAGGTTAGGATTGATTGGTGATGATGTTACTCGGTAGGCACCATGCATCACTACAGCGGTGCCATTTAGTTCTTGTAGAGCTGACTCTGTTCATCCTTGGGCAGTTGAGCCATCCACCCAGGATGTAATTTCCCATAGCTGCTGAGAATCCCCTCGTGATGATGATGCAGGTTAATTACATTGTGTACTACACTGTAACGTCTTATGGCGTGTCACACACCGTAGTTACTTGCAAAATGAATTACATGCATATCGGTCGGGTTGCTAACTGGTGGCTTATTGGCTGACCACACGCCCTTAATAACTGAATTACGCAGTGAAACATACACAGATGAGATTAGCAGAAATACATGAACTCTTGCACATTACACAACACTGAGACGGGATTGTAAGGGCCCGTCCCCTGAAAAGCCTTCCGACTACACACGTAAATAAAACGCTCTTGAGTTAATTCGACATGCATATATAGTGCACTTGACTAAATACAACCTTGCTGGAAGCAACTTACACTTGTTACGGGGCACAGCCCACCGGTAAGGCGATACAGATAAAAGGTCCGAAGCCTTACAATTAATTAAGGTGCACAGTTAAGCTCCCCTGGGCGATGCTAACCACAAGGGTGATGGGTAGGCATCTCCGGCAGCAGAAAACAAAAAGGTTCTGGTATTTACATTAAGCTATTGTCGTTAATATGATTGGCGCGCAAAAGTTGATGGCTGCCGGAGCGCAAGCAAAACGCTGCCTTGCCCTTGCATGTCCTGGATGCTACTCACCGTTCTGGCTTTGCACCTGAACCTGCAGGGTGGGAGTTAGTGTGCCAAGCAGGAACAATTTTCTGTGACTCTTGCAAAACACAATTCTACTCATAAACTTGCTTACCTGGTGATTGAAAAACACGTACAAATTCCCTTGCATTTTTACAGACACAGGATTACACTTGCAAATACTGTATGATTGGATGAGATGGGAATGAAACATGTGATGTGAAAACAATAACATTGACAATAAAACTCTTAAATATAACACTGCATAAAGGGCTTTGGCTGGGATGTCGGCACTGTCTCCTTTTATTAGAGTTTATACCAGCAATCGCCATTTAGCCCTTTTTACCATGGCCCTATTTTCACTTTCACTAACACGCTCTGGTGTGCACTGCCCTGCATTGGCAGTACATGAGCATTCAAGCACTTCATGCTTTGCACTAGCACGAGTGTGCATATCACAACACAACATTCGTAGAGCGCTGACATTGGCTGCAATGACTTATTGCACGGCCGGACAAACGGTCTTATGAGGCGAGGGACGCGAGCATAAGTCAAACTGGAGACAGTTTGCAGGCCGGGTGCCGCTATCTGCTGCAGACGAGTTGCTTCCCTTGCTGTCTCGGCCGCAGCATGTACAGGTAAACTGCGTAAGCCGCACATGGGTGTGGCAGCCATTGGTGCTGGTGTATATGATGGCCTGCTACGATGCAGGGCGTCTGAACGCCCTTGCATGTGATGCACACTGGCAGCGGCTGTATCCACCAATGTGTCCAGTGGAGGCAGAACGAGCCGGCCGACTCGTCACTCCCGCTGTCACAGTCACTACTTGCTTCTGCTCTGCTGTCTGTGTTGCATCCACCACACTGTCACAGAGAGCGACCCTGGCTGGGCAGCGACCAGGAAGGTTGGTCACTTGCTGGTAGCCCCCCGGCTGGTGATGGCACACTTGCTATAGACCTGCTTAAGATGTCCATTTCCTCACTGGCAGTGCTCATTCCCAAGGCCCACCCTGATGCCGTCGACACTGCGGAAGGGGGACCCAGGTTGTCACTTGGTGCAGGCAATTTCGAGAAGATGACTGTCTCGGATGACGTTGGCGTCGTGACATCGGGAATCATGACATGAGCATATGGGTTCACCACTGGAAGTGTTGGTGCTTGTGTGGACGCTGGTGGTTGCGGGAGAGCGCTTGTGGGCTCTGCGTTATCAACGACATCTGGGTCAGCCATCAGGGGCTCCCTACAGGGCACTGGTACGCTTGGCGACGCTAGGCTTTCTGCCCCAACTGGTGGCATGTTGCTGTGAGGTACTGGTGTACTTTCCTCCTCAGTTCCTACCCCAGGCTGCTCGGCAGAGGTGTCACCGTCCAGACTCACCAGGGGTGATACTTCCTCCTCGTAGTGAAGTTGCTGGTCCACTGTAGACCCTCTTGCAGGAGGTGCTGACGTACTTGCTTCTCCCCCTGCTGCTTGGGGGAGCTTGGCATTGCTATTTCCATCGTGAGGTTGCTGGATGTCAGGCGCGACTTCATTGGCGACGTCACCCAGTGCGAGTCGGATGTCGTCCCGATGCACTCTGACACTTCTCCGCCCAAGCTGGACCATGTAAGCGGGTGGTCCGTGGCATCCATCCGTCTGCAGGTACAAATGTCTGCTTGCGTCATACCTAGCAAGCATGGGGCGGGATTGGAATTCTTCCTTAATTTTCTCGAACACTTTTTTTGCATCACTTTTCCACTAGGAACTACGTTGTGGTGACAGCAAGTCCATCAGTGGCACTGTTATCACTGCGAAACTTCCTATGTGCTCTCTCAGCCAATTAATTAACCCAAAGAATTTTCGTACTTATTTCTGGGTGCGCGGTGGTGGATTGTCCGCTATTAACTTGAGTTGTTCCGGGTTCGGCTTATTTCCCATTTCATCCACTACGTGTCCCAGGAAATTGAGGCTCCTCCCAGCTGTTTGACCATACAATTACGTCATCTAGGTATGCAAGTGTACACTCTCCGATGAGGCTGTCCAGTATTTTGACCTTTATCGACTGGAAAGTTGCGGGGGCACAATTCAGTCCAAATGGCATCACACAAAATTGAAACCGTCTCCTGTCTCCGGCCGTAAAAACTGTTTTATCCCACTCTGCTAGCTTAACTGGGACTTGCAAATACCCGCTTTGCAAGTCCTGCGAGGTAAGGATTTTGGCTCTGCCAGGTGAACTGAGTGTGTCTGTCTTTCATGCTGGTGTACGTCGGAAGAGCACTGCACATCACCTGATTAAGCAGCCTGAAGTCCACACAAAACCTCCAGGTACCATCTTTTTTTGGTGCTTGTGTTATCGCCGAGTTCTACTGGTTATTTGTTGGCTCAAGTACACCGTCTCCCAACATTTCTTGGATTTTCTGTCGGATGATTTTTTCCTGGTGTGGCAAATAACTCCATGGCTCAGTGCGGATAGGCCTTTCTTTTTCTAATGGGATTTCATGCTCTGTCGCAGTGGTTTGACACATGGCATCATGGGTGGAGAAAACGTCCCTACGCTCGTCAATTTCCCAGAGGGGAACTGTAGGGGCAGGATGTGCAGTCCGCCGGTCTAAATTATAGACTGAGCGCCCCTTTTTCGTGCCAAAATGGATTCTACATGCCATGGGTTCTACAATGGTATTCTGCTCCGTCAGCCATGATATACCAAGAATTGCGTCTTCATGAATGGCCGGTGAAATTATGGCAATGGTGGTTGTTTCAATACACTGTACATATACAGTGACTACTGCTTGCCCTATCGCTTTGCTACTATGTTGATTAGTGGCTAGCCTGATTACGTGGTTAGTAGGCATAACATCGGTTTCACTCACAAAGTGTGGCTGAATGAAGTTATGGGAAGGCGCTGTATCAATCAATGCATGATAATGACGACCATTTACTGTGACAAAAATGTGAATAAATTTTGTAGTCGTGCTACTAACCTGGTTTATAAAGGCTTGTTGTGGTGTCAATCCTTGTTGTTTACGATACTCCGGGACCAGGGTGTCGAGAGTCCGGCCTCCTTACCTCCGCTTCCCGTTTTCCTGCTGCTTGTCATTGCTGTCTTGCGGACGTTTAAAATGTGGGTTTTTGGGGCATTGGTTATGCCAAAGAAACTTCTCCTGCACAGTACCGATATGCCCGTGGTAGTAGTTGACTTCTACACTACTTTGCATTTGCACTTCCCGCACTTTACACATCACGATTTTCCTCTTACGCTGAATTTTGTCCCGTTTTGCCTGATTGTCAGTTCCCGGATGATTTTGGTGAATTTTGTCCCAGTAATGTCCTACATATTTTTGATTTTGAACACATTGTTCTAAGCTTGGTTCTCTCCCGCTTCCACTCAATCGCTCATGGCACCATCGTGCAGGACCTGGATTGTGGCACGGCTGGCTCAGGTTTCATTGCAGGATGATGGCAGCTTGCATAAGTTCTTCCAAAATCCCGTTTAGGAGTGGAATTAATGCAACGTGGTATTCGGGGTGAGCTGTTTCCGCCACGACTTTGAATGAACACCTCTCGTTTCGGCAGATGTGGGTGGAACCGCTGAACCAAGTACATCTTGCATATTATGAATGGAGTCAGGGACTCGTTGGATTATTGTTCTTCAAAAGTGAGTTTACTTTGTGCTTGAAGCGATGTGAACACGCCTCCGAAACGACACTGGAAGCACTGGAAAAACTCACTCCATTGCAGTCCATAATGGTTCATGGATTGCCACCAAGAATGGGCTTCTCCTTCGAGTTGCTCTCTGACTCAAGTCCACTCTTCCTCTCATAGGCGGTATCTGTTAAGCCTTGACATGCAGTCGTTCACGAAGGCAGTCGGATCCTCTGTGGGTGTGCCGGCAAATGTTGGCGAAGTTTGAAATTTTGCCAGGGTCTTTGTTGGACTCTGCCTTGTTGGTTACGTTGTAATGATGGGTGCAATGGTTTTGCTTTCTCTTTTGTCTTCTCACAGCAGTTCACTAACAGCTGGAGTCACAAAGTTGCTTGCTGAGTATGGTATCACTGGTTGTATGCAAGGGTATGGAGTGGCAACAGTTGGTAACATTGGCTGGAATAGTGATGTAGGATAACATGCCAGTAATTGTGGGTAGTATGGAGTGGGTGGCAGAAACATAACAGGAGTTGCAGTTTCTGTGGGATGTGATGGCACGGACTGGGTGAGCAGTGCTGGTTTGTTTACGATGGCCACATGCGTGCTGTGGGTGCGTGACGGCTGTGTGTCCTGACTCCACAATTCTGACACTGTGTAGGGTGGTTGCTATCCTCCCGGTGACAGTCCATGTTGCTACTTGCTTTGACTTACTGTTCACACACTTTCAGGAAATCTTGCACTAGTTGGCACGTAGTTTGTATGCTTTCACTGAGGCTACACTGTTGTGATAACAAGTTCATTTTCACTCAAACATTCCCGGTGATATGACATATGGCACTGCTTGCGTTTGAGGGTGATTGCTCCTTGACCAGTGAACAATAAATTGCTGTACCAGTTAGGTAATTGATAATTTGTAAACTGTGGCATTTCTTATCTTGGAGTGTCTGAAATTTGAACTGCCTGCGTCGGATGTGATGTTCCCACTTCACTGTTTGTGTCTTTTCCACGCTTGTTCCGACCCATACGGCAGTACGAGGTGCCAAGTTCATACTTTAATGTGGTGTACTGTGGGATTGGACACAAACACTGAAGAGACAAAGGCACCGGCGTGCCTGTCTGCATCTTACCAGCCATTTTTTACCAACAGAAGCACATTCGTGGGTGACTGGGTAATGTGCTGATATGCTGCATTGAAGTGGAGGGAGCACCTTCCCCTCTCTCGCAGCAGACCTCTCTGCGTGCGCTGAAGGACTGAAGAGAGGGGGGAGGGGGAGGCACGCTCATGTGACTGACATGCTCGGCAATCTATGCTCTGCTCAGTTGTTCGGTGTGGAAGAGGGGAGGGAGTATTGGCGCACACCTGCGCCTTTGTCTGTGTGTTGGGCAGTAGGTGGCTGATGCCACGCTACCGTCTAAAGATGGCAGCTCTCCTGCATGTACCTGCCCTTGCCGTAGCAATAGTGGCTGCCCTGTTGTTCTTAAGGTTACCTGAGACTAGCAACTTTACAGCACCTTAGAGTATAATGTAAAAACCAGGTCCATTTCCATGCAATAATGTGACTTAAAATTTTACGAGTTGTTAGATGGAAGCCTCACCAAGTCCATCGACGTACCCAGGCAGCAGGTAGGAGTCGGAGAGGCGGCCCTGGTAGTCGACTGCGAACAGGGAGATGTAGTACTGGTGGCAGGTTGCCAGCCCTGTCACCAGCACATCGGGGGTGGCCTGCAGTGGGACAGTGTAGTTGTTACAACCCATCAGATCCTCTCCAGGACTCTCGCACACGAACATTGCGAAGTGCGAGCTGCATGGCCCATTTGTGAACACATCATAGCCCCATGCCACTGACAGGGTGGTGATGTTCCGTGTCAGGGCAGACGCACTGCCGATCGGACCCACACCTGCAACAGCCATCCTTGCTGCACACCTTCTTGGACCTAGGATGCTCATCTACAGTCTTCATAAGTTCACAAAGTACAAATTATGATGACTGGTGGTAATAAAACTAAAAACAATAAAATTAATAATCAAATCATAAGTAAAGGTTGTTCACGATAAAGTGAGCACTTTTGAAATCAATGTAAGAAAAAAATCACTGCTCCTACCTGCATATAATTTAACGAGTGCACTGACTACCATGCACCCAGTAAAGTTGATAATGATGAAGGGAAAGTTTTAATGTCAAATAAACAGTGTTAGCTACCGTTAACCATTTGTAACAGCTTAAGTTATTTATTTCATTTTTTTTTTTTACACATTGAAGTGTAAGAATCAGCAAATTTGTAAAATATTTCCTTTTCTAACAATTTAACAGTTTCACTCGACTAATGCATGAATAAAGTGATGAGGCCCATGGCAATGTTAATTTTACATAAGGCGGAGGAACACACAACGTGCATACAAGTAGATCATAAGCAGGACTTTCAAAAGTGTTCATTTTACCGTGAACAGCCTATGGTAACAATGATGTCCATTAAAAATGCATCATACATAGGTTGAACACCAGTTACTTTTGAATAGGAGCCTGTATGCTTGCCATGTTAACCTCTAACAGGGAGATCGATTGAATGCAGGGAGGGGGTAACCCAGAATTGGAAATCAAAACTGCATTGCCATATAGGGAGGTTGGCATCCTAACCACTTGGCTGTGAGGGTTCCTGAAACAAAAGTTATGAAATGAAATAATATATTTGAGTGAAAATTGCCAGAATCACAGTATCAGTTCCCATGCACTACATGGTGCATGGATGAAAGGGCTCCTGATGTTGATGGTCGTCCGGAGCTAAATATACAGAAACAGGCACAATATTCAAGTTAGACTGTCTTCTTCGTAAATAAACTGAGTGGGCAGTCTGCCTTTTTGGTCTACCACACTCACTATTGACAGTTCCTAAAGCCATGTATGTCTTATATATTAAATATATACATTTGTTTCCCCTGTTCATTCTTTCTTTCCTTTTCGTTGAATATAAACCATTAAAAACATTGGTCAGTTATTTAACTGTACAGTCTAAAGAGTGGTATTCTATGTGTTCACCACTTCGGTGTTTTCTATCCTTGTTTCGAGGAACTAGGCCAAGAATTAATGTTAAGTTATAGTATGGTAACAGCCATGAAGTTTGCTGGTGTCATTTAGAAACAACCTCAATGCAGTTTCAAGTTGTAGCCTCTATATCGACTCCACTTTTCTTTCAACTGACAATGGACTCTCAGACTCTTATCTTCTTGAGTATTTATCACTAAGCGTGGTGCAGATTCCAGCCCTCACAGTACACAATAGCTGTTGCACACGAGTACAGTCTTTTCAGACTGGCGTGAGGATAATGTTAACTTTAGTATTACCAATAGTATACATAAATTGTTTATAACCATTATAGTTGATTCACGGTATCTTCGGCCTTTTATGAAGCCCTGCTTAAGTTCTACTTCCAGGATAGTCCTCTGCCTCGTGCAAACTGAGCTTAACTAATTCTGGAAGATTACACCAGAGGGACAACGCACCGGATTCATGCGCTCTGTTGTAACAGTATTTTGTATAAGAACTATTTTGTGCCAGGCGCTACAAACATACCTATGATCTCCCTGTTTTGTAATTCAAATTATTTATAAATGAAGCATTATAATTTATAGATAAAATATGAATAACATTTCAATTTAACAGAAAAAAGAGTAACTTTTATGAAGACAAGTATAAAACGCTTGTGATACATGACATATGTTGAAAACAACCAAGCATGTCATAAATGGGGAGATTTTTAAAGGTTTGATTAAAAAAGGCAGAAGAAACCATGAATGGACTATATATCATTATGCTAAACACATTATCCATACTTTTTACCAATTCTGTACTTTTGGTTAAAAACAGTGGTACCATGACAATGTAAAGAGCACAATTGTTTTAATCACATGTCAAGTGTAAGTAGACACCATATACCTACTGTTCAGGCAAGCCAGTAACAGCTAACAGTGTCTAGAGTGTTACCGGAGTATGTGGAGAGAACCGCAGCGGAGGAGTTGGCATCAGTGCCCAGGGTAGTCACATCAATGGTATAGTTGGCGCAAACTGCCATCTCGGTGAGTGTGACCTGGGTGGTGTCTGCCGGGAGAGTGGAGCAGCGCTGAGAGAGGCCATCCGCCTCTGCCGAAAAGCACAGGTGGTAGCCAAGCAAGCACTGTGCGTCGACATCTGCCGGTGGCAACCAGCGCAGGCTCATGGTGCGCGAAGTCAGGTTCCACATCTCCAGCTGTGTCACAATTCCTGGCTCTAACAACCAATCACAGTACTGTCATCTTCACCACAAGACTGCACATAACTAAATAACTTACATTTAAAAACAGGACACTGTTAACATTTTGGAAACCACTGTTATTGGTGAATCCAGCAGAACATGTCTAAATCGTATATATGTTATAGATATTTGCTTTCATTTTAAAACATCAGAGATATCTCAT
This sequence comes from Dryococelus australis, assembly GCA_029891345.1. Classification (NCBI taxonomy): domain Eukaryota; kingdom Metazoa; phylum Arthropoda; class Insecta; order Phasmatodea; family Phasmatidae; genus Dryococelus; species Dryococelus australis. The sequence goes on along the minus strand of CM057007.1, from coordinate 75,178,201 downwards.
CAAAATAAGTAGCACAAAATTAGTAAATGGTTCATGTGAATGTACTATAAGAATAAGTAAGTAATGAGAGTTCCTGGTATGTAATTCAACAACCCGTACAAATTAGTGCTATCTATTGTTAGGAGTTTCCATTTAAGGTATTAGCAGCCCGCCATTGCTTAGCTCTGACTACCCATGGACTACTTCTGACTATGACTACTTGTGACTAACCATGACTACCTGCGACTACGTGTAATTACCTGTGACAACCCATGACTACATGTGACTAGGTGACTACCCACAACTACCCGACTACCTGAAATAACTTGTGACTACCCATGACTACCTGTGACTACCTGTGACCACTTTTGACAACCTGCGACTACTTGCGACTATTTACAAATTTGTTTATATTAAGATACACAATTTCTTCTAACCTTTTTTAAATTTATCTTTAATGATTTTGGTAGAGCATGCTTAGAAAGCAGCCAAGTAGCTCATTCTTTTACGACTTGGACAAATTTTTAAATTTCTCGAGGATTTTTTTAAAAACTAAACATAGCCTATGCCCATTTGTAAGAACGTAGCTTTCTAACAGTGAAAGAATTATAAGAATTGGACATGGAGTTTCCGAGATTAGCCGTTGCATGTAAACAAACAAACTCACATTACCTCTTTATAATATTAGTATAGATTTGACAGAACTAAACTAGGAGAAGTTTATATATAGGATTACCCATTCTGGACTCTTCAAAATACACCTATTTCTTCCAGTGTAGGTAACAAATCTCCAAGAACGTGTATGGTCTTTAGAGTGTAATTTTAGCCTCATTATATTAGAGAAAATTAAGCTCGAGATTTCTTAAAGGAACTATCCTCGATGTATCCATACATGACATACTATGTGATCAGTTACAGTGTTGGTACCTGTGTCCCAAGAATGGGACACTTATCTCTGGCTATACCTATGCTAAAAGTTTATTTCCTTCATGCTGTACCAGCCCACACTGACATTACTATTTTTGCAGTTAGTTTTCCCAATAACTTTTGTTAAGAATCTGTTCCTATTCTTCATGTACATCTATACTAATGTAATAAAGAGGTAATGTGAGTTTGTTTATTTGTTTGTTGTCTCTGGTAATCTCGGAAACTACATGGCCAATTCTTATAATTCTTTTACGGTTAGAAAGCTACATACTTCCAGATGCACATAGGCATATATCAAGTGGGGCCACAGAGGCCCAGTGGGTAGAGTAATGAAAAGTGGAGCCGTAGTGGCCCAGTGGCTAGAGAAATCTCAAGTGGGGCCACAGTGGCTCAGTAGCTAGCGCTATCCCAAGTGGTGCCGCAGTGGCTCAGTGGCTAGAGCGATTCCATGTGGGGATACAGTGGCTCAGTGGATAGGAATATATCAAGTGGGGATGCAGTGGCCCAGTGGTTAGAGTGATCCCAAGTGGGGCCACAGTGGCTCAGTGGCTAGAGTGATCAAAAGCGGGGCCGCAACGGCTCATTGGATAGAGATATCTCAAGTGGGACTACAGTGGCCCACTGGCTAGAGTGATCCCAAGTGATCCCATAGCTGCTCAATGGATAGAAAGATCTCAAGTGGAGCCGCAGTGGCCCCTCTTTTTCTAGCAACTTTGTACGATATCATCAAATAAAAACATAAAGATTTTTATGGCATATATCAGGGATCAAACAACAGATTTGCATCAAATGCTTCACACAAGTAGTCCTATGGTAGGCCATGTAAACATATATGTTTTATGAGACTCAGTCACTTATTTTCAAAATAAAAGGCCCTGTAATATTTTAGATTAATAAACCCTATCATTCGAAACATTATACTGATTAAATCCAAAGTTGATGCTCCGAATCTGGCCTCCATAATGCAGTGGATTGCACGCTAGTTTATTGTACAAGATCTTCTGGGTTCAAGTGATGGGTAAGATACGTGTGTATTTGTAAAGGGACAATTATTGTCCTCTTAATATTGTATATGTTTCTGGTTTCATTTCTAATGTTATTCCTTTCGAAAGATGTCAAATCCTTCCTACCAACTCAGCTTTTAGGTAATTACTTAAAACTTAATTGCACACATGTTGAGCACAGTAGGCTCATTAATTATATTGTTTTATGTGAAGTGATTTACAAGAGAATGTTTATCTTTTTGGACGAAGTTGGCTTCATTTTGTTACATTACTATGGCAACCAATAGCTAGTAGCACTAATTATGGTGCACACTACACTCTTATTCAAGTTTAACTGTCATATAAATTTCTACACTTTTGGAATAATACGGCTACAAAGACGAACCATTTGTTATTCATTTTTCGACGTAGGACCAGGGAGGCTAGAAGTAATATCAGTAGTAGGGTTTGGTAGGTTTAGGGATAACGGATTCCGGAGTAGGAGCCACTGCAAATGGAGCAGAGTTATTGACAGCACTCACAATGCATGCTGGGATCACAGATTCGCCTCTAAAAGACACAGGGAAATGGTTCGTGGACACATAGCGAGTTCCAACACTGGCCAGTGTCGTGTACCAGGTTGCGATGGGATCGCCTCCATGCCTGGTTCACTAACTTTCGAGTCTCTTCACCGGTAGTCAAAACTCCTGCATCCACTGTTCCCAACTGCAACTGACAATATGGTCCCAATTGCACACACAGTGGGCTACATGGTGATACGACCATCCTGTAGTTTTTAGCCCGATTGTGAATTGTCTCTCAAAGACTCTCAACTGTGTAAAACAACGTCTTTGGCATCTCCCTGGAACTCTTTTTCACTCTTTACGCTTACTTGGTATCATCTGGTGTTTCTCTAATTTATGTGGCTTCAACTACAAGCCAGTGTCTATGACCGCTCATTAGTGCTTAAAGCAAGTCTAATGTAAATGCACCAATAAGGCCACAAATATGCTATTTACATAATTCCATGGTTGTCACTTGGTTTCTTCGTGATGCGCTGTTCTCATCGTGCAGCATCCCATGCTGCCGCATATCCTTTCCACTGATAACTTTGTTAATCTGAGATTGTGTTAATTACAAAATAACTATTTTATCACATTATCAAAAGGACTCTTAAAATTCCTGGCTTTAACAAGTTACATTTTATAACAGACATGTGGAACCAATAGCAAATAAAAGAGCAGCTCACCAAGTGTGGAACATGGTGCGAAACTGGGGAGAGTTGTGCCGTCTGCTTGCTATGCTGCAGCATTAGATTGATGAAAACATTAAAATAGTGTGCTCACCTGAAAAAGCATTCCATGAGTTGATGTTTCATGAATCATTCAGTTGTCATGGTACAATGGAAGTTTCAGTGCTAGTTCAGGAAGGTTACTGCAAGCTGGCTATCTGTTAAAGCGTGGTATATATGATTTGTGGTAGTCAGGTCCACGTGACAATGAAGCTGCAGTAGAGCGACCTCGAGTGCCGAGTCTATCAGGGCCAACATTTGCATACTGAACAAACTCATGGGGATGTTTGCTACCACAGATTCATGAACTGTGTCTATTCTGTTGGTTCATACAACATGACAGGTGGAAGGTCACCTCATCCCTGAAGACTACGCCATCATTACATAGTCACCTCATCATCAGCTAGTTTCTGCAGGAAGTTGCAGTGGAAGCTGTACTGCTTTACTAGAATCTATACTTGTTTTATTAGAAACATTTGTAGGTAGCAAATATTGAATAGATGAAGCTTTCTGTGGAGAACTTACAAAATACACCACATATTATTTTTTTTTACCATCAAAGAATGATGACTGGTAAAAAGGGTTTCAATGCATCCAGCAATCATGGATGGTTTACCAACACTTATTTATATAGATATCCTCTGCTAACAACTGCTTTAGTTGATGGCTTACATAGAGCAGTCTTCCCAAACTTCCACAGAAACTCTGCCTCATTGAACGTTCACATGCACAATGGTTATGCCAGGTTCGAACACCATTTTGCGGAATGCGTAACTTGCCCCAATCTCTCACTACATTCAAAACTTGAGGAGTTACTCTTTCAGTTGATATGTGTTTTGTATGTGTACCGGTAGCTTAAGAGGTCTCTGAATATTCCATTTTCAAAATTAATATTATGAATGGACATTCTGTACAATATTAAATTTCTTCTAGCTTGAATTTTGTGTTTGTTTTGTTAATAAATTATTTATTATTACTATTCATAACACACAACACCTTGAACAGAACACTTGAACATTAGACACTCAAAACGCAAAATATGATTAATTCCTTTGAAAATTATGTTCAATTTATTTTGAAACCAAAAACTGTTCTGCTGCATTTTTTTTTCTTGCTTGAGACATTTCAAAATGAAAAAAAGAACTAACAGAGATACATGTAACACACAGAGCAGTGTAGCTCCATTCAATTGTAATGTGCTTTTATGTTAGTAAGTTCTTGCCTATGAAACTGTTTCAGTTATGCACAAATATGTTCTTTGAATTCCCTGTTTTTCCTCCTGAAATGTAAATTTACCAAGAGTGTGGTTTTTTTTCATTATGACATATGACAAAACAGCCATCTATTAATTACAGACCAACTATGTACAGTTTATTTCGAACAGTACTCTAAAGGCACTCTTATCAAGTCTTACCTCCACAGTCGAGTTGGCATGCTGCCTGGCCGACAAATACAGCAACCAATAGGAACAGCATCTTCGGCTGCGGAAGGTTCAGTAAACATACAATATCAACATGTCAGCTCCCTCAATACTCATATGATATACCTAATCAAAACCCACTTTTCTTAACATCCTTTCATTTGCCATCAAGGTTTTTATTATTTATTCTAAGTATGCAGTGCCTGGCTCAAAGTCTGTCACATTTAAAACTGCTGTAAAGACAATGTGCACTTTCAGACACTCATTCTACTGATCAAGCACCAACCACTGACACCAATGGTCAACATTCGTAGTACACCTTCAGCCAAAGAGCTGCGAAATAAAATCCTCCTTTGTTTCACAATTGTATCACTGATGGAGAACATGTTATAAAACCAGTATTTCAAAGTTATAGGTGAGAAAGCAACAATAAAATCTTTTACATATAATGGAAAAATGGCCACTCACAAGGATCAGTGTTGGAACAATTTCTTTTTAATCCAAGAACAAGTAATGTTCCTGATCCTAATTATTAAAATTTACCAGCACAGATGACCTATTAATATCCTTCAGCAACAAAAACTTTGAAGAAGGAGAACATATACTAACAATCAGAAGAAGTCTTAGACCAATGTTGTGAGACTGCGGAGACTTGGCACAAACCCTATGAAACAGAAGTCACCTCATTCCATCTAAGCATCCACTTTACATGTAAAGAATTGAATGTCATTTAATGATAAAAACTAAAACATAATTTCAATATTGCAACCCTAGCTGCTTTGGAGTAAAGCTGGCCCAAGTTGGGGAGCCTCGAAAAATACTATAAAAATAACTTCACAATCACTTGTCTGCTCTTCAGCAGACACTGTGGAGCAAGGTGGAGGTCTGCCTGAATGATACAATGAGAATAGTGACTGTAAACCTTATATCAACACTAACATGACTACCAACGCTGGCCAATGTAACAGTCCCAATTCTTAACACATTGACTGCCATTGCAGCTATGGTAATAGGATTGCCGAGGCCAAGTACGTTTTTTCTCTCAAACAGATTGGTAATATTGGAAAAAATTATTTTATATACATTTCATTTGATTATCTACTTTATAATTTTAAAAATGAACAGTGAAATGTGTCAGTCACATATGTCTGACGTGGCCCTATTTTGTAATGACTTCATTACACAGTCGTATCAGACACATATGACTGACATCATAAAAGGCAGGAATTGTCTGTTTGATTGCGAAATTCATTTGAAATCATGAATCCCATTCATCACTGGGCACAACCAATAATGTGAATTGTTACGTCTCCCCTTCCTACCTCCTCTCCTGACCACTGAACCAATAATATTTCAAGAACTCTGCTATTGAGACTAGGTCAGGGTAGACATACATGTATACAGACGTAGAGCTACCAGTAGGTCCGTGTGGCGTGCTTACAACTCTCTTATAATCCATAACCTGTAGTAGCTTAACTGGTAATTTCCTTGTGGCTGTCGAAGCTTAGGTAGTAACCTTTGTGGGTGGGCCTTTCTGGCCGCTACAGCATGCTCTCTCAGCTCCGTTTTGGTTGTGTGTAAATCACAAGTTCATAAAGTAGATACTGTCTTTCATAATTTTATTCTGTTGTCAAGAGAGGCCATGAGAATTGTGTCAGAAGATTCACCAGAGGCCATGTTCTTACACTACAATGTAAAATCCCATTTGGTGTCAGTTAGGAATGCCTGACACAGCCTGTTCTGAAATGGAGTGAGTCAGCCGTATCTGTCTGACGTAGCCTTGCAAGAATAGAGTGGTGTCAGTAAGATATGTCTGACTTGGCAGTCAAAGTGTTAAAGAATGGACAGCTAATGCAACAATGGGAAAATTTTGTTAACCATCTCCAAAAAAATAACAATTTCATGACATACTAAGTTCACAAGCTAGATTAAAATCTGAATAACCAAAATGGGGAAATGAAACTCATTTTCCACAACCATTCATTGAAAGACTTATTGACTTGACTAGATTCAACCACACCGCATACGACAATGACTCAAACAAAAAAATTCTGGTCTTCAACTGAGTCTTGCCATAAGGAAAGCAACACTGTACGAATGGGCATTGGTCAAAAATCCTCAAGGTGACTTGCATGGGAAACAAGGTGGATATTGCTGTTAGCTCATGGGTTCCCTAAGAGTACTCCAGTTTCAAACTCACTTGCAATACATAACTGTGGTATATTGCGTTAACTTGGTACATTTGATATTGTCAGTTTGGTGGCCCTGCAGCTGCTAGTCATAAAAATGGAAGCTTGCCATGAGATGTAAATAAATGTGTTACTGGCCAGAAACATTTGTATTGTACAGAATACAACATTGATAACGAGAATCAGATCCATATGTTAGTTCTGTTATTTTCGGAGAAGTTCATTTTTGTTTCCGGCCTCTTTGTCTGGGTTGAAGGTCGAAAAGTTTTCATGAGAAGAAGACTAGTGAGACTCATATTTGGAAAGACTTCAGCAACTCTTCACTACAAACGGTGTGGGAGATAAAGCAGAAGTCAGTAGGGAAAGAAACTTATGAAATACTGTGCAATCTGAGTGAACCTAAAAAGCCTCCTGAATACAGTTACCACGAGTTAGTGGAATTAATAACCCACCATTTTTCTCCAAGACCATCTGTCATCGTGGAGTGGCATAAGTTCCACAAAAAGGTTCAGCAAAATAAGGAAACGGTTTCTGATTTTGTAGTTGGTTTACGAAAATGATCTCATTTTTGCAATTTTGGGACCTTTCTAGACTCTGTATTGTGAGACCAGTTTGTGGTTGCGTTGAAAGATAAAAACACCACATAAAGACTGTATCTAGCAACAACCTTACTTTTGAAAAAGCTGTAAGTTTAGCGGTGTCGTATGAGGTGTCTGCCGGTAATGCATCTATGAATGCAGGTGAAGGGCCAGCAAGAGTCAAAGGAGCTAAATTTGTTTGTAGTGCCAAATGGTGGTCCTCTGCTACTCGGCAGGGACTGGTACGATGCTTTGGAATTGCCACAACTGGTCCTCAAACACACCAGCGCTTCTCCAGGAGGAAATCACACGTCAGTGAACGACATCATAGCACAAAAATACCCTACTTTGTTTTCTGGGGAATTGGAACATTCACAGTTAGTAACGTCTCATTGCATGTACAAGAGAATACAAAACCAGTCTTTCTCCCTGTTCAAAAACTTACTTTTGCACTAAAAGACAAGGTAAATGCAGAGCTGGACAGGCTTTTTTGAAGTTGGGCATTCTTCACCCTGTTTCTCTCAGTGAGTGGAAAACTTCCATTGTGCCAGTGGATAGACAGGATGGTGCAGTTTGTATTTGCAGACACTTTAAAATGACAGTCGATCCAAATATGGTAGTAGAACACTATCCACTTCCTCAGACAGATGAGTTATTCTCCAAATTACAAGGTGGTGTAGAATTTTTTAGGATCGACTTGTCTTGGGCATTCCAAAAGTTGTAGATTGAGAAATATTGCAGTAGCTATGCACCATAAATATCCATAGAGGACTTTTCAGATACACAAAACTTCCCTTTGGCATCATATCTTGCTCAGCCATTTTTCAAAAGACTATGGAGCACACGTCCTTCATTGGTTAGATGGGGTGGCATGTTTTCAGGATGACATCTTAGTAACCGGAAGTTTCAAGGAGGAACATTCAAGAAAATTGCATAATTTACTGCAGCGACTACAGGACTATGGTTTTACGCTGAATGAAAATAAATGTATATTCTTTAGTTCATCAGCGATGCTCCTGGGACACATGATAGACAAGGATGGTTTGCACATGTGACAACAAGGTTGAAGCTGTAGTAGGGACTCCCGGCCCCCAGGATGTGGGGCAGTTGCAATCATGGTTGAGTCTTGTCAATTCCTATGCTAAATTTTGCCAGATCTTGCAACAATCTTGGCACCATTACATAAACTATTAAAACAGGATTGCAAGTCGTATTGGTCACAAAAATGTAACAAGGCTTTCGAAAGGCTGAAGCAGTTGGTCACATCTTCACAGGTAATCACCCATTACAACCCAGATTTGTTGGTCAGGCAGGCATGTGATGCATCTCCTTATGGTGTAGGGTTTGTTCTGAGTCACATGTTTCCAAATGGTGTAGAAATACCAATTGCATTTGCATCTTGTACCTTGTCGTCCGCAGAAAGGAACTATTCACAGCTTGACAGAGATACCTTAGCCATCATCTTCAGGGTAAAAAGTTATTCCAATACAAATACGGTCGCAAATTCACCTCGTCGACAGATCATCAACCACCAACACGTATGCTCGGAAATCATTGTGGAATCCGCAGCTTGCAGCTAACAGGTTACAATGGTGGGCAGTGCTCCTTCAGGGTTTTGATTATACGGTGAAACATGTTAAGGGTTCTGAGAATAGTAATGCTAATGGACTGTCCAGGCTACCTCTTCCAGGTTCAGAAAATTCAGTGGCTCAGTTTGCTTATTTGTGTTGGGGTATCTGAGTTTCTGCCACTAACCACAAATGTAATAAGGATTGCATCTGAAAGAGATGCAGTTTTAAGCAACGTGATTCTGTGCATGAGAAATGGTTGGCCCAAGCAACCGACAGACCCACTCCAGCTATTTTGTACAAAAAGGAATGGCCTAGCACTAGAAGGCTGTTTACTCTGGGGGTACACAGTCATTATTCCAGCTGTCCTACAGGAGAGAGTCCTACAAGACCTTCACACGAGCCATTTTGGAATTTGTAAGATGAAGGCACCGGTTCGTTTATATGTGTGGTGGCCCCAAATAGATAAGGACCTTGTAGGTGTCGTATCTGCCTGCCTTCCATGTTTTGAAAATAAGTCATTGCCAGACAAGTCAATTCTGGTGCCTTGGGCATGACCAGATAGGCCATGGCAAAGAGTTCACGTAGATATAGCTGGGCCATTCATGGGACGAATTTTCTAGTGCTTGTGGACAGTCACTTAAAATGGCCTGAAGCATATGTGCTTTCCAGTATCACTTCCAATGCTGTCATAACCAATCTACTGTTTCTTACAATGGGGTTCAGTTTTCATCTGAAGAATTTGACCAGTTCTGTAAAAACAATGCTATCAAGCACACCTTCTCACCACCCACCAAGTGGGCCCTGTTATTTCCCACTCTAATCGCGAGCTCAGTCCTTTGATATCAACGATCCAGTGGGATTCACTGTGTACACACACGAAGGGAAGAAATGGGAGAAAGGAGTGGTCATTCTAAAGTTGGGCAACCTCACTTACAGGGTACAGGCAGCTGATGGCAGCACCTACCACAGTTACTTGGATCAGCTTTGTTCTGGACTTTTAGAATGTGCTCCCGATGCATTATAAACTAGAAATGCCCAGGTCAGCAAGTAAAAAGCAAGTCAGTATCTAAAAGACCCTGGGATGGAGGACAGCGCATCAGGGGTGGAAGAGAATGCAGAAGCCTATGCTGCTGAAAGTCTCAACGACAACACTCAGGACACGAATAAACCACGCGAGGAGCTGGAAGGTTTCAGAGGTTTTGCGTGTGAGGATGCAAGTCCCAAAGAAGATATACATGGTTCTGTATGTGAGACTGTGGCAGTGGATAAAAACGAGACAAAAGAGATTTCAAACGTAAAAGAGCACCCAAGAAAATATTTGATTTATTACTGTTAATTGTTCTTACGTATCCTGTCTTCACGATATTCGTAATAAGTGGGGAGGAGTGTGGTATATTGTGTTAACTTGGTACATTTGATATTGTCAGGTTGGTGGCCATGCAACTGCTAGTCGTAAAAATGGAAGCTTACCATGAGATGTAAATAAACGTGTTACAGGCCAGATACAGTTGAATTGTAAGGCATACAACAACAATAACCTATACAAATTTACAGTCTCACCCCATCATCACTCTTCAATGACGAGGGAATCCTGCTTCAAACCTGTCACTACTGTGCGTGACCTCGCTCTTCAGTGCACATCAGATCCGGGAGTTATTTATTTATGTATTAAGAATAAAGATAATGGAGAGAGGGCCACATGATTTTCGAGAAAATATTTACGCGAAGGTTAGATTCCAATGTTATATGGCATAGGTGCAGTTTTACTTTGGTTATTGACGTGTCTTTGTCGAGAGACAGTTCCTTACCAGACTAGGCCAATCAGAATTAGGTAACTCTGACACTGAGTGTCCGTGATTTGCAGGTAGATTCATGAAATAGGTGACAGTTAAAATCATCCAATCACGAAAATAGATCCGAGCTCTAGTGTTTTGGTACAGCAGTAGCCCTGAAATCTTTTCATGTAAAACAGGTGGCCCTCGTAATGAATTACTTGAAATTTGTGGTTATTTTCAAAAATATTAATTAACATTCTGGCACTCAATAATTACCAATATATCATACAATTTTTAAATTGTATATAAATTTTGGTACCAAATTCTTATTTCATTTACATTTTTACAAAAAATTAATTAAGAGATTTTAAAAAATTTACATTAAAACAATTAATGCAACACACACATAAAAAAAACACTTCTGAGTAAAGATGACCGAAGCTCATTTTACGCCCATCATAATAATGAAATTTTTAATAATTAGCGCTCTGTACAAACTTTTACTTAGTAACAAGAGATCTACCAAAATGTGAAAAAAAGATACAATGTTTTTAAATGAAAACAAATGTTAAAATTTTTTGTCAGGTTCTGAGAAGGTTTTTCTTTTTGATCAATACACGTGAATCTTATAAATACTAATGGTATTTGCAAGAAAGTAATTCTTATTTTTTTATGTTAGCTATGAATAAATAATATAAAATTATCTCCATTATTGTTACTTATTAATGTGAGCTGTTATGGGATGTGAAAGTTGTATCCTGTGTATGATAAAACACTGAATGGTACTCACATGTCCACAGACTGTACCAGTAAAGAGGTTCCTTGTACTGAATCAGATGGCCAGACAACACAATGTGGCTAGAAAGGCAAATCCTATAATCCTCTGATTTACAGCATAGTCTGCAGGCAATTTTTATCTCTCACAATGATGGCATTACAGCCACTATCTTTATCTGGAGTGGGTTAATGGAAGCCTATCTGAATTTACAACAAATACCATAACCCCTCGGCAATTTATGATCAGATATATATGATTAATAACTCTACAAATGCAACATTTAACATGCAGGTTATCTGTAAACCTACGGTCCAAGTGTGATCTTGCACGACACTGCCGCACTACAGGGTTATGACTTTACCCTCGTCGTAGCTTGCAACAATGGCAGAGCGTAGGTGAAACATCCTAAAACACTAACACTACCACACTTTCTAGTTCTTCATCTGCAGGTCATACCTTAAAGAATATTACTGGATTCCATTTAATACTAATCTCCATTTGTTATACAGCCAGTGGCAAAATGTCTCCAACTTAGGAGAGGGTATGTTTTTAGGCACCTCCTGTGGCTAAAGGAAGGGGAAGAGGGGAGGGGTAATGCAGCTAACAGAAAGCAGAACTGTTCAAATGTGAGTAACAGTCTTTTGAGAAATAACTAATTTTCACAATTAAAAAAGAGCTAAATTGTATTTATGCAATAACTGCTGTAAATCTTACACAAACACCAGAAATTCCCTCTCTTTTTGGCCACAGAGTTGCCAAATGGAAACAAGTGAACACCACTTATATACCACAACACTGGTAAAGCCTGTTCACGATAAAGTGAGCACTTTTGAAATCAACCTTCGAAAAAAAAAGTCACTGTCCCTGCCTGCATATATTTTAATGGGCGCAGTGAGTGACATGTGACCAGTAAAGTTGGTAACGAAGGATGGAAAGTAGTTCTATATCATAACGTTGAATAAAAAGTGTTAGGTAACTATTTGTGATAACTTAAATAATTTCTTTCCCTTTCTACTTTTTTAATGCATAGAAGTGTAAAAATGAGCAGATTTTTACAATATTCCTAATCATTTTACAGTTTTATTTGACCGACGCATGAGTAAAGAGCTGATGCATGCTACACTGCTGCGCACACTATGAGTCAACTTCGCCCCATCAGTGAGCGCTGAGAGCCTCGGGGCAAGTCATAAGCGGCATACACGATTCCAAGTGGCTACGGGATTGATCCAGGGGATGGACAATTACAGACATGGAAGAGAATTATCGTGCATAATTATTTATATTGTGCTGCCCATCCAAACTTTGACATGCAGTTGCCACCACCTCGACAGAAATTGTTTTACACAATGAGCCAATAGCAGAGAAGAAAGTTATTAGAGACACCACAGGATCGCAGCAGCCCTGCATCCAGCAACATCACAGCAATAGAGCCTTGAGCGGAGGTAGTAAACCTGTCATCAACCTCAACCCAGGGTTATAAGGATTACGTGGTGCCACTGCTACCCTGAAATAATTAGTCCCTGCAGAGAAATGCTAGCATCCCCCACACCCCCGGAAGAGCCCTAAAGCAAAAATTTTTGGACTATGTAAGGAGGCTCAGAATCACCTCTAGACAGAGCTCGTCCGCTCGCCGACTGCACTGGTCAGCGAGCTCTCCTTGGTCTGGGCAAGACGACCTCCTCTCCCAGCTTGCAAAAGCTCTACCAGCTCCTACAGTTTGAGAAAGCTTTACCAACTCCAATTACCTACACCAGCTCATCCATTAGCTCCTGCAAGACTCTCCAGAGGTAACTTCAACCTCCTTACCCTGCACCCATTTACCTAAGTCTATTTTCTTGACTCCGCGGTAGCAGGTCAGCACGACATCCCCTCTAGACAACCAACCCTCACGAATTAAATCACTGTAAATTGCGATCGTTCAAAAAGTAGCTAATGTTGTTAAAGTTCGTCCAGGTTCATCTTCACTTGAGTTAATGTAACCAAATAACTTAAATTTAAGCACTTAGATTGTATGATTGAACCGCGATTCCCCAGGGTCTTCCTAGACTTAAATAAATATTACGTCAAAGTTTACTTGGTTGACTCCATAATTCTCATTTTTTAAGTGAAAGTGTTTTCAAGAGTATTTAACTTTCTCCCTGTGAAATAGGTGTGAGTGGGCCGAACCCTCAGGAAACAGGGCTTGAAGAAGGCTTTAGTCCCAAAGAACGTACCAAAACTCCTGGGGGTGTCCGGTACGCCCTCGCCTGTCCCAGACGCACTCCGTCACCTGCCAATTCTTCCATCAGTGCTTTAGGCGTGTCTGAAAAGACATTCCCCAGTAAGGCTGAACTCAGGAAGAAAAGGGAAAGAGTACTAGCTCTAATATAGAACCTTGTGTTGAGAGGCTGTAAATATTTTAAAACACTACCGTAATATTTTTTAGCTTCAGATGAGTAGGAAAGGAGGCGGATTAATTAACCAGCCTTATTAGACGTAAAGAGTGACGAGCTTTGAAATTATAATTATTGAAATCAAATATTGCCTCGTTAGTGGACTCCACTCGCGACATCGCAACCCCATCCCCAGTACCTGAGGTCACCCCGCGTCCCATCTCGCCGATCTGGGTATCTGTTGGCCGTGGCCTGACAGCATGTGAGTTATTACAAGTCGGCTAAGCTCACACTCGTCATAACAGTGCCAACCCCTAACCTAGTAAAGGACACTCAACCACGTGATACATGCACAATCGATATGGCAGCAGGGAAGGTGATAAAGATTATTTTACCCCCCAAATCCACCCCTAAAAACCGAATATTTTCCACTCCACTTTAACTGTATTCCCAGCCGGGAACCAACGAGATCAAATTCTTGGGGACAACCAGGTAGAAAACGTAGGTCTGAGTTAGAACCTAATAACTACTAAGCAGCTTGGGACAGCTGGCATCCTGTTTATTAGCAACCTTCTCTGTGAGTAAAGTTGTAGTCCCTGGGCGGGAGACATTTGCAATCCGATTCACTGTGGGGTTTGAGTCTCCGCCACTCCGATATAACCCTTCTACTAGGCAACGTCCACCAAACCACCCCAACATGGGCAAACCACAACCTGCCAGGCAGAAATAAATTCTACGAGAAGAGAATACACCGCCGAAGGGTTATAATTAGGGCTCAGGATAAGCACTATCAGTAACCTGTGTCAGACTGAGGAACCTGCTCCGCCACGACCAATCAGATCCTCCATAAGTCAATTGGACTAAGGAGAGATTAAGATAAAAGGGAGCCTGCGTCAGTGCTGAAGCCCATGGCAATGTCAATTTTACATAAGATGGAAGAAGATACAATGTGCATACAAGTAGATCTTAAGCAAGACTTTCAAAAGTGCTCACTTTACCGTGAACAACCTATAGCAGACTAAAGCTGTCTCCATCTGTATCAGAATTGGAACATCACCATTTAATGTTAAAATCTGTCTCAGAGCAATGTCAAATTACATTCTTTTATGCCTTCCATAATAACCTGTGTCACCACCAACAGACACGTAAACCAATAAATTCCTTACTTCAAACCATTTTAATTAATTTTGTCTGCAAGATTTATTGCAAAACATAAGTGCAGCATGCAACCGATGTGGCCAATATCCACTTCCCATGAAAAATGTAAGTACGTAATACAAATCTCTCAAAATAACATATTTTAAGACAATATGAATTTTCTAATTTGATATCTAGCCCCTCTTAAGACAATATTGCTTCTCCATCAATTAAATTTAATGTAAACAAAAACATAAATTACATACTGCATAAGACGTTGAACAAATTATAAGCGAGAAGTGAAGTACCTTATAACAATTTATTAGAGATTGTACATAGCATAGCAATGCATCTCGGTGAAGAAAAACCACTTGGATGTCCGCTTACTCTCATTCTGACAGCGTTTACTAAATTCAGGGAGGGAGGGGCAATGTACACCCTGTTCCAACTGCCTACAGCACATTTTATTCATTGTCACATTTCAAACAACACTATTACACACAATTTACGATATGAGCATACAATAGTCTTGTTCTGTGGATTCGTATTTCACACTTTGGAAGACTTGGCAGAACAGTAAGACAATTTAGCAATGGGAAGATATGGAGAAACCCAGATAACTGGAAATTCTGATTCAGTGTAGAATAATTCCACACAACACATCTGCCAAGGAGACTGTTTTGTAATTCCCTCAGTTTTAGTCCTGAAAAATGTAAAAAGGAAGTATTTAGAAATTTAAGTATATATTTTTTGCTATGACAACTACCAATTGATTAGGATTTATTCTGTAAGCTCAACATACGTTTCCGGTACGAATGGAAGTTAATACATGAGCATACTTCACTTCCACTACAATAATAATAAATAAAATACATTATAAAGAAAAAAATTTAAAAAACCTATAACTAATGTCAAATAAATTTGATGTGTGCCCAAGGGGTTGGAATTGCAAATAAAAATTATTTATTGGGACTAGTCACCTAAACTAAGTTTAGGGTTAAAAGTTACACTGACTCTGTTCCTCTAACAATTAAGATAGGAAGATGAAGTCAGTTACTTTCACAGTCTTAACTTGTGATGCCGGAACCACAATATTCATAGGGGCCTTAGTGTTTTAGTGGCACATGGCCAGTGTACAGGACAAGTCTGTTGGCCTGTCAGAAGGGCACCGCTGTCTCTGCCCTAAGTAGTGGACTGACCCTCAATTACATTTTTACCTGGAGTTAAGCTGGTCTTCTGAGGGCTAGAGGTCGCCTGGGATGCTCGTAGGTTGTGGCAAGTTCTGGCTTTGTGGAGTACAGCTGACTGCTAGAAGTTGATGTAGGTGACCACCGAACCAAGGGTTTGCGATGGCGGTTTGAACTTGGCCCCACTCTGTGGAAGTGCAAGGTGCAACTTGGGATTTTGGGGTTCAAGGCAAGCTAGTCTCGGGGGTGCAAGCTCCCTTCTTAACTTCTCTATCTACCTCCCTTTTGGGTGTATGGAATGGGAAATTAAGGGTACAACCTGGCCTCCCGAAAGTTCTACCAGGTGGCAGAGCTAGGGTGCCACTTAATGTGAGTGTATTTGGCTCAGCGCCTTAGTGGTTTGCCGACTTCACTTTAGTAGCCTGCAACTACTTGGGGTAACATCAGTTGCACACAAGAAATGAGAACACAGAGAATAGTTTTGTAAGTTCATGTATTGTATTAACATAGTAATAACACCACGGTGGCCCTGTATTACCACCTTGAGTAACTTACTTTGACACGGAAGTTCTTAACCTGGCAAATCCAGGTGAAGGCAACCTTAGTTTAATCTGGCTGGAAAATGGGAGACATTGCTAGAATTAAGGAATAGCAAAGGGGAACAACTACCAGAGGGGTAGTGTCAACAATGTCCAGTGGGCAGGGCGATCCTGAAGGGACTTAGTAGCCCACAGTTACCAGTTCTGGGGTCTATACCAGGGGTGGCAAGGAAGGAACCAATGAATGGTCCAGTTTCACCTAAAGCATATGGCTGGGGCTGCTTTAGAAGTGGTTTCTGGAGGGGTTCTCTTCAGTTGGTAGAAATTCCGGCCCAAGAAGAGCGGTGGAATCTGCGGACCCAAGTGTGAGCCGTCAGTGGCTTCCTCCGGCCCTGTACAAGAGCAGTGCAGGAGCAGAGAGACTGTCGTTTGTTGGCCATGCTAGCCCTTTTACACTATTCTTGTACGGGAAATTTGATGGACAGAGGTGTGTGTGTGTGTGTGTGCGTGCGTATGTGGGGGGGGGGGGAAGCCTCGGTCGTAGGAGTCCAAAATTCAATAGTGCTGATGTGGCACTATCATCCCTTATCTCGTCGCAGGGTGCAATTAGAATGGGTGCTGTCCTCTCGGCTTGCCGTAGAACTTTAAGATTTGGAGTGTACGACGTTAAAAGTAGGGATGGGCCGATACCACCGATCACAGCGATGGTGATATCAGTTTTGATGAGCACAATCATTATTCCTAATTCCCAATATTTGGAAATATTTTTTTATTACTTAAATCCAAGTATTCAGTTTTGCGAACTTTAAGCAATGTGTATTAAGTGTCTACAGCATGGGAATGAAATACAACACTAATTTTATTAATAAATTATAAGACAGACAATTTAACTGAGTCAATAAGTGACTTCACAGTCAAAGAAAAACTGTTACTAGACAATACCGCATTCATTATAAACTGAGTTCACAGATGTCAACCTTCTAAACTTCAGGCAATCTGATGCAGACTTGGATTTTAGATCTGAAAAATACCATAAATAACCTCAACATGCATGTTTGTTTAAACCAACAGCCTAAAAATGTCATTAAAAAGAACTTATTGAAATCAATTTAATATTAAATATTTACTTGAAATTGAGCAAAATTTTTATTATTTATATAAATATTTTTGCTTAGTATTCCTTCATCAGCCGAGCCATACTCAATCTCTTGGTTAAAATGACAACTGATATATTTGCCACAATTTATGCCAAATATTACTTGCAGAGTATTGTTCAGACCTTTAACACACTAACCAAAACTGAAACGGACAGTTTCCAGTAAGAACTACACCCATCCAAATCTTGTGTATTTGCCTTTACTTTCCATTTTCAATAACAACAGTGTCACACAATGTGAGATTCGTTTTCATTTCTGCCAACCTACAAGTGCACTAAACGCATACGAAGAATATGAATACAGGTTACGTTCTCATTGTCGCCAAGCTACGAATGCAGTAAAAACGTAAGATGAAAATAAAAACAAAAAAACTCTTGCAGGATGTAACCAATACTATAGATAGCACCAGCTGTCGATTAAATGCATTGTTTTGCATTCACGAAGTGTCCAAAAATGAATGATGCACACAATCTTTGGCAAATGTACCAACAGGAAATACGGTAAAATGTAAACAACGGGAACAAATCATCTATAAACATTTATTCCGAATACATTTTGTGTTTAGGACATAATATCCGATTGATGGATGCAGTAAATTAATGCTTTACGAGATCTAGCATGCCAGGTTATTTAACAGTGTGTTAAATAAATTAGTGCTACTAATTGATGAATAATAATTGGCAAATAATGTTCAGATGTCGCAGATGCTGATGGTTGTGGCATCAGCCAATTAATCGGTATCGGCCCATCCCTAGTTAAATTAATTCAACAATAAAATAGCCAATTATAATTCCCTAATTTAATTAAGTAGGAACACCCTGAAGGGATTTAGCCATTTAATCCAAGAGACAGTTCTTCACCCAAGAGGTAAAGAGGATATTTGGCTAGAACCACTATGGGGTGCTCAGAGGGGACATCTTCGTTGTTACCTACAATACTTGGGTGGTAATGAGGCAGGAAGAGGTTGAGGAAATGATGGGGACGACGTCGGCAGGACACTCTGGTAACTGTTGACAGTCGGCGGGACACTCTGGTAACTCTTGACAGTCTTCAGGAGCTGCTGACGGAGGCCGAAGGAGTGGAAGGCGTCTGGAGGTGGTGGTCCTTCTGAACGTTGTTGGCTACTGCCGAAGAAATGGAAGGCCTTCAGAAGGTGCTGGTCCTCCAGTGCTGCTAGTCGTCAACGGACACTTGTTCTTCCACGGTCACTGGCGCGGGTGAGGGACTCTGCCCCTAGCTAACACCCTCGCGTCTTCTTAGCGATGAAAGGTGTAGCAGACTGCCCCGAGGCCTGTGCTGGAATTCCTTCTATACTAATTTTTCCAGCTTGGTTGCTCTCAGAATGGTGCATGGGATTTAATCTCACCTCTTGGGGGGTGGAGCTTCTGACGTCACACATGGCTTCTTTGATCCTTATCTGTAGCGGTGCTCAGCACCAGGTGCTGACATATCTTGCCCTCATATGCTTGTGGAGGCTGTGACTTTTGTTTGGCAGCCTGCTACCCTACAGCGACACAAAGTTTAAATTGTGCACTGTCTCTCTAGCAGGAGCGGCAATTGGAAAACAAAAGTTTCTTCGGGGAGGGGTGTCTTAACAGTAACAACTGAGATCACATGGTAGGAGGTTATGTCGAGGCTCTGTCAACTTCGATGAACCGTGCGTCTCGCCTCCATTACTATTTTGAATTGAAGGTGACTTGCCCATTGGGTGATTGAAACTTAAGATGGGGTGAGTCATTCATGTACAACGTGCTTCCCAGAAGCACAGGTATGCTCATGTGTCTGGGCCTATGGACAAGGTGGTTTCTTCAGCAGTCAATTTCATCAAAGGTGCTTACAATGAGCTGAGATAGTACATGAACATACCTGCTTATCATCTCATTTGTGAATAGAGCCTAAATTTTGCTTGTTTAAAAATTACATCATTTTTTGAGATGAAATGAGCTCGATATTTTCAGCATTACCTTGATATGTGACCAGCAAAATTTAACATACCGTATTAAAAATACAGTAATGTCTCTTTCAAATCCCATGATATACACCAACTATTTGCAGTAATCTGAACTTTGCCCAGCCAGTTATAAGCCAATGTGTTTGAAATATTTTAAAACAAAAGCAGCTTTGTATATTCAGTACAGCAATGCTGTTAGGACACCAGAAGTAGCTTTTCCCTGGATAAAAGACGCAACAGTTGCCTGTTTGCATTATACAGCTCCAACACGGCATTCAGTTACACTACCTACTGGTACCTACGGATATGATGTTACCACTGGCCAAAATGAAAACTATATTTGAGCAGCAATTAAAAGACAATATGTCTATATTATAGATGTGGGTAAAGTGCAGGGGAGATGTAACTGCGATAGTATGCAACATGAGGAATGAGAGTACTGCCACACTACAACAGTGCATACCCAAACAAAACACAGCACAAAGGTCGAGAGTGTGTGAAGCACGCTGGAAAGAGGAAGTGTTTATACATCACTGGCTGGAGTGTCCCACTACACAACACCGCATGTGACTTCAAAGGTGGTGTTTCTCCAATCACTCTCTGGCTAGGGGCTGCTGTAGGGTAGTAGTCGGACTACTTGAAACCCGTCAAGGCGAACCACGTTCGATTCCCGGCGGGGCAGCTCCTGGATTTTTGCAAAGTGGGAATCGTGCAGAACACTGCTGCTGGTCGGCTGGTTTTCTCTATGATCTCCCGTTCTCTCCGCCCTTGCATCCCAGCACTGCTCCACTTCCACCTCACTTAAACCTCATTGGCTTTAAAGATAACAATGTTAAGAGCCGCACAAAACACTTCACTTCACACCACTCCAAACTTCACTCCACTCTACGGGCAGGACTGCACAGTACAGGTTAGAATTGAGCATATTAAATGACGCATGATGCGTAGCTGGCAATGCACCACGGATACATCTACAACAGCCAGCCCGTGCGAAGCCATGACACCCTTACGGGGGACGAACCCGGACTGTTACACCCAAGAGGTGAATACTACCCAACCATTTCCAGTAGCAATAAAATATTCACATCTGTCATGTGCCCCTGCCTCGCCACCTGAACCGAGACAGTCTGCCCCTAAGCTAGTACCGTGATACCACCCACAATTGCAGAGCTACCCCGCTTCCAACCCTAGCCAAGAGAGTGCAGTAAAGGATGATGGCGCCCACACAGGGAGGAGCCAGCCGGCCGAAGATGCCCGAAGGAAGCCGAAGTAAGAGACCAATCTGTATTTAGAGCTGGACAGCCCACAGAATGCCAGTTAACGTAGCGTTGTCATCACACTGACTTCTGCCATGGCAACTCAGCAGTTCGCCCACCACTGCCATGCTAGAACCCTCTGCGGCAACCTATCTACAAGCCTACTAGCGAAGCTTACTTCAACCCATGAGAAATGCATCCACTTGGGAGTGTTACACCCCGTCCCATCAGGACCACACTAGATGACAATAGGGTTTGAGTTGTTCTCACAACTACTTTATTAGTAGCTCTTGGTTTGCTCCTGCTTTAACAGGCCCCTCCACCTGCTCGTATTATAACTTCCGCCAGTTGCTTGGTACCTAACTACGAAAACCTAGGAGTTAGTACCTGTCACCATGTTTATTCTACCACAAATAAATACAATACGTTCAAGTTCACAAACTGCATTCTAATTCAGAGGGTGATTTGTACCTCTCAACCACCCTGTAAATACTGTCCCCCATGGGTGCGGCAGTTGACCAGGTCTTGCCAAACCATTGCCGATACTAGGCTAGGACTATGGGCTCCCTTAACTGGGAAGTTTGTAAATTGCAAAACATCACACAATTTGCCGGCCACCCATACTGTGGGCTCAGTGCACAAAGGCACTTTGTGCACATGTACGGTACAGCCCCCTACTAGGTACACTCCACAAGGAAGAAACTGGTCCATCCAACGGCCAACCCACTCCATCCACCACGTGCAATTCGCCCGTTGGAGTGCCAGGCCTGACAAGGTGACCCAATAGCTTCAGAGCAACTCACGACGAAGCTTTAGATCCCCCCCCCCTTCCCCCCCCCCCAAGACAGCTAACCTGCTCCATCCACAATGTGCAATTTGCTGATTGGAGCACCAGGCCTGATGAGGTGTGATGTTATTGCATCTGGGTACTTTTAGCTAAGGAATTACTGTCACCTGACCCTTGCTTGCTGCGACGACCCTTAGTAGATAACCTAATGCCATTAACCCGACAAGGAGGGACTAAGTGAGCCATCTACGGTTTCTATAGCCAACCAATTGCTACGTAACCCATCCCAGTCAGCCTTTAGCCTTTCCTCTGCTCGGAATCAGGCACAAGCCACCCACTCACTGCAGGAGCCTCACTCCTCGTCCTCCCCTGGCACACGGCATCTCACCGCCATTCGCCTGCGGCTCCGACTGCCAGCTACTTGACGCCAGCACCTGCCACCTCCGCCACTGCCCAGCAGCCCCTGGACTAGCCACCACCAGTCACACACCAGCCACCCTTGAACGGGGCCCGCAGACATCCACCGCAGCCTGCCAGCGGCCAGCTACAGCACGTCTACAGGTGGTAAGCCAGCATCCACTGCCAACACTGATGCATGCCGCTTATACCAATTAACTACAAACGATTACGACTCATCTCACTGCAACCCTAGTGTACTACTTCTACACACGTGAGATTCAAACTCCGTGCCATTTCGTAAACGGACGTAACGGTCTGCCACAATCCTGGAGGGTGGCCGGACATGTGGATACGAGGGGATGCGAAAGACAGAGGCACGTCACCCCGCCCCTCCCTGCACTGAGAGCCTGCAAGCCGTCAGCCGCCTCAGGCCATGCACGAACGCCACCGAGGATACGCGAAGGCCGAGAGATGACCAGAGGGTGCTACCCCCATTCCGGCCTCGCACCTGAGGGACGTCACACGCCCTCTCCCGTGGCCACCACGATATGCACTGCCTCACTATATAAGGCCGTACGCGCAATCCTCGCGAGTTGTTCCTGCAGTCTTCTCCAAGCACCTGGGTGCTGGAGTGTAGACTACTATGAAGACCTTCAACAGCCCTTCCAGAGGCTGTCGCCAACCACCTAACAGTCTTCAGCAGCCACCATTGACGTCGCCGTAAGAACTCTGCAGCCCCGCTATTGGACACTCCAGCGACGCCAATAGCTACCAGAAGCTTTCTGTAGCACCATATACATAGCATACATAAACCTTCTTTGTCTCCTACAGACACCCCCTATTTAGAGTTAGGTTTGTATCTAAGTAATTTTCGTCACTTTTCACTTAACTTCCCCACTTAGGTTAGGACCAGGTCACCTACACCTGGCTACCATAGGATTACTTTCAACCACCGGTCTGCCTGGCAGGAGAGCACGTGTCACCGTGTTTAATAAGTTTTTAATAAACATGGCTTTGTTTCTCTTACCCTCGAGTCTCATTCATAGAGTAATCTGTCACCGATTACTGGGAGAACCTCGAGCTGAGTACCGCCGACCAGAAACTGGAAAGTATTCTTATTCCGAAATAAGCTACAACTGGAGACTCCCCCTCAGGCGGCTCCCATTTGAAGCACATCCATTAGACGGCCAACTATTCTATTTCCACCAAATATACAGGTACTGGAGGAATTGAATACACAAGCCACAACCATTAGCAACACTTCTCAATCAGAGAGAGATGGTACATCTGAGTTGTATCCGTACCAGAGCACCTGGGTGCTGGTGGGGGTATTTACTTAGGTGCTATGGCCTGGCCTTGGTTGGGATTGCACACCCAGTAATAGTCTTGGCAACCTACACGGCTCCAACGCTTCTGATCAGCCTGTAACAGTAGGGGATCTTCTGAAGCACCGGAGCTCACTTTGGCAAGACTGTTGAGAGGCAACACTAATTTAGGGCTATCCACATCCATGGTGTTCTTTTCGAGGTTCTCAGTAATTACACCCGCTCTATGACATTCAAGATGAGGCATGGTGCCAGGAGGAGCAAAGAGTTGCGCGCCTTGCTGCCAAACAACTTACTGGTCTAACCCCACTTACAGCTAGTCGACGAGCTGAACGAGACTGTGCCACCTTACTTCAGTCACTGGCACCACCTACGACGCCTGCCATTAACCCAACTACGTATACACCCGACCTGCCATCCAGTAGTAAGATAGTTACTGAATAAGACAGAGAACAGGCTAGGCATCTCCAAAAGTAACTTCTGGAGCAGGGCATCCGAGGACTGGAACGGCGAGTTCTGTGTTGTGTAACGTTGTGCCCTCGGTACCGCCCAAGCCGAAGGCGAGCGACTTAATAAGCTACATCCTCCTACCCCTCACGAGCAAACCGACAAGGCACCAACCCCTAGACCTCCTGCCCGTCATCAACAACGACTAGCTCCAAAACGAGCCGCAAGCCAGACCAATCCAAGGGACTATTAAACCGCAAAGTCGAGAACGTTGCACCAACCCGTAAGGCTACGTGCCCGGCTGCTATATCCAGCCGTAACCAAGCATAAGCCAACCCGCACGCACAACCGACCAAAGTGCGACCAAAGCCACACAACCGTGATCCAGCCTTAGCTAATCGGACACGCATCAACACACATACAGTTATGGGTTCCAGCAGGGAACTAAGGCTTGAGAAAGTTTATTATTTCTCTATCTGAGACATTGCAGCAGCTGCAATCCTAGTTCAGCTGATTCCTACATTGGTAATGAAGACAACAGAAGTTGCCTGTGCAGTTTACAGGTATATGAAAATTTGTTATCTGCTACTATCCCAACCCTCTTCTACAAGTAAGACCAACAGCAATCATGGACTAGTCTCACTGAAAGGAACAGCGTGTCACTGCAGAGCAAGACAAGTGGTACATGACCCATGGTTCGATCAAGGCTAAATCGTCTTGGATGTTTCTCCAAATGAATGGTGGTGTGTCTATAAACGTTGGCTCTGTGGTTTAATTCCATACCCCAGCAGGCATATTGGAAGTGTGGGGGGACACCATCATGTGGGTGTGTTTTTATGGTACTCCTGCTCTCTACCTTGTCTTTATTCCTCCACTATTACTAGCCGCCCCCCCCCCCCCAACTAATTTATCCTTCAGGATGACCAGAATGACAAGGCTTGTTCCTTGGATAGGGTAGCACATTCTGACAACCACCAGCCTCGCATTATCCCTGTCAAAATTACTTGCAAACAGGAGCAGTGTACAGATTCATTCCCTTGCAAGTAATGAGACAGAGGTCATGATGGGTTCTTCTCAGAGTGCTCCTATTTCTTTGTCCACATTAGTTCTGTTGTTGCTCCACTCCAGTTGAAAAGGTATAAAAGATATGTCCCTCAAATAGGAACAATATGCACATGTTGCTTTCTTATGTGATAGACTGCTGCATGGTAGTTGGTACTGCTTCTTCTGCTCCACAGGAATTTAAAACCCTCCTCACGACTTTCTAGACAACACTGTTGTGGCTTCATGATTGGTCTCATGCCATGTCGGTTCTTCAATGTCTCGCTGATTTACGCATTCTATAACATAACACCTGAATTATTCAATTGTAACTGTGTTACAACAAACATTTTTTCCTGATTTTTTACAATGTCAATCATAATGGAATTACATACAGCATACGTTAAACATATACCCAAGTTTATGGTAAAATATTAAATACTGGTGACTATATAAATATCTGTTAAATTTGTGTCAAAAAAAAAATAATAATATGACAATATACACAGAACACCCTAAAACCACATTTAAACTTGATGCATGACGCTTACTGGCTAAGAAAATAAACGAGTTTGCCTCATCTGTGTGTCTCACTCTAAAGTGCATTGAATGGGGTGTGGAACTCTATGATATCTAGCAGAACGCCTAAATGATTTTCCTTGGTTGCAGGGATTAAAACAGACATGACAGAGTTGTACATATCATCATCAGCCAGTCAGTAACCAAACCTAGCCCAGTCTCCTCTTGAGAAGATGCCAACAATCGATAGCTAGTGCTCGAGTCATCGCTGCAACCACAAGCAAGTTAAAGGGCGCACCATGAGAGAGCACCACCTGCCAATAATGGCCACCCTTAGCTCCACCTACAGACAAGTGTGCACCGCACCCCCCACTCCAGTGCCGGTGAGCCCTTGGTCAGAGGAATATATTGCAGTGCACCAGCCGAAAACGTCAGTTGTTCCGTCGGCTCTTGTAAGAGCCACATCAACTTTGGCAGTTTGCTCTACCACCTCGCGCGCTAGAGCCCTCAGACCTACACCACCTAGAAGCTCTTCAGCATCGCCTTAACCTACAGCAGATCTTCCAGAAGCCACCCCCCCCCCCCCCCACTCCTCGCAAGTCTTCCAGAAGACATCTGCCACCCTTAGTTGCTTGTCCACGGCAATGGCTACCCCACACTCCCTTCAGGGAGAGGGCCCCCTAAGTCCCTTCAGGACACGTGATGCAGAATAGATAGGAAAAGTTTAAAAGCTACCTTAGATGAAACTGCCACCTTTTAGCTTAGAACCAGATCCACTTCCCCTGGATAGCGTAGTTTACTATATCTGGTCGGCTCGAGGTAGTCAGGAGATAATACAGCCACCATGTTTTATTCCTCTCAGAATGAACATGTTCCTAACTTACATTATTTTCTCATTTACTTGAGTACACCCAGAATCCATAGTAGACACAACATCCCATAAGTGTGGAGCAGGAGACCGGGGTTTGTACAATACTAATTTACAGCCTAGTGTAAAACTGCAAGCTCCACTCAGGGACTCGCACGTTGCTACACACACGCCATTCGACAGCCACCAATTTGGTGCACCATGTGTACCAAACGGTAAAACCACAATCACTAGTCATACACCCGTAGAGAGGAGAGACCACTAGAATAGCTTGTACTCCGTCCACCGCACCACATGAGTTGTTGGAGGGAGAACTTGGATGGCTCTGGTTTGGGCCTGTCCGCTCCAGGACATCACCCGTCAAAGCTATTGGGGCACCTCTGAGAAAACCCGCTCTCAAACCACCGTATTGTTTGTGTTGTCAGTTGATATTTGAGACTGCAGAACACCCTTACATAGGGAACTACACGTTGCCTACTCCTATCTCACGAGTCAAGGTTTAGAACCTAATG
Organism: Dryococelus australis; assembly: GCA_029891345.1. Lineage (NCBI taxonomy): Eukaryota > Metazoa > Arthropoda > Insecta > Phasmatodea > Phasmatidae > Dryococelus > Dryococelus australis. The sequence continues at coordinate 75,151,213 of CM057007.1, read as the reverse complement.
TCCTTTACCAAGCGAGGTGGCAAGGACCTGAAGGAGAGGAAGGCTACCGCTACCTACCAAACTACTTAGAGCTGCACCCAGTCCAATGAGCAATAAGGCACTAGCCAAGAAACACCCAGAGAACTAGCTCAAGTCACCCCCAAGTTGCTGGGGCTTCACCCTCCAGCTCCCCAGAAGGTCCCAGGGACACCGCACCCCATTGTAGCCGCCATCAGAGGAAGAGAGAAGGTGCCCCTCGGGTTGGCTTGCCCGTGATTCCACATCCGCCACTATCCCAGCCCACCAAGAGCCACAGCCAGTAGCAGCAGTTCCAGCCACTGCAGTCCATAGGGACAGCACAGTTCCACCAACAGCTGAATCACCACCAGTATGACCACTGCTCAATCCAGCCAATCAAGCATCGGAGTAAGCCAATAGCCAAATTAGTTACAGACTTTGCACCTAGCCGACAGCCGACACTGCCCACCTTGACACAGGTTGTGTACTGGTACCCAAGTACAACACACAAGTCACTCTAAGTGCGACCGGCCTGTACTAACAAAGTCACTGCTTCGAGATATTAAGTCACATTACCCTGAGCCAGATAGCATCACTTGTAAAACTGTAGCTTTAATTGAACACACAGAGTTCTTTTCCATCTGCTTATATGTAAATATTTCCAAGAAGCATATCAATTGTGAAAATATATTTAAAATGTTTTTGATGGGTTTAAATAACCTGATACTTGTCTAACACTACTTTTAGAAAATAAAAATACTTTCCCTCATATTCAATTTTTTGTTGGCACTCAAAATGAGACCCTGATGAAAATAGAGCATCTAAATGTTTAAATACCAGGATTTCGCACACTGGCTCTCACAGAAAGTACCAGTACATACATATTAATATAAAAAAAGCAATGAAAAAATGTAATTTATTTGAAGAACAACTGCATGCCATATTATTCCATGTTATGCATGTAAATAGATTTCAAAATATTTTTAAGGATAATGAAATCTAATATTTTTGTTTCAATTTACTTAATTTTATATGCTTGTACAAAAAGTATGATTTCTATAATTATGATTTGGATATATATATGACACACACACACATAAAATGTCATTCCTGCACTGTAAACTTCCATTCTGGTTTGCACACACTAACTATTCTTGCTTAGCATGATGTACCTTGACCAAGACAGATGAAATTTTCAAAATTTACTTTAAACTATGGAACAAGCAAAGAAGGAAGAAGTGAAAGGATGGATTCAAGATGAAAACTACATAGTTAGCAAACAGCAGTATATTTAAAAATTACACTAAAAACCCTTTTGATGTCGTAACAGAAGTTCATACGATTATTATTAAATAATAATTATCCTTTTACAAACTACAGCGCCATGTTTACAAATTTGTTCTGAATAAATTTCCGAATAAAAAAATGAATGAAGTAAAAACAATTAACACAGTAGCCGACATATTCACCTGAGGCATACACACACACGTGCACACAATGCCTGGGGCAACTAAAGTAAACTGAACGCTCAAGCATTCTGCAAGGGACACACGTGATTGGCTATGAGGCTACGTCTGCTGGGACGGGGCGCTCTGCCACTAACCAAACACATGTGTGACAACAATAGCATGTCTTTGTGATAATGAGATCACAGGAAAGGGATGGAGAGGGGGAGGCAATACATGTTCATCACACATTGACCTACCGTTGTTCAAAACACACACACTATTGACAGACTCTTCAAAAAATACTTGTAGACACAACGCAATGATTCAAATTTTTCCATAATGCGACATAATATGTACAACTTCTACACAATCACTTCATACACACACATACATGCTTGCTTTCCCAATAAAACATTTACAAAAAATGACATTTTAAAACCATTTACAAATAAATAAAACACATGTAACCCAAGTTTACAGCTTTTAAAGCACTCACCACTAACACAGAAATTTTGTAGGAATACATAACTGCCTAGCTTGAAACAATAAAAGTTTCAGAACATGGGGACAGACGTACATAAAACATCACATTAGTGACAAAATATAAATCTTACTATGTGTACTTGTGTTTTGTACACATCACATTATAAACTGTTCCTGGTAAAGCGAACCACACTTGAGGCCCAAGTTACTTTTTCCTTTCAGTCATTTTTTATCCTTCAACAACCTTTTTAAATAAATATCGACATGTATATAATAAACACAGTTGTGTACCTTCTACCGCACTTGGAAGTTAACATTTAAGACTAAAACAAAATGTATTTATTCACTATTATTCAAAATGGGAGGGCTTTCAAAAGTGCTCACTTTATCGTGAATAGCCTATATCAGACAGAATTTTTCAGAGTTGATAAACACCATCGGCAATATAGCCAATTGCTGACAGTTTTCTGCAAGTGTATCCAGTCAGCAAACTAGGATACCAACACCACAGCAGCCAAGGTGACAAAAGAAAACCATCATTGCATTGCAAAAAAAAAGTGGAGAAACACCAATCCAACATAAGCCCAGAAGTGGAGAAACACCAATCCAACATAAGCCCAGAAGTGGAGAAACACCAATCCAACATAAGCCCAGCAAGCAGCAAGAGCACGACCCACACACCACCCAACTGCTGTTTGACATGCCACAAATACAAACTGAGGATTGTACGTAGTGTGTCCTCCACTACATGAATACAGATACAGTAACAGCTCAAGCAAATACTGCACATGTACACACACACACACACACATGCTCTCCTTTTCACTCTCTCCCCTCTAACATATATACAATTGTTCTAATTTCAGAACACAAATTTTCCAGACAATTCACTCGTTCAGTTTATTTATGCAACTTTCAACTATCAGACTTCACATGATAATGGCAAAGCATTAAGTGGCATATCCAACACTGTTCATGCAACTGTGGACAGATAACTCAGCCTCCAAATGCTACGACTGGACCACTATACGACAAGCTCGCCAAGTTCCACAGGGCATGGAAAAATCCCAACCATCTACCTGTTAGGACTGTGCATACGCCTGGCAACATCAACAGCCGAAGCATAAAACCTAAACCTGGTTTGGAATAACAACCATGATCCTCCAGCTATATACGTGTCAACTGGAGTGTACAAATAAAAATTAGTGACTTTTCTTGATATCTCCTAGTCTGTGATCAGCACACGCAAAACAGGACATATGGACCAACCTTATTAACTATGAGGAACTGGTATTAATAAAAGAATCAACAAAACAACACACAATTATGGGCATTATAAAAAAAATACAATATATCCATCTCTGCAACCAAAACAATGAAATATTTCATTAATACAAAAGTTAATTACGTTTACACAGCTGAATTACACATTACTGTTACCCGATTCAGAATAATTTTTAATTACACATATTATAATATTTATAAACTTTATGTAGTGCTTTGGTTTTATATGCAATATATTATGGTGCAAAGCCTGCTAAAGAAACGCGTTGCTCCACAAGAATTTCAAACCTCAGGGCTACACCTGGCTTCGCGACTTCTCCAGGACATGGCGACTTTTGTGACAGAGTGCACACCCTACCTCATTACCAAATAAATTCCCTAGAGCTACCGCTCACACAACCTCTAATTGATAGTGAACTGATTTAACCACTGCAAGGACGCAAGAAGTCTGTGTTCTGATTACTGACCTCAGCTCGCCCTTCCCACATGACTATAAATTCATGCTCAATACATTTTGTGAACAGAAATATGACTTCAACATGATAAGTACTCACAACACCAATTAATGCTGTACACAATAAGTGTGCAGCACATGGAAATATATTTCCTCAGTGTTTCTATACTATATTTTTGGGAGTGCCACAACAGGCTATGTAACGTGGTGACTCATGGGATCCTTTACTAGTTCATCTTCACACAGTACTGATTCTCGTGCAAGTACCTCCCTCAGCTCATGACGTGGTAGGCCATGGTACAGGGCTGTGAATGGACGTAATATCATCAGTTTACACTATCAAAATAAAATTATGAATCATAAAAAAAATGGAATTTCTATTTTAAACTGTTATTCACAAATTGCTTGACCATTTTAAATGATATAACAAAACATCTGTGTCCCGCAAGAAAATTCCACGCCACCACATATTTAGAGTTTTACTGCAGTTAAGTGTCGTCGTGGGAGTGTGGTGGGCAAGGTATGTGGACAAAGTGATAAGGGACGTTGTGCTGTGTGTTCAAATCTGTCTGCTGTTTATTTTTTTTAGTTGTGATAATTTTTATATGGTACTATTTATTTTGTTTAAATATATTCTTGTTACACCCTGCAAATATCTTGTCACCCATTACATACGTATGTACATACGTATGTACATACGTACATACATACATTCATATGCATAACCAGTAATAATACAGTACAGCATAATCCAATACATCATAAGGTATTTCAATAATCTGACAAATTTTCAGAGGGTGACAAAACGTGTACCACTCTATACAATTAAACATTTTTAAGGACGTTATTAGAGTTATTTTGTCACCCTTAGAATTTTAACACTGATTTTTTCCCTATTGCCGGCCCATGGAATGAGCTGGTGATCCCTGAATATGTATGTGGGAAACACATTATTTAGTAAATGTACAATGTTCATATGGCTTACTGGTGGAACATATTTTGAATTTTATTCTTTTAGTGCAAGACTGCCATCCTTTTTGTTTCCTAAACAACTTTCAAAGTTTACAGTACCATTTTTTTGAAAATCTTTTGCAATTTTTTTTTTTTTTTTTTTTTTTAATATATTTATAATTGATTTCTTTTTCTATCTTAATGAGTTTCTGTCACCACCACCCAACTGTTTATTTGTTATGTATTTAACTTAACAACTAAATTGTTTTACTGATTCAAGTACATCAGATGTGAATGAGAAGTATTTGAAATTGCAAAATTCATTACTTATTTCTTTTGGCAGAATTAACATTCCTTCTTTACGAGCCTTCAAAAGAGCTATTTAAAAATGATAGTAAGTTGAACAAAACTTTAGATGGTTTTGTGATTGAATCTGCAACTCCCTTTACAGTGGGAAAGAAAGCTTGTGTGATGCCATTTATGCTACAAAAACATTCAACAGTATAGTTTCTTAGTAAAAGAGCTGTTCATTTTAAAATGTAGGTGGTCGTCTCTATTTGTCATAAAAATACATATAATGAAATGATAAAAAAATAACTCGTGTGTCCTCACAAGAACTATTACTTGTTATAAATTATTTGTAGTAGTCAATCCAGTGTTACGTCTCATAAAACACCTATATTTAGGTATTAATGCCTACATCTACAGTACCAATAACACAGTGTTCACATTTCACACAGTCTGTCAATTATTTTGCAATGTAAAATTTGTATAATACATTTTTCTGCACATGCATTTAACAGTGGAGTAATCATTCAGGTTTTCCCTTTTTATTTTGTGTACATTTAAAATTCTAGATAAAGTTAATAACATATTTTTTGATCACACATGAGAGGTAATCATACGACAAAAATGCCTGCTTTCATAGGCTGAGGTAGGAAAACAGCAGTGATATTCGCACAGAAACAGCACCATTTCAGTCCAGCCCGCAACACTCCACATAAGCCACAATACAGTACTTCAAGCAGGCGAGCACGTGCAGCAGCAAGCAAGGCTCCACGGATAAAACCTTGCAAGAAAAATGGTCCTGTTTGCAGCAGGCTTTACTCCAGCATACATGCATACAGAGGCCAATATATACAGAAAACATAACACGCTTTATTCAATACCAGTTCCTAAAATCTTAGTTGGCAACCCATTGTTTTCAACATTGGTTTCATTTAAGGTTGTCAGAGTAAAAATGCATTTATATGTTATACTGTGTCACATGAATAGTCTAAAGAAAATTAATTTTCTAAAAATATTGACACCAGCAGATATGTATAAAACATTATGAAGACTACGAGACTTTGTGAGGTACAGTCCCTAGGAAAACATTAACATGTCCCACAGCATGCTCACAGACACAGTACAGTGCAGTGCAGAAGTCAGCCTGTGGTGGTCATAGCCAATGACTGGCTGTTGGTCTGTAACACTGCCTAAATATGTGCTTTGCCGGCGCTACATGCGACAGTGACACCTAGCAGTGCAAACAGAATATACCAAGTTCAAAACATGATCGAAGAATTGCAACCACGGCTTTACCTGACTGCAGCCAAGTTTACATCGTTAGCATCGGCCACATCGCAAAGTAAAATTATAACAATCCAGCTTGTCAAGGGCCTAATTACACTTACAGCATAAACCAGTTTAGAAGTTTGACTTCCTAAGTTGAAGTAAAATGCATTTAAAGATACATAAATGCACATTTCATTATCCTATGATATTGTTTTATAATTACAAACTTGTTAATCTAATTTACTCCACCACAATACCATACAAGCATTCTCTCACTTTAAAGTAATAAAATTCAGGCATTAACATATTACCTATATCAAATTATAACAGCAGTTACTAACTTCAATAAAATACTGTACATCTTATATAATTTACTGTCAAAATATTCTCTGTAACATGCAAGCAATATGGTTTCATTTTTAGTCTAGAGTGATGTACTAAGGTGGTATCACAATAAGCCAATAATGTCTGACATTACTGGTAAACATCAGTTAATATTGCATATACTGTACATATTTCTAAAAATAAATTAAATTCCACTCTACCCTTTGGACCTGAACTCAGGTATTTTTACATAAATCCAATAAACACATATGCATTCAGTGCACAGCAAAATAAAGTTTTACAAAAATATACAAGGATTTGGTACTCAATTTTGTATCGGCACAAAAGCAAATGAGAAGCACAACAAGCAATGTAACCAGAAAATCTACAGTGAAATCTTTGGTAACTTTGTTCATGTAATACACGCAGAGTTTTTGGCAGCCAATAAAGCAACATATCAGACTTCTCAGAGTATCACGAAAATCAAATTACAAGTGGTCCACATTCTGGAGTTTGCAGTCGTGAATTTTCGCTTCACCAAACTAAAATTAATAATACAGTACGTTTCTGAAATTTTAGCAAATGACACAAGATGAAGGAAAAAAAATTAGGAAAGCTCAGTCTTAAACATTTGATGAAAATCTTAACAATTTACTATGTTTCCACTATGTACATTTGTATACTAAATCACGTAATAAGGGAGAAATAAATGCAAAAATAAAATTCCTGATGAACTTGAAATTTCAACTTTAGTTTTATGTAGTAAAGTAATATTGTAAAGAAAACAAGTGGACCAGACAATTTATTTACTATTCAACTAAACAACAGTTTAGCAAGCATTTGAATATTCATTGAATTCAAAAAAATGTTTTAATAGACTTCCTGCAAACAGATTTCTAGTCGAAAATAAAACTGAAATTTCCAATATCATTATTATGTTGTGTACTTATAATATTCACACAACTTGCCCCATTGCATAGTGGCAGAACCCTAATATCTTAAATAATAACCATACACAGGGACTGGAAAATTTTTTGCCTGCAGAACTTTCACAAAATCATATACAATTAAAATAAATATGTAAAAAATGTACATTCATTAAAAATTAATTCTTTGGCATTTCTGCAAAGGATACTTAGCATAAGACGTTTTATCTGCATACAGAGACCAAAAAAAATTTAAAAGTAATAAACGATCAATTTTTTTTTTAATATATGCATTAAACCAGTAATTTTTTTTTAACTACATCAAGTATATTATTTCAGTGAATTTTCAGACAACAGCACTAGATTTACACAAATATATTTGACGACCACCACAAAAAAGAGATGATCTTGTACACTGGACTTGACAATAAGAACTCCACATTTAAAGACAAAAATTTAGCATAAATACAATATTTTAGCTAACTATTTTAACCATAAACAAAAAAAAAATTTTAACTTGTATATTTACTGTTGCCTAAAATGAAATACATTTTAAATAGCTATTAACATTCTATTGTAACTGACCTACACTAGATATGCTCAATACTCAATACCAGTTTCGATACCAAAACATTCTCACAATACTCAATACTGATACTTTTCTGAATACCAAATTTAAATTGCCACAAAGACAAAACAACTTGGCCACAAAAATTGCTCAATTTACTAGTGTCGTTGACAAATACCGAAACTAATATATAAAAACCCACATTAGACTGGAAACAAATGGATGACTGCCTGTAACCCAAACATCCTTCACAATGACAAACCAATAAAGTCTCCTTTGATTCTATAGAATCAGTTTCCACAGTAAAAGCTGTAATCAAACTTTGAGGGAAATGAAAGTTCAGTACACACTTATTTTGCAATTTCACAGTTTTTTAATTTTATTTTGCGACTTCGAGGAAATTACTGTGTCAAATAAATATTGTAATTATCTGATATGTCTGTCGTGGCCTAGAGCGCGGAATACGCGGACTAGGCTATGACAGGCGTATCAGATAAATGATGGTATTTATTTTTGTGAATATTTAATAATGCAGTTGCATCAGATAGGCCTAATTATGGTATGTGTGGGATGTACAATTACTACTGAATTTACTCGCTTGTGCCTATCGGTGCTCGCTCGCAACTCTCTACCTGCTTCTATTGTATCTGAAATATACACCTACAGTGATTAATGGGATAAAAATGAATTAAATGAAACATTTCAGTGCAGCATATAATTGTGGTATGTATTGAGTATACAGTAACTACTCACGTTCCTCACTTGCTCCTATCGGAGCTCACTCGCAACTCTGCACCTTTAATTTGAAATTATCGTACACATTCCAAAAGTCATAGTACACTCGTACCATAATTGTGGCACGAGAAAATGGGTGTTAAAATTAGATATTTTTGAATATTCTCATGCAATACGTGATACTATAAAGTATCGAGGGTATTGAGGTATCGTGGTATCAATCCCTAATGCTAGCCACTACTTCTGAACAAGGAAAGCTGTAGCCCAGGTACAAAAGCAGCCCTGGGACTATAAAAGTTGAAAATATTTTCAAAAGGTCAAAGATCTGCATGTTCTCTGAGAGATTAATTACCTATCTACTTCAGAGTTTGATGCTCGGCAAAGAACACTTGAATATTCTGTTATGTTGTTGGGGAAAGCAGACAACTATATTATGTTTTATACACATGTATTTTCACTATGAAGACTACAGTTTCCAAACTTTCAAAAGCATACAATATTTACTTTGCTATGGTTTATATAAATAATTGCCTCATCTATTAAAATTATTTGTATGGTATAGTTCATATATTTTTAAGAAGTAAAGATGAAATCATAAATGAAACTAGCAAAACGAATACACCACTTTGCAGGTTTCAAAATACTGCTTTTTGTCTTTTCTCAAACACAAAATTTTCCAGTCCCTAAATCACAGAAAACTAATGCAAATTAATACTTGTATAGTTCTTTAAGAAGGTGTACTGAATAAATTAACAGCATATAACATATAAGATGGGTAACAGAAGGGCAGAGCAGAAAAATGTATTTCGCTTGCTATGAATGTAAAGTAACAAACACATTGACAATGTCTATACATGCCTCCTAAACATTTTCCATTATGGACAAGAGATGTAACCGAAATAACATATCATTTAGCCTCAGATGTGTGTTCACATATAAAATGTTCACCAAATGATGAAAGATAAATAAATTACTTCAGAATTTACCTAAGGTTCTCCATTGCTTATTTTGACTACACAGACGACTTGTATAAAAAAATCATTTTTGGTTGATTTTCAACAAATGGTTCACCACTTGTAGCTATATTGAATGCCACAGATAAAATTAATAATATTTTTGTTCCTTTGTGTGTATAATAGTTTCTTAAAGTTTGCTTTGATCTTCCTGATAACCAACAACCTTGTGACTCAAAAAATTTAATTAAGTCACTGAGAATTAATTTTTATTTCTTAAGTTTTGCAACAGCAATCCATAAAACTTAATACTTTCATCTTAGCAAACAGAGAGAAAAAAAACACCTGGTGGGGTAGGTGGGGAATTAAAAACTATGGTAATTTGTTGGTATATTTAGTGGGTTTCTTTTGAATAGAGCAAAAAATTTTTAAAAATGAATTTTAAGTAGATATTTTACTAAGAAGACCATAGAGATGGCTGCTTTGTCACAGCTACAACATAGAAAGACATTATGTAGTACATAATAAACTTACAGCATTTCTGGCCATTTCAAGTCTTGACTTTTCATCAGACAGTTTTATACTAATGGTAATCAACGTAATTGCTTGAACACATTACATATTAATCAGGAATTTATTCTCGAATATTCTTGTGGAAGTGAAGGATTTTGAACAATTATTATGTTGTTCACTATAGTAACTACATGTATCAGTTCAACTTTTTCCTCTCTCGTTTTGTGTCATTTTTTTCCCTTGGTAGCATAAACATGGGGGTTTGGGGGGGGGGGGGGGGGAAGTCCAAATGCATTCTGGATTTAATCCAACTAAGTCATTGACTTTTAACATAGAGGGGGAAAAAAAAACAGTACATTTGAGTGCTACTCTGATAGAACATATACTGTATTTATCCTTGAACATTACAACTGCAATAATACTACTGCTTAGGTTAAATTGCAGCTATGAAAACGTCGAGAAGCTGTAAACTTGTTTCACATACAAAAATTATACAGTAATCTTAAAAACACAATAATATATAAGTGAGTACAACATTAGCAAATAAAATATACATACAATTACGCTCAAGAAATAAAATTTCAATTTAGTAGATAATACATACTTTCTAGAGCTCAACACAAAATACATTTACACTATTACTCATATAATACATCAAAGGTTTCCCTTTATAAATTTGGATTTAAGAATTTTATCAAAGGCATCTTTACTTGTAAATTTTAAAACATAAAAAAGTTCTATTTTATTCTTTGTACATTGCACTGCTTTTAAGAATGAATACAAATACAGCTTGTTTTATCAGCACCATGTCAGCACAACTGAAGTAGTTGTACAACAGAGACAGCTTCTCGCAACCACAACATTACACACATGAATACTCATTCCTGTGACACAACCGACAGCAGACACTGTATTGGAACAGGAATACCACCCATGCATACTCAGATACACTACCGTATGTCTTAAATCTGCCTGCTGCAAAGACTGCCTGAAATGAGTTGAGTTGTTGGCACAAGTGATTACATGCATTGAAAAACAACCATCCACTGTTCACATATACATACCCCATACTACCATCTCCTACAGAATTATATTTCTCCTTCAGCACTTTGTAGTTAGTAAATGCTATTTAGTATCACAAACAACCATGGCTTAACAAACTAGCTTTACCTTAAATTTTGCATCTTTTAGCAGTTTTCCTATAATTTACACTAACAGGCAGTGGTATTCAAGGTTGTAATTTCAGTTCTTTACCAACACAGTACAACACATTAAACCAACACACATGATGTTTACGAAACCAATTACATATAACATAAATTAATTTTCTAGTAAGTAAAAACATGAAACCAAATAAAAATCTATCCTCAAAATTATACAAATCTTATTAACTGTGTTTTGAACATGAAAAATATCCTCAGTACTCTGGAGAATTGTTTTTTTTAGACAAAAACCTGTTAATTTTTGTTGTGCTTATGTGACAGCTGTAGTATTTCAATGTCCTTAGCACACTACAAACCAGGTGGAATTCAGGATCCTGAGTGGTACTTATTAAGACGAACCAATTTCTGTCCGTTTTAACACATTACTCAGCTTTTACTCAGGGCCCAGGCAGTTGGTAAAATACGGTACCCCAAGTCAAATCCCGACTTGCTGAATGTTGGAATTCAAAGTGTCGCCTCTCTGGCTAATAAAGCATCCGCAACCTAACATCAACATATTGTATATTCCCTGAAAGTTACTACAATTTAAGGATTTTCTTACACTGATACCAGAAGAACACCTTCGTTTCTTATAAGTGCAACAAGGTTTACTGGATGGAAGCATTTGTGTATGGTGAGAAATTTCTTGAGTTTTTAAAAATTTGTATGCAAGTTATCAGGCAACACCTACGAGTCACATCAATCACATGTCCCATGACAAGCTGCATAATTACATCTTATTTAGTAATTACATTACAAAAAACAGACAGAACATACAAGTACTCGCAGGGTGGTACTCGTGGAGAGACACACTAACAAAAGTCAGACAAACACATCTTTCCTGCGGATGCACGTTCGCGCATCGTTTTGCTGGCTAGGCCGGCTTCATTAGGTGGTGAGCGGTGCCACCACTTGCCGCCCGATGTAGTTGGCCTAGCCAGCTGAACATTGCGTGACTGTGCATCATCATGGACAACTTGATCGTCTGACTTTCATTAGGATGTGTCTATCCAAAAGTACCACCCTGTGATACTTGAGCACTCCGGTTACTTTTTATATTGCAATCAGTAGCCTAGAAGCGTATTCCTGCCATATCTTATTATAAAGTAAAACTCTTTGATGGGTATCATTAACAACATTTGCAATCACAATTATTACGGTACTAAAATTCTACAAAAGAAACTTACAATTTAGCAAAACAGTATTTAAATTTTATTTCATTTGCCTCAAAGAGAAAGAGTTTACACTCAAATACAGTGTAAATAAAGTCGAAATAAGTAAAAACACATATAAGTTATTCAAATTCAACCAAAGCATATGTGTTAACTTTATGCTGGGTTAGTTGAAAGGCTTTATCTCGACAAACCTTTCAAGTATACTATGCAGTAAATTATTATTTACTTCATAACTCTCCAATTTATAGCACCTGTGAACAAAGGAATTAATTGCTTTGAAACATCAACTCTTAACACTTTAATTAATTTTTAAGCTACATGTTCAAGTGTTTGAGTGTATTTTATCAGACTCCCAAAAAAATATGAAAAAATGCAAAGAAGTTGGATTGATATGTTCCTTCAGACTTTTTCCAGGAGAACGAAGAATAAAGCTTAACAGCTGGCTTCATAAAGCTTGGCTATGAAACCACACCCTCCCCCCACCAAAAAAAACACACAAGAATAACAACAAATGCATCATGGGCAAATTTTACAAAAGATTTTATACTTAAAATATGTATAAATCTGGAGAAAAATAAATAAAAATAGTAATAAGCAAAAAATAATAATTTATTAACACTGCCAAAATGTATGTAATGTACCCATTAACTCTGTATTTTCCAGTGATACAGTTTTATAAGAAAATAAAAAATAAAAAGGAAATAAAATGCTTAGTTACAGGTTCACTGTCAAAGGGGGTATATATATATATATATTAGTGTTGTAACACCTCCTTTCCTTCATGAAGCTCCTAAGAGTGTCAAAAATTAGTATTAAAACTACCAATAAATCTTAAATTTTGGTAAACAACAATTGCTGCAAAATATGATGCATTTAATTATACCCTGAAGTAATTTCTCTCTTAGTATTTGTCCTAATTAACATGTGTCAGCACTGCTAATGCCAGTATACTGCCCTTCCTTCCCTTTAGTCAGTGTAACTCCACCCTTGAGAGATTTCTGGCCACGCTGCTGGCTAGTTCAATTCAAGTGTGCTGAAACAACACAGTATAAGTCCTGGAACCACTCATTCAAATTGTGATTATCTATATATTCTGAGTGACACAAATCTTTCAAATGGTTAGCATGTCCAAATCAAAGAAATTTACGCACCCTCTTCACAAACCACATACCCCAAAAATTTGTGATGTTTTTATTTTTATGGCAGACTGTAATACTTCAGCTTGATATGAATGAAATAAATGTGAGAAATAGTTTCCAGTTACAAGTGATTGCACTGTAACCTAACAGTTGTCATAGCACTACAGGCATTACAAATAATTATAAAGATACAAAGTCAACTGATAACCAGAGATAATCCAGTGATAATCTAAACACACAATACCTCACACACACACACACACACTCCTACACTGCTGCTTTAACATCTGATAAGATGTCACACACCAGTCCCAGTTAGCAACTATTACAAACCACACAATGCCATGTTGATAAAGAGGGACAACAATTTTCATGGAATGTTTCACTCACACTAGATTTTGACATTCCACTTGAACATATACAGTTTTAATTTGGTTATTGGCCACATGTCTTTCCAAGAAGTCCTTTTGCTATGTATTTGACTGGCCAATCAGAATTAGGTTACTCCAGTACTGAGAGTCTGTGATTCGCAGGCAGGCACCTAAAATGCATAGCAGTTAAGAACATCCAATTATGAAAATAGTGTCTCTCTAAAAATAAGTGTGATTTTGTGGCTACATAAAACTAACAAGTATTTTTTAAACAAAATATATAAGTAAGGGCATGCAAAATTCGCATTTGCGATAAAACAAATTTTTATGTTTTAAAACGAATAAACTCTATTTTTATCTTTTCCTGATAATACTACAAAAAAGATGGGAAAAACTTTTCAGCTGCAAACAGTGTCATATCAGTTTGATAGCCAGTTCTCATTCCACAAATTCTCAAGCGTAAGATAATATTAATTAAATAAGGGAATTAAGAAACTGAGAAATTAGGTTATAACCTCGCTTGACTGCTAGGAAATCACCCTACTGAGGAATATCCCATAGTATTTCGCTGAGCATAAAAGATACAGGCTTTCATTATATTTCAAAACATTTGTACTTTACCAACACAGAAACACTATATAAGTAGCCTAAGTTAACGACAAAAACACTTGTTTAACCTCAGATTACGTTCGTAACAAACACAAAAATCCATACAGATCATACAGCGCTGTTGTTAGTAACTTTAAAAAATTTCCATGGTTTTGAGTATTGATAGTACTGCTGTGAAAGATAACTGCTGGTCATATTGCAACATTGTGTGCTTGCGACTAACAACAAATAAATATTTTGGATGTTTCTACAATTGTAGACATACTTTGTTGATGCGTCTTTAAATTTTGTATTGCCACCTGTTCCGGTTTGGGCTGATATAGTGTCTGGGGTGTGGGTGAAGTTAGTTTTGTTTGAATATTTAGACACTTTGTATGTCGTAATTTTCTTTTTAAAATGCTTAAACTCACTATAAATGCAAAACAATGTGCTGCAGAATTTTTAAAACATAGCTTGAATGCAAGTGACAGTAAAACTATATTTTGTAAATTTTGCAACACATAAGTGACTTGGGACTGTAGAGCTTGTGTGTAAAGCATATTGACAGTGAAAAAAAACAAAACAAAAAAAAAAAGCTGAAAATTTAAAGTTCGAGTTTATAGTCTTTATGTCTCATTTAACAAAGTGTTACTGTTATTTTCATGTGGTTTTGTTTGTATTTACTTAGTTAACTGATAACCAAAAATAACACCACTCTCATAAAAAAAATAACACCAATTTTTAAGAATAACCTCGAATTCTGTATAAAAATAAACACCCAAAGTGCATGCCCCTAGATAATATATCTTATGAGAATTAAAATAGGACTTTCAGTTAAATTTCTTTTGTGTGAGTGAGAGTAATATTTTATTTTATGCCACATGGAATAGGAATATTTTATTAGTATAGGAAGTTTTGGAGATGTTCAAGTGTTTAACTGTAGTGTGTTTGCTTTTTCTGAAGTCGCAGTTGAGGTTGCGTCAGTATTTAGAGACGAAAGCTTTTTTTCCACTGGTGTATACAGTTTATGTTCTAGAAGTTCAATAAAGTTGTGCTACAACGTATTACGATACAACATGTTGAAGGTTTCGGGCACCTTGGTGTGAGGAATGGGGAGTAGGCATGTGGCAATGTGAGCCAGGAGCGCCCGCTGCCCATGGACAGTTTACTGTTAGCTGGACGAGGAGACCCACTGGAGCGTGACAATACAGCCCACACCAGCCGCACCCGTGACCTCAACTTCTATTGTTTGTTAACTTAAAGTACTTTTCGCATAAAAACTCTATTCTGCTAAATTATTTTAGCAGGAGTGGGAGGTCAGTAGGATGCCAGGTGGGAAATAATTTTCCTCCTGACTTTGTAAATTTTTCTTGCTATGTAAGTTTTTAGTATTGTGAATGATTACTAAATTACTGCGGCACTTTTCTGTTGTCTCAAACTAACTGTTTCGTGGCTCTGTATTACTTGAAAATTGTGAAATTGTTACTTACTATTTGAGGTGGTACTAAACGAGATGTGAATCCATTTAATTATAATACGGCACCTTTGAAGTCTCGTGTGTTTATCAATTGAGCTAAACTGAGCTGTGATGTTCTAGCATACACCTGTGATAACTTCCCCGTCACAAGATAAAAAACAATTATCTATGTCCCATTTTTTTTTTTTTTTTTTTTTTTTTACTTTTACTTTTTGGAGTGAAAAAAATTTGTGAAAAATGGTCAAATATCGCACTTTTAAAGCTTGCCTATGCAGTTTCCTTAAGCGGCAAGAGAAAAGTACAAAGATACAGTCAAAGTTAAATCTGTAGGCTTTCATTTCGTGTAATAAAACCCCTGTGTTACAGATCTAATTTGCACAGCATAGCGCTACGACGGAAACACTGCACACCTTGTGCGTAGGAGCAATGAGGCACTAGAAGAGTGTGTTAGTGTCGCCTGTATAGCTCACTCGCTTGACCTTTGACGCGCATCTCCATCCCACTCTTAATACTGTTACTACTGTATTTACATTTGTACAGTACTGCCCACAAGAAATGAATTAGAAAAGTAGCAGTACAGATCTTGCATATAAATTGTTTTAGAGATAAACACAGGACTGAAAATAGCCAGGTTTGTTATAACATAGACTGCCTTTCACTCCTGCTGATGTGCGCATGGATACTGCTGCAACTGTGGTGGTCATGTAACATAGAAACAAAGCAGATATTTTATATGGGTGTTAAGTGGGAGCGTGGCTTTAGGAATTGGTCCGCAAGCACACAGCTGGCTCGGCAGGCCAAAGTTTTTATTAAACTGTTTACGATTTATATAGACAAGCAATTTTTAAAATGGTAGTTACATTAGAAACAATAGTAGCATTTTTACCATATTTATGCTGAAGGTGCGGCCTGTCATGAGATCAGGTGCCTCTAGTGTTAAATATTTCATCTATTCATGTTGTGTTCAGACTATATCTTCATGTTGTGTTCAGACTATACCTGTTGAGTGACAGTTTCAGCTCATGTTATTGATTGTCTAGGAAGCAGCAGTAAATATGGTATAGCTCAGACCAAATTTAGTTTTGTAACACGTGTATAGTTTGTGCACTGAAATACAAGTTTTTATAATTGAATAAGTAAAAAAAAACTTTTTTTTCTTTTCAATATTCAAAATGTGTGTGGATCTTACTTGGGGGTGGGTGGTACATGGGTAAATATAATCCTGTGTGTACGTAATACTATGTGTACAAGTGAATACGCAGCTTCAGACAAAGACAAACCTCAAAGTGAACACAAATAACTAAAAACTACATTACAAATACTATCGTTTTTATTCGTGTATAGCGCGCACGCGTGTATAATGCGCACCATGATTTTTGCAACAAGTTCCAGGGAAATAGTTTTTAAAAATAAAATTGCACCAAAAATTTGTGGCGCCCTACTAGTAAGTATGGAACAAATGATTCATTTTTAAATTAATGTGTGGTGATTGTGAAATGTTTGTAAAATACTTTAATTAAATAACTTGGGTGCAAAAAGCCAAAATAAAAAAAAAATCCAGAACAGTCTTGCTCTTACTACTCAACATTTTCAGCTTCATTTTTCTTTTTTCTCCTTTCCCCTTTTAGCAGCGCCCAGCTCTTTTCTTTTGCTGTGCTAGAATGTCACACTACCCTTGCAGATTTCACACGATGCAAGATAAGTGCCAAACTTGCGCGAGATGCCAACCCTGCACAAGTTTGTGTGCAAAGTACATCTTGCACGAAATGAGGATAGAGCAGGTCCTATTTTTCTCATGCAAGGCGGTGCAAGTTGCGATCCTATTAGTCCTTGTATGCTGGTCATGTGACCTTTTGTAAACGCAACCATAGAGTAAACGAAAATCATAATCTGAGGTATGCAAAGAGGAATACAGGAAAATAAAACATAGCTGGAAAATAATTTTAAAGCATGGATTGAAGTTTAGACAGTTCACTGAGAATAAAATAAAAACACTTATATTTTGGAGGGAAAACTTTGAAACAAATACCTTGTTGAAGTAAGTAACATCATATTTTGTATTATAATACCTTGGCTGTTGGTACTCACCAGAGCTATCAATTAATTTTGATGCGAGACAGTATTCATCTTATTTATCTGTGTGTGAACTTGTTTAGTTTGTATTCTCGTACAAAATATTTTGTATGAAATCTTGCACGAAATGCATCTTGTATTGTGTGAACCCTGTTTTATCACAAAAAAAAAAAAAAAGGGCCTCCTCGTCCTTTCTCCCCCTCCCCCTCTGGGAACACGGCTCGCTAGCCACTGCCATGGAAACAAAGAGGGATGGCGGAATTATCCACCGGAAACATCTTGGTATTATTACAAGGGGGTGGGAGGCAGTAAAAAATGGCAGCTCTGGTTTTGTGGCATGACAGGATACCATTAGATGTGGAGGGGAGGAACAGGGTTTCAACCTACACATAACTGAAGGGTTGCTCTGAGTGAGAGTGAGAGAGAGATATGAGAAATGAGATATGAGGCAACAGACAGTCCTGCCACTTTCCTCAACATCCCAAGACAATTTATGGCTACTAATCCCCCTTCCTCTTTTTTTTTCTGTGTATAATGTGCACCCCAAAATTTTTTTCCTTTATTTTGGGAAAAAAGGGCCTGCTATACACAGTAAACACGGTACATTAGGTAATTTCAATAACAGTTTCAACCAAATAGAAAAAAAAAAAAAAGTCAGCCAGTCAATCTGGTGCACGGTAATGGGTGGCACCCTGCACTTACCACTTCCACCTGGTCTGCAATGTTTGCAGACACAATAACACAGAGAAACCTGAAACCACCAGCTCCTTTACTACATATTATCCAGTGGACTTCCGTCTCCACTGGCAGTCTCAGACCATCAGCCATCAAGAGAAACCAAGCAACTATGGCTGCAAGAGCAAATGTAAAAATCAGTCTTGCTGCAATAACTGCTATGGATACATGCATATTGAGGGTTTAAAATCAACATGAACTCAGGACAGCACCATATCACTACCTCGAAAATAATAAACAAATGCCTTCAGAGAGTCTTAGTATCAGCCAGATTGTTTACATGAAAATGTTGAACAGTAGAGAGAAAGAGATAACACAACTCATATTCTTATCATTACAATGTCTTGGTAGCAGCTATACTTAAAAACTGGAAAATAAAATTTTTTGGCTGAAATATATTTTTGTTTATGATTTCCAAATTTTGGGGGTTTTATTGAAATGTTACTATTTTATAATTATAAAGTACCAGCAAATATTTCAGTGAACCACAAACAAATCAGCAACATCAAAGACTGAAACACACACGTCTATACAAACTACAGTGACAAAATGATAAAAATTGAAGCAAATAGAAACTGCAAATATAGAAAACAATTTCTGAAGTTAACACAAATGAATTACACATACTGTAATGCAATAATATGTGAAATTATCTCAAGTATCAAAAATAAATCTAATAACAGTACAACCTGGTAACATAAAAGTTTACATTTACTGAATTAAAAACAAACTTCATTGCAATTATCTGTCATCAGAATTCAGAAAGGCTTGTGATAAACTGCCGTTATCTCGGTTAGAAGACTTTGGTGTTGAGCTGACGGAGCTGTGTTCCCTGCACTACCGCCACACATGCTCTAAGAAGTAAATGCTTGAGCATTCAGCTAATATCACATTATACGGTACAACTATAACATCACAGCATTTAACCACGATAAAACAACTGTCATCCACAGTCTGTAAATTTCAAATAAACATCAGTTTATGGCAAATAAATTGTGAAGTTATCTTAAATTTACTGCAGGCAAATTGCTGCTGAGTATACAACTGAACAAACACATACTTCAGCACAAATAACTCATGCTCATCATGTTACAGCATTCCTCTATCTGCTAATAATGAACAGAGATTCTAAAAGAGAGCTTCAATTCGAAAGAACTTTCAAAACATACACTATACACAAAAATCAATTATTATACAAACATCCCAACACCATATTTGCTCAATCACCAGCAACATAATTTTACAGGTACAATGCATTAAAGGTTATTTTCACTCAGCGGTTGTGCCAATTACACTGTACGAATGTTGAAAAAACAAAGGACCTATGCCTCTATCATGGACTTTTCTTTGTGTAAGTTTCTGAAAACTCCTTTTACATAGGTATAATTTCTTATATACTCAATTTTTTGGACAGAAAACCTTGTATATGCAAAAAAACACCAGCATAATCAATCTCAATTTTTACGTACGTTTGGGTTACATCAGAAAACTCTGTCATGGTTGGAGGAAACTATGAATAATTATCCTCTACAGCAGAAATTATGGAGGGTGTTATTTTATTAAAGCCCTACTGTTTGGTAACTCCTTGAGCAGATATGGTGGCATATAACTTCCCAAACAAAACCTTTTGCAAATTCATGTTGGTATCATGCAACATATTTGTTCTGAATAATAAAGCAAACACTTAAAAAAAGTCTTCAGGGCACCACATTGCTCCACACGTCATAAAAATTCATTCCCATGTGGTAGGACAACAAAAATCTGTCATTGTACAACAACAATCAACTGGCACTGTTATCAAATACAACTTCAAATGCACTTGTCATGGACTGAACCAAGTTCCACATCACTTCAAGTCTGCGTCATCCAGCTTCTGATGTAAACAGCACAGGTCCAATGGAACCAGGCAACGAACATTAAGTACTTGCTAACAAGAAAAATATATCCTAAAGAATAAGATTCAAGAGCCTGTAATACAAGACAGAACATTCGGTCAAAAAAACACCTAAGCAATTACATCTAAACTTCCTATAGAACATACAGAGGCAGTGAGAACATGCAATGGTCATAACAACTGATTTTGACAACACTGTTCCATTGGGGAAAATACTGTACATCATACAAAATAATGAGACTATGGCTTAAGCAAAGAGAGTTTACCACCAATGGACATGTTCATGAAATAAGCATGACGGAATTTTGGACTCGCTCAACATTGCCACCTATGACATCTCAAATACTGAGGTGCTGGATTTATCAAAACAAAAGAAAGGCCATACAAATTATGTAGTTCAATACTGTATTTGCATGCCCTTTCTTTTGATTGGGTTAACACCCAAGGAAACAATGATAAAATAATTATTTGAAAAGCTGTTTCCGTAACCTCAACATCATCATAATAAGAACACTGCATATAAAATTAAATCTATCTTTATACTGCTTTTTTTATGTGGTGCATTAACAGTGAACAGCACCTCAATTTATCTAACCATAAAAAAAGTGAAAAAATTTTGGCGACAAACTTGTGTGAATCATTATGCATATATGAAATCTATGCAAACACACAAATCCTCAGTAACTGTTGCTGACAGACTTACAAAAATGGAAACAAACACATAAAACACTCACATTACTGCTTCCATGGGACCAAATAAAAATACAAAATGTGATGGCAGTTAGAGGGAATAGAGGGGACAGGAGATTTCATGATTTAATGCGAGTAATAAGCAATTTCTTTAGCTTCCAGAAAGGTATGCACTTTGCTTTGTAGAGGTTGTGGTATTATAGCAGTTGGAACCAACTTTTCAACTACAACATGTGATAAAACTAATCATTAACAGCATTTCATTCTTTTCACTTTACATTTTCTAACCAATTTAACAGGTATTGCTCTGTACTCTGAAATAAAATGAAACAATACAAATAACAAACAAACTACCTTATAGAACCTCAAATGGAAGCCACGATTAAACCAATTACAGTAGAACAATGAATCACTTCATATAAAAAAAATGGATTTTGTTTCACAATTCATTTCACACATACCATGTGTCATCATCAAATTGGGAGAAACAATTATAAAATGTTTGCATGCTACAGTCACGCACCCACAAACACTGTTTTTCATTTTTCGATGACGTACGAAGCACCGAGTTTCAAACACAGTTTCCCAGTTGGCTGCTAACGTGTCGGAGAATCAGTGTTGTACTTCGCGGCTTCACAGTCCAGACACTGGCGAAACATCACCGCATACTATACACTAAAATGGAACGGTCCTCTTTCATGCAAACAACCAATTGCACACATGCACACACACGTCCGCACGTAGCAATAGAGTTGAATGAAGGTTTGCCATCATCTATAATGTAAACAATTCCATTTAACACGTTCAAATTTATACAGAAGCATAAACTAGGATCACAAGACAAGGAATCTAATGTATCTGAAAATATTAACACCATAAACAGCATGTTGTATGCTGTGTTTCAAATACACTATAGAAGATGATACTGCAGTGGCTGTACAACATCTACATACAGGTATGCCAGCCAGTATCTTTAAATGTGCGCACTTGAAACAGTAGCAAGAAGTAAAAACAACCATATCACTCAATACTAAGTGAAAAATAATTAAATATAATTTAATATGAGTTGCTCGGCTCAACTGGTTCCTTTCCTTTAAATTTCAAACATGTAGAGGTTTCCAAACTTTTATTGTCCTCAAGTAAATGATCATAGAACAAATCTCTTGAGATGATTAAAAAGCACAAAATAAAAACACACTTTGTTATAGACTTTCGCTGATGAACAGGCAACTATGAATAATACAGTTCCGCCTTTCTGAATGGCTCCTTCATATGTCACCAAAAGGAAATTAAGACAACAACATTAACATCATTTTTGATTAAGTTCTTCCAGAAGTAAGAAAACCCCATTACATAAAGAATATAAACTGCAAAAGTTTCAGCCTACTTCAAATAAATTATTCTCATCATTTAGCCTCTAACAAGAACCAGACTGTCTTTCTTTATACTTGCAAATTGTAGTAAAAACGTATTCAGATTCTTATTACCCTTACAGTCTCACAAGACCGTACGTTTATTCTATGGAATTATGTACACCTTTCCTTGGGTAACTGAAAATATCTTGTTATGATGGTTAACAAAAAGATAGTCAGTCTCCTGACTGGCATAACTATCAACAAAATTACAGCAACTATCCTAACACAGAGCTTGGAATTTAGTTCACACGCAACGGTTAAAAATGAATAAAATACGGCCCAAAAAATTCCAAAGATGTGGAAAGCTGTAGTTAAATGGGACATGAAGAAGCCATACATTCAAGAATACAGATGTAAGTTGAACCCCTCAGAGCTCCGTGAATGCAAACACCAATATATAAAGCAACTGACATCCAAAAACAAGATAAGTGGTACAGAAATGGCACAATAAATTTTACTATTACAGAACCTGCTATTTACGTCATAGAGTTTTAGTTTAAAGTAGCTTTTTTTTAACATAATTCAGGAAATTAATGCTTTACAGGCAGTACATGTAACCACAAAAAATAAGTGAAAAAAACAAAAAAGTGTGAAACTGAGGTATGTAAAAAAACTGTTCTAGTATAAGTCCAGCAGAAGATAGACATCTCTACTCTTTAGGTATGAACAACGCATAGTTGTTGAAAGGGGGTCAGTAAGGATGACGGGAGGCCAAGCTAAGAGAATCCTGCATCATCCCTGCAGTGTACATCATCCTGAAAGTGGAAGACTTCTCATACACAAAATTCCCAGTTAACCCTGACTTGGGATTGAAATGAAGATGTTAAGATATGGGAGGATATTATCCTACCAATGAGGAGAGTGCATTATCTACTAAGTTCCAGCATAACGGCAATCCAAAACCAAATAGTGCCAATCAAATATGCAGATGAGGGAAAATAAAATTGTAACCAATTATAAAGTAGACCATGTTGCAAGTTGCCATCAAAACTTGTTTACAAAATTACAAATTTTCAAAATCTTAGTAATTTTCAGAATGCAGCTGAACTACATTGTTCTCCAAGTTTCATATTCATATTACATTGTGAATAAGAGAAGCTAAAAAAAGGACTAAGGACTTGGTAAGTGAGTGTGTCATGGTTGTACTAGGTTGACAGCACTTGCAACATCAGTGAATAAAACCTGGCAGCCACAAGTTGTCAATGTTATGTTTAGTGTGCAAGTGTTGGAATAAAGCATGTTAGCAGATATCATCAACAGAGTATTTACTGAGAATTAAAAGTCCACCTACTATCTAAAGAATGATATGGTGGCGAAACCCGGGACTAAAGTAACAGTAACAAACTATAACAAGTTGACCATAGCATTAAAAATGGCTGAGGAACAGGGAGTCAACCTAAAGCCTCCTAAACAGCTAATAATCACAGAGCAAGGCATGGCAGACAGCTGGAAATCATGGCTCCAATAATCTGATTGGTATGCAGTCGTGACTAATCTATAAAAGAAGAGTCCAAGGGTACAAGTTGCTACATTTTAGAGAGTAATTGGGCAAGATGCAGCAAAGATTTACAATACCTTTACATTGACAGAGAAGGAAGAACATTATATTGAAGACATTAAGGAAAAATTTAATGTCTACTTTTCTCCTAAGGCCAACCTAACCTATGAAAGATACATCTTTAACAAGTTGGTGTAAGTGGAGGGACAACCATTTGACGATTTCCTTACGGCCAACATAAACCAAGGAAAAAAGTGTGAATTTCAAGAACTGTCACACAGTCTATTTTGCGAAAAAATAGTTGTGGGTATCGTTAGTGAGACAGTGCGAGAAAGGCTTCTTGCAGAAGAAAAACTTACCTTTAACCAAGCCATGAAGATCTGTAGAGCAATGGAGCTAACAAAACAGCAACTAAATTCAATGAAGGCAGACAGTTCATTAAATGTAGATGCAGTCTGTGAGCAAAATGAGAGAAAGTTACATACGACAGCAGCCACCTTCCAGTGCTTTAGGTGCGGCACAAGTCGTCAATGCAGGTCCTGCCCTGCATTTGGTAAAGTTTGCAAAATGTGTGGAAAACTAACTAGGACACTTTGCTGTAGCATGCAGGTCTCAAAAGGTAATGACACTCACCAATTCATTACAACATAACATAAGTTCAAGCAAAGAAGAGAAAACCTCATTAGGTACAGAAGAAACATTCATTATTTCCACACTGTCACAAAATAAAAACGAAATGGACTGGGCAGAAACCCCGACCTTGTTCGGGAACTACAGAGTCAAGTTCAAACTTACCACTGGGGCTCAATGCAACGTCCTAACTACATCTGTTGCCAGCAAATGTGAGTGTCAAGTCCTCCAATCAAAAACCAAGTATTTAGTGTCGCTTAGCAAAGATTCTGTCCCAGTACTAGGAGATGCAAAAATTAGTGTGATGACCAACAGCAAATAGGTTGCTACCGTGCCATTTGTGACTGTTGACAATGGGTTTCAATGCATACTGAGAACGGAGACGTGAAAATCTACGTTTCATCAAAAGGTTAGAAGTAGTAGATACGAATGATGCCTTATTTAATAACATAGGTTGTTTAAAGGGATTTGTGTATGACATTGACTTGGTTGGCCAACCTAACCTCAGAATGTATCCACCTAGAAAAGTACCATACAGCATCAGGAATGCAGTTAAACAGAAACTGAATACCATGAGAGACAACATCATTGAACGAATTACAGAACCCACCCCTGCAGTTTCACCAATGGGAGTGGTGCACAAAAATTTAAAAGTTAGAATATGCACTGATCCTTTAGACATCAACAAAAATTTCAAGAGACAACATTTTCCCCTCCAAACAATAGAAGAAATCGCCACATGTCTGCATCGTTCTAAATATGTCACATTTTTAGACTCTACAAAAGGGTTCTGGCAAGTGAAAGTACCCCAGCAGACATCCTTTGCAACTCTGTGGGGCAGATATGCATGTCTACGGATGCCATTTGGACTCGCGTCAACTACGGAAGTATTCCCACTAATAATGACTCCTATTGCAAGAGATGAAAGGATATTTATGTTCCATAGATTACATCTTAATCCATGCTGCAACTAAAGAGGAGCTTGATGCTATAACTCAGGAAGCCATTGACTAACTGAGGCAAGGTGGATTAAAACTTAATGCCAGTAAATGCACATTCAGACAGAATCAAATAAAGTTCCTGGGTTATCCTGTCAAAGGATGGAATGTCGGCTGATACTGACAAAGTTGCAACCATTGAACGAATTTAAAAACCTAGATCAAAGCAGGAACTACAGAGATTTCTTGGCATGACAACCTACTTGGGAAAACTCATCCGCATGTGTCCAAACTGTCAGCCCCACTTGGACTGCTGTTGGAAAAAAACATAGCATGGCATTGGGATGAAGAACAAGAAAGTACATTTGAATATATTCAAGTTTCCTCCAGTATTAAGATACTATGATCACACAAAACCAGTAACATTGTCAGTAGATGCTAGCAGTCATTCAGTAGCATCAGTACTCCTTCAAAGACATCAACCAGTCTGCTATGCTTCTAAGTCACTCAGCAAAGCACAGTTAAACCATAGCCAACTAGAAAAAGAAGCACTTGCCATTCTTGTAACGTGCAAAAAATTTCATGAATATATCTGGGGAAATGAAAATGTGCTAGTTGAGTCTGACCACAAGTCACAGAAACCATCTTCAAGAAGCCACTTCTGAATGCGACTGCCAGGCTTCACAGAATCTTGTTCGAAGTCTTACTGGACAATCCAATAGTAACCTACAAAAATGAATCGGAATTGTATATAGCAGATGCTTTGAGTATAGACTGCCAAAACTGTCGAAACACCTCCAACATTTGATGTGCGTGCGGGTAGTAATACCTACGTCAAAAGAAAAGCGCCACCGACCTTAAAGAAGCAATCAATGCGAGTGCAGAACTGTCAAATTTACGACACACCATATTAAATGGATGGCTCATGAAGCACAACCTCCTGTGTAAAGATCTTCAGAAATACTGGACATACAGAGAACAGTTAGCTTACAACTATGTCATCTTCAAGAGGACACAGACCTTGATCCCAGCAGCAATGAAGTCACTGGTTCTCTCACAATTACATCATGCCCACAAAGGTATTCAAGGCACTGTAGGACTGGCAAAAGAACATGTCTTCTGGGATGGGATGAGACAAGATGTCACAGAGTACATGAGAAAATGTACCACATGTCAAAAACTTCAACGGGACCTGCCCCAGGAACCTCTCAGCAAGGAAGATCCCCCACCTGTCCTTGGATGTATGTTGCATCTGATATATTTCAACTCAAAGGAAAGGACTATTTAATAGTTGCAGACAGCTATTCCAGATATTTTGACTTTGTAAAACTTAGTTCAACTACGAGTGAGCAAATAATCGAAGCACTGAAGAGGTGGTTCTCAAAACATGGAATATCAGACGAATTACGCATAGATGGAGGCCCTCAGTACACCTATCGATTTGACCAGTTTAGAAGAAAATGGAACTTCAGAACGAGGATATCTAGTCGCCGTTTTCATTGCTCAAATGGGCTAGCAGAACAATATATTCAAGAGGATAAAAACCTAATAGCAAAATGTTGCGAGGAGGGTTCTGATCCCATGCTAACACTCCTGTATCACCAAAACTCTCCCAGAGGCAAATTTGGCTCTCCCGTACAGTACCTAACGGGGAGGACCAGAACATTACTCCCTACCAACGAGAAGTTGTTGTTACCAGCCTTAGTAAAATCTGTAGACAGAGAGGCATTTAACAAAAACAAAACCTTACCACCCAAACTTGCACCTGGAGCCACAGTGTTATACCGAGAAGCACACAAACGATAGGTTTCAGCAAATGTAGTCAAACCAGTACCCCACTCTCGTTCGTACATTGAAACAACCTCGGGGCACGTATAGAAGAAATTCTTGGTTCTTTAAACCAACAACGTCGTCACCGAAGAGCATACAGCTGGAACAGCAGATACCAGAGGAGAGCACAAAGATTCCCCTGAAGCATCACCTCAGACAGAAGCCAACATGGAATCCAGGAGCAGCTCCCCCGACTTCCTGGGATTTCAGGAAGCGCCTGGTGAATTAAATGCTCACCAGAGAACACGATTGGGATGTAGAGTAATTCCTCCACAAAGACTTGACTTATAGCCACATCATCCACCAGTCCAAGCACAACATATTCTAGTGAGCGAAGTGATTGCTGTGAGTTTCATCGTCCCCTTGCAAATGGGGCATTTACCTTTATATTTAGTGAAAGGGGGATGTCATGGTTGTACTAGGTTGGCAGCACTGGCAACGACAGTGAATAAAACATGGCAGCCATCAATGTTTTTTTAGTGTGTGCAAGTGTCAGAATAAAGTATTTTAGCAGATATCATGAACATTGTATTTACTGTGTATAAAAAATTCAACTTACTATCTAAAGAATGATAGAGTGCAACACAAACAAAATAAATGCAAACCAATACACAATATGAGAAGTCCAAAGAATGTTCTTGCAGTGACCAAAGACATTAACATTCACCATAACCTATTACCTAAAATACTGTTACTAAAGGTATTTGTGGCAAAAGTGCAAAGCTTAAATTACTCCAGTATTGTAAGAAAAAGATTGCACCAATCCCTCACTTAGCATGTCTTCAAAATGTGCAAATTCATTTACCGCAATGTTTATTTTATTGCCCCAGTATTGAACTTCAGAACGATCAGCAAATTTCAGCACGAAATTGCCACAGGCAAAATAAAAAGTCGGCCGGCACGAGTTTAAGTTACAGATATGCATTTCTTTGTGTGTTGTACACCCCTGTTGAGACGTAAGCAGTTGGCGCCAGACAGCGGGCATGACATCATGTGGTCTGCTTCAACTCTGTAAACAACAGATTACCGTGACGTACAGTTACGTGTGCAAGCAGCTGCAGTTGGAATAATGGCTTCCAAGTGAGAGGGTAATGCATCGTGTTCAAGTAGTGTTAAAAAACGTAAAATGAGACAAAACTCAAAGTATTACAGCGTGCAGAACAGCATGAAAGACACACACATATTGGTTGTGCTTTAGGTTTAAGCAAGTCAACTGTGCGCACAGTTGTACAAAATAAGGGCTCTATCAAACGTTTATGTAAGTCTGATGCTGTTGGTTGTAGCAGGAATATATTTGATATTACATACCGGAACAGAAATGAACATATGATACACATGGAAAGGTTGTTAAATTAATGGTGCATGAAAAAAATCACAGGTGTGACAGGATTTCTGTGAACAAAGCGGTGATACGCAAAAAAGCACTTTTAATTTTTAAAAAATTAAAGTGTAAATATTCGGACAGTAATATCAGTTTCACTGCCAGCAAAGGATGGTTTGAAAAGTTTGTGGAAAGGTACAATTTGCATTGAATAAAAAAGAAAGGTGAGGTCGCGAGTGCAGATGCAGAAGCAGCTGAAAACTATCCAGCTGTACTTGGAGACATTATCACTGAAGGAGGGTACAATGCACAGCAAGTATATATTGGAAACAAAATGCCAGAGCGAACATACATCTCCAAGGATGAAAAAGCCGCACCAGGAATCAAAGTTTCTAGATCGCTTTACACTTTTACTGGGCAGCAATACAGCTGGTGACCATAAATTAAAACCACTTTTAGTGTATCATTTGGAAAACCCAAGGGCGCTGAAAGGATACTCCAAGAGTCATTTGCCTGTGATATGGAAAGCTAACCGCAAGGGTTGGATGACTGCCGTCCTTTTCAATGACTAGTTTCGTAACTTTTTCATACTGGAAGTAACTCCATACAACAAGGCAAACAATCTGTACAACAAACTATTGTTGGTTTTGTATAACACACATGATCATTCAACAGAAATAACTCATTTGTTTGAAAATGTAAAGGTGGTGTTTCTAAGGAAAAACACATCATCACTGTTGCAGCCTATGGATCAGGGAGTTATTGCTACTTTAAAAGCGTACTATCTCCGATGTACGTTCCGCCAGCTTATTGCAGCCACGGACGGGGACAATAAACAAACCACCAAAGAATTCTGGAAGTCTTACAACATTAAAAACGCCATTGACAACATTGCCGAGAGCTGGAACTCGAGTCACACAATGTGAACCAACTGTTGGTCTGGCATTCTCAGGAACTCACAGCTGAAGAAATAATTTAACATGACGAGGAACAGTGTTCTGCACCAGATAAAGAAGAAAATGCAGAACCCAAGAGAGAACTGAATAAGAAAGATGTTGTCAAATCAAGAACAAAAAAGCGCTGTGTTTAATTAAAGGAATCAAACAAGAATGTGAAGTGTACAGAACTTTTTTGACAGAAAAGAAACCAAAACAGATGAAATCGGACACATTTTTCAAGAAAGAGCAAGATAGCATTGTTAATGTCACTGAAGAAAATATTTAAGCACTTTTATTTTTTTTTTGCATGTTACGTTTGTGCTGTGGGTGAAATCAAAATCTGCTTATCTGTTATTGATTTGTTTAGCAACTTTTATAAGAGTTATAAGTTAAATGTTTACAATGTCCGTGTGTTCATACACTCGTAATCTAAAGCTAGATAAAACCGGTTTCATAGTTTCATAAAAGTGGTTTTATTTTCTCAATTTTTGTGATAGCAAATAAAGGGCCAAGCTACTTGCAAAAGCACGCAGAGCACGCGCGTGTGTTGAAGGTCACGCACGAGCGGGCAAGTCAACCAGCTGACTGACGGTAAGTACATAACCATCTATCTCCCATTACACTGTCATATTTGTCATATAAAATATTCGGTGGTAGGCTTAAAAAGATAAATGGTGTGACATATTTATATTAAAGTGTTTTTCTACACATTTTGGAACACATTATATCAGATTATATGACATAGAGAAGAACCAAGTTGTTGGTAGTTTCTTGGTTCAGAGTGATGATGATTACAAAAGGAGAACCAGGTGGGTAAGAAATTTAAAGAAGCACAATTTGTCAACAAAATGTTACACTCTGCAGCTCTCAAGCAGTGCTGATGAAAATAAGCAAGCACTTATAGTAAATATGTAATAAGCAATGAACTAGGATCAATAATTTCCAAAACTTTAACAACCGCAATAACAGTGGAATAAAATTATCCACTACCATTCAGGTACATCACTGGTAGAGCATGTAAATTATCTAAATGAATACAGAAAAACATCAGAAACCAAACCACCCTCACAGCTTGCGGTCTTCATGAAAAATTAATCTCTCCATAAATTATTTGGATATATAATGTAATTTTGTAAGATTTTGGTTTGGCACTTACATTAAAGTTAACATATGTATTTACTTAAACCATAGACAAAGATTAAATAAACTGAGTATGCATACAGCAAAGGCTTCACAGCATAATTAAAGATAAACACACTGGTTGTGTTCAAAAAAGATTTAAACATCTTGTAGTCAAGTTTTGTGCAGTTACATAATAATAATCTCTATATATAAAATGAAATGTCTGGACTCACTGACTGACTCATTCATTCACTCATCAATAAACCATTGGACGCAAAGGCACAAAAATTTACAAATGGCTTGTCTTAAGTGTAGGCACCCACTAAAGGGGTGAAAAGGGGAAAAATGTGTTTTCAAGGATTACTCAGTAGCTCATTAATTTGATGAGATATTGTTATGTTCTTAGCTTAAAATAGTTGCCTATATAAATACGTGAAATCTAATTTTAGAATTTTTTTTTTAAATTCCACCACTAGGGGGATGAAAAGGGGTCAAATGTGTGTTTGAGGACTCAACAGCTCATTAACCCAATAAGATATCATTATGCTCTGCTTGTATTATTATTATTAACCAAAGGAAGCAGTACTTCCTTTGTCCAGCTGTATATCTCTTTTTATTCATAAAGTAAATTCCAGTAACTTTATGACTTTTTTAATTGACTTGTACTTAAATGAAACACGTATCTTATAAAAAAAATACTGATTATAACTTTCTACTACCAAAGGAAGAATAGTGACATCAAAATTATCAACATGGAAAAACAAGACAGCCATCAATTTATTGGAAGTATAAAGTGGAGTAAAATAGTACCATATTTATTTGGACTGTAATTTATAAAGTTAAAGGCTAAATATTATTTTCTATACACAAAAATTTCTTTAAAATGAAAACATGTGAATAAAACAGGCAGATAATTACCAGTACTTTAGTACTTTCCCTACTCTTACACATACTCACCCAGCCACACGTGAATAAACAAAAGGGGAGAAAAAATGAGGGGAACATTTCCACAGCACAAGTCACCAAATATGCAATTTACACTATCTTGGAATAATAAAATTTCGAAAAGTTTTCAACTTAATCAAAATATGAAATGCTGTCAAAGTCAAAATTTTTGCTCCAAAAAATTTATGCATTACCTAGTTTCATTAACACCAAGAAATAGAACTTATAAAACCTACAAATGATGAAACAACTGGCTGTGTAAAATAAACATTTCTAAACAAAACTTTGAGAATAACATCAGCAAAAATATGCAGGGCCTTGAAAAAATTTACACTTAAACCAAAACTATGCTGTTCCATAAACACGAGTAGTATGTACAAATTTTATTAATATTTCAATCTCTGCTCTTACTGAAAATATGTTCTCATTAATAATTGCACTACGACATGTATCAACATTTTCCACACACCAATTATAAACTGTGTAAAAAAATTTAATTTCCTAAACACCTTATTTACATAAATGTATTTAAATGACAACGAAATTAATAATAAACATTCACGACAATTAGAGACTTAACCTCCGTAGCCAAAACGTGAAATAATACAAAAAGTTGCGTTATAAAGTTAACTATAAATACTTATGATTAACATAATAATTATCATAACTAAATAAATTAAGTTTTGTTAAAAATATACTTACAGCTAGAAAATCAGCTGCATTTTGTTGCTAAACATAAAGCTCAGGAACATTATTTAAATTCTACAAATTTTAGAATTTAACATAACGATGTCCAAAGTAAAGTACATATTATGTACAAAGCAACTATAAACAGATATTTTGTTAGTCATGTAACTGTCCATTTTTGTCTTTTTAAAGTACTATAGCTCAAACCAATTTTGCTCAGAATAGCTACAAAAATACAAACTTTATTGTAAATTTATTATGCACTATCCACACTGGCACACCAACAAGATAGCTGGTAATGCACCAGTCTATATCATTTGTTCTGCTGTGGTGAACCATTGCACCGAACAATTAATGTGAAACCAAAATATAATTGAATTTGGAACAAGAAACTATAAAGCGATCCAGCATTATATATACACAAATATATAGGCATTACGCATACATACACACACACATTATATATATATATAAAAACACACACACACATTTATACACTGTACAAATGCCTTTCGGAAATTATACATAAAACAATAAATTCTAACACAAAAGAAGTTGTCTTTTGAGCTCCAGCTGCATCAACATCTTGGAATTCACAGATATTTCAGTGGACTTTAAAATCCATATCTCAGTGTAGCAGTAAGGTAATGTGCCTAATTGCTACCCTGAAAATCAAAACTGCAACATCCACTGAGACAATGGTGAATTTCAAGAAAGTGACACGGCCACAACCGTACAGACAAATGCTTCAAGACACAGTTGAGAAAGCCTAATAAACTAGCCTATGAACATGTTTTGTAAAAAATGCCCAAGCCTCAAACCTGCTTGTTACCCTTCACTCAACTCTCATAAATAAAATGAAGGTCAGCATCAATAGTCCACACATACACATACACACACACATGCATACTTACAAAAAAAACCTTCAGCACACACTTCGCACAAAATGCATTGAAAATGAGAAAAAAAAGTTTTGATATTTTATTTTGTACTCCCGAGGTGTTGCGTTAAGTTCAGAGTGATATCACATAGTGGCATTGCACAGGCAGTCACAGCTGGTGGCGGAGGGGCTTCCTGGACGCGGGGAGCCTCCCCGGGTGCTACCTGCGCGAGATCAGCCCGTTGGTCGTTGGAGGCACCGTGGGAGTCATCTCCAGCTCCACCAGTAGCGGGAAGTGGTCTGCAACACAGCACCCACCACCCACGTTACTCAGTCAGGCCACCCCTTGTGCCGTTTTAAATATGTCACTACTCTTTTTAAATATGCCAATAGATTTTAAAAGGATGTATCTACCATTTTATTTAATGCGGCAATACTATTTTCAATTATGTCACCATATTTTGCTTTATAGTATATGCCTCCATGGTTTTTGAAATATGCGAAACTGTCAATTTATTAATGTGTGATTATTTACGAACAATTTTAAAACTATTTGTGGTGATAATTTTTTACATCCAAGTGAATTACTACTTTGCGAGTAATTCTATTATTTTTATAATGGTGGTAAATTATACATTCATTCTCATTTTCAACCATATATGAGTTATTTGAATAATATGTTAAGTCTAGTTCCCCAGTATTTATTTGTCAGTTTTCGTAGTAGTAAAAGTATTTTATATATTTCAACATTTGTTTATCACACTATATAATTGTGTTAATTTTCTTAATTCAAGTTACTTCATAATGGTTTGTCAATATTTTATGATTAAATTGATTTTATTGTAAGTTTCATTTCCATTTGGGACTTTCAAAGCTTCGTTCTCAATCTTGCTGGAAGGCTACAAGTTTATGCATTCTGCATTTATTTTTCATTTTTTACCGGATATGTTGTTGTGCAACATAGAACATACCTTTTGTCTCGCCATCTGTAGCCTCGCTTCAACTCACTGTTTTTTGCTATAGCTACTAGGGCAGTCTTCTTGCTGTCACCACAAGGCTGCTGCGTGACTTTCTATATGTAGTTGGTGATCAGAAAATTGCTACCCATAAAATTTAAGTGAATTTGGGACTTTTATGGTAATTATGGTTGAGTGTTGTGATCCCCAAAAAACAGAGTCTAAAGTAAATATGGGCTATTGTTATCTCCCGTTTACTTCCCCTGTGTGCTATGTAATTAATTAAATAGTGCCCGGCCACGTGGCCTGCATAGTGAAAGAGACCTACAATTGGAGACACACTAAATTCACTGTGTAATTTCAGAGTATAGTTACTGTGTTTCTTTTCATTATAAATGGGGGTATTTATATTTTCAGTTTTGTGTAACATAAATAGTAAATGATCTTGGTAGTTCCGGCAGCCGCCATGCCAAGCACCCAAACTTCATTTCTTACAGCTTTCACTAAATTCGTGTTTTAATTTATTGAAATGTAATTGAATGGTTTCATTAATGTCCAGTGTCTTATGTAACTTATGATTTTTTGTTTCGTTTGCAAGACCGTTCAGGCTTTTTACAGTGATTGCAATTTCCCAGACACGCATAGCAGACACACAGAACATCTGAAATAAATAATAATGTGTTCGGAATTAATGCCTTAATTCTTCAGAGTGTTTGGCTGTGTTTGTTACTGCTTTTATATAATATTCAGGGTATATGTATAAATTTGGTTTTCCCTAACAGAGTTGGCGGGAGATCTCTGTTTGGTAACGACATCTCAGTGCCATCCTTCTCTATATAGTTCGGTGGGCCTAGGAGAGTGCATGCGTTCACGTCACGGGGGAGCATCATCATCTTTGTTTGACCAGTAGCTGAAATAGTAAGTGTATGTTTTAACTGGAACATTTAATTCTTTTTTTCTCCCCTGCGCACACACACTCATCTCCATAGACTCGCGACCCCAGAGATTTTACTGCTTTAATTTCCATGCACTAACCAGTGCTCTTTGCAGTGTCTGCCAATGGCGGGCCTTGTACGCCATACTCGCAGTATTCCAAGCACTTCGTATTTAATCCGGCTCAATCAATATACGTAATTGCACAATTCCTCATCTTATTTCATTTTAATGTGGTAATTTCACCTCGGGTCCTGGCCCACTCCAGAGTGTAAGTCCACATGCTCATTTATGTAATGTAAAGGCATTGGAGACTTTTGTTGTACTTTATTCGTAAACGTGAGCTGCGAGAGGGATACACCACGTGGCTGTCTACCAACTACCACCCTGAGAACCAGAGTACATGTGCTCATCCTTGATATAGAAGCGCTGGTGCCCTACCGGAAATCCCAGCATACAGCTCACTCGAGAGGTGGCGCTTGCCACTTTACCTCACACCCCCATCACAGAGAGCCCACAGACAAGGAGAATATAGGCAAATCCGTGCCTGAAGACGTCAGTTGTGTTCTTCAGCTCCAACAGCTCTCTTTACCACTCCTGGTGCTAGAACACTCTGCCAACCTCAACGTCCTAGTGACCTATCAGAAACTCTTCAGCGACTGCGCCAACCAGCACCAGAAGCTCTTCGACAACCTTCCAGGTGTTCAACACTGCAGCCACAGCTCCCAAAGATGCCATCAACACCTTACCTTACCTGCTGATAAAGTCATTATTCAACCACTACCCCCTCTGTTCTGGCAGTGGTCCTCGCAGGTCCCTTCTGGATACACTAACTCTCACCTTACCTGCTGGTAACGAAAATCGCTCACCACTACCCCCTTTGGTAGTGGTCCTCAACAGTCCCTTCTGGACAATGGTCAGAATTAGTTAAAGCCAGTTATTTTCATAGCTACCTAGCCGGATCATCTTGTTCAGTTTAGGACCAGGTCTCCTTCACATAGATACACGTAGTCAGACACACCCATTAGAAGGCCACCCGTACTGTGCACCACGTGTACAGTAAGGTAGAGTAACCATCAATAGTACGACATCCCTAGGGCTGCTATTCGGCCAGGCCAACCTATACTCCATCCACTAAACTGAACTGTGCAGGAGAGAGTAAGAGACTCGTTCTGGAGGTCTGACCCCTGTTGGACCCCATCCAAGCATCGTCGACCCAGCCTGAGGAAACTCAACACACTGTATCCACTGTGTTGAACAGTGCCAGACGAAGGTGCATAGGGTACGCCTCTTGCCTGTTCGACTTTAGCCTTGTTTCTAGACATAGTTACGGACCATCATCGCCTGCTTCCCTCTGATGAGGCCGGTATTTGTTCACTTCCCGTATGCCCTATACTCAGAGGAGTAGTGCTCAGCAGGTCACAAAGGCAGACAGCCACCAAATCTAAGCAGAGTAATTTGGTTTTAACAGGAAACAACCATTAATTATATTGTATTTAATGTAAACAAGCACTGAGCTATTTTTGTAAAGAGAGCACCTGAAAAAAGAAGAATCCGCAGCAATCCAACAGCAGTAACACTAAAATTAGTTTCACAGATGTGTCCTAATTCCTTACCTTTACTCTTCCAATGAATAGGAGCAAAGAACCTTTCAAGACAGCTGCTCGCCCGCT
The DNA here is from genome assembly GCA_029891345.1 of Dryococelus australis. Classification (NCBI taxonomy): domain Eukaryota; kingdom Metazoa; phylum Arthropoda; class Insecta; order Phasmatodea; family Phasmatidae; genus Dryococelus; species Dryococelus australis. Next base: position 75,113,910 of record CM057007.1, on the reverse strand, counting down.
GCTACATTCCCGCTTTACAAGACAGCCGAGAGAGGGACTCGAGTGCGCATGAGAAAGAGAGACAACCCCCACGCACCGCCTAACTAACACCGGATGTCGTCCACCCGACACAGATAAAGAGAGGCACAGGGAAGGCAAAGTGCTAGAAGCGTAACTCCATTATACTTAGGATGACTTGTCCCAGAGAAGAAATTTTTTTTTGTCTTGCTTCAAGATGGCTGTACGTCGAAACGGAGGGGGGTAATTGTCACATGGCATATTTCTGCATCTTTGATGCACACTCTACTTTCGACTTCGCCCCATCTTGGATGCAATGTTCAACCCTTCGGGCAAGTTACTCCAAATAGTACTGAAGAGGCTGGGCATGGGCCTACAGGATACACCGGTGCAATGTTGGGTGTGATTACAGACACACTAGTGCCAACTTGTACTGGTCACCAAGATTCTCCAAGATACGTCACATCAACACACCCTGAGGCAAAATTGTACTGCCTGACTGAACCACTGCTCCCTCCAACCACGGTCACGAAGTTCCACGGCAAGCCGAGAGAGAGAGCAGCTCCCAATCTAATTGCACCCTGCGGCCGAGATAAGGGATGATAGCGTCGCATCCGCACTTCTGAATTTTGGGCTCCTGCGACCAAGGCTATCACCCCCGCACTCCGCGCGACCAGCAAACGTCTCTGCTCTTCTGTCGCCCTGGACGGGGCCAGAAGTAGCCATCATTGCAACTCAAGAGTCTCTGCTCCTCCACTGCTCTCATACAGGGCCAGAGGAAGCCATCGGTGGTTCGCGCTTGGCTGGTACGTCAGCGATTCCACCACTCTTCTTGGGCCAGAATTACTACCAGCTGAAGACAACCCCTCCAAAAGCCACTTCTGCAGGATCTGTAGCAGCAGCTGCTTCTGGTGAAACTGGACCTACGACGGCTCCCGAAGACATCCATTCCTTCCTTGCCAACCCCTGGTATCTACCCCAGAACTAATAACAGTCACGACTTTCTCTTCAGGACCACCCCTGCCACCCAGATGGTGATGGCATTATTGACTATCCCTCTGGTAATTCCCCTTTGCTGTTCCTTCAGAACAACAGACACTAGTTAGTTAGGAGAAAATTGTAAATTACTCAACACTCACAGTGAATATCACCCAATTCCCAACCAGATTAGAGCCAGGTCACCTTCACCTGGAAATGCACAAGTTAAGAACTTCTGTATCGAAGCAAATTAGTCCAGGAGGAAGTACAGGACTACTGTGTTATTTTGACTACGTTAATATAACACATGAATTCTAACTGATCTCTGTATACTGATTTTCTTGAGTGGCACTGTTGTTTCCTACGTAATTCCAGACTACTAAGGTGAAGACGGCAGACCACTAAGGCACTAAGTCAATTACACACACATTAAGTGGCCACCCGACCTCTGCCGCCTGGTAGAATTAGGTAGAGCTAGTAACTCCACCACATGAATTGAACAATTAAGCTATTCCATATTCCGCCACCGCTCTTTATGGGGCCAGAAGGGAGCTGGAATTAGCCCGGATCAATCAACCTCCTGCGGATACCACACCTGGATATTCCTGTCAGACAGCTTGAACCTACCTACACTCTGTCCACTACGCTACATAGATCCGAGCAAAAGGAGAAAAAAGTAACCATGCTTGAGAGACTGCAAATTACTCAGAAGTACATTTTGATGCCGGCTAACAGCTAGGGCGCTAGAGCCCGTGACGGCACACCACGCACATGTCACGTGTCCATGCACATACGCAGAGAGGCCAATATTTTCACTCTCTCACATTAATAATATTTTGCAGTGTAAAACGTGTTTTGTATTTGTATTGTTTAATATGTCTTGAAATAATTGAAAGTGTTTGTTGATGTGAAAATGTTTGGTTATGAAATTCAAAGTGCCCGCAGCACCGAGATTAAGAACACTGACATTGCGGCGTGAACACCGTGATAAAGAGACGCTGAATTAATATGAAAAATCCATAAGAAAATTATAAAAATGTAAAACATACTTAATTTAATTTGTGCCACTTTTATTTTTCAAAGTATAAATAATTTTACTTGGCGTGCATAGCATTTCCGCTTATGTTAACCCTGTAGGCGGCCATGGTAGGTCCGTGCGACGCTTGCCTCTGGACAGTTTGTCGTAGGGAGCTGGCGAGGTAAGACACTGTCGCATGCACACTAAACTTTTGTTCACTGATGGAGGTTTCCATAATCAATTTAGTTTACCAGTCAACCTTTGCTTGCATATGTTTCGCCAGACATTTCTCCAGCATTATGCTTCTGCTTAAATAATTTATTTCACCCTTGTCGTATTTTTCAAACTTAATCGAGGAGAAAGATGTTGAAGAGGTCACGCAACACACACAACTTGAATCAGGCGCCATCCACCTATGTTAGTGGCGTTCCAGTGTAATTTCTGTATTATTGCTACGCGCAATTTAAAGGGCTTTGTTTTTATGTATGTGTTTTAAAGGTATTTCCATGTTTTAATATTTTACGGAAATTTCATGTACAACCACGTGGCTAACCTATGCCAAGTCTATATCTGCGCCATCCATGCAGTTTGAGAGTTTATTTGCGTAAAATCATGTATGCTACAATTTATTTCAGGGTTCTACGTATGTTTCATTCAGGGGTCAATGTATTTTTCGTGTAATTGATGCTATTTGTTCTTGACCACGTGGGTCATGTTAATGTTAGATTTTACCACCATAAGGCATGCTACACACCTGCAGTCACTTAAATTGTAAAGAGGATAATTTTCTCTCTCAGAATAATATTTTGTCAGAAAATAATTTGCAATTTTCAAGAAGAAATATTGCAATTTCATCTGCACCACGTGGTCCGCTACGAACATTATCCAGCGGCATCCCCGCGCCACCTAAGCTTGTTTTCACATACGTGTGTGTTTGTTGTGAATACTCATATCGTGCCCCATCATATTAGGATCTTTATGTATTTTGCGTAATTTTGCAATTTGTGTATGGTGCAATTACTTCCGTCCTAGCCAGCTCTGTGTATAGGCCGTCACACTACCCACATGCTGACGGGCGAGCCCAGACGAGTTTGCATTAGTGATGCCAAGTAACCACATGTGTTAAAATGTTTTCATCAAGGGTTTCATTTGTAATTCACTGTGTCCTGTCTTCAGGGAAAAACAGTTAGTCCACATTAGTGGCTGTTGGCCCTCTTCCCTTGCGAATGCCGTGCTTTCATGCACCTCGGTGAGATCATCCATCTAGGCGTGCGCTAGATTAATTGCGGGCTGGGGAGTACCCAAGCGGAATTGGCTAGTTATGACCGAGATTATCACAATTTCACTGGAACGTTGATGTGTACGCATAGTAACAATTAAAGCAAGCATCAGTAACCTACCTCTTTTATTCAATAGTGACAGTGTCCTAGCCACAGGTATTTTATCAAGTGATTATTTTCAAAGTGATGTTTAGTAAAAGTTTAGTATTGTCTACGTGTTTGTAAGTATGCACAGGTGAGATGGACACATAGAACCCACAGCATCCCTGAGAACATTGAGTCTCAATAGTACAATGATTGGAAAGCACCGCTGGGGCCCATATTACCAGTAAGTATTTGTGTCATCGTTCGTCTCATATCTCACCCAACGGCATCAACTTTAGGGAACTGCTGCACCAGCTCTACTTTTGGGAGGCCAGGTTTAACCCTTAATTACCCATGCTGTACACTCAGAAGGGAGGAAGAGCAAGAAAGTTAAAAAGGGCAGCTTACGCCACCAACGCCTTGCAACCCTAAGAACCAAGTTACACTTTGCACTTCTTCAGAGCGGGGCAGAGTTCATACTACCCGCCCTACTGAGAGGCGTCACCACTTAGAACTGTCAACTCCTTTATTTCCACCCTTAGTCAAGCTCGAAGGCCCCCTTCACCCTGTGGTAGAGGCCTTCCCAAGAGGTGAAAAAGTTCTGCTAGGGATCACAAACCCTTGGTTTTGTGGTCACCTACATCAGTCTCCAATAGTCAGCAGTACTCCGCAAAGCCAGAACGCTTCACCATCTACGAGCACCCAAGGCCACCACCAGCCCTCGTCACACTAGGGTAAGTGTCTCCAGCCAAGGCCACACCAGCTGCCGCCCAGCACACCACAAGTTAAAAGTGTGATCAATGGTCAGCCCACTTGTAGGGCTGTGACAGTGGTTCTAGACTTTGTGCCCCTCCGACAGGCGACCAGACCTGTCCTGTACACTGGTCGTAAGCCAGTTATAACCTAAAGCACCCCCCATGTACCTCGTTATTCTGGCATCACGAGTGAAAATTGAAAAGGTGACTTTGACGTCTAAATCCTCCCTCAAAAGATACATAACCAGAGTTTGTGTATCATTTAACCTGAGATGTCGTAAGTAATTGTTTGACATGTCTAGCCCCAGTTTTAATTTCCACCCCTTTGGGCATGTGTCAACCTGTTAATACAAACCTAGTTATTGCACACTGTATAAATACAAGTCCCTTGAGGTTTGACTTTTTATGAATGCTTACATCTTTCCAGAAGTTAAAATGCTGAGTGAAAATGCCAAAGTAAGAACACCACTTTTCAGGTTACAAAAATTGTACTGCTTCTTTCCATTTCAAAATAACAAAGATTTCATTCCCTACAAATACATTCCATCTTTTGTGAACAAGTTTCCCACTAAACAGTACGACTCTGAAAACGGTCGTAGCAAAACCTGCAGTACCAGCAAAATGTTGGTACTGCTCAGTCATGAGAATAACATAATAGTATCTTCCTACACATGCCTAAGTACCTGTATACTGTTAAGTCGACCTTAAAACATGTAACAATACACTCAACTATGATGATACCGTTCATTACTATGGACTCTGAGATGCCTGGGTTAGGTTCAAACCATCACAGAAGCATGACATTATGGCCATAACTAAAACCACTGAGTCGTTAAATGACCAGAAAGAGTTTTGCACACACACTGATACAGAGAATGTAGGGTAGAGAAGAGCATACGTCCGCTGCTCAGTACCAATCCCTTGCCGTTTCACCAACACACCTGCCAAAAATACCCATTTAACTACGTACTGTATTAGGCATGAGCACTTTGTTAGCACAACTGTTTAAGCATATATATACTTTTAAAGTTCAGGACATTTCTTCTAAAAAGGTCATATTTTAATCAACACATGACTTTGCAAATTTTTCAATATAAAAACACAAGCATGTCGAAGAACTAAAAGCAATGCAGTCTGGTCACAAAATGTGGGCAGTATCACTGGCCCCAAGCAAACTGTGAGCCAGTGTTGGAGATATGCACAGAAGATAAAACTAAGTCTACATCATTTTTAGCCTATGGTTTGAATGGGAAATGTCATTACACGGGTGGATACACCAACCTGAAGGTACATGTGGATGTGGACAGCCAATTATCTTGTTTTCCTTCAGCCAATCCGAGTCCACGGGCCCCAGCAAACCCAGAGGCGTCATACTGGTCTTGGTGTAGAATATGTAGTCTATTGTACCCTTGAAGTCGAACCTGCACACACAAAAAACATTATACCTACAGTAGAACCTCTCTATTACAACCCCTCACAGTTTCCGAGAATAGGGTCTTAATATAGAGAGGGGGGAAATAAAACATTTGGAAAATTTTGGGCCAATTTGACCCACCCCTAACCCATATGCCCCCAAAATTGCCATTTTTTGCATGAAGTTCAGGTTCAATCGTCTCTAGCGCATAAAAAAACTACATTTTAAATTAAATATGTACATTTTAATAGCTGGACGTCTCCTGATTAATTTGATACCCAAGAAAGCCATTTTGGACCACCACTTCTCATAAAAAAAGGCCTAAATACAGTATAACATGGCTATTGAAAATGTGTGAAAAGATTAGACTATATATTATTAAAATATAAAGTTATTAATAAAGATCCATTATGCAGGTCTCGTGGGTCATACATTGCTATGAGGCACGTAGCAATCAAAAAGTTTCGGTGGTGTTACGCAATACGTGTGCACACACCGTGCTCTCGCTTTGGTCTGGCCGAATAGCGGAGATGGAGAGGGGAGGAGGGCGGTTAGCTGGCTATCCCTTCCAGTCTACGTGAGCGATCATGGAAGTATACGGCAAAGATTAAAAACCTTTCTGTACAGTGATTACGTGTTGCGTTTTTATTACTGGGTAAAGACAGCAAACACGTGTGACATTAAATGAAATTGAGTGGCAATGTTTGTATTGGCTTGAGGCATGTGAAAAGATACGCAAACGGTAACAACAATAAAATACAAGGACTTTCATATGTGATTACTTTACAGTACAGTATGGTGCAAAATGTTTTTAAAATTCTCAAATATTGAGAAATGTTTCATCACAAATAATATTGTATGAACTATGAAGTGCTGATTAACATAAATTTTACGTTGTGTAAATAAGTTCCGAATATTTCAAAAGTTTGTTAGACAAATAGAGATAGGTACATGCAAGCATATCAGTACATATAAAAACAACCAGCATAGACAAATTTTTAGGCACTATGACAACTCACCAGATAATAAATATCCAACAATGTGATAAATATGACAGCTGTAAACACACAGAAGTGCAGTTATTATCTCGCATTGTACTAGGCACGGGCGCACCACTTGTAAACACACAAAGGCGGAGTTATTTTTTTGCGTACGTTTTTCAACACAGTACAGAACAATTAATTGGATGAAACAGTTTCTCAGCACAGAATTTTTCAATAAACGTGAAAAGAATTACACATAGCAAAATTCATTACTATCCCGTGACAAAACTGTGAGTATTTTTTACATTACAATACAATAAAAAAAATACTATCTCCCTACTTCTTGAAGAAGTCTTTTATTGTGATCTGCTTCTTTTTGACTAGTGTTTGCTCGACAAACAATCTGAAATGCGTGAAGTGCGAACACATATCTTCAAGCCAAAAACGTAAACAAATCAAAATCCAAAATAAATGTGTGGGTGTCAACAAACAGTAATAAAAACCAAGAGAAATCCAAAAACGGTGCACGAATCCAATTCGTAATAAGACAAACAAAGCGAGAGAGAGAGAGAGAGAGAGTACTGTATCCACGAACAAACGAGAGATAACAATGACCAAACAGATGGCTGCCGTGTATGCACTGAAAACACTCCAATCCTTGAGGGGAAGGCGATGAGCATTCGCTGGCGCTGACAGCCGAGAAAGGGAGGTATCTATTTTCAGACATGCTTCAAATTTTTTACTTTTTCGACCTAAACGTTTCACGGCTCCTCAGGATTGGGTCGTAATAGAGGTGGTTATAATAGAGTGGTTTTACTGTATCCCGCAGTGTACTGAAGATTACTAGTTATGATGATCTATATATCAAACAAAACTTCTCGCCACACGGATGGCTACTCACGTGTAATTGGTTAAGGGCATAATGTCCTCGCTGTAGGCGGATGCCAGTTTGAAGGAGTGCGTGAAATCATTAGACTTGTCACAGCCGGAGATCTTCTGCAGGGACGACTTGTATGTGAGGGCTTTGAAGTCCTTGTGGTCGGACGGCACTCGCCCCGACGTCAGGAACTCTATCACACCTGCATAGTCACATTGACGTCAGCATGGGCCGCCCTAGCCCCTCACATGGTAGACTGTTTTATTATTATTCTCTTAATACTGGCGTCGTTCACCAAGTTGTCCTTTTGAGTTGTTTAGGTTTGATTTTGTTGAACAAACTTAACTGTATAGCAAAACTGATAAGAATCTTAAATTTTATTTAAGAATACCTGTGCCACTTTACAGTACATCATCAAAATACAAATACAAAACTACATAATATTTAATCAAACATAAAATGTATATATGAAAAAAAAAAAAAACCTTTCACAATAATGAAAGCAAAATGTATTCCTATAAAACTGTAAAGTCCAACACAGAGATAGCACCTAACTTTTCAAAGGATAGTAGAAGTACATAGTTATGAACTGTAGTACCTACCATTTCTGATACACCTTTCTTCCTAGAAATTCTGTTGTAATAATAAGTCATTTAGCAGAATTCAACAGATTACTTGAATTTAAAATACACTGACTGATTATTATTATTATTTTCATTACAGGAAGCATTTGAATCAAATATTAACTACTTAAACAGGATTATACATACTAATGAAGTAACAGTAACTGCTAACTTAAGAACTACCGAAAGAAATATGAAAAGCGTGGCAAAACTTTATAAATCCTTGCCTGAAGTATGCTAGCAATTTTTATTTAATAAATTTTATTTTTATGCTTACTGCCTTTAATTTTAATGAAATATAAAATGTTATCAACTATAGTTAACACCGCTATCTATTCCAAGGGGTGAATTATGGGACAGTTCAATGAACATATGCAATTAACAAATATTCGCATCAACAATTTATGTCCATCACGGCTCAGTGGAAGAGGGGCCTGCAGTTTTCAAATAAAAGCTTTCAAAAATTTTGGCAACTGATTTTTACCGCTTTGTAGTACACAACTAAAAAATCCCTGAAAGTTGACTTTTCTTTTAACCTTAAAAGAAGGAAATGAGACTATTACAGCAGTCATACTTTTAGCCATTTCAGTGTAAATGAGCTTTGCTTCCAACAAAATTATATACAGTAGTGGTTTTCAATTTACTCCTGCATCCAACACTCGAGAACAAATACTTTTTAGCACTGGGTGAAAATATATAGTATGTTTGTAAGTACTGTAGTGTGGTGACTATTATCTCATGAAGCCCAATAGTATTAATGTTTACAAGGGCTGTCCAATCACCAAATATGTATGGTTTGTTGAAAGCCCACGTCTTGGTGGGCTAAAATTTTGCAGTGTTCTAACATTAGCACTGTGGTAGACAGATATGTAGCATGGTGGTTTTCTCAAACCCTCCCATTTTCTGTCTCCCAACCCATCTTCATCTTAAGCCAGCTGCAAAGAAAACATCTGTCGCTCAGACAGGATGATCAGCTACATTTGAAAGTCCATCCGCTCCTAGTCTTAATCCCAACCCACACTAATCAAAAATCACTACTTAATACAGCAGTTAGTTAGACACTTGAGCTATGAAGGAATTTTGAACACGATTCTGTGACTTGACAAAAATAGTGCATACACACAATCACTAACTATTACAAATTTGTTTGAAGAAATGAGAAAAAATGTTTTGTGTGATTTTAAGCTGCAACTTTGCATGAAGAATACTGTAAAATACCAGCAGTTGTTTAAGAAAAAAAAAATACAATTTATTAGGTAGAGAAAATATTTTGCTTGGTATTATTGTAATTTTGTGTAAAGAAATTTTTTATGTTTGTTGTTTATAAAAACAAAGAGAAAAATATGTATTTTATGGCCTTATTTTTAAAAGGAGTAAAGGCAGTGCAAGCACATGTACACTAACTATAAATAAATACATTTAAAAAAAAAATTGGTTCTCTCTAATTCTTTACAGAATTACCACTGCTCTCATTACAGCTGCAGCTTATGTGTTCTCAATTCCATAAGGGAACATAAAGACATTGATCGCAACAACTCTATGGGACAATGTGAGTACACATACCGGAGTCTGGCAGGGAATTAAAGTCGCCGCAGAGCAGCAGCTGGATGGCAGAGGTGTCTGGCTTGTGGCCTGGTCGGAAGCTGTAGCTAGCATCTTCTAGGATGCTCCGCAGCTCGTTTGACAGCATAATGGTCTGGATGAGTTTCACATCGCAGAACTCTGGGTCCCAGTGGATGTGTGCCGTGCACACCAGCAGGGGTTGCTGCACCTGGCTGGCATCCGGTGGCAAACCTGCACATCAGTACCACACTCATCACCACTCACAACTACTAGGACGGCTGCTTCAACATTTACTCTGCAGTTCTAATGTGCACCTCTGGTAACATAACTGCACACACTTCCGGCTGTCACCTACCTCGTCTCCCAAAGAAATAGCAGTGTTTCAATTTAAAAAAATGTTTACTCAAAAGATGCTTAAAACAGACGTCGACAGCACCTTGGCTTCAGGCCATTCCCCACGTTGCGCCACCTTGAGCGCCAGGATACACCTCAATGGCAGGAAGCAGCACTTGTGGCATGGAACCAGTGCAACGTGTACATCTGTGAATGTGTAGTGTTCATGTAGTAAGTATGAGTGAGTGTTTTGTGCATTCATCATGTTGTTATTTACGTAAATATTGCTGCAATGTTACATGTCAGTGTTCTGTTATGTTAAGTATTCAGTGCAACTTATTTCACTGTCATGTTTTTGTTTTCATCCAATATCGTGCACGTGTGCACACAGCAAATATATCACGTGCTTATTATTTACTTGAAACGTCAATAGCAGCCTAACCTACAAATGCGTCAAACACGCAGCGTGCACACAACACGCCAATGTTTACATGTCAGTGTTGTGCTTTCTATGCGTAAATTTATTTTTGCCAAGTGTCATGTCATAGAGTTTTATTCTCTTGTGTGCCTTGTATCTCGCGTAGGTACGAGACAAATTGTCTCTTTTTTACGTTGTGTAATATAATTAATTTTAGTGCCATGTCGTGTATTGTTTGTTTACTGAAGGGTTTGACAGTTTGTGCGCTCGAGGCAGCATCTTGTCTGATTTGCAAATGGCCACCCGCAAGGCAACTGTTTCACGTGATATGTACCATAATATTCCTAGTCATTATTTATGTAGTGTTGATGCCCTTTTACAGTTCAAAAATATTTTTTTGGTTATTAATAATGTGAAATTAGTACAAGACAGTACAGACAGTACAGAAATACTAACCTTTTCACTTGCGTTCCGCTACACCGCACCGAAGTGAACAGGTGTACAAAACCACGTGGCCAAATCACCACAAAGAAATATAAATGTATTTTAATAATGTTTGTTGATAACCAAATATAAACTCGCGTAATTTTACAGAGATGAAAAACTTTACTGGGGAAAGACCCTATAAAGACATTGCTACTTTATTACCAGTGAATCAAGTGAGGTTACGTTGCCATAGCAATGTAGTGAGGTTAAATGAGAATATTTGTTATATTTGTAATGGATGTATTTTTGCTTGGCTAAGAAGGGTTTGATAGAATGTTCATTTCACCGTAATTGCAGTACTCACTTCATCTCATTTAAATTAATTTGTTTTCTATTAATAATGTCACGTGATATGGACAGGTGTCAAAGCCAACAAGTGAGCTAGCACAAAGCATAGTAGTAGCGTCCTAGACCTCGTGAGACAACTATCACATCGCAGTGCTCCGGCACATCAACTTTGTTTTCTCCTCATCGTGTAATTTTGTATCATTAATTTAGTTTACCGGAACCTTGTTGATTTTCTAGTCCGGAGTACTCGGTCACTTACACCTCGATCCGTCTTTTACATAGCAGGGGCGTAATGTTTTTCTCTCAACAAATTAGGCTCTACTTCCATCTGCAGCACAGCAGCACTAATGGCCTATAATTTCCCGCAAACTATTCCAGTACCTTCCTACTGCAATTTCATCCTAATTTATCAACCGTGTACCCCATTCCCGATAACCTGAATTTTGTATCACCATCCTGTATACCACGTACGACCACGTGGGTATACATTACCCATTTCCTCTGAGCTTTGCTCACTATCCCCACTACTGGTGGGGTTCCCTACCATTTCAACAAGCAAGAGGGCTTAATGCAAATAGAAAATTCTACAAAGAAACCCCCGAAAATGAAAAATGGAAATTTGCGCCAAAAAGTTTGTGTCCACTGCCATCTTGAAGCAGCTCACCTCGTCATCGCGCACACGGCTTGGTGACGTAGGTCAGCCATTTTGGACAAAAAGTGCCAAAGGGAAGTCACCACCTGCCACCCTCCTCCATCCACACAGCATCGTGCTGGCAGGACCACCCCTACCACACCGCGCACGTGGGTGTCAGCCGTGAGCAGTGGACATGTGATCCCACAGAAGATGCTGTCACCGCGCAGTGTGCCCGACAAAGGACTTTTGACCTTCGGAGCACAAATGGGAAACCGGCTTCCTTGTGTGTCCGATGCCTACGGGCCACTGCACCATCCAATCTATTCTCATTTGGATCGGATAGCGACAATGCATGCATTTGGCAGAACCCAACCGCCATACAACGGATGCTGCAAGAGATTGAAACAGTAAATCAGGAACTTTGTAATAGCGCGCTCGCTCACATCAGTATGAGGAAAACGGAAAATATATGAAACCGCTGTTTAAAACCACTGCAAGCCAAAGGCTTTTTCAACCCAGCATACCTGCCAGTCTTGTGTAGATGTCCACTTGTAGTCCTGGACACGGAACTGGTGAGGTTACAATTACGGAGAACTCTAAGGAAATGTGCACACTACGATTGGTACAAATGAAACGGTTCGCCACACTCTTGTGTACTACCTGCGAACATGTCTATCATGAGGGGTGTATTATGCTATGGGAGCAAACTACGAGAAGGAACGCACACATCAACTGCGCCCACTGCGTACTGGAACAGTCAAGTCCGGAGCCAGTACAACAACCATGCGCATGAACTGGAGAAAGTGTAGGTGAGACGTACTTTACACAGATGCAGTATCAACGTGAAAATCAGCAGGAGATACTGCGCAACATAGTGGACGAACACCCGTTCCAAGCCCCACAGCTGGTATTACCCCATCTGCCTTCGCATTCAACCCCACTCCTGAGAGAAGCACCGACGGCAACCCACTATGCACCTCCGGCAAATGCAACAGAGCACGTGAGCAGGCATCAGTGTTGCCAACCACACCTAGCAACCCCAGCCAGATTTCAATTGCTACCGATCTATATAGGTACAGTCAGTGAGGACTTCGGACTGTTCATACAAGATCGTGAGCGTCGATTAAGCCAATACAGGGTAAATCAGGAGAATTGGCCTAATTGCATCGGGTAAAGGTTTTTCGGGGATGCCAAGACCTGGTGGTGCGGTATAGCCCACTACGGACTGACGTGGGAAGAGTTCAGACAGAATTTCAAGTGCAGGTTCGCTACCACATTCAAGGCCTTACAAGCACGCAGCCAGACGATCATGCAAGAACAAGCCGACCAGTCACTGTATGATTTTGTTACCAGTAAGATTAACCTTATATGCACCTAACACCCGGAACTGTCGCTACGGGATGTCTTGGAAGTAGTTGCCAGCTCGGCCAGAAAAGAACACTGCCCGGCACTAGCATCAGCGATCCACACCACTGAATAGGAATTTCTACAAACAGTACTTCTGTTTGACGCTAACAGCCCTCCGCAGTCGTGTCGTGACCGCGACAACCCACAGCCACGCCGCGAGACGAATGTCAACAAACAGAATAACCCATCCACGGGAGAAGCGGTGAATGGAGTATCAGAAACAGCTACAGTTCCAGTCAAAACCACCACCTCACCGCCTGTTTTGATTGAATCATACCGGCACAGTACACCTGCATCGAGACATGCGAGCGGAAGCAGACCGGCTCTACACCCCTGTAGATGGTGCAACGGGTCACATTGGGACGACTGTCCGACGTGGGCAGACTTCCCACGTGGGCCACCACAACAACGCAGGCCGCCGTTGGGAAACGGACTGCGGGGGTAGGGCCGCCTGATGTCACCCACCCCAGTTTGTTACCAGAACAACAACAATGCAACCTGTGTCTCACTAGGCCAAATAATGAACAAGATAGATAATTTTATACGCATTCCAATCCAAATTGATAAAATCCCCTGCAGAGCATTAATAGACATGGCTGCATGGCATAATTTTGTGTATGGTAGTTACGTGGATCTGGCCGAAGTGAAACAAAACAAACGCATTACAATTGGCAACACGACAGCAAACCGGTGAGGTGATCGGCGAAGTGACAGCCGCGATCAACATCCGGAACATTACGACCACCACCATGGCGCTTGTTTCCTACGGAAAGCGCCTTTAATTCCGAGATCATCTTGGAGCCAAAGAAAGTTGGCACCCAACGTTTTTGTGTGGACTTCCATAGGCTAAACTTGATTACCTGCAATGCTCCACAGTCAAACCTCCACATCCAAAATGCCTTGAACACGCTGGGATGCGCAAAGGTATTAACAACTACTGACCTCCGCAGTGGCTATTGGTAAGTACTGGTAAAACCCATGGATTGGCACAAAATGGCATTCACCCCCCCTGACAGACACAACTTTCAATTTTGTGCCATGCCATTTGGCCTGAAATGTGCCCCGTCAACCTTCCAGGAGATGATGGTTTATATACTGTATTGTTTGATTGGTGTCTGTGCGCTGGCATACCTCGACGAAGTGATTGAGTTAAGTGAATCATGGCCAGAACATCTGCACCATCTGTCACTCGTGTTCGAGCGCTTGCCAATAAATGGTCTAACATGTGCCAACAAGAAGTGCCATATCGGCAAGGAGGACATCCAGTTCCTAGGCCACCTCATTGAGGAGTACCCTGAGTCCACCACCTGCAACAGTTGAGAAAATTTTTTGGGTTGGTTAACTGGCTCCGGGAATACATAGAGCATTTTACCATCATCACAGCACTGCTAACGGAACTGATGTCACCAAATGTGCACTTCAAAAGGCAACCAGCACAACAACAAAGTTTCGAGGAAGTGAAGCAGAGTTCCCGCGAATGCAAAGTACTATCAAGGTGCGACCCCAGCCGAGACTTATACAAGTGAGAAGGGGCTAGGTGTTGTAGTCTTTCAGCTGTCGGACGACAATGAGCAACAAATTGTGGACTTCAGGAGCATGAAATTCGGCCCAGTAGAGCGGCAGTACGACATGAACGAAAGAGAGTTTCTAGCCATGGTGTGGAGCTTGAAGGAGTACAGAGCACTACCAGAGTACAAACACTTCACATTGCGGACCGATAACCGCTGCCTACTGTGGCTGCACAACATGAGAGAGCAGGAGCAAGATCACACGCTGGGCCCTTCTGATGCAAGCGTATGACTTTGAGGCGCAGCACGTGGCCGGCGCAGAAAATCAGCTCGCAGATAACCTCTTCCAAACACCAGGGGCAGAAAGAGCGCGCGATGAGGAAGAGTGTCTTACCTCCCCCTCCACCTATGACTTAAGAAAACACACAATGCCACTAGCAAAATGTGCTAAAGTAACAACGTTACCATAAGCACCATCATATGTCATGGTCAGAACACATGTGATAAACAAGCAAGCAGACTGTCTCATCGCACAAAAGTGGATTTCCGTATGCGAGCAACGTGTCAGTAATCAATGGCGTGTGTTGAATGGTGCCTTGGAATTGCATGCAAACACCAACGCCAACACCTGGAGAATGTATGTACCAACTGCTGCCCACAGGGTTGTCCTACAATACGCACATTCCAACCATGCCACGGGACACCCCGGTGCTGAGCAGACACATTGGAACATCCTGAAATACTTCCACTCGCCGGAAGTGTCCAACGATGTCCGCCCTTTTGTACGAGACTGTACAGCCTGCAACAGGTACAAGAATCAATGTACAAATAGTAAGCAACAATAGCCCCGCACCCCTCAATAACTGTTCAAGACCGTGGCGCTGGACTTGATGGGCCTATACCCACGGACTTTGATGGGCAAAAGATTTATTGTTGTCGTCACCGATATATTTTCCAAGTGGGTCAAGGCGTACCCCGTGTCAGAGTGGGAAAGGTAGTAGAAAGTGAACTCTTTGCACGCTGAGGGTACCCACATACTGTACTGAGTGATAATGGGATTCAGTTTACCGGCCGTACATGGCGAAACATGTGTGAAAATTGGGGTGTTTGCCACATTACCATGGCGATCTACCATCCACGTGCAAACCCAACTTAACGATGCAGCCAAGATCTGAAAACACAGTTGCGTCTGCGGGTTGGTGAGAACAACGCTTTGTGGGTAGAACAACTACCCGCAGCCCTCTTCACCATCAGAACACGGGTAAACCAGGCCACGGGGATGACGCCAGCCCAGCTGTTGCAAGGTTGTGACCTGCCACTCCCAGGTGAGTTCGCGGGCAGAGCCAGAGATTGTGCCAGCGGTGAAGGAGGCGAGACAAGGGAGAGAGACGCATGAAAAAATCCCAGACCGCCACCACGCTTCCGACTGGGCCAGCACGTCTATGTCAAAGCACATCACAAGTCCGCATGACAGAAGGGGTTCTGTGCTGGTCTAGCTGAAAATATGAAAAGGATCTTACGTGATTACAAGGCCGATGGGAGATACGTACTACGAAGTACAGTTGGGCGCATGCAGGAAAGCAATTTTTCACTGCGACGCCCTCAAGCTAACAAACATCCACGTCAACAACACCGCACAACAAAGTGGAGGAGAGGAAAGTGAGAGAGCCATGACACCGCTAGCAGATGTTACGAATGTTGGAAGTTTATTCGCATTGCCCCCGAGCCCGCAGACAGCTGTCACGCCCTACGATATCTTGTCTACAGGGAAAACTGCTGCCCCAGTTGCCACGGTGCTGCAGACGGAATCCCAACAAAGTACAGAGGCATACAACCAGGACGCACGTGAGAAAAACATGATGCCTCTGAGAAGTCAGCGCCCGCCACACTGACAACTGCAAAAGCTAAAAATGAGCCAATACAAGTGGAAACGTCAGAAGCAAGTGATGGGAATCAACACTCCCCAGACAGACGCCGCCCACACGTGTCAGAAGACAGTAGGAATGACAAGTCAGGAACACGGGAACACTCACTTCCTGCTGCTCCAAACGTCCACGACAACACCGGCATGTGCATAGCATAAACTCATGCCCCTGGCAAAACTGCAGCCTGCAAGACGTTACCGCCAACACAAGCAAGACAACCACGTGGGTCGACACAACCAAAACATCAACAAGGAACAACCGATGTTTACCATCTGCGACCATATGCGCTCGGAGCAAAACAACACAAGGGAGCACGAGTTGACAGTTCGCAACCATGTGGGTTCTGAGCAAAACAACATGGGCCATGTGCCTACGGATTGCGACGACAGGAGACACTTCAACCGCCAGTGAGATGCTGCGAGGAAGATTGATGATGTCACACCGAGTGAATGACCTGTGAAGGGGAGGGCGCTTGACGTCGACAGCACCTTGCCATCAGGCCATTCCCCACGTTGTGTCACTTGAGCGCCAGGAAGCACCACAAGGACACTGAGCAGCACCTGCATCATGGAATCAGTGCAACGTCTACGTCTGCGATTGTGTAGCATTTGTGTAAAAAGCGTAATTATTTGGTCTGTTCAATATGTTAGGGAAAACGTAAGTGTTCTGTGCATTCATCATGTTGTTATTTACGTAAATATTGCTGCAATGTTACATGTCAGTGTTCTGTTAGGTTAAGTATTCAGTGCAACTTATTTCACTGTCATGTTTTTGTTTTCATTCAATATTGTACACAAGTGCACACAGCAAATATATCACGTGCTGATTATTTACTTGAAACGCCAACAGCAGCCTAACCTACAAATGCGTCAAACACGCAGAGTGCACACCACGTGCCAATGTCTACATGTCAGTGTTGTGATTTCTATGCGTAAATTTATTTTTGCCAAGTGTCATGTCATAGAGTTTTATTCTCTTGTGTGCCTTGTATCTTGCGTAGGTACGAGACAAATTGTCTCTTTTTTACGTTGTGTAATATAATTAATTTTTGTGCCATGTCGTGTATTGTTTGTTTACTGAAGGGTTTGACAGTTTATGCGCTCGAGGCAGCATCTTGTCAGATTTGCAAATGGCCACCCGCAAGGCAACTGTTTCACGTGATATGTACCATAATATTCCTAGTCATTATTTATGTAGTGTTGATGCCCTTTTACAGTTCAAAAATATTTTGTTGGTTATTAATAATGTGAAATTAGTACAAGACAGTACAGAAAGTACGGAAATACTAACCTTTTCAATTGCGTTCTGCTACACCGCACCGAAGTGAACAGGTGTACAAAACCACGTGGCCAAATCACCACAAAGAAATATAAATGTATTTTAATAATGTTTGTTGATAACCAAATATAAACTCGCGTAATTTTACAGAGATAAAAAACTTTACTGGGGAAAGGCCCTATAAAGACATTGCTACGTTATTACCAGTGAATCAAGTGAGGTTATGTTGCCATAGCAATGTAGTGAGGTTAAACGGGAATATTTGTTATATTTGTAATGGATGTATTTTTGCTTGCCTAAGAAGAGTTTGATAGAATGTTCATTTCACCGTAATTGCAGTGCTCACATCATCTCATTTAAATTAATTTGTTTTGTATTAATAATGTCATGTGATATGGACCGGAGTCAAAGCCAACAAGCGAGCTCCGCACCAAGCACAGTAGTAGCGTCCTAGACCTCGTGAGACAACTATCACATCGCAGTGCTCCAGCACATCAACTTTGTTTTCTACTCATCATGTAATTCTGTATCATTAATTTAGTTTACCGGAACCTTGTTGTTTTTCTAGCCCGGAGTACTCGGTCGCTCACACCTATGTCCGTCTTTCACATGGCCGAGGCGTAGTGTTTTTCTTTTAACCAAGTACGCTCTACTGCCATTTTGCAACATAAGAGCCCCGTGGCTATAACAGCGGTGTAACAAATGTACGTGCCAGTTCGGGAAGTAATTGTAAAAAACACATGATGGTGAGATGCCTACGTTTTTATTATAAATATCAGCCTAACGGTTACTGAACATTTTTTGTATTATTTTATTTTACCACATGTCTGAAACAATGGCGTTGGGTAGCCAGAATAACCCATCGGAGTGTAGTGGCATATAATAGAGGCAGACAGCCCTTACCAGACTAGGCAAACTGGATATAGCATGCAACTGGTGGAGAACTTCATCATAATTGACACCTAACCTGCAAGATGCTGACTACTGGGGGAAGGCCAACTGATCGTCGGCCATACAACCCTGAGATTGTATCAACATCATGCTCTACCTACTACGGAGCAGTGGAGCCCACCGGAGAAATTCAGCTTGGTATCATTACCTATCCACATAACCTATATTCCCCCCATGGTCCAGCCCAGGCTAGCATCAAAACTTTTGAGCATTTCCTACTTATGAAAACCAGTCAAGAAACTTTCCACTTCCAAAGACTATCTTTTGAATATTTCCATCCTTGAACGAAAGGTAGCTCCAAATTCTCTTTCAAATTACGTTCCCACCTGATGACCAACATGACCCGTATGCATAGCACCACTTCCTTCTACCAGTATCATCCACACTCACTGATTAACCAGCACTCTCATTGCCCCCTTTTTTCCGGGACTATTGGCGTCCCATATCTTTGCAGCCTTAGTAGTGAGGAGTGTACTCCCCGACCGAGAGACCCTCACAGTATAGCTCACTCTGGGGTTTGATTCCCCTTCCTTTGGACGAGATCCTCCCCTTACGCGGCCCCCAACTTCGCTTACCACAACCAGCTGGGCTAAGACAAGCAAATACACGCAGCAGAAGGATTTCCAGATGAATCGGGAGGGTAATCAGCACTCCATTAATTAATCCAAGAGTAGGACGCGCTTCTATATTTAACGACTGATTTCTTTACCTTTATTTGGCATTGTTTCGGAAATACTAAATTTATGTTTATGTTTAGTTGTGTATATAGTGACTAGTTCTCTGCGAAGTGAGAAAAATTGTAGTGTTTCAGAATAATGACCTTGTGAGACTTGTTTACTGGGCCTGGCATTTTTTAATTTCAAAGTCCTCTGATTCTGATTCAGTGGTGCCCTTGGGCTACAGTGGCTGTTGGTCACACTACATTTCTTGTGCAGTCAGTTGTTCATGGGCCATCATGGCAGTAAGTAGTACAATCTAGAACTCATCTGGCCAATCAGCAATTTCACAGTGATCGTCATGCATATTAGTACTTTTACAATCCATTTTTATTTGCGTGCAAAAACATTTGGTCCTCTGAGCCACATTTGTGACTGCATGTTTTGTTTGGTCATTCGACATGTTTCGCACCTAATGTGCTCGGTGTTTTTATGCATTTATGCATACGTTTTATATACACTGTTGCCGCAATGGATAGTTCATGAGCACCATTATTACTGGAACTTCTATGGTGGTGGCCTTAACCTACAAGCACTTGGCAGTTAGTAGTAGTTTTGTTTTTTGCCAATACTATCCCCATCCTTTATTTTCTGTGTTGTGGTATTTCTGCCTTGGTTAGTCAAGTTGCACTACGCTCTAAAGCCCAAAAGGTTTTGAAAGCAACTCATCTGTGTTCTCCACTGGTTGGTCACTTTGTTCACCATAACTGGGTCACAATTAGCATTGGTGCATGTAGAATTAAGCACACCTTTGACCTCACCCAGTGTATTGTTACTGACTAGTCAAAGAATAAGCTATTTATAGTGACCATTTGCAACCTCTCAACAGTTGGGGAAAACCTTGAAGCAGACTACGACACTGTGGAAACTGCTACTGCTGATTTGATAAGACTTCAATGCTGACAAGTATGCTGCACACTTGTAAACATCTGACGATAAATATTGTGACATCACAATGGCTGCCATTTCCACTTACGACAAAAACCAAAGCCCAATCTGCCTTGACCCAGGTAAGCGATTCTCGTGTGGCACTGCCTAACACTCTTAACATCTACGCTCTACGCTTCAAATGCAGTGGGAAATGACTTTGACCCATGAGTGTTCTGGCTTGCACGAGTTCATTTCTTTTCTGGAAAGGCTATTTAGAGCTCAAGAAAGAGTAACCTTATCACACTTCCAGCACTCTGAACATGGCTGGTTAGGCCAGCTTTATTACAAAGTGATGCATGCAGAAACTGCATTTAGGGAAAGAAAAGGCTAACTTGCCATGTTCATGGGTTTGTCAAACACCTCGGCCAGTATGGTGATCTATTCCTCAGTAGTTGTAACCCTTGTTTAGAAAACCTAGCCTTCGGTCCTCTTTAGACATTTTATTACTTCCGCCCATCGCCACCCCCTTTTCATGTGCAGCCTGGTCACACAGCTGTGGCGGAGTGGGGATGACCGCACTAGCAGAGAACCTTCCATATCCCACAGCACCTGTATATAGCGCTGCAGACAGGAAAATACCTATTTATCTCGTTACCTTCACCTCCAGAGCTATCTTTCTTCTGAGAAGCTTTGAAGTCTTTGTCTAGAGAATAGTATTAGCAAATATGAGTCAGCCTGCAATCCTTCATTCTCTTAAGCCACAGTGCTTGATATGCCACTCTAGTTTACACTACCTACCTACCTCATCACTCTATGATTCACCCCAACATCTAACCTATGCCTTACTCCAATTGGGGGGAGGACGAAAGAGGACGGTTCAATCTGACCAGTGCCCTCAGCACCCATGAGAGACCTAACATTCGAGATCAGGAGACAGCTTGCACCCAACAGCGTCAGCAAGCAAGTGCCAGACCAACCCACACTGAACATCTTCCCCCTCCTGTGAAGCATCATCAGACCGGCTACACAGGCCTCTTGGACCCTGCATTTTGTTTTTACCCACGCAGCAGGGCCTGGGCGGAATAATACAAATGTCTGTATCAGAAATAAAACGCCCAGAGAAATGTGGAAAGACAATTTCTTAAAGTGAAAGCCTAGCGGGAATGTCATCAGTAGGTAGCTCAGTCTCCAAAACCCATCACCCTGCTTTTCGCTATAAAATAACCTAACCTGTAGTGGCACATGATTCAACACAACCTCAGAGCCCGTACTACTACCAACCACGTAATTTAATTTGGGGGCCTTACGTGTGGCAGTTTACCACATTTCACCCCAAATACTACACTACCAGTCCCATCCTCTACAATGGACGTGCGCCAGTACAACGTAGAGACTGAAATAATCCAAAACACCCCAACATCACATGTGCCTGACCTAGCATTCAAACAAAAACTTCCTCTTGCTGTAGTGACTTTCTCTGCTGCCCTAAGGGAGTCATGCGTCAACACATAAAGCATAAAATAGACATTACAAATTGTTAGACCAAGAAAAAATATGTTAAAGTCTATGCACTGCGTTCTGATTTCAAAGGGTGATTTGTACCTCTCAACCCCCCTGTAAACGCAGTCCCCCAAAGGAGCGGCAAGTGACCGCGTCTTGCCAAACTGTTTCTGACAACAGAGTAGGACTGCAGGCTCCCTTAACTGGGTAATACGTACATTGCAAAACATCACAAGATTCGCTGGCAAAGGCAGAGGCACTTGGTGTACACGACGGTAGCACCCCCTACTAGGTACACACTACGAGAAAGCAACTGGAACAACCGAGTCAGCTGACCCACTCCATCTACTGTGTGAAATTTGCCAGTTGGAGCGCAAGGCCTGAAAAGATAAAACCCGGTAGCCTGCTCTAGCCTCCGCATGAGATTCACTGGTAGGAGCGCTAGAACTGACACAGCGTGACATTGCATCTAGGTACTCTAGTTAGGGAATTTCTGTCACCTGCTCCTTGCGTGCTGCAATGACCTTTAGTACTTAATCCCATGCCATTTACCTGACGAGGAAGGACAAAGTGGGCCAATAAGATGGCATCTACGGCTCCTACAGCAAACTAATTGCCAAGTACCCCATCCTAGTCACCTTCAGCCTTTCTTCCACTCTGGATCATCAGGCATAAGCCACCTGCCGACTGCAGAGGCCTCTCTCCTCAGTCCCTCCTCATTTATTCGAGCCACCCCAGAAGACTGTCGAGACACCACAACCAGCCAATATCAGTGTCTGGCTGAACTGCCTGTGGGCCTTGCCAGCACCATCCACTGAGCGCCACCACCACCACCACCACCCAGAGCCCAACAGCCCCAGGACCAGCCAGCTTTAGCTGCATGCCAACCGCCCACGGATGGAGGCCTCATAGTCACCTATCGCAGCCAGCCAACAGTCAGCTACAGTGCTGGTCTAAAGGTGGTAAGCAAACATCCACCGCCTTCATAGCTTGCCACGTCCGACCAGGGCGACTCTGGATACAGGCTCCCTAAGAGCCAGGGCGAATCCATAGTAATTAGCCCGTAAGACCACCTACGGTTTTTTTGGCCTGAACTTGCTAAAAAAAAACCCCCTGTAGACTAGGGGACATGCCTAGCATCCTGATTGTCATGCATCAATTATTTTATGTATGCTCCTTGCCCTCATGTCTATACCTATAGCAAAGTGAGGATCATGCAAACCTACCTTATAAAAGCAAACTGAGATTTTACATCAATGGTACAAATAAATGACCATTTGATATTCAACATTACACTGAAACCAACGAACCTCAACTTTCCTACCCCTCTCAAAAATCTAAGTGATAAAATATCAAAGAACCATAATACTACTTAAAAGAAGGTCCACTTGCTTTTAGATAAGCATCACAGTTTCAGTGTGTTGAGCTTCAGTTGATGGTAGCAATTTGTGACCCATCTATGTGCCACGACTAATATAGGTACTTGGAAACATGACCAAATACCTTTAAGTAAATTGCAACGTTTACCACTGAACATTATAGTAGAACGGAATAAATATTCTGAATGCCCTTTGATGTAACATTCCTTCAATGATGCAAGTTGTCAGCAATATTTTGATGGCTCTGAATAACATTCTTGTTTGAATATGACACTCTCCTTTGCTTAGGCTGACAATACGATAGCCTAGAAAAACACTACAAATGAAATTAGAAAAATCTGTAACCAAAATAACAAGAGCAAAGTAGCCTATTTAACAAAAAAAAGATAGAAACATTTTTATGTTAACAAAAATGAAACTAAAACTAAATAAACTGACATGTATAACCTAGTTTTTGAAATTCACTAAAATAAAGGAAATTAAGTAATTAGAGAAAATTATCACTAAATAAATAGACAACAGTTACTTTGATGTTGGTTTATTATGTAAACATAAATACAGAGAGACAAGACAGTTAAAAGACTGCTATGAGCACGAAGACGCCATAGAGAATGGCACACGGGTAGGCAAAGAGTGCAGTCTGGGCCGGGTCACTGACAATAGCAGCCAGCTGACGAGCAGCCGCCCAGCTGCTCCAGGCCACAGTGAGCGGAGCCAGCACCACTCCTGCAGGGCCGCGTAGGGGCAGAGCAGCCCCCAGCCCACACAGCAGTATGAGCGGTGGCAGGCAGTAGCCAAGGGCAGAGACGACGGCAGTAGGGGGTGGTGCCGAGGACCCCATCAGTCGCAGCAGGGCATACATGCCGCAGCACCCCGCAAACGCCAGACCATACACCGCGTTGAGACGTGCCACTGCACCTCCTCCTCCAACCAGCAAGCAAGCTGCTAGCACCAAGCAGAAGGCCAGTGGCCCGGCAAGATCCGCAGTGCGCGCCACCTCCGTGAGCTGGTCCCGGCTCCCACCACCAAACCGCAGCACTGTCAGTGCCTTATGCACAATGAGCTCTGTGTCCACGCCCAGCTCCTCCAGTAGTGGTGGCTCACTCTCCTCCTGCGTCACACCACACTTGTCATCCACGTAGTGTAACTCAGGTTGGTGCAAAAGGGTACAGCTGTGTTCAAATTACTCTACCAGTACACTTCTTGTCACTTAAAAACTTTCAAAAGCACATTCAACTTGCAACACCAATTTGTGTTCTAATGAATACATAACAAATTTGGCCTAACTGATACATTTTATCACAAGAAGTGTTTAGGCCGGGCTACAAGAGACGCAACACATTCACAGTTATAGAATAAGCACATACAAAACACAACACAAGCACAGTGGCTTGGCTACAATTGATATAACAATAATAAGTTTATCTTGCTACATTTATACCCAAGAAATTAAGTTCTGTATAGTTGGTAGTGGTTTTTTTGTCAAAAATAAACCTTCATCAAGTGTTCTGAGACTTTTCAAAACTCTAAAATATTTTCATTTCAATTTTTACTATAAATGTTACCTAAAAAAAACAATACAAAACTTCAGTGGTTGTGATTATCCAGAAACAAACAAAAGAAAATATCTGCTAGAGGAATGAAGTCAAAATATAAACTTTCTTGATTCGTAAATAAGTTTTTCATTTGATAACGTAGTACAAGTATTGGGGCTTCTGATTGGCTGAATAGTGATGCAAAGTGATAGCAACAAGGAAAGTTAAACCAAATTGAAATTGCCTTGTTACTATAACTGTGCTTAAGTAGGCCCTAAGTGCTTATTGCTATGCGTGATTGTAGCCACTCTAACAGAAAACAAGCTGTGTAACTATTATGTATATCATTGTGTTGTGTTAGCGATGTGCTTATAACAACCTTACTTCACACGTGGCCAACATAGACCAAAATGCCTTTGAATTTTACGTGGACATGGTACGTGCACACGATTTTATGCGGCATGGTTATAATGGGGTGTGTTTAAAATTATTACATCTATAAACCCCTAAAACACAATTTTTTCAATACATTTTTACATTACTAAGGAACGTCACTAACTACATAAACACTGATTTGTAACGAGACGAAATTAGGCACTGACTCTAAGCCAGCATTAGGCACTTGACGGGGGATTCGAACACACCCAGCAATTAAATATACATCTTACCTGTGTTTGGTCGTGGTACCACTCAGTCCCGTCTCCGACCAAGACATGCTTCTTCCTACGGCTTCCCCAACGAAGATATATCAACTTTTGAATTGCCTACCCTGTCGGAACCAACCTCTTATTGGTCCGTGGATTGCTATGAAAGATACACTTTCAAGTTGGATAACCGCACTTTGTGACAGCGATGAATTCTACTATTGTACAATAAAAAACACAACAAACCAGCTCCAACTTGCCATTAAATTTCACTGCGCGATTGTTGTTTCTCGAATTTAAAAGTAAACAAACCGAGGGAATTACCAACGTATGTAAAGAATTACGACGACTTTTGTTGGTCAGCATGAGTAATTCAAAATGGCCGCCGTCGTTGTTTTCATGTTTTAACCCAAATAATCTTATAAACCACTTGCGATTTTTTATATTCGTTTAAAATGTATGCATTCTTAAGGAATAACGCAAGAAGTGATAGTTCATCTGTTTTATTTGTGTTTGTAAATTTGACTAATATGTTCCACCAAGGAGACCTATTAGGCCTAGTCCACAATAGCTCGTCCGCAGTTTAATGGTCGATGGCCCTAATTTGTCTGGACGCATGTCCCCATTGAGCATTGACTAAAGATGAGGTAGACCGATCTCGCTGGCTGCGCACAACGAATTTCCGTGTCCCAACACTGAACTGCTTTTCTGCGTATAACAGCTAACAAAAGCGACGTGGATCGTATTGAGGTTAGAATGCTGTTTAATAAACAAGCCAGTGCTTTGGGATGTTTCTATACTTTCTCTGACCAATTTGCAATGCAGTTTGGTTAAATTTAAATAGGTAAAAGTGTTTTATTCATATAACATTGTTTGTCACTTAAAAATTAAGATATAAACACATTCACCTCTGTTGACCTAGTGAATTTGACAGTTGTGTAGGATTGGGGTAGGTCAATGTTGGGTACATGTGCAGAAGACGAATAAGCGGTCTACCTCATCTTTAGTCTATGCATGTCCCAACGCACGTGTCTACATTAGCAGTGTCCGAAACGTCTACGAGATCATTATTTAGGTTACTAAATTGACCATGTGACCAAGTTTAGGCTATAAATGTTTGGGATGTAGGGTCAAAATTTACTGAGGTGAAGTAGCGTACTAAGTCCCTAAATAGGTCCGTAAAATTGTCTGCTGTTTATTTACGTAATATTTCCCTCGTGGAAACGTTAGTATTTACTGTTATCAAAATGCAGCACAATATATGCACGTGAAAAATGGAGAATCAGATCTACATGCAGTCAAAAAAAAGTGATTGGTTGTTATTTGAAATGGAATGTTAATTGCAGGGAGCGAAGAAATAACGAGAAGATATATATCGGCTAGAAAGAAATATGATCAGTTATTCACAAGATGTGAAAAATGCCTGGGAGTAAGTTATTTATTGTTAGAGTGACAAACAAAATAATGTTGAAATTCCACAAGCCTGTAGTTTCCAACTGTTGCATATAGTGCTGTTACAAGCAGTTCAAAATCATCCAACCTAAATTCCTAAACCCTAATTCCCCAAATTTGCCATTTTGGACAATGCAAATGACATTCGAAGCTATGTTTTCCAACACTGGCACCAGAGTGACCCTAATCTGCGCATCAATAAATTGTATGCGATTACTCGTAAATATTTATCTTTCCAGCTTATTTTATTTTGGTTTCTAATTTCAGTTATACGAATGAGTACATTATGATTTTACTTATTTAAATTCATTTGGATATTTTTTTTTTTTTTTGCTCAAGTTGGTAAATTTTTATTTATTAAAGTTTTTTTTTCATGTTTACGAGATTGAAGGTTATACTTTTGAACAAATAGTGAATAATAATAATAATAACAATCACACCCGCAACTTACTTTTACCGCTTGCACGCAATAAAATGTAAACTAAAACAATTTGGAACTCATTTGCAGACAAAAGTTGAAGTTGGCGAATGATCTTGGAACATGGACCTTAGGTATGTTCATGTGGTAAGTTCTTTCTGCTACTGCTGCTCTTTTAACGCTATTTTCATGCTCTCTAGTGTTCGTGATACCGGAAGCATTTTTTTTTTTTTTGTTTGGTGTTGGTGTGGCAGGAGCATTGCGCTTCCTGCTCTCAAAGAGCAGCTCTGTCTGCTCTTGCTTGCCGAAGTAGAGCAGAAAGCGCAGGGCGAGGGCAAGGATGTTGCCGCTAAAAGTTCAAAATATTAAGATATTTATCTTTACCTGCTCGTTGATGGTCTGATTGTTGTTAAGGAAGTGTTGTGATGGGGAATTTTCGTAAATAAAAATTGATTCTGGTAAAGTACCGTGATCTTAAACCAATCTTTGCCATGACCATCTTATTTCTCGACAGATTATTTCTGTACCACATTTCACTGTTTACAAATACAACAATCTTCTTGAAGGTGGCGTACTCAAGGCATAGCTTATTTTATACCCCTGCCGGCTTGGTCAAGAACGAGCTTAAGGCATGCAAAACATGGCGGTTTGACCCAAAATACAAATAAATGTGCAATTGTTTACGCAAATTGAAAAATAAAGTATTCCAAATTATACATAAATATTGCAAATACATACAAACATGGTAAAAATGAACAGTAACGTTAATGTGGTGGAAAATAACAAAATTGCTTTTCTCGCTTAGGAAATGTTACAGACGAGTGCAAAACTAAATTGTAATGAAAATCTTATGAGTAATATGATTTGTTTACACAAGCAGAAAGAAAGAAAAAATAATGCAGCACTCAAACGAGAGCACCACAACTCATATGATCAAATCTGTCCGTAGGACTGAAACAATTTATATAACATGTTTATAAATAATATGCTGTACACAGCATATATATATATACCTACAAAAATTTTTACTTTTATTTTCAAGTTAACACACAGCATAATTGATTATATTTTGTTTCTTGTCAAGTTCGTATACATTTATTGTAAATTAATATTACATTTAATAAGAAACATCATTTTATTTTGTAAATAAGTTGTATTTAGGATACTCTCTCTATTTCGTACTTTGTAATTAGCGGAACAAGTTCTACTATGTGAATTATGTTAAAAAATAAATGGTATTTGTAGAATTACAGGAAAACTTTCTCAGAACAGAACAATTTAGATTTTCTACCAAATGTGTTACGAAGTGCTGAGGGATACATTATTACTAATGCAAACAAAGAAATCATGTTTATCTTGGAAAGTAAAGCCATCATACTGTAGTGATTCATCACTACAGATACATAAAAAGGTTAAGCATGTTTGTTGTGACGTATAGTTGTTTATTTTGGCTACAGATCTGTGGTAATCATTATATTTATTCAGAATGTTAATTTTTTTTTCTGGCTTGAATGAAGTTTGTTTGTTTTGCTAAAGTGACATGTGTTTTCTTTTGTACGGATATGAATACAATCTTTTTATTTACCAGGACGTTAATAACTGATATTCTCTCACACGTATTTACGAACTATTTAACCTTGAAAATTTGTGGATAAAACTTGTAATTCCACTTTGATTAATTTGGATATGTTTAATTGTCGCCTTGTGATCAGCATATTTTTTATGTAACCTGCCATACATATTGTTTGTTTACTTAGGGTTTAGGAGTGCGCTAGGCCCGGGAAGGAGCCAAATTCAAATGTTATTGTTATCAGCCAATCTCGGTTGAGCTGATAACAATGGGATTTGCAGTTTCCGCAATCGCGCTTGGCGTGGATGTGTAAGCCCCGAATTCGGCCTTCTTCCTCAGGCAGCCATGGAAAAACACAGACATCGTATTTAAGGGCCAAGGTTTTCGGCGAGAATTGTGCCCAGAGGCGGCACGGAATTTAGCTTAAATATGCTATTTTTTCAGTATGTTCAAGTAGGAGTGCTGTGATCTCCTGCTTTTAGCAGATCACAGGCTAGGCCGAGATGCTTAAAATGATGTGTGATATGAGGGCCAATGCCAAGGACGCTGTTTCCTGCTTGAAACTGGTACATTGGTACCATCAGGATGTCCGTGTCCATGGTGCACTGTAATTTGCGGAGACGTCGCATAAAGGCGATGATGAAAGTGAGTTTGTTTCATGTATGAACTGCATCTGAGCTGGCTAAAATAGATTTAAAATGTTGTTTCAAGAAATTTGAACATATTAATTTTGCAACACACGAAGTCAAATGAAAATGTTTTGAGTGCTTAATTTTTGTTTGACTACCCAGGAGTCCCTCATTGATAATTCAATTTTCTGGCTAAGGCGTGTGCAATGAGAACTGTCACAGAGAAATTTTATTCGAGATTTTGGATTCTCGTCCTTTCTATTGTGTGAGAGAATTAGCCTGAGCTTGAAATTGACTGTAATTTTGTTTTTAATTTTTGTTGCCAAGCTCACATTACTACGAAAAAACTATACACTGAAATGAAAGTCTTGTTGTCTACTAGAGCAGTTCCCTAGTTCTGTAGTTTTCTTAGTAGTGTTCTGAGGGTATTTTTTCTTATGGTGAAAATGAGATATGTTTATTTCTGCAGTATTTCTTAGATTTGCTGCTATGCACTATGTTTCTTGTTTCTTGTCTGAGGGTCGTGATTAATATTATGTTTGTGAAAAATTGTCTTTTGCATATGTGATTTCTCTTAATGTTGAATTTTTGCTGGTTGAAGAGTTGCAAGTTGTAATGCTAGTGTCAATATTTAATTTTGTTTTCCTGTTATATGTCAACCATTGAGATTTGAATAGTTTCTTGTATGATATTTCCATGTGTTTTGTTTTGAGATATGGGACCACAAAAAGTCATTTGATTCTAATCATTGTAGATTGATTGGTAAGGTTACTCTAGCTGATGATAATACTTTTCATAAAAGTGTCCTGAAGCCTAGGTGTAATGGTTTTAATTTAATGCAATTGAGTTGGATATACTGGTGACCAAGAGTTATTTGACAAATGCTGGAGAAATCTTAAATAAGGTAATTTTCCACTAACCAGTACCTCTGCTACTCTAGATAATGACTGATATGCTCAGCAATTTAGGTTTGCACAGGACTCACTTACTATTAGTAGTACGACCAGCATACTGGATTTCCTACTCACACTACTATATGGTAGGCGCTTGGCGCCAACGCCTTGTGGAGAACATCCTAATGGTATGGTTTCTATTTACCTTTGCTTGTTTCAATCACTCTGGGCACTCGAACACTTGTACATCACCAAATATATAAATTTGTAAGTTTTGTGTGTGTTCTGGGAGTGTAATGTTGGTTGGAGTCTGGTGCCATAACACTACACTTATTTCTTAAATAACTTTACAGTGGCTTTCCCAACGTGTAGGCCTGTTGTAGCACGTACAAAATTACTACAATATTTTTTAAGGTTCCGTGAACTGCCCAGTTGCTTCCGAAAAGTGTGATTATGTTAAGTGATTTAGTGTGATTTAAGTTAAGTGGGCATGTCAAACATCTACTTCATTATCTTCTTCACCGGACGAATCATTTTGAGCGATAACTGCTTGTAACACCTTCCCAATCTCTCATCTACGCGCTATTGAAAAAAAAACTTAACTATATTTTACTCTTTGCTATTCGGGTGGTTGTCATTGAGGGTAACTGTCCTTTATGCTCCTTTCTTGCACCTAGCAGGATCTCGACTTGCTCTCGAGAGCAGAGAGCATTGCTACTCGAACAAACCTCCTGGGACATTGGGACGGCGAACTATCATGTCAGTGGGTCACGTGCATCAATCAGCAGTTGGACGTCCGCGGACGTACTAAGCTGCGCTCTCTGTCATATGTCTCCCCGACAGGATAAGAAAAGGAATGTTCCTGTGCGGTCAGGCTCGGGCGCAGCATGGTGGTAGGCGTAGGCTTGTTCAATCACCCAGCCCGTGTTCATGTGAACTCTGAAACACTTGCCATACTTCAGTTTTGTTGGCGGCAAAAGTGCGAGAATTCTCGTATAGACACACTAGTGGTTTGGGATGATGACTTGTGTACAATGCGTGCAGCCATTAAAAACAGCTAAAAAAGTGTCTACATTTTGCATGGGAAAAGTGAGTGTGTTTGTGCAGTTGAATAACCAAGGGTTTAAAGTTTCCAAGTTGAAGTTAAATATGGTGAATGCATTTGACAACCCGGCAAATCTATTGCTGAGTGGAACTGGGAAAAATTTAGCCAGGCATTTGACAATTATACATTTATCTCGAAGCAGCTGATATTAAATCTCAGAGTGAATCGTGAAATATTGCCATTTTGCTTAATATTATTGGGGAGGATGCTCTATACATCTACAGTACCTTTACTTTCACAGAGAATGAGAACAAAAAAAGACTCTACCCATTGTTCTCAACAAATTCTGGGCATATTGCAATCTGAAGAAAAATATCCTGCATGGTGCACGAAGGTGAAAAAGTTAATGAATTTGTAACATTGTAGGTTATGTAATTTTTATTTGTTTTATTAATTAATTTAAATTGAGACTCTGGTCAAATTCCCTTTTTCTTTTGTGAGTGTAAATTTTTATATTTCTGTGCGCTATGTGGAGCGGGATAGTGTTATCAGTGGTTGAAGTTTGTGAGAATCATATTCAAAGGGATTATCTGCAGTGCGTTACTGCTTTGAGTTTCTGCAGTCCTAGTGAAGTTTCGTCAGATAAGAGTTTCTTACTCTTTTTTTTTTTGCAGTTTTCCAGATTGTAGGCAGTATTTGTTCTAAATTTTTTAATGAGTTTTGAAGTGACGCAGTAGGTTTTGGCCGATAAGAGCAGGTTGTGAAAACGGATTACCTTATTACGAAGAAGAGTGAGGATGACACGTGGCAGGTGCAAGTTTAGAGCCCCAGGAAGGGCAGCAAATGATGAGAAGACACTGAAGAGAACAGATAGGCAGAACAATTTTGCCCACACCAGTACGTGCCCGTGACCCAACCTCCTTTTTACAACTGTAACTTAAAGTATTTTCGGTAAAGATCTTTCTACTAAATTTCTTCCACTGGTGTGGGAGGGCGACAGAGCATCGGAAGGGAAGGTGTTTTTCTAGAGATACGATTTTTTGTCTGGACATTAAAATCGAAACAGCCACTGTGGCTATATTCTTTTTTGTGCTATCTACTTGAATGTTGTGTGTTTCTACAAGTTTGTACAATGGTGAACATTTAATGCGGAATTTGAACAATAAAAAGTACAATTTACGGAACTTAAATTCTTTGCTTTCAATCTACAACATGGCACCATTGTTTCATGCTGTAACGACTGAGTGAGCCCTGACTGTAATGTCAAATTGTCAATAGTCATTGACGATTGCCACATAACAAATATGGTGCCCGCCGCGTGGCACGAATTTCAACACACCTGAGAAGTTTAATTATTTTGGACAGAGTTTGTGCAAGATGCGGTTCAACACAACAGTAGCAGCAAAAAAGTAATTACAAAATTCCATGGCAGTTGTTCCGAATGAGTGGCGAGTGATGCAACAGAAGTCCATTATGGTGCAGTAGGTTCCAAGAAGTCCATTCCAGTGTTCTAGGCAAGCGACATAGCAGTGATTCAGCAGCTCCAGTGTTCTAGGCAAGCGACATAGCAGTGATTCAGCAGCTCCAGGTTCTAGTATTCCAATTCAATTTAGCGTTCCAGACAGCTACCAAGGATCCTAAGACAACAATTCTACAGCAGCGGTAAAAAGTGGGTGTCCATCTGATATTGGAAGTACAGAAATTTTTCCCTATACGGTAATGTACAGGAAAGTACGGGAAAATTGTTGTTCTGTACTGGAATTTCAAATTATATATATATATATATATATATATATATATATATATATATATTAGTTTTGTTAGGGAACACACTAAGGAAAAGTTGGTGCTGTTCTAAATAAATGTATGTACTATGCGCACACTGTTATATGTCTCCCCGACAGGACAAGAAAAGGAATGTTCCGTGTAATCACGCCCAGGTGCAGCATGGTGGTGAGCGGAGGCTAACCCAACCGCCCAGTCCGTGTTCGTGTGAACTCGGAAATGCTCGTCACACTTTGTTTTTGTTGGCTACAAAAGAGCAAGAATTCTTGTATACGGACACAAGTGGTGTGAGATGATGAATTGTGTATGATGTGTGGTGCAGGTATTAAAAACAGCACAGCAGTTTATTTATTTATTTATTTTATTTACTTTATTTATTTAGTTTCCACTTTTACATAACATATGTGCTGCGAATTGTCATGAATATACATAAAATACAAAAAATTACAAATAAATATAGATGCTAGCTAAACATTACCCTTATAAATAGAAGACGGGAAGTGAAATTGAAGGTGAATTGGCACTGGCCCATGTGACAGTTTTGAATAGAATAGTTATAAAGTATTTTAATTTATTTTATTTTAGAAATGTACATGTACAAGATTTTTGTAGCATTTCCGTTGTTTGATAAGAGAAATAAAGTTGAAGGTTTTGGCAACACCGCGTGTGGGAACAATAATAACAAAGTTGCCGGTAGCATTGACAGACGTCTGCTTTGTGTCTTTCATGCAAAAATGTTTAACAAAAGAAATAACGGATTGGTGCCAACCTGTTTTTTTTTTATTTTTTTTTTTTGTTTTTTTTTTTTTTATTTTTTTTTTATATTCGCTGTATAGTTAACAGAATAGTAAACTCTCGCCAGTCTGTGGTTCTCGGGGATTGGTGGTAACCTACGGATTTTCAAAAGCCAGAGATTTTTGAAGATGTTAGTGTCCATTATTAAAGCTCATTTTCATAATAAACAAAAAGTCTGCAAAGCTCTTAAAGTGTGTCCCCTACGTAAGCTGATTGATGTCATCCCATGTTGGATATAAATTAAATACAGGCCATTACTAGAGTGAAATACTATGACAATGCATGACAGCCAAATTAGTGTGGCCGTCTTTGATAAATACAGAGGGAACACCAGCTGCGTGCGGTGCGTTATTAAACAACCTGTCAACTGTCAGAGGATGGCAAGATGGAAATAACTGCTGCTTCTGCACACACTGCCCAGAAATTATGTTTAATATGATGTGTGCTCATTCCCACCCTAGCACGTTTGTCAGGCTGATCACTCCTATACAGCACAGCACGCATCCACACTCTACGAGTGATCGCCGTAGTGCAGTGGAGTGTCAGTGCAAAGCAAGGAGTACACACGCAGGGTGTAAGTTTGGCAAGGGTAAGCTGGGGCAGGCAGTGCGGCATCTCGTACCCCTTTGCCCAGCCAAGCTGCAATGAACTTCTTAGCAGAGTTATACATCAGAGTTCAAAAGCATTTTTAATAAAGTTATTGAAAGGGAATGTAGACATGCAAAGGGACACGTATTCATGTGTTGAATAAAGGCAGCGTATGCACCCACCAGTTCCCACAATAATATAGTTTAAAAGTGTGGCATGGAACTGACGTGTTCGTGTTTGATTCGGTAGCCGAGAGGCATATAAGGGTTCGGGCTCTGCCAATTTCCTGCAAGTGTTCATGTACGTAATTTTCGGGGTAGTTGTATAATTCATGTGTGCTGCAACGTTTAAAGTGTTTTCTGTGTATGGGCGTGTAGTTGGCCCGAATAATCCACATCGTAGGGAGTTATAATATTATAACAGTAATCTGCAATATTTCGTAAGGCGTATGGGCAGCCAGTAGAGTCCCTCGTTTGACAAACACCTTTACTAACAAGGCCAGCAACATCCAGGTGAACTTCAACAGCGCTGCGGAAGTGTTGTGCTCGGGTGATCAGCCCGCAGCACCCCGAGAGCATCAAGGATTTTCAAGCTCTACTGCAACTTCCACTTTGACGCCATCCCGGGCGACGTCTGGCGCCTACTGGGTATATTTCCACAACATGTTTCCTAATCCTACACCTTGTGATGCCTCACCCAAAAATTGACGTCTTTTTGAGCACTGAGTTTGCTTAAAAGAAAAATTTAATCACTGAGAAATTGCAAATTTTTCTACCTGCCCAAATTTTGTGAAGAAGACATGGGTTTTACCACATTTCAGCTGTTTGTACCTTGTTATGATGCAGCCCAGGGTGGGCTGCACCATTCAACAGCGTCGACACTGGCGTGGTTTTCAGCAGCAGTTTGGGGTATCGACTTTCCACCAGCTCCTCAGCATGTATGGCGGGCGCCCGGAAACTTGGATGTTGGTGCATACATAGCAGCGGCGCTCCGATGAACTACTGCTGCTGTCGTCACATTCAGCTGGCCAATCGGCTGGGGGCATGAGGTTTCGCGCATTTGTGACCACTTCCTAAAGCCTGCTTGAACGCCGGGAGTTTTGTGATGTGTGAGCACGTGTACAACCCATATTCGGACATGATGCGGTCCGACGAGACCGGATTGGACAGCAATAAATTAACCCCTATAAGAAGTAATGCTTACTTTCAATGAACTTTTCCCTAAATGGACACCTGTATTTCTATTTGTTGTGGTATCTGCACACCCCTCTTGGGGATATTGCTTTGTGAATTGTATAAATGGTGGGTGCACCTCTGGCTTGGGGTCAGATTCTGCCATTGCCCCAGAAGGAGTCACCTTGACACCAGTTAAGTAATTATCAGTAAATAATTTATCTACATAGTCCTTATGGCTTTTGAAACAGGCACACTTTGTGTCCTAAGTAGGAGACAAGCGCCACGTTGGCGAGAAAACTTTAAAACTTGCTCAAGTTGAGAATGTTAACACGCAGTATTTTACTTGGCAGCAATTTTTAAAACCAATAATTTAGCTGTTTGCTAGTCATGCACCAATATTGACCTTGTTTTAAGATGGGCAATTGTGATGTTTTCCCATAAGTTTTACATGGCAGATTACATTTTCAAATTTTAATCAGCTAAAATTCGAAATGGAACCGACGTGTTTTTGCTGGATTTGGCAAGGATTAATTAACAGGCAATATGTTTGTTGCCCTCGTAAAAAGCATATGAAGCCATAACTAACTACTTGAAAGATTTTGGAAAGATAATAAAAAACAAACTTTCCCACCCACATTGGTGCTTAATGTTAGCCAAAAGAAAAGATGGAAATTAAAGAAATATCTTGTCATCAGTAAAGAATTAAAGATATTAACTTTGTAAATTTTGGGCCCAAGATTTAAGATATATAATTTTGGTGTATAATCTCTGATCATTGTGGATAGAGAAAATTATCTATATTATATATTTTTTCTTAATGGGTAGTAAAGAGAATCTGGAATACACTACTGAATTTTCTACACGATTGGCACCTTTTGGCTAAACAATTCATTATTTCAATATATTGTTCTAAATCAGCGGTGTTTATGAATAATTGTATTTCCAATTAAATATGGCAAGATGTGTAAATTACAATATTTATGAGAAAAAAAATAGTTACAGAAAAAGAAACAAAATAAATACTCTTGAAACCACTCCTGAATTTTACTGGTTATAATATCTTATCAAGTTTAAACATCATGTTTATTTATGGTTTTCAAATTTGCTCTGCTTTACGAGGGGTGTGTTTCCTTTGGGAGTTTATTGATCTGCTGACTTTTTGTCCACCTTTCCACATCCTTGGTGGTTAGGGCATTGCAACCTCACTGCCCATATTTCACCAATTTAACCCCAGTTCACCTCGCCACATGCAATCAAACAGTTATAAATAAAAATGTATTAAATGTAAACTTACTCTGAAGTCACATTGTTTTCATTTACTAATATACAAAACACATACAGAATTTATCAGCAGCTTCTAAATCTACTGATTTCTGCTCACCAAATACATCTAATTTTCTAATCCCATGCCTGTCTTTGAATCTGGTAAGCCAACCATCTGAAAATT
This sequence comes from Dryococelus australis, assembly GCA_029891345.1. Classification (NCBI taxonomy): domain Eukaryota; kingdom Metazoa; phylum Arthropoda; class Insecta; order Phasmatodea; family Phasmatidae; genus Dryococelus; species Dryococelus australis. Next base: position 75,076,669 of record CM057007.1, on the reverse strand, counting down.
TACATGGCACTATGAGTTTTTTTTATTTTCATAGAACTCCTTTCCCCTTTCAATTAACATAGGCCCCGATATTGCAACACCTTCCGATCATTTTGAGGGAAACCAGGTATACAATGCATTGTCCAAATCTTGAAGTTTAGCTGTATGTAGCATTTTACAACTATCAACATTGTTCTCCGACTCGCTATTCGTCATAAACATTTCACAAACAGCGGAAATGGAGTCAGCTGGCCAGTCGTTTTGATGTCAAGGTGACCTTGGGCATTCCCGGGCTAGTACCGATCGACGGCCAGCACTCTGGCAGCACTGTACAGCACAGCACGAATGTCGAAACAGCTTATGCGTGGTACGGCAAAACATGACACATCAAAACAGTTTAAAATCATATCACTTTGGAAATACCACAGATTTCTGAGTACCTCGGATTCTCTGGGCACGGACTGGCGAGAGTTTAATTTTGTCATTTGGCAGTGATTATTCCTTTTATTTAGTGTTGGTAGTGGTGTGACTTTTGATGCATCTTGTTCACTGCTAATTATCTGATTTTTTTTTGAGCTGCTCAAACAACTTCCTAATGTAATGATTGTCATTTAAATTGTGTCTGATACTTACTTTTTTTTTAGTTTCGTTTTTGTTTGATATTACTTACATTGCATGCTGTATGCATCCGTTGTTGGTGATGTAGGTCTGTATTACGTATAATGGAAGATTCCTAGCTACCCAAGTCTTCTAAGTCGCATTATAGACGTTATTTGTTTCAATCAACAGGTTACTAATTTAAAATCATGAATTGTGTTGAATGAGGTAAAATAAAATATAATTGTAAATGGGAGCAAGAGTTTGAGGGGGTAGTGTCTGATGCTAATGAATTGTATAAAGCAAAATGCAAAGTGTGCAGCAAAAGTTTTGCAGTAGACAGTATGGGAAGACATGCTGTTGTTTTACAGAGCAAAGGAAAAGAACACATTTCAAGATTAAAAATTCAGAACACCACATCACCCTTGATATATTCATTTGCATCTGCCACATCAGATGCAGCTACCTCATCAGCTACACGTGTCCTTGTAACTACATCTGCCTCTACATCAGTCCAAGAAATTTGCAAGGTAGGTATGAGGCCAAATGTACATTCGAGTGAAGGTCTTGGTGGTGGCGGCCTTAAAATAATGTTGACTAAAGACAGTGTAACCAGAGCAGAGGCATATTGGTGCCTTCCAACAGTGCTAAACCACACTTCCCTACATGCAGCAGTAAAAAATTGTAATTTGTTTAAAAAAAAAAAAGTTTCTAACATTTGAAACAGTAAACAGCATGAAACTGCACAGATCCAAAATTGCCTACTCAATTGTTTATAGCCTAGCACCATATTTCATGAATGAATTAGAAAATTTGTTAAACGCCTATAGGTTTTGATGAATCCCTTAACAAGGTAGCTCAGAGTCAGCATATGGATGTGGCTGTATGTTTTTGGGATGATGATGCAAACATTGTATACAAAAAATACTTAACATCCATTTTTTTTAAAGCATACCACAACAGAATGTCTCCTCCAAGGCATTAAAGATGCTCTGAAAACCTTTCCTTTGCAAAAAATTCTGCAATTGTCTATGGAAGGGCCCTAATGTCAATTTCAAACTTCAAAAAATTTTGAACAGTGAGCTTTCCTCCTCTGAGGTTGATGGGCCAAAGTTGCTTGACATTGGGTCATGTGGCCTGCACACATTGCACAATGCCTTTAAAGTTGGTATCAAGGGCACGGAGTGGAATCTGACAGAATTTCTTCGAGCTTTGTATTACTTGTGAAAAGATTCTCCAGCCCAACGAGGAGACTATATTCAGACGACAGGAAACTCTGTATTCCCACTTAAATTAGGCAATGTTAGGTGGCTTGAAAATGACAGTATAGCAACAAGAACGTTGCAGATTCTTCCTTATGTTGAGAATTTTGTAAACGCATTTGAAGGCACTCTCAAGGAACTCAAGTGCAGCAGTTTCAGAATAGTTATGAACTGTCTGAAGGATAAACTGTTACTGGCTAAACTGACTTTCTTCCAGTCTCTCTCAAAACAGATTGAACCCTTTTTGAGAGAATTTCAAACTGACAGTCCCATGACTCCATTCTTATTTGAAGCACTTTCAGTTCTTGTACGAAATATCATGGCAAAAATAGTTAAATCTGAAGTAATGAGCATGGATATCTAGACAATTGATGTTGGGAAGAAGGGAATCTTATATATGTGCAAAATATATAGATGTTGGTTTTGCGACACGATCAGCTCTTAAGAAATGCAAGAGCACACCAGAGAAAGACATCCGTGTATTAAAAAATGATTGCAGAATATGACGGAAGTTATTGCTTCAGAAATGTATGGAGAGATCACCTTTAATATATTATTTTACAAAATCTGCCTCTTGTCTCAGTCCTCAGATTTTTGCAATGGAAGAAGGCGGGGCAAGATTAGGAATGGCTCTTGAAACACTTGTCATAAATAACATATTCAAAGGGAATATAGCTGACTAAATACAGCGTGAGTATACTGACTTGCATTCTAGAAAAAGTGTCAAGTATCAATCAGATGATAAATTATTCCAGAAATAGGCAGTTGGGTACATTTTGGATGGAAGTGTTTGAACACAACGCAGAATACGAAAATCCGAAGAGTTTTGTTAAACTCATTCTTATCATGGCCCATGGAAACTCGAATCCTGAAAGAGGTTTTACGGTTAATTGAGAATGTCTTGTGGAAAACTTGCAAGAACAACGCTAGTGGCATAGCGTATCATCTATGATTCTGTGACTGCAAAAGGTGGCTAAGACAATATTGAAATAACAAAATCTGTTGTCTTTGCAATGAGAATTGCCAGTGGGAAATACAAAGAAGCCTTTGAAAAACAGAGACGAGAGAAAGTGACACAAAGGAAGAGGAAAGAGAGTGGCTTTAGAAGAAGAGAAAGAAGGGGGGAACTAAGAGAAGGAAAAAGAACTTGTAAAAGTTTTGGCTATAAGAAATATTCTAAAAAAAAGTTGAGGTAACAGAAGAGTAGTTGTACAATGTCTCAGTACCACAATACTACTAGGTAAGTTTGCTTTGTATGTTTAACTAATATTTCTTGTATTTGATGGGAAACTGGTTTTAGGTTGTCTATTTTTGTATGTTTTAAGAAAAAAAATTTCATAGAAATGTACTGGAAATTTTATTAACATACTGGAAGTTTTTGTAAATATTAGTGGCCATCCTGAAAAGGTGATTAACGTGTCGAAGAAGCCAGCATAGAAGCCAACAGTCCTGAAGACCTCACTCCAAGTAATTACGATTCATTTTGTTGTACTGCTTTTGTTCGTTAGTGTTTAAATTCATGTTGGTTTTTTTTTTTTCTCTTGTGTTTTCGACAGTTTGGTTAACAGAGTAATTATTTTTGATCACAGTTGCTGACAGAGGGGAAGAGCGAATTAATAAGGATGAGTTTTTAGGTTTCGATAATAAAAATTTAAATCAGGAACAAACGTAAATTTGATTGCTGTAGACGAGAACTCCCCCCCAGAATCTCCTCAAGAAACAGATCATAATCAGTCAGAAATGTACAATATTTTGGTGTCTTTACAAAAAGCATTAGAACAAGTAGTAGGCATACTGACCAAGAAATACAGGAGCTTAAACAGAAGGTTAGGGCCACCAAACAAGGTCTTAAACAGGAATTAGGACATCACATTAGACAACAACTAGCAGAAAACAGGTTAGAAAACTGGGGGGGGGGGGTTACAAATGACAATTCGGTGTGAAAATAGAATACAAAAAACTAAACAACAGGTTAAACAGCTAGGGAATAAAACTTTTGAAAAAACACAAGAATTAGAGGTTAAGTTAAGAAAATAAACAATCTGTTGTAGTTTTGCAAGAACGGGTAAATGAAATTGGTAGCCTAGTTACCATACTTGAAAATGAACAAAAGTAAAGGAAACAACTGTAACACGACGGGAAATGAACAAAAATAATTCCAAAATATTGATACAATTATTCAGGCAGCAAACTATAAAAACAAGTACAGTAGAGAATATTGTCCATAAGGTAGGAGAACAGGTAAAGGAAATACAAAAACAATTGGAGGAAAGGTCAGAGGTAATCAAGGCTCAGATAACCGAAGAAATGTTATCAATAATTAATTCCGGACAAGACTACAGAAGAGTGATAGAATGCAGGCATATTGAACTCACTGTCGATAATACTTTTGAAAAAATGGTACCTAGTATCTATTTAGTATCTTCTATAACTTGTAGTATTCATTTCGTATTAAATATGAATTAACAACAGCAAGAGCAGCGACATGTTGGCAACGGTCGATAAGAAATAGTTCACAGTTACAATATTTTTTAACCTCGTTTTTATGTATACTACTTGTAAATTAAACATTGCCAAATTATATATTTGTATTGTTAGGTAGCACTGTTCGAAACACATTTTATTGCTGCAGTAAAAAATATCAGCGGAAATTACCGTGCATAGGCTCACTCTAGTGATGGTGTTTTTTTTCCCTCCGGAAGAAAAGTTTAAGCGAAGCGGATCGTGTCGCTCTATCTCGTTCTCTCTCTTTTCTCCTCTCTCTCTCTCTCTCTGGAAGTTCGTACTACCTGTGTGGCAGGAAAAGTGTAAATCTTGTTACTTCTAATTTCAGCACATTTTATACTAATTACAGCAACAATAATGATGTTTGAAATTGTAATTTACAACTGTAACGAGATTTTATTGTTTAAATACCTATGATATGTTATTTAGATGTGATGCGATGACGCGACGCTTACAAATCCAGCAGGTTGGCAGACGTGGTGTGGAAAGGAGAATCTAGAATCACGCGCTTGTCCCAATCCAACCCAAGATGGCAGGCGATTATACCCATTGCCTTACGACTGGCAGTGATGTGGCAACGTGTCAATGACACAGTGTGTAACTGAACAAAGCGTCAAGTTCGTGCACGTGTTTTTTAAACATCCTAGCAAGTTACAATGGTGTGATAAAAATGTGTTTCCACAGCAGGGTTAAAAGTGTTGTTTTGTGATCGCTGTGTTTGAAAGGGCATGGTGGCTGCGTTGTAATCGTTACGCAAGCCAGGTGTGTGTGTGGATTTCAAATATGTGCAAAATGTATATGTTTTAACCATGAACTGATGTTATGAAGAAGTTACTTATTGAAATTCATGTCTGTTTATCACAACGTTGTACCTTTGCGCTAGGTGTTTGAAACATAGTTGTGTAACGAGCTTATGTTTCTGTGATTTGAATGTCTGCCACGATTCCCTCAAAACACTAAGCCCAACCAGATAAATTTAAATAAATAATTCAATAATCCTACGAACCAGTAAGTACCTATACATGTAAACATTAGCGGAATAAACGTTACAGTAGGCCTATATGTTTGCATTTTCACCACTATCTTTTACGTTTGTCGATGCTACAAACGATAAATATGTAACATGAGTTGTGTGCTTGAATTTACTGTATCCCTTTGTTTTAATTTTTATTCCAAATAAGGCCGTCCTTTTAACAAAATAACCCAACACATATTAACAACAACAGGATAAAATATTAATGTGTATTATGTGTAACGTGCTGTATCGTGTGTAACAAATCGATCGTTACACAGCCGACCTAAATATTGTTATAGGCCGAAATTGTGAACATTCGTAGGAAATATGACAGCATTCTTTGAACAGCAACCATCACATTTAACAATTATAAAAGTAGATGTCACATGGCAGTGTTTATGTTTACGTGTAGCGGAGGGATATGTAATCGGTAACCAAAAGTAGATATTTAGCAGGGCTTAAGAAAAGGCCAAAGTTATAGTGAATCAACCATAGCGAACAATTGTGGAACAAATATTCAGACGTTCAAACAGCCTTTTTGCGGAAGTATTGGAGCACATTCCAACAGGATGAATTCTTACAATATTTATTTACTGGAAGGTAATCACCATGGGTAGGACCCATGGCCGAATATTTACTAAATCTCCACCTATAGGCTAAATTCCTTGATTTTCCAATAGTAGAGGAAAGGTTTCTTACACACATACTATGCCATTTCCCAGCTAGGATACAAGATGGTATTATTGGGTCTCGTGCGACTAAAGTCAGTGAGGCGGTGGCTCTTTTGGAGGCCTTTGATAGGCAAGATGAGTGGGAAGATAGATATGGTTATAGGAATGTTGAGCATAAACAGTATCAAAAGGATAGTAATGATAAAATGGATCATAAAACAGCTGGGCAGGAGCCAGTAGCACAGGAAAACAAAGATAACCAAGATAACCTGGGGTAGTAGGAGATACCAAGGTAATTACAATACGGATGTAAGAAGTAGATACATGGGACACAATTCGGGATATAACAGAAACAATAGATATTCAGGGTCAGACCAAAGGGAAATTGAAAATCAGGGACAGAGAGATTCCGATACCAATCCCCAACCATCACCTTCGGCACCAGCTTTAAACAAATTGGAGGGGAGGGCTGCTGCCCAGGACCTACCCCTACTAGAACTGTAGAATAGGCAGAAAATAATTGTGACACATAAATTACTGTTTTATCCACTCAAAATGTCATGCAATCAAGGTTAGAATTAATAGGAGAAGAATGGGAACAAGAAAATTACATTAGTCAAATGAGTGGATGTCTAGTTATAATAGGGACAGTCACAGGGAAAGGATATGCTGTTACCCATACTAATTGAGTCTGGGAGTGAGATTGCTGCTATATCAGAACAATATGAAAACACTATTAAAGAAATTATAAAGTCAAATTTACCTAGTATTGAAGTTTCAAAAGTAACTATAGTGAAGGGGGGGGGGGGGGGGGGGGAAATAGAATTAACATTTGGACGGCAATGTTTTTGGAAAAGTTTTCTGGTGATAAGGAACTGAGTATAGAGGCAGTAATAGGGTCTGATTGGTTGAGACAATATCAGGCTATTATTAATTATGCAAACAAAACAATACAATTAATGTGGGGTGAAACATTAAAACAATTTTGTAAAGAACAAGGCGGTAGAAAACCAGTATAGTTAAGGATACTCGAGGGACTGTATGGTAAGGAAAATGACCAAATTATATATGATTGTCATAAACTTATAGTTGAAGAGACCGAAGGTGATGACAATACAGATAAAATTTCACAGTCTATTAACGTTAGTAGGGGAATTACCTCCGAGATGGCAGGTATGATCAATTACATTTTAGAGTCAAAGAGACACATTTTTTCGAAGTTTCCAGGATTAAACAGAAAGTATGAATGTGAGCTGGTAGTAAATAAACACAAACCTTTTGCAGTTAAGCCATGCCCAGTACCATATGCAGTTCAACCTGCAGTAAACAAGGAAATTCAAAGAATGGTAGAGTGTCAAGTAATTGAAAGGCACACTTCAGAGTATTCTAACCCTTTAGTAGCAGTAAAGAAGAAAGATGGGAATGTGAGACTCTGCTCAGATGTGATGCATCACGTTTTTTGAGATGATAGTTTTAAACGACTTCAGCTCCATCCCTCAGGTATTTTGCATGGAGATTGAAGCTTAAAATTATAAGGTTAAATATGAGATTGTACTGTCTATCTTGCAGCTTTTATTATTCACCGGTCCACCGTATTATGGTAGGAGGACAAGCAAATTCATTTACTCCCCGCTAGATCACACTAGTAGTAATATCACTTGTCTTTTGTTTTGTATCCCCCTCCAGCCGGCAGGTGAAACCACAGAAGCAAGCCATGCATTCGTATCCCTCTAGTGTGTCGGCCAATCAGCGATGGGCACCGACCCACGATGAGTATAAAAGGTGAGACGGCCCACATCTCTTGACCAGTCTTATTTTCCAGCACTCGTTGCTCGGAATTGGTCCCGCCTTAAGCTTAGTTTAATCGCCTTTGTGCCTAGCACACGTTCCTCAGGCCCACGCCAGTCGCCACACTAGTTTTGTATTGTTTCCGTTGTTCCAGCACACGCTCAGAACACACCCTGTTGCCAATGGTACACATCAGCAAAGCTTGCGGTAGGTTAGGATTATGCCAGTTAGGAGATATTTGCTACGTATCCCCCAAACCTACACCCCCCTGTCTTCACTCATGATTGCAGTGGATCCTATCCTAGTCTTTGTAAAGACTACCATCCTTTCACTCTCACGCTCAGTTGCCCAAGCGAAGTGCCAGTGATACTGTGACGTCGTTTCCACAACACGTGCACAACAATGCAAGAAGTTAACCACAAATTTTTTCGCACCATTTGAGTCGGACACGCCTCTGCCAACCAACCTAAAGAGAGTTTTCAAGGGTTGGTGCTTGTGATGCTGACCTGGAGATAGAGCGCTATCACCACATTTTTATTTTTCCAAAAATAAAACGTGTGTGACCTTTTACTTTGAGTCCACTTCCTTGTAGACGTAGTACCTTGTAAATCACATTTGCCACGTACTTGCGGGTATTCACGGGAAGCTTGCTCAACGTTCAACACACGTATTTTGGTTCACAGAGCACACACTAGTACTGGTCATCCCTTTCCAAAAATCTTGGATTGTGGGGAACGGAAGAGCCACCAAAAGGTACACCGTCTGTGAAGCTGCAAACTACGTTTGGTGATTACTTCTTCCCTGAGCAGATTCTGCTGGGGATCTGTAACCCCTAAAGTGGTAGACGGTTACCAGGCCACGAACCCTAGCAGTGAAAGACATAATTTCAACCAAGCAAGTATCTGCACATGCAAAGCAGCTTGGTGGGGTAATTTCCAACATCCTGATGCCTTTTGCCAAAAGGGAGGGACTGAAGGAGAAGGTTAGGGAGTCACTCTCTGCATCAAGCAGAGTGCATGAATATCAACCCTCTGTAGTTAACAGTTAGGCTAGTCTTTCTCCCAAAGAACAGGCACAAGCTCTACGCCGACTGCAAGAGCCAAGAGAAGTTCCAGTGCCCAGTCATCTGTTCTCTCCACCTGTATGCTCTGGACCGGTCACTTATCCTGAATGCATTATAGAGTACTTCAAGAAGCCTGAACTGCCACCTACACCGACGATAACTCACTCAAAATTGACTGTACTCCTACCATCTTCAGTCTACCGACCACACGAATCTCGCACCACTCCACCATCACATACAACTGCACCAAAAGCTCCTGCCTTGTTAAAACATCACCCAAGTAGCCTTCCATCTGCCATACCTGTCAAACGCAGACTTGCACTGATTAACCAAGATTTTGTGCCCTGCTTAGTAGCCACACTGCCAGTTCTGTATACCGGCAAAGCCCCTGTATCACGTCAGAACTGAACCTTTTAGAGGAGAGACTGGCTATCTCTTCAAACAGAAACCCCGGAGCTCCTAGATATTTGCCATCACACATCAAATAGAAGGAACAACCACAGAGGATAAACATTTTTTTTGTTGCCCAACATGTTGGCGCAAATTGCAGAAATATTTCAGACTAGGCAGCAACGGACAAGCCAAACATGACTCTTAACAGGCTTTGGGGAGTCCCAGAAAAAAAAAAAAAAACCAGTGGCGCCCATTACCAGTACCGCAGTCAACTTGCTGAGCAATGCACCAAGCCAAAGTGAGCACGAGCTAGAGGAGGCTAACTCTGCTGCAACCAGACTTAATTGCTGTTCACAAACAGACTGCCCCAGAACAGGCATAAACCGCATCCAGTGCGCACCAACAATGGCACCATTACAGTTGTCTTGGCTGGGAAGACATGCTACGATATACAGAAGGGCTGGGGTATCACTGTGCTGATTGTCTGACCAGGCAGACAGCATATTATAACTGGATCACATGCCCAGGTCAAGGCACTTACACTGTCTGTTGTATTCTCTGCGGAGAATCATATCACCATAAATGTATCGGCAGGCTCAATGAACCAGTGAGAGGTGTGTAAGAGAGCAGCGGAGTATTGACCTAGTAACCCTGGACCTACCTCGGCACACAGCCACGCTACATGTACAGGAGAACCGCAACTTCCGGAGTTTGCCACTAGACCACACGAGGACCCCAGCACCTACCTTCGTTAATGAATGTGAATGGGAATTCCGACTTCACGATATTCCAGACAAACATTGCGTGGCTAAAACCCAACACAAGCTTAAGGGCAAAGCAGTGGAATGGCGGAGCGTGTGCAGGAGATGAAGTTGTCGCGTACCTGACAGCGGAATTCTACAGTGCAGCCCATAAACCAGGGGGCAAGGTAGACATCTTCGTAAGGAGGAAAGAGCAGATGTATCGACGGATCTTCCCACATGGAAAGGAAAACGATTACGTCTGGCAGATTACCAGGTTATTATTACCTCGCATCCGCAACATACTCATCTTACCGAAGCCGTCAACAATGGATGAGCTGATCGACAAGAGCTCGAGAAGCTGAACATAATTTCCAAGCTCAAGCTGCGTTAGACCAGCCGAAAATTGTCATACAACCGGAGGGAAGGAAAACTAGGGAACATGGAGTAAACCAACCCCAACCCCTCCGCAGCAGTCACCAAAACTGCCAAAGTGTTGGTTTTGCCCCGGGAGCCATTTCAAATGGGACTACCCACGTAAAACCGCAAAACAAACAGCCAACTTACACCCACACACTGGATGCGGCGCTAGTACCGCGGGAGTCCCACATAAAAGAGAAAAGAGGCATAACCTAGCAAGTCTCCAAAGGGAAACTGCAACGCCGGCGGAAAGAAGAGAGCATTTCCGTCAGGAAAAATCAACCCACAGTAAAGCTCCTAAATCAAATAGCAGACACACCAACTGCCCCATACATCGAGATGGGGATTAACTATAAATCTACCTTGGCTTTACTGGACTCAGTAGCATCAGGGAATTTCCTACGACGTGAGTTGCTATGGTCACATCAACACCACAAACAAACTGCAGGCAACAACAGTCAGAACGGCAAGGTCTAATTGCATCCTTCAATATGACAGAAGAATCACCCTGATGATCGACGTGCAAAACTTGAATAAGGAAGCGAACTTCATGTTCACCTTGGACATTGAAGATGATGTTATCCTAGGACATCCCTGGCTTAGTCGTCAACAATTCATTATGGATCATGGGTAATGGAAAGTCTACCTGGGCGATGACCGCCAAGTCACCCTTCATTGGTAATAACCAACAGAACTTCGAGAAGTATTGCCGATTGATGATGCAGAAATCCAGCACAATCTAACCCCTGAACAATTTGACCAATTGAAGGAGGTATTAGACAAGCATACCTCAGCTTTTGGCACTAACGGGAACTTACGGCAGACCCATACCATTCAGCATGAAATTATTCTCAGTGATACCACTCCTATCTATATTAGGCCATACAGAGTCTGCCACGAGACTGCGGCACATTATTATGCAGCAGATCAACAAGATGAAACGTCAAGGGATCATTGAGCCTTCAACATCATCGTACAACTCACATGTTGTGCTTGTACCCCAGAACGATGGGCAGCTACTCTTCTGCATAAACTATAAGGGCCTTAATGATATCACCCTGCCTACTCCACCACCTGTTCTCGATCTGGCTTGCACACTGAGAGACACTGGCGAGGCTAGCATTTTTACCACCCTCGATATGGATACTGGTAAATTTCTGTACACCCAGACAGTCGCCTATTCACCGCTTTTACCTTACCGGAAGGAGAAATGCTACAGTTCCGAGTAATGCTATTCAGACAGAGAACACACCGGCCACCTTCCAGCGGTTGATGTCAGCTGAAGTTCTAACGGAATATTTGGGTCAGTTTTGTTTCACCTACCTTGACATCACTGTCTATACAAAAACCTGGGAAAAGCACCTTACCCATCTTCGAGTTCAAGAGAGGCTAGAACTTCATGGGCTTTGCCTCTTCCTGCTGACTGGCGAGATAGGGCGTCAGGTAGGTCGTTCTACTTGCTAGGGCAGTGTTGGATCTAAGTCGATTTCAGACAATAATAAATCCCAATTTCCCAATTTGGCCTTATTATGCTTGGCTTCTCTAAGCCATTTCAGGGCTTTGCTGTCTGTATGAAGGATGAAATGATTTCGTTTCAGATGGTACCTGAATTTCCAAATAGCCCATATAACGGCAAGACACTCCTGCTCATTAATATGGTACTTCTGTTTGGTAGGGTTTAACCTCGTGCTGGCATATGCAATGACCAAAGGTTGTTGGTTGTCGTCCTCTAGATACAATACAGCTCCGAGTCATGTTTGGCACACATCTGTCTGCAGTATTAGAGGGCGGTTAAATAGGCTGATGTACTGAAAGTTTCTATTGAGGGTGTAAAACACAGTATGTCATTCCGATGTCCATTTCCAATGGGCGTCCTTCCTGAGGAGTGGGTGTAAAAGGGCCATAACTTCGGCACTTCGGCGAAGTTGAGAACATAAATTGCGAAGCCAGTTGCAGAGCCCTAGGAACCTGCGAAGCTGCTTCCTAGTACGGTGTACTTCGGCTTCCTGTATAGTTCGCAGTGATCGCTCCTGTGGGTAGTTCCCTTCCGTAGCAACAACATGTCCCAGGTATTCAATGGCATCCAAACAGCCATTTTGCAAAAGTATTGGAGCATATTTCAACACGATGAATTCTTACAATATTTATTTATGTATTAAATTTTTAAAAAAATTTCAAAAATAAATTAAATTATTTTGTTAGTAATTTATAATTTGCTGGCACTCATTCTGTACTCATCAGTTCAAATCCTGGCGAGTGCAAACGAGAGGCCTGATTTTGAAAGTTGGATCATTTAGCTGCCATGAGACACACACAAGCATATATATATATATATATCTCTCTTGACCCTATGCAAGGGTCAAGAGCAAGTAGCACCCAGTGCCTCTGCTTCAGGTCAGCTGTAATTGCCAACTGATATTCGTTTTAAATATGTGTGTGTGTACGCACGCACACACACACACATATTTAAAACAAATATCAGTTCTGGGATTGTGGAAATTACGTTATATGACTGTGTTTCAAACACCTAGGGCAAAGGTACAATGTTGTGATAAATAAACAGACGTGGATGTAAATAATTAACTTCGCCATTAAAACAGTTCACAGTTAAAACATACAAATAGTGCACATCAAATATTTGAAACTACGCACACACACAGGACCAGCGTAATTATCACGACACAGCCACACCACGCCCATTCACATGTATCAGTTAATGATACACACGTAACAGTATATTTATTACTGTCATGGAAACGCAAGATTTATCACATCGTAACTTGCCTAGGTAGGTTTAAAAAACACAACGTCTACAAACATGATGTGGTCATTTGAAGTATTTTTCGGAGTAAGAATAATTTCCGCTTCGTTTGGCAAAAAGCAATACGCCTTGTCATGGCTCGCCACATCTGCCAAATTCCGATGATATCTGTAGCACCATCATATCTAAATATATTTCAATAAGTATTCAAATATTTAGATCTCTTTCCAGTTGTAAATTACAAATTTAAAAAATAATTATTTTGTTGTAATAGTATAAAATATGCTACAATTGATAACGTGTATAATTTCATCCTTACTAGTGAAATGTAACTTCCAGAGTGTGAGAGAGACGAAGAAAGTGAGTGACAAGCCTCGTCCAGCCGACAGTTGGTTCCTCGCTCGATAATACACCACCTTACCATTACGGCCTACTCACAATATTTTCCACTGTTATTTTTTAAACTGTAAACATGAAATATGTTGGCATCTGCGCTACCTAAATATTAAATATTTCAATAGACACCATTTAATTTACAAATAGAATACTAAAAAACTAAGTTAAAATAATATTTTAATTGTGGACTATTTCTTACCGGCCATTGCCAACACGTCGCTGCTCTCATTGTTGTTAATTCATATTTAATACAAAATAAATATTACAAGTTATAGAAGATATTACGGTAAAGTTCCATTTATTCAATAATACAGTACTCTAAAGTTAACCACAGTGTTCTATATTTGTGGAATACCAGTTATTGAAAAAACAGGTTGACATGTTATGCCTAGAGTGATTATTCAAAGGTTGATTTTCATACGTCTCTTCCAGTCGGGAATGGACTGAACATGATTCAATTATGGTACACTTTTCAAAAGTATTGTGCATATTGCAAAAGTTATGGTATGCTTGTACCATAATTATGGCATGATAAAATGTGTTTCAAAATTTGATATTTTTGGATATCCTCGTGTGATACTTGCTACTGTACGGTATCGAGGTATCATAGTATCAAGGATCCCATCCCTAATAAAAACATCCAAATATTAAAATAAATTAAAATACGTGTAATAAAACTGGAAATTATTTAATGAGAAGCAACTGAAAATGGTTTTCGCACTTGCTAAAGACTGTTGTGTAAACTTCTTGGGTGTTATTTTAATTTTAAAAAAATCTGAATATTTCAATAAATTTGTATTTTTTAAATAAATCATCTGATTTTCTCGCAAGAAACAAGACGTAGAGTAAAAGTAAATTAAAGAAAATTTAAATCACAAATTGATTATGGTGCTCGTTAATTGAAAATTGTGTCTGAAGTGAGGTGTTTGTAACCCAAACCAATGTGGCATCATAACATTTTTCAATCATGCAACTTCAACAAGACATGTTTACAAAATGGAGGAAGGTAAATAATGAAGCGTAGTCTTACAGTCAACCAGTCACCTACAGTAACACATTTTGTCACAGCATGTTTACATTTCACAAGTACCTTTAATAATTAAATTATTATGTCTAATTTTATTAATGTGTTATATTTAGGGATAAGATTTTATGGTTTTATTTTAAGCTTTTATGTTTTAAATTTTAAATTTTATGTTTTTATTTATATATATATATATATATATATATATATATATATATATAAAAACACACACACACATTTAAACACATATTCACAGAAAATTTGTAATACATAGAATTTAAAGATATCATTACACTAAAAAGTTTCTAAAGGAACTGAAATATTCAGGTATATTAACCACGAAAACTTTTTAAGAAGGTCCAGTTTGCTTAGTGTTTATAGACCAGGTGCAAAATTAAGTAATTTAATTACGCAGAAAAACTTATTGAAATGGTTTTACAGTAAACAAATGTAAGCACTTTATTTAATATAAATTAACACATATATTCAAATTTTAGTTATTCAACTATTTTATGGTGCAAATGTTGAAACTTATAGACAATTAGCAACCTGCTCCGACCTCGCTTGGGTGCAATTTACAAATATGGCATTGTTAGGTTTACAGCAAGTATATACACTAAATGCTTATGGTAACTAACATAGGATTAATACTGCGTGGGTCATCCTTAGTAGATAAACATATGCTGTTGCTGACTTTTTTTGTAGACCTTTTTGAGATCTACAATTCTGTAGCACATTAATTTGATGTGTCTTTTATGGTTTAGTCAGCGTAAGCTCCTGAAAAGCGACTTTTTACAACTTTACATTAAAAAGTCGACAATTCTCTACTATCCTTGCATTAAATATTAATGCGTTATATACCTAAACCTTCCTCAATAAATTCTCAAAATGATGGTAAAAACTGCATCAAAATCTATCAAGTAGTTTAGAAGCCCTAGCCAAATACACTGACATAAGCGGACGGATGATTGTTTTATACTATGCATAGATGTGTATTCCCTTCCATCAGTATATTATATAACTTAAATTTTGGTGTTGTGTGGTGTATTAATATGCATTTTGGTGTTAGTTCTGTTTTATCTATATTCGCCATAAAATCTTGCCTCTAGTTATCTGATAATCATGAAATGACAAGAATATATTAATAATTTAAAAATGGTACTTCACTAATTACATTGCAATTACTTGATATAAAAGTTCAGAATTTGTGTTTTTTCTACAGTGTAATGTATACTGCTGGAGAGAGCTACAAATAAAAAATAAACTATAAGCTGGTAATTCAACATCTGTCCACTGCCAAAAGTAGTGTTGCAAGCAGAGCTAGTCACTCACCATTGTCCCAGGCTGCCTCTTTGGTCTTGAGCAGCGCAGCCAGGCCAATGTTGTCCTTGGGCATCACCCTGTTGAGCATGTGGTCTGAGCCTTCCGCATTTGCCATCGCCAATTGGTTGAACTCCACCAGGTGCTCCTTAACCAGTGTAAACCTGCAACAACCAACAAATTGCATGTCACGCGCTTCCTATTACTGGAATATCTGGGTGGTGAACATTTCACATTTCAGTGCACCTGAAGTGCACTGAAATGTGTTTTTATGAGATTATTACAGGTGCATCCAATATCTGATCTACGAAAAGAACACACACTTCAGACTGTGTGTTCTGAATCTGTGGAATCGCAATTTCCTCTAAGCTGCGATTCCACAGATTAACCTGGAGAAAGGTAAATGTATCAGTTGTCTGTGCTACTAAGACAGCTAATGCGCAGCAGCATCAACACATGGTACAATGCTTATTGGCTATGTAATATTCTGTTATTTTACAAACTGCACTATACGTTTGGCACAAACAAGTAGAGAAAGCGACCAATTGAAGGGCTTGCAGCAAAAAGGATTCAACTCCATTTTATTGAATTTGTGGTAAACTAACAAAAACAGTTCAGAAATTCAATTTTACATATTGTTTATTTCAATTTTATCTATGTGATAGAACTCCTCCTGGCAACTGCTGACCGGCAAACGTCCTTACCACTGAACTCCCGGCTGGCATGGCACAAACAGGACGCCGGCTGTGACGGTGCAGGAACTTACAAAGTAAACACTTCTGCGCAAACATTCTAGACTAGGTAGGTAGATAGTACGGCTTAACCTCTCATTGACAGTGATATCATTTTAGAGACGGAACTAGTTGCTATGAGGAGGAGGAGGAGAGGTGAAGGAATCTGCCAAGGCATGTAGGAAAGACCCGTCCCAACATTCGTCTGGAGTGATTTTGGGAAACCATGGAAAACCAGTATCAGGATGGCCAGAGAGGGATTCGAACCTCAGTCCATCCGAATGCGAGTTCAAAGTTTAACCACTACAACACCTTTCTCGGACTGGGAATTTGAGGTATTCCTCATCAGGAAGAGGGAAGATCAGAATGCCAACCTAGTCCCTTGTGAAGGATGGGTGGAAGTTTCCACAGTTCTATGGGACAATAATGAGAAAAACCAGATTGTGCTTTCATATCCCAATGTTGCGGGTATGCTAATTTGTGCATTGTGTCTCCCAGTGCCATCAGTATCTTGCACTATTATGTTTTGACAGAACAGTACAGTAGACAAACGTCAGAACATTGACTGACTGATGAGAAACTGTACTAAGAAACCAAACCCAACATTTTTCTGTGAATTGGTTTGATGCTAAAACTGTGACAAGTTTAATTATCATCTGTTTCATATAACTTCAGTAAAATTTGATAGATGTTACCAACCTAGACAGCATGTAAAGAGTAAATGTCACCATTTGGAAAGTACTGTGTCAATTGATGGTTATTACGGGATGTGTGTTATTATGTTGGCAATCTTCACAATGATTATAGAAGAAAATAGTACTCTACATTAAAAATTATAATGTAGAAATTTAATGGTGATTAAAACATTTATGGTTAAAATTGTGCTCATAGATTAATGTACTATTTTTCTGAGTTATAGAGCAAGAGTATTAAAAATAATTAGAAATATTATGATAGAGCATGTGAAAGGTCTCCACCAATCTCCCTTGTCTATGGTCTCCACCCGCCTAGTGAAATGCCATAGCCATTGAGCTCTCTTATGTTATAACTTATCTATATGCGAGAATTCCTTGCTGGTGGTGTCGGAATATTATATATGCAGTTAATTATTTTTGTATTTACGTATTTCATTAAATGTAGTTCATCGTAGGTGCCTTTCTAAAACAGTCCCCTCTCAGTGAAATTAAATATCGACACGTGTCTGCCGCTTTGTAAAAGTGTTTGTTGTGTGCTGTGGTTCACATTTTCTTTGACCATAGCCAAGCGCGAGCCGAAAAGTATTTTCGTTGTGAAGTTTATATTTGTTGGTTTCAAGAAATAGCTCAAGTGATTTATTAATTGAATACGTCAGAAAATAAATTATTTTGTATCAATGGCTGAAAAAAAAGTAATTTTAGTGACGTAACCATCCAAAGCTCGCTATGTGTTTAGTGAACAGTGAGTTTGTGTGTTTTGTAAATAATGTTTTCTTAAATTTGACATGTCGCACTCCTGCACATTGCACATACGCCCTCTATTTTTCGACTTCACCCCATCATCGAGCAAATAATTGCATATAGGCAAGTCACACATCGGCAGGCACTGAATCCCATGCCTACAGGGTTGATCCCCGCTAAGCTGACAATTACAGACACGTGGATAAATTATAAAATTGCACTGCTCTCTCAAAAGCTGACATGCAATCTTCCACTCACGCATGAGAAATTGGATTATCCACCAAGACACCGACACGCCGAAGCAAGAGAAGCTAGTTGGAAGGGATGCTGCAGGAGGGCAGCACCCTTTGCCCAATGTAGTCACTACTGCCCGAGCCTCGTGAAGAGGTGGTAAATATGTCATCAGTCTCTAGACAGAGAGATAAGAAATGGTGGTGTGGTTCACACCCTAATTTAAACAACCCCTGTGAAGCGAGGCTAACTATCCCACACCCCTTGGGCAGTATTCAAGTCGAAAATTTCTGTATATAAGGAGATGCCAAAATGCAGCTCGACAGTTCTGTCGGCCCTCCGACCTGAACAAGGTCGAGTGGCTCCAGTCTGCTTAACTCTCTCCAGCTGGTGTTCAGCAAAGAAGCCACAACAGGGAAGTGGCTGCGACCCCATCTATAGAGGCTGTACAAGCTCCCCTCTTGCAGACCAAGAAGAACACTAAGAAAACCCAACAGGAAAATTTAAAAGTCTCTCATAACACCCAACTCCGTCAGCCATCAACGACGACTCCAACAGCCAGAGATATAACAATGTCCTCACCTGTTTCATTCACCCAGAGTTCAATCCTTCAAACTCCGCAATAGCAGGTTGTACCGTCATCCCTTCTGGACTGCCACCCCTCCAATTGCAAATCAATTTACTACTTATAAATTTTAATTCAATTTTATTCTCATCCACAGGTTTGCCCTCACCTGCTGTATATTTAAATTTCTAGGAAATTTAAATTAATTATTATTCTTGTACAAAGCTATGCATCCTCCTGTGTTTCCAACGTATTAAATAAATACACGTGTTAAAATTGAATCCTACCATTATTCTGTTATTTTATCCTCAGCACATGAGTTATTAATGGTAATTTTAATATTATTGACAATTTATATTATTGCTCTTCATTAAAGCAACCGCTCATGGATAGACACTTGTGGACCGAACTTGCTTGGGTATCCTAGCGCCTGAAGAAGGCTTTAGTCTGAATAAGATGTGGAATACCCCAAGTATTGTTCGGAACACCCGTGCCTCCCAAGAGATCCATTCTTGACTGTTTAGAATTCTAAAGCTCATTACCTCGGTTCGTCTGCAGAAGACTGGAACCAGGACGGCTTGAGCGACTCTGGGTAAATCTAGTGCGCGCTATTTTGTGTAAGGTAAAAATATGTAACAGTGAGCCAATTGCATTTTATCTTATA
Source organism: Dryococelus australis (assembly GCA_029891345.1). Lineage (NCBI taxonomy): Eukaryota > Metazoa > Arthropoda > Insecta > Phasmatodea > Phasmatidae > Dryococelus > Dryococelus australis. The sequence continues at coordinate 75,057,108 of CM057007.1, read as the reverse complement.
CATCAGTTGTAGTAATGCCATGAAAGAGTGTACGATGCAATAGCCAGGTTCGTCGTTTAGCCTGATAGACATTACAATGAGAATCAAACATATCAGCTAATACAGTAACGCCCACTACTTCTCACAGAACTCTCATCCTATTGAACCCACTTGTGAGCCACGCAAAGCTCCACCTGCTATAAAAGAAGATTGCAGTTCGTACCTAGACCACCTGTTTTTTTTTTTGTGTGTGTGTGCGCGTGTGTGCATATATATATATATATATATATATATATATATATATATATATATATGGCCTTGGCACAATAAAGAATATTTCAGTAACCTAGGAAAACTCAAGGTAGATCCTGAGACTAGCACTCCACTTTGGCAGTGTACAGTCCCAAGTGAACCAACCAATACATGTAAAATACACACAGCCGTCAGGAAACTGATAATTGTTCATGTCCCTCCAAAACCAACAGTTTCATGTAGGGTTGTTACTGTTATCCCAGCCAGGCTTTGTCCCTATGAGGAAGCCAACAAGACCCGCTCCCTACAAACGATGGGAAAAAGCAGAGAAACAGAATAACTGCAAGGATTCATTTCTGACTCATCTCATAGTTTTAGTATTTTCAGTATCCCCATTACATTGACGTGCCCTCCTATCTCGAGGGATAGTGGTTAAGGCACTGACTACCCTCCCGAGTTTCTCAAGTGGTCCTACTGTGGCATATTAGAGATTATACTGACCTGGTGGGTCATGGTAGATTCTGTGGGAGGCCGTTTAGTGGGAGGATACCATCAGAAGAGAGGGAAATTAAACCCCAGAGTGAGGTGAATCGAGATTGTTTCCCGTCCAAGGAGTTCAATCTTCCTCACTACTAAGATTGCCAAGAGGCGGGATGCCAGTTGTCCCGGGGTGTACGAGAGGTGAGGGGGTTTAAACAATTGTGTTGGTGGGGGTGGGTGATTGGGCTGGAGAGATTGGGGCTATTTGCAGGGGTCGCGTAGGCCAGCGTGCGGGAACGTAGTTTGTAGGGGAAGGAACTACGCGAGGCTTGGGGATTACCTTCGGCAGGAGTCGAACCTGTACCGTCTTCCCCGAAGCTAATTTTATCAGGCACGTATTGTCATCGTCCTTCGGCGGAACTACCTTAGGCAGAGTAACGCTTACTGCCGGTGGCGGATTCTACGTTTGGAGGGGGCGTACCCAGTCTGGATCATAGTCCAGCCAATAAACACCTAAATAAGCATCTAAAGGCAACCAATGATCGAGGGGGATGAACGGAGAGATCGGCCTAAGTACCAACTCGGGTTCCACAGGTGAGGGATGGGGGGGGGGGGGGGGACCTCACTTGAAACTTCAACGTCGGTTAGGATGCTTAATGGTCTTTGCTAACTCGGCATTCTCTGCGCCAAGTATGGCACATAAATCCAGCCTTCTTGCTGTGCACTGAACCAGACGCCTCACCTTTATGCAGAAGACAGTCCTTAGGAGTGTGTCTTAGTCACGCCTAAAGGCTCTGACGTACAGATTTGCAGAGTCCGGTATTAGGACTGCAAAATAATTTAAATTCACATAATATTTATCATGACACTAGAAAAAGGGGAAAGTCCTGGTTAATTTATAAACTAACTAAGATTTGTAAAATACATTCAGCACAGAAACAGGCGAAGATGAGCCTGATATTAAAAATAATAAAGAATATAAAAGTCACAGAACCTACGCTATTTACAGCATCTCCAAAATTACGGGGATTTGTCCAGAAGGGTAATTACCTCGCGACGACCTGCTACCACTGAGTCAAGGAATTTGATTGGGGTAAAGGGTTGCAGGATATAAGATGTTGGGTTACCTCTGAAGTCAAGCTGTCCTTGCAGTCAACTGGTGCAGTTGTGGACGAGCCTTCTTCAAGCTGCAGGGATGGTGCTGTCTTCTCAATCTGCTGAAATTATTGAAACTGTGCCGCAGGCTGAGGAGAGGTGAGAGAGGTCTTCCGCAGACCAGGGAATGCTCACTGACCTACGCGGCCGGTGAGCCTGGCATGTCTGCCTGGGCGTACTCTCTAAATTTCTTAGCTAGTGAAAAAACCTGTGGCCAGTGATCTTCCAGGGGTGCAGGATAGAGTAGCCTTCCAGCACAGGGGTATGTTTATCAGGGTTGCGGCCACACTGCTCATTTCTTATCTCCCTGCAGGGAGGTGACAAAAAAATTTAAACACCTCATCCTGAGAGTGGCAGGATGTGACGTCACAGGGCAGCAGAGGTGCTGCTATGCGTATTGTCGCTGGAACTTCTTCCACAACTAAATGTAGGGTAGTATTTCATCAAAAATGTTTTATTCATTTACGAGGGTGGCGATTAAATGCCAAGTTCTGGGCGGGGCCGTACATTTCATAATTAATCGTGTTAATCATCTTTACGTCAAAGGCTGTCCAACGCGTGGAGTCCCATGGGTCGGTGTGTGAAATTACTTTGCCACTGTTTTATGACATTCCCCGAGCTCTCGTCAGCTTGATATGAGGCGAAGTCACTCATAGTGAGCGCAAGCGTGTTGCGCAGCATGTTTTCATGCGGCAATCAGCCACCCCTTGAAGCGGCGTAGACCCATCTTCAACAAAACCACTTTTGCTTCAGGTGTGGGGCGGTTGCCACACTCGTGGTACTGCTGTTGCTTCTCTAGAATGTGCCTGTTCTGTGCTCGCACCGCTAATCTCCGGGTTCAGCGCGCCCGTCTGTGGGTCACGTGCTATTTGTTTATTATCAGTGGGGGGGTTACTGCCTCTTCACCTCTTTCCCTCTCTCTTGGTTGCGTAGCGGTCCAGGTGTCAGCACGTGGAGCCATCTCATCTGCTTCTCAGGGCAGCCTTCCCATCTTCGCTATGCAGCCGAGGAGGAGAGTTTTGGAAAAGGAAGTTGCGGGAACACATTGTTTTTCATTGAACCTAGACCTTCCTAGTTTGAGGGCAGTTCACATACCAAGTATTGAAAGAAAAGTCTTTAGAATCTAGATTACATGATCTCATTATTCTGCTTTACATTTGTTATGTAATCTTGCATATATATATATATATATATTCCCTTCTCCTTTGGGATACAGCTAGCTATTAACATGAGTTATGCATTCTTTCTACTGCCTTACGTACTAAGGTATACATATAAGTAGCTTTCTGTGCTCTTTCTCTCTGAGCTATTGACACATGGTTATGTAATTTTATTGGTACTGGTCTCAATTACTTTACAAGGGTTTCACTATCGTGAAAGTTTACGTGTTCGTGGGAGTTCTATACTCTCTCAAGCAAAATACAAATAACTAGGCAAACACAAAACATCTCTCTCTCTAATTTTATGCTACGTACAAGGTCAGATGCTATCTCTACCTCTGTTAACTAGGCCTAACCTACAATATATATTTTTTCCCACGTTTCCTCCTTTTGAGGTTACGGGGAATTACAAAAGTGTTACTTCCTAACACATAATTCTCAACAGGTACACAGGGATGACTTTACTCTCAACTTCATTTCTACAGGGTTTGTGTAACAATTTCAACATTTTATGCCTGGCCTGCTTTTAGCCTTACTTGCTGGGGGTGAGAATAGATTTCTTGTGATTTTAACGTACAGGGCTATCTGACTCGTGCAGAGTAGATGTTTTTCTTTTGCTGTACTGACGGTTGTACTCGTTACATTTAAGTTTGCGATCTCGCATGGTTTTAAACACATTTCTCTCATTCTAACAATACAAATCAAAGGAGTTACTCTACATTTACATTTTATTACAACTCACAAACTATAATCAAATTCTTACGGGGGTTTTTCTTACTAATGAAAATTATGTCTCCATTATTACTTTCTGGGCTAAAACAATTAAAATGAAATGTGAATTAAAACACATACAACTCATCTTAACAGAGATTGTGTTACTACAAGGGGTTTCCCCTCAGTGAAAATACATTTATGTTTGTTGACGTAACACATGAACACAAGGGGTTGTACGGTACTTGACCTCTACACAAAATGCACTTTTGCAATTTTCTAAGTGTACACGGGTTCTCAGGGTTGTCACTTTGGCGCTAATTGCATTTTAACACTTCCAATTTTTTTGGAAGAAGGTAGGGAATTTCCTGGGTGGCGGTTACAGCGTGCTCACAGCGAGCTCTCGCCTCATGCTCTTATTCAAAGTTACAGGGGGTTTGTTAAACAAGATCACCCAGCCACATTGCGAGGAATGGAGAGTGTTACGCCGTTCATGTTCATGGGCCTGCTGATAGGCTTCAATTACGCGATTCACACTTCCTATCAGTGCTCACTGGATTCTGGGGCATTACATTAATTGTGTCATACTAATTTTTCAAAATAGCAACAACGAAAATTTTCAGTTTCTTATTTAGCGTTTACTTTACGTGAGCACTAGGGAGAATTTTCGGGGATATGCAAACATTAACTTTCCAGTCTGCTTTCGGATTTGACTCTACATTTTTACCTCCCCAAACAAAACCTTTTCTGGATAGCAAGCTAAGGATCAAGTTCTTTAAATATTGTTATTTTTACTTTACTGGTGTCCATTGATATGTCGGCTACATTAATTCTGACACTCATTAATGTGTGCGACCTCGGTTCCTACCAATGCAATTTGTGAATTCTCAACCTTAGGAAAAACAAGTTACACAATTACACAAAATTTACTCCGGGTGGAGGGGGTGCAGGTACTCTCGTCGCAATGCCTACTCTATCAGGTTAGGATTTTGATATGGGATGTTTCATTGACACCTACCCTTCCCTACTAAGCTACCTAACGAGCTCTTGCACTCTCGTTTAATTTAGGTTATGGCATTTCTATCACTATCACTCCCTACTATGTGGTTAACTAAGAGCTCTCTGGTGAGAGGGCGTGGTAGTGCTGGTGGTCGTTGGGGCTTGGTGATGCGCCATTTCAGCGGGCGTCCTCGTTTGCAAGGCATTGCAGCAGGGGGACGGCAGGCCAACGAGGCATAGTAGGCACCCTCCTAGGTGTCTCTCTACAGCATCCGGGGATGTGGTACATGCTCCTTGCACGTAGTGGGGTCACTTGTGATGTGGACCCTGTAGGCGGCTGCATGGGATCAGCACCCTGGGTGCTTGTGGTGTCTGCTTCAGTAACAGTTGTCTGGCTGCTAGTGGCATATGCTTCAGGTATGGCCCTCGTGGCAGTGGGCCGTAGTTGCCTAGCGGCAGCTGCGTGGGGTACGCGTACACTGGCCGCTTTCGGCGGTGGAGGGGCTTCGCAAATGACCGTAGCGCTTACGGGCATCCGGTAAATTACGTTTACAGACTGATTGACCTGGTTGTTGCATCTTTCCTCCTCTCCAGCCTCTCTGTGTAGGTCACTGACGTCTGTCGCCAAGTTTACCGATGTATCCATCATTGCTGACGAGGGCTGTGGAAGGCTTCCTTCACTTGTCCACTTGCTCCATTCTTGCCGGGAAAGGGGTAGGATGGGTAGCAGGGTGCATGACCCTACATCCCTATTCTGGATGGGTTCCACCGTCTGTCTCTGGGGGTGGGGTTGCCAGGACCAATTCTGGTGGGAGCGGGTATGCAGCTACGTCCAGGTCGTCATCCAAGGAGGGCGCTTCTTCCGCTGCTGGGGAAAAGGCCGGGGAAAGGCGTGCACCATGTGGGGATGAAGTCTCGAGAGTTTCCTGGCAATTAACAGCCACGGGAGGGGGCAAGAAGGTGGACTAGAGGGGTTTGCGGCCTATCTGCCGTATTCTAAGGGATGACTGGAGGTTCACATACCCCCACTAGCGTATTCCTAGCAGGTTGACTTAACACGTGACGATCCATCGGCCGGGTTATGCCACAATTGCTCAGGGTGGACAAGAGGTGGTATCCGGCGAGGTTTAAAGAATGAAAGGGTACTCGAGTTGTGTGTAAATTGGGGTCTCGTGGGGGAGAAGCTCCTCCGAAATTACTCCCTCGGGTATGTGCGGTAAAACTGGGGAGGGTATGTGTCTACCCTTCCCGAGTCCATGGATGGCGATCTACTGACTCTGGCATGAGGAGGCTGTCCAACATGTAGAGTCCCTTCGGCCACCCATAGAGAGCACAAGCGCATTGCACAGCATGATTGCATGCGTCAACATTGTGACAGTGGGTGTCACACATTTTGGCAACCTTTACGGCGAGCCGGACCAAACTCCCTGCGAGAGAGGTTTATGTGATCAAGCTCGCCCTGGGGTTTGATTCCCCTCCCCCAATTTGACACATGCCAGCATGCTGCACTACAGAGAGACGCACTCTAGGGTCGACTTTGCCCCATCTGAGCGTGCCAATGGCAGGGCAAAATCAAATTCATTGACCGCTGAGACTTGGTAATGGTAAAATTAAAAAAACTTAATGCATTGGATAGTCACCTACGTAATTGAAATTCACATATAAAATTGTGATCATCTAAGTTTGATCAAGAATGAGTATGCAAACGCCTTCCAGTTGAAGAAAGTATAATATTTATTTAAATTCTAATACACTACCCTGCCTGGTCAAGACGTTCCAAACAACCCTCAAGCCTTGTGACGTCATGGCTCGCGGCCTCAAACCGAGGCACATGAAAATGTCAATGCCTCCATCAGGGGTGATAAGAAATTGAGCGGCGCTCCTGCAGCAGATAAACCAGCCCCTGTGTGGAAAGGCTACGCTACCCCACCAGCCCTGGAGAACTGCTGATTCGGGCGATTTTTACATAAATAGAAGTCCAGCACCCTGGTCCAACAGAGGTGCCGGGCTCACTGGACAACAAGGTTCGCGAGCTCTCTCCTAGTCAGCGGAAGACTCTCTACCTCTCCTCAGCAGTCCGCACCAGGGCTCAAACCTCTCTCTCACTAGCAGCCAACACTAGGGCTCGAACTCCTCACCTCAGCAGCCTCGAACCATCCTGGCAACTGCTCAAGATACAGCAGCACTACATCCAGCCCAGTTGACAGGCCCAGGGACACCTCTTCACGTCCATGGTAAATCCCATGCCTCTACACTATACCCTGACAACTCAGTCAACTTCCCTGACTCCAGCGGTAACAGGTCGTTGTGCAATACCATCCCCCTGGATAGTGCTCCGCTAAAGCTCACACTGTAAATAGCATACATATTTTCATTTGAGTTTCTCTAATTTTTTTAATTAATTTTTATTAATTGCCCCAGGCTCGCCTTCGTCTGTGGAGTAATAATACTTTTGATTTTCCAACGTATTCTATTCCAGCATTTTTTTGAATATTAATAGTGATTTTATTAGCTTTTAGCTTGTATCCGTTAGCCGGGAATTTCCGCAAATCCTTCCTTCATACGTAATAAATACTACATATAATTTTGAAACAGTGTTGTCGTATACATTACTTGTTACTTTAAATCCCTTTTGTCATTTTATTCTTAATTTCAGTGTGGTGTGTTATATTAATTCAGTTACTTCGCGCAGCAATTAAATTTTAATTACTTGTCTCTTTCTCAACAGTGTAGTGGTCTGAATACCTCAGGAGAAGAGGCCCGACAAAGGACCCTTCGCTGAGATTTCAGGACATCCGCCACCGACAAGGGACGCACAGTCTCATTGTGTGGGTGGCCTATCTTATGCCAGGTCCGTGGGAGTGACTGCAAATTTTGCCCCGCTCTAGACTGCTTGTCTGTAAACCCGGTAGCCTGTACTACTTTTTTTTTCTTTCTTTCATTTAACTTGTGGTTGTTATCTTTTTATCAATGCGCAAGCAGCACGGTGGTCTAGATAGCCATCAGAGGCGACGTGAGAGACGCACCGCTATTATTCAGACACTACTCAGCCAATTAATCCAGGACTCTAACCCCAGTATACTTGTCCCACGAGAACCGGATTACGAACCCCTATACTATAGTATAATTGTGTCTCCCACTTGTGAGACCCCATTAAAACGGTGGCTAGGTTGGTGCCCTCCGGACGAGGACTCCGACCCGCGACCCGGAGGAAACCACTTCTAACGTCACCGTTACACCACCAACAAGTTCTAGTGCCGAGCACCCAGAGCAGCCCTCACACGAAACCCCTGAACATACCAGCACTGTTAGATTATCATCCGGCAAGGTCATTCAGGTTCGACACCCAAAGACAGAAACACTTCCACGTTTCTGCGTGGTGAAATTGGCTTCATGGAAATCAATAAGGGTTTGAATTCCAGTTAAACCAAGTCCCAGAATATCTGGTAAAAGTTCCCCAGCCAATCTCGCCCCACCCGACAGCCGACGCGGCGGCAGCTGATAAATCCGGTAAGCCCTTGCCAGATTACCCATCACCACACCCACACATAAATCGTAATTCCGACTGAGCATTACCCTTCATCGAGACAACTGGCATCTCGGCTAGTAACTTCCCTAGTGGTCAGGAGGACAAGGCTGCCCAGAAGGGATATCCTGATACTCCAAATCACCCTGGAGCGACAGAGGACAAAACCCCCACTCCATCCAAAACCCCTTGAGATGCATCAAATTCCCAGATCTCCCAACATGGGCAGATCCGCAACCCTGCCACGCAATCCAAATGAGTCTGACAACTCTTCTGGAGGAAGCTCACTCAGCTTGTAGTACAGGAAGGAATCAATGCTCAAACATACTTTATATCATTAATTTTTAATTATTTCTAAATTTTTAATCTTCTCTCCCCTTCCTCTCCCGGGAAACTGGGAAACGGGGGGTGGGGGGGGGGGGGAAGCATGTGCATGCGCGCATCAAATTAAACTGTTATTTTCATGTTGTTCTCTATAATGTTGCTGTTTCATGAAGTATAAACAAAACAGTAAAACCTAATCTATCAACAAATAACAGAATAACTGAAAGTTTCAACTGTACTGCTTGTACACGCTTTACTAATTGAAACATACTAATTACACGTCAATGATTCACCTGGTACAATTTATTAACAATCATTAGTATCAGAAACTTTTTGATTTAAATGTTCTTATACCTTTACCAATTTACTATAACTGTTATACTATCCATTACTATTTTTTAAATACAAAGGTAAATTATGCTAAAACTAAAATTTGTTTCTGCAATTCAGTTCAATTAACTTTGATTGCTTTTTTTTTTTTTAATAAATCATTGTCATCTGCTTATGTGTGATAAATCTCATGCTGGTTGTTGGCACGTATTTTCTGCAGCTTAGAAAGACTTCCATGTTATTCTGATTTTCACTGCTTTTGCTGGTTCGGCACAGGTAATGGGTATTACACAGGTAATTAAAAAAAAATCAAAACATTTCCCAAACTATTATACTGCAGTCAAAGCTGAACAAGTAGCAAAGGAAAACTCACTTTGCAGTGCGGAAGAAGATGGCACATCCATCCACGTACTTCCTCTCGTTCTCTGCCATCGTCTTGGCTCTGGACTTGGGGGAGAAAATGCCTTCATAGCCGTCCCTTTTCAACTCAGGCAGGAAGAAGTGGTAGAACTGACTCGTCTCCACCTCCTGCCAGACAGACAACACTTTGTCAGGAACATTTACCCTATGATGTGAGCAACTAACATATATGTATGTACATAGGCCCATATGAAACAGTTGAGAGACCCCTGGCTCTACCCTGAAATGAGACCTTCCTCCTCACTTTTTCCGAAAATAACATTCTGAATGAAAAAAAGTAGGGTACACATGCCATTGCTGTTACTTTTGCTTTAGTTCTAAATGAACTAAATTTGCCACATTCCTCACTACATTATATTATAATTTTGACCCTATGACATAAAAAAGGCAAAGAATACATACTCCTTTGTAAAAAAAATTACAATGAATGAACTGCGCAAGTACAACGAAGGTTGCCACACAGTAAAGTCATAACCCGACATGTGTCTCATTTTCATTTAATGTGGTTTGCTTGTGCATAAGCATCCTTACGTGGCATACACGTCCCTTCATCATTCACAGCTGCAAGATACTGAATAAGGCCTTAGTAACAGTGAGAGCAGTATGATCCACAGAGTCAAGTTTAATAAACAAGCAGCATGCCTCAATGGCACATTTTCCCAGCTGGAAGAGTTTGAGAGAGGCCACAATGTCGTTCTCCGAGAGGCATGTTGGGTATTTCGGCGTCCACACACTGAGACAACTGTATAGGGAGTTAGATAAATTTAAGTTGTCTTCACAGCACTCCTCTACCCCGCCTGTATTAACATAGGGTTAAATTTCCGTAAGCTCTTTCCAGCGTTAAGAGGTAGTGCGACACCACTTGTTTATTTCCATTATATGGAATAAATAAAAGTTAAACTGACTCATGAGTACCCCTTTCCTGTAGACATAGCACCTTTCCTAGTTTACTTCATGGTGTTGAGAGGAATGCAGCTGACCTGGGAAAGCTACTTGTTTGTGCTAGTAAGCTACCAGATACCCAAACAAACTAGCATCGGCCAACCTTTCTGCATACCATGGTAGGCAGAACGGTAGAGCCCCACCCAGGTACTCTTTTTCATAGGACATCTTGTTGATTTGGTGCTTGCCCTCTCCACCACGTTTTGGTGCCGGAGGGGTCGTTCCCTGAGTTGGGAAGACTGAACTTGAGACCTACATCCATGTGCAGGGACTGATGACCATGAGGCCTGACTCCCATTGCTCACAGCGTTTTGGCACCGAGTGCTGTGATAGGGTGGTTGTTAAGTCACCAGACACACCACTTTGTTCTACACCAGTAGGACTACACGAACCCTGCGATCTCCCCACGGACGTGAGTGAGTGCTCTCATCCTAATGCCTTATTCCCGTCATAGTGGTGTACATGAAAATGTGAAACGTGTGCTAATTGCCTCTGGATGCTTGCAGCTTACCCCCTCCCTAATCTTCGCTCTCAACCAGCTCTCACACAGTAAACAAGCTTACACACTAGTTCCTCTCCTGATACCCATCACTCCAGAGGTACCTAAGAACCTGTCTGAAACACCGACATGCCTAAACGTGTGTCGCTTTGAAAGCGACACTACATTTTTCTGGGCACCTTACAGCATTTTCTTAATTATTACTAAGAATACCAAATCTTCAAACCTTTAACTTTGTTGTTTTCTTTCCAGTTTGAGACATTTTGCTGTTTCCCGTTAAGTGAGCTAATTTTGCCCTCGCTTTTCCATAACCTATTTTGAATACTATCTCTGTGTATTAACCAGTATTTTATACTTTTAGTAAGTATGTTCCAAGTCCAAGTATTACCCTGTGTTGTGAATTATTATTTTTTAGTCATTATTTTGCTTGTTGCATCGCCTATCGGGACTTATGTAATTCTGTGTGTGTGCGTGTGTGTCAGTGGTTTTGATGCATCCCATGGTAATTTATTTGAGTTCGTTTAGCTATTTTGACATTCAGTTTCCCCTTTTGTGAATTTTGATTAGTGATTGTATTATCTAAAAAATATAGGTTATATGGTTATCAACTTATAAGTGAAAAGACTTTAGCGTGAATAAACATTGAGTGGTTTCTAAAGCACTTTTGAAAAAAAACTATGCATCAAAATGAATTTTTAGTGTGTCGTACGGTTTCCTATTTCAGAATATTTTAATCAATTATTTCAGACAAATATTTCTGTTTATTTTAGATATGTTTTCATTAGTGTTCCTCGCTAGTAATAATGTTGTCTGACTTTCTACAAAACCAGTTTGGTTCCAGCATTTAATGAATTTTGGCGAATTTTGTTGGATAAGGAAATATATATATAAATATTTCTGTCAGTTACTGTTACCATGTTAACTTTCATTTTATGTATGTGCTTGTTTGTGTAAAACAGTAATTTCAGCCTTTCATTTTCTTTTGGATATGCTGCATGTCAAGTTAAATTATTGTGTTTCTTTTTTTTGAATCTTTGTTCGCAGCAAATAAGTTTTAAGCTTTCTTGTAGTTCAACAATAAGATAAACTACTTATAACTATTATTTGTATAACCTTTTAACTTATTTTGCTAAATTGCTGTCCTTAATAATTTATGTGTTTTTTGTCATGTTCAACCAACCGCATTGAAGTGTTCGAATGGTTTTATTCAGACCAATTGTTCATTAACACAAGTGTCAAACTTTTTTAGATATTATTTGAAGTTAAGCCCTACATTCAAAATTATATGACATTTTGTTTGCTGCGAACAAGATTGTCAACGCATCGAATATGATATCGTCACAGTGAAAACGAATAAGCGGAGCTGTGGCTAAGCATCAGTAAGTTTGTTTTCTAATTTTGTTAACCCAGATATTTCTCAAATGTATTTTTTAGAGTATTTTGACTGTAATCTCCAAACTGTATGTATCAATTGTAACACTCGAACGTCGAAACATGCTTTGCTACGACTTCACGAAAAGGACTTACGTCCGCACTTTCTTTGGCAAGAGCATGGAGTGATCTTTCTCAAGTTTCTCTTGTGCTATTTACCCGTATCTCGTATCTTCATGTAAGATTTTAAATCTCACCGCTGTAGGTAAGTAACTATATTTGCTTAATATCCCCTTCGTGATTTTATATTTGTGTTCCGGCCCACAGTTGTATTTGTTTATTTGTAGTGGTTCGCAGATGTACCAGCTTTAGCCTGGATTCCTGACCCTGTGATGGAGAGCTCGACTACTTTGGTCCTGGCGCAGGTTTAGCTGTCGGCTTTCCCACCTGATTCACAAATCTATTCCGGATGAACTTCTAACTTCTCCCATCACTCTGATGTGATTTTCTAGACACTTTATCAAGCCATGCAATTTTATTATTTTTGAAGCATGTGGCCTTGCATGCAAGCCATGTAGTTTTTGATGCACGAAATTTAGTTTGGTCGCAAGCATGTATCAATCTTAAATGAACAAAATTTTGTAATACCATTTGTAACCTAATTTGTGTGAAATTATGAAATTTGGTGGCAACATGCATTCGTTGCCTTGGCCCCCAACGTCAATTAGAGCAAACTGCCATTTTGAAAACTTAAGTGAACAAATATTAAGATAAAAACCGAGTACTTTAATATTAGGGGCTCCCCATTACAGTATTTTGTTTTCTTAAAAATATATATATATATATATATATATATATATAAACTTAAATTATATTGATTATGTATTCTCTGCTTTTTGTTAAGTCTATGTCATACTACCTGTTTTTACTGATATTGTTATTGTTTAAAGCATTTTATTTAAAAGAAAAATCTTGAAAGAAATTTAAAATAAAAGACACGGTTTTGAATCTGAATAGTTTTCACTTTCCCCCTTGCGATAATTTTTTTAAATTTTGAGTATACTTATTGGTCCATAGGAGGTTATGAAAACTAAAATGTTTTTTACTGATTGTTATGTACCTATGCCCATACTGGAGCGACAACTTTTTTTTTTAACCAATTAATTTGGTGCTGGATACAATGTCAAGGTTCAGCTTTTTGTTTTCATTATTGTTTGTATGGTAAGTATGCACGATGGTCACAACCAGGTCCACATACAATTATGTTATGTTCGTTCGGCTTTCGGTTTGTGTCGGTATTTGATTCTGGTGAGTTTTCTTATTGCATTACCGAACCCCTGAATGCCGGTACTAATGAAGAGGTACATCCTTGGCTTGCCGAATATCTAAGTCTGCCGAACAACCCACAGTAGTTCCTAACACTTACTTCACGCATGAATTAGCTGCTCTACCTCCTCACGCACGTTCAAACGTCAGAACACAGAACACACACCTGCTTACGGCTCATGTACGCACTGCTGAAACCACCAAGGCCAAGTTTGCCACTGCGGATACACGTCGCCCAGGTATTCCTCAGTAAGCACAGAACCTGAAACGTAAGATCTCACTGCTCTAACCCGATTTTGTGTCCTGTCACAAAGCTACCAGGCTAGTCCTCTACACTGGACGTGCACCAGTGCCACGTAGGGACTACATATAACCAGTCACCCGCCAGAAGGATGCCCTTGGCTTAGCACCCAACAAAGACCTCATTTTTTATCTTTATGATGATCCTCACAATCCCAAGGCATCACGTGTCAAATGTTTTAACTAAATGAAAATATGTTCATGCTACACCAGATTTATACTAGTGTTAATAATTGCAGGAAAGAATTTTCCCTCATGTTATGTGCTGTCTCACTGTGTAATACCAGGAATTCCTAAGTGGCTTATAGTCCATTCCCGATTGGAAGCGACTTATGAACATCAACCTTCGAAAAAACACTCTAGGCAAAACATGCCACCCTGTTTTTTCAATAACCTGTATTTCACGAATATATAACACTGTGGTTAACTAAATTTAATAATCGAATTTCTTACGTCCGTGCATTTCATCACGAAAACTATATATCATTCAAAATCGTGTTTTACACATTTACCCGATTTAAAGCCAAAATCCTGCATCAACATGGTTAAATATACAGTCTCACGAGGTTGTAAGTTTTTCGCAAGTATCACGAATCAAGTTTTACTAGTATCGGGCCTTCACTACTGGACACGCGCCAACCAGAATCAGTATGTAAACGAACTGAGTCAGTAGAGATAGTTCTCTACGAAGAACTGACTATCAGCTACACATATTCTGCTGCAGATTTTACATGGGCCTAAACAAATGTACGTAAAATGCAGAGGTTACAAAGAACTGGACAAATGTGTGCAACCACCAATGGAAGAATAAGCCTTACGAGATATTAGAATAGTACTGTAAGAATTCATTGATGCATTAATTGGGGTCTACATTGAATTTATTTTGCTTCATAACAGTAGTGGTTTATGTAACATGGAAAAATGAAAAGACATGATGTATCAGCTAAATGGCGTCATTTTATTTACTACAATGTACCTCCTTGAAATATGTCCAAGATTGTCAAATTGTATCATGAATAAATTCGATAGAAATTGGGACAACAGTGTTGACAACAACGTAGGGTCTCAGCTTTACTCTATAGCTATTTTCAGTCAAATCACTGAAGAACTGATGTATGAAACCTTGTGCTCAATGGTGTTACAACATTATTAAAGGAAGAAAACATTTACAGAAATACGTGTATGATTGTTAAGATTTGTATATGTACAAGTTTGGTTAACTTTCTTTAATTGTGTGGTCTGAAGCTTACTTACCTGATTCTCTGTATTTAAAGCACAGAAGACAGAAGCAAGGGAAATAAAGGTGACAATAGCAAGCACACTTTATATCACATTGCTTCTGTTCACACGACAGTAAACAGGTATGCAGGCTGCTCCTAGCTACAGTGGAACCTCTATGCATTCTACCCAGATGGATTGAAAGTCCGCATCCATGGAACATATTCTATGGTCCCATTTTTAATTTATCTGCATTTTAAGACCACAGTTAATTGAAAGTCCACATGTATTATAATGTTTTGTCAGTCGCCGAAACGATGGATAGAGAATCCACTGTATGATACTTTATGAAAAGTGTAAAAATTGAATACAGAAAAATTTGCAGCTATTCGTGAAGTATATTCTAAAATACAACAATTTAAAAATGCCATTTTGTCCTACATTGAAGGGCTTCAAATAGCATTTGCAAATGCACAATGTGATGGCACTTATAATCCAGACTAGTATAAAATGTGATTGCCTTTTTGAACAAGAAAATACTGCAAAAACATACAATAGATTGTGTTAAAAAAAAAAAAGTATTTCAGTCATTTTGCAATGCAGATCATACACAAGATAAGTTTAGTGGAACAGGATATTGCATAATACATCAAAATTTAAAAAATGCATAAAATTTCAATTATTGTAACCAACTGCATTTGTGGATGCTATTTTCTACCACACAAGCACTTTTTTTTTCATATATATATACATATATATATATATATATATATATATATATATATATATATATATATATATATATATATATATATATATATATATATATATATATATATACACACACGCACACACACACACGCATGCACACGCACGTGCACACACACACACAAATTGTGTTTCTCTGTACTTCTTTATTTCCTTCTTATCACTCATTATTACATGACCACATCTTAACATCAACACTACTACTGTTTATGCCACGTCATAACTACCAACATTGTCACAGTAATCCCTACACCCGTACTATACTCACAACATCTCCCTTCTTAGAAATGTATTTTGAATGACCTACCAACAGTCCCTTCAATCACCTATTCAGTTGACATAGATACTGGTAATGATAGCTACAATTCACATTAACAAATTACCCTGGAAACAATACACTTATTAACTACTACTCTTGGAAAAACACTACTCTGTCATCTTAGCGCTATCAGTCCTCCATTTAAGAAATGTTACAAGTGTCCCCTGTTATTCTTCTGTAATATTCCTTAGCTACTTTTGTATCCATCTCTGTACTTCGCTAGCACTCTCACCACACGACCTGACCTCGTAGACTTCGGCTGATGTATTTCAATGTCCTCGGCTGTCTCCATCATGACCTCTGCCTTCTCTCTTCCTTGTGATGCTGTGGCCCTCCTTAGGTGAGTGTCCACATCAGCATGTTCCTCCACTTGCCTGTGACCCGACTGCTCACTCATTTCTTCTATAGGAAACTCCTTAAATTCCGGTCCCACGCTAGATTTTCTAGCATTACCCTCTGGACAGAGATTAGATCTTCTTAGATGAATGGAATGCCTTCGGAGGAAACTATTATTCTCATCGCGTATCCAGTATGACCTTGGAGTTGATGCTGGCTCCACAACTTCTACCAGTGTCTATTGACCATCCCACAGTAACACTCTATCCTGAGGATGAAACACTTCTTTTTCTTTTGCCTGACAGTGTGCTGCTGTTTATTTCTTAGATGCCTTGGCTTTAAGAAACTAGTCACCTTTGTGTTCAGGTGAGGATGAAGTAGTTTTTGTTTCATTGGTAACTTTGTCCAAGTCCTTCGACACATTAGCAGCTGTGCTGGCGTTAGACCAACTCCTGACAGTGGGGTATTTCTATGATCAAGCAACATTACCGGTAGCACATCTTTTTTGGTCAGAACACTTTCTCAACATTTTCTTGACTACCTGCACTCCACTCTGCCTGTCCATTCGATCTAGGGTAGCAAGGGCTGATCGTTATTATCTCAAAATCTCACTGTTGAGCAAACTGCTTGTACAAATACGAACCATAAGGCATGTTGTCAGATACTATTACTTTTGAGACACCACGTGTTGTAAACAAGGATTTCATGTTCTTGGTTACATCACTGACTTGTTTACTTGGAATGGGAACTATCTCGATTCACTTGGAGAAGTAATCAATCGCCACCAAGTAGCTTTTACCTCCATATCACAGATGTCCACCCCCACTTTGTCAAAAGGCAGGTCTGGAACAGCATGAAGAATGAGGGGTTCTCGCGAACACTGGTTGCAAAGTTTTTGACAGAGGACACAACTATTCACGAGGTTTTCAATGTCATTACACATTTTGGGCCAATATAGCACCTGTCATGCTCGTGACTTCATCCTTTCAATGCCAAGATGTCCTTCATGCAGCATTTTCAGCATCACTTCTTGCAAAGTGTGCTGCACAACAACTCAATTATTTAGAAAAAGCAAGCCTTGTTCCACATGTAGACTGAGTCGTTGCACGAAAAACAATTGTGCCTGTGAGTTCACGACTCGTTTGTGTTCAGGCCACCCACTCTGCAATAGTTCATCACTTTCCTGAGCACAGGGTCTCTGGCCATCTCACTTCGGAACTGTTCCTTACTGGCTGGAGAAACCTGCAGTGTATCCACCACACTTACCAGGTGCACCATTTCCTGTGACAGCTCCTCATCTGACAGGTCATACTCGGGTAAGAATGATCGGGATAGCAAATCTGCCAAGTGCATCAATTTTCCCGGAAGATATTCCACCTTCAATGAATACTGCAAGCGGCGAATTCTCATTTGCTGTAACCTTTCCGAGAAGATATCAGTCAGGTTTTCCTTGAAAATTGGCACCAACGGCTTATGGTCTGTATGTGCGGTGACAGCTCTCCCATAAATATAATGATGGAATTTTTTGACAGCAAAAACTATACTTAACATTTCTTTTTTGACTTGTGCATAGTTCTGCTCCGTTGGTGACAAACTGTGAGATGCGAAACTGACAGGATGTCCATCACACATCAAGCAACAGCCAAGACCATCTTTCAAGGTATCACATTGCCGGGAGATCGCTTTATCAGGATCGAAAATTCCCAATACAGGCACCACTAAGGCTTTCACTTTTGACAATACTTCCGAGTGAACTGGCAATCATAGCCACTCAATGGCTTTCTAAGAGGTCTCTTAATGGAGCAACCTCAGGTAACTAATAAACCCCAGGACCCATTGCAGTTCCTCCTTATTGTTGGGTGTTTTGATGATTTGTACTGCCTGTACCTGGTCTGGGTCTGGCCTTACTCCTTCCTTTGAGAACACATGCCCAAAATACTTCCCTCACTCTTCTTGAATTGCATTTTATTCACATTAAATTTCACATTTAAGACTGTGGCTCTCTCAGCAACCTTTTTTACTACCTCATCATGCTGCTGCTCATCTTCTCCTGAGACTAGTAAATCGTCAAAATAAACAATGACCCCAGGGATGTCTCCAAAGTTTTCTTCATTTACACACAGAAAAATTTCAGGAGCACAAGACAATCCAAACAGAAGCCTTAGGAATCTGTATGTGCCAAATGGAGTGCTGAATGTACAAAGATGGCTTAATTCCTCATCAAGAGGCAACTGATAAAATCCATCTTTTAGATCTAACACAGTAAACACAGACTTGGTTTTTCAGTTTACTACTCATGTCTTCCAGAGTTGGAATTATGTGAAACTCTCTACAGATGGTGTCATTTAGTGCTGCCGGATCTAGACAGTCTCAGACAACTGTCTGTTTTTTCCACAATTGTCAAGTTGCTCACCCAGATAGTAGGTCGATCCACTTTGGCGATTATTCCTAATGGCACCAGTTCTACTAGTTTTTTCTGAAGCCTTTCCCTTAGAGCTATTGGTACTGTTTTCGGTGGTTTCGCTACTACTGGCTTTGCTAACTGATTTGTTTGCAGATGACATTCTGCTTCTATACAGCCTGTCCCTTTGAAAATGACAGGGTACACTGACCTGAAGCTGTCCTCTGTCAAACCCTGTGCCTATACTCTATCTACACATCCCAGAGACACAAGACCCAGAGTTGCACACCCAGGTAATCCTATAATGGGCACTTTGCAATGTTTATTATCCACAACAACAAATTCCAGGTTACAAGACTGTGTTTCCGATTTATTTACTGAACACCTCAGAGTCGTTACGCCTAGTGATTTCACTTTCGTCCCACCAAAACCTTCAAGTGTCATTTCTTTCGTCTTTGCTTCACTCAACTTCCCACAGACTGCAAAATTCTTTGTGGAATGATATTAACTTCCGAACCTGTGTCCAGCTTAAAAGATATTTGTTTGTCCACCATGGTTATTTGCCTGTATCCACTCTCGATGCACTTGTTTAACAGTATCTACCCCCACGGTTGTTTTACTATTTCCTTCAGATTTTGATTTGACCAGCACAGATTCCACTGTGTCAACAAAGAACACTTTTCCATATGCTGGAAATTCCTTCTTCTTGTGTATCCTCCTACAGTACTTGCAATAATAAGTATCACTAGCAATACTGTCTTCCTTTTCTTTTTAACTGTGTACCTGTAAGCACCGTCTGTTTGTTTATTATATCCCCAACTTTCCCCAACCACTGCGTGTCTCTTAATTGGTGTTACCATAACCCTATTTTGAACCATTTCCGCTCGTTGCCTTCCTAGTTCGGCCACCCGACTATGCTCAATGGCTTTGGTCAATGTCAAGTCTCATTCTCACAACAGACGCTCTTGTAGACCTTTGTCTCATAAGCTTGGAACTATTCTGTCTGCACGACACTGTCAGCTTGGTCCTTAAACTCACAGTTTTTTATCAACTTTTTCAAATCAGTCGGAAATGACTCGAACGACTCGCCCTCCTCCTGCAATCTACTATGAAACTTAAACCTTTCGACCACTATGTTCTTTACAGGATTGCAATAGTCCGCAAATGCCTTCAACACTTTTTCGTAGTCCTGTCTTGTCTTCGGCCGTTAATTCAAATGTATTATACAATTCCACCGCCTCATCACCTATCACATTTAACAGTATGGCCACTTTTACCTGAGACGGTTTTGATACAAAACCCGTTGCCAGCATAAATATCTCGAAGTTCTGTTTAAATTTTCTGAAGTTTTCACACAGATTCCCATCTAAAATCAATGGCAATGGTGGCATGAACAATTCCATTTTCTATGCTGTCGCTTGTATCCACAAACAGTAACCATTAACCTTTGTTTGACTCGTTCTTAATTACTAATCCTATAGACTGCGCCATGTTGTGTTTCTCTGTATTTCTTTATTTCCTTCTTATCATTCATTATTACAGGACCACATCTTAACATCAACACTACTACTGTTTACACCACGTCATAACTGTGACCCATGTCACAATAATCCCCACACCCTAACTATACTTGTAAAAAAAACACACACACACACTAGGGGCCCAGCCTGTACTTATTTTTTTTAGTATTGTCACGTGCCTAGAACAGTTACGATGTTAAAAATTTTTGTTATAAAAAAAATTTGCTCTATCCACTGAGCCACTAAGGCCCCATTTGATATACATCCATCCACTGGACCACTGCGGCTCCATTTCATATTTCTCTATCCACTTGGCCACTGTAGCCCCACTTGGAATAGTTCTATCCACTGAGCCACTGTGTGAATCTCTCTAGCCACTGAGCCACTAAGGCCCCATTTGATATATATCTATCCACTTGGCCACTGTGGCCCCACTTGATACAATTCTCTCCACTGAACCATTGCGGCCCCACTTGGAATCACTCTATCCACTTGGCCACAGTGGCCCCACTTGGAATCGCTCTATCCACTGAGCCACTGTGGCCCCACTTGGAAATTAACTCAACATTGAAGCGAGACATTTAAAGTAAACAAAAATGATACTCCATTACCTTCATATCTATATGCAATGTCTATGCATTAATACAAAACCTTCATAAGAAAAAAGTTATTAAAAAAGAGTTTTTAGGGTTAAAAGTCATGATTGCATAATCTGATCTTGCTGAAATTCGAACTTGACCTGTATTTGACCTTAAGGATTAGCTCTGCAAAATTTGAAGAACTTCTGTTGAGGTTCAAGGGACTTAGAAGTATTAAAGATGGACGGACGGACAGACAGACAGACAGAGATTGTCCTATTATATAATAGGATTATAATACTCTGTACTCTGTGCCATTGGGTGAGACACAAGACGAACGAAGACACAATTTACTTACTGATTGGTGGGCGCCAGCAGTGTTTCCCAGACACCGCATTTCGAGACTCAGGGTTCTCAGGGATGCTGTGGGTTTTGTGTGATTGTCTCACGACCGTCTTTACAAAGTACTTTGCATTACTAAACATTTTATGAAAAACACTGTCAAAAGTAGGAGTTTCCTGGGTTCTGACACTACATATAAACATATTTTGTACACTGAAATTTGCTTTTATTGGTCCACTTATACAAATCGTGCCAAAAAATTAGTTACGCTTAATCCCAGGTGAGACTATTTAATTCCGTGATGGGTGACTGCCCCAGCTCCTGATTCAACTAGCGCTCCGTGATGAATGATTCCTCTGTGGTGCATGAGAGCACAATCTCCACAGGGTAAGGGGTTTACAGCCACTGTGATGGACTGCAATTTCACCCAGAGATGGGAGGACATGAAGTATGAACATTAACACTAACGGTGATTACCTACGTCACTAACGCATACTCGTCAAAACACGTCTCGTAACCACGTGCTGTGTGGCGACAGTCTATACACTTAGCAAACTAGGACAAAAGTAATGTCACCATACAAAATACACAAATATTAATTACAAGACATGGGGCATGACATGAATAGGCACAATAAACTCGCAGGTGCGTTAAAGCATTCTTACATGACGGGATGCTGCTAGATGAAGTTCTTAGCGGGCCACATGGTGCAGGTGAAATTGCAATATTTTAAGTAAAAATCATTGGAATCCTGTCAGACAAAGTGACCGTGTTCTTCAGAAAATTATTCTGATTGCATTTTGAGTGTGCAAATGCGTCTGAGGTGCCTGATGGCGGGAAATCAAAAATATGCAAAGACTGCGTGGTCGTTTACAAAAAGCATCAATCATGAAAAATTACAAGAACCCATAAATAAAACTATACATATTACCCTGAGCAAATTATGGCACACATGAAATTACAAACAAGAACACTTTAAGCACAAGGATGGCGCACATACGAACTTGGCGGCGGTTAATCACGTAGTCGCAAATGATGTGGCCGTAAAACAATTTAACATAATAAAACCCTAAAAATACATACATACAAATTCACCCTTAATGTTGCTTGTGGCAATGAAGCAGAAATTACAATGCAAAAGCCTTTAACATAGGCGGTTGGCGCCTGATTCAAAGTTGCGCAGGGTCATGGCCTCTCCGACATCTTTCCTCCTTCCCTCGATTTAATTCAAAAAGCCGCAAGGACACAAAATAATTATTTAAGTGGAAGCATAAGGTTGGTGATGTCTGGAAAAACGTACGCAAAGCAAAGGTTAACTGGTATACTACATGAAGACTATTGAAACCTAACTCAATGCAAAAATATGAAGTGCATACATGACAGCGTCTTGCCTCGCCAGCTCTCCTGGGATGACTGCCCAGAGGCAGGGGTCGCGCAGACCTATCATGGCTGCCTACGGGGTTCACACATGCGGAAGTGCTATACACGCGAGTGAAAATGTTATTACGTAAAAATAAGTGGCACTAATATTATTTTCAATACAAAATTACTAAGCAAAGTTTAAATCAGAAATATCATTATCAAGAAATTGTCTTTTGAAGGTGTTCGTTCATGTCTGAATATCAGTGTCCAGCTCTTCTGCACAGCGCACATTAAAAATTTCAAAAGTCAACATGATACAATATTATAAAAAGAACATTTTACACACATTTTACCCTGAACGAAAGACATGTTACACTGGCACAAATTTAACCCTGCAAATAAGAAAATACATACCACTAAAATAGTTTCCCGTTGGGAAAGTCAGTTATCGTGGCAGGCAGAGCACACATGCTACCCAGGTGTCAGTGTGTGCAGCGAGTGCCATCATGGCCTATCTGTTACTGGCTCTTAGTTGGCGTCAACTCCAACAAGGTCATTTTGAGAAATAGATGACTTGTACTTTTAGTTCACTGATTTTAATCTGAATATATATTTTAGACATATTTTTATGACATTTCGTTAAGTTTCCTGAGACAGTATTGTCTCACTTTCACTTGGCGCACTCTCTTGTCCTCTAAGTAGATAAGAGTCGTTGCAATCATTACTCCTTTCCTCCCTCGACCGACTGGAGTCTCAACTTTACCTACTCCTTTGGGGAGAAGCAGAGGGGGAATGAATTACAGGGGGTGTCTTTCATGGCATTCTGATCCCTAACATTCCCATATCCTTAGCTAGGTCAAACATGTTCTTGCACTCTCGTTTGTCATGTGATACCCTATTTCTCACTCCCTTCACTAGCACTTTCGGGTTTTCTATAACAGTGTGGAAAAGCAGCTAGTAAAAGTCAGGTACTCACTCAGGGCTGACCTTACGTCGTGCGATGGTGTTTCGTTCTGCGGCACTTCGGTGGTCATCCTCACTTCCTGGGTGATGTGGACAAAGTTGCTGGCCAGCACAACGTTGTCGGTGGTCGCAAAGGAGCTTATCTGTAGCGCCCTGGGATGTGGATTGTACGTCTGGCACGTAGTGGTGTGTCTCATTACGGCTGGACAGCAGCATGGGGTAGATCTGGGATGGTGGCCTGGGTTGGTGTTTCTGAATGGCTCCGTTGGATGTGGGTTTCTCTGGTCTCCTCAGTTCGACACTTGCGGCATCCTTCCGCTCCAGTCGTGGGAGGGGCTGCTTCCATAGCACCGATGCTTCCAAGCATCCGGTTAGTACTGGCTCTGTCCTCGGAGCTTAAGAGAGTGCTGGAGGTCTCTGCGGCAATCAACTTCTCGATAGGTTCGGTCTCCTGGTTGACCATGGTGGTGGTGACATCGTCAGCTGCTGGTGTGCTCACTCCCATTGCCAAGGATTTGTGGATAGGAAAAGAGGGGTAGCAGGATGCGTATCCACGTGTCCTTTTCCTCTGCGATTTCCACACCCTCGGGAGGTGGCCTGGATGGAACAGAACCTGGGGGCAGTGGATACAACGCCTCATCAAGTTAGGGTTCCGGTGGTAGCTCTTCTTCCGCTAAAGGACAGAAGGCTGGATAGACGGTTACGCCATCTGGCGATGTTGTCT
Source organism: Dryococelus australis (assembly GCA_029891345.1). NCBI lineage: Eukaryota > Metazoa > Arthropoda > Insecta > Phasmatodea > Phasmatidae > Dryococelus > Dryococelus australis. Next base: position 75,032,803 of record CM057007.1, on the reverse strand, counting down.
TGTGAGGTTCTTGGCCGTTTCCAGCCAGGGGAGTGGCAAAGAGTAGAGGTGTAGGAGTAGGCTGTGTTCCAGCCTTAGCCATGGGTGTTGTTTGATGTTCGCTTACCTCTGTAATTATGCTACATTTGAGGTTCCTTATTCTATTAACTCGATCTGAGGGACTCCACCGTGAGCCTTCGGTTGTGGAGCTTAATCTCCCAGCCTGATGTAGGGGGGAGTAGAGGAGGTATGAACTAGGCATGGAGGATAATGTCCTCTGGAACATCCCTCCCGGGATTCCTGGTAGTGTGTGTACATTCTATACCCTGGGGGAGGGGATGACTCCTCTCGTTCCATTTCCGAGTACGCTTCAGTGCATATTATACACTGTACCATGTATTTTCCTTGCGTGTCACATTCTTGCCAATGGCATGTGACCACTTGGTTCTACTGGCATGGTTGGCACCTAAACTCTAAACTATCCATATCCTGGGGATGTCATCCCAACCTGGGCAGGTGTAGTGAAATAGTCTTCCACAATATTCACACTGTATTAAATTAATCCTTATTTTGATGCGACATTGCATGTCTCTTTCAGGAAAGTATTCTGTCTGTGGCGATACCTCTGGGTTATCATGCCTGCTGCCTTTGGAGCCGGACATGATTTAAGTTGGATGTTGAGTGCAGCGCGGAGTGTTTATTAGCAGACTCCCTGAGGTCAGGAAAATTCTCACTGTACTGAATGGGTCGATGACGGGGGGGTAGCTGGCTAGGTATGAGCCCCCAAGACTCAACTACTTGAAGCTTACACCCTACGTTGGGCGCCAATTGCCAACAAATACCCAATAAGTGGTAGAGATACGAGCTGCAGTCCTCTGATATAGATAGTGGTTCCTTGTATGGTTCACTACGGGGTTCAATAGGTTGAGGGCCTTGTGGTGATTAGTTGGACACGCTGAATGTTACTACAGTAGCAGATAGGCTTAACTCTCTTTGTAATGCCCGTGCAAATCTGGTTACTACATACTCCACTCTTTCATGGCATTACAAACACTGATATTTAATAAAAACTAAATAAAATGCAATTGGCTCACAGTTACCCATCTTAAACAAAAATTGCCCACTCTTGGTCTATCCAGCATCGCTCAAGCCCTCCTGGGTTCAGTTTTCTTCAGACGATCAGAGGTAATGAGCATTTAGAAATTCAGATAGTCGAGAGCAGAACTCTTGGGAGGCAGGGGTGTTCTGGACAATACCCAGGTGCTCCCAAGTCTTATTCAGACTATTGCCTTACTTTTACTCTGAATGCTTTGTGAACTGGAGATAAAATAACTGAATAACATGGAGGTTAAATTTTTAACACGAGCATATTTTTTTAATGCATTAGGAATACATGGGGATGTATAGCTCTCTACATCAAAGGAAAACAATTCAAATTTCAATAAGTTTACTGCAGTTGAAGGTGAAATTGCGGATGAGAATAAAATAAAATAAATTTAATTCAAATTTATAAATTGAAAATTGATTTACTCGTTGAGAGGTGGCAATCCAGAAGGAGGGGGCAGCGGTGACGCAGTGGCTAGCGCTCTTGCCTCCCACAGCGATCCGGGTTCAATTCCATATTTCTGCATGTGGGAATCGTGCTGGACGATGCCACTCGCCAGAAAGTTTTCTTGGGGAACTCCCGTTTCCTCTGCCCTTTCATTCCAGCACCACTCCATCCTTGAGTCTCATTTCATGTCATGTTCAGGGACAACGAGCACCTACGGGTCCCAGCTGGAAAGCCCGTCATTCGGAGGGTGTTGCCTTGCCCTGGGTCCACCCCCATACGTATTTATTTATTTAGTCCAGAAGGGACGACGGTACGACCTGCTACTTCGGAGTTTGACAGATGGGGTTTAACTTGGGGTAAGAGGAACAGGTGCAGAATGTCTGTATACCTCTGGGTGCTAGAGTCGTGTTGGACGTCGTGCAAGATTGTTCAAATCTCTGGCGGGTTTTCTTCACGAGTTCCTTAGTCGAAGAGAGAGAGCTTATGCAGTCTCTTTAGTGCTGATTGAGGTCACTTCTTCAGTCAATGCTTCTCAGCTAGAGTGTCTTATGGTGACTGGAGGATCTTTGCAGACTGGCGAGTCTTATGCAGACTAGAGCCCTCTGACCTTACTCAGGTCGGCAGGTCAATGGAACTGTTGAGCTGCGTTTATCCATCTCCTTATAGAGAAAATTTATGTTTGTAGGCTGCCCGAGGGGTGTGAGGATCGGTAGCCTAGTATCACAGGGATTGTTTAAATTAGGGTAGTGAGCCGCACCACCTTTTCTTATCTCCTTGTCTAGATGCTTACGACATATTTACCGCCTCTCCTCTAGGCTCCAGCAGCAGTGACGACACTGTGTGAAGGGTACTGCCCTCCTGCAGCATCCCTGCCAACTAACTTCTTTTGTTTTTGCATGTCGGTGGCTCGGTGGGTAAAACAATTCCTTCGGCGTGGGTGGGCGATCGCATGTCAGGTTTTAGGTGAGCAGTACAATTTCAATCATTTAACTACATGTCTGTAGTTGTCCGTAATTCTTGGATCAATCCTGTCGGCACGAGATTTATTGCCTGCCAGCGTGCAACATGTGTCTATATGATTAAATGCTTGATGATGGGGCGAAGTCGAAAAGTAGAGATTGCATGTGCAATGCGCAGGAGTGTGACATGTGTCACACTTAAATCAGTTCTACAATTATACTAAGAAAATAATTAGGGTCCTTTAATTAGTTTCAGTGGACTCTATCACTGAAAGCACTGCAAACATGCAAGGAAAGTTTAGAGCTGAGTAACTTGATGCCAACCGCCTCTGTTCCGTTTTCCCCTGCCATCTTGGATTTACGTATATTCCCACCATAACTCAATTTCCAGAATCAGTATTTAAAAACAAAGCTTGTCAAGGCACAACAGGGAACATCACAGTAGTGGGCACTGCCTACTTGGAGCTCTCTAGCACGTTTGAGGAAGGGAAGCACGGAAGCAATGAGGGTAACACTGAGACACATACCTAGTGCCCCATCACTCTTTAATATAGTATGTGCAAGGCACTGCTGAACTGGTGTGCACTTTCCAACCAGTATATTATGAGATACAGCAGTGTGTTTTTGGCTTTTTTGAAGGACTCGGAAATTAGGGATGGGCCGATACCACATTTTGCTGATACCAACGATACCGATTTTCAACTGCCGATGCTGCAGATTACAGCAATGCCGATACCACTTTTTATGAGCATAATCATAATTCCTAATTAGCAATATTAAAAAATACTTTCTATTACTGAAATTTAAATATTCAATTTTTTGAACACTTTAAGCACTTTGTATCGGGTGTCTACAACACAAAAATGAATTACAATACTAATTTTAATAACAAATGAAAAGATAGACAATTTAACTGGACAAATAAGTGATATTTACAGGAAAAGATGTTATAGGCTGTTCATGGTAAAGTGAGCAGTTTTTAAGGCCCTTATAAATATTTCCTTTCATCCAATTAGCATCTTCCTGCTGCTTTTTAATATAAACATTGCAATGTGACAAAAAACACAGTGTATACATTTCACCACCTTCAAAATTTAATACCTGAGGCTGCAATAAGATATATCTATTAGAGGTTAATGCCTGTTGTGAGGGCATTAAAAAGTGCTCACTTTATTGTGAACAGCCTATACCAGACAGTACAGTATTCACTACAAACTGAGTTCATTAAAGTCAACCTTCTAAACTTCAGGCATTCTGATGCGGACTTGGAATTTAGATCTGAGAAATAACATACATAACCTCAACATGCATGTTTGTTTAAACTAAAAGCATAAAGATGTCATTAAAAATAACTTATTGAGAGCAATCTAATATTAAATATTCACTTTTTTGAGGGGAATTTTTATATATTTATATTTTCGCTTAGTGTTCCTTCGTCGGCCGAGCCATACTCGCTCCCTTGGTTGAAATGACAACTGATTTATTTGAGAAAATTTTTGGACAATTATTATTTGCAGAGTCTTATTCAGATCTTTAACACTTCAACCAAAATCTCAGCCGACAGTTTCCAAAAAGAACTACGCTAGTCAAAATCTAGCGTATTTCCTTTCACTTTCCATGTACAATATCAACAGTGTCATTGAATGTATGATTAATTTTCATTGCCGCCAACCTACGAGTGCAGTAAACACATAAGAAGAATAAGAATACATGTTGCTTTCTCGTTGTCGCAAACCTACAAATGCAGTAAACTTGTAAAAAGTAAGAAGAAAATAAAACAAAACACTTCGGGATGTAAACAATACTATCGTAAGCACTAGTTGTTCATTAACTGCGTTGTTTTGCATTCATGTAGTGTCCAAAAACAAATGATGCACTTAACCTTAGGCGAATGTACCAACAGGGAATAAGGTAAAACATAAACAACAGGAACAAATCATCAAAAAGAATTGTTCCGAACATATTTTGGGTTTCAGGCAGAATATCTGATTGATGGATGTGGTAAATTAATACTTTACAAGATGTAGCATGCCGGGTTATTTAACATTGTGTTAAATAAATTTGTGCTACTAATCGGTGCATAATAATTGGCAAATAATGTTCAGATGCCGCAAATTCTTATGGTCGTGGTATCGGCCGGTTCATCGGTGGTATCAGTATCATTATCAACCCATCCATATAGGAAATAGCATTTATAATGTGCATTATGTACTGAGTGTATTATACATACCTCGTCTGAAGTGTTTTTTTTTGTACATTGGTATAATCATTGGTAAAATGGGAAAAAATTTAGCGGTTTTGAAAGAAAAAATATTGGATTTCAAACACACTGCAATGCAATTCAAGTGTCCTTAGTAGTCATTTTGAAATACAGCTTCTTTTTCTCCTATTACTTGTTCCACACCTGTAACTATCCTTGAATTGCTACATGCAAAAAGGGAATGTGACAATCTTTAGGGAATAAGCATGAAAACATTTTATATGCATACAGTGCTCAGTATTGCATACTGTGATAAATAAGTGTTAAAAAGCATGTTTCTGGAATATTTTGAACATGTTTATAGAACACATATCTACACAAAAAAATCACAGAAAAAACATTTAAAGATTCTGTACATGTGCCATTTTTGCACATAATAGTGTTTACTTTTATTATCTATCTGATAAGATGAGAAAGACATGCTTTCTTGACTATACAATAATTTGTTAACTACTGCTAATAGCAAATACATCGGATTAAATGTGAAACATGTGACGAGTGCCCGGTTATGGGATGTTTGGCACAATCGTCGTCGTTCTACTGCGCTAGACCAAATGCGCGTTTCAACAATGTTTCTGGCTAGAAAGTATGCTGGGTTATGTGGGGTTACAAGTTGGCACGAAGTCTGGCCGTTCCTTATCTTATAAGGCATAATGTGTGGTTCGCTGCTGAACAATTCATGTCATTAATCACAGAAGAAAACTGTTTCCTATAATAGGGTAGTCCAGTAGCTGCTTGGCAGCACAAACTCGGTGCCTCGAACAATCACCCACCTTACCGGACAGATCAGAGACATTGAGCCATGTGGGCCACCACTGCTTCTACTGGATACGATATCCAGCCAAGGTCAGGCCGCAACACCCAAGCAGATACCCCTCCCCCCCTCCAGCACTTGGGTGCTCTGGTACGGGATACAACCTAGCCTTGCTGTCTCTCCCGGGATGGAAATATTCCTAGTGGTTGTGGCTCCTCTGTTCTTTCCATCCAGCACATAGGTGCTCGGGTGAGGAAATAACAGGTGGCCGTCTAATGTGTGTGTACACGACTGGAAGACTCCAGAAGGGGGTCTTCAGTCAACTCTAGTTTAGATTTAAATGTTCCCGGTTCTCGTCGGTAGTGCACAGTACGAATTGTTCCTAGCTGCGAAGTAGATAATACTCTAGAAATGAAACATGTATGGCTAAAGAACAAAGCTGTATTTATTGAGAACTCAATAAATACAGTGACTCGTGCTATCTCCTACCAAGCAGACAGAGTACTGAAAGTAACCTACGTTTGCCAGGTGTTCGCGACCTGGTTCTAGGCTGTAAGGAAGATTGAACTAGAAGACTGAATAAAATTGCTACTGAACTAAAACTGTCTAAAATGTGAGTGTCTGGAAGAGACACAAAGAAGTTAAAGTTCTTTTGCTGTAGTAGCAAGGTGTGTTTGTGTTAAACTGCTGTTGCAGACGAAGCGTAGATTGTCGAAGACTGTAGTCGTCGTGGGAAGCAGCCGCTGGGGGCTGCTGAAGACTTGTGGTTCGCTGGAGACCCCAGCACTGGAGAGTACTCGGGGTGAACTCGAGAGAATAGCAAGATGAATGACGCCGGAGCCTGGCCGCGCACTGACATATAGTCAGAACTGCAGGGTGCAGTGGTAGGCGTGGGGAGGGGGCATGATGTTCTTCTGCTGTGAGGATGGCGTGGGAGGTGAGAACCCTCTCGTCAGCACTCTGCTTCGTGGATGTTCAGTGGTGCTCGGCCATGCCCCGAGGTGGCTGACAGCTTGTAGGCACTCAGGGCGTTGGGAGGGGGCGGCGGAGTGCTCGCTGGTTATGCAACCTTGAAACCACGTGTTCGGCCACCCGGTAGATTTAAGCGGCGTGCAATATCCTTGTATTGGTTTGTGGTAACGACTCTCACGCGTGTTAAAGTAGGAATACTTGACGTGATGAGCAATGAGTCGTAATTGTATTTAATAATGGTATAAGTGGCACGCGTCAATTGGCCTCCCCCTCCTCCGTTCTGATGAAGACTAATTGTAAAAGTTGGTGGAAAAAGGCGTAGGCCCCCCTCTCTGGAAGATCTAGGTAGGAGTAGCGAAGAAAGTCGGGAAAATAAAATTTTCATAAAGTAGGCAGGACCCTTAATGTTGGGCTGCTTGACCACTGTAGCAGCGCTCGCTGTGCTCCAGGACCAGCCGGAGAAGTCGACGCGCGTGGAATGCAGAATCTGAAGCTCTGTCTCTTTTTTTGGGCGGGCTTCCTCACTCTGCCCCTTGCCCAGGCGGCACAGAGCTCGCTGATGCTGCAAATGTGTTTTCCCCCCCTGTTGCAATAGATTAGTGTCAGGAGTGCTCTGGTTTATTGGGTGTCCCACCAACCTACTTGATTTTTGCATGCCGCAGACAAAAACTCAGCATAGCGCTGTTGATATTTACAAGAGAATATAGAAATAAACTTGATTTTTGCATGCCGCAGACAAAAACTCAGCATAGCGCTGTTGATATTTACAAGAGAATATAGAAATAAAAAGTGAACAAAAATTACGGCATGCGAAAAACAAAGGGGAATAAAATAAGTATGCTCAAGCGTTACTCGCGGAAGGCGGGGAATCGCCACTAACTATCCTGGAGCTTGCTGTGGTGATTTAAGAAAGAAAAGGAAAATCTTTCAGGGTAACCTGTGGGTTGCACAGCAAGCTAGACAGTTACGTGTGACGGGTTGAGAGTTCGGCAACTGCAGACCCTTCATCCCCTGGGTTGGTCGGCTAAACGAACAATGCGAGTACACTGAAAACATGCATTAAAACGCAGGCAATTGGCGCACGTTGGTCACTGCAAATAAACAAACAAAACCCTTTGATATTTTTAAGTTAAAATCTCTTGTAGCGTGGTTTACCGTAGTTAGTTCATGGGAGCTCTGTGGCTCAGAATTCTGGTTTGATACCGAGTTGGTGTACAAGATATTGGAAAGAAAAAAAATATATATATATATATTAGAAAAATATGAGCAAACAAAGGCATACCATAAAAACACATTCCTGCAAGATAGCATTCTTCTTGTATGTGATCACATGTACACACATCAAGACATATTTACAAAAAATAATTTTCTACTTTACCTTTCGGTTGTGTATTTTCATAAAATGTTCAAGGTAAGCACGCAAGAAATTAAAAAGTCAAACAGAGCGGAAAATACATTCCTACAAAACTGCATTCTTCTTGTATGTGATCTTCACAAGTACACAGTAAAAATTCATGGTTATATTTATTGATGTACCTATACATCAAATCATTTTTACAAAACTTTAAAATAAATTACTTTGAGTTCTTTTTAATCATAGGCTAATTTTAACATATATTTTGCTGAAGTGTCTGTCTTCATTTATCACTGGCACTGTGGTGAGCATCTATACATGATACGCTATTTGTAGTAATTACCGGAGCGTCTTTTAAGTAATACTACGTTTCTATGTGGGCTGTCTGCCACTTAACTTACGGAACCTTATCACTGGTGACGTCCATTTTCACTGGTTTAACCTACATACAGTGTAATGACTGCTGTATTTACGAGTTCAGTTTGTTAATATACACATAGCCAAGTGTCTGAATTAGCTGTCAATCACATTTACCTCATCGGTTCCTACACTTTCCCCCGCTTGATGACAGCTGGGTAGGCACTTTTACTGGATACACACTTTTAAATTAGCCTAAATGTAAGTGTCTCTGCTTATCTCACTGTCTTTAACTGGTCGGCTAGTTTAAATTATTAATTGTTTCAGGTCTGTAACGAGTCCTGTATTTTTCTGTCGTAGTGTTTTACAACTATGTGTGTGTTTAAAATTTGTCGAGCACTTCACTTCACTTTGTTTTTCGAGCTTTGGTTTAGCTGGTCTTCCTCTGGGGCGTAATTTAGCATGAAGTGGGTACGGCCATGTGTACCTCGACATAGGTCGCCATGGTGATTCTCGGTACTGGCCAGGCGTCAAGTCTGCCTTGGCGGCACGAGGTGGCATCAGGCAACGTGGTTCAGCACGTGTGGTCGTGGCATCTGCGTCTGCTGGAACTGATGGGGAAGGCACAGCTACAAGGGACACTGAGGCAGTGCTGGGGAATGGCACAGGAAGGTCCTGCACCCCGACTGCACGGGTTCCTACCTGTAGGTCAGGGCATTTCTCTGCTGGCGCAGTACACGGGAGTTGCGGAAGGGGACCACTCACTGCCTTGCCTGCAGACGCATCCCGTCGTAGGGCCAGGTAGTTGGAGGCATCGATGGTCTCAATATCCAGATCTCGCGATAAGGCAGTGAGAGGGAGAGGACTCTTGATCTCCACTGCGGGTGTTGCTCCAGCTGAGTAGTGGAACACATTGACGGTCTTGGCGCCTGCTGTGGCAGCGCAAGGGAGCTGCGGCTCACCGTGCTCGACCTTGGCTATGAGTGGTGCGTCTCGCCGTAGGGCCTGGTAGTTGGATGCGTCAATGGTATTGACGTCCAGGTCCTGTGACAAGTCAGTGCAAGGGAGAGGAGTCTCAACCTCGACTGCAGGAGTTGCACCAGGTATCGGGTAGTAGGAGGCGTCGATGGTCTCGATGCCTTCTGTGTTGGCGGCTGATTGAGCAAGAGGCAGAATGGGCCTCTCGTCCTCAATGACGCCGATGGGTTGGTTGTCTGTGGGAGGAGGTTGGGGTGGAGTGTTGTCATCGACGATGCTCGACGCCCCCTGCAGTGTGGTTTCTGCGCCATCGGGAGCAGTGGTCGGCTTTGTGGGAGCTGGAACGACCTTGACCACTGCCCCCTGGTGTTTCCTCCATCACGGCAGAGTGTTGCGGGCTCACTACGAGTTCGTTGTCCATTGGTCTAATGGTGGCCTCCGGGCTCTCATCTGGAGCACATTCCGGTGGTCTAGTGGCGGCCTCCGGGCTCATGGCTCGTGCATTATTCGGTGGTCCAGTGGAGGTGAGTACTTAATCGTCGGAGCCAGAGATAGACTTCATGGAAGTTGGAATGGCCTTGATCTCTAGCTTCGGAGTAGTACTAGGAGGAGGGGTAGGTGCTCAGGTTGTTTCTACCCCTCTCACCGATGGTGTTTCCGACTGCTCGCTGATGCGGCTCAATCGGCAGGGTGTTTGGTGGGGTTTTCTGTCATGGTGATTCTGCCATAACACTTTTGAATAGCTAGGGATCGCTTTGTCGCGTTTGGCTGCGACTTTCTCAGCGTAGCTGCATGGTATTGAGGGAATTGATCTGATGGAGAATGCTCCTTGGCGTTGCTCTACATCTGCCTCCATGGTGCAACGTAGCTAGGTGCCCTGTCAATGTCAATAGGCTTCGGCCCAGGCCTCATCGCTGGTCCTGGCTCGATATTGGGAGCTGCCCTTCTGGGTGGTTGTTCATCCTCGTCTTCGGAGTGACCTGGCATTTTTCCTATGGCGTCATCGTCCTCAAGTTGTGGTATGTCCCCCGGGAACTGTCATATTTGGCCTAGGGTGGCCTTCCGGATCCATCCTCGCAGGTCTTCGGCCCAGTAGACGTTGTCTCTTTTGCCGACAATATGATACAGTTCATCCCATTTGTCAGCAAGGCCAGCGCTGAACTGGCCTTTTGAGTTTTGAATACAACGGCTTCACCTAGGTTAAACTCTCATACCCCTGTCTTCGGTAGAGGGTACTTCTTTCAGATATACTCATCCTGGGTTTTCTGGGTGGAAGTAGTATGAGCTAGGGTAGCTAGCTGGATGTCCTCCAGTTGACGCATATTGGTTGGCTCACTTTCCCATTGCCAGTAGCCTAGTCCGCGTAGTGTTTGGCCCAAGAGTATGCTGGGGCTTGTGTCTACTGCTTCGTTGGTTCTACGACGCAGGGCAAACAAAATGGTTGGGATGTGTATCTCAGTGACGGTGGTCGTTTCCCACACTTATGCGGAGGTACTTCTTGATCTCTTGGTTCCTTCGCTCAGTGGTGTTGGCCTGGGGGTGGTATGGTGGAGTAGTCCATATTTCGACTCCCCACCCCTGGCAAGCTGACTGCCATTGGCGACTCATGAACTTATTGCTGTTGTCAGTTAAAATAGTCTTCGGATATCCCCAGCGTGCAAATATATCGGTTTCTATCTTTCGCATGATTGGGACAGTTTCTTGGCTAGCTAGTGGGAAGGCCTCTACCTGGCTTGAAAACTGATCGGTTAATACCAGCAGATAGCAGTTCCCCTTGGTACTGCATGGGTAGAGCCCCATAAGGTCGGTGGCTATGTGTGTTCACGCCGTCTTGGGTCTCCTTGGTTGTGCTCTAGGAGGAGGAACCTGGTAGGCTTTGAAACGACAGCACGTAACGCAGTTGCTTACGTACTGCCGGACTTCGCGGCTTATCCTGTCTCAGTTGTATCAGACTTTGATGTCCAGCAGGGTCTCCCTTGTACCTGGGTGCCCAGCTTGAGGGTGGTCGTGGTGGTACTGGCATATATCGGCGCGTAACTTCTACGGAACCCAGATCTTCCGGGCATATTGGGTTAAACACTACGCGTCCACATTACATCATCCGGTAGGTCGAAGCATTGGGGCTGTTTCTGTAGTAGGCGGCGTATGTCAAGGTCTTCCTGCTGGCTCAATGTAATATGGTGATGGGTTATTTGTAACTAGAGGAGATGGATTTGTTCTTCCGGACTTCTTTCGATCTAAGGGGGAGGGGACATCTCCTCCTCCTCCTCAGCTTCTTCCTCCAGGGTAGGGCAGCGAGACAGGGCATCTGGCAGGTCATTTGTTTTACCTAGGCAGTGTTGAACTTCGAAATCGAATTAGGTGAGAAATATATCCCACCGCCCCAGTTTGGCTTTTGCATTCCGTGATGTGCGTAGTCATCGGAGGGCTTTTAAGTCTGTCCGCAGGATGAAGTGTTGCCCTTCAAGGTAGTAGCGATATTTCTTCACTGGTCAGGTAACGGGTAGATATTCCTGTTTGTTTATGTTTTAGCATTGCTCTGTGGCGTTAAGCCAGGTTGAGGCATACACTATCATATTAGGATGGCTGTCTGTGTCTTGTTGATGTAACACAGCTCCTACACCATTTTGACATGCATCTATTTATAGGATTAACGGTTGATCTCCTTGCGGACGGTGGAATTGTTTGATGTTCGCGAAGCTGATCTTTAGATTGTTAAAAGCTTATTGTTGCTCTGGTCCCCATCACCAACGGGTGTCCTTCTTGAGGAGCGAGTGAAGTGGTGCCATGTGTTGTGCAATGTATGGTACGAAGTCGCATAGCCAATTGCACAGACCCAAGTATCACCATAGTTGTCGCTTGTTTGTTGGTTCGTCTGCCTCTTTGATGGCACATATAGAGTTCTGTTGTGGAAAGTTTCCCTCAGATGAAACAACATTTCCTAAGTAGTCTATGGATGACTAGCTGAAATAGCTCTTTGACAGCTTGCAAGTCATTCCATGGAGTTCCGGACATTCAAGATCTCGCTGTAGGTGTTCGAGATGCTCCTGCCAGCTATTTGAATAGATGATTACATCCTCGAGGTATGCGAAACAGAACTCTCTGATGTAAAATCTCAGTACCTCTGCGGACATAAGGCGTTGAAAAGTGGCAGGGGCGTTCTTTAGCCCAAATGGCATTACTTTGAATTGGAGGGTTTCGCCCTCGAGTGTAGTAAATCCAGTGTACTTGCGGCTCTCTGGGTGTACTGCAATCTGCCAATATGCGGACTCCATGTCCAGGGTACTAAAGATTTTAGCATTGCCAATGTCTCGCAGAGTATGAGTTAGGTCGATAGCTGGGAGGGTGATAGGGTGTGTTACTTCATTAAAACCCTTATAAATAACAAAGAACCTAAGCTTTCCATCTTTCTTCGGGACAAAGACCATGTGGGAATTGTAGGGTGAATTGGAGGATTCCACAATCCCCTGGTCATTCATGTCGTTAACTTGTTTCATGATTAGGTCACAGCGGCGTGCTGACAACCTATAGGGTCGGTTATACACGGGGACGTCGGCTGTCATCCAGATCTCATGTTGGATCGACCGAGTCGGACGTAACAACCCTCCTTGTCCAAATGCAATAGCATGTTCATTTAATACTAAGTGTAACTGGTTAAATTCTGTTTCGTCGAGCTCGTGATTACTTTGGGTGGGATCGATGGGCATAGGTAAAATATAGTCTGGGCTGAAGTCCCAGTTTACTGTTATCCTATCCTTCTCGCCCATGTACACGCGGCATTGCCAATGGTCTATGATGCACTATTGTTGCCAGAGCCATGGGCAACCTAGTATCACCGCTTCTGAATGTGTAGGTGGCACTATGAATTCCGTTGACATTGAGAGGCGGTGCAGGCTTACCATCAGGGTAATTCGGCCGTCAACCCATACGGTAGTATAGTGCTGGCCATTCTAACTATTTTCTTTTGGGACCGCATATCTGCTAGTTGTTCGGTAGTTAGACGGTTGCTTAGGATGAAGTTCTTGGTTGCGGCTGAGTCGAGTAGTGGAAGCACTCTGTTCCCGTTTATCTCGACTTCTATATGTGGGTCTATGGGGACTGATGGTTCCTCATTCAAACCCTGAATGATGGGCCTTTGTGGTCCGTTGGTGGCAGCCCACTTTGCACCCCGACGGCGGTGGCGTTTCTCATTTTGACATCTGGGATCAGTTTTTCAGTGGGTCTTGATGGTGCTGGGGCTGTCGCCAGATTGAATTTGTTGGGTGGAATGACTGACCCCTCTGGTTTCCGGGGACAGTCCTTATTCCAGTGGTTCTCTGGGCAGAAACAACATTTTGGTAGAAACGCCATGCGGGTAGGTGGAGCGGGTGCATTCTTGGGTGATGTGACCGGTGGAGCTCATATCTCCAGGACTTTTGCTGATATGGGTTTTTCGAAGCTTGCTTGTGCTACAAAATTTTGCTCTGCTTCCCATGCACGTTCTATTAGCTTGTCTAGGATTGTGGGCTTAGCAGTGAGCAGGACGTTCCTCAGACTAGGCAGCAGCATTCGGCTAACTGATCGGACAGTTGTATCTTCGTTGACTCCGGGAAACATGCGTCAGAACATCTGTTACTTACGACGTATAACTATTTTGGCTTTGTTGTTGGGTACCTGGGTCTGACTATAGAACTGCGTAGTTAGTTGTGCTAACACCTCCCCGCCACTGAATTAGGAAGCAAGGCGATTGCTGAATTGTTTCCAGTCGGTCAGGAACTCGCTGTATCGTTCCCACCACGTTAATGCTAGTCCTTTTAAATGCAACTCAGCCCAGCCTACCCATTGCTTTGCTGGTAGATCTGTCTCCTAAAACTCCTTTTCACACTCTTGTGTAAAGGCCACCGGATCCTCATGAGGTTGGCCTGCAAAATCAGTGATTTCAATGTCATCATCACTCCCGATCGCTGGGTGGCGGTGCCATTCCAGGTTGTATATAAATTTGTGACGGTTTTGACCGGCGGGAGTGGGAGGTATGCTTCCGTCTGCACCTCCTGCACTGATATGCCATACCTGGTATAGATATGCGCTCGTCGGGCCATCCTATACACAAGTGATGATATGGTTCACTGCATGACGTGCAGCTTATCCAGTTGATGCCTCGGCCGGGGCAAGTGATTTCGTTACAGAAGCTAGTAGATAGTTGACAGCAGGCTTAGCTTCTGTATTCTAACCTTTTTGTGTCAAGGGCCTCATCAGGCCAGCCTAGGCATATGTAGTGAAACGTTTTTGCGCAGTAGTTACATTCTATGCAGAGTGAGCCAATACCGGGACAGTCGGCATGGCTACACTGCAGTTCGGGCATGTCATGCTCAGTCCCATGGTTTTCGCCCGTGAGGGTGTTACTTTCTGAAGCTGACATGTTGATGGGTATGGGCACCACGGGGTGTTTCTCAGACTCCCTGAAGACCGCTTGGTTTCTCTGGCTTGACCCTTAGTTCTCCGGGTCAGGTTGGTCTAGCGGACATTCGCTGTGTACAGTTAATAGTCTGACACCCCATGTTGGGCGCCAGAAAATCACTTGACGTGTGCCCGGTTATGAACAGTTTGGCATGATCGTCAAGGTTCTACTGCGCTAGACCAACTACACGTTTCGACAACATTTCTGGCAAGAAAGTTTGCTGGATTGTGTTGGGTTACGAGTTGGCACAAAGTTTGGGGTTGATACCATATTCCCTGTGGAGGGTCGTCGTATCGGAAGCTGACGGGAGGTGTTAGTGTTACCTGACTTACACTTAAGAGCTTTGGCTGGTTGATGAAGTCGGGTTGGTGGCTGAGCAGAGCTGTGTTGCAGTTCGCAGGGTTCTGGTGAGTTGTACTGTACCCGCTCTCACAGTATTGTTGGTTCCAGCCCTCTGACTCTCGGCTCCAGAACCTGGCGTTGATGATTCTGTACCTAGCTTCTGTTCTGTACAATACACCCCTCAGAACAGGATGGTAGTCCAGGCTAGTACGGATGTGCGGTGGAAAAGGTATGCAGCGTACCATGGTAACAGTCAGGATTGCTCATAGCCTTAGTGAAGCAGCGCAATTTTGTTCCACCTGTCTTTCCTTTGTAGGAGGGGTTAAGGTAGACCGCTGCTTGGCAGCAAGATGAGCCATCTCTTGATCACTACGCCATCGGCAGTTCCTTATCTTATAAGGCATAAAGTGTGGTTCGCTGCTGAACAATTCACGTCATTAACCACACAAGAAAACTGTTTCCTATAATAGTGTAGTCCAGTAGCTGCTTGGCAGCAGGAGCTCGGTGCCTCAAACAATCACCCACCTTACCGGACAGATCAGAGACGTTGAGCCATGTGGGCCACCACTGCTTCTACTGGATACGATATCCAGCCAAGGTCAGGCCGCAACACCCAAGCAGATACCCCTCCCCCCCTCCAGCACTTGGGTGCTCTGGTAGGGGATACAACCTAGTCTTGCTCTCTCTCTCCCGGGATGGAAATATTCCTAGTGGTTGTGGCTCCTCTGTTCTTTCCATCCAGCACATAGGTGCTCGGGTGAGGAAATAACAGGTGGCCGTCTAATGTGTGTGTACTCGACTGGAAGACTCCAGAAGGGGGTCTTCAGTCAACTCTAGTTTGGATTTAAATGTTCCCGGTTCTCGTCGGTAGTGCACAGTACGAATTGTTCCTAGCTGCGAAGTAGATAATACTCTAGAAATTAAAAAAGTATGGCTAGAGAACAAAGCTGTATTTATTGAGAACTCAATAAATACAGTGACTCGTGCTATCTCCTACCAATCAGACGAAGTACTGAAAGTAACCTACGTTTGCCAGGTGTTCGCGACCTGGTTCTAGGCTGTAAGGAAGATTGAACTAGAAGACTGAATAAAATTGCTACTGAACTAAAACTGTCTAAATTGCGAGTGTCTGGAAAAGACACAAAGAAGTTAAAGTTCCTTTGCTGTAGTAGCAAGGTGTGTTTGTGTTAAACTGCTGTTGCAGACGAAGCATAGATTGTCGAAGACTGTAGTCGTCGTAGGGAGCAGAGCTTGGGGGCTGCTGAAAACTTGAAAACTTGTGGTTCTCTGAGGGCCCCAGCACTGGAGAGTGCTTGGGATGAACTCAAAAGAATAACAAGACAAATGATTCCGGAGCCCGACAGCGCACTGACTTATATAGTCAGAACTGTAGGGTGCAGGGGCAGGCACGGGGAGTGCATGTGACATCCTTCTGCTGTGAGGCTCGCGTGGGAGGTGAGAACCCTCTTGTCAGCACTCTACTTCGTGGATCTTCAGTGGCGCTTGGCCACACCCTGAGGTTGCTGTGAGCTTGTAAGCACTCAGGGTGGGGGAGGGGCAGACGGCGTGCTCGCTGGTTACGCAACCTTAGAACCATGTGTTCGGTCGTCCGGTAGATTTAAGCTGTGCGGAACATCTGTGTATTGGTTTGTGGTAACGACTCTCACATGGGTTGAAGTAGACATACTTGACGTGATGAGCAATGAGTCGTAATCTTATTTAATAGTGGTATAAGCGGCACGCTTCACATGATATATGACCTGTATTTGTTCGAAAATGCAACAAAATAATAATGGTCTTCATTACAGTCAGTATCACCTTGTATTACTAAAAAATTTATCTATTAGTGGTAGCAAACCATTATATAAATTAGAAATATAGTAATATGACCTGTTGAAAACACAAAAAAAATGCTCTAGGGTCTTTGTCAGTCAGTATTACCTGTAACTTTATACTCCCTACGCCATACTAATTTGTTGGCCAGTCAAATAATTTGCTTCTGAACATATCGTATATGTCCAGAATATAAGTATCACACTTTTTCAGATCTTCTCTCTTCTGTTTCAAGAGGGAAAGTTTTTTTTGAATATGCTTTCTGTGGTGTACGCGGTTCAAGTTCTCTGCAAGCAGTATTCATACACTTGAAGGAATGGGTTATGAAACCAGCAATTAATTCTCTGGTCACAACATACCTTGGTTTTGTACTACAGTATTCAAAGTAGAAATACTTGGAAATAGACAAAGATTCTTTTATGTGCCTTGGAACATTATTTCCCATTAACCAATCTGAGTAACATGTCTTCTTGAACAGACATGACCACCAACATTTCCAGTTAAATAAGCTGTCTTGAGTAACTTCTACAACCTTGAATTTGTTCTTCTTGACAGACAACCTTTTGATGAGTTCACAGTATTGTTGTATTGTATAGATTCTATCTGCCCTACGAAGCACTCTTTTAGTAAGTCGGAAGTCCCTGTCCTACGACAGAAATGAGCGACCCCTCTGTGGGAAAATTTGTTTCTATTATCTTGAATCTTCAGAGTTCAATCAAAGCCATTAGGAATCTCACAATGGTATTGTTTTTGTTCTGCTTTGCTTAGGAAAGGACTTGTGAAAGGAAGTAAACTGCAATAGCTCCATTAATTCTTCTACAGCGTGTATAGGAAACATGTGTACATACTCTGGCACCTGATTTGTGACTAGGAAAGAGGAAGATTGATTTAGGGCACCCATGGTCCATCTCAAATAATAAGGGTTGTAGCAGCCCCTAAAAGCAGCAGGCGACAATGGACATTACATGGGATATTAGGCAAAGTACTTGCGTTAGAGGAACACAAATTGGTAAACGGAGCAAGTAAACCAAGATCTTAGATACACGGTAGGTATGGTCCATCGTACACATGCCCATCATGTAAATAATAGGGGTTGGCACCCTTTGATTGCCTGCAAAATGTACACCATGATATTAAATTGATTGTGGATACCATGGAATGAAGCAAAAGGATATAAGTAGCAAATAAGCCCCCTTGTTGCTACTCTCTAGGACCTACCGTTTCCGGTTAAATCGCAAACAAAGGGTACAGTGATAGCAATAGCATAGACTAGTAAGTAGGCAACCCGTCCCGCACCCAGAGGAATTCTGCGGGAATTCCCCGCCGAATGCGTGAAGAGAGAGAGAGTGGTGGCAAGTAACAGCAAGGGCTTGAAGCCGATAAGGGTGATTGAAGTGAGTATGGAGCTGTGCTGGAATGAAAGGATGGGGCAAACGGGAGAACCCCGAGGCGAGCCGGGTTAAATTCCCGGCTGGGTCATCCTTGGATGTTCGTATGTGGGCATCATGCTGAACGATACCTTTGGTTGGCGGGTTTTCTCAGGGTTCGCCCGTTTGCCCCAACATTTCATTCCGGCACAGCTCCATACTTACCTCAATCACTCTCATTGGCTCTCAAGACCTCGCTGTTACATGCTGCCACTCTCTCTTCACGCATTAGGTGGGGAATCACCGCTGAATTCCTCTGGGTGCGGATAGAGCACTAGGCCATGCTATTGCTATCACTGTACCCTTTGTTTGTGATTTAACCGGAAACAGTGGACCCTAAAGAGTTGCAACAAGGGAGGCTTATTTGCTAATTACATCGTCCTGCTACATACCATGGTATACACAATCAATTTAACCTCATGGTGTACGTTTTGCATCCAATCAAAGGGTGCCAACCCCTAATATTTACATGATGGGTGTGTGTACGATGGACCATACCTACCGTGTATCTAAGATCTTGGTTTACTTGCTCCGTATACCTCTAACGCAAGTACTTTGCCTAGTATCCCATGTAATGTCCTTGTTGCTCACTGTCTTTACGGGCTGCTACAACCCTTATTATTTGACATGGACCATGGGTGCCCTAAATCAATCTTCTTACCCTTTTCCGGTCATGAATTACGTGCCCAAGTTTGTACACATGTTTCCTATACACGCTGTATATCTATCACTAATGTTTACTAAGGAGATGTTTACACACAAAAATAGTGGGAAAACATCATACCTACACCTGTAATAAGCAAAAAGATAAATAAATATTTATAAAATGTTCTTTAGATGTGAAATCCTACTGGCCAACAAAAGAAAACATCAGTTTTCCCCACAGGATTTTTATTATGGCTAAAGTTATGGGATGGGCTTGGTAATGGTGATTTTGATTGTAGCACTGCCTTAATACAGTCAAACATATAGGAAACTGTGGTGTTCTGGATAATGGGGAGTGGGAAGAAGAGTGCTGATTATCATAAGTTACCTGACTTGCCACAATATGACACCATAAGCAAATACAAAAGAATTATAAACTATGTTTCTTCTAGGCAATAAAACTAGCTGCCACGAAAGACAAAAAATATAAAATGCTAAAAGTATGGAAAGCAGTCCAAAAATCCCATTCTCTTTGACAGAGCTCTCTAGACTTGTAGTACGTCTGAAATTACATTTCTGAATTAAAAAATGGTTAATTCGAGACTGCCTTCAATTTTCCTCTTACCATGCTCCCACAATTAAATTCAGTTCACACATAGTAAAAATTTTCTTTTTCATTTTAATGGAACTCAAAAGTGGTTATAAATTAAATTTCCAATGCAATTAAATATAACTCTTTTGTTACACCCTCTGATTTATTTTACAATTTCCTGCATTTTTTTTTACATTTTTCAGTCCCATACAATATAGATTTTTTTACACTTTCCTGCATTTTGCAACATTTTTTTCCTGGTCCCTTGAAAAGTGTTAAAAAAAAAGGAGTTTCACTGTAATTTTTTTGTGACTACATACATTGTTTTTCTATCAAGTAAAACAATGTACTCACCTGCAAACTGATGATGTCAGCATCACAGTGCCTGATCTCATCCAGGATGCCTTTCTTGCGGTAGTCCCACTCGAGGGCCCAGCTGGGGCAGTAGCCGTACATCTGCCTCGTCGCGTACTTGTCACACAACACGTTGTAACACATCACAGTAAAGATACCTGCATCACATACCACAAAATTCTCAAAGCACACATCACAATAGCTTGCTAAAGAAGAATTAAAATTATATGAAATTTAAAAAAAAATTTCAAACCCACTGGTTTGGTACTACATTTAAAAAAAATATTGAAAAAAGCCTAACTTTTGTGGCAACAGCTAATGGAATTAAGTACCCTTAAATCAACAACTTCTGTAATAATTATGTATCTGGAGAACCAAGTATAAAATAAAAAGTTGTAGAATGTTAAATTTAATACCTACATTATTATAAATGCTAATTTTGAACATCTGCATACAAGTTTGTTTAATAACTTCGTTACATCAGTTTTTAAAACTGAATTAAAGAAATAATTAAGTTTCCATACATCTCTACAACTTATATATATATATATATATATATCTGTCAAACCGTTTGCTGAATGATGACAGTGTGTGCTTCCATAGAAGCCATGGACCTACATGATTAATTATTCATGTGGAGATGCAGTTAAAATTAGATGAATATGTAAAGATAGGTGGAACCACAAGGGTGGGGGGGGGGGGTAGGATATGCAAATGATCACCCATTAGTTAAGTGTTAAAACACTAACATTGTCCCACAAGACTTACAACCCCTCAACACATTACAAAAAGAGTAAGGCTCACTATATTCTATGTTTTATTTGTTGGTTGTGTTGTACAGGATGTCCCAGCATTTTCCTACCAATTTGACTTGCCTAGTACTAATGTCCCTAGGGTGGGAATGGCGTGATATGGCCAGACCTGTCCGGCGAGCGTTGCTATTGTTAGTAAGCATGGAGCGGTCACCTGCACACCGCACGTTCGCAGTGGAAGCGTATGCCAAACATAATGATTCTGTTGTCATCACACAAGGATTGTTTAGGCAACATTTCAATATTGGAAGACATGGGAGGGTACCCAAATGTCACACCATCACGAACTGAGCGAGTAAGTTTCGCGCCACAGCATCTGTTGCAGACAAGAAACCAGGTGGTAGTGTGAAATCTGTGCGAACACAGGAGAACATTGATCATGTAAGGGCAGCTGTGTTGTCACAAATGGCAGACATGTATCGTTCAGTTTTCTGTAACGTCAATAAATAATGTCTCTATTTGAACATACTACATGTTTTTCAGAATGGTAGGTGAACACTGTGACAGCCTGCATTACAGAAAGATTGAACTCCAATGTCTTATTAATAGCAACCAGAGACTCTGAATGTGTTGTGGGTGAACTTAAACAGTGTACTAGCTACTGCAGTGATAGAAATGGTACTCACACGTTGGCCGTGTCCTGTTTGGTCTGGTGAGGGGGATCCATCGCCTCTGCGGAGGAGTGGGAACAGTCACTGCGAACACAGAGAAACTCTCAGTTCGTTACAACAGGGATGAAGACCATCACCTTTGATGTCAAACAATGCCACAACCTAATAACAGATAATATACACATATGATTCATTATTCAAATAAAGTAGCACACAAATTATTTACAATGCTACTTTACAGACCACTGTGTTGGTCGCTTGACACACACACACATGCATGCACATGCATGCACCTATGCACACATGCACGCACGGAGTACAATTTTATTCACACAAACAATTAAGTTATTCACACTGTTTCACATTCAAGTCCACGATGTTAATGCTACCGCCTGCCTACCTGGAGTTTCTTCTCACGCTTGAGCCAAGAGGCGCAGGAGAAATAAGGGCGACATTGCCAAGCACATCAAGTGCACCAATGCCATTAAGTGCAAGGTTCAGAACTAACATGCAGTGTTCTAGTCGCATTGTATGTACCTATAGGACTTTTGGTGGTGACACTGTTGTTTCATTGGTGGAAAGTGCGTAGGAATATTCAGTACAGGGCCCTTGAGTAGTTATGTATGTATCTGACATATATGTTTTAAAATAAAACGCTTTGAAAAAGCAGTTTTTTAGCCATTTTGGAGTAATCAAAAATGTTGTTTTTAATGTGCATGACGCCTTGAAAGCACTCAGCAAACTTCTTCTGAAATGTGTGTTCTTTTCGTGGATCAGCACTTGCACATTTAATAGTAATTCACGTTTTGCTGCAAAGCTAACGCACTGTAAAGCAGCTCAAATGCCAGGTAGGTATGGGGGATCAGTCCTCGTCATCTTGAATTTATCCAAATTTTGCCAGAACTTACACTTAAGTTGGTTTAACAAAATTTTTCACAAGACACAGCACAAATTATAGCTTCTCATGCTTCATCAAGTTGTTAAGTTTTCAGTGCCTTTATATTTTAAACAGTGTTACATGCTGTGGATTGCATCGGCCATGAGCTTATGTTATGTGCGGTCCTCTAGGTGTGGGGGTGCCCTACATCGACACCCCCTCCCACCCCCCAGACAGACCTGCTCATTGTCTCATCCCTCCTTCCCCCTCACCCCCTTGGCCTGAGGAATGATTGACAGCAGTGACCTAGCTGATGTAACAGACCCTCCTCCACCTGATGGAGGAGCCATTGAGTTTAGAGGAATGCACAAGAATTTAATTGTAAATAGCAAGTGACATCAATTTCTTGTGAGAATTTGGGTCGAAAGAATTTTGCTTGTAGTTATTGTAAATAAAATTAGGAAACCATACATAACTCTTATTTAATGAATACCTCCATCCTTTAACAAACTTGGTTTTGCCCACTGACTTTTGAGGAAATAGTAACTGCTAGGAATAAGTATGTGATTTTTCCTGCGGGTGACTATGGCAGTTGAACTTACCACGGTAATCAAGCAGTACAAACTTCAGGAAATGTGCAAATTTCTCTTTTTCATGTTACATCTAGAAACTATAACGCCAGAGAATATGTGACTTTATTACTTCCCCAAAACAAATAATGAAGAAATGTTTATTGGTTTACTTCTTTCATAAAAATGTGAAAAAAACTCTGTAATATTGATCAAAATTGAAGAGAATGAAGACATGTACTGTTAAAAAAAAAGCTGAAACTAAGTATACTTCCATTAATTTTTTTTTCCTGAAAATCATTTTAGAATTTTACAATTAGGCTTTTGGCATGCAATCAGTAGATAACCTCTCCCCCACTCTCTTGTTGTGTGTGCGGCCATGCACGCATAAGCACTCAAATGCACAAACACATACACACAAATTAAAAGTATCCATTGTTAGTGTTCATATGATTACTGGAATTGTTCGAGGGGTCACAACGTTTTCATTATTAGAATGGGCTCAACAGCTACTAAATTTATGTTCAGTTATAAGTGTAATATTTGCAAATGAGGAATTTCTCTAGTTTTAAATTAAATATATGGTCACAATTTTTATGTTAAAATTAATAAGGTCTGGTCAACAATTTCAATCCAAATTTTTTATAGATGAGAAAAATTAGACACCAATAACAGTTATTAGAATACGTGACATAAGGTATCTTACATTATAATGTGTCATTTTGACGTGGGCCAAGAGATGGGATGACAAGGTGGACTACTATTTTACAAATTTTTTTAAATGGCTTAAATAGTACTTTCTAAAGCAAACAGTAATTGTCTAACTGCAAAAATAGCTCTGGAGAGTGGCTATGCTGGTCAGACACAGCCAATGAGCATGACGAATGTGATGCACTGACGTTGTACGTAACAACAGTTACCATGTGAGTAGTGTATGAAGAATTCCATACAACATGAACTGACAGAATTTTCAGCTAATGAAGACTGGGGCATGGCAAAAGAAATAGACAGAGTTATCTCACACGCAGTGGTGTAGCTATACATTTCTCAAGGAGCAAGAGGAGAAATTCCACTACAGTACTTCACGCTCTTCAATTCCAATCGGTTTTCTCCAGGTGCTCCCAACCAATATTATTGTTTTCCTTCCTACTGAAATTGCACACTTCCTGCTCACACATCCCGCATGGAGGGGGAGAACACCTCTGAGGCTCCCTGCCAGCCTCAGGTCAAGTATGACTAAAGCGCACATATAAGCATAGTTTGCTGTAATTTCCAAACCATTTTAAATATAGACACCAAAATCGTAACATATCCATCACCCCCGACAACAAAAAAGGTCTGAAAGGTCAAGTATGACCCAGGAGCACATATAAGCATTGTTTTCTGTAATTTCCAACCATTTAAGATATAGTTGCCAAAATCATAACATAGGCATCACCACTGACAACGAAAAGGACCGAAGGGTCAAGTATGACTTATGTTTACTTATAAGCATATTTGGCTGTAATTTTCGAACAGTTCGAGATATAGTTGCCAAAATCATAACATAGGCATCACCACTGACAACGAAAAGGACCGAAGGGTCAAGTATGACTTATGTTTACTTATAAGCATAGCTGGCTGTAATTTTCAAACCGTTCAAGATAAAGCTGTCAAAATCATAACATAGGCATCACCCCACAACAAAAAGGACCAAAGGGTCAAGTATGACATACGTCTACTTATAAGCATAGCTGGCTGTAATTTTTGAACCGTTCGAGATAAAGCTGTCAAAATCATAACATAGGCATCACCCCACAACAAAAAGGACCAAAGGGTCAAGTATGACATACGTCTACTTATACGCATAGTTGGCTGTAATTTCCGAACTGTTTGAGATACAACTACCAAAATCATAATGTAAGCATCACCCCCAATGATGAAAAGGACAGAAAAGTCAAGTATGACCCCAAGAGCACACCTAAGCATAATTGGCTGCAGTTTCCAAACCGCTTACGATATAGTCGCCAAATTCATAAAAAAGACATCACCCTCGATGGCGCAAAGCATTGCAGGAACAAGTATGTCCTAAGCATAGTTTGCTGTATTTTTGAACCAGTGAAGATATAGTTGTCAAATTCATAACGTAGGGTGAGTGAGTGAAGAGATTTGGACGGCTCTTAACAGTGAAGTTTTTCGTACGCCACGCGATGCGAGACTCTGTAAGCATGTTGCGCTAGGCCGTAATGGAAGTTGCGTTAAAAAATAATTTATTTTTATACTTTTCTCTCTCTAGGGAAACTTATTTGAATTAATAAACTACGTTTGTGCGTTGTTAATTTATATATCCAGGGAATGTGGTACTATTTATTTAATCCGACAACCTAAAGACATTTAATGTATACTTGAGTCTATTATTTTTAAAATAATGCATGCGATTTTTCATTCAAGTCGTTCGGCTAATATTTATATATTTCTAACAAATTATATGCTACTTTTTTTCGGGAAACCCACGTGTGAATTCCGAAGCTGGCCTACGTCTCGCAAGAGTTTGAATGGAAATTGTGTTAAAAAATAAATTAATTTTAAATAAGTCTTCCTAAGCTAGGTAAAAATACATGGAGTGCTAAACTACATTTGTAGATACGTTGTTTTTTAATGTGAGTGAGTTATTTATTTTTTATTTAATTTATTTTTTTCCAGGGAAGTAAAATTGTGTATTAATAAATTAAAATGCGGCATTGGGGTAAGTTGTTCAGTTTGTGTGTGATTAGGGGCTTGCTTGCATAATTGATTTTCCAGCTAATATTATATTTCTTTGTCCGTGGTTAAAATTTCATTTGAAACGTTCCGTGTAATTGTGTTTAAGT
Source organism: Dryococelus australis (assembly GCA_029891345.1). Classification (NCBI taxonomy): domain Eukaryota; kingdom Metazoa; phylum Arthropoda; class Insecta; order Phasmatodea; family Phasmatidae; genus Dryococelus; species Dryococelus australis. The sequence continues at coordinate 75,007,290 of CM057007.1, read as the reverse complement.
GTTAGATCGCTCCGGCTACTTGAACATTTCTGAGATTTTATTTCTTTTTACTAATTATATGATATATTTAAATAACTTTGTACATAGTTAAAATGTTATGTTGTAGAGCTTGAAACCGATGAGGGTATGTGTAGAGCTCAGTCGATATTCAGACGCTGCCCACTGTGCATGTGTCTTGGTGCTACTCCTCCAACACCCCAGTCGCCTACCAGATGGAAAAAGGTGTACCCTATATGTACACAATACATATAGGGTAATGACACCTAATACGAGACAATTGCCTAACATGAGACCTCTGGTATCTCGCCAAGGAAGTACTGCAGTCTCTCGGAACTCAGAGGAACTTCTTGCGGAAGCCATTTTAGGCACCAATACTCATGCTGGCGCCTCTAGGTTAATCTGTAGCAACTGTGTGACAGCCTATGTGTTTTATTAGTGAAAAAAGTTATTTCTACGCCAACTTAAGAATTCAATACACCAGAAAAGGTAAGTGTATAGTTATTTATCGTTTAAGATACACAATATATAACAATTTACAGTTGCAGTCATGTATCTACAGTTGAGATATTTCTACAAGCTTACCATCTACCTCAGGTTTTTGGTTGCCATTATGTTCCTACAATGAGACCCATAAAGGTTTCCTTATATGAGATATGCCTCACATTAGGCAACTGGTATCTCATATTGCGAAACCATCGTTTTGTTAAATAAAAGTAATTGTTATAGCATGTTTTAATTGTATCGTAAAATTATAAATTAAATACATTATTTATTAGGCAGAAAGTATATTAAACACTATGATTTTTATTTAGAACAGTATAAAATGCAAATCTGATTATTTGATGCCTTACTTTTAAAGAATATACTCTGTTTCGGACTATAGAACATTATTTTCCAAACGGAAGCAATTGAAATACTTTACGACAGGTGTGTAGCAAAGAGGAATATGACGGCGTATCTCCCGTTCTCCCCCGAATGAAAATAAATAATTTTGAAATGTGTAAATAATGTTTATCTGTTGAAGATATGGAGCGACATAGTCTGTATCGTAGTGTTCATTTGACACCATCGTCCATATATGTACCTGCTACATATTGCAAATGATTTTTCAAAATACTAATTCCCCTCCTCCAACCTTAAATCCCCCAATCGTAAAATAATCCTGGCCACGCTTCTGTAAAACTTTAACAATATATAGTTCAAGTATTTCCAGTATCAATGTAGTTTATGTACCTATTTATATCCTAAACTAAAAATTATGTGTATTTATAATTTATTTTCCAGATGTCACCACCTAAAAAGAGAACATGGAGCCCGCAACAGATAATCCATGCAGTTCGAGCTGTAAGAAATAAAGACATGGGCTACACGCAACGTTCGAAGTACTTTGAAGTCCCTAGCGGCACTCTAGAAAGGTATGTAAAAGACAATAAATCTCCTGATAAATTGATTGCTGTTCCTCTTAGAGAAGGCCAGTATTAACACCAGATATTGAAACATCACTGGTTGAATATTGCATTCAGATGGATGCAAGATATTTTGATTTGAGAAAATCTGACATAATGCAGATGGCTTTTGAACTCGTTCGTAGAAACTGCCTAGCTCATCCTTTTTCTGAGAACAAACATTCAGCTGGTAAGAAGTGAATTAGGGGTTTCTTGAAACGACATCCTATCCTGTCAGTTAGAAGCCCAGAAGGAACATCCATGGCGAGATTAACAGGTTTTAATCCTGAGAGTGTATCAAAAAGAAAATTTATAACCGGCCCCATACAGTTTTAACGTTGACGAGACTTAAACATTGACGTTGACATAAACATAGTAAAATAATAAGTGTGAAAGGAAAGAAAAATGTAGGGCTGATAACATCAGGTGAGTGAGGAGAATTGCTTACTGCAGTGCTTTGTATGAATTCAATTGGCACCTATGTACACCCATTGTTTGTCTGGCCTCGAAAGAATACGAACAATAATTTCATGGATGGTGCACCAGCTAGATCTATCCAAGCATACAACCAATCTGGATGGATAAAAACAGAAATTTTTAGCCAGTGGTTTGACCACTTTGTAGCTTTCATATGTCCAAGTGCTGAAGGCCCAGTTTTGTAGGTATTAGATTGTCATAATGCACACACAAGAAACACTATTGTCATTGACAAGGCAAAACAGAATCATGTAACAATAATATGCATGCCTCTACATTCATCGCATAATATGCAGCCACTAGATGTTGGGTTTATGTTTCTGTTGAAATCTAATTATGCCAGAGAAGTATAACATTTCCTCAAACCAAACTATATGTGTGAAAAGCCCCACTCTTCTCCATTAAGACTGACACGTGTTGCGAGACTTTTTAATGCAGCCTACACAAATACAGCAATGATGGAAACATCTTGAATTCTTATAGAAAAACTGGTTTGTTCTCACTGAGCAGGCATGTTTTTAGCGAATACGATTTCCCTCTCCATACTTCTGCTGATAGACCAATTAGCCCTACTTTTTGATCACCTGATGCTTCTCCCTCAGCAACTGTAAGACAACCTAGTCCAGAATGTTCAACACAACAGCCTGACCCATATGTAAATTCAACACCACATAAAGTTGTTCTGCGAGTTCAACACCACAGACTGGTCCTCCTACGAAGTCAGCACTACATACCATTGCTTCTACAACTTCTAGGCCTATGTTACAGGCCACTCCTCCAAGTTCAGCACCTCACGCTACTACGTCTGTTGCCACCAATCCAGAGGATAAGATGTCACACAGACAAAGCGTATACAAAATTGTTTCTCCAAGGGAGATTATTCCTCTTCCTTATTTTTCTATAGATGAGCCAATTTCTAGTAGAAGAGGCACTGCGGAGGTCATCACCTTAACACCTTACAAAGACCACTTAACTGAAAGCATTGCTAAGCATAAAGAAAGAGGGGAAAACAACAAGAATTGTGTTGCTAAGGAACTTTTCACCTCAACACTAAAGCCTATTAAAAAATGCCTGAGTAAATCTGTCAACAAAACAAGGTCTAAGAAGAGGAAGACTGCAAGGTTGGAGTCATCAGAACAGGATGATTTCTCCGATTCTTTTTTGTTGGACGACAGCTCCGCTGGGATGGATGATATAGACAATGATGCTGAATGTATATTTTGCGCTGGTTTGTGGTCGGAGGACAAAAGTGGTGAAAAATAGCATCAGTATAGGAAGTGCTACATATGGACACATCAGAACTGTGCTGCCGATGACAAATTTATTTGTCCCATCTGTCTTAAAAAAGTTCAAAAAATGTATAAACACCAAGAATGTATTTTTACAGACACTGTCGATGAACATTTTTGATTTGGGAATTAATGTTAAGTAAAAACTGTGGGGTCTCATATTAGGATACCTGTTGAAAATTTCTTAAGAAAACCACGGTTCTCAAAAAAAAAATCAAACAATGAAAAATACTATTACTTTAATTTTAAAAGCCATAGTGTATTATTAAAGGGCTTACAGAATATGTACAATTTTTGTATTCATTAAATCATATAAAATACATGTTTTATAGCATTCTAAATAAAAGTGTGTCATATTTAGTCCCCTTCCCCAACACATCACACCTCAGGACAACGCCAGACGTCTAAGGGTGAACATCGATGGTGCTGCTCTCCAACAAAAAAAAAATAAAGGACCCTTATCACACATACCAAATATACACAATCACACAAAATATTTTTAATGATTAAAAAATAAATCAAAATATACTATCTTAATTAATCAATAAATCAAATTTTATTCGATTAATTTTATTGGATTAAGATTAGTGGATTAACGATAGTCCGATTTTCATCGGATTAATTGGGTCAATCAATTTGATATCAAATCGATAATCTAATTAATAAAAAGTGAAGTAGGATTCCTACACCTCTACTACTCGTGGTTGCTATTTAATATTTGATTAATTTTATTATGCCTTGTTCACATTATGACAATTGTAAACACGTTATCCTATCAAATCGTACGACAGGATAACGAGTTTACCATCGCCATATGTGTAAATGTCTTGCCATTCGTAAACAAAACGCTCAAATTATGCGCCGAAAATAGAGCAAGGGAGTTGTTCCATTCCTTAGCCCAGCATTAAACGCATGGACTAACGGAACAACAACTGGCGGCTATGAAAATTGTCGCATCAGTGCAGGGAATGGAACACGTCTAAAGCTGTAAGAAATCAAGTTTGGGCGCTTGGCATGGCGGCTGCCGGAACTACCAAGATCATTTACTATTTACGTTACACAAAACTGAAAATACAAATCCGCCCTTAAAAAAAAAAACAATTGTACAAAAAAATTATGTAATGTATTTAGAGCGTCTCCAATTGTAGGTCTCTTTCGCTACGCAGGTCACGTGGCCGGGCACTCATTAATTGATTAAAAAGCACACAGTGGAAGAAAACTGGCGATAACAATAGCCCGTATTTACTTTAGATTCTGCTTTTGCGGGATCACAACACTCGACCATAACAACCACATAGGCAATGAATCTCTCTTGGCAAGGCGGGTCTTTCGGGTCACGGGACGGACAATTTGACCTGTTCTGCACGACCGGCATAGAGACCCGTGCACTTCACGCATGCCCGTGCGTGGCTGGTGCACAGCAATCAGCATTGGTCTGCCTCCCGAGCAGGGCAGCGAGGGCCACGTCAAAACAACACAGCGTGTACGATGTAGTGGAGTAATGATGAACTGCAGGACATGCAGCTCACACATGATTAAATGTTGTGTAGTGCATCAGTTGTACGTCGTCGATTTGCAATCAAGTTTCCCGCCCGATGTTTGCCAGATGAATGTGCATTCACGTCAGTCCACCAGTGTTTGTATGACAGAGGAACTGTACGCGCGACCACCGCAAGATGGTGCACAATATGTTACTATGTCCATGCTAAACCAGGTGCCAGCACTCAAGGAATTGCTAATGTACTGAACGCATCACAGTCTACACGGTGTTAAATTATACGGCGAGACAAGATGCACGCATTCAGTACAGACACTTCTTCATCCTGATCGGCCTGCTCGATTACAGTACTGTGAGTGGTTCCAAGGCAAGCTTAGGCTGGTGTCACTATGCGTTTTTGCAGTGAATTCCTAACAATGTAAGAAGGTGTTCGAAGATATTATTTACGTCTTGTCGTGCACAAAACTTCGAAAAAGCCTATGTGAAACAAGTTGTAACAAAAAAATTTAAATATACGGTTTTCTGGCACCATTCCTACAAATTCTCTCCCTCCATCCATCAAAACCTTGGCAAAAGTAGATGTCTATTGCAGATCCCAGCACAACTCATTAATTTGACTAAAATTCATGCAAATTTTTCACTTTCAAGCAACTTTTTTCAAAATCTTCTGGAGACATAACTTATCTCTTCAAATTTACCACAAATTTTACTCTAAAATCCAGCTAATTTGACTCAAATCTGCATTCTCAATCAAGCACACTTTAAAAAAAAATGCTTCATTCTGGTCAGTGTCCTCAGGAATGAATGACTAAATTTAGGTCAAAAAAAGGCCAAATTTACTCTAAATTGCAAGCTAAATCAAATAGTCAAAAATAATATCACAAGAAAAGTATGAAAATTCTTGGAAGTTCATCAAAAATATGATTATTTAGCTTCCAAATAAGACTTTAAAGAACCCCACACAAAGAATGAACACAAGTTGAAAGTTGATTTTGATTTTGGCCTTAAATTTGATTGATTTTGAGTTGCGCTTTGAATGATTTTATAGGAAATTAGAAATTTGCTTGAAATTGCTTGAATTTTAGCCTAATTATTGAGTTGTGCTAGGATCTGCAATATACATCTACTGAATTTATACAAAAGTTTACATATAAACACATAAGAGAGCGTTAAAATATAATTTTAAAAAATCTGGTTTCTGTACTTACCACTGTCCATTTTTCTACTCAAATCTAATGTTAAAAAATCATAATTTTCACCACAGCACTTGGTACATATCTCTTTAAATTTTTCATAAAGCATATCGCCACCAACAAAATCGTAATAGATATGCTTGCGGTTTGTGCCGTCTTGTCTAAATATACACAAAAAATTTGTATTATCTCTTATCAGTTGTTTGGGAACACTCTCGAATATGTCTGTGCAAGAAAAAATACATCAATATTTTTATGCCGACTTATAGTAAAGTACTCGCAGACATTTTGTTAATCTAAAATTACATCATAAAAAATAACTAAAGAGTCATTTTTACACTGATCCAGTGGAATCATTTCGCCATTGGTATTTTAAAAATAAGCCATTTTTTCACTAAACTTGTGGGATATTACATCAAAGTCATCTTGTAAATGAATATATTTTGGTTAGTTAAAACTTTCTGAAAAAAACATACAATTTATTAAAATTTAGCCATTCTGTCTTATAAATAAGATTAATCATTAAATTCGTCTTCCCGCAATTACTAGGACCAACTATTATACCTCTAATATCATCAGGCAAAAGTTCGCCATATTTCTTATTTTTACAGTTGTCTTCAGAAATTAAAACACCAACACCCCAATCGACTTTCTTCATTTAATAACACACTTTTTGTAATATATGGATAATAAAGTATTCAAGATAACATAGTTCTATTCTTAAGAAGCAGCTTCACTATGATATAATTAATAAAGATAAATCGATTGCTTTAATTAGTTTTCACGTAAAATTTTTAAACCAAATGTAGACAATAATAATATAACAACAATTGAACACATGAGTCCTGTTGTTGATAAAACCGAAGTTATAACTATTCCCAAAGGAAAATGCGATTTTGATTCTTTAAAGGAAACTATAAATTCAAACAATCCATTTTCAACAAATAAAATCGAACTAACAGAAAGAGTGAAAAATAGAATAATGATTACATATAAGTTTGACATTAAACTTGACAATCACTTATCTGATATTCTTGGCTTTGAAATAAATGTAACTAATGAGAAAAACAAAAGTGTCACTGGTACTAAATTGCCTAATTTTAATCCAATTTAAACAATAAATGTTCATCGTAATTTAGCATATGGCATATTTATAAAAAACAATGAATCCAATTGCTTATAAATATACATAACTGCTAGTTTTCCACCAAAAACTATGTTTGGCTTTAGTGATTACATTAACTATGAGTCTGCATATCCAATTTTTTATAAAATAAATAATAAGCGGTTGACTCACATTGTTCTAGAAGTTAGAGATGAAAATAGTAAATTAATTAATCTTGATGGTTCTGAAATTGACATTGTCATCAAACACACATTTCTTATAATCATCATGTGTAATTCTATTGTTTACTACATACTAATTTACACCTTTTGCTCTTTTGTTTTCTTTATCCTCAACTCTATATGCATACATTTTTGCTCTTAAACCAACAAATTCTTTTATTATTTTACCATTACATTCATCTTTCATTTTACCTAAAAAAATTTTTATTTATTTGTGGCATGTTATAATTATTGTCATTTGGATAATAATTTGTGTCTTCATAAAAATCATGTTTTAATGATTATATATATATATATATATAAGCTATCTGTATCTTGAAAGCACAATTCAATTTTATCCCCATATCTGGCTTTCATCACTTTATAATGGGAGTTGTAGATAAATTCTTTCAATATATCTAAAATTGACATACCCACATAAATAGGCTTGTTAAATTTTACATTAGTTTTATTCATGTGAATGGCAGCAAGATTCTCGTTATATATAGTACTTCTTTTGAAATTGGGTTTAGTAACTATTTTTTTGCAAAATTCTTCAATTGACACCAGCCTTATATCTACTCTGTTTCTTACATTTTGCATTGTTTTACCGAACACACAATTATTCATCAGTTTGTAAAACTCTTTTTCAAAATCTTTTTTTTGCATTAGTCCTCATCAATGTATTAAAATCAATATAATTTTTAAACCAATCAGACTTATTAAACTTCAACATTCTATGTATTTATGTGAGTTTCAATCCATTATTTAGGCAATGTTTTAAACTCTGATATTATAGCTTAGAATCATACGTTCCTGGAACTGCCTTATTTTCTCGACAAAATGGAAGATCTTTGTGTAAATTATGTAGTTCTTGTGGATATTCTAAATCGACTTTTAATATGTAGCCACATTGTGGATTATCCTTCAAATTTAATATATGTTCTGGCAAAAAATCAAAATTATATTGTGTATAATAAATCCATTCGAAATCCCCAGATGGTAAACGTTACAACATTGCCCAACCATATAAGTTATTTGCATCGAGATAAGCTAAATAATTAGACTCTTGACTTGAATTAAAATCTTCTAAATATTTGTTATTGGCTTTAACATATCACCTACAAAAATGCGAACTCTCACCTCTAATTCCCTTTTCTATCATTAAAATCATATCATAGTCATGTAATAATTATAGTGGTTGTATAGTCATTTTTAACATTGCATCCCAAGATAAACCTGGTACTGTAAAATACCACGCAGGGTCTAGATCATATACATTTATACACGTATCTCTAAAAATTTAATATATATGTAAACTGTAGAACACAACTTTTTTCATATAAATCGTGATATTCTCCTACATTTTAAATATTAAATTGATTCAGTATATTTTTTGCATACTGATAATTATCGTCACATATATCAATATTATTTAATTTATTGTAAAATTCACTTTTTGGGGGAAGTTGAGTTTCGATAATTTTTTTAAACTGTCAATATATCAGTATGGGTAAACTCCTTACCTAAAGAAAATGTTTTTGCATATTCTTCACTTGTTCTTTAGTTAACTTAGACAGTAATTTATCTAAACTACTTGTCATAAATTTAAATGCATCTGTAAACCTCATTTTTAAATTTCCTGCCCCCCCCCCCCCAAGTGATAAACTTTTCTTCGTTATTCGCAAATAATTCTATCTTTTTTTTTCATCATATCATAGCTCTTTAATAAATAAGTGAGCACCATAACCAGCTAAGTTATGAAAATAAATTGGAACAAAATTTGGTAATTTTAATTGTAGATTACAATTTTTGCATGTTGGGTTAATAAATTTTCCAGATATATGATTGTGGTGGCACAATTTTTTATTTTCCTTAGAATATTCGCACTTGCATACAGTGCATTTTCTAGTTTTATTGTATCTTGTTTTTTCTACTTTTGTAAGTTGATGCATTACTTCAATTTGCGAATACATTTCCCCAATTTATTCTAGTTCATTTAAATTGCTTCTAGAAAATGTTGATGTGCATTTGGGCCTCGATATACAACTGGTGACTTGTAACCACCATAGCTAGGTACAATATAATAGCAAAAATCAGAAGCTTTGTGTATCACATTATTTGGAATTATCTTGTGTTGATGATTATTATCGAGTAAAAGCTGCTCATAGTGCTAAACCAAATTAAATAATTTATCCACTAAGATACCTGTTTGGTTTCATTCTAGATAACAATGAAATTTATTGGAAAGGTGGTCATAAAATTACTTTTATTCGTAATTCATCCGATAACGGTTTATTATTTATTTGTCTTTCAAAATAAGAAAGTAGATGGTACACTAGATAGATATTATGCTGATCTGGGTAAAATTGTTATTAAAAAATTAGAAATTATGTGTCCTATTGTTGAATACGAAGCTAACACGGCCATTGCGATTAAAGAAAAATATGCAGAGAACCTAAACTGCCTATTAGTATTGATTATTGGCATTTTTTAGAAAAAAAAGTTCCTACTGGAAAAACTGTTTTTAACTTTGATATAAATGTTAAGTTTAATAATTTACAATTTGACATGCTCGATTTTGTAACTGTAGGGTTTCAAACTAACAGAAAAATTCGTGCTGAATAGTATGTCCACGCTTCTGTGTTCGACCATTGTAATGTGAAAATTTGTGTGTTAAAAATGGTAGAAATGAAATTTTTCCAAAAGGAAATATGAATCTAGATGTTGGCAATAATTTTTATGATAAAGCGTTTCTTGCTTATAACGATTTTCGAACTTCTAAAACAAAACTGGCTACTGTATATAGAGATAATTAACTTTATTATAATCTAGTTCTAAACTTAGATGGTAAACCAAATTATTATTCATTTTGGGGTCGAAGAAAAACTGCAGTTAAAGAAATAACAAACATAAAAATTAGTGTTGAATTTGATAAAGCTGTTGACGCACATGCAATTTGTAATGTTATTTTAACTAGTCAACGGAATTTAACTTATGATTATATGACAGAACGGATTACTGAAGATATATAAATTTTTACTTTTATTAAATGGAGGATGTAAACGATTTTACTTAAACAAGAAACTATTTTGATATTTTAATATAATTTTTTAGATGTATTGTTGGGCTAGTATCTGCAACAGACATCTACTGGTAAACCTTAACTTTTAATGGACGAACGGATTAAATTACAGCCTTCTATACTTGCACGTTTTGTTACTCGCTCATCCCGAGTTATTTACAAGGCTGTGTGGTGTGTGCAGTGTTTGGTTTTGGCTGTCTTTTGTTTTTAATGTTTGTTTATGTAACGGTATAGTGAAATATCTTTCCGTCAAGTTCGCCACTGTACACTCTTTGCCATAAAAATACCTGCACCCAGAAGAAATTATTCCCTCTGACCACATAGAAACCAGGCGGAGCTAACACCACAACCATTGTAACATAATTATCATATGATGAAGCTGTATGCAGCACAGAAGTGCGCATATGAACAAATATGAACTTCCAAGTTTGAGAGACGGCCATTGGCCTATGGGAAGCAGGGTTGTAGTTCCTTCAAACTGTCCACCACCTAGAATGTTCAGACCAAAATTTGCGATGGTGTTGGGAGATGTGTGTGACCACCCCACAAGGGCGCATTACAACAAGCAGTTCTCAGTGGACTCACTAAAGCTGTATTCCAAATAGCGAGCACTCGTACTTCCTTCTTATGGAACTATCGTCACTCACACACTTCAAATTAATCGATAATGTCTACAATTGATTGTTATCCTGCATTAACAAAATAATATTTACTTAAAAAAACTATATATTCATTAATATTTACATTTCAGTCAACAATGGATTGATTAGTGGGGATGATGATGGGTATGGTAGTAATGTATGAAAAGAATCCGGTATAAATTTTTTCTGAAATCAGCAGCTTTAGCATGGAATTTAGCACAGTTTTTTTCTATAATTATGAATTTATAATTTCCGAATTTATACAGATATTAAATATTTACCTAAAATACTTGTTCCTGTGACATTCCACTGTTGTCAGTACTGTAGAAAACAAACAAAAGAATGGCGGTTGTAGCGAGCAAGGATAGAGAGCGTGCATGTGCAAACACTCGTAAACAAACACTCGCTCTCGAAGAACTTTTGGAACAGCACTCTCTAACGTCATTGCCGAATGCGAGTGCATGGGTGTACGCATTTCTTGCTATTTGGAACAGGGCCTAAGCAACATCGCTAATATTTAAAGAAACATTTTAGTACAATACTTTGGTTACAAGTTTCGAAAATAGTCATTGTTACACATTTTATACGATAATCCAATTCATGACTTGTACACAAAAACAAATATATACAATTATAAGTTTTAGAGAACTAGTGAGAATTTAAAAAAATCTGAAAGTTACAAAAATTAGCATTGAGTATGTCTAAAAACTGGACCCTTTGGACGAACATTATCCTTTAAAACAATACGTCATCTAGCTCCCCACTCCGGTTCCTCGCAACTTCATTATTACCTTCAGTAGCGACTTCAGGTTAACCTGAAGCCTCTGGCGGTGGCCTACTAACTTCTTTATCTAACTAGTAATCGGCCATATGAGGATTGATTGGGCAACCACTGGCCAAGAAACAGCTCCGTGAACGTGGTTACGATCAGCGATACAATCATTACATACAAATATTTGTTTTAATGACTCAAAACTGTACACTGTTTTATTTCACATCTCATAAACAAAAATAAAGAACTTTTCAATATACGTTGACAGCATGGTGTTACCAGTCGGTATTATATTTTTATTTTAGCAAACAGGAACTTATTCTGTACTAAGAATCTTTGCATAATAATTTAAACAAGAAGTTAGTGATAACTAATGAGCCTAGTTTCATCTACATGGATGCAAATAAATTTTGGTTAAGTTCTTAAAAGTTTAGATGGTAGGCAGGCGTTGACGTCTCATTGACAGCAATATCATTAGAGATGAAACCAGAAACTTGAGTACAAAGACAATTAAAACACAGGGGCGACTTGCTCGGGACTCGAATTCAGAAAAACTCATAAAATTAAGCTGGTTTGCAATCAACTGCATCACGGAGGTAGTATTCGGAGCATCAACTTCAGATGTAATTAGTCGTAATGTTATGAATGATAGGGTTCACTAATCTGAAATATTTACAGGTGCATCATTTTGAAAATCGGTGGCTGATCCACTAAATAACACTTAAGTTTATTGCCTACCATAATGCTAATAGTGTGAAAAACTTGGCGGAAATTGGTTGGCTGGTCTCGCAAGATATGGTATATAAACCTCAAACTGTACTATCTTACAAAATTGCCTAGAAATAGGCCGTGTACATAATGTTTCTAATAGCTACTGTCAGTGTATAAAGTTTGATTGGATTTGTTAAATTTTTAAATAATATGCCAAACATTCCAAAAATATTTATATGGCCGCCATTTTGAAAATCATTGTCTAGCACCATTTAAATCATGTAACATTGCACGACCTTCTGTAGGTATGCAAAATTCGGTGGAAATTGGTTGAATTGTTCCGGAAATATGGCAAAAGAGGAACTCAGCATGCATAAATGGTGCTTCAAATTAATACTGTTTGCATACAAGATTTGGATTAATTTTGTCGAAACGTTTCATAGATATGAAAAAGCAATCTAAATTATTTATACAATCTCCATTAAAACATGCCTGCCGCAACTAACACATGTTAATTTACATACCCTACTGTAGAAATACTTGAATTAAATTTTGGTACGAATCGGTTGATTGGTCCTCGAGATATGGCACAAAACCTTCATGGTTCATGTATCGATCTTCATAAATGGAGGACAAATTTTCATTTATCGGAAAAATTCGGTGATTGTCATACATTCACTATACAAAACTAAATTTAAATACGTTACATAGTTTTGTAGATATAGTACACTAAGCAAAAATGTTTGTATAGGCGCCATTCGGAAAATTATAGACTTACACAATTAAAATATATAAATTAATATGGCGTAAAACAATATTACTACTTCGCCAAATTTGAAAGAAATGGGTTGGTTGTTTCCCGATATACGACATGAAAATGGTATTATTTCATGTGGGTCTATCTTACAAAATGGCGGAGAAAAGAGACTTTGTTTAAAAAGTTTTTATGTATATAATTGATACTGTCAGCATACAAAGCTATGTATAAATTTGTTTTGTAGTTTCGTAGATAAAAATTCGGAGCTACGATTTTTATTTAGCCACCATTTTGAAAATATGTCTGTAAGACCCTCTCCAAGTTTATGAATTTACATGGCCTGCAATAACTTCTTGTTTGCCAAATCTGATAGAAATAGGTAGTTTTAGGAGATATAACATAATTTTTATTTGTCATGATATACTATTTTATAAAATGGCGGACAAAAGAGATTTTGTGTGGGCACTTTTTGGTGGCTGTAATATATACAGCTAGCATACAAAGTTTCACTGGAATTATTACATGGTTTCGATGACATAACATACAAAACTATAATAGCTATATGGCCACCATTTTGAAAATAAATGTCTGACACACCAAAAACATATCAGTTAACATCACCTACAGCAGTACTACTAGTTTGCCATATTTGGTAGCAATATGTCAATTGTTACCCAAAACATGACAAAAATATTACTTATTCAAGTGGCACTATATTACAAAATGGATAACAAAAGACGTTTCATGTACACACATTTGATACTCCCAGCATACAAAGTTAAGTTGGAATTGATATCATGGTTTCGAAGATATAGCATGCTATACTGAAGTAGCTAGATTGCCGCCATTTTGAAAATAAGTGGTTTTACATACTTGAAACATATTTGTACATATAACTGCTGCAGTACTACTTAATTGCCACATTTTGTAGCAATATGTTAATTGTTTCCCGATGTAGTACACGAAATCATGTAGTTCTATCTTACAAAATAGCGATCAAAAATTGTTGTTTTTCTTTTTGCTTATATAATGTTTGTAGATACTGTCAGCATACAAAATTTGGTTAAAATCGGTGAAACTGTTTCCGAAATATTACATATCACCCTAAATTTTAAAATAGCTGCCATTTCGAAAGTAAGTGCTCGGTGTGGTCGATAACTATTAAACTCACGTGTACTTAGTGTGTACCGAGTTTCGTGAAATTCGATTTACGCATTCCAAAATTGAAATGGTGTACTACACACGCACGCGCACACACATACACACAAAAAAGTGAACTTATAATAAGCCTTTCTTTCCCTCGGAACTTAGGCTAAAAATAGTGGCAACTAAAACGAATATCCCCCCCCCCCTCCCCGTGGCAGTGTGCTGTAATTTCGGATAAAGAAGGAGTAAACGGAGGTTGTACATCACTCAACATCACTCCCTCCTTTGTGACCTTGTCTCGTTTACAGGAATATTTAAAGCACACTGTAAAAATAATGGGAAAATTACCTGACGAGTGTAAGGCAATATTCGCAAATTTGTGGGGGAAACAGTTTTCCTTACAGGTAAGGTAAAATTACCACACTCTGGAGTAAAATTCACGTATATGGTAGTGGAAAATCCCGTACATGGATGGGAAAACTATCTTACGACGCGTGCATGTCTTCAGCATTCTCGACAGTTAAGTGGGAGGACGGGCGGAAGAAACACGATTATTTCCACCGACGCTGCCACGCTGTCCTCGTGGTGTAATAGATAGCGCATCCACCCACCAAGATAGTGGACAATGGTTCGCGCCCACCCACCGGCAAGTGTCGAGGATTTTAGTGTTGATTTTTCTATTCGTCACAGAATATAGGCAATAAAACAGATAATAGCACTAATATTCCGGGCTTTTCTTACATATAATTTTATTATATGATGAAGTTAATTTTCCCTTATTTGTATGGGATCTCTCCCCGCCCCCACTTTTGTCAGATATTTTTCCCGTAAACTTGGGGAGATGTAATTTACTTGTTATGTATATTTACTCTACATTTAAGAGGCGATGTTACCTCAATTTTTTTTACAGTAAGTATATGATTGAATTCGCCGGTGTATGGAAAATCCCCACTGAAATGTGAACTAAACACACTCGGACTTGACAAACACGAATGGAATGAGGAATCTCCGTTCAGCCGTCGAGGTGCACGCAGCGGTGAATCCGGAAAAATCCAGTTTTTTCCGAAACTCCAGGCTGATTTAGACAGTAAAACAAAACGAAGCTGTCACAATACTAAACGAGAACCGTTATTTTTTTTTTTACAAAATGAGTGTGTCCAGAAAAGCTGAAGTCTTGAAAACAAGATTGGCGGACAAATATTTTCCTTGAGAGAGATCTGTAGCCAGACAGTCATTTCAACATTTTGTATTTCGTAAGCAGTTTATTCTGTAGTTAGAAGTATCAGCAAAAGTATCGTTTACCTCCAATTTTACTATGATTTCATTTTCGTTTATATTTCAATATTAGCTTTAAATTGTACTGGAACATGCTTAATATTCATCTCGTGTTCACTCCGCGATACAACAAAGCTCCATTCCATATTATGATTTTGTTCAAGGAGAATAAGAAACGATCTCGGTTGACAAGTCTTGCACGACAGCACTGAAGGCTGCCTACCACCCAGGCAACCACTTATATGCTTTCCAACTATTTTTGTTGAATTTTGCAAGCTGATAACTAACATATCATGTCAATTGCTTCAAGCAGGAATTGGGGGGGGGGGGGGAGGTTTACACAGTTTTAACCAATAGTAGGGCGCCAAAACCTATTGAATATAGAAGTACACTCTAAATTTTAATCAGTGGGAAACCACTGATTCGCAGTGAAATTCAACTACTCTAATCAGTGAAAATGGTTCCACTTAGAATCAGTGGAAAACCACTGATTGTTTCAGTGAAAAAATTTCACGGGTTGAATTAGTGACGTGAAACAATTTCAATGATTGAATAAGTGACGGCCGACTGCAGTGGCGAAATAAATATTGCTGTCATTGGATGAAGGAAAATAATAACGCGTAATAAACATATTTACGATAGTTATTTATATTGTGCAATTTACCGTAATTTTAAAAAGTATTAAAAAAATTCGCAAGTGGCCGGTACTGAACTCACGCACCCTTCGACTGTAGGCCGTTGCCTTGCCATCTGAGCTATCACACCAAGTTTGAAGTCGTCTGCTCATACTGTTAGTGTTTGGTTTGATAGGTACCATTAGGATTACTAACACGAATACTATATGCGAGTGCATTCTCTTCGTGTGTTCATGTTACCTCGTAAAATGGCGTTTTGAAACACGAAACACATTTTAGAAAGTATTTTGTAATAGTTTAATCAATAAGTGAAGGAAATACGGTATTTTTTCACTGGTTCATCAGTTAAATTCACTGAAGTGACTGCTGTATCAGTCAGATACGTTTGACTGATTGAAACAGTGAAATTCTCCTCACTGATTCAGAGCGTAGTGTACTCTCCGTAACATCGTTTTCTGTAGGTACTTACCTAGTACTCATTAGCCTGTGTACCACTTGCAATTGTGTAATCTCAAGTCATTTCTATTCTAATCGTCGCGTAACACATTTCCACTCTCCACTTTCGGGGGCGTTTGCCCCCCCCCCTCCTCTCCTACCGAAATCAACGTGCCCCCTAAGTCGTATCGTATATATGTTTCCATATTTATTTATCCTACGGACTCGGCTCACTCCGTGTTAGCATACATTGACGACTGAACCCGTATTTCAGTCAAGTTAGTTTGAATGAGATTTAAATTGACATTTTACTATGCCTAAGCATTTTACTCGATTAGCTAGTGTCCAATAGACCATATCTACTCGCCTTTATTTTCAGTTCATTTTTTCATAAAATCTTTGCGGTAATCACAACTATCACTGTATTTATTTCAAGTTGATCAGTAGCGAAGTAGCTAGTTGGTATATTTCACTACACGCCAATTTCACAATTTAATTTGGGTTGGCATATATTGGGCCTAGTAAGTATTCTGCATTGGTGTCGCTCAGGACGAAACTCCATTTGTGTGTTTTATCAGTTTGTTTGATTCTCTTAATCATGCGTGTCATATTCCATTAATTAGCATAGCAGTGCAAGCCCGGGCGAAACTATTATTGCTATTTCGTACATTTGCACGATATCAAACCAACATAATTCTCACCTTATAGACGACATATTAAAATGGTGACGGTTTTACATTCCATATAAGAACAGCACCATTATGCTGGGGTATTTTAATAAAATATCTGGAACAACATGTTACGACGATTAAACTCATTATTTTTCTTATAAATAGTCCGTGACAATATGTATGTATGTATATATATATATATATATATATATATATATATATATATATATATATATATATATATATGACAGGTGGGAGTGTAGGAGGGGACGGAAGAAGTGAAGTGAAATGACTGGTAAGAGCACACCGTGTGAAAAGAAGAGAACAATCTCTTCAGAACTAACCGAGACAAATGAGTATCTCTCTCATTAATTTTAGTGCTTTAAGCTTAAATTTTCCATTCAACGAAACCTCCCCGGCCTCGTCTCCTGTAGAGGACAGGGCAGGACAGGACAGGAAGATCTGGTACTGTGCGGGTTAATTTTTGTAATTGAAAGGCTCCCATTACATGTCCGCGGAAGGCCTACGTGGAATTGCACTGAGAGAACAGCTAACTAAATTCTTGTTTGTATAGTGCCAAAAATATATTTAGTTGTGCCAACAAGATATCCTGTTGAGTAAACAAAACTTGAAAAGCAACTAAACAAAACCTCACTGTCAACAAAATATTTTGTTTAATTAACAGTATGTATTTGTTTGGCCACTCATTCGATAGGCATCGTCCGAAAATACAGCTTGAGAGTTCGTTTGCATTTTTTTGTAACGA
The DNA here is from genome assembly GCA_029891345.1 of Dryococelus australis. Lineage (NCBI taxonomy): Eukaryota > Metazoa > Arthropoda > Insecta > Phasmatodea > Phasmatidae > Dryococelus > Dryococelus australis. The sequence goes on along the minus strand of CM057007.1, from coordinate 74,989,168 downwards.
TTAGGATAGGTAACAGTAAGCATTTGTTGGTGTATTTACTGATGCTTAACAATTGTAAAGGCTGTTCACGATAACGTGAGCACTTTTGGAATCAACCTTAGAAAAAAATTCACTGCCCCATACCTGCACATATTTTAACGGGCGCAATGAGTGACACGTGTCCAGTAAAGTTGATAAAGATGGAAGGGAAAGTAGTTCCGTATATTAAAGTCGAACAAAAAGTGTTAGGTAACTATTTGTGATAACTTGAATTATTTCTCTCCTTTTCTGTAATTTTTAATGCATCGAAGTGTAAAAATTAGCATATTTGTAAAACATTTACTTTTCTAATAATTCCACAGTTTCACGTGACCGATACATTATTAAAGTGATGTGGCCAAGGGCAATGTTAATTTTACGCAAGGCGCAAAAACACACGACGTGTATACATGTAGATATTAAGCAGGGTACTCATTTTACCGTGAACAGCCTATACATGCACACCCTAATAAAATAAATTGAACAGGAAACTAAAATTATAGCTGTAAAACTTGAAATATTTATTTGCGTTCGTTGTCCAGTATTTGAGCAGCGAGGGATTGCTGCCCTTGCCTCTGAAACGTCTGTTATGATGGCAATCAGGATCGGTGAATTCTTGGGCTATCTCCTGCAAAAGCGGATTTATTTAGAAAAGGTTGCAGAATTTATTTTTTCCCGAATCCGAAGACATTGAAGGCGGTGTCACATCCGCTTATAGCATGGAGGAGCAGAATTTTTTCGGCTGAATCGTACTTGAATGATGAGGAGGATTAGAACACGTCGGGTGAATTACCTCACCTAGGTTTTCGGCGATAAACGTTGTGGGTTTCAGGAAGACCCAGTAGCACAGCGAGCAAGTTAATGTCCTCATCCACAATCAGGACGGCCTCATATTCTGAAGCTAAGGATTTTGCAGTGGTGACAATTAATACATCACCATCTTCCTCCACTTGTTTAGTGATGATGTTTGAATCTTCAAGTTCAGTCCGGAGAAGTGTTACAAACCATTTTTTGTTGTTCTCATTATATAGAAACTTCTCCTGAGATGTTGAGTTGACAGTTGCTTTGACAAATATAACATCAGCTGAGGTATTCATCTTACACTTTCTCGCCTATTCAGCGCTGTTGATACTTAGATCAGCATCATCAGGGTAACCATCAAAAATCACCATCACAGCCCTGCCATAATGTTAGTGGATGTACTTGATGTAACCTGTGCAAATTCATTCAAATGCCATATTTAGATTCCACACAACTCTATGGAGCAGATTTCCACCCCCAATAACAACCAAGTGGTTTTCGAGGAGTCCAAAATCAATCGGAAGGGGCGTGAATGCAGCATACATGCAGACTTGGTGCCCTGATGCATACCAGCATACCATCGTCATTGAACAGGGACATTGGAAATGGGGCTAGATCATAAGAGAGGTACTCTTGTAGGTCTTCTTGAGACTTCTTTGCTATGCACATTCTATGGTACAGTGTGAGTGGGTTTACCTCTATCGTCTTCTCTCCAACTTTCAAGGCGTTTCTGTCAAACACTAAAGTAATCACTTTGTTCTTCTTTTTAAATGATACTTCACCAAAGGTTGTACAGACTATTCTTGATACTCCTGCCATCTCGACTTGCTGAGCCTTGTGACAATTGACCTGGTCGCTTTCGACTATTCCGGAGCTAATGCTCATAATGATATCAGCTTTTGGGAATGGGGGATGATTTGAAAACCACTCCTGCAGTTTTCGCACATTTTGGGTGTCTCGTTGGATCCTGGTGGGACTCATCTTCACATGTTGTTCAGAAGAAATTGCTGTGATGTTGGTGAATTTCTCCATATCTTGTGCTACATCCTGGAGGTAAGTCATTCCAAGAGTTCACTTCACCAATGTGCTGTCTGTCATTCCCCATCCACCAGTCAATCCTCAACATATACTCACATCTTTCATTAGTTTTTGCTCAATCGTCATATCAGTCCAAATCCCCGACAAAAACTTGTCTGTCCTTCGAATAGTAAAGTACCCTTCCTTAGTAAATTTTTGGAACTCTTGACGGATCCATTCTGTCTTTCAAATCCAACATTTCTTGTCAGTACAAATGAACACTTTTGGTGTGCAACCAATGTCCAGCTGCGTGAAAAAATTGAAGCATCTGTTTGATAGTGTCCAGATGGAGTTGAAAATTACTCATAATCTCCGCTTGTATGAATTGTTTTACAAGAGTGACCATTTTGAAGTACTGCGCCCAAAGTTGTGCTGTAGGTCCCCTGTGTTGGAAATCATCTGCAGCTTTTGTGAATTTCTCCTTCACAGATTTGATTTCTTCCAAATTGTCAGCTGACAAAATGACAGTTTGATCTTCGTGTGATAGTGGTCTGTTGGCTTCATTTCTTTCTTCCTCAGTGAATGCAACTGAATTTGGAATGAAGTTGGCCAAAACCTGATGAGCCAACAGGTGAGCCCTCGCTGCTCGGGAATACGCATGGCCGTGCATAGTTTTTATAATATTTTCAGCATATATAGTGGCAAATAGCTCATTATTTTCACTGCCAGCCATGATTGTTCCAATAGCTCCCAAGTAGGACATCAATAAGTGAAACCCACCAAGCCTCGCAGTGATGCTTTGGCATTGTGGCTGTGTGCCATTGTGGAGAATTTCCTGGGCCTTAATGTATAGGAGCTGGTCAAATGTTATGAAGCACGTTTTTTGCATGATGCTGCGACATCTTTGATGAGCAATGAGGAGTGATGTTTACATAGTGTCATAATTACAAGGTGTAGTGTTGATGAATGGAAGGTAAACTATTTTAGAACGCCGGTATTATCCATTTTCTGAGGCCTTCTACATGATACAGTTCCATCCTGGCAAATGAGTTCCAGTTGACTTGCCGTATAGCCACAGAAGTTCTGAAGCAGACTGAGAAATAACAGTTGTTGCAGTCGAGGAGAGGCTATCAAGATCTTTGATCGCGACAGTTTTCAAACCAGCATTTGGGTTCTTCACAAATCTTTGAAGCTCAATGACACCAGCTGTTGCCACCACCTCAGTTGCACTCATTCTTCCTGAATATTTCACGTTTACAGCTTGCACGTCTCTAGTCAAACACCAACTGGCAGAAAGCATCATTATGCATGGGTTTTATTAGAGGTGGTTGGGGTTGTGAGATGGACGATGCTTCAAGTAACTGTGCCTCAGTGTGACTGGATGAAAACCCAAGAGAGGACATCATGCTAATGAGAAGTTTGGAACCAAACTTTCTATACATGAAAACACTAAATCCTGTAAGAATGGGTGACAAAAAGGACCTGGGCCGTGCAGCAGCAATGACAGCATGAGAGATGGCCACACATGTCCTCTTCCATTAATCCAAAGATCCTTTCTTATTCTTCAGTATCAATGTTTCAAGAAGAGTAAACAAAGATGCAGGAATGTCCGACATACGGTTATCCAAAAATTAATCAGGGGGTGGGTATTCAGTGACATTGTAAGGTTTGGAGCAAATGTCCTCTATTATTATATCTGCAGCTACCTCGACCACCATCATTCTCTCTTCCTCAGGATCCAATTTTTTATTTTCATACCAATTTTGTGAGTATTCTATACACCATATTTCAGAAACAGACTGTTGATATATTGCCTGTTTCCACAAAAAGGATGTCTTCTCCATACTTAACCAGCAAATGGGATTTTACTGTTCTTCAGTCAACCTGACACTCCTACTCGATTGCATCCATCTCAATTGAGAAAATTAGAATTGACATTCGTCACTGTTTTCCTCCAGAAAAGAATAAATACATTCCATTGCTTGATCGATTTCGGTGTAAGTACTGTGCCCTTGTCCTGTCCCAGTCGATGCCGGTTGATACAACTTTCTTTGACAAGAATGGTGGTACTGAGCATAAGTCGCAATTAGATCCAAATCCAGCCGAACCCAGTCAATAATTTTCTGAGCCCATTCATTTCCATGTTTCCTTGCTGCTTCCGAAAATTTGTCCCCGAGATCTTTCTTCTTCACCAAATGAACAGGATCTCGTCTTTCAACAGGTAATTTATCCTGTATTTCCAAAAATTCAAGAGTTATTATTTCCCCACAAATGAAGCAATGACCCTTAAAGGTGAACCGTCCACTAACCGACCTAAGCTGCAGTGGTGATGAGGTAGAAGGTCCTGCTTGATGTAATCCTATATGTAGGTATGCTTCTATCCTTCTACCATCAGAATAACTTTTTGAATAGGCATTGTGAATTCGAATCTAATATTTCCCACCAGAAATTTTGTATGATCGTTTCGCCTCCTTTTAATACCTGCTTTCTGTAAAGTCTCAATTTGCTTTTTCTTTACAAGTAATTGTTGCCCCTCTTCCAAACTCTTCTCACATATAAAGCACACACAGTCTGACGTCCTTGCACAGGATGATGAAGCCATCACTCAAAAAGTAAAAATCACTACAAAACTCGCGTTGTAAAACATCACGTGAACGAACAAAGTGAGTTTTACTACGCCTCTTATCCAACTGAGGGACCGGGCCGGAGGTTTGGAAATGCCCCCATTATCACCCCCTTTGTGTTCAGCCAACAGCCCTCCGTGAGTGGCCTGGGGGTTCCCCTTCCCCTGTTTGCCCGTGTGTGTGTATATACACACATACATACACGTATGTATAATTTATATACACTATTGTGTGTTAACAAATACTTGAATGTCATAAAAATGGAAATTAGAAACCAAATAGTGTTTCTGGGGTAAACTCGAAAAAAAGCCATATTATACATTTTTCGTTAATGTTCCCCCACTCCTCGGCATTTGCCATAACAATTATTTTGAGACAAGCATCTTAAAGGTAATTAAATTATCTACAACTTTGATTATGTGGACTTTTACGCTAAAATCAACTCTTCTTTGAGTTTTTGAGATCTAAAGTGGCGAGAATGTGAAACTTTTGTTTAATTCGCGATTTTACCCCTTTTCGATGCTCCACAGCTCCGTTGCTATTGATCGTACAGAAAAATTATAGAATCGATTTTGTAGGAAATGTTGTCCTCTACAAGTCTGTATGTAACACGTGTTTTTTTTTTAAAAGCTAAAACGCATAAAGATGAAGTTATAGGCCAAAAACTGAAAAAAAAAGTGCCCACTTTCAGCGGTTTTTCAAGATGGCGGAGGGAGCACAGGGGTGGGGAGGACGGAAACTTGGGGTTTATACCTTCTAACCATCCCAAACAACATATAAAAATTCACAACTACCAAAACGTTTGTAAGGTGAATCCCCTTTTCATGTCTAGTGACCGGACTAACAGCCCATAGCCAAAATTACGGATTTTTTTGACAATGCTTTTCTATGGAGTAATCCTAAGAAAAGTTTAATCCAAAACTTATGGACATCCCTAGTCATCATTTCTTGGAACCATTTGAGATATTTTCCCGGGATAAAAAGTAGCCTATGCCACTCTCTGGACCTTCAACTATCTCTGTACAAAAAAAATCACGTCGATCAGTTGCTCCATTTTGACGTGAAAGAACGGCAAACAAACAAACAAACAAACAAACAAACAAACAAATAAATAAACACACTTTCGCATTTATATAGTAGTAAGGATTAAACGGAGTATAATACTTAAAATATGCCATGCGAGCGAGTCTTAGTGTGTATTTTAATGCTACGTTCATTTTTAATTTGCAAAATTTTCAACAGCAAACGAATGTATTGATTGTGGCTCACAACAATTCAGAGCCGTTGGACCTGTTATTAACCAACTGTGTGTGGAAAGTGTAGTAATCTGAACAATATTTGATAGCAAGTTCAAAGTTGGTAATTTAATTAATTTTGGGCTCAGCATTTGATAGTTTTTAATTGTAGCCTACTGTAAGGCATTTCAGTTCTAAGCTTGCTTGTTGTAGGGCCTACATAGTGAAATGCGATTTTAGCCCCTGGTGAAAGAGTTGACGAGAAAAACTTTACGATGCGAGTGTACTTGTTGCCGCCCGCCACGCGTTATCACTTGTAATTTCATGAAGGAGAGGCAGTATAAGTAATGTTTCTAGTATGTGTATTGTATACATTCAATTTTGTCAAGCCCATTGTACTTGCTCACCTGTGTACGATTGATAAAAAAAAAATGCGTACATTCTGAATCAATCCTACAGCATTATAATTTTACAATTACTACTCTTCCGCACTCAAGTCTATTTTGTCGTTTTGTTACATGCTACAATGGGCGTTGGATAGTTTTATGCCCTTCATCATTAGGAGCTCATCGCTTTCCTGAGCGACCTGAATGTCCCTTTTGATGAAAACTTCACAGTGGTACACTTAAGTAAAGCAGCTGTCCAGGCTTGGTGGGAGTAAGAGTGTCCTACAGCACTGAACGCCAGGCCGGCTCCTTTGGCAAGCGCCGCCAATACTTCTCAAAATAAATGTTTTTTGATCTCGCTCGAAAGAGTTCCAGTACTTAAATAGTAGATCCATCCAGGATATACACCTTTTTCACTGCCATTAGTTCAGTAGCCTGTCTGGGTTTGTGTTCGGAGGATGGGTTGCTAAAGGGCGTATTGGTTAAATGCGAAGGCGCTGTTTTGTAGCTCCTTGAAGAGCTTGCTTGTTTGGGAGAGAAAAACTTGTTAGGATTTAAATGACGTGTGTTACAGTCACTCTTTCCGGCGCGTGTCAGAAGACAATAGGAGAGAGACTATGTTTTACGTTTCCAAAAACCCAGCGAAGCATTTTGTGATTTTTTTCCGTGGCTTTCGCAAAATATGATTCTAGGCTTGGAGTTATAAGGTAACACTAGGGCAGTGGTAGATTTCGATTCTTTCTTTCTCTCATTCGGTTTTGCACCAAACATCCGCATAGGGCTGCGGGTGAATGTTGCGCCGGAGGTACTTATACCTCTTACCGAAGGACATATTTCGATGCCGATTTTAAGCTTCAGCTAAATCAGTTGAAAGAATAATTTAGCGATGTGATCTCGCCAAGCATCGGCAAATGTGACGGTTTGCCCTATAAGTTTATCTTAACAATGTTCCGGTGCGAGATTGTCACTTTAGGTGTCCGCCCCCTAAGCTTCAGATATTTCGTGAAATTATAGAAAAGTTGCTAGCTGACAGTGTCATTGTGCCCTCAACATCTGATTACTGTTCTCCTGTTTTTTTGTAAGGAAAAGGGGGAGCGATTAATGTAATTAGTAGTCAATCATTCTTTAATAAATAAAAAAAATTCCCAAGGATCCCTTTCCCTTGTCGACCATCGATTGCACTCTTCGACATCTGGGTAAAACTTGTGTCTTCTCGCTCTTGGACCTGAATAGTAGTTTTCATCACTGTTTGCTTGACCCGGTTTGCAGGAAGTATACCGCATTTCATACGCCTAGGAGCCAATACAAGATCACTCGTATTCCTGTGGGCTCCAATTTCGGTAGCCAGGCGTCACGTGTTCTTGACTATGTGTTGTCTGAATTTAAATTTCACTTCGTTTTCAAATATATTAATGACATCACAGCTAGTCATGACCTTTAGTCCCACTTGTCGCAATTGCGTCACGTTCTCAATAAAATGTGAAAAAGTCACTTTAGGATCAAGTGGGGTAAAGTTTCTTGGAAATCTGATTTGCAAGGGACACTTGTTAATTTATCCAGATCACGTCACCCCTATTTTGGATTTTCCACGCCCTAAGACGCTCAAGGGTGTTCAGAAATTTTTCGGAATAATGGGTTATTATTCCAGATTCATTGACTGCTAATCCGAGATTGCAGGTCCCTTGAACCTCTTGAAGAAAAATTAGGTTTCCTTTCATTGGGGAGCAGAGCAAGTGAAGGGTTTTACCTAATTGAAGAACAAGTTATTGTTTCCTACAGCATTACATCTGCTAGACTTATCGGAATCGAAAAGATTCATTCTTCAGGCCGATGCTTCCTCCTTGGCCCTAGCAGCTGTTCTGAGCCAGCAGGTGGAATTAACTCCTGTAGCTTTTGCTAGTCAAACTCTGAGACTGAGCGCAACCTATCAGAAGGAAACCCTAGTGTGTATTTATGGGTTGGATAAGTTTGCCTCGTATTTAGAACATGACGAGTAAGACCTCTTCACCGACAACCAGCCCTTGATATGGTTCCTAAATCATCCCCAACAGCTCGGTAAACTAGGCCAGTGAGTTTTATGGCTGTCAAGTGAGTTCAAGGTACACCATGTTTGGGGCTTGGACACTCAGGTAGTTGACGTACTTTCGTGCATTTACGATACCCAAGATTTAGAACCGAGGGATCCGGCAGTCTCCCCTGACTTAGTAAACCTAAGACAGGATTTTCCCGAAAATTTTGTCAAATTGCAGCAGGCACAGGATGAGTTCAGTGCGTGGGTCAACAGGTGTGCCTCCTCCACTCCCCTTCCTTGGCCATCCATTAAGTCACCTCCTCAAAATTTGAAATATCTCCCTTTCCCCTTCTCCGCTTTGTGATGCTGACAGGGATCGCCTGCTTGAAGACATTTATTGGCGGCTCAGCACTGCAAAAGTTCAAGTTAACCAGAAACTAGATAATGCCAGGTCGCATGCAGATTTATGGGTATGTGATTTGGTATTATGTAAGAACTTAAGTCTCGCGAACCTGAGTGCTGACGTGTCTAGCAAATTTCTTCATAAATTTGTTGGTTCCTTCTGGATCCGAAAATTCCTTGCAGCCACCGTTGGCTTAGTTCCCCCTTCAAGTGGTAGACATTTTAGAAAATCCCACATTTCCCACATTAAGAAATATTTTCAGAGGGTGTGATTCATGCTGGTTATTTGTAATAAAGTGATTTGTAAGTGAAACAATTTGTTTCTTAATTCCCTTATTTCCATCTTTTGTGTCATTATTTTAGATTGTTATTCCCCTCTAATCCCCATTTTTTTTCCATTCATCCACTGATCCCCTGCGTAGAGCCGAGATTTGGTGTGGACTACTGGGTGAACTACTGGATATCATGATCTTGTAGTGGGGTTCCTGTTCTGCTAGCCACTGCCCCCCCTCCTCCCTGGAGACACCCGAGAAGAAACTTGGATTGGCGCTCGGTCCAGTGTCCCAGTGGACTATCAATTACCGATTATGCATTTGTGGCTGAATCTCTTCAAGAAAAGAATACTTTGGCAATTATATATTTATATGATTATCATTTGAGCATATTTGTATGTATGTGTTCTACGATTGTAATTGTACTTAGGGAATCTTTCCCTCCTTCCTTATTCCTTCTTCGAGCTGTGTGTTTTCTGCAACCTATGTGAGCTACTAATTTGATGTTGTGTCAGTAGTTGTACAAGGACAGATCTGGTGCAAATGGGGCCTGGTGCCGGACTGGCGGCGGCCATCTTGGATGACGTTGTGCAGAACATTTTGCTCTAGCATTCCTATTTGGCGGTGGCCATCTTGCCAGCCAGTATGACCTTAACCTTTGGTTTTCCATCTCAAACTTCGATTTAAAATCCCAAATTTGGATTTTCGATCTCAAATTTGGTCCTTGATTCTGAATTTGGTTTTGTACATCTCCGACAGTGTCCATCTTGGTTTTCACTTCCCGTTCTTGCATTCCATCGTCGAGGGTTTCCTTGGGGTCCTCACAAGTTTTTTCTTTTACATTTTACCTTTTTTTCGCTTCCTCTCATTTCTCTCTTTTCATTCCTGGAGGGGGTTTTCTCCTTCCATCTCGTTTGTCGTCTGTTAGTGACGACCATCGTCTGTTGGAGGCGGCCATCTTTTTTGCCGTCCATATTTGATTCCCACATCGCCTGCTAGAGTGTGCTTGTGGCCATCTTTGATTCTCGCACTCGCCACCAGAGTGAAGTTCCACTGGCGGCAACTAGGAGCGCTGGCAGCTATCCTGTGTTCGCTCATCGTCCGCCAGGATGACTGGTAATTTATTTTAAGTATGAACTCAAAAAAATGCTGGAGTCATGCGGTTTCGTTCTGGCGACCCTTGAGTCGCCAGTCCTGTCTGCTAACCACAAGACTACCATCGCATGTGGACCGACAAGAGTTGAAATAAGGAAGTCGTTTGTTATTCTATCGTACTAGTCAGGGGCTGCCTGGTCTTGCTTAGCAAAATCTAACACATCGTATAACGCTCGGCGTATGTGATGGATGGCAAGTGCTTATGTTTTTTACATATGTTTTGCATCACTGTGTAGTAGTGATGACCTTATCGTTCGTGCACTTCACAATGGCAAATTTTTCAACTGATATAATGTACAGCACTCGAGGCTTGTAATATACACAGAGTGTTAATTGTTGTTTGCGATGTACTTACAAATCTACCAGTCATTGTATATATCTTAAACAGCTCGGAAATTGTAGCTAACTATGCTTATAAGTATGCTTACAACATACTTGTTCTCCACGACCTTTTTCGATGTCGGAGCTGATGCATGTGTTATGAATTTGGAGTGTATATCTTAAACGGTTCGAAAATTACAGCCCACTATGCTTATAAGTGTGCTTAGGATATACTTGACCTTGCGATCCTTCTCGTTGTGGTAGCTTATGTATATGTTATCAATTTGTCAGCTATATCTTAAATGCTTCGGAAAATACAACCAACTATACTTATAGGTAGACATAGGGTATACTTGGTCCTGCAAGCCCTCTCGACATTGGGCATGATGTCTGCATTATGAATTTGACAACTATATCTTATGTAGTTCTGATATTACAGCTCACTATACTTGGTCCTGCGTATCCCTCTCCTCATCGGGGATGATGACTATGTTATGAATTTGACGACTATATCTTATGTAATTCAGAACTTACAGCCAACTATAGTTATAAGAAGACATATGGTATACTTGACCCTATGACCCCTCTCATCATCTCGGGGGATGTCTATGTTAAGAATTTGGTGATGCTTGCAAAGCTAACTGTGGTGCATTCGGTGCTAACTGAGGTGCTTGCAGTGCTAACTGCAGGGCTAACTGTGGTGCATACAGAGCTAACTGTGGTGTGTGCAGTGCTAACTGCAGTGTGGGCAGTGCTAACTGCAGTGTGTGTAGTGCTAATTGTAGTGTGTGTGGTGCTAACTGTAGAGCTCGCGGTGCAAACTGCAGTCACCACTGCACACACCTCAGTTAGCACAACTGAGGTGTGTGCAGTGGTGACTGCGGTGTATGTGCTGCTATACTTATATACGTGCTTAAATCATACTTAACCCTTCGCCCCTTTTCATTGTCGGGGCATGAGGTCTATATTATGAATTTGGCAACTATATCTTAAATGGTTCAGATATTACAGCCAACTATGCTTATACACAGCCATATGACATACCTAACACTACATCCCTTCTCGCCATCTCGGGTGATGACTATTATGAATTTAGTGTCTATATTTTAAATGGATCGGAAGTTACAGCCAAACATGTTTATAAGTAGACATATGACATACTTGACCCTACGACCCATCTCGGGTGATGACAATGTTATGAATTTGATGTCTATAACTTAAACTGTACGGATGTTATAGCCAACTATGCTTATAAGTAGTTATATATAATTTCCTGCCTGTGATGTCATCCAATATGGCGGTCGGGCTGTCATCCAGTCCTCAATCCCACAGCCAACTATGCTTATAAGTAGATCAAGATGGATGCCTCCAGCAGATGACAAACAAGATGAGAGCCAGATGAATGATTTTTTTCACGATTAAAAGTCTGTCCGACGAGTGCGCGCTCTCTCGTATCTGCCTTATTTCAACTTCTATCGGTCCACATACGATGGTAGTCTTGTGGTTAGCAGACCGGAGAGGCGACCCAGGGGTCGCCGGAACGAAACTGCACGACGCCGGCATTTTTTGAATTCACACTTAAAATAAATTACCAGAGCTCCTGGCAGACGATGAGCGAACACAAGATGGCTGCCAGCGCTCCTAGTTGCCGCCAGTGGAACTTCACTCTGGTGGCGAGTGCGAGAATCAAAGATGGCCACAAGTGCACACTCTAGCGGCCGATGTGGTAATCAAAGATGGACGGCAAACAAGATGGCCGCCTCCAGCAGACGATGGTCGTCACCAGCAGACGACTATAAAACAAGATGGCAGACACCAGCAGACAAACGAGATGGAAGGAGAAAACCCTCTCTGGGAATGAAAGAGAGAGAACGAAGGAAGAGAGGGAACGAGAGGAAGAGAAAAAAGCCCGAATGTAAAATAAAGAAAACTTGGGAGGACACCGAGGAAACCCTCGACGATGGAATGCAAGAATGGGAAGTGAAAACCAAGATGGACGCTGTCGGAGACGTACAAAACCAAATTCGGAATCAAAAATTAAATTTGAGATCAAAAATCCAAAATTTGGGATTTAAAATCCAAGTTTGAGTTCGAAAACTAAAATTGATATCGAAAAACAAGGTCAAGGTCATACTGACTGACAATATGGCCGCCGCACATGAATGCTAGAGCAGGAAGTTCCGCACGACGTTATCCAAGATGGCCGGCGGCAGTCTGGCGCCACTTGTACCACATCTGTCCTTTTACAACTACTTGTGCCAAGAGTTAATTTGCCATATGTTCCCAGGGTGTCTGCGTACTTTTTAGGGTGTGGGGTTAAGATGGTGGAGCACCACTGTCGTTGGCCACCTTAGATTCCTCTGCCTTTGGCATCGCCGATTACAAGGTTATGTAAGTTGTAACACGATATGCCGTCGGCCTATTCTAGTTGCTATCCCGTGGTACACCACTTCACTGGCAGCCGCGACTTATTCGGGACTGAATCTGCGATGAATGCGATTCTGAATAATTTTCACCCACATTAGGCGATGTGTCGTAATTAACCAACCCTTTATGTATATATGTTTTGAAACAAAATTTCTGGTAAAGTCACTATGACTAGGCCACGTGTATAATGTTAACAGCTGATGCTTACAATTTTGCGAGTACATTTGTAATAAGTTTAGTCGATGAGAAGGCATTATTTGATGTTGGTGTTAACCTTGCTATGCTATATTAAACGGAGTATAATATTTTTAATAAGCAGTGTTGCATATTATTGTGTATGATCGAGGCTTAGTGTGTCTTATAATTATTAAATGTAGCTCACGTCAATACAGAGCCGTTGGACCAATTACGAATCATCTGTGTGAGGAGAGTGTAGTAATCTGAACAATATTTGATAGCAAGTTCAATGTTGATAATTTTATTAATTTTGGGTTCAGCATTTGCTAGTTTTCGATTGTAGCCTACTGTAAGGTATTTCAATTCTAAGCTTGTTTGTTGTATATAGTGAAATGCGACTTTATGTCCTGGTAAAAGAGTTGATACTGAAAACTTCACGGGGCGGGTGCACTTGATGCCGCCCGCCGCACGTTCACTTTTAATTCCATGAAGGACAGAAAAAAAAATCATTGTTTTGTAATATGTGTATCGTATACGTTAATTTTTTTTCTTTCAAACCCACTGTACCTGATCACCTGTGCACAATTAATACAAACATATATATATATACATACACATTCTGTATCAATCTTCCAGCATTACAATTTGTGAGTGAGTTACAACACAACCGCTACTGATATGTTACGCGCAATAGCAGAGTTCGCCCTCTACCTGAGTCTGTACATGCTTACAAATTACGACCCAGAATCTGTGGATGTTAAAACCATCAGCCATTATGCATAGCTAGCCAATTTTTTTAATGATATTGGAACTATGGACATCAGATGCGATACGTAGTGTATGATTTATGGCTCAATGTATTAAGTGATATCGACTAATGGTGAATAAGATTTTATAAGCACAATTACTCTAACCATTAGTAAAGTAATTAATTAATTTCTTAAAATACTGCATGGCTGAAAAGGTCAAATAGGCAAGAATGTGAAGCCAGTAATAAATTGATTTACACTTCCGTGGTTCTGGTTACAAGCATTCTAAAAAAATAGTTTTGACTGAAATAACTTCGACCCCAAAGTCGGCAAGCTCAAGCAAAAATCGGCTTGCATATTGACTTAACCCAACGAAACTAATCGATTCAGGAACTGATTGTGACGATTCCCTGCTCCCCTCCCAAGCGAACACAAGACCTCCCAATCACTGAGTTAGCTAATGTGCAATGAAATATCTTCGCCATTCGTTCGGCCACCAGTTCGCTACTACTTACACTATATATAATTCCTTTAGCTGAGTATAACTTCGTAAAACTGTAGGCCAATGCCTTGAGTAATATTCGCAGAAGGAATATTTGCACAATCATTATAGAATCTAGCGCACTGTGCCCACGTGCATCAAGTCAGCACCAAGTGATTCGCAGGTCACTGTGACCAAGAGGTCCCGTCGTATTTCTCCTCCTGGTAAGAATGAGTGTTGTAAGACCCAACAAACAGCAAGGTAAAGATACTAGCTGAAGTCCCACTCCCCAGTGTTATTGTCCTTTTCGTTTGTTGAGCTAAACGGGCGGAACTCGCTTATTTGCACGAGTCAAACCGGCTGGAAAAGTTGGCACCAACAAGCGAGTAACGTGTGTAGTCCGTAGTGCATTTCCACAGACTGGGTAAAGAGAGCCTCGACGCGTTCACGGCCGGCCGTTCAACGGAGGCGCATTCTATTGCTTGGTGGCTCTGTTGCCGCTATGCCTGCGCGCACACACACGCATATACATTCCACATTCATGGCATCTTTTACAAGACGAAATTATCATATGCACATACGCATTACAGCCCTGTATGTGTTGCTATTGCCTAAAAGAAGTATTTACAAACATGTATGATTAAATATATATGTGATGACAGTGAACGAAATGCGCAGGTTAAAGCTGTAACTGCAATATCCACATACAGCATATTATTTCCCTCTCAAGCAAATGAAAGTACTGAACTGAGTCAATAAATATTATAATTTAAGTAATTACAATTATGTGTGTCAAATGCAGTGAAACGAGATGTTTGTTAATCATAGTGGAAACCGTTTTAAGCTCTAGAAGAATCCGTACATAATTTTCTATGCGACAAAGAAAATAATTTGTCCGATAGGGTTTCGTTTATAGCAACACGAGGTAATTTTAATTCAGAGAAGGTTCAGAAACATAAGTTTGCTGTTAGTAAATGTTTTCTTTCTACATTTTTGTTTTATGGAAATTGTATTTTTCTTCATAGAAAAGAAATATAACTTTGTACCAGAGGAAACAGTTTTAAAGGTTTTCCGTTGTACATTTCAGTCTTCAGTACGTAATTGTTGTCCCGACGCAAACAATCGTACACCAATAACGAAAGTGCAGCTGAGCAAACTTATAGTACTCGCTCTGACGTTAAATGTCATTCTAAAGTTCGGTGATTCTCGCAACCCCCGATTTCTATGTTTCCCAGTATGTGGCATTGTACTCTGGCCCGTGTTACTGCGCCTATCACAGTAATTCGAACGCAAAAAGAAGAAGTGGTCACGTGTCGCTGGACATTAGGTTAATAACAAAAGGTGTGTGGATTCGAACCTCGAAACTGCCCAGTTTGTTTTGGGAGTATTATTTTGAAATATTTGTTACTTCTCTCTTATTTACAAATTACGTTTATTTATCTGAGCAAACATTTTCCTTTGCAGTGTAACTGACATTATTACAAACGTGTCTGCTGAACTACTGTAACGACAATGCAAGTTTATCATTGTCATAGCTATATAGATAAAACAAAAATTATATTTGTGGTTGCAGTGGTTCATATTCAAACAAATTATTCTTTGCGGCAACAAATTATATGTTGCAGAAAAGAAAGTATTTTTACAGTGTAACCTGAACTTTGTATACTGGCCGTAATAAACCTTCAAATGGTCTATACTTACAGGATGAGGGACTAAATATAATAGTGTCGTCTGGCGGAATTGCCATCTCACTGGTCGAACCTAACTACTGAAGCATGAACTCTCTTGAATATGGTAATTTAGTAAGTACACCGTATTTGTAAAATACATGTAAGTACCTGCACAAACAAGTGACCGAACATTTTACATCTCAATACCTACCCTACGTGAGGCAGGACTATATTTCGACCAACCCCAATAAATAATTCGGAAACTAAATTGAAATTTTAAAACAAAGGCCACATAAAGCCACCGCGTTGTTGGTTACAGACAGTGGACAATACATACAAGCACTCTTTTTCTGCTCTTTCCCCCTCCCCCCGCCCATTACACACACACACACACACACACTCTTTGTATCCTAAACCAGCGCACTCCTACTACTGCTGTGATATCCAGTGATTGTGACATGCTACAGAAGGTATGGGCAGATCTTGACTATCGCTTGGAAAAATGTCACTGTAGTAGAACACGGAAACATTTTTGGGATGTGAGGAAAACATGACGAGTTTCCGCTTATTTTCATGCATCAATCTTTATTGTCAGTTGTAATACTCTTGAAACACAGCACTCTGAAATACGATGAATCATTTATAGTATCCCTGTACTTGAGTTGTTAAGATTACACTAGCAATAGTACACAATAAAACAAAACGTCAATTATGTTATTTCTGTTGTATTCCGTTACAAAATAAAAAAAACAAATATGTATTTCTGCATGGTTCAGCACGCACTTCTATTCCTGGAATAAGTGGGAATAGTTATGGGGGGGGGGGGGAAGTAAAAAAAAAAAATACGTTCCTACGCTGAAGCATAACCGCGACAACTTTGGTGGATACCTACATACATCAAGGAACTATATATGAGCTGCAAGGGTTGACAGGCGAGTATGTGCCGGGAGGACAGGTAAGAGTTCATTCGCGGTTACCTCCAACGCTTCTCAAACCCTGCTCAAATTCTACTTCCAACATATTCCTCCGCCTCGTGCAAACAAAGCTTAACAAAGTTTGGAAAATTTCACCAAAGAGACAACGTAACGCATTTGTGCGCACTCAGTGTAATAATATTTTGCATATTTGTATTTATAAGTAATAATAAAAAATTATATATTATAATATATATGTAAAAATTCGGCTAACCCAAACAACACGGTACTTTTACTT
Organism: Dryococelus australis; assembly: GCA_029891345.1. Taxonomy (NCBI): domain Eukaryota; kingdom Metazoa; phylum Arthropoda; class Insecta; order Phasmatodea; family Phasmatidae; genus Dryococelus; species Dryococelus australis. The sequence goes on along the minus strand of CM057007.1, from coordinate 74,972,210 downwards.
AGAACAGAAGTAGACTATAAAACTCGTGTAATGTATGGCAGGTTTAAGATAAACAACCAAACACGTACATTGCGAGATTTTCCGAAGGTACGAATGAAGAAGCGTGAAGAAACCGGGAACAGACTGTATGTAACATTGACACTGATAATTGTGTGTGCCCGAGGGACCTTCACAAGCAACACATCATTAGCACCTTCTTTCCCCTCTGCTCTAACGAGTACTCGAACCCCCCTCAAACAAAATCCGGACACACACGCGCGCCTAACACAAATTACGTAAGAGCCGACGTAACAGCAGGACGTCAAACAAGCCCGCCCGCCGGGTTTCCTTCCACGCAGATACTAAAACTGTTCCCAGAAGCCGGGGTCTCCACACTTCCTCGGAGAGTCATTACTCGGGTCAATTTTCCAACGCATGCGTTTTCAAAACGTGCACCGTTCAAGTTTAATTTCTACGACGACGAGGTAAACAAATTACCTTCTCCTATGTTAGAATTTCCTCCCACCCTTTTCATACTAACTGAATACATAATATTATGAAATGGTTATTTTTTCGGATCAGTTGCGACACGAAAATTCGTTAACTGTGGCAAGGCGAAGACTAAATTGGCCAGCACCCGTGTCTTCGAGAAAAGAGATGTCAACAACGGCAGTTAGTTTGCAAAGCACTGGCGTGTCATTCCACCAAAACATGATGTTTACTTTAACGCTATCATTAAAAAAGCATACATTAAGATACACGTTAATGTCGGTTTCAATATTACTACTAGACACCAACCCCCCTCGCCTTTATTTCAATAGGCTGTTCGCATGTCAGTATTGCTTAGAACTTCCAAGATCACCTTTTCCCCCTAAATTGTACGACAAAAAATTTTCCATGCTTCCGATGAAATTTTTTTCGAGTCCATCTAGTATATACTCGTTGGTAGGATTACATGTAAATTTCTTTGCTCTTGGAGATAAAATTAACACTTTTATTGTTACAAACTAGTTAACATTTCAGGTCATTAGAATAAAACTGTTATTTTTAACCTGCCGCTATGCTTAAATTGGTACGCACGCAGGCAACACGCGTCTTCATTGGCAGATGGCGAGCCAATAATAAACGTTGCACAGTGCAGCAGGCGAGTCCGGGGCGTAGCCAGAACCAATAGGACGAAGGTAAGTGGAAACGCAAAGACCAATATAGCTGACACTGTTGTAGTGGAGAATATTTGGCAGCTCACGTCAACCTTATCTTCAGTGTCGGTGAATCGATGCCGTCCTAAAGGGTTAACTAGTGTGCACAAATCGATACTTACATGAACCCAGTGTACACGGATGTAAACGAAACAATTTTAATCGCAGTTTAAAAACGGAACTTATTTTCCAACATTGTTGCCAACTTTGCTGAGGGGACCCCATTCTGTGTGCGTGTATGTTAAGTTACCGGCAATGAGCGGCAAGGACTTACTTCCAAAACCGTGTACCAGCTGTAGCTTGTGAACGAATCATCAAACAAAACAACAACTGGAAAATACATAGTCTTGCAGTCAAATAAAGGTGTTATCATAACTTAAATATTAAATCTGTTACTTTTATATGAAAAAAAAAAATTGCCCAACTTTAAGCTGTTCGCGCAATGTTGCCCAGAACGTTAATACTTTATGTACGAGAACATAATTCGACCTGAACAGAAACCAACTGTGTAAATGGCCCTTAAGTGTGTGTTTTCGTATTTAAGATCCGCCCCAAGTAACAACAACGATAGGTAATTTGGCAATCATCGTTGCTCGTACAGTAGGACTACAATTGTGCAATCAGAGTATACTCTATCCACTGTACAATTTCTCACTAAAACCCTCGAAACATCATCACATTTATAAACGGTGTTGTTTTTTTAATAAATCGCCAATGAGAAGCTTTTTATACTTCCATTAATATTAAAGTACCTACGTCACTTTTTTGGCTAAATAAAACAATGACTCTAAAGGCTGTTCACGATAAAGTGAGCACTTTAGAAATGCGCCTAAGGGAAAATGTCACAGCTCCTACCTGCATATATTTTAACGGGCGCAATGAGTGACATGCGCCCAGTAAAGTTGGTAACGATGGAGGGAAAGCAATTCCATATATTAACGTCGAATGAAACGTGTTAGGTAACCATTTGTGATAACTTAAATTATTTATTTAACTTTCTGTTTTTATTAATGTATCAAAGTTTTAAAACGAACAAATTTGCAAAACATTATCTTTTGTAATAATGTCACAGTTTCATTTGACCGACGCATGAATAAAGTGGCGAGGTCCGTGGCAATGTTAATTTTACATAAGGCGGAAGAATACACAACGTGCTTACAAGTAGATCCTAAGCATGGCTTTCCAAAGTGCTCATTTTACCGTGAACAGCCTGTATAAATTTTGATATTATTTCGTAGTAAATAAGAACTGGTAATTCAGAGAAAAGACTTGTGTTGGTGGTGGTTAGTAAGAGATATTTATTGCATTAAAATTTGAGTTTCCCCTCTCCACCCCCGCCTAAGTACACGTTCCTTGTCAAATGTAGGTTTTCAGAAATGCAATTTTGGGAACACACTTCACTTTCATTTCCGATTGTCTGTTGGGATAACAAATAGAGCGCGGTGGTATCTGCTTGGAGTATTCTTCCAGATCTGTGTCTACACGTGGAGGTGGAGGTGGAGAACAACTCGAGCAGAAGGAAGAGAGGAAGGGAAGTTGGTAGTGAGCTGGCGGTCCAGGACTGCGCAACATGATCAGAGAGGACTCTGCAAGGTGAAGGTGGAGACAACACGTCATTCGCGCTGACCTTGGCATTGAGAGCTCCTGTCAACAAACCTCGCCTTGCCAAGCTCAGTGTGTGTGCACCGCGCCTCCCCCTCCCACCACGTGAGGATGTACACATTCATTATGGTACTATGAAGATGCGCGTCCAAGGTTAAGCAGCTAGGGGGCGATACGAGCAACATTTACACGTACGCCTAGTGCCTCATCGCTCCTACGCGCAAGGTGTGCAGTGTTTCTGTCGTATCGCTGTACTGTGCAAATTATCTCTGTAACTGTGGGGTTTTATTACACGCGATGAAAGCCCACAGATTAAACAACGACAGATCAAACAACGTCTTTTTACTTGTACTTTTCTCTTGCCGATTAAGGAAACTGCATAGGTAGGTTTTAAAAGGGCGATATTTGACCATTTTCAAGAATTTTTTTTTCTCCAAGAATACACGTTAATATGACAAAGGTAAAAAAATAGTGCCATAGATAGTGGATTTTTATATTTTCTGACCAAAATTCATATTTCCAGAACTTTAATTTACCCAGATACGCATTTACTAGCAAACAACGATTTCACAGAAAACGTTTCAGTACATAGGATTCTTAAGGTTGAGGTAAAGGAACTGCCTATGGAGCACTGCGCCCGACTATACAAAGTGAAGAACTCAAAAAAGGAATACGGACACCATAAAAATTGACAGAAAAGTACGATTTTTACTGTGTATGAAAGAAGAATGTATATAAAATATTTTACTAAAGTATACTTATTAAATGTATAAAAAAATATTGTTTTAAAAAGTCTGTATTTTTAAACAAAATTTAAGCGCATGTCCATTCCCGATGCTTCGGATAAAGCAGAATTTGCAATAAAATCTTCGCCATGGAATATCGTCGTAATATTCACTATGAGTGTGTGTAAGAAAGTTGTAATAATAATGTAGGAAATAATAATTTATTTTTATGTGCGACCATTTGTCACAAACATTTATGGCTGAAACTGGCGTAAATACAGTTAATTATAAAATTGATATGATACATTATTACTATGATTTTACTACACATGATCACAGTAAATATTATGACGATCTTTCTTAAAGATTTTCTTGTAAATTGTCCCTTCCGAAGCATCCAAAACGGAAAAGCGCTTAAGGTGGTTAGACATGCGGACTCTATCGATAGATTAATTTTTTACATTTGAAAAGTACATTTTAGTAAAATATTTTATAATGTTGCAAAATATATACATTCTTTTTTTCATATACAGCATAAATCACACATTTCTGACAAATGTTATGGTGTCTGTACTACTTTTTTATGAGTTCTTCACATTGTAGTCAGGTGCAGTGCTCCATAGGCAGTGCGGCGTCATCCCACCAGCAGAAATTCTTCGTCCCTGTCAAATATAGATATATACCACCGGCGACTTCTTTGAGAAGAAAAATACAGGCTTGTTTTCTGCCGAAGACTTCTGTAACATAAATGTATAGTCTATTGCCTGGAAAGATAATAAAATTGTATAATTAAATAAAATACTACTGAAAACCAAATAGTTATATTTCTGTAGATACAGAGCTTAAAGTACCATTTCTGACACTTAGATTTATGTTTCAAGTTCATATCTTCAAAATTGGCTTAAAAAAAAACAGAATTTCATTGTATCCCGTCTATTTGCATTGTTTTCTACTTTTTGGCCGAGAAGCGCCGGATCTATAACCTTAGTAGGCGCTAAAAGAGACAAGGTAAACATGGCGGGGGGCGTGACAGTTTAGGTGCACAATGATATTACAGTTAAAACTATCTGCAGCTCTCCTAGTATTTACTGCGCAAAACTTGAGTATTTATTTCTTGAATAAAATATTTCTACCCAAAAATACTATTAACACGGACACTCTACTTGAGCTTATATTCACGTCAAAAGCTGACAAAGTCGTACACTGTGGACAAATCAGCGTGCCGGGTTTATCTCACCACGACCTCATACATGTAACCTATTCACTTCGTAATCCAACAATTTTACCGAAAATTATTACCTACAGAGATCTGAAAAGGATCTACATGACACATTTTATTAATGATACTTCTGAAATACAGTGAAGTGACATTATTTGCATACAGTTGATGACAAACATAATCGTATAAACACATTATGCAAACTTATTGATAAGCACATTCCGAAACAAACTAAGCGGATTTCTCATCCACCAGCATCGTGGATGACCCAGGAAATTAAAGCTTTAATAGCTGATCGGGATAATGCTTTTCGTAAATATAAATCTTCTAAGAGAAAAAATTATATCCTTGTATCTGTGAGTTTCGAGGAATACCGTTTACTCAGAAACCGGTGTACCCAAACCATTAGAACGGCTAAAATTGCGTACGCTCGCCGCTTGATACAACCAAACTCATCCCCGCGTCATTTATGGAGTCAAATGCCAAATTGTAGTCAACAGCAGAATGCTAGAGCATGAAGTCGGGACACGAAGATGGCCACCAGGAATGTTAGCTCAATCGGATGGAATGATTGCTCAATCGGATGGAATTATTGCTCATTCGGGCTGGATTTCTCTCATTTTATGATGTGATAACATCCAAGATGGCAGTCGGCTAGCCGCCTTATCCCCAGCCTACAGCCCCTGCACCAGGAAATACAATTTTATACTACTGGGGTGTTGTGGTAGGGATTTATGGTGGGGCTTCATCGTGGGGACTCTGTATCGTGAGGATCCATGATAACTGGCGGGGCTTCATCGTGAGAACTCGGGTTACATTTTGCTAGAAATGAATAATGGGTGGGAGCACTCAGGGAAAAACCCCGTGGTGCGAGAATCCAAGATGGCGGCCATGGGAGTGGAATGCGTGAGTATGATGCTCGAACTTTGGCTAGGATGGAAATCGCAGCGTGGGAGCACACGGAGAACATTCCTGAGATGGAATACAAGAGCAGGAGGTTGGAATCCAAAATGGCCTCCACCGGTGGGAAAAGGGGGGGGGGAAGGGACTTTTTATCGAGGGGAATAGGGAAAAACGGGAAATTTTTCCGTGCGACCACAAAGATGGCGGTCGAGAATCCCTCAATCCTCATCCCTAATCCCTTGCATCAGAATGTTCATTTTTATAATACTTTAAATATTGTTTTTGCGCAAAAATAACCCTCTGGTTTAAAAGTGTTTCCGTGTGTTTCCGCGCGCGCGCGTGTGTGTGTGTGTGTATATATATATATATATATAGACACACACACACACACCCGTGTATTTAAATTCGACCGAGGCCGACTAACTTCGGCTGCTGGTTAACCACGAAAAAAGAAGTTGAAAACAAATACCTACACAACCTAAGGGTCTAAAATTAGTACTAAAGTTGGTACACAACTGTTGGACCTGAAATCAAGAGGTCTTTAAATTGCGATACAATAAATGTATCGCTTTCAAAGGAAGTGACAATATATCGTGACAGAGAAGTCACCAGATCGGACAGGAAAATTTTGTAGTTATTGTAACAGGAACTTTACTGTGACGGTACTACTATGTCACCAGAGCACGTGCGTACATACTTACATGCATGCATACATACACAAATACTTCCGCAAGTCAACTGAATGGCAACACATGAATACAGCAGTTGACTCTCCGAAGATGTTTCGGCAATTATAATCTTCTCTGATTACATAGTGAAGAACAGCTACAGACTGATCACGTACACTAGAAAATCAGGTGGTCTCAAACACAATACTCCCCTTCTGTCGTACAGTGAGGAGAGTGAATATATTTGGGCGGATCTTAATAGCGAGGTCTTGAGAGCCGATGAGGGTGATTGAAGTAGGCATGGAGCGGCGCCGGAATGAAAGGGCGGGAGAAACGGGAGATCCCCGAGAAAACTCGCCAACCAACGACATCGTCCGGTACGATTCCCACGTGCGAAAATCCGGTGACCTGGCCGGGATTGAACCTGGCTCGCCTTGGTGGGAAGCGAGCAGACTAACCACTCAGCCACCGTGGCCCTTTTTGCCGTAGCGGCTTGTTGTTATTTTATGAAGCAAATCAGTTTATATTGTGTTTAAGAGTAAGCCGACTTTTTTTAAATTCAATGCTTTGTTTATTATTACCCCTGTTAACAAAAATGACAATCTTGCCTAGTTCATTTGAGTGTTTGGTTACTTTTCGTATTGCAACCCTTGGTGGGTCGGGTTTGTTCTCAATGTTCTACTGCCGTGCCTCATTGTATGGGAGCACCTTTGATTAAGTTTTAAATGTATTTGTATTGTAATTTTATTGCCAATGGAGCTTTGGTTTGGTCGTCACATCGCTGACATATTTTAAATGCAGTTTTTTTTAAAATAAGTTTTAAGGTGTGATTTTATCATGTCAGGGGCTCTACTGGGTTCTAATGTACTTGCCCCCTGATGTACAACAGTGTAGTCTCTTTCAATCAAAGCAAAGTGTTTTAATTAATTTGAGAGACATAACCTAAAATGGTATTTAAAATGTTTTCAATGTTTAAGAGTTTGGCTTGCTGTGCTCCTTACGACAAGATTATCGGACCTGTTAGATTATTTCGAACAGGTAACTGAATTGTGCTCTGGTTTAGAGTTTGTTGGCAGAGTACATTTACTCCGGCAATTTACGCGAGAGAAAATTCTGCATGCCTTTTGGAGTTGATATTACATTGCATTACAAAATATTGATCGTTGAGCCAGAGTAGAGCTTTAATGGAAATGAGTACCAGTTGTTTTGTATTAAATAAGTGAGGAACTTAAGTGGTTTTGATCTGTATTATACTCGTCTTGTGTATTACATATGGAGTAAATAGTGAAGGCTATGAGCTACAAGCATTTAGTATAATGGGGGTTTTACGAGAATTAATGTGTACAAATTATATAATGATTTATTACTCAAAAAACAACCACTGAGAGATTTATAATATATTTTAATAGTTTTGGTTATGTGCTGCGCACTTGATTTTGTAGGTTTTAACTGTTTTTAATGAGCTTCTATGACTATCATTTGTACCTGAATTCATGATATGGTCTACGTTTTTTACATTGCTCATAAATAAAAGTATTTGTCCACCTGATTGTTTGCGTAAGTGTTACATCGTGAAACATCACTGATTCATACTGATCAACGTTTAGCATTGTGACAGCCTGTACAGAAACAAGTCGCGTGATATTTAGGCGCATTTACAAGAGGATTCACCAAAAACATGTCAAATCAACAATAGAACTGGATATAAGATTTCTACCAAATACGGCGGGGACGGTTTCGAAATCTACAAATATACTTCGCTGAAATGGCAGTCATCTAACGTGGTTCTTACTGGCGAATATGTGTTTACACACTACAGGATTATATAGGCTATCCACGGTAAAGTGAACATTTTTAAAGGTCCTGCTGAATTTTCCTTTCGACTAATTTATATCTTTACGCCACTTTATAGTATAAAAGTTGCCATGTAATTAATAAGCACAGTGTGTAGATCTCACCCTCTCAAAAGTTAATGTCATGAGACGGCAATAAAAATATTTATTACTGATTATTGGCCATTGGAAGGGTGTTAAAAAGTGCTCACTTTACCATTCATAGCCAGTAACTAGCGTCATAATGACAAGCGTGTGTTCACTGTGCCACTCTCGGTTTATTTCGTCTTCCTTGCGCGTCCCAAAAATCACTGGCTTACAACCTTCGAGAAGAAGTGAGTGAAGAGATTTGGGCGGCTCTTAAGAGTGAAGTCTTGAGAGCTGATGAGGGTGATTGAAGTGACTATGGAACGGGCCCGGAATGAAGGGGGCAAGGGAAATGGGAGATCCCCCGAGAAAACCCGCCGACCAACGGCATCGTCTTGGTGGGGGGCGAGCGCATTTCTATCTTTCTTCCACTTTTTAATATAAAAATTGCTATGTGCCTGATAAACACAGTATATTCATTTCATCACTCTCAAAATTTAACGTGTGAGGCTGCAATATAATATATTAAGTGGTTAATGGCTGTTAGGTGGGCCTTAAAAAGTGCTCACTTTACCGTGAACAGCCTATACCCTTAAACAGTCGCCTACGATACTTGTCGATGGCTGAAACAGTGCTGATGTTTACATGTGTCTGCGTAAACTACACAACGGGCAGGGCATTGGGAAGCACTGGTAGCAGCAAATATAAAGGGGGGGGGGGTACAGGCATGACGGCCATGTGAGAGCTACAATGCGCGGGCGGCGACCGCACGGCACTGACAATGGGCACGTTCACGGTCAATGGCGGCACCAGATCGTGACCGACAATTAGTGGGCGCAGCCACGAGTACCCCCGCACACACCGCCTCCGTACATACACTGCTGCGCACAAAACCAGAGTAACGACAAACACGCTGCGCACACTTCCGGACACTAAAATTCAGCCGCTGAATTTCAAATGTTGCTACACTACCGTACAAAAAACCTGAAAGCGGCCAACTTGCAGCTTCAATGTCGGACACGAAACCTGAGCAGCCAGATACAACCAGCGGTGGACACAATACCTGAGCCGCGAGATACACCCTGCAGTTTAGTGCCGGACACGCCCAACCACCTGAACTACTAGATAAATCCTGTCACTACAATCCCAGATGCAAAATATGAGCCGCTATCTACTCGCAACTGCTGCTACAGCAAGGGACACAGTGGAACTAGCAACAAGCAAACAGTATCTACAGTATCACGCGACATGATACGAGCATTAAGTTTCGTACTGAACTAAGTTTTCTATCTCAGTGCCTGGCCACCACCCTTGAATCACCTTAGTCACAGGTTCGACCTTTGGAAACCTGTACGGATCGCGGTTTCAAATGGGTAGTAAAGCAGAAGCTACTTTGGTGCTAATTTTCTCTTGGCTACCTCCTTTTTTACTACCCATTTTCAAGTAGCCAGTACTTCACCAAATCACATCTAGCCAATCTGATGGCTGGTCCGGGAACAATATCTCTGGCCCTCCAAGCATCTCTGCCTGGCGCCAGGCTCCTGCTTGTCAACCCAGCCGTAAGCAGGTATGTTCAGTTGTTACGTTACTACACTACTTCCAGACTGTCACACAATCCACTCTGTACTTTCGAAAAGGCAATATGAATCAATACGGCCTGTTAGTAAACTAAAAACGTTAATACTCGCGAGAATTCTGCCCAAGAGCAGTTCACCAAGTAAGACTGAAAATGTATCTTCTTCAGAAGACTAAACTCTCATGTAAGTTTCACTGGTACAGAGATATTAAGTCCTTCCTATAACTAAACGAACCCGCCAAATTCCCACTTATTTTTGCGAAAAAATTGATGCGCAGGTTACACTTCAATATCTTAGGGACACAAATGCAACTTTCCACTGGTCACTGATTGCGTGTGATTGTGAGATGACATTTTCCTACTTGGCTGGGCCAACCAGAATTAGCTTACTCCGATACCAAACGTCTGTGGTTTACGGGCATACACCTGAGATGATTAAATCCTCCAACCACGAAACAGGATGGAAACTCAAGGGCTATGAAAAGTCGTAGAATCTCTGCGGAAAAAAAAGTGTTTATGTACGAATAACTGCATTCTGCCAGCTCAATGAGCATACCACTACCCAGCCACAGCAGTAGTTCCCCATGCAGCTATGGATCTATTTCGTACCCATGGTAAGGTCCATTCTACTCAGGCAGGGGAACAAAACGAGTTTTCTGATGGGGCAGTTTGGAATAGGGAAAATTTCCGCCACTAGGTGCGCAGTGTTCCAAAGAGGTCACTTTTAATTAAAATTTTTAGCCACGTGAATAGTTAAAAAGAGAAAGATTTTATTGCAGTTATTTAGTTTTTAACGTAGCAAATAGACACATGCGACACTAGCGCTTACATAGGGGCAAAAAATTTTAGTTGCCAAACTAAAAGCATTTAGCTTCCCAACATGAAAAGAATAAAACTTAGCCACGGGCAGGTCAGACCAGCTTTACGCTGCGGAGCCTGTCAGTGACTTGCCAGCATATCAAGTCTGTGTAAGCATTGCTGCACTATACTGGCCGATCTGTTCCAGCTCTGTTATTTATCTATAAACATTTAAGCTGACACAATAGTATGTGTTTGAAAATTCACACGAACATAGTACAGCATTAAAGCATATAGGCTGCCATTTAATCTTGAGCTGTTTTCACACGGCACAAAATATATTTCGTACAAAAACTCGCATGCGAGAATATCATGCCAATTTATTACGAAACGAGTTCAACGTGTATACGCGATTTATAGTAAAATGAGCACTTTTTAATGCCCTGCTTAAGATCTACTTGTATGCACGTGGTGTATTCTTCCGCCTATGTGAGATTAACATTGTCAGTGCCTCATCACTTTATTCATGCGTCGGTCAAGAGAAACTTTGGAATTATGTAAGTATGTAATAAATCTGCTTATTTTTACACTTAGATGCATAAGAAAACATAGAAGGGGAAATAACAATTTTGAGTTATCAGAAATGGTTGCTTAACACTTTTAATTCGACGTTAAGATACGGAACTACTTCCCATCCATCGTTAACAACTTGACTGAGTGCATGTCACTCAGGGCGTCCGTTAAAACATATGCAGGTAGGTAGGGTAGTGACTTTTTTCTAAGGTTGATTTCAAAAGTGCTCACTTTATCGTGAACAGACTTTAGCAAAATTTATCATTGCAAAAAAGTAGCTGAGACCCCAGTACATATTAATAGCTATATTGATATAAAAGCTATTGCACGCATAATTGTTATATTACAACCGTAATCAGTAATATACAGGACTTTCAATCAACTCTTTAAAACCTATTTAAAATGCACTCGTTTTCTTAAAAAATAAAATAAATAAATAAAAATACAAAGCGTTCTGTACAGCAACAAGTTTTGCTGGATTCCTCTTTCCGCACGTCAAAAAGAGCGAATTTATTGTATCTCACATGGCCAGTATCGAGGATCAATAGAATCACTTGTCTTCGTATGAACTGCACGTGATGCCATTTTCCTGGAATAAAAAAATTACACTTTATATTTTTTTTAATAATTTGGTTTCTAATCAACAATTTTTCTGTCCTGCAGCCTACACAGCAAATACTACTTAAGTTGTAACAATTAAAACATTTACAATCAAAACTAACGTCGTGGACTACTGCTTGACATATATGTCATCACTAAATAACAGTTCATGCATTAAAAAAATGTTGAAAATATGCAAAAATGTATTTATATTTAACATATTTTTTAATGCTATTTGGTGATTACTAGGGACACCCGAATTTCGCGAAAAGATTTCACGACCAGTTGTATTCCATAACACTTTATCTCAGATACACTTTCGTGATTGGATGATGTGGATGTTAGGAGTCTTGTGTCTGCGCACGAATCAGAGACGTACAGTATTGGAGTAACTTAATTCTAATGGCGAGTTACCTATAGAAAGGCCTTCTCACAGTCACACGCCGCCAAAATAAGCAAAAGAAAACTGCTGGTACGTTGTAAGCCAGTGAAATCTAACATGTGCGGAAATCTTTTCGCGAAGTTCGGGTGCCTCTAGAGATTATACACGGTTCACGGTAAAATGAGCACTTTTGAAAGCCCTGCTTGGTATCTACTTGCATAAGCGTTATGTATTCTTCCGCCTTATGTAAAATTAACAATGACATGGGCCTCATCACTTTATTCAAGCGTCGGTCAAGTGAAACTCTGAAATTATCAGAAAAGTAAATATTTAAAAATTCTGTTTATTTATACACTTCGAAGCAAAAAAAGAAACAACAGAAAGCGCAAGAAATAATTTAAGTTATCACAAATGGTTATTTAACACTTTTTATTCGACGTTAAGATACGGAACTACTTTCCATCTATCGTTACCAAGTTTACTGGGCGCATATCACTCACCGTGCCCGTTAAAATGTGACTTTTTTCTAAGGTTGATTTCAAAAGTGCTCACTTTATCATGAACATCCTTTACATATGTATCATGCGGTAGTCTATGGCATTAGTTTACATTGTAATTTTTTCATTTGTACAACTTAGTTGGTATTTGTGGTAATAGCTGCAGGAACACAGAAAAAAAAATTGGATTTGACGTCAAATATTAAAATGATATTGTTTAAGGTTTTTTATCGGAGGAAAATGACACCACGTACAATGCACACAAGCTGAACAATGTTTGGTACAGATACGAACTGGCTGGCGACTGCGCTGCGCGGATATGACCTGAGAGCGCATCAGTTGTGGAGGTGGAGAGGAGGAAGTAGGGCAGTAGGTGTCCCAGTTGGCGGTCGGCAGTTCCGCTCCGTCCTACGCCGCGACCCCAGCACCTGCAGCGGCGGGACACCAGAGCGGAACTGCTCCAGCCCGGCCAGGCCCTGCAGCTACCACAGTTCTTCTGTCCGCGCGCGCGCGTTACATCCATCGAGGTGATAGTCTATGGAGTGGAAGCCGAGACACCAAAGTGAAAGACAAGGACAGGGCTAGTAGTGACAAAAAGGTGCATGTTTTACATAGCTTACTATGTAACTTTTGCCACTCATAATATGGCGGCTGACGTGAACAATCGGTCTGCGCATGTTAGATAGGCTGTTGCCACTCCCACCTATTGCCTCCATGGTTACATCGCGGTTGGCCCCGCCATGAGGTTCTCTCTGGTGTCCGATCATACGGTTGAACTCGTGCTGGCAGTGGTTGACTCCACATACCTGGAGGTGAGCGGCAACCTGCTCCGGTTGTGCCCTGGAAAGGCACTAGGGGTATGGATAGAACCCCGGCCAGACCACACGCTTGGTTTCTGAGGACGAGGATCTCAGAATCTCTGTGGTACAGAGGGGCAAGGATGTGTGGACGTACCAGGTTTGGGCTTAGGGTCTGGCCCACGGTTGTATTAATCTTGGACTTCTTGCGTTGAGAGGACGTGATACCTCTCCCTCGCCTATTGGGAGGCTGAAGCGCGGTAAGGCCGCAAGACTAAGAGCGCTGCGTTAAAATACAAAGACCGAGAGGTCCACTGTAACTGTCGTTACCATCGACGATAGGCTGTTCACGATAGTCAGAACTTTTGAAATCAACCTTAGAATAAAGTTACAACCCCTACTTCTTCTTCTTCTCGTCAACCTTTAAGTTGGTGGGTAACATGCATGTATTCCAAGCGTTTCCTTTGTTTGGTTAACATATTCAAGTGGAAATAGGTGTGCTTGCCTTTAATGCTGTCTATAAAATTTACTCTTGGTCTTCCTTTTATACTTCTACCGTCCAGTTTCCCTTCAAACAAGATGATGCACCAGTCAGAATGATAAAGCAAGTGGCAAACGAAGCAATTTCTTCTCTTGTTTAAGGTTTCAACCAAGAAGCGTGTTTCATTAGCTCTTTTGAGGGACGTTCTTGTTTGTGACTTTATCAGTTCAAGGTATTCTTAGTAGCCGGCGCCAGCACCACATCTCTAATTCCCTGAGTCTCAATACTTCCGCTTTTCACATGGTCCATGTTTCTGATCCATACCTTACAACACTCCATAAAAAGCTTTTCACGAAATGCAAATATTTTTACGAGCGCACTAAGTGACACGCGCCCAGGAAACGATGTATTTTAAGTAGTTCCGTATCCTAACGTCGAATAAAAAGTGTTAGGTAACCATTTCTGATAACTGATATTATTTATTTCTCTCTTTTGCTTTTAATGAATCTAAGAGTAAAAATCAGCAGATTTGTAAAATATTTACTTTTCTAATAATTTCACGGTTTCACTTGATCGACGCATGAATAAAGCTATGAAACCCATGACAATGCTAGTCTTACATATGGCGGAAGAATCCACAACGTACATGCAAGTAGATCTTAAGCAGGGCTTTCAAAAGTCCTCAGTTTACCGTGAATAGCCTATAGAAATGAGATAGAACGAACTCGGTGGCTGCCGTGTCCCAACATTGAGCTGTCTCTCTGTTATTTAGATTAGCATAAACCGCGTGGATTGAATATGAGGTTTTAAGAACACTGGCTATATGTACAACTACTTCGAAATGTATGTACACTTCCTCCCACCAATTTTTAATGCAGTTTGATTAAATTCAAACTGGTAGAAGTGTTTCATTCATATAAAAGCGCCCGCCTTTTAACAATTAAAAAATAACAAACACTTTCTTCAATGTTGACCACGAGGCTTTGACAGTTATGTTGTTTTGGGGTAAGTAGATGTTACGTATATGCACAGGAGACGAATAATCGGTCTATAGGTTGTTCACAGTAAAGTGAGCACTTTTTAAGGCCATGCTAAATTTTTCTTTTCATTTAATTTCTACCTTTCCGCCACTTTTCAATGTAAACATTGCAATATGACTAATAAACACAGTGTATACATTTCATCACTCTCAAAAGTTAACTTCTGAGACTGCAATAAAATATATTTATTAGGGGTCAATGCCTTTAGTGAGGGCCTTAAAAAGTGCTCACTTTACCATGGACAGCCTATACCTCATCTTTAGTCTATGGCAACTACCACCACCAGCTCAACTGGCCTTACCACTGGCTCTTACAACGCGACAACCCCCAACATCACACTACACCACATTACGTCTGCCATCGCTATCTACCTACCTATCTACATACATACATAGGCTGTTCATGGCTAGCTGAGCGCTTTTCAAAGCCCTGCTCCGGATCTACTTAGCCTCTCATCTTGTATCCTTCCGCTACATGCGAGATTGACATTGCAGTGGGCAGACTGGCCATTATTCACGACGTGTGATCCAAGTGAAAAACGTGACTTTTTTTCAAAATTAAATGTGGCACTAATATGCAAATTCGTGTACTTGTACGTATAAAGCAAGAAACACAGACTTCAGTAAACGCACATTTATATGACACACTTAATAATACTTCAAACATCAAAACAGTTCTCATTAATCCGCAGCCAACTTAACTACGAATCTGCATGTCAGTGTATGCTACAATATGTGCAGTTTACAGGCAGTGGACTTTTGAAAAGTTGATTTCAAAAGTGCTGACTTTACCATGAACAGGCCATACCTCTGTTGACATAAGCACCTCAGCTCTGATAGAAACTCCTGGAACTGGACTGGAATGATTGCAGAACAAAGTTTCCTTCAAGAAGGATGATGTTTAAGGTTATGAGTAACGGGACGGCGTGATTTTGGACAATGTTCTCCCGAAGTAGCCAATTACGCTTAAAAACATCTGCAGGTTCACAATAAGAATTGTTGTAAGAAACAAAACAGTGATCGCAGTATAGCCTACTGGGGATTGGCTTTGGGTAGAAGAGGAAGTCAGCACGGCTTCTGCAAGGGAAACACTCTTATGCACCTACACACAAGATTATTCTCAACTCCATGCAAACGCGCTGTGACGCGATTCCGTATGCGAAATTACTGCAGATAGAAATAAGACATAATACACTAACTAATAATCGAGATACACGTTCTTGGCAAGTCGAGAAATTATTTAAATACAAGTAGAAACTATTTATGATGAAACAGCGCATTTCCGAGTTGAAATTTTACACGTGAGCGGAAATCCCGTCGGTGATATCTCATACTTCCATTTCGCAAAAGAAACGCTGCAGCCATACACTGTAAGTTATGTATTACATGCTGTAGTGAAGAAAGGAAGCATTTGTGAACCTATGTTCGTATAACATTTTTTCATCCTCCAGATATGAGGAATGTTCCCCCGAATAATTGGCATGCAATATTGCAACATTCTGTATGTAGCTGTTAAAATAAATAAAAAATAAAACTCTGTAGGTTGATTTCTCGGCAACCGATCGCCTGACGGTGTTCCAATAAGGCAACTTTTTTGATAATTCAAATGTTGCAATTCTTACACAGCCTAGAGAATGTAGTCCCAACCCAGGTTTCAAGATTATTTTAACAACAATATAATATGCCACTCATTTTCCACTAGATTTACAAAAGCCATATCACACCATGGCGGAAATTTTTGTTTCGTCAAGTAGTATCAAATATTATGAAATAAAAGTCCTCCGCCACTGCGTTTGCTATGCCATTTTCAAACACAGTGTACACAATATGTATATAACGAACTAAATTATTTTAGGCGGACACTCTCCACCGCAAGGCTCGACGGCCAGTTACCTTCGCTGCTTGAAACTGATTTAAAAACAGCGTTCCTGGTCTACGTTATGATAGGTTCAGACGAGCACAAAGTATACAACAGTAGCTCTTAGTGTGTTTCAACGAAACCTTAGTTAACACTTTAATGTATAATTTTTCATATACGATACAGCTGGAGTATTCGATTTTTATTCGTATGTAAATTAATTAAATTATAATAATTTAAAAAACTTTTAATGTAGAGATTATAACAATTTAATGTAAGAAAAAACCAAACCTCATTATCACAACGATCAGGTAGTGTAGTGGTTAGAGCTCTAGACTCACGATCCAAAGGAAGTGAGTTCGAATCCCAGAATATGCACTTCGAATTTTAAAAAAAATGATGTGTAGGTCTACATGGCGTGGATTGCTCGATCACCCCTCGTCGTAGGGGATAATAAAAATACAGCGACGCTATATCGGAATGGCGAACCGATGGATTAACAAGCCATTCAATGCTTGTACGATGGAGACGATTTCGAGTTTGCCCAAACTATTACGACATCGTTACCACTAAAAAATCGTACAAGACAAACGTCAAACGAGTTTGTTCGTTTTACCGGTTTTCGTACCGTGTATGTGGTCGAAAATCGTAAATCTTGGATCTCAGTTAAGAGTGAGTTAAGAGTGGTTAAGTGGTGTTAACTAAAGTACAACACGCATTAAAAAAATGCCTCGTTCGCAACACCTGAAACCGTAAACTAACGTGGGCATAAAAGTTGTTTTGAAGTGTGCAAGTGCTGTACTTAAGCCATCAGCCACTTGTTTCGTTATCACAACAAATGGCTGGGTGTTCGGCTGCAGTAGTTAACCCACCGTATCCCAGAACACCAGCACCAGTAAATTTTAACATACAAATTTTTGGTATTTTACATTTTTATACGTAATTTGTAAAAACAACGCAGTACGTGTAATTTAACACAAGTGTTCTTAAGAATACAGAGAGTACTACAAGTTTTCGGTGAAAATACATGACTGTATATCTTATGAGTCGGAGGGACACACGTGGCCTCATACACCATCAATATTAACTTCCGTCACAAATCACAAGAAAACTATACAAAATTTCGGATTCATATTTGTTGCGTACAAAAAACAAAATCGTTCTGACTGTTGCTAAAAACAGTATATTTTTGTTCTGAAAAAAAAAAATTTATTGTTATATTATTATAGGAACCCGAGTTTTGCAAGCATAAAACATTTTCCTAAGGAACGTGGTATGCTTCACTAGAAAGTAAACTTTTTTATGCAGAATGTTGCAAAAATGCATGTCAATACTTAGGGGAAACATTCCTCACATCTGGAGACTAAACAAATGTTATATGAGTATAGGTTCGCAAACGCTTCTTTTCTTTGCTACAGCCAGTAATACATAACGTAAAGTATATGGCCCACGGGCTGGATCATGTTACTGTGGAATGCCATCGCGGCTGTTATTGGCAGCACCATACCAGACCCCAAGGAGCCCTGATTTGAATCCATTGGACGTTAATTTGTGGGGAACATTTAAAGGTACTTGTATATGCAACTCCAGTGGACGATGTAGGCTAACCATATTTCGGCGGGTTACGAAACAATCAGGAATTTTCCAGGGATTCATCAACGCATCTGGGTGTCAATGCAATGGCGGGTTGATGCCATCTATTCATGCTGGTGGAGTGCATGTTGAACATGTCTTTTAGTGCCGACGATAAGCCTTCACACATGTGTAACTACTACTTGCTGTGCAGTTCCTGCTGTCCTAGGTGTAGTGTCGTAGTGTAAGGTGTCGTGTATCATGTAAACGAATGCTGCGATGGCATTCCACAGTAGCATGATACAGCCCGCGGGCCACACACTGTACGTTATGCATTACGGGCTGTAGTAATGAAGCTAAGTGTTTGCGCACCTATGTTCATATAACATTATTTCCGTCGTCTAGATGCGAGAAATGTTTCCCCGAAGTAATGACATGCAATTTTGCAACATCTGTATTGTTTGGAAGATAAGTTCACCGTTAATCAAATACTGCCATCACCGCATAAATAACATAATTACATAAATCTATAAAAACGTTTTTAAATGATTATATTCTCAAAATGTATTCGTAGATAGATCGTTTTGCAGTGCCGACTGTCCACTTATCTCTCCGGAGCATCTTCACAGCAAGTCTGTTCAAAGAAACTGACTGGTCCGAAATCCTACCTAGAGGAGCGATTTGTGTTTGCAGTTCTTGTCGACCGCGAATTGCTCTTTACTGGTATCATAAATGTGTAGTATAATACCTGCATGTTTTCTTCTGAGGCGAATGAGTAATTTGGGTTTTCTCACAGTGCTCCCAATCACGAAGAGAAGAGGGACCTGGATTTTAACAGAGTATTCCCATATATATTTATATTTAAAATAATGTTTCAGATAAATTGATTTTGGAAAAGTCTGTCACTCCTGCTCTGCCCCACACAATATTTTATAAGTTTATAAAATAAACATGTAGCACCACAAATCATTCAAACCTTCTTTCTCTTGTTAACTGAGTGTATAGTGAAAATTATATGTTGTTATAGCGATCAGATAATTTTACCAGCTAATGTGTCATGTGAAAACCTTAGATAGTTTGCAGCATCCGATAAGATGTTGGGTTTGCATACCTGTCTAAAGATTTACTTCTCACATATGCATAGCACAAAATACAAAAAATCTGTTTATCCGCAATAGGATAAAAAGCATATTGGCTGTCTCCCATGTGTAGAGGGCTTTCAAGGATGTGTTATTGTTACAGACACACCACACTCTAGGATTTGGTGTAAGATATAATAGGAGCGTGTTATGGAAAAAACAAGAAATAAGTCGCCTCCAACACTGGAATATGTAGAAGTGTAAAGTTTGGTTGTCTGATGGACGACTTCAGCGGATACATAGCGAATGGACTGATTATACCTCGTATAACACTGCATCAATCATGTTTCTTTTACGTGATCATAGCCAGCAGATACATACTGAGACACTCCAGATCGTTAAGATAAACGGTTTGTTCGGAAGCGTTGACACTATATAAGCATGCATCATGTCAGAAGGTTTTCACTTCTTTGACGGCTGTGTCGAAAGGCAGATCGACACGAATAGATTCATCTAATGATAGTGTGTAAGCCGTTATAATATGAATAAGGAATCTGCAGGTGAGGATATGTCGACATCATTAATGGTAACGCAAAAGCCCTCGGACTTCGGGAGACGAAGTTACGAAAAAATATCGACCATCTGCAAATACTGTTGAAAGACATTCACCATTAACTCTAATGCCAGACGACTTGAAGCTAGTAATTGTATATTCAGCACTTCATACACGATATATCTATGACAATTTTGATGTAGTGTATGCGAATAGGAGAAAAATGGCATGCTCAAAACAGGATTTGTTCTATAAAATTAAACTAAATAGTAATTTTTTTTTGGAATGAAGAATGTGTTTAAGTGTGTAACTAATATGTATTTTTGACAAGTTTGTAAAATAATGTTTGAGTTTATGAAATAATTCTGTTTATTATATTTGATCCCTCTTTATATTAGACTATCGCAAGAAACAAATAAGTATAATCTGAGTTAAATGTGTATGAAGATGTTATTAATTTTATCATCAAATATACATTTTTTTTCTGATGGTCATACACAATGTCATGATACATATAAATACCCGTAAGCTGTAAGGATATAAGAACATTATATATAGATGTTTAGTATAGCTAATAGCTTGGACTTCTGTAAAAATTTTAATTTTAATTAGAAAAGAAATATGAGAATTTTGGAAATTTTTTTTTCAAGTAAAGAGTAATCTATGAATCAAGGAAGGATAGCCTATACGAGAATTGTTTCATAACTATATTAATTAATGTAGGATGGGATAAACAGAATTTTGGGGATAGAAGGCAAACTAAACAATGATAGAATAAGAAGTAATAGTTTATGTAGCGGAATATGTTCACAACTTGTGGAATGATGATGTCGGTTACGGAATTTGTTTTCTGAAATGTACCCCTGTTTGGTATACATAGGAAAAAATTATGGTGAGAGCAAAATATTTACTTTTACAACAGAACAATGTCTGCATTTGGTTTTCGGAATCCAAACATATTGGGAAACACTTATTTATTTCGCAGTAAGGGATTTAATTTATTTTAAACGATAATATGTAAAAACTTTGAAGAAAAAAAAAAACTAATTATGGAAATAATTTTTGTATCGATATAATTTAATAAAATAGCTATCTGAAAGGAATTTTATTTGTAACATTGTGAAATAGTATACAAGGAGAAGGGTGTTGGAGGTTTGGTGTAGGCTCTGTTGACACTAAACAGCTCTCGTGAGGACATGTGTCCTTCAGGAGCGTGGACCCATCATTACTTCTCGGCTACTGGCGTCAGACTGATGGTCACCAGTAAAGTGAGTGGAGCAATGAGCTGATGAGAGACTGAGATAGGTTTTGGAAAGGAATGTCGTCTGCCAGTCCGATCCGCAGTGTGGTTGGTTGATATGGTAATAATTACGAATGGGTGGTAGGGAACGCTGCTCGACATATTTTATTAATATTATTTGGTGTTAGTGGTGTGGTCTCTGTTTCTATTAAATGAAACATTGACTTAAGAGGATGTAGAAAAAATTAATATAACAATTAAAAAATTGGTATTATTTTTTTAAAGTGATAAAGTTATAATAGTAATGGAAATTTATAATGTTGCATAACCTTGTTGGAATTAGTTTACTTGAAGTGATACCAGTTTCAGGGGATATTACAAAATTTCTAGAATTGGTTCTATAAAACTATAACTGCAAGCACAACCACAAGTACTTACGAGGAACATACCTGGAGTATTGGTATGTGGTATTATTTTTTAGATATATTCCATTTTAAACTGTATGGATATAAGGGTTTTAACTATAATATATTCCCGATTGGAAGTGACTTATGAAGATCCACCTTTGAAAAAACACTCTAGGAATCACATGTCACCTGTTATTATCAATAACCTGTATTCTACAAATACATAACACTGTGGTTACCTTTAGAGCACTGTATTATTGAATTAATAAACCTTTACCTTAATATCTTCTATAACTTGTAATATTTATTTCTTTTTTAAATATGAATTGACAGCAGCGAGTGCAGCGACGTCGACCGGTAAGAAATAGTTCACAGTTGAAATATTATTTTAACATAGTTTTTTAGTATACTATTTGTAAATTGAACGGTGCCTATCGAAATATTTATATATGTAAGTAGCCCCGATGGTAACATATCTCATTTTTACAGTTTAAAATAACAGCGGAAAATATCGTGGGTAGGCTGTAATGGCACAGTGTTGTTTTATCGAGAGAGAAAGCAATTGAAAAACTGTCTTCTGGCGAGGCTTGTCGCATTCTTTCTCTTTCTTCGTCTCTTTCACACTCGGGAAATTTAATTTCACTAGTAAGCAAGCAAATTATACATATTTTCAATTACATCATATTTCACACGTATTACAACAAAATAATGATTTTTGAAATTGTAATTTACAACTGAAAAGATATTTTAATGTTTGAATACGTATTTTAACATATTTAGAAATGATGGCGGGGAAGCTACCTACTGAAGTTAGCAGACGTGGCGAGTCCTGACGTGACGTGTTGCTTTTTGTCGAACGAAACGTAAATTATTCTTACTCAGAAAAATACTTCAAATTAATACATAACGTTTGTAGACGTTGTGATTTTTTAACCTACCTAGGCAAGTTACGATGTTGTGATAAATCTGTGTTTCCACAGTAGTAATAAATATACTGTGAAGTGTGTTTCGTTAATCATTGCGTCTGTGAAATGGCGTGCCTTTGTGCGTCGTGGTCTATACGTTGGTCCTGTGCGTGCATGATTTCAAATATTTGATTAGGACTATTTATACGTTTTAAATGTGAACTGTTTTGATAACGAAGTTATTTATTTATATCCACGTCTGTTTATTTATCACAACGTTGTACCTTTGTCCTAAGGGGTTTGAAACAGTCGTGTAACGTAATTTGCCACAATCCCAGAAGAAAAATACTAAGCCCAGCCCTATAAATTTCAATAAACCTAATAAACAGTAAGTGGCAATACATATAAATATGAGCGGAATAAAAGTTATCATAGGTTTATTTGTGTGCATGTTCACCGCTATCTTTTAAAGTTTGTATGACAAAAATAAGCAACACAAGTTGCGTGCTTCAATTTAAAGAGCCTTTTTCACTGGTTGTTCCTTAGTTTTAATATTTATTCCAACTGAGGTCGTCCTTTTAGAGAAATGACCCTACACATATCAATAACAAAGGATAATTACAATTAGTACAGCCCTTTACCTCACAGTTGTAACAGTGTTTAACACAGTCGCGGCAAAATACTAACGTGCATTACTTGTATTGAGCTACGTCATGGAAAACAAATATGTTAATGTAAAATAACCGTAGGAACTGTCTTCAATTCAGGCATTTTTAAAACGTCATAAAGCTGACCTAAATAATGTTAGAGGCCTAAACTGTGAATATTCATACGGAATGGTTTTTGGAATATGACAGAATTCTTTTAAGAGCTGTAAACAGTAAACAACACATTTGACAGGTATAAAAGTAGAAGTCACATTTCAATGTTTATTTTTAGATGTAGCGAAAGTATACGGACACACGTACACACACAATGGAATGTAAACATTGATTTTGACATATGCTACATGGCAGTCACATGGCAATGTTTGCTTACATTTGGCGGAAGGATACGAAACGGGCATGCTAATAGATATTTAGCAGGGCTCCGAGAAAGTTGCTTCCAATGGGGAATGGACTATATATACATGCACATTTTTGGTTTATCTGCCTGACACAGTAATTATAGTCGCTTTCTGATGAACAACAAACATCGTCAACATACATAAATTTTTTTTTTTTGTAAATTATAAATGGTGTATTATGTGGTTAACAAAAAACGGATATGTTGTAAAAAGAAAGTGCAACATTTTTAGTGTGAACTGTATATATTTGGAATGGTAATATTTAATTCACATATAGTACATGTTGATATAATGTAATTGTTTCTAGATTCTACTTCATACTTTAACTATTCCTGTAATGCGAGATGACGCATTTCATTATAGAGAATAATTTAAAGAGACATTACAAGCCATGTAAAGGTAACGTTGCTTAATATGAGTGGTATGGTAGATTGTGTTATTTTGTAGGAATGCTTTGATTGTATGTTTTCGATTTTGTAGTTCAAAATGGTTTCATGATATCGTCTGCTCGTATGGTTTGCTAGTAGGCTATATGCATGGTGAATTTCTGCAACCACTTAAATATTTTTATTTGAAATATAGTATACGTATGTATTACATATGTGTGTGCAGGTTTGTTTGTTTGTGAATAGATATCACATCATTAACCAGTATTTGCTTTTAATTAAAGTAAATTTTTTCTATGTATGTATGTATGCGAAAATATTAAATATATAACAACCTATATTTCAGAATCAAATTTTATATGATTCCACAGAGAATACTACATATAATTCTTAAGTGAATATAATAAATGTTAAGATTATCGTGTAATTGACAGAAAAGCAGCATTTCCGCGTGTGTTATTTATAAATTTGGAGCTCCCAATATATGCGTCTAAAAAAAATGAATGCACCAAACAATTACAATATAGTAGATTTTAAAATTAACTTTATATAAGCGATTAGTGTGTAGGAGATGAGATGGTTCTTAAAGATCTAAGTACATCTTATAGCGAATGCTTTCTACTAAATAGTGTACCTTAGGGAGGCAAAAGGTTTGTGGCTACAGTAGGGGC
The DNA here is from genome assembly GCA_029891345.1 of Dryococelus australis. Lineage (NCBI taxonomy): Eukaryota > Metazoa > Arthropoda > Insecta > Phasmatodea > Phasmatidae > Dryococelus > Dryococelus australis. The sequence continues at coordinate 74,947,516 of CM057007.1, read as the reverse complement.
AAATCGTTTGCCTGCAGGAGAGATGAATGTCAGTCTACTCTGGTTATTACTTTAATAATATGTATGCTGCATACAACAGAATATACTAAAAATATATATTTACTTACAATAGTTTGGGATGTGACACCTTTGAATTTCGGGGCTGAGATTCTGTTATATCTTTCTACTTTCACGAAAATCTCCTGTGATATAGGAGCGATAGGACAATTTGTGTATACAAATGGGGAATATTCACTCAAATCGGTTTTGTTTAGATGAATGGTAACACGGGGGGTTTGAACGCTGCTCCACCAAAAAGTTACACACTGTGTTTCCTGTGTGATGATAGGGAATGTTGAGGCGAAAAGTTAAGTTGATAGAATCTTAATTAGGTTTCATAATTAACTAATTTGCATGGATACAAGGTGTATTTGGGTGTAGTTCTTATTTTACACAATTTAGAATAAAATGTTTGCGAGTAGGATTTATCTTTAGTTCGCATTTTATTAATGGTTTGCTTAAGCATATAGCTACATGTTGTAGGATGAACATTCTATCATAACCCGCTGCGAGACGGCAATTGTATATCTATATCCGCGCTGCTAAGGAAACATTGTATGGCGTGTAGTATGTAAACATCGCAGCATTCGCCTGGAGTGATGTCGGGAAATCAATGCTGGAAAAGAAAGAAAACAATATTCTGAATGGAAATCGAAACCACGTTCTTCAGAATGCGGGTTTAAATATAGTATTTGCCTTCGCATATTATGCGAGTAAGATGTAAACATTATTCATTTCTTGTATGTAAATTGTCTACGGAAAACATTGTTAAAGTGTTCTGCACAAAAATATTTTTTAAGCTTACATGATACATGCTAAGAATAGTTTAATATCGCAGGGGATGGTTTCATATATGTAATTTTCTTCGCTCAACTTTACGACAAGCATAAAAGGTTGGCGTCTGTTTAGGTATATACTTCATTCTGTTAATGTGTGTTTACATGTAAAGATTGGTAATAGCGATTTTTAGGTAACTTTTATTTACGTAAAAACCATACAGTCCCTACTCGTGTTTCCTACCCGAAACATTAATATTAGGATAGTAGATACATCTTAGTCTGTTGAGATATAAGTAAATATGCGATCTTCAATAGAAACTTCCCAGGAAACATAGGGTTCGGAACAAAAGTGTTGTTACTGTGAGTATGGTATCTCAATGTGAGAATGTTATGTTCTCATGAACGATAATGTCGCAGTAAACATATTCGCCATTTACATAGTTGTTTGAAATGTCAATGCACTTAAGAAACATGTGATTTGCAATTTTACCTTAACGGCAAGTAGAATTTCGAGTTCGTTGTTACCACCTGCTTTAGAAGAGAATACACAAACTCGTCGTATGATGTGTGTGTATTATATATAATACATATATATATAATACACATATATATAGCGATAGGAAGTGTTCTTTAATTTGTAAATCAAAGAAACACCAAACATTTATTTGTTTGTGAAAAACTGGTAAAAATAAATATTCTTGCAATAAATCTGAGTGTGTGTGCTACCACCCATATTCATTTTGGAAAAAAAAAAAAAAAAAAAATTGTTGAGATACGAAGACGGTGTTGCGGTGGAAAATCGACGGTTTCTGGAAATCAGTGCCGATTGTCTGAAGTTAATTACTTTATGTTGTAATCATCTATATTAGCGAAACAGTTGGAAAAATGTAAAAGCAATATATCGCAGTAAATTTTTGTTTTTTGAGTTCTGTGTATAGTTATGGCTATTATTTGTTTCTGTGTTCTTAAATAATGTTTTAAGGAAGTAATAAATATGGCTGTGATGATGACGAGTTTTTATTTGGTGTAAAGTTTGGTTGGTTGTAGTAAGACATATAAAAGATTTTTGCAATATTATGGGGTGATAGTTTTTCTTGGTTACACAAAGGTTTTGCCGAATACGTATGCACATATAGTTTCGCCCTGCGAGTTTTCCACTATAACTTCTTGGGAGGGAATAATGTTTTGAGAATGGAGTGATTTGTTGTTGGTGCAGGGTGGGTTCTGAATTTTTGGGTGGATAGAATACAATTTAAACAAAAATGGAGTAATAAATAACAGTGTATATAGCAGTTTATTTTGACGAAATGAGAAAAGTTGTGATGCAAATGATTGTAGATTTAAAAGGAATGGCCTTTAATGACAATTGTTTGGTTACAGATTTTTTGTTATCTGAAATAAAATCTTGTTTGTTATATGTAGGGAAAAGTATGTTGGTTTTCATTATTCAAACATAGCGGGAAACATTTATTTCATTTGGAGAAAGGGTTTTAGTTAATTTTACTTTTATTATGTACCGACATACGAAAAATTTATTTTGAAGATTTTTTATAATGATACAGTTCAAATAAATATGTGTAAGATTATGATAATTTTTACGAAAACTATTTACGGAAAGAAAGGATGCCTGATCAGTTGATGTGTAATCACACTGCGAGAACGTAAGTGTAGCGACTGCTAAACTTGCTAGTTAATGGGCAACGGAGACACCTCGTACTGCCTACGAGGTGGGTCTGTGGCATGGTCGACTGATGGAGGAAGACTGAGGTCTCACCATCCCATGCCTTGTTGATTTTACTACTCTCACCCCCCCCCCCCCCCCGAGACCCACTCGCCAACCGCAGAACGGTTGGCCGCCTTCGCGTCTACAACTGCAGTGGTAGGTTTGCGGTCTGCAGTCTCACGGTCAATGAGAAGGGAGTTCTTCTCACATGTTCCTCAAATTTTAATTCTTGCTTATTCTAACATGACTGTGGTTGTTAATACGCTACATTAAATTAACATCAATCTCTTTAACTCAATGTTTCAGCTAGCCCTCTGTCGCCCTACGGATCACTGCCAAACATGGCCTTGCACGCACCAGTAAACTCCATAGAAAAAGAGGGGGGAGGGGGATGTTCATAGAGCGATGTTCACACCAAGAGAGATGATGAGAGATTGAGGTAGGTTTCGGGAAAGACTGACGCCTGCTCTCCCGATCTGTAGTATGCTTGTATTAGAACATGGCGGACATATATTACAACATATTAGCAAATCACAGGTGTCGGAAGTGAGCATAGGCTTGGGTAGGATGCATACTTAGTATGTGTAATTAGTGTCAGTACTTATTCATTATGCAATTACGCACTTATGCAAGTCATTACATGTAATTATTTGTTATGCAAATTTACCCTCGATGGGTTTCGAACCTAGGCCATAATCTTCAACCCTATAGTCGTTACCCCTTATCATCCAACTTCATCAGTTGTGATTTGGCAGTCGATGGGTGAACCAGCACACTTAGTAATTAGTTATTATGCATATTTGTGCTTAGTTATGGAATTACTCGTTACATGTACTTAGTCTTTATGCAAATAGTAATTGCACAATAATAAAAAAAATTACTCTCCATGTGTGTCGCTCATCACTCACTGTTATTCTCTCAAACTATTAAATACTAAATAATGCAATACACAATCCTATATAGTATTAATACTGACTACCGTAGTTTGCATCACACTGTTAGTCACTGACTAGCGTACATCCCGTGAACCGAAGTGGACTGCTTGTAAAAATATACTAGGAATATTTTTAAAATTAATTTCCACCTCATATATTAATGCAATGCTATGTAACAACACCAGGCATTCAATGTAGTTGGCTAGAAAGAGAGGGGCAGAGCTCCCATAAGGTGGCATCCCAAGCGGTGGCGTGGAGTCATACTCAGTCCAGCGGTAGTAGTGGCCGGTGTCATGTGCTGTTGCAGTATGCCTGGCAGCGGAGCTGCCTGGAGCATGTGCTTGGCTTCCCCATTTCACCAAGGTGGATGGGTATAACATAAATCATATTGGCAATCTCAGCTCAGTCGCGAGTGGGCAGTGTACTTATTGATTATGCAATTACTCATTACACATATTTAGGCATTATGTAATTGCTAACTATGCATACTTACACCTCATTGCATGTACTTGTGTACTTAGTCATTATGCAATTGCTCATTATGTATACTTACCCATTACTTATTACAAGTATTTACCCTTGTCGTGTGTCGAACCAGGGACTCCCCCACACCCTTCTCCCATTCCAACCTCACCAGTTGTGGTTCGGCAGCCAAAGTGTGAGCATATGTACTTAATCTCATTATGCGAAAACTCATTATGCAATTACATGTGATTACACCTTGTACAGGTTTCGAACAAAGGACTACCCCACTCCATGCACCGGTCGCTACAACTCCAATCTGGTGGCGCTTAATCTGACAAAATTCTGGGAAACAAGGTCATTAGATATCTAGTGATACAAAGTCCTACAGGACGAGGGAGGGGCATAACCCATCACACGATCACAACACAACTCACAGTGGGTGGAGGAGGGTGGAGAGGGTAATCCATCAGCCAATCACAACACACCTCACAGAGGGTGATGAGGGGAGGGAGGGAGAATCAATCAGCCAATCACAGCATGCCTCACAGTGATTAAGGGAGGAGAAGGGGCGGGGAAGGTGGAGAGAGGGGTGATGGGGAGGTGAGCACATAAAAATACGTTTAGAAGTAACTACGTTGCCTGCAGTTGAAAAGTTTCTCTCTAAACTAGTGGAAGATGCTGGACATTCCAAATATATTTTTGCTAAAAGAGCTAACATGGAGTACGATTTTCCACGCACTTCCCACCATTCAAGAAGATATACATGGTGTCCAACATGAGTTTCATTGAATTGTCAAATAATCTCTGTTTGAATGTAGCAAATATAAGGTCGAAATCCGAATTCCTAGCACCGGATTGGTCCCTAAGCTGGTCTCCCATTGTATGTGTAGAAAAATCGGTTACCATCTGGCGAACATACTGTCGGATCACAAATGCTGCGGTCTTGTCTTCAGTATGGAAGTCCTTATATCGGGGATCAAGAAATGAAGCAACCTGCTGTGGAATCACTAATTCGTGTGTATTTATGTCCATTTGAAACCAAGAAGAAAGAGGCATCGATATAGAGATTCTAAAGGTTGCTGTCATGTCACTGTCCTTTCAATTCGGACAGAAGTAGTTGTCAAGAAAGTCTCTAATCACTGGATGACTGGCTGACAAAGTTATCCTATTTTCACTAGAAAAAACACTGGTTGTAGCTTTCAGAGGCTTCAACAGTGATCAGTTCTTCTAGGCGTGACCAGTGGCGTTCACAAATCTCAAACTTGACAACAATGGCGTAGAAAAGAGTGACACATAATGAAGGTTGAATCCCACCCTGTAGCGCAATTTTGAAAAAGTTCTCCATGGTCCATACCAAGCTGGATTTGTTTTGTCTACAAGGCAGAAGAAGCAACAACGGAACACTTAAAGTGACTGACAGTGTGGCTTACAGTATCACAAATGGTACAATACTCCTGTACACTTTTAAAAATATCCTTTATAGAAAGTTGGAGCCTGTGCGCTGAACATTTTGTAGTGTGCTCGACATCACCTAAGACACGAACCACAGCTGTAATAGAATTTGCATCATCATGAACTGTGTGAATTTTACCAGTCATGCTCTAGTCTTAGAGAACTGTCTGTAAGTATGACGTCAAATTCTCTGTGGTGGGATGATCTTCAGTAACCTTTGTGAACAAATGGAGGCACAGGTAACATAAATTCAGAGTTTGTCATACAATAGCTGAATAAATGCCAGGTTTTCTGTAGTATGGACATTTACAGGGGAGGGTAATATTCTGCGAGGTCAAACCCTATTTGACTAAAATATCAAATCGCAATATTGTAACCGAGTCCTGGAAGAGTATTTAAAATTATATATTATGCAATCGAGTTATGAGAACAAGCTGGATAATGTAACTTTGTGGCTATGATTTCATTCTACTCCTGCTGTCTGGCCTATTTTACTACGTGTCGATTTCGCTGACTAAACTATCGCTGGCATGTGACAAGATGTGTATTTTTTATCATACAGAGTGATGAAAAGTGGCTAGTTTCCATATGTTGGGACATCGATGAACACAATTTCCTGAAATATTCTTTACAGCTTTTCTGTTACTGCCTGAGAATTCGTTTCATTGAACTTCCGATGTTGTCCATGTACACTACTTCCCTGCTCTGTTCAACAGGTTACTTAACAGCTACAGGAAAACTTGTCTCATCCTTTCTCTTTCGCAACTACTGATAAAGCTGTCATTATACCTCTCTCTCCCTGCCAAGTATTACATGTTGCTTTTCCCATGTTGAGGGGTTTGCATATGCACATCGTAATTTACACCTGAAACATTAAACAGCTTTTCAAGCATAGTATTTTCATTGCCCATAATACAGCTACTATACTACTTATTACTGCAATTCTCATCTCTCCTCCCTCCTTCTATGGTGGTTCACGATAACTGACACAAGCAATATTACTAACATGAAGTGGTTTATTTCAAGCGTACCTATCATATGCTAAGCTGTTGGAACACACATTGTGCTAGAATGACAAATGTTTACTTATTGCAGATGTAAACCCACTGTAAGACAACTCATCAATACACCCTATGCATTTGAATGTGTTTCGATCCGTATTCTCCGAGATTTTCCACACCCAACTTGGTTTCAGCATTTTGTGATTTCCTCCCATTAAACTGGAAGCTAATAAAGAAAGTTAACTGATGATGTGATGCAATCAGGTAACACAACTGACCATGACACTAATGGAGTTCCTTGCACTTTGACTGTGTATATTCGAACACAGTACAGCAAAACAAAAAAAAAAGAAGCAAGCAGCGACCAGAGCGACAATTCATTACACTACTATGACCGAAAAGGATGCTGATGGAATGGGAAAACATAATACCAAAGTAACATAACGCATCATCAGAAATATACACAAACACCTTCTCACCAGGTACCTGGTGCAAGGGGTATGTCACACACTATGCATAATGGGTACCAGAGTACTGGTGGTTTTGGGTATTCGTACATGACCTAATGGGTACCCAGTTATTTTCGCTAAGGGTACATGCTGTAATGGGTACCCAGGTACTTAATTACCTGGGTATCGTCATCAGCCCTAATACAGTCGAATCATATTATTATGACAACCTGCTAATATCCAGAGTAACCACATTTCGCAGCACGGACAGCAGCTAGACGAGCTGGCAGTGACACAGCCAGGTACTGATAGATCTCCATAGGTATTTGGAGCCATGCTGTGTGTAATGCATCCCACAACTGTTGAAGGGTGTGTGGTGGATGAGATGGTGAACACAATGATCGAGGTGGTCCTACAGATGTACAATTGGATTGAGATTGGGGCATTTGGGGACCCAGGACGAATTTTGAAGTTTTGATCGTGCTCTTCCAGCGAAATGCGGACACTCATAGCCGTGTGGCAAGGTGCATTATCCTGCTGGAAGACCTCATACCACCTTGTATTTGTCTAGCAATAGATGCAGAGGTGTTGGCTCTCTGATGTTTCTCGCCAGACACGCTGATGTCCATCTGTTCTATGCAGCTGAAAACCTGACTCGTCAGAGAAGGCTACCAATCGCCAATCAGCAGCAGTCCAGTCGTTACCATGGGTTGCACCATCCATCTATTCCAGAGCCCCTTTCGCAGAAGGGTTCACTGAACTATTGTGGTAGACACGTGTCTGGATGCCTCCTGGTTCATTTGGATGGTGAGCTGTTCCACTGTGGCCTGTCTGTTACCTTTCACACACCATCGTAGTAGACGTTCACCTCGGACATCAATGGCGCATGAAGTTTCGCAGTTTCCTTGATGGTTATACCCAATGGTGACATTCATCCACTCACGATATACCTTTACCACAGAGGCATGTTAAGAATTCACGAACATCACTGTTTCCGAATTGCTGTCCATCGTTGGCTCAAAAGCCAATGATCATCCCTTATTGCAAATTGGTTAAATTGCTTCCCTTACCCATGACAGCAGAGAGCACACTGCTTAGGACAGCCTGTCAGTCGCAGTATATACCTGCTTCACCAGCCCATGTCACGGGCCATATGTCATGGGTTTCATGCTGCAGATGACACTTCTAGCAGGTGGTCATAATAATGCGATTCGAATGTGTCTCTACACATAACAATTTTCGGTAATTTTTAGATTTTTATGTGTAACTTGCTAAAACGAGTACAGTATTTTTAATTTTATACTAATGTTCCTAGGAATTCAAAGATAACTACAAGTATTTGCTTAAAACATAAGACCTAGTGGTAGTGAGTAGGACTACTTCAAAATCAATTTGCGTGTTCGAAAGAAAAACTTCACTCCCACTGATGGGATAAGCTGGTTTTAACATATAACTACATATTATATATCTGAAGTCAATTGTTACTTCACGACTTGGATATATATTTTTTATAACTCTGTTAAACTACTAAATTACAATCGGAATACAATACCACAAAAATGTGTGAAATATCACGATATAGTTGTAAAAGAATGTATACTGATTGTAAAACTGACTAAAAGTTGTAAAAGAACATATACTGATGGTAAAATATAGTAAAACCATGGAAAAAGTACAGAAATATAGTATTTACAATTACATCTCTCTCTGCCCTTCATGCATTCCAAAAGGAAGGAAATAACCCTTCACACTCCAACACTCTTCTGACTTGCATTACACCAACCCCTAGAATGTGGTGTGTGCACAACAGTAGTACATGTACATGGGATACAGTCGTTTATGTCTTTGTCGTGTTGTAGATATGTGGGTAGATATTTGTAGACATAACGTATTTCATGTCGAGCATATGACAGAAGGAATTCTTTAGGCAATTATGTGAGCTCAGTTTCTTTGTCGAGGACTGCAAGTGAGTTATGCTCTCTATATGCCACAATAGCTGATAGAATCTTCTGACCACTAGAACACCATGCCATCATTTTCGCTGTGCTCCACTGTAAGTTTTTGATGTAGCTATGCTGACCTGAAATGATACACTCTCAGGTCTGTCCGAGCTCGAACGACAGACTAACTGCGAATGAGCCAGAGTTGTGTGACTGCATATATACCATCGTTTTATGCACACACATCATCCTTATCTAACATTGGTAACACACCAACAAGGAAGTGGAGACTGAAGAGTGAGTGTGCAAGCAGCTGTCTGTAGGGACCTGAGTTCGCGACTTGTCACAGCTTATTACTATGGGCACACACACAGCATCGCAGTTATCACAGTGGAACTATTGGGTTGTTGTGTAAACTGCATGTACGTAAGCTCATTGCAAGTTCGAGTGCAGGCAGGGTCGATAGAGTATGACTGCGTTTACTTGGAAAGGTTTTAGTACATTCATCGAAGGTCTTCCTTCGAACACTTCCTGCTGTGTGCATACAAGGTACACACACTTCGCGAGTATCGTTTGGTTAGTGCTTGTAGATGATGTCTCTTCGTAACATTTTGGCAGCGGAACCTTGCTTCCTCCCCCCCTACCTCGCCTAGCGAACGATTGTCTGCTGGCGAACATGTAATCGGTAATATATTGTGTATATGGAAAGGCAGGGTAGTAATCGCTTCCAGTTAGTTCACAACAATGACATGTGCTCGCGACCTGCAGATCTTCCGAAACGGCTAAACTCGTAAAGGTAAAACCTCTGCTCTGCATCACCTAAGAGCAGAGTACATACATAGTTGTCATGTGTGTGTGTGTTGCGATACCTCCTTACTCGGTTTGTCTCTCCTGTTGTCTGTCACAGTGTGTGTGTGTGTGACCTATGACTGCAAGTATTTGTGATGCACATACATTGTACGATGTGCTCCGGTTCGGGCAGGCCTGCAGAGTATGGCTCCATGTACATGTAAAAAGGTTCAGTCCGTACATGACTTCAGGTAAGGTCGTCAGAAAATGACTGTCTGTAATTGCAATGGTTCGGTACACGAGTGCAGGTCGGGGACGGAGTATGACTGTCAATGTCGCAACATGCTCATCTTCATGGGCAGTGGGACCGACGACGAACAATGGATTGCAGACATGTCAGCATACACTCTCAACAGGAATCGAACCTTCGATACCCTATTTGTTCAAGGACCACACACCATCGTCATCAGGCTACATGCAGTAGTTACTTTCCAGTACGAGCATTTTGACACCGAGTGTTTGTGATGTACTTTCTTGGTCGGCAATGTATACCATACACGGAAAGACAAGTCGATCATTGTGCTCTGAGCATCCAGAGAGTTCACGTCGCGACCTCCTGGTCTTCTGCTCTACAAATAGAGTACGTACATACATAGTTAAAATATGTGTGATATCTCCTTACTCACCATGTCGAATTCGATTGTACTCAGTTGTCTAGAATCATCGACGGATGGATATGTGTTGTATATTGAAGTCTTAGGTACCCGACAAGTGCAGGTCGGTCCTCAGTTGTTGCTGTGGAGGTACATACTAGCTGGGAGCAATGAAGGTTTAGTACGCGGGTGTGGGTTGGAGTATGACTGATGTAGATTGAAGGTCCGATATGGGGTATGACTGACTGTACTTACAAGCTTCGGTACACGAGTTTGTAGGTCTCGGTCTGGTCGTGAGTGGTTTTGTTTCAGTCGGCTCGTAAAGGGGTTGTTTGACCAGAGCGGTCTAGGATCATTTATATTGTATGCGTATGAGGTTTGTGTGTGTATTGCTCGTATTACAGAGCAGGGTTACCCCTCCCTGTTATTATTACCTGCTTTGGTACACGGGTGTAGGTCAGACACTGGTGAGTGTGTAGGCTCATGTTAGGATTTTTTGCTAATTGTATCTCAAATGGTTCGGAAAATACAGCTAACTATGCTTAAATGCTGACATAGTACATACTCAACCCACGACACTTTTCCTAGTCGTGGATGATGTCTATGTTATGAAATTGCTAACTATAACTCAAATGGTTCAGTAATTACAGTCAACTAATCTTATACATTGACATACGGCATACTTGACCCCGCGACCTTTCTCCTAGTTGTGGTGTATGCCTATGTTATGAATTTGGCAACTATAACTTAAATGGTTCCAAAAATTACAGCCAACTATGCTTATCCACCGACATATGACATACTGGACTCCGTGGCCCTTTTCCTAGTCGGGGTGGATGCCTATGTTATGAATTTGACAACTATAACTTAAGTGGTTAGGAAATTATAGCCAACTGTGCTTACAAGTGTTATGCACACGCATGCAGACTTCAGGAGGCAGTGTTACACGGGATCCGAAATTGATCGCTCGCGATGTCTTGATGCCCCACTGCTGCTGCCAGCGAGGTGCTGGCGAACAAAATGGCCGACATCCTCAGCTGGTCGCTAATTGTCCTGGGTACATAGTTCATCGATACCAAAATGGCCACCGGGAATGATTTCTCAATTTGGGAGGAATTTGAGAAGCTCCGACAGATTAATCCACATTGGAAAAACCTCAGCCAAAAGGGCAAACTGCCCATATTATGGTAATTAGTACTGGCTAACAAGATGGCCTCCATCTATGGGAGGGAAATTCGGGACATTATGCGGGGAAAAAGGCATTTTTAAAATGCGAAATCGGCCATTTTGGATGGGGAAAAAAAGGGGGGGGGGAAAGCGAAATTTGGTTGTAACCTTGGTATGCTAATCGCGCTCCTCTGGTCCTCCGCCTTACACCTAGTGCGTTAGAACTCCCTTCTTTATATTACTGCAAAAAAAGTAACTAAGGTCGTCACTAAATCACTATTAATAAACCCACAAACCTACCCATGTAGCAAACTACATATGGCCTATTGATGGTTTACAGTTGGATGCCAAGTGGGCAAACAGTTGGCCAACAGCTGGCATGCACCCGGCACCATTGCTGGTGCTGAAGTGGCACCACTAACTAGCCATACTCGGCCCATAACTGGCCCACGTGTGGTGAACAAAAATTACCCAAGCATTGCCCATATGCCTACAACAGCAATGGCCCCATAATGTACCATTGCATAGCCATCAGACGGCCTACTGATGCCTAGGCATGCTTTCACCATATGTCGAAATGTGTATTTCTTAAAAATAAATATTTTTACCAACAATACCAACTTTTCTTTGTTTTTAATTTCCTTTACTTCACTATTAAACACATTATAGGACATGAAAATCTTATGCTTAAAATGTATGAGAGGGCGCGCGAAGATACACTCCTTGCATTGAGAGGCGAGAATGCTAACCATTACTCCACTGTGTATGTGTATTCTTACATTTAGATGAACTAATTTAGAATATATACTTGGACTTGAATTATTAACAAACATTAATATTAATATGAATTACACCAGTTATTCCATAGTCTTAAAATTTTCCATGCGAACAAATTGGCTTTTAAAAAGATGCAGATGAAATAAAATACTGTCGTTGAGAGAAATCTTCCTAGACGAATCGTCATATTAACCCAAATACTTGTCTTTAATTTAGGCTAATATTTCGCAGTATGTATGTCACCTGGATGCTACTCATTTGTTTTGAAATGCAGTCGCCCCTTGTGAATATTTTAGTGATGTGAAACAACAGAAAACCTTCAATGTTAATCTTCTAAAGGTGGTTATACAATTTTTTTTTTACCTTCTCATTTTAATTGTATGCAGTCATACATTGAAAACATTACATACGTCAAATTATTCAATACCAGTCACAAAGTCACGCGTAATACTGTATTTACAGCATTTAGCCATATAGATTTACAAATAATCTACTCATATCATATGATCTATAATTATAACAGACAAACACACATATATACATATGTGTGTGTAGTTTGAAGAAGCTATCTGCGAAAAGTGGGAACCGTAAAAATTCCCATAAAAAAGCAAATTGCACCGGCAATGGTCCATCAATGTACCACTTCACAGCCATCAAATGGCATATAGATGGCTACCCATACTTTTACTAGCAATAAGTATAGGTTATGTGCGGCCATTGTTGGAATATAGTTGGTAAGCTATTTATGGGCATTAATAAGTCACCTACTCTCAACCATCAGTTTCATTTCTATCAACATTCTATCAGTGAACCATAAACAGCATGATAAGTGTCCTGTTGCCAGCAGTTGGCCATAACAGGGTCATTAGTGTAGACCCGGAAGTATTGACTGCCAGCAGTCATCCAGCAGTAAAACCACAGTCGGTAGACTGTGGCTTGCTACATGGGTAAGAGCCAGGAAAGAAGGCGCCTCAAATAATTGTGCAATTTATGCCAGTCACACAATCACTCACAGTCTGCACTTGGTTCCATGCACAAACTTGTTACATGCAGTGTTATGACCGTAACAACAGAGCTATCACGACAGCACTGATGATTCCCTTGATACCTTCTTATATACTTGCGCACGTGTACTGTGCGGGAGAGTTACCAAGAAGGAAAAACAAACCGAAAACAATTGATTATTGTCTTTGACACACATTTTTTTTCTTTTTTTTAAGAACTAAGGGTATTTCACCAGACATTATTTCATACAATTGAGCAGTTCATATTACAAAGATATATTTCTCGTTCTTGCACAGGAAACTGTGGGTAAAGAACGAACATGTGTACAGTGGAAAAACGCTCCGCTACAGAATCATAACAAAATTCTATAACAGTTCAGGGGCTTATTGCTTACGTAGCTGTGCGGAGAATTGTGACAACTGTTAAGTCATCCTTTACTCGGAACCTCGGGTACATTCTTTTCCAATATCATCTTGAAACACAGTGCTTAAAAATTTAATTCCTATGCGCCAGAAAAAAACTAAAGAGCGATTCTCCACACATATTAAAGTATTAAAACGAAAAACTTAAATTATATACATATATACACACGCACGCACATCCGACCAAATGTTATAAACTTTGGGAGGTGAATCCTTATTAAAAATCAAATGGGGATTATATGAGCCACTTTCTTACTACACTGAATATTAGAGGAGATATGAGCTCTTGACAAACAAGGTTCTAAGGTGATTTTTTTTTAAATATAGGAAACAAAGTGAAATAAAATTACAATTCTCAATACATTGCTTTCTGTTACCGGGATCTTCATTGTATGAGCAAGCTGTCTTGAGAGGAAAATCAGAATCCCTCATCTTTAATATATGATTAGATTAACCGTGCCCTTTCCATGAGCCTGTAAAATATTTCAAAGGACGTGTCCAACTACTAGAAATACATACTTTAGATACAGGGAAAGTATTAAAAATATCAAATCATCTCTGATCCTGTGAACCAGCATTACGTCTCGTAAAAAGCCGGAACAGGACTGGGAACGAATCTCAATCTGCCACAGTTTGTTTCAAGTAACCATTTCAGCACGCGCTTGAAGAGATTACGAAAAACCATATAAAACCGAAATTCAGGACGTCTGGAAGCGGAATCGAAGCCGGATCCTCCTGAATGCGAGTCCATTGCGACATCGCGCGATAGTTTCGTGTTTTGGAAACATAACGGTATGTTCCATAATTTATCAATCCTCACTACGAAATTGCTGTCAAAAAACTGGAAAATCTTGAGCTAAATAGTGGACAGGCCAACTTAAGTCATTGCCATATTGTAGTAAATGGAATGTCACCTAAAAAAAAAAAACATCTTTTTTTTAAACTGTCAAGAAAGCTGGTTCAAATTTCCATTTATTAGTGATTATAGACTGTACACGGTAAACTGAACACTTTTGAAAGCCCTGCTTAAGGTCTGCTTGTATGGATGTCGTGTAATCTATGTCAAATTAACACTACCATGGGCCTCATCTATTTATTCATGCGTCGGTCAAGTGAAACTAAGAAAATATAAGAAAAGTAAATATTTTACAATCTGCTCACTTTTACACTTCGATGCATTAAAAAAGGGCACGGAAAGTGAAAGAAGTTACTTAACTTATCACAAATCGTTATCTAACACTTTATATTCGACGTTAAGATATGGAACTACTTCCCCTCCATCGTTACCAACTTTACTGAGCACATACCACTCGGTGGGTGCACCTGTTAAAATGTATGAGGTAGGAACTGCTCACTTTATCGTGAACAGTCCTTAGTATAGTGTAATGTATGTATTTGATATAATGTTACGTGTGCAATTTAATTTAAATACGCTGTATTGGAGAGAATAAGGAAAGCAGGAAAATACCGTAATGGTTGTCATGGGTGCCAACCTGCTCACTTATGGGAAGGGTCATTATTGAGACATTCTTCGGACAGGAAAAAAAATCAGCTGTTTCAGTAACGCGTGGGGCAGAAAATTTACACACCCATAAGGCGGGGGCAAATCAGGACCCCTGCCGACACGTTAAAAATTAATGTGTAGAGAATGATATTAATGTAAACATGTTAAAATTTAATCGAGGTGCAATAAACAGGGCATCCGAAACCAACAACTATATATATTCGCTATTGCTCATATTGGGAATACCTGATTGGACAGGAGGTTTTGCCACGCTCTTGGTAATTCTGTTGTGTTTTGAAACTGGCTGTCTGATGCCCGGTTGCACCAACATTTCCCCCAATCCGAGATTAAATGATCCCAGTTATGAACCAAGATAAAGTTCGATCTTGGTTCCAATGTAAAAGTGTTTCACCAACGAAATTTCATAATTCTGGATCTCCGATTCGTCGATCTTGATTCCAAAGTGAGAGATCGAGATTAAATATGAGACAAATTTTGCTATTGGTTCGTAATATATGACGTCATGGAAGGAGGCGTATTTTTCACTATAGGCAGAACTAGATGTGCGATGTTTTATCTGTTTTAAGTGAATTATTGTTGTACGAATTTTACTGAATAATATTCAAGTGCGTATAATGATGTTTTAATTTCCCACGAAAACAATCGAACGTATTTTCAAACATTTGTTCACGATGGCTGCTGATATCGGATCGAGATTTCGAACCACCAATTACGGCGGTTCGAAATGAACTTCATTTGGATCTCCAGTCCAGCTCTGAACTCGAATGGTGCAACAGTTCTATGTATCTTAGATCCGATCTCGGATCGAGTTTCGAACCACGATGTTGCAACCGGGCAGGAGTCACCCTGCGAGGCCGGGTGCGGTCCCGCGATATGTTGTTAATGTTAAGTTCCTCGCTGGTTGCTGGGCGCCTGAGAGGTCGGGGATGGCTGCACAGAGAACGGGGTCTACGGTTTATTTATTATGTTAATTATACTCGCGCACTCGGGAAGTTTTCCGGATAGGTGGGGGTTGCAGCGCAAAGAGAAGGACCAGATAGCGCATCGTCGGAACATTGATAAAGGCTGTTCACGATCAAGTGAGCACTTTTAAATCAACCTTAGAAAAAACTCACTGCCCCTGCCTGGATAAATTTAAACGGACGTACTAAGTGACATGCGCCAAGTACAGTTGGTAACGATGGGTGGAAAATAGTTCCATATCTTGACGTCTAACATGAAGTGTTGGGTAACC
Organism: Dryococelus australis; assembly: GCA_029891345.1. Lineage (NCBI taxonomy): Eukaryota > Metazoa > Arthropoda > Insecta > Phasmatodea > Phasmatidae > Dryococelus > Dryococelus australis. The sequence goes on along the minus strand of CM057007.1, from coordinate 74,931,161 downwards.
ATTTGTGGTAAGTTAAGTAACTTCTTTCGCTTTCCGTGTCCTTTTTTAATGCATCGAAGTGTAAAAGTGAGCAGATTGTAAAATATTTATTTTTATAATAATTTCACTGTTTCACTAGACCGACACATGAGTAAAGCGATGAGGCAAATGACAACGTTAAGAGCGCGATGAATCGCTACAGGAATTTCAGAATGCTTGTCGCATAGCGCGTGTGCCTGATATTGTACGTTAGACCGATATTGCGCTGAGCCAGCCGCGGTAGCAGACCTTTTGCGGCTTTGCTCGTCCACAGTTCTTGGATAAGGAGAGCGGCGTGGGGTGGCACTGCGAGTAGTCGGGATAGTTTTCCCACTGTAGTTTGCTCGGAATGTATGGATAGATATTAATTTATAAATGGCGAAAAAACCTACATATTATAAAAGGTAATGTTAGCGGTAGATTGCATTTGTCTGTGCGAAGAAAACGGAATAGGGGCAAATAAAAATGTATACACAGACTACATACAGCTTTTATGTGAACTAATCCTCATTTTAACAAATTTAATGCAAATTTAAAATAAAAATTGAGTGTGCGCAGTGTACTAGGAACATTAAACGCAGTGTTTATGCAATATTGTCAATTTGGTCAGGATAAAAACACATTACGCAGTTACAGTTATAACATTTTACAATATTACCAAGTGTGGTCGCACTTACATAAAGAAAAAGAACATGTTACACTAAATGAAACGCTAGCAAGCTGTGCGTAAATTTCAATAAAATAAATATCTTTTTTTCAAACACTAAGTATTCTCATTTTTTAAAAGTATGTAACGCTATTTACTGTAACCATATTTTGTAATTTGTGATTTTAATGTTTTTTGTACTTCTAAAAACTTATGTCTCATGCGGTAACTTGGGCATTTAAAGGTATGTTTACTTTCTTGCTAGCAAAAATGTTAATGTATAACAAATAGTTACTTTCCTTCCAAAATAACGTACGTGTCATTTGTGTTAAGTTTCCTGTAGTTTAACAAGCATACGGGGAAAAAAATACAACTGTCCCAAGTTACCTCACGAGCAACACCTTCTGAGGTCTTCAAAGCTGATGAATGAAATTAGAAATGAGATGGCTACTGAGCAGCGTCAGGAATGCAATTTTGGTGGTGGGGGAGTTTGCCGAGGAAACCCGTGGACCAACAGAATACATAACCGTCCATGCACAATTCCCACATGCGAAACTCTGGCAGTTACCCTGCCGGGGGTCGAACCTGGAATGGTTTGGTTGGAGGCGAACGCTCCAGCAGTCCTTAGACCACTGCGGCTCTCGTGTAGCGAGAATTTCTTTTGTGACATTTTCTATGGGGCACATTCATATTTACGAGCTGCAGCAACTTATATTATCAGTAAGGTGTCCTCCTATAATCCATCCCAGGATAGATACTAAACTTTGCCCGGATTTGCTAGAGACTGCAAATGTAGCTACCGCACGTTATGAATGTTAAAATACCACACAAGAAAACAATTTGTAGTACGCAATAGTTTCATTTATATGCATCTTGTTATCATAGTGTGGTAGCTATGTGTGCTGTGAAATCTCTGGAGAGAGAGTTCTATACTTCACACTGACGAAAAAAAAATTACTCAGAATTAATTCTCTGCATGAATCTATTACCGGTATCGTAGATTTTGTAAAGAAAATACTTCCATTTCAAAGTCCGTGTTTGTACAAGAACAGTAAACTGGACAAGCTCTTGTATTTCATACCATGAAAAAGTATACAGCTTAAAAATAATTCTTCCAGGAACGAAAATTCTAAACATTATTTATTATACATATATGCCGCTCACATGAAATGCTACATTTAACAAAAAATAAATAAATAAATAAATAAATACAGACATTGTCTCAAAATTTTATTTAATTGCTCACAAATATTATTCGTATCTTGTCAAGATACGTTCTATAGCTATCCGGATAACTTGAGCCATAAACTAGAAAAACGTTACGGCATGTATTTTTAAATTCGAAATTCACATAATTTTTGTACATACTTTCACAAACCTAAGCAGAATATAAATGGCAGAATATAATACGCTATCCACAGCAATCTAAAATAGGTTTCTTAAAAAACTTCGGTGGTGTCACCCGGATTTGCGTATGTGGGAATCGTACCTGGACGATGTCGTTATTTGGCGGCTTTCCTCGGATTGAGTTGCCACGTTTGGGTGGTTCTCTATGGCCTTGAGAGCCGATGAGGGGTGAAGGCTGTAGATATGAAGCAGCGCCGGGAATGGAGGGTGGGGGAAACGGGAGATCCTCGAGAAAACTCGCCGACATACGGAATCGTCCCGGCACGATTCCCACATGCGAAAATCCGTGAACCGACCCCATCGGAAATCAAACCCGGATCGCCTTGGTAGAAGGCGAACGTTCTGACTGTTTTGGTTGTCGCGGCCCCTAAAATGTATGTCACCCTGGTCCAGTATAACGTTATTTTAGTGTACTTGAAGCTCTACAGAATAGTGTAATAATTAATAAAAGTATTTAATTACAGTAGGATTTTCTCAGTCTACGATACTGTCTCATTGTCGCACCTCAGATTCTTTTGTTACGAAATGGCATTTGTAAGACAGGGTGGGGGAGGGGAGGGGTTGCGTTTTATCAAATCACCTGCTCCCCCCTGGGAAGCCGGCCTTCCTATCCGCTCCCTCTCAACCTCATCAACAACTGTCAACAATGCAGGGAACAATAGTACTACAAAATAGTATGTTCTGGACCACCAGGCATCAAGCGGAGGACGCGAGGAGCGCAATTAGCATATTACCAGGGGTAATGCTGAGGAGCCGAAGTGCGACAAATTCCCTATTTTTCCCGTCCAAAATGGCCGATATCGCTAACAAAAACGTATTTTCCCCCTCAGAATTTCTCGAATTCCCTCTCCTGCCGCCGACGGCCATGTTGGCAGCCGCCATTTTTGTCCTAATAAGCATAATTCAGGGCCGATCCGACATTGTGGTGTTTGACTCATTGAGGATCAGGAGAGATTCCATGACTTCACTCAGGACCACCATCGTGGATCACGAGCACACTGACCAACAATATAGCGGGAAAATGTCAACCAGCTGAGGATGACGACCATATGGGCGGCCAGCGCCGGTGGCAGGGCAACAAGAGGTCGCGAACGATTATTATTTCGAATTTCGCATTACACTGCCCCCTCCTGAAGTCTGTGTGTGTCCATTCATAACACTTGTAAGCATAGTTGGCTGTAATTTCCGAATTGTTTAAGTTATAGTAGCCAAAATCATAACATAGACATCAAACACGATGAGAAGGGCTGTGGGGTCAAATATGACCTATGCCCACTTATAAGCATAATTGGCTGTAATTACTGAACTGTTGAATATACAACTACCAAATTCATAACATATGCATCCACCCCGACTACAAGGGTCGTGGGGTAAAATGACATATGTCGACTTATAAGCATAGTTGGCTGTAATTTCCGAACCATGTATATTATTGTTATCGTATTCATAACATGAGCACCACCCCAGATGATGAGAAGAGACCAGTGTGCCATATGCCTACTTATAAGCATAGTTGGCTATAATTTCCTAACTGTTTGAGGTATAAACATCAAATACATAAAATGAGCATCGCCCCAGACGATGAGAAGAGTCAAGTGGTCGAGTATGTGCTATGTCACCTCATAAGCATAGTTGGTTGTAATTTCCGAACCATTTAAGACATAGTCGTCAAATTCATAACATGGGCATTGCCCCAGAAGAGGATAAGAGACAAGTGGTCAAGTAAGCTCTATATAAATTAATTGGCTGTAACTTCCGAACTGTTTAGGTTATAGTCGCCAAAGTCAGTACATGGGAATGCCCCCCCAATGATAAGTGTCAAGTGGTCAAGTACACCCTATGTCGACATATAAGCATAGTTGGCTTTAATATCTAAACTGTGTGAGATACTACTACCATTAAAGTTTTAGTTGCCAAATTCAGTACATGGACATCTTCCCTGATGAGAATATTCGAGTCGTCAAGTATGCCCTATGTCGACATCGACATATAAGCATAGTTGGCTGTAATTTCTGAACCGTAAGAGATACAACTACCAAATGCATAACATAGGTATCACCCCAGATTACAAGAAGACTCACAATGAAAAGTGTTCGCCCTATAGCCATGTATAAGCATAGTTGGCCTGGCCCATCCGTGATACAGTAGCCAAATGCATAATATGGGCATTACCCTAGATGACTCAAAGATGACTATGTCTTAAATGGTTCGGTAAGAAACTATGCTTATAAGTCGACATAAGTCATACTTGACAACTCGTCCCTTCTCATCGTCTGGGGCGATGCCCATGTTATGAATTTGATGATTATAAACTGAACGGTTTGGAAGTTACAGCTAACTATGCTTGTACATCGACATAGAGCTTACTTGACCACTTCTCTCTTCTCCTCTTGTGGGGCGATGCCTGTGTTATGAACTGGACGACTATATCTTAAACTGTTCGGAAATTACAACCAACTATGCTTATAAGGTGACATAGGGCATACTTGACCACTCGACTCTTCTCCTCTTCTGGGGCGTTGCCCATATAATGTATTTGACTGACTAAAATGCTTCGGAAATAAATAACTATGCCTATAAGGTGACATAGGGCATACTTGACCACTGATCTCTTATCATCTGTGGTGATGCTCTTGTAATGAATATGACAATAACTTACATGGTTCGGAAAGTACAACCCACTATGCTTATAAGTCGACATGGACCATACTGAACCCTGCGACCCTTCTCATAGTCGGGGTGGATGCATATGTTGTCAATTTTGTGGTTGTATTTCCATCAGTTAGGAAATTACAGCCAACTATTCTTATACATAGACATAGGTCATACGACCTCGCGACCCTTCTCATAGTCGGGATACATGCCTAAGTTATGAATTTGACAACTACAAGTTAAACAGTTTCGAAATTAATACCAAGTATGCTTATAAGTCGACATATACCATACTTGACCCCATGACCCTTCTCATAGTCGGGGTTGATGCATGTTGTGAATTCGGTAGTTGTATATCCAACTATTCGGAAATTACATCATAAGTTACCATACGCCATACTTGATCTTGCGAACCTTCTCGTAGTCGAGGTGGATGCCTAGGTTATGATTTTGACAAATATAACTTCAGCAGTACGGAAATTACAGCCAACTATGCTTATAAGTCAACATAGGTCATATTTGACCCTCCTTACAGTCGGGGTTGATGTATATGTTATGCATTTAGTAGTTGTACATCGAACAGTTCGGAAATTACAGCCAACTATGCTTATAAGTCGACAAAGGTTATATTTGACCCCGCGACATTTGTCATAGTCGGGGTTGATACATATATTATGAATTTGGTATTTGTATATACAACTCTTCGGAAATTACAGCCAACTATGGTTCCAAGTGTTACTAATGCACAGACAGACTTCAGGAGGGGGTAGTTATACGTGACATCCGAAATAATGATCGTTCACGACATCTTGTTGCCCCACCACCGCCAGCACTGGCCGTCTAAATGGAAGTCATCCTTAGCTGGTCAACAATTGTCTGCCATATTGTTGGTCAGTGGTGGTCATGATCCAACATGGTGGTCCAGAGCGCTGCCATGTAATCTCTTCTCCTCCTCCTCAATGAATCAAACACCGCAATGTGGGATCGGCCCTGGATTATGCTAATTAGAACAAAAAATGGCGGCCAGCACTAGCTGCCAACATGGCTGTCAGCGGCAGGAGAAAAATTCTGAGGAAGAAAGAGGGGAAAAATGGCGTTTTTTAATGCGAAATCGGCCATTTTGGGCGTGGAAAAGGGAGGGAAAAAAAGGGGAATTCTCGCTCTTCGGCTCCTCAGCAGGACGCCTGGTGGTCCAGAACATACTATTTTATACTAGTAACAATGGGGAAGGTACCCAGCAGGAAACACGGCCCCCCAAATGGTCAGCATTATCTACTCCAGTCGTTTCGTGCTGAAGGGATAGGATAAAAGTGTCCTATCTCCAAGCAGTGAGGGATATTTTCGGCTCAAACATGATGTTGCAGTACATTATGCGCATGCATAGAAATCTTTCTATAAACCATCTACTACGAACGAAGGTGATACGTAACTGTTTTAGTTTTTACTTTTTCGATATTCCAATTATTTTATTTTCTGTAACTTGTGAAATTTGCTCTAATATAGCCCTTTTTATTATTTTAAATTGTATATTAATAAGAATGTTGACGAAATTTTTAAAGCTGGCATTCCTAATTTCAGCTTTCCTTAATGCCATGAAAAAATCTCATTCTTCGGCATAAACTTGTTCGACCTCTATTTGGTGTCGCATTGACCTTTAAAACAGCTCTAAATTATGCCCTTTATTACCCTCTTAATTTTACATTACGTATAAGAATACGCTACTTGCATGTAAGTAGAACTTATGCAGGGCATTGAAAAGTGCTTATTTTACAGTAAACAGCATATAAAAGTGACACGAACAACAGCGAACCGAATTTCCGCTTCCGGGCAACCATAAGGAAGAACAGGTATGTTTGATTTCTCGCTACACCTTGTAAAGAAACAAATTAAATTTTTTATTAATCACTGAGGTGACAACATACATGTGCATGTCTCGCTGAAAATCATAAGTTAGATTGTAAGCCGTCTCCTGATTAGCCTTCAGGCATCACACCGGGGGATGATAATAAGCCCTTTCCAATAACCAGTAATTTAAAACTTAATAATTGGAATAATAAAATGTGACTGTAGCAGAGGTGTTTGTTCCATACACAAGGTAAGCAATGTTTACACTAAACATATTGGAAATGTTTGACCATTTGTAGTTTTCGCCTTAACTTTAAATTTAAACGCATTTTAATCTGAATTTTCCGTTTCCGATTCGAGAAACAAGAGTTTTAGTAACTCCCGTACTATACACGCACAGTGCTGCTATCGTGGTATGTATTTCCATAAACTGGAGCGACTAGCGATGAATCGAACTCGCAAGCGAGTTACCCTGCAGCGTTCCTTCGGCAGGGTAAGCAGTCGTTCTGTTTGCGTCCTCCAGTCCTACATTCTTCCTTGGATGAAAGTGTTCGGGAGAACGGGAGTTTTCTTATAATTTGTATTATTCTCGCTACATAATATTCAGTTTAATTATTGTTACATTCATTTCGTTTCTGTTATTATAACTAATGTTAGGTATTATAAACCATAAATACACATGGAGGGTAAGCAAAGTTCGGAGTTGGATTTGTAAGTAGAAATTGAAAATGGAACCACGACCCAGCAATAGCAAATGTTATCTAAAACACTCAAATATGTGGGGCTATTGCATTGCTTATCCTGTAAAAAACCTAACTATAGTCCATTCCCGACTGGAAAAGACTTTTGAAAACGAACCTTTGAAAAATCACTCTAGGCGTAACATGTCAACCTTTTTTTAATAACCTGTATTCCACAAATATATAACGCTATGGTTAACTTTAGAGTACTGCATTATTGAATAAATGAAACTTCACCTTAATATCTTCTATAACTTATATTTATTTCTTATTAGATATGAATTATCAAAAGCGAGAGCAGCGACGTGTTGGCAACGGCCGGTAAGAAATAGTTCACAGCAAAAATATTGTTTTAACATAGTTTTTAGTATGCTATTTGTAAATTAAATGGTGCCTATTTAAATATTTAGGTAGCCCCGATGGTAACATATTTCATTTTTACAGTTTCAAAATAACAGCGCAAATATAGTGCGTACGCCATAGTGGTAAGGTGATTGTTTTATTGAGCGAGGAAACAACTGTCGGCTGAGCGAGGCTTGTCGCTTCCTCTCTTTCTTTGTCTCTCTCACACTCGAGAAGTTTAGCTTCGCTAGGAAACAAGGAAATTATACATGTTTTCAATTGTAACACGTTTCATACTTATTACAGCAAAATAATGATTTTTGAAATTGTAATTTACAACTGAAAATAGATTTTATCGTTTGAATACTTATTTTAATATATTTAGATATGATGGCGGGACAGTTAGGCTTACCTTCTAAAGTTGGCAGACGTGGTGAGCCATGACATGGCGTGTTGCTTTTTGCCAAACGAAGCGTAAATTATACTTACTCTGAAAAATACTTCAAATTACCACATCACGTTTGTAGACGACGTTGTGTTTTTTAAACCTACCTAGGCATGTTACGATGTTGTGATACATCTATGTTTCGATGGCAGTAATAAATATATTGTCACGCGTGTGTTTCGTTAACTGATGCGTGTGAATAGGCGTGGTGTGGCTGCGTCATGATCGTTACGCTGGCCCCGCGTGTGTGTGTGCGTAGTTTCAAATATTTGATGTGCACTATTTATACGTTTTAACTGTGAACTGTTTTTTATGACGAAGTTAATCATTTACATCCACGTCTGGTTATTTATCACAGCCTTGTACCTTTGCCCTAAAGGGTTTGAAACACAGTCGTGTAACGTAATTTGCCACAATCCCAGAAGAAAAATACTACGCCCAGCCTGATAAATTTCAATAAACCTAATAACCAGTAAGTAGCAATACATAGGAATATAAGCGGAATAAAAGTTACCGTAGGCTTATTTGTGTGCATGTTCACCGCTATCTTTTATAGTTTGTATGACAAAATATGAGCAACACGAGATGCGTGCTTGAATTGAATGTGCCTCTATCGTTTGACTGGTTGTTCCTTCGTTTTTATATTTATTCCAACTGAGACCGTCCTTTTAAAGAAATAATCCAACACATATATCAATAACAAAAGGATAAATACTACAGTTCTTTACCTCGCAGTTGTAACAGTGTTAAACTCAGTCGCGGCAAAATATTAACGTGCAATACATGTAATGTGCTGTGTCGTGGAAAACAAATATGTCAATGTAAAATAACCGTAAGAACTGTCTGCAATTCAGGCATTTTTAAAACGTCATAATGCTGACCTAAATAATGCTATAGGCCTAAACGTGAATATTCGTATGGAATGGTCTTTGGAATATGACTGAATTGTTTGAAAAGGTGTAAAAAGTAAACAACGCAGACAGGTATAAAAGTAGGAGTCACATTTCAATGTTTATGTTTAGGTGTAGCGAAAGTATACGAACACGTGTACACACACAATGGCATGTAAACATGGATTTTGACAGACGTTACATGACAGTCACATGGCAATGTTTTATATTTGGCGGAAGGATACGATACGGGCCTGCAAGTAGATATTTAGCAGGGCTCCGAGAAAGTTTCTTCCAGAGCGGGCGGAATGGACTATACACGCCACTAGACTGTAGATACGAGGTATTCGCAAGCAGACACTGCTGGTGACTTCCGAGGAGTGAGAGAATGAGAGAGAGGCTGGAGCGGCAGCTGTGTTAGCTGGCAGCACAATGCACTAAAGGAGTTCCGCTCCGTCGCCTGAGGCGCGCTCTATTTCCCATAATCATCCAGCGTTTCCTCATCGCCAGCTCGTTCTGGAAGACCGGCGGCCGCTTTCACTTGTCTTTGTTCCAGCCTGGCGCGTCTACACCCCCTACCCCGGCCATAGCCGGGAACCGTCAACACTCTCTGGATGGTGTTGGCACAATCCAGCACTACCCGCACAGGACCATTCATACCACCTCAATTCAAACATTCCATTTCTCCTTAATGGTCCTGTGTACTGAAACGTTTACTGTGAAACGCCTAAACGCGTGTCTCGGTAAAGAAATGTTTTGGAAACACAACGTTTTGCAAGAAAGGATTTAAAAAAAAAACTATTATCTATATCGCTATCTTTTTACTTTTTTCATATTAAGTGTATTAATGAAGGAAAAAATCGTGTAAGTGGTCAAATATCGCATTTTTAAAGCTTGCCTATGAAGTTTCTTTAAGCGGTAACAGAAAAGTACGATTATACGCACGTAGTTTGATCTGCGTACTTTCATCGCGTGTAATAAAACCCCACAGTTACAGATATAGTTTACAAAGTAAAACGTTAGGGCGGAAACACTACACGCCTTGCGCGTAGGAGCGATGAGGCGCTAGGCGTACGTGTTAGTGTCGCCCTTACCGCACCCTCGCTTCTTGACCTTGGACGCGCAGCTACATAGGATCCTTTAAGGTTGAAGTAAAGCAACTACCCATGTAGCACTGCGCCCGACTATACAATGTGAAGAACTAATAAAAAAAAAGTAGTACAAGCCCTATAACAATTGTCAGAAAAGTGCGATATACACTGTATATAAAAGATTAAGAATGAATGTATATATTTTACAATATTATAAAGTATTCAACTAAAATATACTTTTAAATGTAAAAAATTAATCGAATAATATATTATGTATCTTTAACAAAATTTAAGCATATTTCCATTCTGAATGCTTCAGTATCGTCATAATGTTTATTATGATTGAATGTAAGATAATTGAAATAATAATGTAGGAAATAATTTTTATAATTGATTTTATGTGCGTCCATTTGTCACAAACATTTATGGCTAAATCTAACGTAAATAAAGTTAATTATAAAATTGATATGATACATTATTACTATGATTTTATTACACATAATCACAGTAAATAATATGACGATCTTTCTTGACGAAGATTTTCTTGTAAATTCTGCTTTTCGAGGCGCTTAAATTTTGTTAAAAATGCAGACTCTAACAACATTAGATTAATTCTTTTGGTTTAAAATGTATATTTCAGTGAAATATTTTATAATGTTGCCAATTATATACATTCTTCTTTCGTATACATCACATAGCGCACTTTTTTTGGGCAATTTTCCTGGTGTCTGTACTGACTTTTGAGTTCATCACATTGTAGAGTCAGGTCCAGTGCTCCATAGGCAGTTGATTTACTTCAACCTTAACACTTCCACATTCATTTCTTAAAAAACTCGCCTGTTAGGGCTCAGCTAACATCATGCGCTCTGTGATAAAGTCTCGCAGTGCGCCAACCCACGAAATATAAAATCAAGATCACAATTTGAACAACTTCATTATAGTCTCATAGGATTAGCTATATTGACAAGATATTTGCGGATAACTGAGTAGTTTTGAAAATTCTGCTTAGGTTCTACTTCGAGGATATTCCTCCGCTTCATGCAAACAAAGCTTAACAGAGTCTAGAAAATTGCACCGAAGGGACAACGCAACACATGCGTTCCAACTCAATGTAATATTATTTTGCATAAAAAACTATTTCTTATCGCTGTTTTTATTCATATAAAAATATATATATTAAATGCTATATTTTATACATAGAAAGAAAATAAAATTTTAATATAAGCAAAAACTAGAAAATTTTAATCCGCGAATAGACTATGATATTATTAGGATTCGTACTCTAATTCTTATTTTAAAAAAAAGGGGGGGGGGGGGAATTCTTCGACCTCACTCGCCATAAATTGAAATATTACGCTAGCAATTCAACGTCAAGTGTTTGTTTTACTTATGTTGTTGCCAAAGCTGGCAGCACGAACATTAGCGTGTTGTGTACGATAGCATACACGGAGTAACAAATTTTTTTCAAAAGTTGATTACAAAAGTACACACTTAAATTTCAATAGGTTTGCCACAATAGTTGTCTTACAATTAACAAAATTATATTATCTACAACTATGTGATGTTAAACCTAATGTATCACCAAGAAAACGACTTGTGTTTTAAACAAAATTAACTGACAGGAATTTTTAAGAAGATGAAATTAAATTAATTTAAGAAAAAAACTTAATTTTTTTTGTAAAAACCTTTTACAAAATTACATGTTAAAATTACTAAGTAACATTTTTACACGCAGATTTTGTGGTTTCTATATGTACTTATTTAAAAACAAGTCAACATTTTTATTCAAAAACTCGAAATTAAAACCACTATAGCTGTATGTGACGATTTTGTTGATTAAATTATATTACCAATAAAACAAAACCCCATCGAAATATATTAAGTAATTCCAATTATTATTTTTTTCTTGATTTCATATTTCGGGAATTCACACAGCGATAAATATTTCCAGTCTTATTTGATGCCACTTGTCACATCTATAACCATAATCTGAATTCTCCTATTTATGATTTTGTACTTCAATAAAACATCTTAAGTCATCCGTACATGCTAATTAGTAGATCCACATGCTGTATCAAAGCCTGATTATCAACTGCAACTCAAATTTTATTACGGAAAGGAACAAGTAAACACCTTAGATGCTACTTCATGTAAAATAATAAGTAACCTCAGAAAGTCACCTGAGGCCGTTACGAGGCAGCAAGCTGAATTCCTCGCAAATTAAATCTAAAACAACGGAATAATATTTCACAGACAGCTGACTGAACTGCGAATTGCACTTCTGTATTTTTCTCTTTCCTCTCAAAGAAACAGCGCAGGCAAACTCCAAACTTGAGGCTTACTCACATTTTCTATTATAGTACAAATTAGGGGCTATAACGCCATCTTGGAAGTTCAGTCGTTATGGATGATATGTCAATTATCTCTGACTGCCGACATATTGCTTCTCAGTTACTTACTCTGCTCGACCGTCATCTTGTTTCCAACCGCCATTTTTCATTCTCTATCATTCCTTCTATTTTTAGTCGCCTGGGCTTCACCCACCATCTTAAATTCCGTATTTCTTTGTTCTCTGATGTACGAGTTGATTACAGAGATTTGGCTGACTCTTAACAACGAGGTCTTGAGGGCCTATTAGGGTAAAATGAGGTGCGAATGGAGCAGCGGAGGAATACAAGAGGGGGCAGGAGATTCCCGAGAAAATCCACCAGCCTGCAGCATCGTCCGACACGATTCCCTATTGCAAAAACCTAGGAGTGACCTGCCCGGGGATTAAACCAGGTTCACCTTGACAGGAGGCGAGCATTCTAACCACTCAGACACCACGGCTCCACCTGATGTACGAGAACCTAATTTTCACCATCAGGCACTACCATCATCTTAGAGTAATCACTACTACCATTTTGTTTCATGATTACCCACATCCCGTCACTACATGTCAGCCATAATGGATTTAATTTGTTTCCAGATTTAGCCACCAGGCGAGCTATCGAAAGATAGCATCTTTCACGCTGTGATGTTACACTTCGGTCTGTCTAGTAGCCCGCGTTCCACCTGCCAAGTTAGATTTCATTTGCTTCTCCAATCAGCGACCAGACCACGATCTTAGATATTATTCATGCTTTGTCATCCCGTATCAGACATATCAGATTTAGACACCAGACCACCATATTTGATTTTATTAATACTCTGTCATTCCATCTCGATTTAGTAACCTGTACTCCAGCTTACATCAGGGTTTACATCACTTTCACCAACTTTGATTATTCCATATCAATTTGACCATTAACCGTGGAAATCTCTCATTTAGTCTGGCATTAGTTTTCAATAGAGAAATATACGTGGCGTATTTTAACAGGGCCAATCGTGTGGAAATTATGTAGGACCTCTCACCACATACCGCACTGAACCAAATCCAGTCAGGTTCGGCTAAACCTTCGCCCAAACCCTCCCCTAAATATTCTCAGTGTCAAACTTTTCCCTTCAACAACATGCTTTAAACATAAACTCTTTAACCACACCAATGATTGTTCGCAACCAGTGATAGGCCTACAAAGCACATATTTAAGTACTACTGATATTCAAAAAATCAAATTTTGCTCACATTAATGCATTTGATTTCATTTTATCGTACTCCCCTACACTACCAGAATGTAGCAACCCAAATAAATAATTTGGCTATCATATACCCTACATTAGGAAAGCATTCATGTTAGAACAGGGTAAAAAAACCAACGCGAAAGGATTCTTTTTTTAAATTATGCATACATATATTTATATGCATCAGACTACAAAAACAAAAAAACAGAATCCCTACAGCTTCCATACCATCCATGTAGTGTCCTTCAAAAAACACGTTCGTTTTACACATAATGAATAAAATCTGCTTAACGCAGCTCAAGACAGTGTACGCTAGCTAGCGTCCAACCAAAACCTTTAGTAAATCTTATTCTCCACAACAAAGTATTTCTTTTAATACTTCTACAGCCTATGGAATGTTATTAGCATTATATAATGATACATTCAGAGTGTTGTATGCTCGGCGACTTATTTCCTCATCTAAATGTTGAGACTTTTCGTAGGTACACCCCAGCCAAATATAGTATTTTATGGTGTCTTCTTGAATTAGTTATGTTAATTGATTGTCGTTTGCTTTATGCTGAAAACATAGTTATATCCAATCATATGTTTTCAAATACCCTCATACGCTGACTGTTCCTGGTAGAATCAACTCGATGTGGTGCCACCGACTGCTAGTAAAGACAGTTTCTTAGCTGCTGAAACACTGCCTTTACAGTTCTCGATATGTCTCTTCAGCTTATTGCCACGTTTGAACAGATGCTTGCACTTGATGCATCGCTGCAAAGCACAGCAAGGAACCTTTACACGAGTAGTTCTTTCAGGCTTCTTCGACCACGTCTGCAGGCAGATATCTTATCACAGTAATAGACATGAGACCTTGACGAAGTCAACAATGATCTAAATGATGCCGCACCCGAAAAAGTCGATGGCCCTGTTGGTGTCATGCCTGAAGTGGATGGTAGTGCTGCTACAGCTGGCCTACTCAAAGAAGTTGGTAGTGCTTTGCCAACCTCAGACGATGCTACTTTCGCTGGACCAGCGACCTGTGGTGCCATAATATATACAAATTGTTTTCACGAGCTGAAACAAAATGTCCTTCACGATGAACTGACCATCATACAAAGAACACATTATTTTATGTATAACCTCACAGACACAATACGATCCCAACTGCACAACTTTCTCTATAATGCCCATCATCCCTCGCCCATGTAATCTGCTCTACCGACCGACACCACATATACTGACCACCTTACCATCCACCATTACTCATGCATACCACATCCATACAGACCACACCACCTAAAATGTACCAAAAACAAAAAATCTTGACATGTCTGCCATAGCATCATTACCATAGGAACCACCTAACATACAAAACAGCCATACCATTCACAATAACTAATGCATATCAAAATTAGCAGCTGACACCAGGCAGATATATCCCTACTAGACACCATACTACTCGTGGATGAGAGGAGATCAGTACCAAACCCAGAGGAATGGATGCAGTGTGATTACAACAGCGGCGAAATATAGAGAAAAGAGGAGAACCTGGAGAAAATCAATGTAAACAAAAACTTTGCAGCATAAATACTTCAAAATAACTAAACTCATTTACAAGAAATATTACGCTATTTATTATAGTTAGTAGACTCAAAACAAGTTACATATGAAATGTCAATGATGGCATAAACAAACTAATTGCTATAGGCTGTTCATGGTAAAATGGGCACTTTTGAATGCCCTGCTTACGATTTACTTGTGCGCAGGCTGTGTGTTCTTCAACCTTATGTAAAATTAACATTGCCATGAGCCTCATTACTTTATTCATGCGTCGGTCAAGTGAAACTGTGAAATTATTATAAAAGTAAATATTGTACACATCTGTGCATTTCTACACTTCGATGCATTAAAAATATAGAAAGCGAGAGAAATAATTAAATTATTACAAATGTACCTAACAAATTGTGTTCGACTTTAATACATGGAACTAACTTCCCCTCCATCATTGCCAACTTTACTGGGCGTAGGTCACTCACTGCGCCCGTTAAAATACAAGCAGGTAGAGGCAGTGACATTTTTCTAAGGTTGATTTCAAAATTTGCTCACTTTATTGTGAACAGCCTTTACTAAAAATTTATGTCGACGCAAAGCATCACCAAAGTTGCACGTGTTACATTACTCCTAAATATTTTGTTTGCTTAATTACCGTTGTACTTTTACCATTATATTTTACAACAGGTGGTCTCATGTCCATATTTCCCTTAACCATTATCTCCACTGTCTTCACTACTGCCACTTCTAGACCGCTTTTGTCAACCCACTCCTTCAACTTATTCATTTCTTCCCTTGCCATAAGTTCTAATCATCTTCTCCAATAATTATTAAACAATCGTCAGCAAATGCCATTCTCTCCACATTACCACTTTTCTCAACATTTAGAAATTCATGAAAAACCATACCGTATTCCATATTTGGGGCCCAGGACAACCATGGGGACAACCTCTGTTCCATCTGTTCCTCGTAATTAAAATTATTTTTAATGCCCATACTTCTCTCTTTGAAATAATCTAAAAGTAAATTCTTCGCCAAATAAACTGGTAGGCAAAACGGAAATAATAGGGATAAAATGCCCACTCTCGGCACGAACAAGGTCCATAAAATTGCAGTTGATGCCAAGAAAACAAAGTTTCTAGAAATGAAAGATATAGTTGAAATCAAATCATAATTACATGTATCATGTACAAGGTATTTTGAATATTACTGGGCTACTTTGTCGTCTGGTCTCCATTTGGTATGGCAGTACAAACAATAGAAAATTAAAGTTTATTTTCGAAAGACAAAATCCTACAGAATTAAAAAAAAGATAACTACAACTGCTTTTTCTGCGGAAAATCACTGATCGGCGTGTTTCTCGGAAATTATCCATACGTGACCCACAATACTTCATAGATGCACAAAATTCGGCAGTTAAACCACTTAGATTGATGTTCAGTGATGTACGGTGGTATTGAACTAACTTTTCTATTAATTGATATGTTTTAAAGTGAGGGTAATATTGTTATGGTATATCTTATAGTGTAGTGACTGCACAAAGCAATCTTTCACTGGACTGTAATACTTACTTCACAGCAGTAATGTTGATATAGTAATGTACCTTTCTTTCTTTTTCAAATTGTAGCACAAAGTTAATTTCTTTTTCTCATGGTTTGCGGTGTAAGACGAAAATTTTGTATTCTTAATATACTACTGACATCTCTGTAAAATTATTTGTATTGTTTGTATTCGCATATAGATAATGCAGCTTGAGAAAGTGTCTGGTTTTTGTAACAATTATTGTAATTGCCAGTGCATTCTGCATAATGATAAAAGATGTGACCTAAATATATGAATATATGAGATACTGCAGTCCAAAGAGATCAGATGTATATAGTATAAAGCAAAATACTAATCTAATTTTTCTTCACATATTCATGTATTATTTTTAAAATAGTTTCGTATTGTAATAAAATAATGGTTTTAAAAAGCAAACAAATAAACTGCTTACGAGAATTCTGATTAATGATGTATTTTCTGCAATTATTAAACAACAAAGAATTGTGGAGCCCTCTACTAAGATTATATTTTAAACACTGTATATAATATTGTTACTTCCTCACAGTGTTGCATTTTTCACAATCATGAGTTTTTGTGTGCATGTATGTATATATGCACATAGCACTGGTTAATTTGGTAAACTTAACTGACTAAAACTCAACAATTGTAATTGTGTTTCTCAAGCAAGTATGCAATTTTTGAGACGAATTTGTATGAACGAGTTACAAAATTTACCATTTTTTTTTCCAAATACAATTTGTTTGACACAATAATTTTGTAAAGCTTATTTTCCATCAACCTGTGTTCCAGAAACGAATTTTTGAGATGTTTTAAAACGTCATTACTGATTGAAAGAGAATGTTCGCATCGACTACAGTGTCTCCTGTCCCCCTTTTAGCCTACTTTGATACATAAAGATAGGCTTATTAGATCACCTCCTGCCTGTGTCTGTTATGTTTATGCGTGTGTCTGTGTAAGTGTGTCCTTTGGAAACTTTTGAACTCGTCCTCCGAGTTACACCGTACTAGGTGCACTACTGTACGACACCAACTTTTATACTTAACAGCCATGCCAGAGGCTTATCTTAAAAAATGGTGGTCAGTTAAAATTTTTGAGTGTAACTCCATTTCTATGGGAAACATTAAATTTATTTCAACAATATCTGTTCACTCTAGGCATAAAAGTAAAGCATTAATCTCAGAAATTTATATGACAGCAGAACCTGAGGAAATAAATTTCTTACGCCATATTACGGGATCTACTTAACTTATTGCCACCAAATTTGATATACCAGCAGTGCTATGTTATGACACCATATACACATACGATTTCATTACATCATGTATTTCCAAATTGGTGGTCATATAAAAACTGTACTGTTTCTACTAAAGAATAATAGTTTTTTTTTCAACCAAACATTGTGTAGTACCTATGTTGGTAGTACCTAAGCAAGCAATATATATATATATATATTATTTTATTCTTAGTTTTTATGTAATTTGGAAGACAATACCACCTGGAGTGGGAAAGATTTTTAATGTGTTTCAGATACTACCTAACCAAATACCGCTAAACTAACACACCAGTAGTATTTTTACTGATACTACAACTAAAATTATTTATTAAAATAATATATAGGTTAGGGCATAAGTGCCATGGCAACTATGCGATAGTGAGAGACCACCGGCACGTGTGGATATAGTGTGCCAATAGTTGCCATGACTTATGCCCCAACCCTCGTATGTTACTAACTTTTAAAATGACCCACTAGTTATTTTTTTGTAAAACATCCCATTTATTCGAAACAGAAGCTCGAAGCTCGTTCACTCCTTACACTTCGAAGGGGATGGAACGTGTCTTGGTGTTTCCATCGACCCCCCTCCCCTCACCTTGCATCACAGCCCATTCCTCCACTGACCTCCGAGCTGAACGGACCTCTGCTGCTCCCGACACTCCCTCCTGCCCCTGACCCACCATCCCAGCTCAGTCTCCCGGCAGGCAGCGAAGATGACAGGTCGCTGCCACTCCCGCTATTCCTGCCACCCTTCCTCCACAATCGGAGCTCATTCTGTCTTCAAACTTCGAAGAGGATGGATGTTCTCTGCTGCTCTACTATCCCCCCACTCTGCCTCAGAGCTCATTCCAACCTCAGACTTCGAAGATGCAAAATGCGCCCCTTATGACACTCTTGCTCCAAGATCTATATATATATATACATACACACACACATGCTGCTGCTCGCACTTCTCAAAGCTCAGTCAACCGCCGGACTCCGAAGGGGCAAATATCTGCCCTTTGGGCACCAATATCAATTAACTCTTTCGATTAAAGAATTAACCCTTTACCTGTAATTAACCCTATGGACACTTACCTGTAATTAACCCTTACAATCAAACAGGTGTGAATGATCATATCCAAAACTCTGCTGCTCCCACTACTCATATATGTTTAGGGTGGCCAGATATGTTAATTCGTAAAGCAGGGCACTTGTCAAAATAAAATGAATGTTGTTGTAGGCTGTTCAATTTAAACTGAGCACTTTTGAAAGCCCTGCATAAGATCTAGTTGTATGTTCATTGTGTATCCTTCCGCCATATGTAAAACTAACATTGCCATGTAACTGATCACCTTATTCATTCGTCGATCAAATGAAATTATAAAATTCTAGATAAGTAAATATTTTATCAATTTTTTACACTTATATGAATTAGAAACCATAAAGCAAACGAAATACTTTTAGTAATTGAAAATACTTACCTGACATTTTAATTCAATGTTAAAATACATGGTACTACTTTACCTCCATCGATACCAACTTTACTGGGCGCATGTCAGTCAGTGTGCCCGTTAATATATATGCAAGTATGGGCGGTGACTTTTTTCAAATGTTGATTTCCAGAATGCTTAAATAACTGCGAACAGCCTAAAATCTACAGGCATGACAGTACTGTCATTACAAGCTAAGGCACAGTACTGTAAATACAAACTAACTGTAACGTTTTATACGATTTAAAAGGTATACTAACGGATTGTCTAACTTATTACTTTGATAATCTTAACAGTAGTGATTAACCCCAAAGTATAACATAACGCACAGTACTGGAAATACAAGCTAATGCACTTTTAAAAAAATTGAAAAGAGGCGACCAAATAAATATCTGGATGCAAATCAAAATCATTATTACAATTTAACTGTAAGTCAACAAACACTATAAGAACAGATTAACTTTTATAATTGCTTGAATATATTTTTCGTTTGAAAGAACGGTATGCAGGAAAGTGTTATCCTGTAAAATTATTTCACAAAACTCACAGCGCGTACAAAAAATATAAATCTCCAGCGGATATTTTTGTGTAAAAAGCAGGACTTTTCGCAGGGCAGTTAGCTAAAGGGCATTTCACGACTTTATTTGGCCTTCAGCGTCTCGCACGAGAAGACTGATATGGCAGGGGAGATAGATAAATCTTGTCACACTAAACTAAATGATAAAACTTGCCTCTAATGAGCACGAAACAAGAATAGCTAACTTCAACGGCCATAAAGGTAGACACACTACACTCGCAATACAATGGAAAGTCATCGAACTAAATTAAATCGCTGCAAACCTTCTAACTGAAGAGTCTGTCCGCATGATGTGGCATATACTTATTTATGAGCAGCGATTTTCTTTTCAAAAGGTTGATTTGAGAAAGTGTTTAGTTGACCGTGAACAGTGTTTAAACTAAGCCAAAGGTGGAGGTGGACCAAGCTGCACTCTGCTGACGCAGGCGAGCACCCTCATCAGCCCACTCTTCTACACGCAGATAAATGCCATATTTACAGTGCAGCATCAAGAGCCAGACGCTCCCACTCTCTGAACTGATATTTGACGTCACATTTTCATGTACGTGTACTGAAAAAGAATTAATAATAAAGTTTTAACCCACGTAGGCTGTTCACGGTAAAGTGAGCACTTTTGAAAGCCCAAGTTACTTTTTCCTTTCAGCTTGTATTTGACTATTTCAAGACATCATTGTAAATTCTCAAGTAAATTTTAAAATTAACTTCGTGGTATTTTATGTAAAATTAAGCACAAAACTTGTATTGGTGAATTTGAAACTTACATAGATGATTTTTTGTCAAAACTGTTTCAGTTCAGAAAAAAAGAGAGCAGCAAAATTTGGACAGCAAACACTATAGAACAGAGGATATTTTTAGTGGTAAATAATTATGTGATCTTTGAATGAATAGTGCAATGGGGGTGAATGAAAATATGGAGATTTTTGGACATTCGCAATTGCGATGCAGATATCATATCATGGGAAAAACAGGACTGAGCGCGAAAAATACTTAAAAAAGACACGCAACCTACGGAAGAGAAAAATAATATATGTATACAACACTGGAAAATTCAAAGAGGGAATAAGTCAAAAACAGAACAGCAACTAATTCTTAACTACAGCATTCCTGGCTTGTATTCTGTCGTGTCTGGTTAAACTGATGTGTTTTAGTGCGTTTCTTTGTTGTGTTGTCTTACTTTGTTCTTACATATTTTGTTCCTAACTTTGTCAGCAGGTTTCTTGTATGTGTTGGTTTCTATGTATTACCTGTTAGTCATTTATATATACATATATTTTTCGTAATTAGTTGCTGTTCTGTTTTTTTGACTCTATTCCCGCTTGGAATTTTCCAGTGTTGTATGCATATATTTATTTTCTCGTCACTACGTTGCTTGCCTTCTTTTTAAGTATTTTTCGTGCTAGGTCCTGTTTTCCATGACAAACATCTGCATCGTAAATAATAAATTATATTAGTCTCAATGTCTGCACAATAACGAACGGTTCACAAAATTATAAAATAATGGGCCGAAAAGTATTGTATCCCCTTTAGCAGAACATAATGAACTTGAACAATGTCTAACACTTAAGCACTGTTAGAAGTAGTGTCACGCGAATTGCAACTACGCTGATGTGGAAGACGCCACATCAAGGTACTTACTGAATGCCAAGCAGCCAAGCGCTCAGGATCTTACCTGAAACAAAAGAGAGAATACGACAATTAGCAGTGTGGAAAACTACGTGAAGTGCCGCAGACACAGCACAGTCCCTGCCACATGTAGCACACACGCTCGTGACGAGTGGCCACGCTAACATCTTACATCATTCCTCACACTATCACCATCAATCAGACTAATGACTGCTGCAAAAAATAAGTACATACACACAGGCGATTTGCACAAAGCGTTGTATTTGAAGCTCGGAGTGTTTACATAGTTATTTTTAAAATAAAGAAGATCGCTCGTGTGCTTACTAAATTCAATATGGCGATGGTCATAGTTACATAATCATATTTTCTGACGACATATTCTTATCTCTCTAAAAAAAATACGAATCTTTAGACATGTCACTCGACATGTTTGTTTGTGAATATTTAATAAATGTATTTTTTTATTAAACACATAACTTTAATTTTATAAAATATTGAGCTTTACCAATTCGATATTTGTAACATAATAATCTAATAATCCTTGAAAATACGATTTCCTATACATTCTCGCTTCATACATGTATGTTTGACACTTTTAAAGTGATAAATAAAATATTAAATAAATACATATTTTTTTATAAAATTACAATTTAACTAATCGATTGTTTAACTATAATATATACAACAAATTCGTTTTTATGTGCGTGTTCATATATAGGCAATCCTTTTTTTTTAAATATATATCTTTAAAACCTTCTTTGTCACTAATGCACTGGTGGCTCAGATTGCTGGAGCTTTGGTTTGCCGACCTAACGTTCCACGGTCCACGGATCACCGCTCCTCAGGTTTACAGTTTTTTTTATAATGTATTAAAAGCATAGCATATAGAACGTAAAAATTGTCTTCGCTTCCAGCCGATACCAGCATACACACCTAGCGTCAGATGACATAAAGCAACAGTGGCTCTGGCGGGCGACTGGCGCCACCTAGCAGAAAATGCGAGTACTCGAACATTAAGCGATTAATCGAACTGGCGCCACCTATCATACAAATCAAGAACTGGGCTGGCAGCCAACGACAACAGCAGCGCTGCCCGGCAGGCAAGTTTAGAACTAATCTAAACATACATCGCTGGGAAGGAGTGTGTAGGGGTAAGGGTGAAGTTGGGGGAGGGGGTGACCAATCACAGCACAGCAAAGGAGAGGTGTGTGGAGGGTGACAGCCATAGCTGAGGAGAGCGGAAAGCTTACAGTCTCGCAGAGGGGGGCCCAATTAAATCCAAAACTAATACCAGCATAGCTCCATGAGAAGGGGAAGAGAGGGGTGGTAATATATCTGGCACCAGGGGTAGATAACCGTAGAAGAAGGGAGCGAAAGGCCTGTAGCCTTGCTTCCAGGACTCTATTTAATATGTACAGAGGGCTTTTAGCCTCGCAGCAGGGCCTCGATTTAATATAGTATACTCCGCACACAATATTGCATGCGTTTTTTTAAAACCGTATTTTTAGAAAATCTTGGGAAGAAATAGGAAACTAATTTTAATATAAAAAATTACGCCAGGGGAATAAAATACTGTGTTTATACATTATATAACGTAGTTGACCTAATCTGTTAGCCTAAAGTGAAAAACAGTATTGATAACATCAGTCTTGTAGTGAGGTTGATGTTCTGAAACAACAAACACATTTCACATGCTGTATTTACAAACTCATACATTCTACGTGAATGCTTTTAAATGTTTTATGGAAAGCAATTTTGTAAACAACTGCCCACTTTACTATGATATGATAGGGGAAAATTAATTAATAACACGTTGTTACGCTACGGATATAATTCCGTGAAGATATGAGTAAATAAAATTTATTTTTTATTAAGTATATAAAATACACCACAGCTTAAGGAAATATATTTCAGTAAATTGTGTATAATTATTTTTGACATCCGTTTTCAATTTACAACATCTGAAACTTTATGCGTACAAATATAACGGGTAAACACTAAAGGCCATTTCATACAACCAAATATTTTTGAATTAATTTACTTTAATTCAATTTTATTAACAAAAAAATTACTCCACTTACCTTTCAGTGACTATCATTCAATAAGCTTTCAAGTCTCCAATGAAAATTTATCCCAAACTTGTTAAAGAAGCCAGTTAAAAATTACCAAAGTAAGTTTTTAGAAGTATGTATGTCTTATGTAAAACACGAAAATAACTGGCTAAACCCCAAAAAATTGTATTGTGCATTATCTTATAAAAAAAAACTATGCGTCCTTATTTTGTAAAAACATTAAATGTGTGCACACAACTCTATTTACTACGAAATTACTTCCATTGATACGTTTACACGCCGACGCTTGCAGTAGACGCGATCTCCTTGCGCGGGCCGGCTCTGTGAGGGGTAACCCACCTCGACTCTCCCCACATCCCAGGCAGACCCGCTCGCTGCCCCATCGCTCGCCTGGCAGCCAGGGGGTATGATTGACAGCGGCGACCTGGCTGGCGTCACAGAGACCCCTCCCCCCCCCCTGCTGGAGAAGCCGAAGAGTTTAGAGGACGCGCAAGAATATTCTGGGGACTCGAACCCTAGGCGCAACGCGGCATTTAGAGACATTTCTGGGTGATTGCTTACGACCCCTATATTTATATAGCAGCGGGTCCAGTGTCGGGGGTCTGTTGGTAGAAGTCAGTGCGGAAGTCGGGAGAAGTCGAGTGCGGCGAGGGACATCGGTAAAGAGGACGAACTACGACAGGAGACTGTGAGAAGACGGCGGACAAGGCGATTGTGGTGTGAACAGCCGAGAGGGCGTGAAACCCGGTGAGTGAAGTCTACTGTGCGTGAGGGCGCTCGGAGAACTACATAACATTGTGGACTGGTGGCACCTGGAATAAACTGAGGTGGGAATACATGAACACGTGATATGGACTTTGTAAATATTAGAACTGTCAAATATGGACATCATTTATGAAGTAATTCATTAGATTTAGATACAGTGTCTATTACGTCTGATTTTAGGTAATCAATTGCATTCATTTCTTTGAGGTAATTGTAATCTGTACTGATTGAATTTATTATATTTAAATAGCAAGAAATATCAATTTATTGTGAGATATTGAGACAAGAGTATTTTCTTTGTAATAATTTATAACAAATTAGGAAACTATATTACCTTGTTCATTTAATTAAGATCATCATCCCTTAAAGAAACCTGGTTTAGACCACAGACTTTTGAGAAACTTCAACGTTTCTGTGACGTCAGATAGCATTCTAAGAATTGAATTCAATAACAATTGTTGAAGGTAATTTGAAGAAACATTTGATTGCGCGAAAGAGCCTTTACACTGCGCTGTGCTGAGATACTGTACGTGCCTAAACTCATCGTACATCTCTTTCTAAAAATAATATAATGTTCGTTTTCAGTGTGGTTGTTGAACATGAATTATTGACAGGGTAAGCTCGTATACAGGGAAAAACCATTTTGTATAAGTCGTTCACGATAAAGTGAGCACTTTCAAGACCCTCGTTACTTTTTCTTTCCAGCCATAATTTAGCCTTTAAAAAACTTTTAAAATGAATACTGCCATGTAAGTAATAAATACTGTGTGTATATTCCACTGCATTCTGGAGTTAAAAGTCTAAGGTTAAAATAAAATATATTTATTGACTATTATTCCAAATGAGATGGCTTTCAAAAGTGCTCACTTTACCGTGAATGGCCTATATAGGCTGTTAACAGTACAGTGAGCACTCTAAAGCCCTCCCAACAGGGATTAACAATTAATAAATATATCACATTGCAGACTTGTGTTAAATTTTGAGAGTGGTGAAATGTATACACTGCGGTTCTTTGGTTAAATTGCAAGGTTTATATCAAAGAGCAGCAGAAACATAGAAAATGGGTGAAAGGAAAATTTTTTAAGTACCTTAAAAAGTGCTCACTTTACCGTGAACAGCCTATTTCAAAGTAGCTTGCCAAACGGTATGCGAGACAGCGCGGGGTAGAAAAAAAAGGGGCACTGGCCACTGTGCGACCACAGACAGCGGCCTCCTCAACACACGTGCACGGCCACCGCGAAGGATCCTTATTTCCAGGACGTGACTATTTTCTCCGAGTGGAGCTGCGGCGAAAGTGGACGAGAGTGCCGTGCCGTTTTCACTGCGTGCACGCCATTGTCCTGCATTTGGCGCGTGTGGCATATCACGAAGTCATTGGCTGTAACTCTCTGCTTCCCCCCCCCCCCCAAGCAGGCCTCTAACCTTACCTTTCACCCCGGCACCCTCTGGGAGAGCATGGCTGTAATTTTGGCCCATTCAAAGGCGCGAAATGTCATTGCTGCGACGCTTCATGTGAAGAAAAAAAAACGAGCATGGATCGAATTTAACACGTTGTCGGGCCTCATAACTACGGCGCACCAGTCATTCGCAGCCCCCTGTGCGACAGACAAGATGGTTGACGCCCGAGTAATTAATCTCAAATCGCACATGCCCGTTTATGAAAGAATTACGAGTTCTGTAAAACGTATTTATGTACAAATCGTAAGCATGAGCAACGGGAAACATGCCCCCCCCCCCCCCCACGGTCATAATATACACAACTTAAGAAATACGTGATAACTGTGGACTTGTGCTATTAATATACACTTTTACATCTTCCAAGTTGCGTGTGTAGCTCAGTGGGTTCGCGCCCCGTTGATTGTAGATTTTAGAGTTCAAATATCCGTGTGACGAAATTTTTGTAGTTATTTTATGTGATAACAGTATTGCTGTTTATAGTGTATGTTACTGACAGAAAACGCTTATTTATAGAATATCTTTGTTGGAAAGCAATAATACACACCGATTGCACTGTGCGGTTACTTGCGTATTAATGCGTTTATACAAATACGTTCTAGAAATAAACGTTTTCTGACAATAACATAAATAACTAAAATCAGGGCAATGCTAATTCTTACCCTACTTTTAATAAAACGCAAATAAGTTGAATGAAATATTGTATTTATCGACTGTAGGCAAATAACTGTGACAGTGTCATCCTCCCGCTGCAGGCGCCTTATGGTCGAAATCGTTCCGCTTCGTCAGACCACTCGAGCCGAGTAGAGTGGTGAACTCGCACACGGCTTCATGTGTGCGAGCTGTATGCTATGCTGGAGCGCATACCTCCCGCATACGTGGTGACCATTCGATTTGGGACAGCGTAGTCGTATGCGAGTTCCAACCTTGCTGTTTTACTGTACAATTCTAACGATTATAAGGTGAGAAATGGAACTAAATGTACGTCGTACAACAAAACCTTCGTATCAAAATCATGTTTTGGTAACAAAACGTGTTAATATGCACTAAAAGTACTTCGCAATTATACTTACAAAAAAAAAGTACAAAAACGGTTATGTTTATATACAGAACGTAGGTCCGGGTCTTACCGTAGTTGTGGTGGATGAGTATCACAATTTTATAAATAATGAAAACGTACATTTGAAATTAAAAGATTAAAATTTGGAAGGTTTACAAACGTAGATGTGTTTAATCTTAAACAAAAATACCTTAGATGAAAATACTACCACAAAAAATGACAAGAGATCTTTTTCCGAACGTAGCCTCTGATTCCCTATACGCCCATGCATGGTGAAGCCTAGCCTTAAATACAACCTGTACCATACACCCACCACGTTTTCATAATAAAACCCCGTAACGCAAGCCCGAAGGGCTTCGTTGTCGTTTCGAGTTTTATATCGAACGTAGTGACGTCAAACGAACACTAGAATGCGTTTAGAATACGTTAGGAAACGAAAATTCGAATATTTTTGTCGAAATAAAACGAAACGAAAAACTTAAAATAAGCCCCCAGGACTCGTGCTGCGTTGTTCTGCGTCGCGGCGGCGGGGTCGGTATGCAGCGGACGAGAGAAGGCCAGCACATAGCCCGTCTTCCAGTTAGCAATCTTTGTCAACAAAATTGCCACGTAACCGATTGTCTGCGGAGTCGATGACGCAATTTTTTCAATTTACGTTCTGCACTTTGACGACTTCGAAGATTACAAATAACCTATATAATCGTCTCTATATTAGTTTGGCGAACTTTCTAAATTGTTAAGTACGCCTACAAGTGGAGTTAGTGAAACAACGAACGCGTATCACACTCAAAGTAACTATTTAGTTGAGTACGTGAGTGAGTGAATGAATTTGGGCGGCTCTTAACAGCGAGGTATTGAGAGCCGATGAGGGTGATTGAAATGAATAAGGAGCGACGCCAGATTATTGGGGCGGGGGAAACGGAATATCCCCGAGAAAACCCGCCGACCAACGGCATCGTCCGGCACGATTCCCACTTGCAAGAATCCGGTGACCCGGCCGGGGATTGAACCCGGTTCGGTTTGGTGGGAGGCGAGCGTGCTAATAGGTCAGACACAGTTGCCCCCCTTTTTACTTGAATAATTTGCTGAAATATTCACGAAATGTTTAGGACGGAATTTCGATTATCTAATAACTGTTCAATAACATGGCCTCGAGCAGTCAGTCACCTTCCCCATCAGCGGCACACGTGGAAATCAGATTTTGATCCAGACCTTCGTATTCTAGATACCCTCCTGAGCAATCAAAAAATAATAATTTCAAATAATCCCGCGTCGCGGCGGTCTTTCTGCCACTTTATATTTCTGCCAAATTCTGTATAAAAGGGTCCAATGTTTTTAAAAATGTGTGATAAAATTCTCTTTCACGCTGTACCAAATCCGTTTCACATTAATACTATTACTGTGTCCGTGTGAAATAAAAATGAAGAATTATATTTTTGGGAGACAAAGTAAACATTAATTCGTACAAAAACAAGATTCCGACAAAAGTTATATAAAAATCCCATCAGAAGCATGCATCAGAAAAGTGAAAACCCACGCGGGATTCTTTAGGACTTTTTGGGGGCTGCTCAGGAAGGGTATCTAGCATAGGTACATCATCAAAGTTTAACTTGATTATTCAAATGTCTGGGTTCGAATGAAATTTGGCCTGATTGCACTGGGTTGTAGGCGTACAGCTGGCTGGGAGTGTGCAGCGAGAGGAAGTAAGGGCGGAGAAACGACGAAAAGCATTACTACCCGGAGTGTGTTGAAGAGAGGGGAGGAGGGGCGGTATACAGAGAAAATCCAAAGGGCATAGGTAGATACGTGCAAAATTCGCGTAATTATCTAGTAACATCATACGATTCACTGCACTATACCTATTTGAGCGATATTCGTGATTGCATTCGTTACTGGCAAACTATACGAGTAGTAGGGGTGAACGAAGATTACAAATAACCTATATAATCGTCTCTATATTAGTTTGGCGAACTTTTTAAATTGTTAAGTACGCCTACAAGTGGAGTTAGTGAAACAACGAACGCGTATCACACTCAAAGTAACTATTTAGTTGAGTACGTGAGTGAGTGAATGAATTTGGGCGGCTCTTAACAGCGAGGTATTGAGAGCCGATGAGGGTGATTGAAATGAATAAGGAACGGCGCCAGATTATTGGGGCGGGGGAAACGGAATATCCCCGAGAAAACCCACCGACCAACGGCATCGTCCGGCCCAATAGAAAAGTGAAATGAAGCGGCCCGCTTCATTTCACTTTTCATTAATCGGATTATCAGTTTGATATCAGTGGTTAATTAAATTCATTGAAAGAATTAATTCGATTTTAATACGATCTTAATCCGACCCAAAAATATTAATCCGATTAAAAATTTCTTGGACCGAACAAAAATGGAAAGGGTAAAATGTATTGAAAGGGTAAAATTTGAAAGTGTTAATTTTTGTTCTTGTTTCTTTCTTTCTTTTTGGTTGGGGGGTAAGGGTAGCAGAAACTCTGGCACGTCCTCACCCTTGGGAACTCTGACAGTCGACTTATCAGAGTGGTGGGTTTGAATGTCTCATATAGGTGTAAAATTGAGTGCAAGGGTGGGCTAAGGATATTTTTTTAATAATTTTTCTAATTTTGTGGTGTTTGGAGGGATGTTGGTGGTAAATAGGCGATTTTACGAATATATTTAACACGCGAGAGAATTTAAGAGTTTTTAGACGATTTCTAAGAGTGGCCTAAGTGTACATGTTATGATTCTGGGTTGATGTAGCTCGTAGATAGACGACTTTGAAATTGCGATTTATGTATTAAACAATCTGTTTTCGGAATGCAATTAAACGTCAGAGAATTTCAGAGTGTTGTACGTATGAATAAATTACACGCAACGAATCGGAAATTTTAAACGACTACGTGAATAATACGTGGAATTACGTGAGTCTTAAAAGTAACGTGAGTCTCGAGCTTAGAAATTTAATTTACACAACAGAGAGAATTTTAACTACGTGAATAACACGAGAGACAAGTGCAAACTCACTAAACCAAATCCAGCTAGTCAGTATGAATAAATTAAGATTTCCAAACTCGCACTTAAATTTTAAACAGACACAATAGTGCAATAGAAATACACACACACACTACTTAATGCCTCTCATACATATCTTGAGTATTTTTTAAAACACGTCCATTTGATGTGGAGTCCAGCATAGCAATTACATGATCTTATAAGCTGTGTGTGTGTGTGTGTGTGTGTGTGTGTGTGTGTGTGTGGAGAGCCTGATTATTAATGTGTAACGAAGCCAATAGACAAATGCATTGAAATTCAAGAGAAAAACTCTGCAGTCGTCCTACAACAGACAACAAAACGATAATTTTTTTAACTAAAGCTTCACTATTTTCAGAATAATTCTCTTCTTTAACACAAATTATTTCCGCCGAAGCATAGACACACTCGGATGACATGAAGTACTTAAGCCCGCAAAGCGTACCCGTGCAACACTTTATTCGGACGTACTACAAATTTCCATTAAATCTGTGAAATTCACGTCACTGGTAAAAAAAAAACGCAAGTTGTTAACACAATTTGTATTTTCGTCTACCGAGCACATAAATCAATTACTTAACACGAACATGGTATATCGATCCGAAAAAATTAGTTAACAAACAAAAATTTATATTTTCCCGATAAAATACTACGTAAATTGCTGCTATCACTAGAGATGATGGTAGGTGCAATGCTCGCTGGTGTCGTTACCCCCTATCGTAATCTTGTCTGCCGCCAAGTGTGTAGAGGTGTGGTGTTTATGAAGGAGCTGACAAGTAGCACGTCCGTTTCCTGCAAGTGGACATGAGCGACTGAAGATGGCGCCAAGTGGGATAGCTGAGGTCTCTCCGCTCCCTGCACCCCCTCCCCTCCACTCACCCCCGTGCACGTTGCCCCAAGCTGGCTGCGATCATCAAATGTTTTCAGCACTAAGGCAAGATCACGACAACTGATTCGTTGTGTTCCGATCGGAGACTTGCCTACCACACCCTAACCCTGCACCCCTCATCACAATTCCACGATGCGAGCCACCCCTACCACCCTTCCTCAGCAAGGTCCTGGGGGTCAGTCACCCATCTGTCCCAGATTCTCAATTGTCGCAACCGATTCCAGATGGCGTCATCTGCCTACTTGTGCTCCGATTGAGTCCTGCTCGCTCATAGCCACCCCCTCCCACTCTATCCAGAGGAACTTACCCCGAGGTCCAGAACATCCCTCTCGCCCTTACCCACAAAGCTGTCTTTGTGTGAAAAGCGAGTTATTATCCAAGAATAAGACTATGTAACCCTCTCCCACTATACTACAGAAAGTGTATTTTCTAATGTTGACTCCCCTGCTTCGACTTGCTGGACCTTCACCCCCAGAGCACTTCCTCCGTTATAAATGTAAATTGCTTCAAGGCCAAAGCGACGGTTTCCCTAGGGAGGTAGCAGTGGATATACTGACCTGGTTTATTTCCCCTCTCCTCTGTCAAGTGTTATTTTCGCTCGGACACTGAAACTTCCTCCTATATTTCGGAAGGCAAGAGCCTGGTACATTCCTAGCAAATTAAAATTTCACAAATACCACCGATAAAACTTAATTTGTCCTCATTACTAAGAAATACACTCCAAAAGTTTTTGAGACTATAATTTTAATTTAAAATATAAACAGTTTTAATTAAAAATTTAAGTTTAATCCTGTACAATTACAAGATATTTAAATCTTTATAACATTTCAATCAAATTTTATACCGTTTTCCAACTACTTTTAACTAATCACTGATTAATTTTCATATCAACACAGTTATAAGACATAATTTTTACTCGCTAAGATTTTATACATTGAAAGAACACCAGTTTTCAAACACATATTTTTATTCAAATTTTAACTATTATGTTGTAAGCAAATAATCAAGTTAAACTTTATTTTGAACCATTGAAAACAAACACATTGAAAAATTGTTGTAGTTTCGATCCGACGTATATTTATTCGTCTAGCAGACAAAAAAACATATTTCACGTGTAGACACAAATTTTGACTATACTTCATATAGGAAAATATAATCTCGCCAAAGCTTATTGTTCTATATTGAGTAAATATCAGTTTCAAATTTATTTGGGAAAGGATGTCGACTACAATGATGTATTTTTTACAAAAGATATGGGTACGAATCATTCTAAAACATCGTGTACAGTAGCAGGTAGCATATAGCAGAGAATTAAATGTATGCGGGAGCAGGCGGAATTTAGATATTGAAAGCTGACGAGGAGGAAACAAGGTGTATGCTGAAGTGAGGGCTGGGTTGGGACGTCGGTATGCTAACCGCATGATATGCGATGTTCTGTCTGTACCTGCCAGCCTTTCTGCACTCAGCAGTATCAAAGTGGTCGTGAGTACAGACATTACGACTGACATTCACAGAGCTGAACAACAGCAATATGAAGATAGGCACAGTTGCTCAACCCTGAAGAAGACAACAGTAAATGCCTGTGTTCATTGCCATTGAGGAGGAGCACAATTTCGAGAGCCAGTACCGTACACATCATTTCTGATAAGAAAAGGAAAGTTTATTTAGGTTATACAAACTGACAACAGCAACGGTCAATGTGATTTAATAAGGGCATAGCCCACATTAATAATATCCTGTTTGATTTGTAATGTCAAATTTTACATTCAAACAATCGCTGCGGAAGATAACGACAATGTCATGCGGAATTATTTTATTTATTATATTATGTTGTTGGTTGCCGGTTTTCTTATTGTCCGCGTCCTGTAACTTCAGTAAATTTTGACAGATGTTATGAATAACCTACACAGCATGTAAAGAGATAACGCACTCATTTGCAAAGCACCTGCACGAGTAGTAGCGTGGGGCTCGGGCATCTAAATAACCTCTGATAACCCTTTGCACATGCACTTGCAGTGCACATGCACTTCGAATACTACATAGCAGTAATGCTATATCACTGAATTCCTTTCGCATGTACTTTCAGATGCCGTTGAAATAAATATACGTTTCTAGGGGGAAAACCATACGTGGTATAATTATTTCTGTCCATACGCGTGTTATGAATAGTACTTTGCAGCAAATTACTTGCCCCCATACGTAACTTCATTTAGCGAAAACCGCATTTCGTGATCTGCAAACGTTTACAGAAATTTTGGGGGTGTCCACGTTAGTCAGACCATCCTGTATATGTATGTTATAAAAGTCAAATTGCTTCCGAAATTTGATAAGTAAACATTTATAAACTGCTAATGCGTGAAATATTGTTTCTTGTAAAAAAAAAAAAAAAAATGGATATTGTAGGAAAACCCGCGACATTCTGAAAAGGTATTCACGTACTATGATGCTGACGAAATTTCGAAACAATTAAAACGCTCAACATGTCACTATCGCAGTTCGATTCATAAATAAATATTTACTATCAGCCATGTTAATTAAAAATTTTATGCTTTACGAACGCATCAAGTACTTACAATATACGAAGTTTAGCATCGAGAAAAAAAAAAAAAAAAAAAAAAAAAAAAACCAGGAATCGTACAGGATTATTTTTTAAAATCATTATTTTTTATTCTTAAACAAAATTCTCTAACTTCCACAACAATTCACCAGTCTTCCTGACTTGACCGAATATTTCCTCTTTTTCTTTTTGTAACCAGCCAGGCTGCAGGTAAGGATGTTGCGATACTACTGATATGAAACTGGTATTGATACTTTCCTTTCGGTACCGGGTATTTTAGAATCGATACTTTTAGGTTGATATTTTACCAGTACCATATCATTAAACGATTCGATAACGATACCATTTTTCGGAATTACTTCTAGCTGTTAATTTTGAACCCTTTCAATCAAAGTGTCCCAAAAATATAAAAATGC
Source organism: Dryococelus australis (assembly GCA_029891345.1). Classification (NCBI taxonomy): domain Eukaryota; kingdom Metazoa; phylum Arthropoda; class Insecta; order Phasmatodea; family Phasmatidae; genus Dryococelus; species Dryococelus australis. The sequence goes on along the minus strand of CM057007.1, from coordinate 74,897,201 downwards.
GTTTTCGTCCATAAAATAATAATTTGAAAAGCAGTACGCATCAGTATTTTACTTGTCCTCTAATTCGAACGATTCATGCATATAAGTAATACTAATAAGTGTTACACTGTGGATTTTTCAAAGCAAACAACATATACGAAAAAAACGACCAAATCTGTAGAGAAAAATATAAGACTAACAAATTTAATTAACAAAAGAAATGTTTACTTGTATTGATATGATACTGGTATCGATACTTTTTTTGTGGTACAGGTATCGAAATGAGTATCGATACCATTCCTTCGGTTCCTCTTTCAATCCCAGTATCGACATTTTCATGGTATCACAACATCCCTAGGTGCAGGACGTCTTAATATCTGTTTTGACTTGACTCCTGTTCTCCAGGGCCGTGCATTGGAATAAAAAAAACCATCGCATTTTAACAATAAATTATTCGGAAATTCAAGGAGATTCGAAACTACCAATAATGGGCACATAGCTAAACCCGCGGTGAGTAGTTTAGAGATAACGGTAACAAACATGCACACGACTGGCAGAAAACAAAATCTCGCACAGCAAAAAGAGGTCGAGAAACGCGAGAGAAAACACAGCGGGATCGCAGGGAAGTTGCGGCGCGGAGATAAATCACGAGACTTATATGTCCAACAAGTGGAGTCCTTATGTAATAACAGGTGCTGCAGTGACGTCGACTGAACACACGTAACGTACGCAGGGATGCATGGTGCACAGGGTAAATAACCACGCGGTTACCTAACACCTGTAAGAAAACATTCATACAAGTAAAACCTGTTCATGATGAAATGAGCACTTTTGAAATCAACCATAGAATTCATTTGACCGACGCATAAATAAAGTGCCGAGGCCAGTGGCACTGTAAATTTTACATAAGGCGGAATAAAATATAACATGCATACAAGTAGGTCATAAGCAGAGTTTTAAAAAGTGCTCATTTAAACCATGAACAGCCTATAGAGTAATCTACTTTCCATTAATTACACTTCATAATCCCTGTGCTTTACTGCTAAATTGACGCACAAACAATGCTATCTAATCTTAAAGACAAATTACTTTCCTCACATTTAAGGCAATTTTTCTTAACGATTAGAAGATTTTTTTTCGAAGTAATGGGATAGCCACTGACTCCTTACGCCGTACAATACATGAAATATAGGGTGTTCACTGTAAACTGAGCACTCACGAAATCAAACTTTGAAAAAATTTCACTGCCCCTACCAGGATATATTTTAACAGGCGCGCAGACCGTCATGTGCCGCCGTGAAGTTGGCAACGACAAAAAAAAAGTAGTTCCATTTAACAATGTTACGTAGACGTTTGTAAATAATGAAATTAATTACTATGTTTTCTGGTTTTTAATGCATGTGTGTCAGAAGCAGTAAATTTGTAAAATATTTATTTATATAATAATTTTACAATTTCACTTGACTTACGCATGAATAGTGTGTCCAGGCCTAAATCAATGTTAATGTTACATATTGTGGATAAATACGCAACGTACATATGTTAGACAGGGCTTTCAAAAGTGTTCACTTTACCGTGAACAGCCTATGGGTAAGATTTTTAAATGATACTACACGATTTCGCGTTACAAGACTGCACACCAAGTCTTTATCGTTGAAAATTTCATTACATCTGCAAAAAGACTGAAATATGTCAAAATCCGGGGTTATACTTCCGGATGTGAGCCAGTCACATTTCAGCACTGTGCACTCACTTCGAGTACTATACGACAGTGGACGAGGAAGTGGGGAGTATTTGTCTGTAATCCATTCGCGATTACTCTGAAGCGCTGCTCAAGTTCCACTTGCAGGCTGTTCCTACGCCTCATGCACACTAAACATAACCAAGTCTAAGAAATTATACCAGAAGACTGCTCACCGCATTCGTGCGCACTCGAGTGTGTTTATATTTTGCAAAATAACTATTTCTTACCAAGTAATGCCAACACATCTGTTTTCTCCCCGTTTTTATCCATATTAGTTATAAACGAAATATTATAATTTACAAATAAAATATAAGCGACAGTTCAAATGAACCAAAAATAAGATAATTCTACGTTTACAGAAGTAGGATGATACATGGCATATTTCGGAAAGAATCACGTCATACACGGGGTGATTTTTCTAAAGTTAGATTTAAAAAAAGTGTGAAGAAACGGTGGACAGACTATAATAGGTAGTCTTTTGTCACGTCTAGAATCGACATGGCATTAACTGTACGCGTTCTAGTAGAAAAATAAATACCTGCAGTTGAACGCAATGTCTAAAACTTGTGTTCAATAAACCACACCGGCACAACGCAACGTGTCGTGGCATCAATATTGCCATATTTCAGTTTTTTATCGACAATTCTCAAGCCAGCCAACGATCAGATGATAATTTAAATGAGCCCTGTTAAGAAAAAACATCGCAAAAGACTCGAAATGTAGAAGCCACCATGTTTTCTTCGGGTAGACTATTTACGCTACTAACATTGCATCCGTTTATTGAATTTCCAACTATAGACGGAATCAGAATACACGTCAGCACATGCAAAAATTCATCATACATTTTCGAGCAGTATATAAGTCATACATACTCACACGCCAGCAGGAAGACTCGGGACACAGAGAATTAAGAAAGCCAATCCGTGGATATAAAGGTTATAATATTTGCAGATAATATTTCCTGCTTATTTACTCTACTTTGATAGGTCAGGCTATGCTATTGAAGTTTACATTAACATCGAGTGTAGGCAACAGATAGCAGTGTGGTAACTTACATACGGGTTAAGTTATGCTAAGCAAAAAATTGCACCCACGACCGTTACGGATTACCGCAAGATAAATAATTTACGGTTCTGTTCAGAGTATTTTTTAAGCAAAATCTTTTACGATTTCTTTTTAAACTGAAAATGTAATCATTGAAGACTGTATGCAAAACACATAATGCGAAAAAATGCGCAAATACATATTGTATATTCGATATTATATTGGAACCGCGGTGGTGTAGTGATTAGACTACGCACCTTCCACCTAGGAGAACTGGATTCGATTCCTCGGCGGGGTCGTTCAAGGATTTTCGCATGTGGGGATCGTGCCGAACTATGCCAACGGTAGGCGAGTTTTCTCGGGGATCTCCGTTTCCCCCGTCCTTGCATTCCGGAGCTGCTCCTTACTCACCTCGTTTCACCCCCATCGGCTCTCAAGACCTCGATGTTAAGAGTCGCCCAAATATTTTACCTAATTCACTCGATACAATATTCCCACACTGTTCCATCACAAACCAGGTGAATTTTGGTTCGTAACACTCAGTAACGAAATTAGCTAATTAAGTACACGATTATTGTGTAAGCGTTGCGACAGAACAACTAAGTGCATAGAAGTGAGATGGGCGTGTCCATTCTCTGATTGGTTGCGCGAACCTCTGTATGAGTTGCGACTTTACTGGCTGCACTGCTAGTAACCAGGCGCTCTTCTCTCATGCTCACGGTGCTCCAGCATGCTGATGTAGCTGGTAAGGCAAGTTACCAGGTGCTCTCCTCACATGGGCATGGCAATCCACCATGCTGCTGGCGATGCTCTTCTAACACGTTCATGGCGCTCCACCATGCTGGTAAGGCCAGTAACCAGGCGCTCTTCTCACACTCGCATGGCACGGCGCTTCACTGTGCTACTGTATCTGGAGGTTACAGGCTGAGTTGGGACCAGGAACCAACCTGCAATGCATGTACGACTTTGCCTGATGGGTTTGTGCTGACTCCGGGAAGCACACGACGCCCTCCTCGTCCTAATAGTCTCTCCTAGCCCAGGGTGGGGGCACTACCTCCTCGTGGTACCGCTGAGTAACCTCTTAAATTGAGGTTAGCAAAACTTGGAAACTCCCGGGCGTGCCTTATACCTCTACGTTAAAAGGCGTATCTGCCTCCCACGCTAAGCTTGAATCATGGGCAGTCATGATTGTGGTGCTTGGTAGCGGGCCGGTCGATACCTTGGGGCTCCAAAGACAGAATTTCACAGTGAAGAAATTCATGTGCATGAAAATGAGCAAGCTCTCGAATAGGGGTACCCTCCGCCAAAAGGGAATCATACCCCAAAATGGAGATCGAACCCAGGATGAAAAGTAAGTAGTAGCACAGGCTGACCGTTAGAGGTTTCCGTAGCAAGGGAGTCGGGATCCACGACCACTGATGGGGCCAGTGTGCCGCGGGCTATGCTCCCCATTTGTTGTTGGGTGGGGATAAATCTGCTGCCTGACTTCCTCTGTGCCTGGAGGTCATATGGAGGATGGAGCTGTGCTGGCAGGGTTTCAAAATTGCTGTCGATCGTGGCCTAATCGTCGCGAGACGAGCGGAACACCATCAGCCGGTCGGATGGTAGATGGACGAAAGCTGCACACAGCAAATACTACAAATCTAAGGGTGTTAGGAATCCAACTACCCGAAAATATATTTCATAAAGATGAAGCCATATAGATCGACAACCCAGTAATGGCCAAAACCGCTAGGGACTGGGTCAATAACAACTTATGTTATGTTACTTAGCTGGAGGTAAGAGCGGCTGTTGCACTTCCGTATCGCGGGGGCTCCATACACTAGAAATGAGCTAGGCAGATGTTTCGTATTCTGTGAATGTACTCAGACGTAGCCCACACAAATATAACTGCCAAAGTAACGTCGTCAACAGATATGAACGTGATTGTTTAATTCTTAAAGGAGTAGTATACCGAAAAATTATTATTTTATGATTGCATCAAACATTGTTCAACTTGTACACATTGTACGTGATTATATTTTCCTCGTATAAAGAAACTGTAATACTTAATATTTTTTTTATTAATTTGATGTCAAATGCGATTTTTTTCTGTTTAGCTGCATCCATAGTAAGAAACACTAAGTTATACAAATGAAAATAAATTACAATGTAAACTAACGTTGTAGGTTACTGCTTAACATATATGTAATCATCAAATAACAGTTCATGCATTTTTTTAAAGAAATGTTAAAAATGTGCAAACATTTATATTTTTTTAAGTTTTTTTATACTTGAACTGTTATTTTGTGATAACTTATGTTTCACAGCATTAGTTTACATTGCACATTTCTTCATTAGTAAATCACAGTTGGTAATTTGTTAATATAGCAAAAAAAAAAAAAAAATGTTAAAATATAAAGTGCAAAATAGTTTTACTCGAGGAAAATGCAATGGAATACAAGTGGAATAATGTTCGGTACAGGTGACAAAGTAATCAGTATCTCAGCATAGCTCATGTGGGCGACCGGTGTGGTCTACTTACTGGGCGCCGGGACTGTACTGCAGAGTGCAGGGCGTGGTGAATATACCGTTTCCCACGAAACTATAGAACACGTGTCCAATGTGCTCATCTACGAAAAAAATGCACACTGCAGAGTGCTTTCAACACATCACACACATTCCAGAGTACTCAAAAATAGCTAATGACGGCCTTTCCAAAGCTCTGCATCTCAAAACATGGGCGTCAGATACACACAAAACTACTCTAGGGTGCTACACACTTTCCACCAATAAAATAATAGGCTCGCTGCTGAAAGTCCCATAGCTACACGCCGCACAAGAGCACTGAACGCCAGTTCAGAGCTTTACACTTACAGGCGGTTCACGGTAAAGTGAGCACTTTTTGTAGCTGTTTCATTAGGCATAATAACCAATAAATATGTTTCATTGTGGCCTCTGACTTGTGGTTTTGGGTATGGTGAATGTATACACTGTGTTTATTACTCACATGGCAGGGTTTACAATAACAAGTGGTGGAAGGATATGAATTTGTTGGAAGAAAAACGTAACTAGGGCTTTAAAAGTGCTCGCTTTACCGTGAACGGCCTATAGTAACGATGACGAACTTGATGCTCCTGGAAATGTCGCTCTTATCATTCATGCACTTTTCAGCCTGACGCAAAAATAAATCCAGGTAGTAAGGTACCTAAATTTACGAAGTACTATCAGATGAATAAAATACTTTTACCCATTTGAATTTAAACTGCATTACGAATTGGTTAGAGGAAGTTGATAAACAAACCAGCTTCTCGAAGCTGAAAAGCTATCCCCGTCATTGACGATAGTCCATATAGCAATTCAATGTCGGGCCAAGGAGACTGGTTTAGAGGAGTTGAGTGAGAGAGATGTCAGTGGTGAAGAGGACGGAGTATAGCAGCGAGTGAAAGCAGAGTTGCGGCGGCAAAGTAGCACACATGCACCGTTACCCCGGCCAGACGACCCCAACACGCTCCTTCACCCAGCTGAGCTCACAACAACTTCGCCCCCCACCCCCACCTACCTCCTGAAAAACACAAGGAGCTACTAGGTCGCCATAACGTGTCCGCTCCTCCCCAGCTACTCGCACACTACAGATGGGTTTGCGATTGACTTTAACACAAAAGTTTGCCGTGTGGTTAAGATATGATTCAATATATTCAAGGATATTAGTTTATGACTGTGCTGGTCTTGACGGGTCGTGCACGATCTTGGCGTGACTTAAGAGATCGTTATATTTTATATCTTAAGTACAAGTCAAGACAAAGTAGCCAATCAGAGCACAGCGACAGTTGTTGTTGGCAGGAAACTGTATTTACAACTTGTATTTAGGTTATGTCGTATTGTGAAATCGTATGAAAGTAATTATTTTAATCGACAGACAGTATCCTCTTAATTTAAAGAATAGTTCATCGTCGTGTTTTCTTTCATGGAAGAGGTTACTGAATTCGCTTTAATTAACCTTTTCATATTTATTGATGTAGATGACTACTGTTGGCATCGGCTTCCCCTTCTATAACATTTCACAAGTTGTTTTAAAACGATTACACAATCAGTAACCACAGACAATTAAATATATGTAAACTGTTCGTTTTCCAGGTTATTTCGGTTGCCTACATGTTCTACGATTATGATTGGCTAGACTTAACAGTTGCTAATTCAATTATAAAATACAAATCTTCTTATTGTTCATTTTCGGTGAGCTTATCGAGTCATTAAGTACAATTCTTAATTCTTCAGTCTTTAATCGTAAACCCACCTTAACAGGCCGCAGCACAGAAAAAACATTGCCGGTGACAAAGACCGTGTTCCAGTTGGTACTTCTTAAAAACGAACAGTGACGTTATGGTCTATTCGCAGTTTCTTCGCACTTTTTGAATGAAAACTTTAAAAATCACTCCATTTATGACATGAGTACTTGTTTCCTAAATATACCTTGCATCACAAGCGTTTTATACTCGTGTTAACATGAGAGTACCATGAATTTGGTAAAACTAAACTTTAAAATGTATTCTATATAAAAATTATAACACTTCACTTATAATTAACGCGAATTAAAACAAGGAATAAAATTTATAATGTTACACGCTGACGCTTACACTAGACGCGAACTCCTTGCGCAGGCCGGCTCTGTGAGGGGTAACCCACCTTGACTCTCCCCACATTCCAGGCAGACCCGCTCGCTGCCCCATCGCTCGCCTGGCAACCAGGGGGTATGATTGACAGCGGCGACCTGGCTGGCGTCACAGACACCCCTCCTTCCCCCTGCTGGAGAAGCCGAAGAGTTTAGAGGACGCGCAAGAATATTCTGGGGACTCGAACCCTAGGCGCAATGCGGCATGTAGAGACATTTCTGGGTGATGACTTACGAACCTATAAATATAGCAGCGGATGCAGTGTCGGAGGTCTGTTGGTAGAAGTCAGTGCGGCGAGGGACATCGGTGAAGAGGACGAACTACGACAGGAGACTGTGAGAAGACGGCGGACAAGGTGATTGTGGCGTGAACAGACGAGAGGGCGTGAAACCCGGTGAGTGAAGTCTACTGTGCGTGAGGGCGCTCGGAGAACTACAGAACATTGTGGACTGGTGGCACCTGGAATAAACTGAGGTGGGAATACATGAACACGTGATATGGACTTTGTAAATATTAGAACTGTCGAATATGGACATCATTTATGAAGTAATTCATAAGGTTTAGATAGTGTCTATTACGTCTGATTTTAGGTAATCAATTGCATTCATTGCTTTGAGGTAATTGTAATCTGTACTGCTTGAATTTATTAATGTAAATATATAGTCAACTGATTGTGAGGTATTGAGACAAGAGTATTTTCTTTGTAATTATTTTTAATATATTAGAATCAATTATTAAATTTAATTTAGACCTCCATCCCTAACAAACTTGGCTCAGCCTACAGACTTTGAGAAAAATGTAAAAGTATGTTGGAAATGGCTAGTAAGAAATAGTTCACATGCACAATATGATTTTTTCTTACTTTTTTTTATTTTAGGTGATAACGAATGTTAAAAATTAAATTCTTCAACTTTTAATATTTTAGTGTTGTTTTACACACTAAAGTTTACATAAGTAAACACACAACTTTAGTAGCAGTCTAAAATTATCTGTATGCTGTTCACGTTTTATGGTCTATAATGACCTCACCACATCAGTTGTGTCACTTCCTTTTGGCATACCACATAAGGGTAAATGCATTTCTACTACACAGAGGGGAGCTACACCATACAAAAAATATCTGCAGAGAAATGCAAAATTCGCGTTATTCTCTGGCAGCACGCTAGAATTCACCGTCCTATGTAATATGTTCGAGCCGGTACCACTTCTTTATTGGCTTCTGCAGCAATGAAGCCACAGTTTCCTTTTCGGCTTGATTGGACGTGATTGGGCCAGTTTCTCGTTAGTGGTTTCCTATTGCTCCAAAGCCGTCCTGGGAGTGTCATAACAAACTGTAGTCTAATGACAAAGGGAATACAAAACACAAGTGTTTAAAGTCTCTGGTTATAAAGACTGTTCACGGTAAAATGAGCACTTCTGAAAGCCCTGCTTTAGATCTACTTGTATGCACATTGTGTATTCTTCAGCCTTATGTAAGATTAACATTGTAATGGGCCTCATTACTTTATTCATGCATCGGTCCAGTGAAACTGTGAAATTATTAGACAAGTAAAAATTTTACAAATGTGCTAATTTGATTTTGATATATATATATATATATATATATATATATATATATATATATATATATATATATATATATATAATAAAAGACATAATTTAAGTTCTCACAAATGGATACCCAACACTTTTTATTCGACGTTAAGTTACGGAACTACTTCCCATCCATCGTTACCAACTTTACTGGACGAATGTCATTCAGGGCGCCGTTAAATATACGCGGGTAGTAGTGACTTTTTTCTAAGGTTGATTTCAAAAGTGCTCACTTTATCGTGAACAGCCATTAGATACTTAAATATAAATTTACATGAACGACGTTGGTAGTAATGACTTGAGCCTAAAAAAAAAAAAAAAAAAAAAAAAAAAAAAAAAAAAAAAAAAAAAAAAAATAACACGTGAGTGTAACTGCGGGCGCGAGAAAGCAAGCTAGGCCATCGCCCTTTCGAAGAGGCCAAGTTGCGGTTTTGTTGACACAGCGTTATGTAAGATTTGGGGGGGGGGGGGGGGCTGCACACGTGGTCGTGCAATAGATGACAGGCTTGGCGAAAGCGTACACATAATCCAACCACGTTGTGGCTGGGACGGGTCGAGGGGAAATGACACGAAATTAACATCTTTCTTTCACTCCCTTCACTAATGATCAGCATCAACACCACTGTTGCGCAAATAATATAATTTTTCTTTCATTACAAATAACGCAGAGGCTCGTCACAATGCCGACTGATTTTAAAATTACATTTGTAAATATTTCGGCCAACGGTGAGCTGCAAATGGATGTTATAACCAGTCTCGCGACACAATTCGTAGTCAAAAATAGTATCTAGAGCTAAGATTTCGACATTTTACTGGCGCAAAATCTTAATACTGCTTCGGTCAATACGATGAAAAGTCAGAAGGGTCGTGAAGTAAAGTACATAAATATTTTGCCTCGAGTTGTGAGTTTCGTGGTAATGGTCAGAAGCCGCTGAACTCTGCAATGCTAACACGTATTTTATACACACATACACGCACGCACGCACACACACACACACACACAAATGATTGTGTGAAGTAAGTTAATTAGACGTTTAGTGAACAAACACCACTTGGAAATATACAACTCTCATCGAGTAGGGTGTAATATTTGGGGTTTAAACCATTTCCCTTACCATTTTATATGTGGAACGCCTTAACAAATTCGACCCAGCCAGTTAGTATGTTTCCAAACACAGCGCAGCCAGAAAAGTTTGTTTGTCGAACTTGAGAGCGCTGCATTCGCGTGTCATCTATATTTTCTATACGTTCTAGTGGTTCTATACGCTGTTCACAGTTAAGCACTTTTGAAAGCTCTACTTTTCTTCTCATTTCGTACGTATTTTGTTGACGCATGTAAAATTAACATTGTCATCAAAATGAAACCATGGAATTGTTGGGAATGTAATTGCATTACTATTGTCCACTCACGGTTTTGCAATACTTTAAGAAACAACCCTTTGAAAAATCACCCCATCTACGATATATTTGGTTGTATGTTAATTACGTTGTGTATTTCAAGCGTTTCATACTTGTGTTAACATAAACTATATAAAAGTACTTCACTTTTGGTTAAATATACATTTTGTTTATATTTTATCTACAAATAAATTACATTGTTTCATTTTATGAATAGAAACAATCAGAAAATAGGCGTGTTGCTGATGATGCGTAGTAAGAAATAGTTCTTATAGAAAATATTATTACACTGAGAGCGCACGAATGTGATGCTTTGTCCCTTTGGTGCAATTTTCTAGACTAGGGTAAGCTTTGTTTGCATGGGGCGAAGGAATATCCTGGAAGTAGAATTTGTGCAAGACTTCAGAGAAGTTGGAATTAACAGTGAATAAGCTATAATATGCAAATTCGTCCTCTAGTGTGTATAAAACAAGACACGTTACTTTCAAAAGCAATAAACATCACACTCGAAGTACAAGGCAAAGCCTTGACTGGCTGCTAGCTACACTAAACTGGGGGACAGCGCGCGCGCGCGCGCACGCACGCACGCACGCACACACACACACACACACACACACACACACACACACACACACACACACACACACACACACACACACATATATATATATATAGGGGCGAGCTCTTGCCAGCGACGTAGACTGAAGCAGCCTCTGATGTCTACAGAACAGAATAGAACAAAATTACAGTTTATGAATACCCGGCTGTTGGCCATAACTGGTCTTATTTAAAAGAAAAGAAAATTAATGGTCTTCCTATTTAGTATTACTCAATTCCTTTATCAGGAAGTAGCCGAAAGGGGGATCATTGGAAAACTTTTTAATCCTCCCTCCCCCACATTGATCCCAATTAAAAGTCTTGAACTATGTTATACGAAATCCAATATAGTAATTAAAATTTATTTTTCAGAAATAAGTATATAATTTAACATTTAATAATTATTTAACCTATCTACTATATTATAACTGTAATTATAATTTAATGTATTATTTAATTAACCTTAACTTATGATGAGAAACCATTGCCAAGGTAATTTCTACAGGAAAATTGAAAAGTTTACAATGTTTACTTATGTGGGCATGGAAATTTCTAAGGGGAACTGCACTCTGGAGTTATGAGTGCAGGAAGGCGGCCCTCTTGACATCTAGAGCGTGTACGTCATGCACCGCGCGTTGACTTCTCTCACAGAGTTGTTCGTCGGCGACACTCGCCACGTCCGCCATGCCAAAGGCAAAGTGCGTAGCCGTGTTGGACACACGCCGGGACGACCTTGATAGCTAAGGCGAGGCGGCGGTGCACATTACGTCCGCCCGCATACACAGCTGTTTCCAGCACAGGAGGCAAGCCGCGCCGCATCAAGACAGCGCACAAGAAGATACCCGCTGTTCACTAGGGCTGTTCGATATCATTAAAATTTTAAATCTATACTTTTCCAAACAGTTACTGGGTATTTTCGGTATACCGGAATTATCGATAATACAGAAATTATCGATAACGCCGAATTATCAATAATACATAAACAATCGATAATACCGAAATAATATATAATACATAAACAATCGATAATACCAAAATAATATATAACACAGAAATAATCCATAGTACCGCAATAATGGATAGTACTGAAATCGTCCATAATATCGAAATAATTTTACTATCATTAAATTCCAGCAGTGTTGAAAATATTGGTATCTTTTGACTTCTGACATTACTGAAAACATTTACGTGATTATGTACCAATACTATAAGCTGTTCACGGTAAAGTGAGCACTTTTCAAAGCCCTCTTATTTGGAATAATGGTCGAAAATGTGTTTTATTTCAGCTTTAAACTTAAACTTTCTAGTGCAGTGGAATATATACACACTGTTTATTACTTACAAGGCAATATTTATTTAGAAATGTCGTTAAGGGATAAAATATGGCTGAAATAAAAAAGTAACTAGGTCCTCAAAAATTCTCACTTTACTGTGAATGGCCTATATCAACAATTACTACCACTACATGTGACAAAATCACATGTAATACAGTATAGAGACTATCGGCCGCACAGAAACACTAGTGATCTCCAGCCCAGCGTTGAACTCGAATGGTGCAACAGTTTTCTGTGTCGATCTTAGATCCGATCTCGAATCAAGTTTCGAACCACGATGGTGCAACCGGGCATAAGACAGTGATACGTGCTCCAGGAGACACTGCATCTTACGGAAGGCACTATACTGGCATACAGTAGATTTGTCGGGCACAATGCAACTATTGAACATTTAAGAGTGCTGGAAATAAACAACAGTCCACGTGTCGTATTACATGCAATAAATTATTCCACTTTCTTACGCAAGCATGTTTTATTATCTGTGTTTCAAAGCCAGCAAAGCTGCGCTATCGAGTTGTGATTGCGCTAAAACAGCGAAATGAATTTTTATGAGGAATGATAATAAGTACTGCCTCCACGATGAACCAAGTTTGGTATAAATGCAAAATTATAGCTTTCCTAACTGAAATGGCTGTGCATAAATCGATTATTAAAAATATTTGTAAACATTATTACAAATTATTATAACATAGGCCTACAATCGGAGAACTTATAATGGCATTACTTGATTTTTTCTTTGCTAAATACGTTTCATAAAGCAGCCAAGATGGAAACGTACTTAAACTTTAGTTGAAAATAGAATGGTTTTTTTTTTTTCTTTTCATTTTAATACAGAAATTCTAGCAAATGTGTTGGAGTGTTACCACCAAATATATGCATTCTTCTTTCAAATGCAACATAAATCGTACTTTCCTGTCAATTTTGGATGCGTATGCTCTTCGATGGAAGTTGGGAAACTAGTACGACCTAAGTGGAAAGTGTTTCTGGTTGGACTCGCGTGTGGGCAGTTCTGCATCATCACACGGGCTGTGGCGAGTGACCAGAGCTGAAAGTCGCTAAGTTTGGAGGGGAATCCGGGGCGCCTCTTCCAGTTTACAAACACGGCTTCGATGGAAGTTGGGAAACTAGTACGACCTAAGTGGAAAGTGTTTCTGGTTGGACTCGCGTGTGGGCAGTTCTGCATCATCACACGGGCTGTGGCGAGTGACCAGAGCTGAAAGTCGCTCAGTTTGGAGGGGAATCCGGGGCGCCTCTTCCAGTTTACAAACACGGCTTCGATGGAAGTTGGGAAACTAGTACGACCTAAGTGGAAAGTGTTTCTGGTTGGACTCGCGTGTGGGCAGTTCTGCATCATCACACGGGCTGTGGCGAGTGACCAGAGCTGAAAGTCGCTCAGTTTGGAGGGGAATCCGGGGCGCCTCTTCCGGTTTACAAACACGGCTTCGATGAAAGTTGCTCGCTGTGGCTCCCCTTTAAGGCGATATTACACGATACCAGATTCCGTGAAAGATTGTGCAAGGTCCGCCATAGCGGCCAGTATACGGACTAGTGTGGCACCCGTCATGGCATGTCCCGCCTTGCGCGGACAGATTCCGTACCAGGTTTGGTAATTGGACACGTCCTATTTTTCGTGGCAGGTTCCACACCGGCTCTCGTACCTGGCCAATAACATTGCAGTTTCAGAGCGTAGGGCGCTCCCCGTGGCTACTATTTGAAACGAGTTGATGAAGAAACTGAAAAAGACACCTCCATCTTGATTTTAGATCCGTGAGATTGAAACGCTTTCAAATAGATTAAAAATACGACGACGAATAATCCTGGCTAAGACAACCTTTAATTACTGTTTAAACCCATTCTGAGTACTTAAAATATTACCTACTGTATGAAAACTTAATTCAGACTCTATACTACATCTTCAGTATATAAGCTCGAAATCTGTTGTGTGAACTAGTAGTACAGTGGTATTGCGGTGTCCACTGTAAGCAAGTAACTTTTGGGTATGAGTTCGAAACTCCGCAGGATCTATATTGTTTTTATCATTAAATTTTACATGCTTATCTTATCCCGGTGCGTATAGAAAAAAAAAACTATATTTTGCAACCGGTCAGTAATTTTCGTCAAAATTAAAAATAACACACTCATACTCAAGTGACTTTACGTCTTTAAAAATATGAATGAAACTATACTAGTAAGCAGTAAGTTTTTGTACAAGGCGAACAGTAATATAGCAATATTAAGATGTGCTAGCTAGTTTTTTTTCGTAGGCTTACGCAAGTTACTAACTGGTAGCAGTTCTACGATTGGGGTTCATATTTACTACAAACCACACACTGCGCACCCACCGAGGGTGCCAAATACTATTACGGAAACTACAGTCGTGTCATATGAATCTGACATGGAGGGTCATATAGCGGCTCGTGCACAAGGGCTTGTAGAAGCTTGTACAAGAACCAAGTACGGCTGAAGGTATCGTGTAATATCGACTTTAGTGTTGTCAACGCACAAGCAGCAGTCAGCGCATCCGAAGAACTCTTCCAAATCTTTGCTCGGCGGAAAGTCTTAAGAGCCTACTCGAATGCTGTCCACACGCTACCAGGGGAGTGCACAGAGGTCTCGACAGCCGACGAGGAAGAAGTGAGGTAAGTGTGGAGCAGCGCCGGAATGAAAGGGCGGGGAGAAACAGGAGACCCTCGAGAAAAACCCGCCGTCCAGCACGATTACCGTGTACGAAAATCCTTGAACAATCCCGCCCGCCGGAAACCGTAACAGGTTCGAGGCGAGCAGTCTGACCACTTGACCACCGCCCCCCACACACACGCACACGAGCACGCGAACCTGGGTGACGCAGTCGGCGCGGCAGCAGCCGAACAATCGCCCGTGCTACAACACTGACAAATTAAACAGATATAGACTAGCCATAGTGAAGCGAGCACTTTCTAAAGCCTTCTCATAGGGAATTATAGACAGTAAATATATTTCAGTGTAGTCTTAGACGGTAACTTTTTGAGCCCGGTAAAATATATACACCTTGTTTATTACTCACATGGCAGTTTTAGTTAAAAAAAAATTGGCGGAAGAATAAAAAATGTCTGGTCGGAAAAAGTAACTAGGGCCTCAACAGTGCTCACTTAACCGTGAACAGCCTATACATGGCTATTAGCGCATGAGCAGTGCGCCTCGGTCAAGACACTAAGAAATCATACAGACGGCTTCGTAATATCAACGATTCCGGCGCTGAACTGTAAGGTTACAGAAAGGATAGGTATGCGCTGCTAATTCCTGTAGTTTTGTTTTTCTAAAAAAACTTCGGTAAAGAATAATATGTCGCTTCACAAAAAGTAGCAAATATAAATACAAGGAAACAAGGGAGTTCACTACTTGAAATAGTGCTGCTGTAAAAGTTGTTACTATCATAGAGTCCTGTCCCTGCATAAGTTCAATTGTATTTCCATTAATGACAACACCACGGTATAAACCACTTTCTGTTCCAACAAGCGACTTGTCAGGCACACGGTATCATCAAGTATATGCTGTTTACGGTAAAATAAGCACTTCTGAAAGCCCTGCTTAAGATCGACTAGTTTACACGTTGTGTATTCTTCCGCCTTATGTAAAATTAACATTGCCATGGGTTTCATCACTTTATTCATGCGTCGGTCAATTGAAACTGTGAAATTATTAAAAAAGTAAATACTTTACTAATATGATCATTTTTACACTTCGATGCATTAAAAAAAAAACAGAAAGCTAAGGAAAAATTTTTAATTATCACAAATGATTACCCAACACCGTTTATTCGGCGTTAAGATATGGGACTACTTTCCATCCACCGTTGCCAACTTTACTGTGCGAATGTCACTCAGTGCGCTCATTAAAATATATGCATGAAGGGGCAGAGACTTTTTTCTAAGGTTCATGTTTTAAATGCTCGCTTTATCGTGAACAGCTTTTAATTAGCTTTCCCACTCTCTTTTAAATAACTAAAAATAGTTGCTCACAGACTTCAATACAGACACCGAGCAGGTTCTAAAACGTACATCTCACTTTGTGCAAGATTAAGAACTAAAACGTAAGAGTAACATGTGATTAATTACAAAAAAAAAAAAAAAGTGCAACTTGTGAGATGACTAACAAAGAGGCGCCGCGGTAACCGTGTCATCGCGTCCAGAGGGCGAAGAAGAAGAAGTTGACAGGACGTGCTGTGACGAGGTCACACCACGGTGAGTCAGGCTGGTCGGCTCAGGCTCGACCACTACTGCAGTCAGCTCGCCTCGCCAAGCACTGTCTTGTCTCATATAGGATGGCAAGGTTTTGACAGTTCAACTAATGTTTACTTTTAGTTTATGTCAGGCCTGCCGTTTTAATGGATTTTATCCGTTTTTACGGATGTTTAACACTTTGGAAAAATTAGAATCAAAACTAATTTAAAAAAATAATAATTAGTGTTTTTTTTTTGCGATTCGCTCAAAGTAGCGGTACTAGCGCCCACAGCGATGTGTGTCAGTTTCACTGATGCATTTGTTTGAAAGATTCTTGGATAATTAAGCAAAATATTTTGGACATAGGCCTATACCATTGCTTCAAAAGTGTATGTCCAAAATATTTTGCTTAAATATTCACTGGCGCGGGTATACAGTTATCTACATATTTTTGTTCCGATCACATGCAAAGGCCAAGGTAATTATCGAAAACAACCTTTGCCACGAATTTCCATTTTTACGCATGCAATCCGAATTTGGTGACTGTTTTGCATTTGTAATTGATATTACAACGGCGAGAAAACGAAAATAATCGCCGATAGTCATTAAGTATAAGTGTGAATGAAGAAAAGAATTAACATGGTTTGTACATTCCAAACCAAAACAACTACATTAAACACGTAAGCGTCTTTCATATCTACGTTTTTTAATTCCAAAGATTTTACCCAATGATTTCAGGATTTCACACGATTGTTATATACACGAACTAGGATTTCAGCTTCAGGCTGGTGGCAGCCCTGGTTTATGTATCCTTTCTCCATTAGCTGGTGTGTCAGTTGGATGCTACACGAAAACAAGGAAATGGGTTTCGGAAAAAACATGGCGTGTTTAGGACATAGACGGACAATTACTGACCCAATAGAAATTACTAGTAATCAAAATCGCTGTATACGAAACATATGTTGCTTTAAAAATTATGCAGAGCGAGCTCACGGAAAAATAAAACTATTGGTATCTGTTCGCAAATTCGTTATTTTACATACGAAACATGTTCATTTGAGCGTTATAACTAGTTGGGTTCGAGAAAGAACTCACAGATGGCGCGCACGGCATGGTTAAGTGTGTGAGCCGACAGATAGCAGCTGGTTCGCCGCCTCTAGATCCTGCTTTTTAAAACTTGACTTTTCTCCTATTACTGTCTCGAAACAACACGAATTTGAAATATATTTCGTCAAATCATTAAAAAAATAATTCAATATTCTCATGCAATATTTCTGTAGGCTTTTGGAATCAATATCAAGTGTATACGGAAAGCATGGATCGACAGTGGGAATACGACGTGAACAGATCTAAGATTTGAAGTCATGTTTAATCAGGCTCTGAATTGTCTTATTGAGCATTTCATTTTGAACCCCTATACATTACTACTTTAGCATGAAGATTAGTTTGTAACACTTACAACCGCTGTTTTGTGACCACGTAAAAATACAATACATTAATTCATCTAGGAACTTTTTGTTATCGCGTATTTTGTACTTGTCTGATGTCCGTCGCCAGTGCACTTAGAGTAACCAACTTAATACAAACTTTTGTTCGTTCGTGCATCAGCTGATAAAAGATTTTGTAAACAGAACTTTGTTTGTTTCGTATACGTCAAGTTACCACTCATTGACTGTCAAAATCTTGCCATCTTAAATGAGATACAGTACTCACGCACACCTCTATGCATCTCATATCACCTAAATACACTGTACATACCATGGGTCTTATTCATAGTCAGAGCTTCGGCCAAGGATGATCAGAGATGATCTTCCTCGAAGTTGGTCTGAGGTTAGTCCGGACTAAAGGTGGACTAAACATATCGCATTCATAAACCCCGATTAGAGAGAAACTAACTTTAGGCGAAGGATCATCGGAGTACATTGTTGCCAGGTTTACTGAGCATGCGCATTGCAGATTTTCGTCTCAAATAAATCCCCCAAGTTTCACTAAAGACAAAATGGAGTCTAGACAGCGCTAAACACAATATAACTTATTTAGAAAATATTTTATGTTCCTTTTACAATTAAATAGTAATTTACAACGTGCATTAATCTACATAACAAGAAACAAATTATAATTAATTATACTCTGTGTCGAATTGAAAATAAAGTAAAGGTTTTGTAAATATACATATATTACACAAACTAATTTTGGAAGGAAAAGTTTATATAAAAGTTCTCGGCAATTATTTGCATTTGATCATTGTCATTCAAAAATTATGAATAACAATTTCGTCATTTTTCACTTTATTCGTGTTTTCATGACCCTCTATCATATATTGTACTATTTTATTCTCTATCTCTCTCATATATAATACAACAAGATGGAGAACGACCAAATTAATATACTAATATCTTATTATTCCATATTGATTTGTTAAAATTTTATAGCACACCCCTATGCCTTGGTAATATGGGTTGGTTTCATTTTATTATGCCAACACTGTCTTTATAATGATGTTAAATGTGTATTGTAATGCTAAATATATTACAAAAAAATACATTATTAACTGGTTAAAATTACAACCCATAAGCGAAATTTGAACTTGCATTCTTCTGTATATCAGCCCTTGAGAATACCATTGAGCTACCGATACATTTTCGTCAGTACAAATTCCTTAGTATATATATTGGTAATGGAAGATTTGTATTAAAATTCTCTTGAGTGTATTAATATCACGTATCGTAAGAATCCGTTTTAGAGAAGGCATTTTGATTGATAAAGAAATAGAAAAGCATTGGTGTAGCAAATACTGATGTATTATTAAGCTTACTCGCTACATTTCCTTTGAATTTTTATTCACGGAACATTTCATCCATTAGGTCGGCCTATTTTGCATACAGATTGACAGAGTCGACCTTAAACGTAATTTCTATGTTTCGAGAACTTTATCTAGCTAACGAAACGGTCGTATTTTATGTTCGCAATGTTTCTTTTTGACCTTAATACTTCGTTAGTCCTACCCTAAGTCCGGACTAAAGCAAGATGATCTTTGGACTAGCAATAAAAATGCTCTCTGAATACGAAAAATTTTGATCGGAGGATGATCTTTCCTTAGTCCGGACTAAAAACGATTATAAGGCCCCATATTACAACTCACTCGACAACTAAATCCCTTCTAGATACCGTGTAACTAGTCACACCTACATCCGTATACTGTCTACGTCCACATTTGAATGCGCATTACTAAAGGTTGTTCACGATAAAGTGAGCATTTTTGAAATCAACCTTTGAAAAATGTCACTGCCTCCTCCTGCCTGCATGTACTTCAATGGCCACAGAGTGTGTCATGTGTCCGCTTTAAGTTGGTAACGACGGGGAGAGAGAGTAGTTCCAGGTCTTAACGCTGAATTAAAAGTGTTAGGGATACATTTGAAAATAATGCAACTATTTGCTTTACTTTCTACATTTTTTAATGAATATAGTGTATGAATAAGTAAAATCGTAAAATATTTTATTTTTAATAATTGCGTATACTTGACCGACGCATGAATAATGTGAACAGACCCATGGCAATGTTAATATTACATATGGCGGAAGTATACTGAATGTGCGTACAAGTAGATCATTAGCAGGACTTTCGAGAGTGCTCATTTTACCGTGAACAGCCTTTAGTGGCATTCACCTGCATGTTCCTAAAAACTTAACAATTACACACATGGCTAGTGATACACACATGCACATATTTCCCAGATCTATTCTAGATGCCGTATTGCTATCGGCATTCACCACATGTATCCTATATGAGACGGTCTCTGTCTATCCGTCTGTCCGTCTTTAATACTTCTAAGTCCCTTGAACCCAAACAGAAGTTCTTCAAATTTTGCAGAGCTAATCCTCAGGGTCAAATACAGGTCAAGTTCGAATTTCAGCAAGATCAGATTATGCAATCATTACCTTTTACCCTAAAAACTAATTTTTTAATTGCTGTTTCCCTACATGAAAGTTTTGTATTAATGCATAGAGATTACTGCATAGAGATATGAAGGCAATGGAATATCATTTTTGTTTACTTTATATGTCTCGCTTCAATGTTGAGTAAATTTCCAAGTGAGGCCACAGTGGTTCAGTGGATAGAGCGATTCCAAGTGGGGCCGCAATGGCTCAGTGGATAGAGATATATCAAATGGGGCCGCACTGGCCCAGTGGATAGATATATATCAAATGGGGCCGCAGTCGCTTCAATGTTGAGTTAATTTCACATCATTATTATTACCTACATATATCTACGCAAAGTGTGAAAAAAAAAGTCATTGGCTGGGCCCCTAGTTTCTTTATATCCAACGCACTTACATAACTAAACCCTGGGTAGATACCTCACCAATACTAGCAATCATTATTATGTACTTCCTAATTCCTTAATATAAACTACAATATTTTTCCAAAAACCTTGATCACCACCACGTTACTTCTCACGCCTGTAATTAATTTTTTTAAAGGGCTCTACGTCAATACGTTACGAATGAGTTGGCGGACTAACTGCAAATTAATACGAACGTTATTGGTGTCGTTTCCTCTCGACAAAATTATTCGCTATTACTCGAATTTTCGTTTACTAACAAAAGGAGCTATTCTAAGCGCATTCGAGTGTTCGTTTGATGACGTCACTATGTTCGATAAGAAACTCGAAACGAAAACGAAGTCCTTCGAGCCTTCGTTACCAAATTTTATTATAAAAACTTGGCTGGTGTGTGTAACAGATTGTTTTTCAGGACCGCGAAAGAAGAGAATCGTGATGTAATGTGTCTTCATGCATTACACAAACATAAAAATATATTTCAGAAAAAATATTTTAAAAGCACCCATTAACATTTCAGTTTTAATTTGTGAATTATCTAAGCAGCAGTGTTGGCTGGGTATTGTAGGGGAATTTATTGGTTTATTACAGTTGTTTATAATTAAATAAGAAATAATAGACTTTTATTCTATAACTTGCTTTGAACAATGTAGTTCATAAAACACTTGATAGGTAGCCCTAAACTGTAAATAATTTTTGGTGGTTTACAACCAACATACTTTCTCTTGAAAATAATTGAGTGAAAATTCATATACTGATATTAATACAATCCACAAGACATGCGATAGCGTCCAGTTTGTTCATCGCTTATTTTATAATCTTGGTATTATAAATAACAGGAAAATGGTAGTTGGTAAATAGCTTGCAGCCAAACAGCAAAATGGCCACTGGGGAAAATCTTCGGGCATGTAACAAGTAAAGTTCTATCTGCTCTCTCGTATCGGTGTACACGCGAGTCTATTTCAACTCAGTGCACGCGAGATTAAAGCATATTTATGTGTAATATATCACACGTTAAACAGAGTTACAACATAGTACGATATCGTCATCTAATTTAACACACATGAACGAAATATACCTTTTTTCCTGTAACACATTATGTATTTAATATTAGTATTTAAAACACGCCAAAAGCAAACAAAATATTTTAAGCGCTTTACTGCTTTGGTTTATTAATGTTTTCAATCTTAATTACTCATAATTTACAAACAAAGTCACATAAAACAGTTAAAGTTCATGTGCATCGTGTTACCACCCTGCATTCGCTACGAAAACCCTTACATTGCCGAAGTCTCGGAGGGCTGTAACGAATAATGACTTAAAATACCAAATTGCCTTTCTCGAGAGATTTTCTTCATTTGGAGCGCTTTCAAAACGAAAGGAATACGAAAAAATAACGAATAACTTAGACTAAGCCCCCTGGTCCAGGCATCGACTCGTTATCCTGTTCGTTAGGACAACAGGCTATAGTTGTTATCTACTCTCATCTGTTGCCCGACACGCTGTCTGCTCAGCATGTTTTCCCGTACAGTGTTCCATCTGGTCCGTCGAGAAATGTGCCCTCGCGGAGCGCGTGAGGTTGGCTAAATGAGCCCACAAGGTAGAGATGGTGCCCTCTGCGTAGCACTTTCTTCACGATTATCCTGTTAAGATAATCCACACTAGAAAGAACCTGTGCGAGAATTTATGTAACTACTCTTCTCGCAAAGTACGATTTATGCACATTTATCAAACGTACATGCGAATGAATGCTATAATTGAAAATAACATGACATATTGAAATTGATAACAGTTGATATTGGAATCGAAGTTCCACTAGGTACACTATCAAGTTACGAGTCAACAAACCAAGATTTACACCACCCGAACACCTCTTTATTTCACAACACTCATTTGTTTTAAAATAAAGGAGAAGATATTTAATAAGATTTATTTACGTCATATTTCATAATTTCATAAACAAAAATTATTGAGAGGGAACTTCTTAAAATAATTCAACTGGTTCGAACACTTCTGACTGTCTGCCATGTTCAATCAGAAACGCGAACAGAAAGAAAAATCGCCCTGGCCTGATGCGTAGTTCGTGGCGAATGGCTAATTGCAATCTCCATTAGGCTGAGCGAGTTCCGACGCCGCAATTCGCTGACGAAATGGAGCATGACTGCTGACCTTGCGGAGACTCTGGGCTAGCAGTAGCTGTTGCAAAAGTGTCTGTTCAGTGATCAGTGACAGCACAGCAGTGTGTTTGTGACGGGGGAACAACATACATTTCAAGCAATTATTGGGAACATAATGTAATGCCTGAGACCTGGGACAGGTTTGCGCAATGGAGGTAACGATACATTCTACTCAGGATCGGGCGATAAACATACATCAGAGGAAGTCAATGTACATCAGCCGGGCCTAATAATTATTCTGCCTAAAAATCGCTATTCTTAAGCCACAAATTTATACATGTCCGATACCGACATCTCATTGTAATTGCATTTCTTAACAATTACGAGTCTTGCAACAAATATGCAAAAGAAAAAAATATTGATAGACGTTGTAAAACTAACTACCCCAACTAGAAAGCGTAATTTTTGTAGATAGGTGAAAAAAGCTAAACTGCTTCAAGATTTTAGTGGTCTATATTTATTTCATCTTCAGACAAGGAATTTCTTACACTCCCAAATGTGCAAGTATCCATGAAGTACTATTTTTGGATTATGATTACACAATATTTAGTGTCGATCCTGGAGTTAACCCCTGCATTTTATCTCAATGTCGCAAGACGGGAGTTTAACACGATTTTGTATGCTATCTTAAACAACTCTTATTAAAAGTGGTAAAATCACTGTCATTTACCTGGTGATATCGCTAACCTGCTAAAACATTACAACAAAATTATGCGATCATGCCTGTTTTGTAGCAACTATTTAAGAAAACACGTTGCAGTGTAAACATTACACTTTTAAGCATAATGCCACTACAAACTACGTCTTGCAATTCACTGATATCACGTTAGATAACGAAGTACACAAGTACGTTAAAAACATGCATTTAGGCCAAGGAGACTTTAAAGTTGATTTCACAAGTGCGGACCTAACCCGAATCAGATGTAACTACGCATATGGCAGTAGTAGGAGGCATCCCCTTTACGAGAAATTAATTCAAAAATGGCACAAGTGCCAGTTGATTAATCTGCAAATGGGTGTTGGAGGGAGGCACACAAGTGGTGTCACTCCTACGACTCCCCCCCCCCCCAACCCTTTTCTCACCAAGAGCTGTAGGGCCACACTCTCCACTCCCTCCCTTCCCAAGGGTGAGGTGTGTTGTGTTTGGACGAAGGATTACCTCCTCCCTCCTGAGAGGTGTGCTGTAACTGGTCGTTGGCTTACCCCTCCAACGCTGTGGATTTACCCTCCACCCCTTCCCCGTACAACCAAATTCCCCGAGAGGTTTGCTGTGATTAGCAGTTGACTGAGGCTAGGTATCCAAATAGTAACACTGGCACAAGGGACATTTGGGGACTTCGTATCACCGGAGCACTGTTGACCCTGAATGGCCGGGGTGTCGTCGGATGAAGTGCCGGCAAAATAGGAGCTATGAAGACCTGTGCCCGGGGTGGTACTCGGTTCGAATACTGTCGAGAGAAATTCAGCATAATTATGCACAATTGCGCAATTAGGCATAATTAGAAACTGGGTAATGAGTAATTACACACATTCACCCCTCGACTGCCGAACCACAAGTAAGGACGTTTAAACGGTAGGTTAGGAGTATAGGATGTGTTGAGAGGTAAGGGGAAGAGTAGGGATGAGGATTCGATCCTTGGTTCGAGACTTGTTGAAGGTAATTAAGTTTTTTTTTAGGCGAGAGGTTAGGGGTAAGAAGAAGTGTAGGGTTGGAATAGGAGGGTTGAGGAGTCGTGCTCAGTCCTTGGTTGAAGTCCCGACTAGGGTAAATACATGTAATAAGTATTTGCATAAAGAATAATTGCATAAGTAATGAGATACTAATTGCATGCGATGAATAATAAGTATCGATAGTAATTACAACACAATGTATGCACAATTAGATATAAGTATGTGAGTAATTACAGCCACCAAGTACTGAGAGACTAATTAAACATCTGCTCGCTAGGACTCCCCACTCGAGACTGAGCTGAGATTGCCTAAATCATTTAATTATATCCCCCGCCCGCCATGACGGAATGCACCTCTGCCCCAACTACTGCATCACAGCACGCAGCCTATATTCCTAACCACCCCCTCCAACCACTTAACTTGTGTCTCGGCAGTCGAAGGGTGAATATGTGTATTATTATGCAATTACGAACTATGCTTAATTGCGCATAATTACGCTTAATTGCCCTCGACGGTATTCGAACCGAGTACCACCCCGGGCACAGGTCTTCATAGCTCCTATTTTGCCGGCACTTCATCCGACGACACCCCGGCCATTCAGGGTCAATAGTGCTCCGGTGATACAAAGTCCCTAAATGTCCCTTGCGCCATTATTGCTATTCTGGTACCTAGCCTCAGCAAACTGCGAATTACATAAAACCTTTCAGGGAATTGCGTAGTACGGAGGAGAGGTTAGAGGGGAAATCTACAGCGTTGGAGAGGTAAGTCAACGACCAATCACAGCACACCTCCATGGGGAGGGGTACGGGACGGGGAAGTGGGAGGGAGGTTGTAGAGTGGGTGACCCTACAGCCTGGAGGGGGGACGGGTAGCACCAACTGTGTGCCTCTCCCCAACACCCATTTACAGGTTAATCAAGCAGCACTTGTGCCACTTTCGAATTCATTTATCGTAAAAGGAACATGCTCCTACTATGTATGGCTGTAATTTCTCCTAAATTAATAAAAAACATGGGAAATAAACTTTTCAAAATACTGTATTTCCGCTCCAACATCAAAGACCAATGAGCAAACTGAATGATCCTATTTTAGTTTAAATTTAGTAGCATTATGGTTCCAGCAGTAAAATAAATACCATATTATAAACTACCCGTATGTTATATTGAAGGTGTAATCGGTCTTGTTTAAAAATGAGCTGTCCGAAATCGGGCATACGGACTGGTTTCATCCAATATTTTTTAACAACCTCGCCCTTAAAGAGTTTTCTTTTTTTTTTCTTCCCACACGTGACCATCCTTTGCGCATGATTTCGAAGAACACACTTCAAACAAGAGACAAGGTACCTTGAACGATACACAAATATGATTTGTAACTTTGTAATATTTTATCGGCGAAACCGGGAGCATATTTAACACGGAGGTAAATGGGTTACTGCAGATTGCTTAGAATACTGGAACAGCATATTAGCATAGATTTCTTTTGCAATGGTTGGTTTAAAAAATGTTCAAAAACCTGCGAAGTTACTACAAAAAAATTCTTGGTTAAGGTAAAGTCAGCAGTTTTGAGTTTAACCTTAGAGGGGAAAATCCACTGCCCTAATTGTATACTGTATATTTAATAGACACACTGGCAAACTGTCAGCAAATTCTGTAGCGAAATAGTGATAGTAGTTTCCTTATACGGCGTTCAAGAGTAGACGATTAGTTTATATATTTTAGCATATTAGAACCTTTATCAATGTGATATGAAGTAACAACCTTAAAAATGTATGATAATGGAGAAAAATGACTTTTTCAAGACTAAGTAAAACTAATTAAAAGAATTTTAAATTTATATATTTTTGGTATAAATCTCAAAACTGAATAAATTAATACGTTACGATATAGTACTAAATAATTATTCAAGTCATTATAATATAAAAAAATATTTGTAGGCAACTTTTTATGCATCAGTTCATCCGTATTTCAATTTTACTTTTTTTGAGATAAAATTTCAAGTCAAAACAGCCAGAAGTTGTAGATACTTTGACCGCAGGTGAACTAAGTGGTGGCTTTAAAAAAAACTACAGCACGCCACGCGACATTCCTGAGACTTCAAGAAACACTTGAACTAAAACATATACTTGTATTAAAATTACTTTCTCAAATGTACTAATCAAGATTATAAATTAAAATGTTAATATTCCGTTTTTATAAAAGAAGTTATTATTCAAATTGTCATGAAGTTATCAATATCGATAAACTGTAAACTATCCTCTAAGTATAAAAACTTGATTCTTGAGCAGCCTTGGCGGATTAGAAGTACGATTTTTGAACTTGTGGACAAAGTTTAAGTATACAATGATTAGGAATATAAATATGTTCATGATACGTTAATTCTTTAATTTGTGTGCATTAAGCTAACAGAAGTGATAAAAAGTGTGGCGACCCCTGGCAGGTATGCAATAATTCATACACCCCAAAGCTGGGGATTTAAAAAAAAAAAAGGACACTAATTAACACATCAAGTGGTTTTATTGTAATGGACGCAGTGGTTTATTCCTCAGACGCAAGGTAAGCAATGCTTACCCTATACATATTGGAAATGTTTGACACTTTATAGTTTTCGCCTTAACTTTAAGTATATTTATTTCTGAGTTTCCCGTTCCCGATTCGAGAAACAGAGTTTTCGTAACTCCCGTAATGTGCATGGGTAGTGCTGCTATCTAGTATTTATTTCCACAAACGGGAGCGACTGGCGATAAATCGAACTCACAAGCGACAACACGCCACAGTGTTCCTTCGGCAGGGTAAGCAGTCGTTCTGTTTGCTTCCTCCAGTCCTACATTTTTCCTTGGAAAGTGGATAAAAGTGTTCGGGAAAACGGGAGTTTTCTAATTTGTAATATGCTCTCTAAATAATATGGAGTTTAATTATTGTTACATTCTTTTCGTTTCTGTTTTTATAACTAATGTTAGGTATTATAAAACAGTAAATACATGTGGAGTGTAAGCAAAGTTGGAAGTTGCGTATGTTAGTGGAAATTGAAAATGGAACCAGAGCCCGGCACTAGCAAATGTTATCTAAAACACTCAAATATGTGGGGCTATTATTTTGCTTACCCTGAAAGAAAAAAAAAAAAAAACTTACTGCACGCTACTGAATGGACGTGATATGGGTTTTGCTAGCGGTTGCTTAATAAATACATGACTTCATCGGGTCAACGGCAATTTTACATGCGGTGAAAGGATACATAACGGCGAGTTATTTCGAAAGTAGTCGATTAACTGCGGAAATCTTATAGACGACGTTAGTATACGGTAAATTGCGACTTGGGACCGTCCCCAGTGGCGTGGTGTTTGGCCCGGGTCAGGGGTCAACCAGCGTTCCTAGCCATGCAGCAGCATGCCTTACTTGCAGTCGAGAGGTCACTGGTTACATGCAAACCTGAACACGGGTAGGGTATTTAATTTTACAGCGGTTTCCCAACCTCGTCCTAGCGCTCGGCGAAATTATCTAGGGAAAGTAGCTCAACAGACTGGATGCGATACTTCCATACAGACATACAAGTATTTCTACAGTCACAAGTACAAGAGAAATCATACATTTTGCGCGGTCCACGAAAAAGAAAAAAAAAGAAAAAAAAAAAAGCAGTACCTCACAGATAAAAATGTAGTCAATTATAGTATCGTAAAACATGTTATATGGCTTGGTTAGTTGACTATAGAACATTGAAATAAGTTGCAAAGGAAACGAAACTGTTTTAGGAACGAGGCAAGTCGTTTCATTATGTCGTAAAAACAAATTCTGAAATATCATGGACAAAGTCGTTAAACTGTGAACAAAGTGTAATCCAGAAATGTGAAAGATAGAAAAGGCTTTAATAAACATACCAAAATTAGGCCGTCCACAAAAAATGGCCGACAGATAACATGGCGAGTGGCGAGGGTGATCACTAAAGATGAAAACGTTAAGTCTTCTGCAATATCTGCTAGCGTGTAAGAACAATAATACGACTCCTCACTCGTGCCGGATACAGACCCATGCTACGGTACCAAGAAAAGGCTATAGGGAAGGATCAGCACTTCTGGGACAAAATTTTTTCTTCGACAAGAGTAAAATTAAGATTTTTTAAATGATGGCCGCAATTTGGTATGGAAGAAGCTCAAAGCCGAACTTGACATTCAGAATCGCTAAGCTATTGTTAACCATGACGGCGGTGGTGTTATGGCCTGGTTGATATTATATGGCCACATCTGAAGTAGAACTAGTTATTATTGCGGAAAATATGCACATGTGTGGTAATATAGTCCAGGTCTGAGAAGGTTGCGTTATAATATGCAACAAACGCTGAAAACTCCGGGAGTGTCTCGATCTCAATCCAATTGAACATCTGTGGAGTGAGCAACAGACGACATACTACTGCAAGGATGATATAATATTAGTGCGAAAACAACCAGTGGGCTTGTGTATTCCGTCCAAACGGTTGAAGGTCATTCGCAAAATAGGCAAGGAGAGCGTTAATTTTGTATTGGAAGTGTGATTTTGTGTTACTGTACGAATACTTGAGTCAGATTTAAAAGCCTCCAGTGAGAAAAACAATTTATTCATTTCATAAAGAACTTTATACCTGTGATAAAATATCTTCCTGTTGTAACTTATTGCAGTTATACACGCATGGTGCAATAATAATGTTTGCATGTTCGTAACATGCACAATGTATTCTCTTACTATGTACCTTTAACTGTACGAATACTTCTGTCCCTGTCTGTGATGCCAGACGTAACTGTAATGTAACGTAGCCCACAGGAACATGATAAATATGTGGACCTGCTGCTCAACAATACAATACGTGTGGAAAGGTGAATAAAATGTAAAATGTGCTTTATTTGCCCCGGCCAGTGTAATTGACACACTTCTTTAAATAACTGAAGTATGTGCGACAGCTTAGAACGACGTATGAAGCAGTTTGGTAGAGTGCACACCCTGGCTGCGCAGTCCCTTTGCCCAATGTTACCTTGCCCTCTATTCTGCTAACTAAATAATTATTGGTGTTGAGAGTACTACAGTGATATTAGCATTCAACCTGGCGGCATGCAAATGTCCGGCCCCGTCCAGGCACGCGCGCACACACTCTCTCAGATTTTCCTTACCCCTAAGGCTATTTGCATACGTTTCTGGGTCACTTGTTCTGTAGCACAGGGTGAAGCGAGGTGGATATGGAGCGGCGTCGGAATGAATGAGCGGGAGATCCCCGAGAAAACCCGCCGACCAGCGCCACCGCCCGGCACGATCCCCATATACGATAATCCGGGAGCAACTCCGCCGGTTCGCCTAGGCGGGAGGGAAGTAGTCTGACCACTGCACCACCGCAATCCCATTAAGGCGGAGAGATATCCGCCATGTTGGATGTACTGTATTTACATTTCTCAGGAACGTACTCACTCTCAGGAGTTTACATTCGAAAACTGAGCCTGTTAAGGTCCAGGGGACATCTTACCAATTATTTCGAAGTCACGTTGTTTTCCCTCTGCCACTTTTGTCACCACTGTAACCATAGTTGCAGGTTTCCTCACTACTTAATGTCTCTTCTCTCATACGAGAAAATACGGATACAGGCAAAACCCTACAAAATCGATCGACTATTGTAAGGAAACATGTATGCCATAATAAGCTTTGATATTTAATAACACGTCTTGAAAAATGCGTACTTAAGACACGTAAATAAATCCCAGATGTAAGGGATCTAGCCACGTTAACATGTTCACAGAAAAGCCCTGAAACATAACAGATTGAAACTACTGCAAGCGAGAATCCTGTCAACTACTCCAAAGTGCGAGTCATATAAACCGACGCCTATAGGGTACGAGATGTATCCATGAATGCCCACGCACCACTCTGAGGGGAGGTTCCGTGGTGGCAGAGCGGTTAGCCTGCTCGCCTCCCACCAAAGCGATCCAGGTTCAATCCCCGGCCGGGTCACCGGATTTTCGCATGTGGGAATCGTTGGTCGGTGAGTTTTCTCGGGATCTCTCGTTTCTCCCGCCCTTTCATTTCGGCGCCGCTCCATACTCGTTCCACTCACCCACATAGGCTGTCAATACCGCGTTCTTAAGAGACGACTAAATAAATCTCTTCACTCACTCATTCTGAGGAGAAGCTCTTGTGAGCGGAATTTACACCTTTCCACTCACCTCGTACCCACCTACCTGCCTGTGCGTCTGAAAACAAAAGGTCGGGAGAAAAATATTTTCCCATGTCTGTGACGTTAAAAAAAAAATTCTAAATGTCTTTCCGTTAATAACTCTCCTACGCCTAGGACAACATTAATTCTGATACTTCTCGGAGTATAAATAGAAATAAATAATATTAAAACACGTTTGTGACTCCAAGATACAGTTGTAAGACGCGACTTAGCTGTCTGCAGACAAATCACACACGCTCACTGTCAGAATGGCAGAACTTTCATTGGCGAAAACGAATGGGATAACTGTTTTACACACTGCTTATGTTCCAACGTACTGTGCACATGTCAAAATATTTTCCTTCGTCCCTGGTTGTCGCGTGTGTATGAAACTACTGTACCAATTTCACTAGGCAAATGAAAATTATAATACTTAAATATTGACCGTTCGCGAATGTCCCGCAATGAGATAATCGCCCCAAGACACTATACTTTATATTTTAACAATATGTTAGCGTAATTGTTTTTTTTTTTTTTTTTTACTGTTTCTGAGCGTGTCTAATTATACTGCACGGTTGGTGTCTACATATGGTACGAGGTTAATCGGTATATGGGAACTCCGCTTCCCATTTAGTACATAAACACATCCATTCTAAACGAGTGCGGAACAGCTACATACGCATCTCTAGCCCTGATCGAAACAACAATGGGACTGCTCAGTTCAGTTCCTAAACTATGTCATTTTAACAACCGCTACATGAAAATTAACTTTAAAAGCTAGTTTTGTAATACAGCTAAAAAAAATGTTAAAATTTTAAGCATAAAAAGTAAACATTTATTTACGCGTTATTGGTGGTTTGTAAAATGAAAAATTCGAAACATTCACTGAGTTGAAAAGGAAATGCTGTAAAGTAACTGGTGTACGAGTTACTTTGAACACTGGAGGAAACCGAGAGTACAGAAAGGCTATTGAATTTTTTTAAGTGGTATATTTTATTCGAAAAATAAAAGCAATGATATATTGGAGGTAACACATCAGTGAAAGTTTATACATCACACGCTATGGCTGTATCGCACGGTATGGAAAATAACTTAAGAATTGTTCGAAATTAAGTTCTATCGGCATGATATGGTAAAACATAATATGGCTGGCGAGGCAGAGCATTAGTGATCTGTAAAATTATAAATATAAGCAATCACTCGAACTTATTTATCCACTGCCTCAGCTAAAACTTATGCAAGTGTAGAAAATTTATTTGTTACAACTTAATGATCCAGTTTCACCATCACAAAAAAGGATACATCAAAATGCTCAGATGTTTATATTTTGAATTCGAAGACTAGAGAACTTTGAGAATGAATTGTATTTCTTTCTACTAAAAAAGAATCGCAAAAGGCAAAAATACTACTAAATACAAATTTTCATTCTGATTCCAAACAACACATTTACAAAGACGCGTTATTTTTACTGGACTTCAACAGTACAAGACGATGTTGTGTACAATACATTTCTGCGAGTTTAGTGTAGCCTATAAATTAACTACTGCTTACTGAAAATATTTTAGAATACGCATACTGTCTTAAGAGAGCGCGGGGACATAAATTAAAACCAGAATAGTCCATTCATGGTTACTTCAGCCTTTTATGAAGCCCTGCTAATGTTCTACTCCCAGGATGTTCCTCCGCCTCGTACAAACTAAGCTTAACAGTCTGGAGAATTACACCAGAAGGACAACGCACCACATTCGTGCGCACTCAGTTGTAATTATATTTTGTATAAGAACTGTTTCTCACTACACTTTACCAACATACCTATTTTCTCCCTGTTTTGTATTCAAATTATTTAACAATGAAGCGTTATAACTTACAGATAAGATTTAATAACATTTCAATTTAACAGGGAAAAAAAGTAACTTTTATTAACAAAAGTATAAAACGCTTGTGATACAGGGCATATTTAGGAAATAATTAAACACGTCATACATGGGGAGATTTCTCAAAGGTTTGATTCAAAAAGGCCGAATGGACTATAAGACTTGAGTAGTATTCTACAACTAATGTCAGTACAGAAACATCAAGAAAGTGCAATCCTATACTCTGTATTTGTCAGTCAATATTTTACCGAACTGACGTGTTTCTGCCGAGCCTTTCTTACGCTGTACATTTTATAGTGGCGCACGATATATGCAAAAATAATACATCAAACTGGCAAAATATTTGTTCACAAAGATGGAAACACTGTAACGTGTTTCTACGATGCTATTGTTCGTACATTTTCTCAGAAAACAGTCAAATGCGTAGGAAAATCCCCAACTTTGTACATATAGTAGCGACGCCAAACATTCCATATTTGTAGCCAGATGTGTGATATTATTTCCATACGATATAGGGGTTAACAAAAAAAATACAATTCAGTCTAGGAAGTTTAACATAACTTTTTTTAGAGTGTAGCGGTCCGCTAAACTTGGTAATATATGTGGTATCTAATTCAGATGTTCAATGCCCATCGCCCATTCGCCGCAGATACACATTACTCAGCATCCCATCAACTGTACCAATAGCGGCATGGAGTTTTGCAGACCGTATCTGCAATCCACACACGACCATGCGCTAGATCCATGGGGCCGGTGTGACCAAATAATTGGCCATAATTATATGGTATTATTTCCATTCCATGTATGGGTTAGAAACTCCCGACATTTTTTTTACAAAGTTGTGCAGACTCCAGTAGACAGGTCGAGCACTATAGTCAATGAGAGGATTCTTCACACTTTTAGAATCAAACCTTAAAAAAAAAAATCACCTCATATGTGAAGTGTTCGGTTCGTTCTTAAGTACACCCTGTATCACAAGTGTTTTATGCTTGTGTTAACATAAAAGTAGCTTAATTTTGGTCGAATGAAATTTAATTTATATTCTGTCTATAAATAATGTTTCACTTAAGCGAGAGATAATAGATGTGTTAGTACTGCCTAGTGATAAAGAGTTTTTAACTCAAAATATCATTGTACTGGGCGAGCACGAATGCGGTGTGATTTTCTACACTTGGTTAAGATTGAAGTAAAACCACTGCCTATGGAGCACTGCAGCCGACTGTACAATGTGAAGAACTCATAAAAAAAGTAGCACAGACACCATAAATATTGTCAGAAAAGTGCGATTTATGCTGTATATGAAAGAAGAATGTATATATTTGGCAACATTACAAAATATTTTACTAAAATATACTTTTTAAATGTAAAAAAAAAAATCGCTTAAAATAGTCTGTATTTTTAACAACATTCAAGCGCATTTCTATTCTGGAGCTTCAGAAAGAAGAATTTGCAAGAAAATCTTCTTCATAGAATATCGTCATAATATTTAATATGATTGTGTGTAATAAAATTGTAATAATAGTGTAGGATATAATTATTATAATTATTTTCATGTGCGTCCACTTGTCACAAACATTTATGTCTGAAATTGACGTAAATATGGTTAATTATGAAATTTATACGATACATTATTACTACAATTTTATTACACATTATCACAGTAAATATGACGATCTTTCTTGAAGAAGATTTCCTTGCAAATTCTGCATTCCGAAGCATCCAGAATGTAAATGCGCTTAAATCTTGTCAAAAATACAGACTATTGTAATCGATTTTTTTTTTTAAGAAGCACATTTTCGTAAAATATTTTATAATGTTGCAAAATATATACATTCTTCTTTCATATACAGCATAAATCGCAATTTCCTGACAATTATTTTTTTGTCAGTAACCGTTTTTTATGAGTTCTTCTCGTCGTATAATCGGGTGTAGTGCTCCAAAGGCAGTAAGAGGAATATCCTGGAAGTATAAGTTTATCAGGACTTGAGGAAAGTTGCAAGTAACCACGACTTAACTATAGTTGTGGTGTAGGCGATGCAGATGTCTGGTCTGCGCTGACCCTTAGTGCGATCCGGGTCGCAGCGGGACACCGCCCCGCCCCGCCCTGCGGCCTGAATTCGCTTCCCGGAACGAGGATAGCCGGCGACCGGAGACTGACGCGACGCGACGAGCTTCCACCTGCAGTACACTTGTGCCCCCACCGCCCACAACCAACCAGGGCTCGCATCCTTGCCATACCGTATCCCTGCCTTTACAGCTTCATGTTCAGAAGTAACTATTCAAACCATATCACATCACGGCACATACAACTACTTTACGGAATTTCTGCTGAAACCAGCACCGGCATTCTACTGTGAGTTTGAAAGAAGACTAATAATGAGTTTTTTTTTTTTTTTTTTACGATTACAGATGCAACAAAAACAAAATGCGCAAAACATCGTGTATCTGTTAATATATTCCCTTATGCCCTGGCATCGCTCGTTTTCAAACATTTGATCTGAAAAAAGTAAGCTACAGCGAAAGCAGTCTGTGCCAAAGCCAATGGATTGTGTGAATTGTCCCATTTCGCGGGAATTCCCCGAGGTAGGGATATAGTATAATTGGGAGAAATTTTTGTACCGAATATTTGGAACAACCGATACATCTGATAATCTATACTAAAGTTATAAAAAGGTAATGTGAGTTTGTTTGTTCATATGTTACGGCTAATCCCGGAAACTACACGATCGATTCTTATAGGCCATTCACTGTTAGAAAGCTACATTCTTCCAGATGGGCATCGGCTTTGTTTAATTTAAAAAAAAAATCCTTAAGAAATTTCAAAATTTGTGCACCAAGTCGGAAAACAAATTAGCTACTTGACTGCTTTCGTAGCATGCTCTACGAAAACAAGACAAACTGAAAAAATGTTAGAAGAAATTGTGTATCTTAATATTATAAATCCGCAAGTAGTCGCAGGTAGTTCAGGGTAGTCGCGGATAGTCACAGGTAGTCGCGGATAGTCGCAGGTAATCACGGGTAGTCACAGGTAGTCGGAAGTAGTCACAGGTGATCTGAAGATGTCGCAAATAGTCTCGGGTAGTCACGGGTAGTAGCAGGTATTCACGGGTAGTCGCATATATAGGTATACATGTCAATAGCTCCATAAAACCTGAGCAAAGCGATGGTGGGCTGCTAGTATTAAATACAAATAGTATTTTTAAATACACTTATATGTCTATGCGTATCAACGTACGATGACGTAAAAACATCTTACGGGATCGGTTTTGAGATTGTGTCAGCAATATGCAAACGTTATTAGATCAATTTTACCCGGCCATTAGGCAAACACGACACATAACTAATATCAAGTTCTTCGAGGAACAGTTTGTGCGTCGTGCATTTAAGAAACGCGTGGTGTTGACACGCTGCCCACTCGTGTAGGCTAGCAACGACGTATCTGTGCGGAATTTCGAGAATTTATGGAACATTCCTGAACTCAAT
The DNA here is from genome assembly GCA_029891345.1 of Dryococelus australis. NCBI lineage: Eukaryota > Metazoa > Arthropoda > Insecta > Phasmatodea > Phasmatidae > Dryococelus > Dryococelus australis. The sequence continues at coordinate 74,860,956 of CM057007.1, read as the reverse complement.
GTAGGGATTTCATTATTCCTAGCATAGACAACACTATATCGCAGCCATCGAGCCAAGCACTCATTTCATATCGCCCGTACGAAATAATGTTCTGCTTCTCGACATTCCTTACAAGTATAGGCCGTTCACGGTAAAATGAGCACTTTTGAAGCCCTAGTTACTTTTTTCGTTCAACTAATTTATATTCTTCCACCACTTGTTAATGTTAACCCTGCCATGCGAGTGATAAGCACAGTGTATACATTCACCATACCCAAAACGAAAAGTTCGAGGCCACAATGAAATGTATTTATTGGTTATTGTGTCTGATGAAACAGCTTCACAAAGTGCTCACTTTACCGTGAACGGCCTATAGCCAATGTACTTACTCGCTTTAACATTCAACGCCGCATATTTATTGCATAATAACTTATGAAATCAAAACTTGAGCATTTTCGAAGCATACAAATAACAAAACTAACACATAAAAAACACATTCACAATAAAATATTTAAAATCACGTTATGAAAAGTTTTCGCAATTTTTAAAACTTGCTTGGAATATAATTTTTTTTTTTTCATTTGTAGCAGTGAACAATAAATTTTGCTACATGTGCCTTAAAATGAAGGAAACGACCTTTCAGAAAACCTGTTAAATTTCCTGTAAGTGTTATTTTGAAGATAATATAACGTACTTATAGTCCGTTCATAGTTATTGAAATTTTCTGAAACCCTGATAAAGTTCTACTTCCATGATAGTGTGCCCCCCCCCCCCCCCCACTTTCGGAATTAATGAGCGAGAAATGCATACTTTTGGTAGGAAGGAAAAACTCGGTTGGGCGCACCCAGAGAAAACCGACCAGATCACAAGAGCATGAAGTGCTGTGGTGAAATCCCACATCATCCTTCTCCTCCTCCTCTTCATCGAGTCAAGCGCCACGTTGAGGGGTGATCGAAAAAACTACTACGATGATAGCAGCGATAACACCATATTGAATTTGACAAATATAACCCATTCTGTTTGTCATTGCAAGTTCTACACTAGCGCATGCGCAGTATGCTAACAACGCTGACACTACTACTTCGGAAAAATGTTTATTTTTGTCGCCTAGTATTAGAACAAACATGTCTGGCGGCCACAGTACATCAAACTGCATACGCTTTCTTACCCCCTCCCCGTCAACTAAGTTTGACCAGGGTTAAGTTTTGAACGTGTTCGGGAATTTCGCCATATATGTACTTCCATGAAATTTAGTATCAACGTGACAAATATATTTCTCTCGCTTCTGCACGAAAACCTATATATAAACATTGTCACCGAGTTGGTGCCGCAGAACCTTAAGACACACCAACACCCGTTTTTTACATTTCGTTTCAAATGGCGTATACTATCTCTATTTAAGCTTCGCCATGATAACACTGCACTGCTATCTTTATTATTAATAGTTTCTATCGTGCTTAATAAAGTATTACTGTTTGTTTCAGTTCTTTCAAGGGCTGTCAGCTGGGATGTTGTGAAGTTATCTTTCAATGTTTTTTTGCATTTCTATGCCATTATACTTGTATACATATTCCATTATAAATAAAAACCAATCAATCAAAATAGCTAGTACACGCCACCGTAATTCGGAAGAGCAGTATGATTACACAGCCTAGTCGGCGCGTTAGGAAGGCCCCGGTTTCATTGTCGTTTCACGAAATAACTCCATGCGAATTGCGGAATGGTTACTTGATACAGGCCACGACGAATTAATTCCTTGCTGTAAAGCTACTAGTTCCACCTGCGTCGAGTTACTGTTCTGTTTAAAGCTACTAGTTCCACCTGTGTCGATTTACTGTTCTGTTTAAAGCTACTAATTCCCCCTACGTCGAGTTACTGTTCTGTTTAAAGCTACTAGTTCCACCTGTGTCGAGTTACTGTTCGGTTTAAAGCTACTAGTCCCACCTGTGTCGAGTTACTGTTCGGTTTAAAGCTACTAGTTCCACCTGTGTCGAGTTACTGTTCGGTTTAAAGCTACTAGTCCCACCTGTGTCGAGTTACTGTTCTGTTTGAAACTAGAAGCACCGGAGCGACAAGGGTGACACAGCGCCTTCACGTAATGTGCAAGCCTCTTCGTCACGGAATGTGTACCTATGGAACTTCAACGGTGAATCTACCATTTCATTGGTGGAAAGTCTATAGTAAAATTCAATACAGGCTCCTATCGTAGTTTCAGACGTGTCTGGGAAGTCTGTTTCAAGATACAGTAGTCTGAAAAAGTTATTTTTGACGATGTTGAAGGGCTACAGTCAAATATCTGCTACAGCAGACGTGATACCTTGAAGGAACCACTTTGTCCTCGCCTCGGGCATTCTTCTTGTGCGTGAACATAGTGGCGACACGTTTAATAAACAAAAGGAGCAGTTGAAGCGCCAGCTAGCCGACCGGCTTGAGGTAGAGGTGGTAGGTGGGTAGGTAACGCTTATGCCTCGTCGACAACGAAGTCAATTCAGTTGTTGAGAACTGAGAGATTTGGGCGGCTATAAGGGTGGAATTCACAGTCTCATCTTAAGACACGTCTTGGCCAAGACGATCTTATTTATTAAGAGAGCGTTTTTCAACTTCATGTTTCATAGTCGATGAACAAGACGAGCTTCATGAAGCCGAGACGCGTCCATTCAAGCTTATATTTCGCTACTTTTGGCTTGACGAAACACAATCTCAAAACAGGAATGAGGCCCGAGCAAGCACGAAATAATACGAATAGGCACGAATACGATATCGTTCGTGTTTTGTTTGTGATTTCATTTATCAAAAGAACCTTACATTTTGAACACTGTTGATAACTGTTACGTTAATAAATTACCTTATTACGTGATGTCTGGAACGGCCTCTCGAAAGAAATGTTTTACTTGAAATTTTAAAAAGGCATAAAATACGTGATTTTGAATAAACAAAGTGATGTGAACTGTATGAAGAGAAAAGAGGCAGCGTGGGTAAGTGTTGCAGAAGCCTACAAACTCTGCCCAGAGTATAATCTGAGTAATTTCCTTGTGCAACGAATTATACGTACATCGCGTATGTATATTTTTCTCCGTCTGGTATTTGGCATTTCTTCGTCAAGCATATAAACATCAACCGGATCGTCTACATCCCTCGTAAATACAGCGTACCGAGCACAAGGCACTTTAACAGGAAGCTGTTTAGTTATGTAATATCACACTTTTATAGTAATACAACGCCTTTGTACTGTTTATTCTACTCTCACACACGGGTAAACAAATTACATACATCCACCATTACAATACCACAGTGTTCTCAGGTCTCAAGTCACCTTTCCAGCGGATTTGCTCAAGACGATCTTATTTCCCGCCTTAAGCATATCCTTGCCGACTATGAAACATAACTTTCTCAAGCCGTGACTATACAATACTATTGTTCCTTTTCCAGGCAAGAATCGAACGCATGTCTTAAGACAATCTTGAGATGAGCTTGAGCAATGTATATGACATACTGGGATACCTAATAAGACCAGCTTGACCAAGAATTGCCTTAAGGTGAGACTATGAATTCCACCCTAAAGAACGAGATCTTGAGAGTCGAAGAGGGTGGAATGAGGTGAGAATGGAGCAGCGCCGGAATGCAACGGCGGGGGAAACGGGACATCCCCCAGAAAACCCTCCTACCAGCAGCACCCTTCGGCACGATTCCCACTTGCGAAAATACGGGAGTGACCCGGCCGGGGATTGAACCCAGTTCCTTGGTGGGAGACAAGCAGCCTAACCGCTCAGCCACTCAGCCGTACGCAAACGGAAGGAGATGCTAAGAGTAGCAGGAGCGGCAATGATCTGTAGTAAGGAATCAGGATGGCTGAACCGGGAATCGAACCCAGGCCCTCCCGAATGCGAATCCCGCAATTTACACCTGCAGAGTGTTGCCAGATAAATTACCCCAAAACTCATGGATACCGCAAGTGAATTCTACACAAATTCGACACGCAACTCTAGAATGCAACATTTCACATAACCATGCATAATTACACATTATAAAAATGCATATGAATAAAGTTTTCCATTAGTTGTCAACGTCGTATAATTTATGAGCGATAACTTTCTCAAATTAAATATCCTTCGGATGCAAGGATAAAGATCTTGATCAATTCAATTCATATGAAAACGTGCTACCGAGTACATTTCGCTTAAAAGTGAGCTTTTTGAAATATTTCAGCCGGAGGTGGATATTCCACTGAAAAATTCACACACCGCCAGAAATAGCACCAGAGCTTGGCTGCGCTGCCACTGCGCTACCTTGCTCGGTATACTACGGGCCTGTCGTCCAGGAGACACTCGATATCCGTGCACAAGCGACTTCTGGCGACACTGCAACATACATCGCGACACTAATACCGCGAAACCACGCCACTCTCGTCTCTACATGGGGCCTTCTCCTCTCACAGCAACAACACCGTGGCGTGTAGCGAGTTTTTTTTACAGGGTAAGCAAAATAATAGCCCCGCATATTTGAGTGTTTTAGGATTACATTTGCTAGTGCCGGGCTGTGGTTCCATTTTCAATTTCTACTAAAGCCTCATCTAAAATGTCCACAATTGGCCTTGACGTTATTTGCGGTAGTTTTGTGTGAACAATCACGTTAGAGTACGTAAACGGGAAATATTTTATGTTCTCACGATATAGTTTTCATTCATTCGTTGGCTATCCTGGTTATGAATTGTATACATATGCACCAGGGAAAGCTATAACTTGCTATTTGTTTTTATTATGAATGACATGGAATTATTAGATTTACTTACGTATTTTCGCGTATATCTACGGGAAGAATCAGAACAATAACAAAGATAACACTTTACTGCACAGCAGGAATCCGAAGTCAAATTCAATCCACTTTCGTGTCTTGCAAACGTGAGTTGACTTCTACGGTTATTATGAAGTTCTGCATCCTGATTCGCAGGCGTTAAAAACATGGCGCAAGATACTCAGAGATGGCCATCTTTCACGTTATGTACGCCATGTAAGTCAAGCAGAGTCATAGTTGTGGACGTTGCCATTTAACCTTCAGGTATTCAGTTTCTTATGTGGCTAACGTTGTATACGGTACGGCAATTGTAGACAAGGCTTAACAAACGCAACTTCCAACCTTGCCTACCCCCTACATGTAATTACCGTTTTATAGTACCCAACATTAGTTATAAAAACGGAAACGAAATGAATGTAATAATAATCGAACTGAATATTATTTAAAGAGCATATTACAAATGATAAGAAAACTTCCGTGTTCCCGAACACTTTTATCCACTTTCCAAAGAAATGTAGGACTGGAGGACGCAAACAGAACTACTTACCCTGCCGTAGGAACGCGGCAGGGTAACTCGCTTGTGAGTTCGATTCATCGCTAGTCGCTCCCGTTTGTGGAAATACATACTAGATAGCAGCACTATGCGTTTACAGTATGGGAGTTACGAAAACTGTTTCATAGGGTAAGCATTGCTTATCTTACGTCTATGGAATAAACGCCACTAGCTATACGTAGGCTATTCAAGGTCAAATGAGCACTTTTTACAATAATAGTCGAGGAATATATTTTATTGTAGCATTAGACGTAAACTTCACGAGTGCGGTGAAATATATACACGGTGTTATTATAGTACATTTCATATAGGTGGTCTCAAATTTGACAGTTCTACGAAAGTAGTGCCAATGGCATCTGGGTGGCTATGTATCCTTCCGCCACAGCTGAACTGTCATTGAAGGTGACTGCAAACAAACACCATGTGACTGCCAGTATTTGTAAACAAACAACATATGACTGCCTGTTTTTGTAAACAAACTGCATGTGCCTCCACCCAAATGACTTTTAGAAGCTGTGAAGGGCGCAAACAGTTGCAGGTTGGCAACAATCCCATTTTTTTAGTTTATAAATATTCTATGTAAATGACACAGTCCATGTCTATAAATTGATAATCTTTCTACCTTGCAAGAAATTTGTAACCAGGATGCACGAAAATTAAATTGTATTTCGACTGTCAAATGAATAAGATATTTTAGTGTTTTTTAATATACTCGAAATATATTAATGACAACTAATCTTGTCACACTTACCTGAGGAAAGTTCTTGTACACATAAAAATGTAGCACGGTTTCCATGAACAACCAAATAGCAAGATAACCCCCCCCCCCCCGCCCCACCAGGAAAGGAATGGACAAATACCAAAATACCGCCCCCCTTCCCCTCTCAAACCCTTCTTTTCAAAGACAGTATACATTCTTAGATACAGGCTATGCCTACTATTACATTAAAAGTACATAATTCAGCTTTGTGGTATATGACAACAAACTCTGTACAGCCCGATACTTTTATGGTGGTTATAATTCTCAGGATGTTAAAGTATGTAGGTAGCAAAAATAATATTTAAGTAAATGTTACTTAATTTCAGCAATTTTAATAACTCTCATTTAGTAACTCAAATGTTAAGTATTGCAAGTCTACATACAAAATACTTTAATAACTTTTCTCAAATACCTCCGTGTTCAGATTGCCATGTTGTGAATAACAACTTATTTCTGATTAACTCAGTGTTGATATTTACACTGAAGTTCAGTCGCACAACCTCCCTCCTCAAAATTGCGAATACAGCCCTACGCTTGTCTTCGGGTATCTAATGAAAACCTGTATTTCAGTTCAGAGATGTTACTAAACGCTCTAGAGAAGCAGATGTGCCATACAGAAACAATATATCAAACGAACATGTTATTTACACACTAAAAGATGCTCCACCCACCCGAGATTGAAGATATCATAAAGTTAATTTTCCTTAGCAATAAATTTTGGAATGTCGCAGTTCCTGCTGATGCGTGAGACACTTCTTTATGATGCTGGAGCACCTCCGTTGTGTGCTTAAATTGAAATAATTTTGTTTGATAAGCATGTTGTAATTTACTCGATATCAAAAAGTTATCTTTCCAACGTAAATCCTGTTGCTGTGAATTATTCTTCTGTTACTCTTACAATATTCTTAATAACGTATGTTGAAAACATATGAGCGTTTTTAATTTGCAAAACAAAACTGCTCAAAACTTTTATGAAAGACTTCAACGTTGAAACCTGCATGCCATTATGTTACTTTCAAAAACAGCCTTTAGAACCAGGAAAAATCCTTTAAATTTACTTGCTAACAAGTATCCCTGCATAACAAGGTTGACAAATGTTATATACATTCTAAGAAAAATACAAGTTATACAACAACTTACAAGTTTGTATGGCCAGTAAGTTTTACATTTTGAAACCCTCCAGAACCAGAGTGTTAGGAGTTTCAATCAATAATAACTCAGAGAAATGTCCATAGCAATGAAATGGAGGCCCAATTAGGGTATCATCTTTATTTTATTTCGGGGGAAAAAGTAAAAAGTGAGCATAGTTGGGGGATGGAGGGCTTTAGTTTAGTCTTTCGTGAGACGGGATTATTTTGATATTCTTAGGTTTGTTCGGGCAACCTGAGCTTTCTAAGACTTCTGCTTTTTTTCATTTTGAGCGTTCGTTTGACCGGAAGTGTTTTTTTGGTTGGCTGTTCGGGCGTCAGAAGCACTGCTACTTTTCTCACAAAGAGCAGGAACTTCCTGTTGTCGAGGAAGAGCAGAGGAGCAGCGAGATCGAGAGTAAGAAAAAAAGGCGCCAAATTTGTATCTTTATATTCTGGACTACAAGATAGTGATAGTTTCGGTTCAAAATCTTTTCTGTCACGTTTATTTATTTAAGAATATGTTTGGCCATCCTTGGAGAACTGCTGTATTGCATGTAAATGTAATTGTAGATAATTATGAAAATATTTACGTTCATCCTTGAAGACAAGTGTTAAAATGACAGTCACAGTGATTATTAAATACTTGTCATAACCAATCTCAGACCACTTTAATGTTCCAAGCAATAAAACTAATGCTGAAATGTCCCTAATAACCAATAATATTGGCACCGACTTAGTTTTTGTTTTATCAGGAATCGCAAGGCTATGGTTATGTCGAAATTACGACTGTTATTGCATAGCCTATTTCACAGTATTTGATGCTAGTAGGGTTACCAAACATCCTCGTTTAACAGGACATGTCCTTTTTTATTGCCACCTCGAAATTGTCCGTCGCCCTACAATGTTATTCACAATCAAGTAAATTACAGACTAACGATGTTGTGATCAGCTTATTAGTAGTAAACAGTTCCGTGACTTTTGACGTTCGGTTGGTAGCAGAAAAGAGCAGTGCACTTTTTGCTCTTTCCTGCTCTCAGAAATTCTCAACTTGCTCTCGAGAGTGAAAAGCTCAGGTCGCCCGAACAAACCTCTTATGAGTGTGTGGCATTTTGAGTTGCATATTGTTTTGATGGCGCAGTGGAAAATTTTGCTCGTATGGAAATAACATTTAAATTATTTAACCTTGAAAATTTTAACTTTAATGAAAATACAAAACGCGCTACATACGTCGCTGTTCGTATTCTTACAGATGCAGCAATATGTACACGCACACACTTTGACCTAAGTTAACCTTACACTCGAATTTACGATGTAGACAAAAAAAATATTATTCACTCACTCCATAAGTGTGGAAAGTGCGGCATTTTCCGGCCACGTGCATTTCAATGATTACATTAACGGTTTACAAATACATTTACAAAACATGCAAACTTACTGTTGTAACCTCTTCAACACGTGTTTTTCTATGGCAATACTTGCGAGTTTACGTCACAACAGAATCACGTTTGTTCGTCACTAGCATTAAATAATTTATTTGCAAAATCATTCAGTAAAATCAACACAGCGCACGTTTCCTGATACAAGCAAACTTAAACTTATATATGGAAATTATATTCGTGTCACTTCATTGTGGAAGGCGGTTAGGAAAATGGCGGAACGAGCAGTTATAACGACGTGCTCATTAATATTCCATTTCACTCAACAAAACGCACTACAACGGTACCTACATCCAACTATGTTTGGAAAAAGCAAATAAAAAATAATTAACTAGCGATTAAATAATCCGACAATACCAATAAGATTTTCGAATAATAAACACGATGAGGAAAAAAAACGCACGCACAACGGCCTTCATCGGGCTGGAAAACTGGAAAATAAACATGGCTAGCCACTGGCTGGAAACGTTTACTGTTCCTATGTGTCGACATACTCTGTCATAAATTGCTAAACATGTTTTTAAAGTCCCGTTACTAATAGCCAAGAAAATTTAATATTGTTTTAGAAACATAATTTAAACCATAAATGTTGTATGGATAATTAAGATTTTAAATTACAACTTTTAGTTCAGAGTACTATTTTCTTTCAAAGCCATCATCAATATAGCCAACCTAACAACACGGATCCCGCAGCAGTTCGTCAGCTGATACAATACTGTAGGAGCGAGAGCATTTACTGTGTACATAATGCGTAGGTTGTTCATGTTGTCTGTCAAATGAGACCACTTATATGAAATGGACTATACTCATTTTGGCAATATTCATTTTAAAAAGTGGCCGAAGGATAAAAATGGCTGATAGGAAAAAAATTACTAGGCCCTCAAAAGTGCTCAGTTTACCATGAACAAAGTGCAGGTGGTGGAACATACGGTGAATGTTGACAGAACAGCAATGAAAACATTTAAAAAATCCCCCCCGGCAGCTACTTCACAAAGTCTATTCGCGGTGAGTTACAACTCCTCTGAAGATCTACATTCTGGCTGTTCCTCTGCCTCATGCAAACAAAGCTTAACCAAGTATAGAAATCTACACTGAAAGGACATCGCACCTGCATTAGTGCGCACTGCACTAACTTCAATTATATTCTACATAACAACAATTTCTTACGATTTTTTTCTCCCTGTTTTTACAGGCTGTTCACGATAAAGTGAGCACTGTTGAAATCAACCTTACAAAAATGTCACTGCCTCTGCATGCATATATTTTAACGGGCCACTGAGTGACATGCACCCTGTAAAATTGGTAACGACAGATGGAAAGTAGTTCCATATATTAACGTCGAATAAGAAGTATTGGGTAACCATTTGTGATTATTTAAATTATTTGTTACGCTTTCTGTTTTTTTTTAACGAATAAGTGTGTAAAAATTAGCATGTTTATAAAATGTTGATTATTTTAATAATTTCACAGTTTCACTTGACAAACGCATGAATAAAATGATGAGGCCCATGGCAATGTTAATTTTACATAAGGTGGAAGATTACAAAACGTGCATACAAGTATATCTAGGGCATGGTTTTCAAAACTACTCATTTTACGGCGAACAGCCTATATACACAAACTAATTAATGAAATATTATAATTTATAGATAAAATATAAATAAAAGTTAAATTTAACGAGATACGTGATACTCACGTTGACAGTAATATAAACTGCTTTTCACATATTTAGCAAACAACCAAAGATACTGTGGATACACTGTAATAAAAATACCACTAAAACATTTTCCAAATATTTCTTCTTTAAAAGCTGAAAAACAAGTCATAGTTAACCTTAATTCGCCCAAGACGACTACCTGGTGTCCACGGCAGGCAATGCAAATAATAATTTTTTTCCTCAAAGTGTGCATTTAGTAGACGAAAATTAATCCACTGTTCGTAGAATTTTCCAACGACTCGTGACTGGAAGTTTGAGATTGAGGAAATTTTCACACAAAGAATATGGACTTCTAAATTTCTACTGGAATACTATCTTTCTGTCGTAGTAGAATAATGATTTCGTAATCAAATCCATGAGATACTCCATTTCGAAATGACCCCATAAAAACTCACTTTTCTCTCTATTTTATTCATATTAATTATGAATCAAATATTATAACTTATAGATAGAATATAAGTGAAATATACATTTAACCAAAAATAATATACTTTTAGCTTAACAGTAATTGAAGATTTCGTGAATAGACTATGCATAAGTTATTCTGAACTCTTAGTATAAACACTGTGAAGTAATTAATTCCCTGTATGTGAAGTGAAGGAAAACATAATATCACTTCCAACCTCGGTGATTAATACTGTTAATGGAATATCAATATTTCAAATGATTTTATTTCAAATTAGAATAGTGTTTTCTTGAAGTGATATTAGAAATCTGTGCAGACACGGCGGGTAATACAAACCTCTTTTCCTTTAAGAAAAAGAAAAGCTGCTTAGCTGACAGGAAAACAACTGTACTGTTCCCTAGAATGAATCCAACTGGACTCACGGGAACTTACAATAATATAATTAATCAATACATGGACAGATGAACACTCAGAAACACTGTGATTATGCATTATTTATGTACAAAATAAATTATAACTGATTACGTATAAAGTACACACTTAATTTCTGTGGTAGTGTTATTATCGATTTTAACACCACAATTTTAGCATTACTCTAATTATCGTTAGTCCGTTGGAGAAAAAAATGTTGGTATCGAGTCAAGGGACGTAATTCGCACGAGTAAGCAGGAAATGATGGCAGTTTATTGATATTTATATGCACATGATAATACGAATTGTCGTATGAGCCAGTGGCATCTATTCCATAGACGCAAAGTACGCAATGCTTACCCCAAACATTTAGGACATATTTCACCCTTGATAGTTTTCGCCGTAATTTTGAGCATATTTAATTCTGAATTTCCCGTTTCCAATTCGAGCAGCAGTTTTCGTGACTCCCGTATTGAACACGCATAGTGCTGCTATCTAGTATTTATTTCCGCAAACGGGAGTGACTAGCGATGAGTCGAACTCATAAGCAACAACACGCAACCACGTTCCTTCGGCAGGGTAAGCAGTCGTTCTGTTTGCGTCCTCCAGTCCTACATTTTCCCTTGGAAAGTGGATGAAACTGTTCGGGGAAAACGGGAATTTTCTTATAATTTGTAATATATCTCAAAATAATATTCAGTTTAATTATTATTACATTCGTTTCGTTTCCGTTTTTATAACTAATGTTAGGTATTATAAAACGGTAAATACATGTGGAAGGTAAACAAAGTTGGGAGTTGCGTTTGTTAGTGGAAATTGCTTAACCTGTAAACAAGCTCACTACACGCCACTGCTCGGCACTGGTATGAGCAGAGGCGCCGAGCACGAAGGGCGGTTCTCCTGCCAGCAAGGTTGTCCTTCATATAGGCTGTTCATGGTAAAATGAACACTTTTGACAAAGATCTACTTGTATGTACATTCCGTATACTTCCTCCATGTGTAAAATTAACATTGAAGTGGGCCTGGCCACATTATTTATACATCTGTCAAGTAAAACTGTGAAATTAGTAGAAAGATAAATATTTAACAATTTCGCTAATTATTACACTTAAATGCATTAAAAATACAGCAAGCAAAACAAATAATTTCAGTATTCTCAAGTACTTTCTTAACACTTTTAACTCGACGTTAAGACAAGGAACTATTATCTCTACGTTATTACCAACTTTACAGAGCGTCACCTGTCACTCAGATACCCCTTGAAATACCAGCAAGCACGAGGAGTAAATTATTTTCAGAGGTTGGTCGCAAAATTGGTCACTTTACCGCGAACTACTTTATATACTGTAACTTGCCTCAACCTTTTTAAGATATATTTTATTTATAGTAATGTACTTTCGTAACAAAAACATTAATACTTCAGTAGAAATTTAATTTAAATTTAACAATATAACATACACACATAAGATTAAAATGTACGTGGATAGTATAACAGAAAAATTGAAACTTTACCTCCCCCCCCCCTCCCCCCCATGCGTACATAAGCGTAAACAAGAAGTCGACACTTGCGCGTAAGAGCGATACAATAACCAACGTTTACAACTTCACAGAGTCGCCCGACTGACGAAAACTTTGCTACGGCATTATATTTGCATCGAAATTTCAGGGTTCGAGACCCGGTGAAGCTACGCATATGCATTACTGCTTCTATAGATTTCGAGGTAGAAGAAGACTGACTTACACTTGACTACAACACGAAGGCAGAGCTCGTTTTAAACTAGTACACAAGTTACCTAAATTGTCAGTAAAGTACGATTTATGTAGCAAATAAAAGAAGAATGCATATACTTCGTGACACTGTAAAAAATTATATTTACGATTAACTTTAAAATAAAAAAAAAGGACCGTTTTAGTGAACATTTTCACTTATTTCCATTTTGGAAGCTTTCAGAAAAACATTTTGCAATATAGAACCCTTTATCAAGAAATCCGAATACCATAACTACTGAAATTGCATAAAATAAAAATCAGTAATTATTATATACAATATAGCAAATATTGTTGTTACCTTAAATTGTCGAAGTTTTTCTTGAACAACTATCATGGCAACAGCAGTATTTTTTAAAAATTTTATAATACACGGCAACGTATATTTATTTTCCCAGAAATCCAGTAATTTTCAGCAGCTGCAGCCATTTCGTCGTACACTTTATCTGCAATATCGTAGCCAATGTCACAAATTTATTTTTATCGTGTCTTCATGAAAACCTGTACGTACTTACGTGCACAAATAGTTTCGTGGTTAAAACTCTGTCGTAAATGAGGTACATAGTATTTACCAGGTTTAGGGCAGAGTTCCACACACCAATCAGAATGACTCTAGCCAGAATAATCACCAAACGAAAAAACAACACGTCACTAAGTAAGCTTTCATGTTGCGGCTCGTAATTGTGTGATGATTTTTAAATTGTAATTGTGCGAGGATTTTAAGATTTTCCATACAGCTTTGGTGTCTGAAAATATTCTTCAAATCAACTCATTATATAGAATTTCCAAAAAAATATTTTAACAAATTTATGTAGAACTATTTATCGCTACAAATGCATTCCAAAAAAAACGCGAGGTCACCGCACGAATTCCTACCAAAAATTATATTCCTTTCACAGCTATAGGTCTAGGGTAAGGTGCCCTAACTATGATACGAAATCCCACAATATTGAGTTTTTGCGAAACCAAAAGGAGAACCTCAGAAAAAAAAAAGTATTAGATTGATAGGACAAGCAACTTACTAATGAGGCTGAAATAAATGAATTAAAGTAGTTAAAGTTAACAGAAAAAAAAAAGAAAAAGAAATTGCTGTATCGAATTTTCGCCTGAAATTCCTAAAAATGATACGCCTGTTCTAATAAATGACAGATATGGGATTTCCATGTGTATACTACAGATAGCAACTTGAAGTAATAAAAATGAGACAGGCTATACAAAAATTATACACCTGTCCATGTGGGTTTTTTTCTGTGATTTAATTTTTAGCACATTGACGACTTGAATAAAAATATTTCAACCATCGACGAAAAATAATTACATTTCATCTCCGTTTTGTAAACATAAACAGTAAAGTAACAATGGTGGTAACTGCGTACAAAAATTGCTTAAAGTCTGCTAGTAGGCCTAATAAAAGTCACACACAGACACAATAGAAAAGCCCACACAAATGTCACTACTTTTTTTTCACAAACATCAATGGTCCCACTAGCTGCATGAGGAATTGTCTTTTACCCCAACACATAAGTATTTTTAATAAGTGAAATGTCTGTTGACAGTGAACATTTATCTCCCTTTAAGGTATGTGGCCACATATGAACACACATATATATATATATAATTACATATAGAATACATATCAGGGATTATATAACAATCCTACATGACATAATATTCTCATATTACCACAAGTACATGCTCACATTCTATACAATTTGATCATCAACATTGAATTTCATTTTCTTTCGTGAATACATAACATGATTACCAAATGAAGGTATATATTCTCTTATCAGAGTTGCAACGTTGCCAGAGTACTGTATAGTTGTACTTGTGGTAATATGAGAATATTAGGTTATGTAGAATTGGTTTATAATCCTTGATATGAATTCTATATGTAATTATATACGTATGTGGTCATATGTGATTTAATATATATTAAAAGGGTTTTCCATATACAGGGAGTTTTATTAAATAATATTCCGAATCCCCATGGCAGTGGCCCTAAATTTACGGGCCGCTGCCGGGATTTAAGTTCCAAATTAGACATTTCTACCGTACATCTCATGCAGTTAATATACACTTGGACTTCGTAATATGTCCACTTGTCAGCTACCATTTCTACAAAAATTACTTCCTTGGGACACTTACTTTCGTCACAATCATTAAATTCTTAGTGTAGTGTAGAGTAGGTCCATACATTCGGAACAAAATTCGTAACATTTAAACGGTCCAGAATCGGACCACATATGTAGTGGTCATTTTGGGCCCCTCATCTGCCTCTGTTTGGAGGTCTATGCCCGGAACACCATGTATGTCTCTCTCTCTCTCTCTCTCTCTCTCTCTCTATATATATATATATATATATATATATATATATATATATATATATATAGTAATGCCAGGGGGCGGGGTGACAGGGCGGATGGGGAAGTATAACTGCATTCCCTCCTGTCCCCTTCCAACATCGTCAGCTGTGATCCAATAGCAGAAGGGACATCACCTCAGTCTATCTCCAACAGCCGAAGGGTCAACATGTGTTTTGTAACTGCGCAAGTACGCAAAAAATATTATCCTGTACGGTAAGGTGACCATATTTTTCTGACCCGAATTCGGGACCCTCGTTTTGTCTCGTAAATTGTTGGTAGTGGGAAGGGGAGAGTAATAGTGGGAGTGAGTGTGTGTGTGTGTGTGTGTGTGTGGGGGGGGGGGGGGGGTTTGTGGTCTGTTTACTGGTGTGTGTTGTTAAAAAATAAGTGAATACATTGTTGTTTTTAACACATTATTTATCATAAGGCGTATGATTTATTGATTAAAGAGACAATAAAAATGACATTCTTTGTTATTTTACTTTGATCTAAAAATTGAGTTACGATAACTATTTTACCTCGTCATATTTTGCAGATGAATTAATTTTTTTTCAACAAGTCTCTCTTAGAAAACATTTTGTAAAAGTCTGGACAAGCTTTGTTGAAGTTAAACTTCGTAATCAAAATGGATCTTGAATTGTCAATAGTTAATTGAGGTTTGCCCGATGACCAAAAATCGTTCATCGATGAAAACACTCGTTCTGTTGGTGCATTAGTGCCAGGCACAGAGAGATACCCCCTCCCTGGTCTAGCCCAAATCCACCCAAAACCGGCCACACCACGAGTCAACACTGTCAAAGTCCCAACATTCGGGACAAACGGCCGTCCCGAATGATCCTCTGAAAAATTCGGGACATGGCCTCGAAAATCGGGACGTCTGGTCACCTTACTGTACGGGAAGTACAGTAGCAATCATCCCACTGGTCGTCAGAGCTCCCACTGTGGCGGCTCCCCACCCACGACGCCTGCCAAAACAACTCCTCACATCTCCGGTAGTTCTACATAGATGGGAAACAGGGGGAGGGGGAGCAGGAAGTGCATGTGCAAGGTGTAAGTGCATGTACATTGCGGTACTCGTGTGCTGCCTCTACTTACATACAAAACTACTCAATTGCGGGGTGGAGATCACGGTGTCTGAGCGGTTAGCCTGCTCGCCTCCCACCAAGGCGATCCGGGTTCAATCTCCGGCCGGGTCACTCCGGATTTTCGTATGTGGGAAACGTGCCAGACGATGCCGTTGGTCCGCCGGTTTTCTCGGGGATCTGCCGTTTCCTCCGCCCTTACATTCCGGCGCTGCCCCATACCACTATCACCCTCATCGGCTCTCAAGACATCGTTTTTAGGAACCTTCTTACAGACTTTACATCACTAAAATAATAGCGTCACCGCTGAAAGTCCCATAGGCGCACACAGAGCGACGAGAACTGCACGCCAGTCCAGAGGCCTGTGCTTAGCGGCGATGGCACACTTGATGCGCGTGGCAATGTCGTCCTTATATTCCTTCCGCACTTGGAAGTAAGCCCCACGTGGAAGTAAGCCCCATGTAGGCGAAGTGTATTCTTGGTTTTTCTATTAATTTATTTTAATGGTTATGTTAGTTCTGCCGAAATTTAGCAAAATCTGTATTGAGAAGCAAATACTATCAGACAAAATCCAGTCTAAAAAAAATGGATGTATAGTAAAAGAAAAAGTCAAAATCATTCTACAGTCAAATTTTTAAGTGCATCTGCAGTGTTCATTCCCGAAACTAGTATGTTTTAGCATCACTATTTTAGTCCATTTAGACCCTACATCACAAACTCTAGTCTTCTTGAGGTTTGTTTAGAAACTGGAATAACTTTACTGCTGTTCATAAATATTTCACGAAGGATTTTCAAATAGGTAGGATTAAACCATTAAATCTGTATCCCCCCATTAAAGTACTTCAAAATGTTTTTATTTGACGTAGTGTAGATATGTTACATAGTTGAGGCCATGTTACAATTCGTTTCGAGTTCCGTTTTTCGTAATTTGTAATTAGCATTTTGTAAGGTTTAGCGGGAACACCAAGAAATTCAACTGTCTAGCATACCATGCTATATTGTTTTCGAGTTATTATACAGGCTCATCAAAAAAGAATGGTACAATTTCATAACTTTATAACGACAAAACTATTCAACAGAGTTGACAGATTCTTGAACCTAACTATAGTGGAAGGACGAGAGTTTTTTTTTGGAGGTGTGTTAACAGTCGCACACCGACCTTGAGATTGCGGCAAGGGCGACCCCTCCAGTGAGATAGCGACCATGCAGCAGAAAGCACAGTGTGTTCTGTGGTTCACGGATTTCAAGTCTGTAGTGCTTGTGCAATATAATTTGGGGATCACAACAACCTAACGCGACTCACGAGTACGATCGCGACTATCCCAAACTGAATTTGTGTTGTGGGTTGATGCACGATCGAGTTGTAGGGTCTTTCATGTTCGCCGAAAAAACGACAACAGGCAACATTTATCTGGTCATGCTAGAGTTGTACGTGTTCCCTCAGCTCGAGGATATTGAAGGGCAAAGTGGAAACAGTGTAATCTGCCAGCAAGAGGGGGAAGGCCGCATTGGAGCCTAGCCGTGCGCAATGCCCTACACACGAGCTTTCCAAACGGTTGGCACGGGAGAGATATTCCTATCCCTTGGCCTCCTAGAAGCCACGATCTTACTCCTCTACACCTTTTCTTTTGCGGCTATGTCAAGAACATTGTCTACGCTGTGAATATTTGAGATTTGGAGCATTTGCATCAGAGAATCACTGCTACCATTGAGATAAATACGCCGACAATACTCCGGAATACGTGTATGGAGGTCGAATATCGGCTGGACATATGCAGTGCTACAAATGGAGCGCACATATAAAATTTTTAAGGTAAGCAAAACTTTGATTATTCCTGTACATTTGGGTGCAAGAACCAACCAAATCGGTTAAATAGTTTCGAACCAATAATTTTTTTTTGAAATTGCACCATTCTTTTTCGATGATCCTGTATTACCAAAATAAAATTTACACAAAGTCTTACAATAAACAGCAATTATTCCCCAAAACTGTCAAACGGACGTTCAACTTTTATATTAATTAAATAAAACAAATACTATGTGAAACTGTTACTTTAAAAAAATGTGTCCTAAGATACAAGAATACTTCAGGACCTTGCTTTGTGAAATAATTATTGCAAGTACAATACGCAATTGTTTATCTCGAAAACCTGGACTGTGTGTGTGTTTCGAACATAAAAAACTAATAAAGGCGATTTGGTAATTTGTCAGCTATGAAGATGGCAAAACGCGAATTACAAAAATACGTGCGTCAAGTTATTTGGATGGCTCTTAACATCGAGGTCTTGAGAGCCGATACGGGTGATTGAGATGAGCATGGAGCAGCGCCGGAATGACCGGCCGGGGGAAACGGGAGATCCCCGAGAAGACGCGCCGATCAACGGCATCGTCAGGCACGATTCCCGTATGCGAAGATCCAGAGTGACCCGGCCGGGGATCGAACCCGGATCGCCTTGGTGGAGGCGAGCAGACTAACTGCTGAGCCACCGTGGCCCCTATAAAAAATACGTCATAGATTTTGTAGACCTAAGAGGTGACGTGACGATTTGGTCAACAAAAAGTGTCAAACTCTTCAGTTAAGGGTCCTATGTACTAAAGCGTTTCCTGTGAAATCGTTGTTTGAGCGTAAACGCGTATCTCGGTAAATAAAAGTTCTGAAAAGATGACTTTTTGATATAAAAGATACAAAAACAATTATCTATGGCCCTTGTTTTTTACTTTTGTCATACTGAGTGTATTCTTTGAGGAAAAAATTCGTTAAAAATGATCAAATATCGCATATTTAAAGCTTGCCTATGCAGTTTCCTTAAGCGGCAAGAGAAAAGTACAAAACTACGGACGTAGATTGATCTGTGGGCTTTCATCGCGTGTAATAAAACCCCCTATGTTACAGATATAATTTGCACTGTACAGCGTTACGTCGGAAACACTGCACACCTTGCGCATAGGAGCGATGAGGCGCTAGGCATGCGTGTAACTGTCCTGTATCGCTCCCTCGCTTCTTGACCTAGGACGCGCAGCTGCATAGTCCCCTTAACTTTGAAGTGTGCTACTATTTCCGGGAGAGGCTTGAGTAATGGCGCTAGTGCAGTAAGGATGGTGTGATGTAGGCAGACTGCGAGTGTAGGAGAGCAACAGTAAGCAGGGCGAACAGACAGAGGGGCGGAGGTAACTGTACCAACAGCCGCCCTCGCGACACACTTGAGGCCGGTTGGACAGCATTTCGGTCGCGCCGGCATCGCGACTGCAGGTCAGCGGACCGCACCTCCTCCTCCAACACCTACATGCTGTTCTGGTGCGCCCTACTACGGACTGCCACTTCTGTTTGCAGTACAGGCGACTCCGTCTGTGCAATATCAGCATGTTAAGACTGGGTGGCGTGCTAAGACAACGAAGGGTTTCTCCTTAATCGTCTTTATATAAAACCCAATAACTCACAAGAGTACAACACTCTAAGATCATTAGGTTATATTAAACGGGAGAGTTATTGTGTTTACCGCTATTCAATTATGCCACCGCCACTTTGATAAATATCACGTTACTCTCTCTCCGAAATAAACCTTTGGAACCAGTTCACCTTAACCGTGATGGACTGCTGCCAGACACAGCGGCAAGTCTGAAGATGTGCCCGAATTCAGGTATATATTTGCGTATTTCCATTCTTGCATACTTCTCTTCCCCTTGACATCAAACTTGATGAATTCGGAAAGACTGTCTTGTTGCTTCGGTGCCAGTTATTAGCCAGCGAATCACTTCAAATGTTCATGTATTCCGCCTAACAATTTGATAATGGCCGAAGGTTTTAGAGGTTAAATAAAGTATTAAATAATACTTAAAGTGTGATTAACATTAACATATATTGTCTTGCAATTATTGTATGTAACTGCAGTTTGGATTGCGTTTTCTATCTTACCTTTTGTAGGTTAAGAACTTAGGCCTAATACGAATTTATTGCTTAGACCTTTTTTTAAGGTGAAACTTGCGATAATTAATTGCTCAGTTCCAAATTATATGCCTACGAAGTAGTAATGTTACCCTATGAAACTTTAAATCAAATAATTATGTCGGAAATCAATTGTAACCTACAAATTGCTTCTCAAAATAGTGGCACATATACCGCAAGTATGCGAGAAGTACACAACTCCGTTTACTTGTATACTTGCATACTTCGCTTGCAGTTCGGACAGCACTTACGATGTCGCTTCCGGGGACAGGTACGTTAAGTATGTACTTCAGGCGAATTCGGACACAGCCTGAGTTGCCCCCGCCCCTCACAGCTTGCCACAATCACTTACACCAAACACGGGCTGGTTCATCAGGCTTGTGTACGAGATCTGTAAGAAGCCGTTAAACATTAGTATGTCGGAGATGTATTGTCCATAACTAGCTAATAGCTTCCCACGCCGGCTTCAACAATACGCCACGCATGAAACCTGTTGCTGTTACTTTTGGAGCAAAAACGAGATAAGTGTACTTTAATGCTGTCGACCCCATCGTAACGTTGCATATATTTGGGGTTATGTTAACCATCATAGATATTTTCATTATATATGCTTACAGTATACTTGCTTACGTTGTCATGGTATTTAATATTATTACAAATTACACTTTCTTATATGAGTTAACAGTATAGTCTTAAGTTATTTTAATGAATGTTGTGTATTCTTACGTCTTGTGTAAAATTAACATTGCAAGTGCCTTATCACTTTATTCATGCACCAGTCAAGTGAAACGGTGAAATTATTAGAAAGGAAAACATTTTTCAACTTTGCTCATTTTTACACTTTGAAGCATAAAAAAAAAAACTTCAAACGAAAGAAATAATATAAGTTATCACAAATGGTTACCTAACACTTTTTATTTGACGTTAAGCTATGGGAATACTTTCCCTCCATCGTTACGAACTTTACTGGGCGCATGCCACTCAGTGCGCCCGTTAAAATATATGCTTTTTTCTACGGTTGATTTCAAAAGTGCTCACTTTATCGTGAATAGCATTTAGTTGTCAATTTCTAGGCTTCTGGGTTTGAGTAGGGCAAGTACTGGTTGTTCTCCGACGATGAAAACTGCGACGACTGCCGAAACTTTGGAGAAGAAATTCTCGACGCGTCTCAAACCCAGACGCCTAGAAATGGAGGGCATCGACGACGAAAGTCTGGCAAGTCCCGGAATTTAAAAATACTCTATCTTGCAATTTGTCAAACATTTTTATTGCTGTTTTGCTTCGGAGTAAAAACTTACCAAGCAAATAGTGTTGTGCGCGATGGCAGGCATGATGGTCGACAAGTGTCGCCATATATTGAGCAAAAAGAGAGGTAAAGGCTGTTCACGATAAAATGAGACCTTAGAAATGAACCTTAGAATAATATCACTGCCCTGCGTGCATATATTTTTGACGGGCGCACTGAGTGGTATTCGCCCCGTAAAGTTGGTAACGATGGATGGGAAGTAGTTTCATATCTTAACGCCCAATAAAAAGTTTTCGGTAACCATTTGTTATAACTTAAAATTATTTCTTTGGTTTTTTTGTTTGTTTTAATGCAACGAAGTGTAAATATGAGCAGATTAGTAATATATTTACTTTTTTGATAAGTTCACAATTTTACTGACCAACGCATGAATGAGGTGATGAGGCCCATGGCAATGTTAATTTTACATACGGCGGAGGAATACACAACGTGTATACAAGTAGATATTAAGCAGCGCTTTCAAAAGTGCTCATTTTACAGTGAACAGCCTATAAGTATTAACAAAGCAAAAATAAAATAGTGATGATAAAGGTAAAAATAATCAAGTTCCGGCAAACCAACCAATAACGTGCTACAAAAAGGACAAGTGGAGTAATATACGCTCCCACCTCGGACTGGGTATACAGTAGTTTACTTTGCACGCCGGTCGACCTATTCAACATTATGTCACCGCGCTGCTGTAGATAACCACGAAATATTGATACCCTCGCAATTACAGCGGTAATCTCAATTTTAATAACAGAAAAATAACAATTAAATGGTAACTTAGGTATCTCTGTAACTTCCACTGACCGTGAAGATAAAAGATAAACGAAAATACGAGCCTCAAGCATTTGCATGTATTTAACGTTCACGCCAAATGTTCAGCAACTTCTTTTACTCTCCTCTGTATGGATTTTTACCTTTTTCTTTCAACTTTCAATTTAAATTAATTTTTTAAGAGTGACTGTCAGCCTATTGAACAAAGTTAGGCATAGCTCCTGAGACTGAAATCTGTACGTTGAGACACTATCTTCAATTATTTACTAATTCCTTGCTTACATCAGCGTATATCATCATCGATAGTGTCGTACTTAATTTTTCAGATGGCACCGTTTTATTTTATTGTCCATACCAATTCGTGAACGTTAGGACGGCTGTCGAAAACTACCTGGTAAAGAAAGGAAATTCTTGTTAGTCGCACTGCCTTGCTAAACGACAAAAACAGCTGACGGCCAGAGTATACACAACTGCAGCGCGAACAAGTGACACAGCTTATTTTTACCACGGCGCATTTTCATTATAAAGAAAGTCTGGCATTTCGCCAGATTATTTCTCCAGCCAGGCAGCCAAAATTACAAACGGCTTACATGTTCTCTAATCCGACCTGAAACACGAAAAGAAAAACGTTATTTTACCGCCAAATACCGTGATTAACATTCTACAGTACAGTGCACGTCAGTTTAGGCCGTGTGTCAATTTAAAGAATACTCTCCCGAGAGAGCATTCTTTCGCACAACCTGGCGAAAGCACTGCTTCGCGCTCTCTCGTGCTCTCGCTCTGGGAATTGAGACAACCCGCTCTCTCGTTTCTCTCCGACGTCAGGCAAACAGCTGATGCCAAAAGGGGGGAAATCATGTTAAGTTAAAATTGCGGTCATAGCTATTGTAAGTAATTTACGTGTGTTCAAAATAACTCATAAAGCACTACGAGAATAATCATTAGCGCATAAAATACTATTATTTGTGCTTTATATTTAACCGCCATGTTGCAGCAGTGTGACAAAAAAAAAAAAAACGAGACGTAGTCAGAAATCCGTATTTATATTTTTATAAATACATGTTGCGTATGTCATTTCGCTGTTTAAAACAGTTGAAATTATTCACTTACAGTTAAAATGCCCCGTGGTTTTGTCCCAGAAAGCTGCTATAACCTTAACTAAACACGGAAATAATGTAAACAAATATGGCGCCAGCGAGTATACAACTTCGTGCTCTTTCTGCGCTCTCTCCGACGAATTGAGACGACCAGAGAGCGTTCTCTCTGACGTCGTCGTGAGAGTGAGAGCACGAGAGAGCGCTCTCTGGGCCAATTGAGATACGGCCTCAGAAGGCGGGCGGCCCAAGTACCTTGCCAGGTACTTGTGCGTAGTAGTAGTAGTAATATTTCCAGTTCGAATGAATGTTACACCGGCGACTTCTGTGCTGTGGCTCGAATTATTCTCGGGACATTACTCTGCCATCAACAGCCGGCAGCCAAGCTGGCGGGGACTATAGGTCTCATACGAGTAGCGACGTGGGACATGAGCACTTGGACCGTGGTTACGACTGACTGCTGTTAAACACATTCAGCTAAATACAGTCGGTAGCCATGTCTGAACACGTTTAAAAACAGAACGTGTTTCCGCGGTCACACACCCAAAGTATAATGAAATCAATGGAAATGCTAACCTCAACAAACGTGGAACTTAAAATGTATGATATATTCAATTATAATAGCGTCCAACATTTATTATCACTATTGATCTTTTTAATTTTTATGAAACCTACACTTTTACTGTAATGGCATAATGGTTGGGTATTAGTGCATTCAACCTTAAACTTAAGTTAATTCAACAAGTGCAGGAATTCCCGCCAAATTCAGCAATATTCATTACACTGGTTGTTTACTTGGACGCAGCCAATAGGAGCGCAGCACAGAAGAGAGGTCGTTCGAAACTACTTATGAAAACTGTTCACTTTGAACGAGAAACAACTGTGATAGGAACTCGTTCGAAAGAAATGTAACCTCTTCAATAGCTGAACTTGTTATACTGAAGTAGTTCTGCATCCGGTGCTCTATGTCTTTTTTTTCCCCAATACTTTAGAAACACAATTCATGACTCGGGAACTAATAAACTGGAGATACTTATGAAATGATCCCGGTGCCATAGAGGGTACACACTCGATGCCAATACTCGCAATAAATAATAAATATATAAACATTCAACGGAACACACGGTTCTAGAAGAAAAGTGAGGATCAGGACGGCAACACGGGTACCACAGCCTTATATAGCCGCACTACGATACCAGATTGGAGTACCTACATCCGACAACACGGGTGCCACAGCCTTATATAGCCGCACTACAATACCAGATTGGAGTACCTACATCCGACAACACGGGTGCCACAGCCTTATATAGCCGCACTACAATACCAGATTGGAGTACCTACATCCGACAACACGGGTGCCACAGCCTTATATAGCCGCACTACAATACCAGATTGGAGTACCTACATCCGACAACACGGGTGCCACAGCCTTATATAGCCGCACTACAATACCAGATTGGAGTACCTACATCCGGCAACACGGGTGCCACAGCCTTATATAGCCGCACAATACCAGATTGGAGAACCTACATCCGGCAACACGGGTGCCACAGCCTTATATAGCCGCACTACAATACCAGATTGGAGTACCTACATCCGACAACACGGGTACCGCAGCCTTATATAGCCGCACTACAATACCAGATTGGAGTACCTACATCCGACAACACGGGTACCGCAACCTTATATAGCCGCACTACGATACCAGATTGGAGTACCTACATCCGACAGACAGCCACATGGTCCGGCCGGCGCAGACAACGTACGAACACAGAGAACCAGTACACGACAGCCGCTAAACAAAAGAGGATACATATGCCGTCATAAAGACGTCAGTGACAAACGTACGCGGGGAAGGGCCCACATGCTCCATAAGCACGCCTGGAATACAAGATACATAAAAAAAAGGGGGGGGGGGGGGGACCTCCGCACTTTGTTACAACCCTTCAGGCATTGGTATCATTACCATATTGTGTTTGCTGTATCTATTTATAACATACTTGTAAGATTAAACATTAAATTTACAACATTGCATACAAAACTACTTCACAGAATTCCTGAAACGAGAAGTCAGTCTAAATTTTTTCATGCCAGACTGAAAAAGAATAAACGAGTCCACCCTCACTACGGTTACAGATACGCCATGAACAGCATGAGCAAACTATTGCGCATTAAACAACATATATTAAGTTACATAAATTATATCTATATAACTTGACAGCCATAGATTTCAAATATTTTGTGTGTAAAGTAAGCTAAAGCAAAATAAATATAGGATGGAAGGAATACTACGCCTTTAAGGCAGGTTAGGCATGGATGAGGAGATAAGCACGAACCTATAACCCGGTGTGGCAGCCGCGCGCGGAGGGAACAACATAGGAGCGCATCGGGAAAACACACACAAACCAACGGCAGTGTTACACCACAGCTGATAAATACTTTCCGAGTAAAAGTTTTATAAAACACAGCCCTGTCCATTATATATTATATTATAACGCCAATACTGATAAGGTTGATTGTAGTAATATTTCCACCGAATTAGGGAAAGTATAGGCTATTCACGATAAAATGAGCACTTCTGAAAGCCCTGCTTAGGATCTACTTGCATGCACCATGTATTATCTTCCGCCTTATGTAAGATTAACATTGCCATGGGCCTTGTTACTTTATTCATGCGTCGGTCAGGTGGAACTGTGAAATAATTTGGAAAATTATTTTTAACAAATCTGTTAATTTTTACATTTCCCGATGCGTTAAAAAAAAGAGAAATAAATAATTTAAGTTAGCAGAAATGCTTATCTAACACTTTTTATTCCACGTTAAGATGCGGAACTACTTCTTATCCATCGTGAAAACCTTGACTGGGCGGATGACATTCAGTGCGCCTGTTATAATAGGATATGCTGGTAGGAGCAGTGACTTTTTTCTAAGGTTGATTTCAAAGTGCTCACTTTATTCCCATGAATTAAAAGCGCAACGGACATAAATCAACGCTAAACTTGTTAACCGAAGTGTGCAGATCCCTGGAAGCAAGTGATCCAAAACTGGAAACAGCAACCCTGGATAAAATTTTTGCCAACTTTGGAGAAAATATTATACCAGAGCGATGCATCCTTTCAGCATGGTGCACTCTGGCGCAGAAAAACTGCGCAAGAAATATTTGGACTGCAGGAATGCCTCACCCTGGCAACATACTTGTTCACGAAGTTGCGTAAACTGCTGCCTCGGACTGACAACAGTACGATCTTCTGCATTGGCTACCGGAAACCTATTAACATTTTGTCAATCATGATCTTGTGAGCCGATGAGGGTGAATCGAGGTGAGTATGGAGCAGCGCCGGAACGTAAGGGTCTGGGGGAAAGGGAGATCCCCGAGGAAACACGCCGACCAGCAACATCGTCCGGAACGATTCTCACGTGCGAAAATCCGGGGGCCTATAAAACGAAAAAGTCAGTAAAACGTGATGTTAGTATGTATGTCATAGTACGCATTACAAATCACATTTTACTGACTACATTATATACAGAAGAATAAAAAAAGTTGAGCGGTCGGATTTTCATGGTCGTAGTTACTCCCTTGACCTTAATAAAAATAATGTAAAGTGTTAAATTAATTTTAGACATAAAAATATAGCATGCACAAATGGCTTTAACGGTCAACAAGCCGTGCCCTGAGATCTAACCGGAAACTCGCGGTCGGATGTTATACCTAGACCATTCATGGTTACCTCCAACTTTTCTGAAGCCTGTAAAGTTCTACTCGCATAATATTAAGACGCCTAATGGAAACAAAGCCAGTGAAATGACGCCAGAGTGTCAACGCACCGTATTCGTGTGCACCAAGTGTAATAATATTTTGCATAAGAACAATTTCTTGCAAAGTATTACCAACATACACATTTTCTCTTGGTTTTTATTCACATATATAACATGAAAAAATGAAACTTTGAGATAAAATATAAGTTAAAGCTAATTTAAACCGTATTGTGTTAACAGAAATATAAAACGCTTGTGATAAGTGAGCTACCAAGGAAACATCCAAACACGGCAGGCATGTGTATTTCCAAAGGTTTGATCGAAACGATGTGAATAAACCGCGAACAGACTATAGCAGGCAGGCAACCCCCTGGGGCCGCCCCGCCCGTCCGTCCGCTCAACACTGTCGCAAAGTAGCTATAGGCGGTTCACGGTAAAATGAGCACTTTTGAAAGCCCTGCTTAAGATCTACTTTGTACAAAATTAACGCTGTCATGGGCCTCACTACTTTATTCATTCGTCGGTCTAGTGCAACTGTGCAAATATTACAAAAGAAAATATTTTGAAAATCTGCCCATTTTTACACTTCGATGCATTTAAAAATCAGAAAGTGAAAGGAATAATTTCAACTATCGCAATCTGTTATCCGACACTTTTTATTCGACGTTAAGGTATGGAAATACTTTCCATTCACCGTTACCAACTTTACTGGGCGCATGTCACTCAGTGCGCCCATTAAAATATATGCAGGTAAGGATAGTGACTTTTTTCTAAGGTTGATTTCAAAGTGCTGACTTTATCGTGAACAACCTTTACTACTACGGTGGCAGCTGACACGCCCGAGACGCAGGAACAATGTACAGTATGCAAAATATCCCGTACACACCAATGAGCAACGGGACGCTGTATTCCGGTAGCGTGCATCTCCAGCTGTGTTTATAGCGCCTCTTGCAAGTGTATCCGACAAGGGACACAAGTGGATCGAGGTGTGAAAGTGTAGCCAGGTGGTAATCGACTATCATCTGTGTGTGTGCCTTTCTTTGCGAAAACAGAACTTCCGTCCGCAACAACACTAACGAGAGTAAACGTAACGTGACTAGGGAACTGACGAAACTGTCCGGCGTAAATATTTCCATTCGAACCCACTGTCAAAATTTCCTTTTATCTACGGACATTTTTACGGAAATGCACAGTAAATTTACGTATACGCAGTCCGTAACGACAAACAAAAAGCAGGCTCCGTAAATGCAAAATACGGAAGTGTCCGTATTTACCATAGCTTTGGTTTCGAGAACAAACAATGCCGAGTATGCCTTCTTTCTTCGCCTGCACTGTAACCAGAAAACTATTGTTTCTGCGGGTAAGGGTCCTATGTACAGAAAAGTTTTCTGTGAAATCGCTGTTTGCGCGTAAACGCGTGTCTCGGTAAATTAATGTTCTGGAAATACGAAGTTTTGCCAGAAAGGATTATCTATATCGCTATTTTTTTTTACTTTTATCATATTAAGTGTATTAATGGAGAAAAAAATGACGAAAGTGGTAAAATATCTAGTTTTTTAAAGCTTACCTATGAAGTTTCTTTAAGCGGTAAGAGAAAAGTACGTTTGTACGAAGGTAGTTTCATCAGTGTACTTTCATCGCGTGTAATAAAACCCCATTAGATCTAGTTTACATAGTAAAGCGTTAGGACGGAAACACTGCGCGCCTTGCGCCTAAGAGCGATGAGGCGCTGTCGCCCGTATCGCTCCCTCGCTTCTTGACCTTGAACGCGCAGCTACATAGTCCTCTTAAGATGTTATCTACGCCACTAAGACATATTATTTCAAACATCAAAAAGCAGCATCAGACTTCAGTAACATTTAGCAACGCTTAAAATACACTAACTTTAATAGAAACTGAAAAGGTTGCTTATTTAACTGTAGTCGAAATACCAAAGTTATGCTTCAATACAGTATAAGAAATTGTGGGTAATTGGTAAGTCGTGGGCTTGTAACTTTTTGACCCGGGATTCAAATCTAGTTCAGATGTATACATTATTTCAACTTTAAGTATTTTTTTTTTGTGCACAGCAGAACACCTACATAACGACAATTAAAGATTTTTTCATTACCTCTGTATTTAAAATTGGAAGTACAAAAAACTAACAAGGAAATAAAAGAAGAGGTCCCCTGAGTTCACTTCAATGGAAGTTTTGCGAAATTTAGGGGAAGTTCGTTTTGAAAATTAACGGAAAGTCCGTAATTGTACGGAGAGTGTACGCCTTCGGTCGCATTGCCCAATCTATGGAATGATGCAGAGGAAGTGACTAATGAACTATACATACACTGTACACAGTGGTACAGACTGGTCACGATACATTTGAATCAACCTTTGAAATATATCACTGTCCCTACCCGCATATATTTCTACGAGCACTCAGACCGGTATACGCCCAGTAAGGTTGGTAACGACGACGGGAAGTAGTTCCATACCTTACAGTAGAATTAACATTGTTAGGTGAACATTTGTAAACACTGGGATGATTGCTTTGCTTTCTGTTTTTTTTTTTTTTTTTAGTGCGTACGAGTGCTGAGACTTGACAAATTTGTAAAATATTAAAAATAATTTCACAGTTTCACTTGACCGACACATGATAAAGAAGCCGGGCGGAATAATACACTATGTACATAAAAGTAAACCTTACGCAGGGCTTTCAGAAGTGCTCGGTTTACCGTAAACAGTCTTTACACGGCGGAACAAGATGAACAAGAGGGAAGAGCCTCGCGCCTTGATCTTAACATTCCCGCGGGGTTTAAGACCCTTACACAATTGAAAACTTTAACAATTGACTTTACGTTTGCTTTCCGATAAGTGGTTTCTTATGGAGCTTGACACAATGGAACTGTTACAGGTACAGTCAAATACACTCCACTTTACGATTTCGAAAAGTTGAAATTCCAAGTCAAAGTCAAGCAGCTATTTTGCCGAGAATCTAACCGAGGTTATGTGGAAAGAGTGTTATTTTATTGTAAGGCGATTTTAATCTCGGCATATTAAACAGAGCTTTTCTTATATTAAATATATGGCAAACGAATATAATGTGAAAAGGAAATATATTAATTAATTTTTTTGAATTTAAAGTAAACACGCGAGTTTTTGTTTTGAAATAAAATACACAAAGTTTAAGCCTATTTTTGAAAAAGGTACGTAAAATGCATTCCTGGATAATATGATAATGATTTACATAACCAGATACACATTTTTACGAAGATCGCAAAAGCTACGTTTAATTGCTTTCAACTCTGACTTTACAATTTTATTGTGTACTAGCTGATTCCGGCAAACGTTGTTCGGCCTCTCTTTCACGTTCTATTTTGCCTTCTCAATGCCTCCTCTCTCTTACGTCTGGTACGTCGACCGATGTTTTATGGCTGCCATTTTTCTCTTTTAGATCAACAAACATTTCCTGCAATTATGTGCAAAATCGGCCCACAAATATAGAAGTTAAGCGCCACCTATCGGAACCTAACCTATCGAATGCAAAGCACAATAAAACAATTTCTTTTAGATCAACAAACATTTCCTTCAAGTATGAGCAAAATAGGCTCATAAATTTAGAAGTTAGACTCTAGCACCACCTATTGGAATGAAACATAACTAAAAAACCTTACTCGCCACCTCAATAACATATGGTGTGAATATGGTCTCAATTGGTCCAGTGGTTTGTCAGTGATGATGCGGTTTAGTCACGCACAAAGGATTTTATATAAAGATGAGTGATTTCGCCAAAGTAAAGGAAATGTAAAGTCAAATGTTAGAGTTTTTTATTGTGTAAGAAGCTTTGTTCTGGAACCTCTTCGCCACAGCATGGCGTCTCCGCGGGTCCTGAACGGCGCACAAGAACAGTGAGAGTACTGAACTCGGGTCAAGATACCCAGCGTCCCTTCTCTGTTTAGGTGAAAGCCCGCAAACCGACAACAAGCGACTCGCGAGATGACACAGGCAACTTTCACTTTGCAATATTCCTTCCCGGCATACCGCAACTCTTTAATATATCTCCTTTAGGGAGAATCCTCAATAAAGGTTCCTCGCCGCGGCCACGTCTGGCTGCAAGGAAGTGGTACTTCTCACACTGCGGCAGCAAGCTATTATAACACGAAATGTAAGCCAATGGATCGAAGTACAGAGGCCACTTTCTACTATGCTCATTTCACTTACGGAAACTGCTAGGTTACGACATAGGCCGTGTCTCAATTTAAAGAATACTCTCTCTCGGGAGAGAGAGAGAGAGAGCACTCTTTCGCACAACCTAGCGAGAGCATTGCTTCGCGCTCACTCGTTTCCCTCCGATGCCAGGCGAACAGCTGATGCCAAAAGGCGGGAAATCATGTTAAGCTAAAATCGCGGTCATAGCTATTGTAAGTAATTTGTATATGTTCAAAATAACTCTCAAATAATTATAGCACTACAAGAATAATCATTAGCGCATAAAATACTATTATTTTTGTTTTACATTTTACCGCCATGCTACAGCAAAGTGACGAAAAAAAAACAACGAGAGTTAAGTCAGAAATCAGTATTTATACTTTTATAAATACATGTTGCGTATGTCATTTCGCTGTTTAAAACAGTTGAAATTATTCACTTACAGTTAAAATTCAACGTGGTTTTGGCCAAGAAAGCTACTATAACCTTATTAAAACACGTATATAATGTAAACAAATATGGCGTCTGCGAGAGAGCGCCAGCGAGTATACAACATCGTGCTCTCTCTGTGTGCTCTCGCTCTTTCGCGCTCTCCGACGAATTGCCTTAAATATACTACTTTAATCAATTTCCACTACCTTTATTCTCTTTTAATACATTAAATGGGATAAAAGTAAAAATAGACGGCTGTAGATAATAATTGTTTTAACCTTTCCTAAGAAAAAGTCGTATTGCTTGAATATTTACTTACTGAGACAGGCGTGTGAGCGTAAACACTCTGCAAATGATCAGGAAGGCGGGCCGGTTGCTTAACTCTCTGAACACGTCTACCGTTTTACTTTCGACATGTCACTATGGGGAAGTTAACACAACGTGCGCCAACTTAACTTCGATTTGGATCTGACTTGAAGAAACTGAGAATATAATAAATAGAACGTGATTTCCAGGTGCAGGCTGTTTAAAACCTCGACGGAACCTGGAGATACAGTGGTCGAATGTTTATTACGGTGGCTGTATTATGTTGCAAGCATGTGACAAATTTCACGCTTTTATTAACGTTACGAAACCAGTAAAGGGCGGCAACAGCTTACAATAAACAATGAACCTCGCACGCGAGACTAATTTTGAAATTAAACAATTGGAAGAAACTGTTAAATTTGCCATGCATAACACGGAACATTCTCAAGGGTAGTATGAAAAGGCCGACTCCGGTGCAAGTGGCTCCTGCCTGGGGATTCAAGCCAACCATCTTCGATGACGACACGAGGCAAAAAATTCGCCTTTTCCCCGCGAAAAATTCCCTTTTTTCCCCTCCGATTTGCCCCTTTGCCCTCCTAAATTTCCCTTTTTTCCTCTGGAGCGACCATGCTTTCGCACCCCGAAAGTGTCCTAGCTCAATCCGGCTGGCAGTTTGCTTAATGTGGCTGAATCAACAGAAAAATTGTGCGATGGCCATCCGCATTGTGTAATCATTGTGCAACCACTTCCGGCGGCCATCTTGATAAAAAAAAGGACATTCCAGCATAAGTGGTTCCTGGCTGCGGAGCTGCGGCCACTATCTTGAATGACATCATTTCGCACAAATTCCCGGCGGTCATCTTGATTCGCAACCTAATGCTCTTGCATTCCGTCGATGACCCGTTGACTACATGGGTGTGGGTCGAGAGGTGTGGGGTCACCCTGCCTGGCATAGTTAACTGTAATTTCCGAACCGTTTAAGATTAAACTATTAAAAAAATCACAACATAGACATTACCCACGACAAGAAAAAGTACCGAATGGTTAAGTATTACCTATGTCTAATTATAAGCATAGTTGTCAGGTATGCTAGCTGGTAGTGCGCTGTAGCACATGTGGGAGATCACCTTATCCTAACAGACATACGACCAGTATGTCCCCACTCCAGTTGCGCTTTTTGTCTCCAGTATACTGGAGCATATGCATGTGCAGTATATTTCTTGACAAGTGTGCTGCCTGGTTGTATGTTGTAGCACACGTCGGAGACCACATAATCACCAGGCATACAACCAGTGGCCTGTTGCATTTATGTTTTTGTTTTCGAGCAGCATTCTGTAGCACATGTAAGACTTATATAGGGATCTTATCGGGGGTGCTGCTAACAATGACGACGATGATGCTGAATTGTAGCACGTTGTAGCCCATGCATTAACTACACACAAATCTTGCCAGGAATGTTACTAGTGGTTTATGTACTCGTGATGCGTGCACTGTTTCACATTCACTCATGCAAACTACTACTTATGCATGGCGATTTAGCATCTATGTTAGGTCTCCGACCTGAGGTCAATTTTATTCTCTGGGGGACTCAACGCTTATCGTAGTGGGTGTTGTGAATGTGGAAATGGTATTCGTATCACATCGCATTGTGGCCTTAATCCTAACTACTTTTCTTCTCGATACAGTGCTTTACCACCCTTCTCTCTTCATCTTTCTATTATCTAGATTCTCTTTGCTGTCGTCTTTTTCTTCGGAATTCCAACTTTTCTTTGTTTTTAGCCGAGTTGTTTTATTTTTCTGTGCAGTAAAGTGCCTTTTCACTATGCTGCCATCACCCCTGGTCGTTATTTTTTACCTTATATACAGTAAGTATAAGGCAAAGAAATAATTGCTAGTGGTGTTGTTGGCATAGTGAATTGCCGGTCCCAAGCCCGGACTCTGTCCACATGACATGTCAATGTCTTGTGGTCAGTAAGACTGAGGGCAACACCACGGGAGTGACAGGTAAGTGTGTGTGTACTTGTAGTCATGCAGTCCGATGTTACAGTCTGCTAGGCGACTTAGTTGTCTGCAGGGGTGCGCTGTCGCGCTCGAGGACAGGGCTGGTGCACTATGTATATGCAGATATGGCGAGCCATGGTGTGTCCTAGTCGAGGGGCCAGGGGGTGTGTGGACATGGCTAATGGATGGGGAGGAGATGTGGAAACCAGGTGATGGTGAGGTGGCGATGTACACGAACGGAAGACAAGGCGGGAATGTGGAGAACGAATGGGAGGCAGTAGGGTGAGGAAGGGTATTCTGACTCGATGCTGGGGCATCCTACCTCGGTGACAGGATAGCACGGAGGAAACCCTCAGATCATCTCAGCGATAGGAAGGATGAGAAACCCCCACCCCCACCCCGGTTTGTGTCGGGGTGCCAGGATAGCACCTTGGGGAGGGCTTCGTGGTGGGGCACCGTGGTGTTCTGGCTTGGTGCTGAGATAGCACGGAGGAAATCCTTGGGTCTTCTCGACGATAGGAAGGAAACGTGGTCGGGAGCACCCAGAAAAGCTACAAGGTAAATTTTGCTGAGTGACGACATTCAAGATGGTGGTCGGCTAGTCCACTTGAACCCAGACCAAAGCCCCTGCGCTCAAGCTCCCAATTTCCTACTACTAACAAATGTGAAAAACTCTTGTGATACACTACATATTAAGGAAACAACCAACACGCCAATTACAGGATGATTTGTCAAATGTTTGATCCAAAAAGTGTGATGTGAAGAAACTGTGAGTCGACTATACATAGAATATACAATAATTTTCGGAGCAGTGAAATGTTGATAGGGTGAAGCACGCGGCAATGTTTGCATACACACGTAGCGGATAGCTACAAATGGACTGTAGCCGGGCTTTCAACAGTGGTGTGTTAAGCATGAAGAGCCGGTTTAGAGAAGCATACCGCTGGAGAGAGAGGTTGGGCACCCCTGTTGCAGCGACTGGGTGAAAGTGAACGGCACAAGCTGGGCGCTACTTCTCACAACGCGGCGGTGCCTTTCCTTTGTTCCTGAAACCTCAGTAGCACACTTCGCTTGCTTCCATACTACCCTACCTCACCACAGCTAGACATGCGCACTGCTAGGGGACCATACTATTCCACAAACTCATCTTATAAGTAGGGCGCCCGATTTTTGCAAAAAGATTTCTTGTCAAGTTGTATTTCAAAAACTCTTTGAATCCGATCCACTTGCGCGATTGGTTGGTTTCAACTGCTACGCGTCTTATAAGCCTGCCCATTAATCACATTATGTCCAGTACTGTGGTAACTTAATTCCCAACGGCCCAGTGAAATATCACACTGTCTTCGACGAAATCACGTGGCAAATAACGGAAGGAAAACAGCGGGTGTACAAGTAGGATATTAAAATCTAGCTTCCGTAGAATTTTTTATCGCAAAAATCGGATGGCCCTATCACGACCTCGCGATTGAGCAATGCAATCGCCTTCAGTGGGGCACGAATTGAGCTGGCCGACCAAAGACGTGGTGGGAACACACATTCCTACTGCCATCGACAAATGAAGAACTGCAAAGTATGGTAACAAGACGCCGGAGGGCGGGTGTACCCGAGTTAGTGAGGGATGGAGCTAGTTCTAAAAATAAAATAATTAAATTTGGTTTTTAATTTTTCACACTGCTAATATTTAAAATATCAAACTATCCATCTCTACTACTGTTGTCATTGTCAGTGAGCGCAATATTTGATGCGTATCTTAATTTTGACCTTCAAACACATAAACCTTCGTTCCCGCGAGCAGACCAAGGCAACGGAAGAGCAGCGAGCATGTGACGTAAAGTCTAGTATACACGGGCATCTTACTTGTACGCCCCGAATTGCATCGTATGAACGGCCGCCGAGTAAGCTAGTTACCAGCACACAAGAACTTGTATACTAGATACTGCCATATAGAGACGATCCTATTTTCCACCATCTTTCTTGTACAAATCGAATGTAAACGAAACATATATTTGTTGATGCTGGCAATAAGCAGATATGTTAATGTTTTTAATACGATAAAATGATTAATAGTCCCACTATCGTCAATAATTCTGTGTATGAATTTAAAAAAAATAGAGAGGTTTGTCGTTTTTTCTGTGAGTGATTGTAGGTATCCTACATGTGTATTAATTTAGTGCTTGAAATATGTCTGATTGGACTAAATCATTTATTCTTTTTTATGGCATGTGCTACTGATAATGCACAAATTACCCCCACAACCCCAAAAACTGCTTCCAAATCATACATAAAGGCTGTTCACGATAAAGTGAGCACTTTAGAAAAAGTCACTGCCCTGAAATAAATAAATTTTAATGGGCGCACTGAGTGACATTTGCCCAATAAAGATGGTAACGATGGCTGGAAAGTAGTGCCAATCTCAAAGTCGAATAAAAAGTGTTAGGTGTTCATTTGTGATAACTTACTTGTATTTCTTTCGCTGTATGTTTTTTTAAAGCATCGTAGTGTAACTATACGCAGATTTGTAAAGTATTTGCTTCCTTAATAACTCCACGAACGAATAAAGTGATGAGGCACTGTGGCAATGTTAATTTTTACATAAGATGGAGGAGTATACAACGTGCAAATAAGTAGATCTTAAGCAGGGCTTTCGAAAGTGCTCGTTTTAACCGTGAATAGCCTATATGTATGATTTGTAAGCAGATTTTGGGGCTGTGAGGGTAATTTGTGCATTATCAATAGCATCTGCCATAAAAAGGAATATAAAATCTAGTTCAATCAGACATATATCAAGAACTAAATATGTACACATGTATACCTGTGCTTCCAACGACCTGACGGGTCCCTGGAAACAAACACACAAAATAACTGTGAGATTCTAGGCAAATATTTCAATACACTCCTAAATTGCGAAGCACCATTTGAACAGCTCTAATTTGTAAAACCAGCACCAAATCCTGACACTATTCCACCCACACACGAAGAAATTGTGAACATATTAAAATCATTGAAAAACAACAGGGCGCCTGGCGAAGACGAAATTATAGCGTTATGTTTTCATGGTCCAATTTCCAATTGGACGCCAAAAATGCACAGAATAATATCGGGAGTCTGGAAAACAGAGAAAATCCCAAAAGAATGGAAAGGTGCCTTAATACACCCACTCCATAAGAAAGGAGACAAAACAGATCCAAACAATTACAGAGGAATCTCACTTCTCCCAGTCACGTATAAAATCCTCTCTAAGATTTGCTGAACCGACTCGAGCCGCAAGCGGACCCACAGATTGGCGAGTATCAGGCAGGAAAGGAAGATCCTATATCGAACAGATCTGGACCCTCAAGACCATACTACATATCGGACGATGTCGAAACACCACAGTCACATTTGTTGACTATAAAAAAGCTCACGACTCTGTCGACAGACAAACATTGTTTAATAGCCTAGAAGAATTAGGAGTCGACAGAAAGACCAGAGCCATCATCCAGGAAACATTATCGGGAACAACCTCAAAAGTCAAATTCATGGAGAAACCTCAAGTCCTTTGAAATTCAAACAGGAGTCCGACAAGGGGATGGCCTATCGTCATTTCTGTTCAACATCGTCTTGGAGAAAATAATCAGAGAATGGAGCAGGTCAAAGGCATCCAACTTGGAAAGGAGAAAGGAAAGAGAATCAACGTGAAATGCTTGGCCTTTGCAGATGACTTTGCTATATTAATAAACAAAGATGAAGCCAAACACGAACACAAAACCGGACTCCAAACTTCATATGAAAAGACTCAATACAATATATGGACACCAAATCAACAGGAAAACTCTCAAGTCACTCACTTCAAGTACTTGGGAGAAACCATCCAACCCACGGGACTGAACACAATCTCCAAGACAGAAAGAATAGTCAAACTACAAAAGGCGTACAAAATTACATGGAATCACTATAACAGAAGAGCAGTATCTCGTAATGTGAAACTACAACATTACAACGCAGTTGTTTTACCAGAAGCCTGATATACGGCAGAAACCATAGTAATCGGGGAATGACTAAAATTAATGACATTGAGAAACAAAAACGAAAGATCCTTAGGAAAATCCATGGTGCGGTCCTCCGAGACGGAACATGGGTCAGACGACCTACAAAAGAATTATACGAAAACACAGACACAATCACAGACGAGTTTAGCAAAAGACTCCTAAATTTCTACGGGCAGTTATGCAGGATAGGTTAAGACAGATTCACGAAGAAAATTTTCCAATATCGTTAATGCAAGTAAATTAATGACCAATTGGGTAAAAGAAACACAAGAAGATCTGGAACAACTGCAAATCTCAGAAGAAGAAATTTAGGGCAGGAAAAATCCAGAAATATAATTAGAAACAAGAAAATTGAACAATAACTTATAAAATAAATGATAGGGAGAAGATGGACAGAGGAAAGGAAGAAAAAACATAGTGAATTAATGAAGAGGTTTTGGGAAGAAAGGATAAGAGAAAACGGAAGTGAAGCAGTGATTGGCTCAAGTTCACACGCTCTCCTAAAGGGGAATAATTGGAAATAATAATTATTATAATACATATATAGGATATCTACAATAACTCACAGAAAAAAAAAGACAGGCCTATCTATCTTTTTTTAAATCCGTACACAGAATTATTTACGATAGTGGAACTGTTAAACATTTTATCGCATTAAAAACATAAACATATCTGATTATTGCCAACATCAACAAATATATGTTTTGTTTACATTCGACTTGTACAAAAAAGATGGTGGAAAATAAAATCGTCCATATATGGCACTGGCTAGTATACAAGCTCTTGTGTGCTAGTAACTAGTATACTCGGCGGCCGTTCACAGGATGCAAGTCGGGGTGTAGAAGAACGTGCTCACTTTCTTGTACAGGAAAGTTTCTTGTACAGCAGCCGTGACTTCCCACCATATCTTCGGTTCCGCAGGTATGCCTGTTGTCACGTGTCACTTCGTTGTTCGTGTTTACTGTCATTACTGACAACAGGTAGCTAGAAAAGTCTTCAGTTAGCATGTTTCATCCGATGTGGCTGCACGACCTTGAAAGTGCTGCGTCGGTAAGAAAGAATGAGGGATGGGGTAGGAGGACGGAAGAGCGCGTGTTTCACTTAAAGTTGAAGTAAAGCAACTAACTGCCTATGGAACACTGCACCCGACCTATGCAATGTCAAGAACTAATTAAAAAGTAGTATAAACGCCATTAAAATTGTCAGAAAAGTGCGATTTATGCTGTATATGAAAGAAGAATATATATTTTGCAAGATTATATAAAATATTTTACTAAAATATATTTTTTAAATGCCAAAAATAATCTATTTATATAGTCTGTCTTTTTAACAAAATTTAAGCGCATTTCCATTCTGGATGCTTCAGAAAGCAGAATTTGCAAAAAAAAATCTTCGTCATGGAATATCGTCATAATGTTTACTATGATTGAGTGTAATAAAATTGTATACATAATGTAGGAAATACTTTTTATGATTATTTTTATGTGCGTCCATTTGTCACAAACAGTTATGGCTGAAACTGACGTGAATGTTATAAAATTGATGATACATTATTACTATGATTTTATTACACATGATCACAGTATATATTATGACGATATTTCTTGAACGAGATTTTCTTGCAAATTCTGCTTTCCGAAGCACCCAGAATGGAAATGCGCTTAAATTTTGTTTTATAATGTTGCAAAATATGTACATTCTTCTTTCATGTAGAGCATAAATAGGACTTTTCTGGCAGTTTTTATGGTGCCTGTACTACTTTTTTGTGAGTTCTTCACGTATAGTCGGGTGCAGTGCTCCATAGGCAACTGCTTTGCTTCAACCTTCAGTTCGTCGAGCAGTATAATCCATTCACGGTTACTTCATCTATTTTCTGAAGCCTTGCTAAAGTTCCAAGGTTAGCAAAGTCTGGGAAATTACTCTGAAGGACATCGCATCGCACCGCACACTAGTGCACACTCAGTTGTAATACCTTCTGTTTTGCATTCAGAACTATTTCTCACTAGGTGTTACCAACACACATGTTTTCTCACTATTTTTAAATAATGTTAGATATAAATTAAATTTTATGATCTATAGATAAAATACAAATAACATTTCAATGGAACACAAAAAAAGTTATACCTTTATGAACAGAAGTATAAAACGCATGTGATACGTGGAATATTTAGGAAATAACTAAACACGACGTACATTGTGAGATTTCTCAAAAGTTTGATTCAAAAAGTGTGGAGAAACAGTGAATATACTATACCACGTGGTGTGGTATCTCCTGGGGCCGAGGTGGCTTAGTGGTCAGTCTACTCGTCACTCACCACGTGGGTCACCTACATTTTCGTACGTGGGACGGAATGCTAGGACGAGGGGAAAACGGAAGCACCACGGGAAAACCCATCTCGGCACCGTCGACCACATTTCCAACATACGAGAATCCGGGCGTTACCCCGTCGGAAATCGAACCAGGGTCGCCATTGTGACGCACTGTCGACAGGGCAACAGAAAAAAAAAAGTGCAGTCAGAGAGGCGAGTCATTTAGGAAGCAAAATGGCAGATGGATCGGGGAGATTTCGGAAGCTGCAAGACTTGCCAGATGCTATAATTCTCCGGAGGTACAACGAATAAGTGGCAGTCAACTGTTCACGTCTGCAAGACGGAATTACATGTATCTGTCGTTGGCAGGTTGCGACATATGGTCCGTCACGTCGCTTGGTCTTTCGCCATGCTTCCCGACAGCTCGAATCATTTCTCTCCCCCCCCCCCCCCCCCCAAACCTCACACACACAGTTATAGGCTGTTCTCGGTAAAATGAGCACTTTTGAAAGCCCTGCTTACGATATACGTGTATGCACATTGTGTATTGTTTCGCCTTATGTAAAATTAACATTGTCGCGAACCTCATCACTTTATTCATACGTTGGTCAAGCGAAACTGTGAAATTATTAGAAAAGTAAATATTTTGAATATGCTCATTTTTAAACTTTGACGCATTAAAAAAACACAAAGAAAAATAAATAATTTAAATTATTACGATTTGTTAGACTACTTAGCACTTTTTGTTCGACGTTGAGATATGGGACTACTTTCCCTCCATCGTTGCCAACTTTACTGGGCGAATGTCACTCAGTGCGCCCGTTAAAATATATGCCACGCAGGAGCAGTGACATTTTTCTAAGGTTCTTTCAAAAGTGCTCACTTTATCGTGAACAGCCTTTACCATTAAGGCGGTAGCCTAGTCAGGGCAATGTTTGAGTGAGACAAGCATTTATGAAGAGCTACGGCCGATGCCAATCGCCGTATGTAAAGCGAAATCGCCTTTACGCGCAAGCCACTCAACTATAGGCTGTTCACGGTAAAGTGAGCGCTTTGGAGACTCTAGTTACATTTTATTTGAGCTATTTGTAGCCTTTGACCACAGATTGCCATGTAAGTAATAAAGACAGTGTGCATATTCCAGCGCACTTGGAAGTTAACGCCTAAGACTACAATAAAATATATTTATTGAGCA
The DNA here is from genome assembly GCA_029891345.1 of Dryococelus australis. Taxonomy (NCBI): domain Eukaryota; kingdom Metazoa; phylum Arthropoda; class Insecta; order Phasmatodea; family Phasmatidae; genus Dryococelus; species Dryococelus australis. Next base: position 74,819,243 of record CM057007.1, on the reverse strand, counting down.
TTATTCCAAATGAGAGGGCTGTCAATAGTGCTTACTTTACTGTGAATAGCATGCAGTACGCACTTGTTTTGTCGTGTTCTTAGAAATTTGAGAATTTAAGGCTATTTGAGTGGGGAAAAAATCGTGTTAAATTTAGTATGTAAGTTATGCTGAGTGACGAGCTCCTATTACCAAATACGAGCACGAGCTTACAAAATATAAAATATATAATACTTAATACATTTATTGGCAATTAAGCGTTTCGAGTTTATTATATACAAAGTGAAAGTTGGATATATTCTTTACGCCTGAATATTTTTTATTTATTTGTACATACGCATGTTAGTAATACTACTGTCAGAAGAGAAGTCATTGCCGAAAAAATTTAATATTTTTGTTTGACATTTTTAGGCACAAATTAAACAGCTTCTTGTACTTTGCATATTTAAAAATGGGAAGTCAACGACTTTGTTTAATCAGGTATGTTTTCAAAGTACCATCACTTTTTTGCATTTGAAAAAAAATCCGCATTAATTGGTGTTTGAAACAGCTCACGAAAGAGTAGATGAAGACTCGTGAAGCGCTTGGAGTTGGTGGACTGGTGATATAATATTCACCGACACATTGACAGATCAAACAAATATTGCCCCCCCCCCCCCTACCCACGATTGAGAATTCGGTGCTTGGTATACATTATATAGTTTAAACTTCTTCAGATCGGGCAACTGACGTCCGTTTCGGCAAACCTGGTTTTATTCCCGGCGATCACTTCGCCTTCATTGGCGTGTAAGGGCCATACTATACGAGCGCTAATAACGCCACTGGGGCAGTGTCTGTACTGTGATGCGGAATATACGAGCGCTTACAGAACCGGCGTATCCGCGTTCAACGGGCGCTGGGCGTTGCCAACGCAACCAGACGCGCTAATTTCGCGGAACCCATCTGTACAGAGTCTTGACGATCAGGATTTATATGTTTTTATTTTGGTTCCACTGGCAACTCAATCACTCTCCTGCGAATGAAAACTATTGTTACATGTAAATGAGATTAATTAACGTTTTAAATGATTTATCGTTTAACACTATTAATTACTCTGAGAACAATACACAGAAAAATAACTTACACGTTTGGTTTAGTATCAAGACGCCTGCAATTTTTGTTTAAAAAGTAAATGCTGTTAGGACGTGACGTAACAGAGTTAATCCTGTTATTTTAATTTTCAGTCCAGGTCCGTGAATGGTTCGAATTTTAGTTTCAGTTGTCTACTTCGACAACTTATAGAGCATGAAGTAATTTATTAAATATTTGTTTTAAATATATTTAGCTTCATGTAATGAAATGTTCGAAATGGGCAAATATTGTGCTGGGCAGAATACGTAAGTATAAACAGATTCAACCTTGAATCTCGTAACATGTTTTTATACTTGGTCTAAGTTGCCCCTCCCCCTGGATAAGATTCGTTCCGGGCGCCCCTGTTGACAATGCGTTCGTAACGTGATGCATGATCGTGTGACAACTGTCTAATGTGTGTGTCTGTGGCGTGTGTGAAGTCAGTTAGGCCTGTTACAGCACTGATCGTGTTTATTATTAACGAAATATTGTTACATATTATTATTACATTTACATACTGGTATTGTTTATTATGGATGTTATGTTTGATGCGGAGAAATTTATATATTTAATTGAGAGACAGCCACCCCTATACGCCGTCCAGTCAAAGGACTACATCAACAAACAGCTGCAACGAAGTCGGCGAGGCATTGGAATGAGATGACACCTGTAGAGAAAGATGTAGCAGGTAAGGCTTTGCAATTATTGTTAAACATGAACACAAATAACGGGCCGTTTTGTAACTATACAGAAAAAAAAAGATAACTTTACAGCAAACGAAACCGTTACTTTGGGGCTGTGTAGCATGCGATAAAGAAACCTTGCTTTACGGCGAAGAAAAGCTAAAATGAAAAACATATATTTGCAGTAGTGTTTTTTCAGTGTGTGCAGGTCCAATAGACATGAGCCGTTGGCACAGCCGTTGTGGGGCGCCACAAAATATTTATTACTTGTGTTAATGTGTATCGCATAGGCAAAGCCATGGGGGTGCGCATGGGTGCGGGCGTACCCCCTTTGGAATTGAGGTTATATTATTTAGTGGAAGTACAATAGGCCTTTAATGTGTAATGTTTTTTTGTATGTTTATTTCCATAACATAGTTTTGAAACTTGAATCATCACGTCTACATACATAATATTGTTTTATTAAAGGAGCTATACTATCAAGTGTCTAAAACAAGCAAAACCATACATGTAGGGGTTTTTCATATTTCTCCATATCTCAAATATATTATTTAAATATACTTCAATAAATCGTGTGTATGAACTGCTACTGTGTTAATTCAGATTTTTTTGTTATAAAATACGTATTTAAATAGTCCGGCCCCCATTGTTGGAACTCTGGCTACGCCTCTGTGTGTGTGTGCGTGTGTGTGTGTGTGTGTGTGTGTGTGTGTGTGTGTGTGTGTGTGCGACATGTGCCGATAGCTACTGGGAGTGAGTGCGAACATACGTGACATACGGGTCTCGGCTGGCAAGCTTCGCCGCCAGTGCACTGAAATCCGATAAATTTGCATCACCTAATCCGTTCGAACTAATGTGAGAACAAAACTCAGTGGCTGCAGGAGCAAACGCAGGCTAGTCAATCACAATGCTTTACGTAATAACAATAGTGTATTTATATTCCCACTTATTACACATTCAGTGTATATTACAAACCAGACCAAACTATATACTTTGTAAATATACACAATGAAAACGTACACACGAATGGCATAACGGTGATCTGCCAGGTTGAAACTAACCTAGTAAAAGCTAAAGCGTAAAGTATTCGCAGATAAACACTAATTAGACAATCTTAATCGGCAATTGTCGTAATCAACAGACATATAAGGAATGTAGCTAACAATTCCGAATGTGGCGACGGCGAAGAAACCAGCGACATCATGTACAAACATGGTTAAATACTTATTACCAGAATCATTAACTATCACTAATAATACAAGTGTACAGACAGCCTGCATCAGAAGAACGTTAAGCTATTTTATAATCGGATTTGCTATTTGTCTGTTCATGAGATAATGTAGGCCTACACATAGTAGCAACAATATAAACGGTAACAATAAAAACAATAACATCATAACATTAAATAATGTACATAAATACAGATTGTTGTTTAAAATGTATTAACTCATATTACATATTATGGAAAGTAAGCTGGTAATTGTAAAATATTGGTGTACATTAAATGTTACAAATGCCCATGGAGTGTTATGTGGATTATAACTTTACTTTATAATGTAATAATACATAGTTATTCATAATTATTGCAGTACCATTTGATTCACAAATCCTATGGTTCTACAATTCTACCAGATGCATGTGCGCCACGACGTTCAGAATGTATACTCTAGATTATTACGAAAGAAATAGACGATGTGTGTTTTGAAGCAAATTACAACGTGGGGAAAAAAAAAAAAAAAAAAAAAAAGTAGCTTTCTCGTCTGTCTGCACAATACTCTAAGTATACCTCTCTTGCCAAGATATTGCTCCTGGACCATTTAAGTAAGCACAAAGAAGCTCTCTAACTTGAACGCCATCTCTGTTCGTCCTCCTACAGGCGGAGCGCCTTGCGCTTCTTCCATGTCACATGTCAAAGTGTCCTCAAATATGAAACCATCAGGTTTTTTTTTTACAAAGTTATGCAGAACGCAGCAACATTGAATGACTTTATTTGCAGATTCTTTGTCCACTAGAATGCATGAATGTAGAATGCGCCACTTATTACTTAAAATACCAAACGCACATTCCACAGTGCACCTTGCACGGGAATGCCTGTAGTTGTACACCCTTCCTTTTTACTTTGGTTAAGTTATTTTGTCCGTATGGTCGCATTACGTGTTTTGACAATCATCTCCAAATAGTACAAACGGCACTGTTGGACCAAACGAGAGAAGTGGTGTGTCTTTTTGGAGACATAGTAGTTGTGTTTTGAGTCTCCTGTAGAAATTTGAATTCTTAAAGATCGTTGAATCACCCTCGCGCCCGTATGCACCAACGTCAATCGCTGTGAAGTTGTATTTAGCGTCGACTACAGCCAGCAACACAAGTGAAAAATATTTCTTATAGTTGAAACACTGGGATCCAGAATTTGGTGGACATTGTATACGAATATGTTTGCCGTCCACGGCCCCAACGCAATTAGGATAGTTAGTCAACTCTTCGAAGTCGTGTGCCTTTTTCAGCCACATGTCCTCGTTTGGAGATGGCATCTCTAGGGGATGCAGTAATTCCCAGATAACTTAGCACATCTCTCTCACAATTAGTCGTACTGTTTTCCTTGATACATGGAAATCAAATTCTATATCTCCAAAGTTCATCCCTGAAGTCAAATACCTGAAACATACCAACCAATGCTATAAGTTAATCATAATAACTCACTCTTCAGCTACTCTCTTTGTATATCTTAGACCTCTAAAAGGAAAATTGTGTATGTAATCTTCTCACTATAAACATATACAATATTTAAAATCAAAGTATGAATACCACGGTGTTCGTAAAAAATAATGTCATGCTATAAGTGTAAATGTTTTATTTGTGTTGTACAATATTTGTTCCTGATAACCCATTATTACTATGTAGATCCACTTATGAAGAAACGGAAGACACTACAGGATTATTTAGTCAGGGATTTTCGCTTACTAAAGAAATCTGGAACAGGAATGCCTGCAAGCAAAAACAAGAAGTATGTATACTACGACCAACTGTCTGTCTTGGTTCCACACGTTAAAGAATGCGACAACACGGCTTCTAACATTCCTCCGCCGGAAGAACAACCTGCTCCATACGATCAAGCTGCGAATGTATCGACGGATAAGGCGCCCAGATACTATCATACAACAGCATAACCCTACACATATGTCTTCTGCCATGGACCGAGAACAATGGCAAGAGAGGGCGAACAAATGACCAGATATACAGATATTATGGAGGAAAGTCTGGAACTTCAAAGAGGCGGAATGAATTCCGATAAGTTTGACAACAAAGCCTTCTTGCTCTCCTTTGTTCCAACAATGGATAATTTACCACTACAAGCAGCATTTGAAGTAAGAATGCAAATACGGAAATCTTTAGAAATGCTGTGCTGCATGCTGCAAATACCTATACTCCATCTCGACCAAGTCAGCCACCTTTTCGACTTCAAGATCATCAGTCTCATCAAGCGTAGCGTACTCAACTGACCTTGATCGCGCAGGAGCGTCACGTGTACACGATCACGTCCATTCGAGTGATGAACATGGCGTTTCTCAACTATCAACTGAGTCAAACGAACAACACGGTAAGCAGTTTAACATTTCTGATTACATACCATTGCAATAATCTTGAGCGTTGCCTTACTCGTGAGATAATATTTATTATGTAACTGCTTTGAAATACGGACTTGGTTATATTTCATCAGTTTTGATTCTATGTGTTTTAACACAAAACATGAAAATAAAACATACCCAAGTATTTATTTTGTATTTTGACTATTACATTGACAAGTCTGTAACTGAACATATATTTTTCACTATTATAGACATAACATGTTCATTCCAATACGTCCCCTGTCATTGTTCAAATATGTGTATAACATATCGGATTACCTGTACTATGTTACTAGCTATATACAGAATGATTCATGAGGAGTTACCGCCCCTTAAATGGTGTATTCCTGTGATTATTTGGGACATAAAACGTCATATAAACATGGATCCTATTCCCAATATTTAGAGAGCAATTCGAAAAATGGGAAACATGATGAATAAAATAAATACCCATTCAGAGGTAAATATAGTGGATTTATCAGACCCCATCACAAGAGGGTGGCAAACGGCTAAAACCACTATGAGCAGGAACACAAACGTGTGTACTCGAGCAACAGACAGTCACACATCACGACGGTTAAAGTTACGTGCTGTTCACACCACTGGTGCTGTTCACACCACTGGTAGTAAAACGGGCCGCAACATGTCACAATGGTCTACGACAGACACGGCCTGTTCATTATTACGGCATTCCCATTTTGCCGAATTATTCTGTAAACTCTGGGAATAGGACCCATGTTTGTTATGACATTTTTGCTCCAAATAATCTTAGGAATACGCCCTGAGAGTCGCAATAACGCCTCGTGAATCAGCCAGTACACACACACACGTGTATGGATATACAAACTGGATGTAAACACACACATTTGAATACAACTTCTACTGACTGTCACATTGTATAGGTTAACCAAACACAATATTTACCTCAATGTTATAACCAGGCGCTCTGCAGGTCTATACTTTGCTTCATCACTGTGTAATTCTTCCTTATGTGGTCACACACGATAGAAAGCAGTTCATCAAAGGAAGTAACCGACATTATATAATAAAGAAAGAACTTTTCTCCGTAATTTCGGTGTTGCTGGAACATTCAATGGAACTGTCCTGTAGACAACCGACTCGAATCACCGGGTGTGTAACCCACTGTCTGTCCTTTCTCTTCGTATATTCTTCATATGTTTCCAAAATATGTAACATACCTACACAGTCTAACTGAAGGGTGTCCATCTTGGGAATGACGTAAGTGACGTTAACATCGTCACAACAACGCAGTGTATAGTAAGGTTCGGCGCTAGTGTCACGTTATCAACGCGACATTTTCAGCGTCCTGTATAGTTTATCACAATTACGTTCCGTTTTCAGCGTTATCAACACGGTGCTACAAGCGCTCGTATAGTATGGCCTTAAGACAGATGATAAGCGCCGTTCAGATTCGGCATTCGCTTACTCGCAACAATCCCCTAATGCCCGGTTGCACCATCGTGGTTCGAAACTCAAGCCTAGATCGCATCTAAGATCGACACCATTCGAGTTCAAAACTGGACTGGAGATCGAGATTAAGTTCATTTCAAACCGCCGAATTTGGCGGTTCTAAAACTCGATCCGAGATCAGCCGCCACCGTCGACAAACGTAGTTTGAAAATACGCCAATAGATAGAACTACGGTCGATTGTTTTCTTGGGAAATTAAAACAACATTATACGCACTTGAATAATATTCAGTAAGATTCGTACAACAATAATTCACTTAAAACAGATAAAACATTGCACATCTAGTTCTATCTATAGTGAAAATTACGCATACTTCCATGACGTCATATATTACGAACCAATAGCAAAATTTCTCTCATAATTAATCTCTATCTCTCACTTTGGAACCTAGGTCGAAGAAAAGGAAATTCAGAATCATGAAATTTCGTTGGTGTAACACTTTTACATTGGAACCAAGATCAAACTGGACCCTGGTTCGGAACTAGGATGATTTGATTTCGGATCAGGGAAGATAATTGTCTTCATTCTCGTACCAGCGCGTACTATATTTTACTAACTTGAACATCTAAAAATCTGATTACCTTTTCACTCAAATTGCACCGATTCGATTTAGAAGATTCGAAGCGATTAAACTTCGCCAGCTGGTTCCCGTAAGCTAAACTGGTGGTGTTTACCGAACTTCGCCAGCTGGTTCCCGTAAGCTAAACTGGTGGTGTTTACCGAACTTCGCCAGCTGGTTCCCGTAAGCTAAACTGGTGGTGTTTACCGAACTTCGCCAGCTGGTTCCCGTAAGCTAAACTGGTGGTGTTTACCGAACTCTGAAATGCAGCAAAAATTTTACATTATGTTATATACAGGAGACTATTTACCACTGAACAGTCATTATGACAGTTTACACACCGTTGCCTAATTAAACTCGACAACCTTTCTTAGTCAGGCAGGAATACTTTAAGAGTCGGTTAGCACTGGGGTGTTAGCACAAGAGACACAGTGAGATTGAGTCATTTTACGAAAAAGATTGCTGTTTTGTGTTCCCGCATTTGATGTTACAATTACTGTTCTGTAATTGTACAAACTGTAACTGTACAAACGATGGATTGTTTATTGGAGCAAACTACATTTTTGCTGAACAAGATGATGTAACTTCTTATTTATGAAAACCAATGCATATTTACGTTTCTTGGTTGTTTGTTCATCAGTTCTGACGTTTGTGTAGATTACGTACCTTTTTGTAGCTCTTCTATTAGACTTACGATCCTTCGTGTAGAATTCTGATGCAGAAATTAAAACACGAAAAACGATGGTCTCAAGTGTCTTGTTAGCTCATGGCAAAAAAACGAAACAGAATATATAAATAATCACAGTGATATAAGAAGACTGTTCCAGACAGGCAATAATAATGTTTACCATAACGACCTGTCAACAAAATTTTCTATCTAGTTTTGGTTGTTATTAGGGGATAAGTGAATTTGCGTCTGTAAATGTAAGATGTACGGCACTTTCCCTTTGAAGAGCAATAACTTATTAGCGGTCTCGTAATGTGTATATTATATATAATATAAAATTATGCAATGAACGTAGCCTATCCAAATGAAATAGCTGTTAACCAAGTGATTTCAAAAACAACGTACAAGATTCAGTTGGCATTGAGTATAAACAGGATGGTCCACAGGTCTTATCACCAGTCACATACAAATAGTCCATTTCAGACTGGAAGCGACTTATGAAAATCAACTTTTGAAAAATCACTCTAGGCAAAACATGTCAACCTGTTTTTTCAATACCCTGTATTCCACAAATATATAACACTATGGCTAACTTTAGAGTACTGTATTATTGAATAAATGAAAGTTTGCCTTAATATCTTCTATAACTTGTAATGTTTATTTATTTTTTAAATATGAATAAACAACAGCGAGAGCAGCGACGTGTTAGCAACGACCGGTAAGAAATAGTTCACAGTTAAAATATTATTTTAGCCTAGTTTTTTAGTATACTATTTGTAAATTTAAATATTTAAATATTTAGGTAGCATCTATGGCAACATCTCATTTTTACAGTTAAAAAAAATTACAGCGGAAAATATCGTGAGCAGGCAATGATGGTACGGTGTTGTTCTATCGAGCGAAAAAAACAACGGAAAGATACTGTCTGCCGGGCGATGCTTGTCGCTCTCTCTCTTTCTCTCTTTTTTTGTTTATTTCGCACTCGGGGAGTTTCACTTCACTAGTAATCATTGAAATTATACATGTTTTCAAATGTAGCATATTTCATATTTATTGCAGCAAAATAATGATTTTTGAATTTGTAATTTACAACTGAAAAGGGATTTTAATGTTTGAGTACTTATTTTTAATATATTTAGATATGATTGCGGGGTAGTTACCTAGTGAATTTTGCAGACGTGGCGAGCCATGACATGGCGTGTTGCTTTTTGCCAAACGAAGAGTAAATTATACTTACTCCGAAAAATACTTCAAAAAACCACATCACGTTTGTAGACGATGTATTTTTTACACTTGCCTAGGCAAGTTACGAAGTTGTGAGATAAATCTGTATTTGCACGGCAGTAATAAATGTACTGTTACGGTGTGTTTCGCAAAAGTCGTGCCTTTGTGCATCGTGGCCGATACGCTGGCCCTGTGTGTGCGTGATTTCAAATATTTTATTAGCATTATTTATACGTTTTAAATGTGAACTGTTTTTATGACGAAGTTATTTATTTACATCCACGTCTGTTTATTTATCACAATACTGTACCTTTGCCCTAAGGGGTTTGAAACACAGTCGTGTAGCGTAATTTGCCACAATCCCAGAAGAAAAATAGCAAGCCCAGCCCGATAAATTTCAATAAACCTAATAACCAGTAAGTAGCAATACATAGGAATATAAGCGGAATAAAAGTTACCGTACGTGTATTCGTGTGCATGTTCACCGCTATCTTTTATAGTTTGTATGACAAAATATGAGCAACACGAGTTGCGTGCTTGAATTTAATGTGCCTCTATCGTTTGACTGGTAGTTCCTTCGTTTTTATATTTATTCCAACTGAGACCGTCCTTTTAAAGAAATAATCCAACACATATTAATAACAAAAGGATAATTAGTACTGCCCTTTACCTCGGAGTTGTAACAGTGTTTAACACAGTCGCGGCAAAATACTAGCTTGCATTACTTGTATTGTGCTATGTCGTGGAAAACAAATATGTTAATGAAAACCAACCGTAAGAACTGTCTTCAACTCAGGCATTTTTAAAACGTTATAAAGCTGACCTAAATAATGTTAGATGCCAATACTGTGAATATGCATAAGGAATGGTATTTGGAATATGACAGAATTCTTTGAAAAGCTGTAAACAGTAAACAACACATTTGACAGGTATAAAGGTAGAAGTCACATTTCAATGTTTATGTTTAGGCGTAGTGAAAGTATAAGAACATATGTACACACACAATGGCATGTAAACATGGATTTCGACAGAAGTTACATGACAGTCACATGGCAATGTTTGTTTACATTTGGCGGAAGGATACGAAACGGGCCTGGCAGTAGATATTTAGCAGAGCTCCGAGAAAGTTGCTTCCAATGGGGAATGAACAATATATAACCAGTAATAACGCAATATAACCACATCATAAGGTATACCAATAATAAGACAGATTTTTAGAATGACAAGACATGTGGACCATCCTGTACATAGGCCTATACATTTACGATTTATACGTTCTTAGTACAAGTTCTGAAATAATTTTATGCTAAACATTTTTCACGCTTTATACCATGTGCTGTAAAACCTAGCATTAACCTTACAAAATTGAGGTTGAGGCGTTGTTAAAATACTTTCTTTGGCGGATTTATAAACAATATGTTTTATGTAGCATGTATGTGTATGGGAGTGTATATGAGAAAAATGCTCACTGGAAACCAATTTTCTGAGAAATTTAACATTTAGGCTACGTTCGCGTAGTCTATACGTGTTTGGGTAGTTCTGCAACCTACTCATAGGTGGTAAGAATTTATTGCGAACATTTCAAAATTCTTGTACAGAATCACGATTATCAATTTATTAATTAATATATTACTAACAGATTTTTCCAACGAAATTATTTATGAAACGTATTATTTTATGTTTTGATTAGTTTAATATTTTTTCAGTTATGAATTTTTTTATTTGTCAAATACCTTCATTGTCAATTATGTGTTTGTATTTAAATAAATAGCCCTAATGTTATAATTATTAACATAAATTTGTTATTTATTTGTAAATAATTAGTTAACAGCATAAATTAAATAGTCATTTAACTATTACATTAAACAATGCAGCCATCAAAACGTATGCTTACAGACTTATTACGTTACAGCTATGCTACCAACAAGTTCAGGTGATCTAGTCAGTCGTTCCGCAATTAGAGTTCGAAAACGCTTATGTAGGACCTCGATTTCTGGAACAGCGTTGTTTTCTCGGACGAAAGTAATTTTAACCTGTTTCGTAAGAACGGTCGTGTTTTGGTTTGGAGGAGGTCCAATACTGCTCTTGACATGTTGAATCTTCAAGCTACCATGAAGCATGGTGGAGGTGGTGTTATGGTCTAGGGGTGTAGAGACGCGTCTGGTGTCGGGGAACTGGTTTTGAGGGAACTATGAACAGATTTGCTTATTTACGTATTCTGAAGAAAACACCACATCTCTAGTAAATCACAGCTCAAATAATTGCTTCTGAAGGAATGGCATACTATCGGAGGAGAGGCAACTGGAAATCTGGTGCACAGTAAAAGCAAGAGACTAAGGGAAGTGATATACAGACGAGGTTGGCACACCAAGTACTGGGGGGCTGAAGTAAGTATTGTTTTTTGTTCGAGAAGTTTACTGTTACGTGAGTGTAAGAATACTTTAGTCCGACGTACAACTCGTATTGAGAGAAGAAATCTTCATTTTTGTGTATGAAGAACGTACCATAACAATTGTATCATTACTGTGTCCGTACGTTCAAACGATTAGTTATCTTTGTGTATATAGTGTGTTCACGGTAAAATGAGCACTTTTGGAAGCCCTACTTAAAATATACTTGTATACAAGTTGTGCATTCTTCCGCCTTATGTAAAATTAATATTGCCATGGGCCGCATCACTTTATTCATGCGTCGGCCAAATGAAACTCTGAAATTATTAAGAAAGTAAATAATTTACAAATCTGCTCATTTTCACACGGTGCGAAAAAAAAAAACGACAGAAATTATAATTTATCACAAATGGTTACCTAACACTTTTCATTCGACGTTAATATATGGAGCTACTTCCCATCCATCGTTACCAACTTTACTGGGCGAATGTCACTCAGTGCGCCCATTAAAATATATGCATGCAGGGACGGTGACTTTTTTCTTAGGTTGATTTCAATAGTGCTCACTTGATCGTGAACAGGCTTTACTCAGGTTCAGCCACAAGGAAGAAGGGCGAACACCTGCCGACCTTACGCGCCGCCCACACGAGTCTGTGAGCGCGAATGAGGGCGCGTACACGCTGGGGCAGGTGAACGTGGGCATCGCCCAAACCTCCCCCCCCCCCCTCCCTATATCACAGCACGTGCCCACGACCTCGCTTTCCCGCCACAGCGGACAGCGACGTCCACATTCATTCATGCGGCTCGCTCTAATCCCGCCTGCCACGCTCTCTCGTGTTCACTGTCTAAATATGTAGTCCATTCACGGTTACTTTCAGACTATTCTGAAGCCCTGCTAAAGTTCTACTTCCAATATATTCCGCCGCCTCGTGCAAACTAAGCTTAGCTAAACCTGGAGAATTACACTAGGTGGACAAAGCACCAAATTCGTGCGCACTCAGTGTAACAGTATTTTGTATAAGGACTATTTTGCAATAGGCGCTACCAACATAACTATTTTCTCCATGATTTTATCCAAATTATTTATAAATGAAGCATTATAATTTATATTTAAAATATGAATAACATTTCAATTTTACAGAAAAAAAAAACTTTTACGAATAAAAGTATAAAACGCTTGTGATATGGCATATTTTGGAAATAACTAAACATGTCATACATGGGGAGATTTTTCAAAGGTTTGATTTAAAAAGGCTGAAGAAACCGTGAATGCACTATACAAGGTGTTTCGGGCATAGACGTCCAAACAGATGCACATGATAGAGGGGCCCAAGATCAACCACTGTTAGGAATTTTGTTCCGAATGTATGGACCTACTCTACACTACACTAAGAATTTAATGATTGTGACGAAACTAAGCGTCCCAGGGAGTAATAATATTTGTAGTAATGGTAGGGGACAAGTGGGGTCACATAACCATACATCATTCATGCTATTGTTTTTATTTTTCAGATCGCTGTAATGACAATAGCATGAATGATGTCCGGTTACGTGACTCCACTTGTCAGCTACCATTACTACGGATATTATTACTTCCCTGGGACACTTACTTTTGTCACAATCATTAATTTCTTAGTGTAGTGTAGAGTAGGTCCATACATTCGGAACAAAATTCGTAACAGTTAAACGGTCCAGAATCGGACCACGTATGTATTGGTAATTTAGGTTGGTCTTGGGCCCCTCATCTGCCTCTGTTTGGACGTCTACGCCTGGAACAGCCTGTATATACGCCGCGTTCTGTTACAGATGGAGATCACTGGTGTTTCACCAATGTTCGTCAGCAGCAACGGAACAGTATCAGTAATCAGTAAATATTTCGCTTGTGCCAGTGATTTGATAGTTTCGGAACACTTGGCGCTAGAACGAAAGCGAATTTGTAAATATAAACAAACAAAGCAAAGGTAATGCAAGTTATATTACCACAGAATATTTTATAAATAAACCTGCCGGTAATTTACTTATATAAAAACGTACATTCCACACATGCGAAATTCTAACCTCTACAAATTAGGGGGAAAATAATTGTAATATCCTATAATAGTGTCTTAATTACTTTCCAATGCTTTTCGTGCGTCTTCTATGGGTACAACAATCCTGTACGTCACACCATCTTCTGCAATAACGTTAAGTTCTTGGCTGGTATTTGAGAGTCCCACCAACAAATATTTTACAGACGCTACACAACCTCATCCAACACTAGCAATTCTCAACGTTCTCAGTACTAGTTTTAGCCTCGCGCAGGGCGCCACCCAGAGAGTCGTTAAATCAGCTGCCAGTCACTATGAGTGGTTGTCAGCGTAACGGAACGATAACTGAGGTTACTGAACCAGTGCAATCAGCAGTATCGGGACACGTAGACAGTACATTAGGGGCAGCGGTGGTGTAATGGTTAGACTACTCACCTCCCACCTAGGCGACCGGGTTCGATTCCCGGTGGGGGGTCGTCCCCGGATTTTCTCATGTGGGAATCGAGCCGGACGATGCCACTGGTCGGCGGGTTTTCTCGGGGATCTCCCACCCTTGCACTCCAGTGCTGCTTTATGCTTCACCCTCATCGGCTCTCAGGCTCCCGATGTTAAGAGCCGCCCAGATCTCTTCACTCACGGAACCGATGTAAGAGGAGCGTTAGTGGATGTGTCCTGTGTTGCACAGAGCGATAGGTGTAGCCTACTATAGGCTGTTCACGGTAGAATGAGCACTTTTGAAAGCCCTGCTGAAGATCTAATTTTACGCACATTGTGTATTCTTCCGCTTTATGTAGAATTAACACTGTCGCGGGCCTCATCACTTTATTCATGCGCTGGAAAAGTAAAATTCTGAAATTATTAGAAAAGTAAATAGTTTATATATCTGCTCATGTTTACACTTCGATGCATTGGAAAAAATCAGAAAGCAAATTAACAATTTCTAGTTACCACAGAAGGTTACCCAACAGTGTTTATTCGCCGTTAATATACAACTTTACTGGACGCGTGTCACTCAGTGCGCCCGTAAAATATATGCAGGTATTAGCAGTGATATTTTTCTAAGGTTGATTTCAATAGTGCTCACTTTATCGTGAACAGCCTTTACAACCAGACCAGGGCGTTACCGGAGCCTCGTAGGTGAAAGCACTGATGCCAAATAAGGCGACTTACACTAACCTGCTCGCTTTGCCTTTCTAAGGTTACATTTCTGTTAAGGCGCCCGAGACTGACATCAACTTATTATAATTAACCTACCATTAGGAAGAGTGGTCCAAATATCGTGACCATGTGGTGTATCACATGCCAGGCAACTGCTGAGTATATGTCACTGTATAATGATGTGATTCCCTATCTACTACGGCATATCTCTTTTCTTTACATCGGATTTACTGCTGCGCTGAAAACTGGCAACGCAGGAATATTCACATCTCACAGCGGAATTTCACGTAATTACTCCACCTAAAGAGTCTCTACTTGTCACAATAGTCCAGCCTGCCAGCCGCACACTTCAATACTTGATACTCGCAGTCGCAGATTTCTCTTCTGCTGGTTACTTCTCTCGCTACTAGTCTTCTATCGCTCGGAACTCAGCCTCTCTTTCACTCATCAACTCAACTTGGCACGAAGGGCTGTCACAGTTTTATATCGTTCGCCCCGACCACCTGCACGGTTCAACGCACCCCGAGTCGCGCTGAGAGAACGATGTCGGTAATCTAGAGCATTCTTCAGATAAAAGCAGAAATCAATACAACCAGGGTCAGCAGCACGTTCCGCAGAAATGGTTATCGTGTCGGCTCGCTTCATGTAATAAATATGCAACCACCGGTTTGTCGCTCATCTGTTCGTTCAAAACAATCCTTTGACTTGCTGCCGCCGCTATCATATAACTGCTGCCCTTCACTTTCACTCGCTCGCACGGGATTCGTAGCAGCGAGCGCGTAACAATATGGCAACGGGTGACACACAGATTTATTGCAATCTACGAGAATTTATAAAAGAGGAGGGGGGGGGGGCTTTCGAAAACGCAGGCACAGGAAACTAACGAACGAGTTTACCACGAAGTTTAGTAATTGTGGTGTATTACTGCGCAGTTGTTCCTCGAGTCTCCCTCAGTCCGCCAGGAGCATCCTTCCGCGCCCCAGGCCGAGAAGCGCTTCCGTCAGCCAGCCACCCATCGGTTTTTTAGTCCGTCAATTGAAAGTGACTCACAACAGTCCGTCATTCGTCGATCCGTCGGGTCTGAAAATGTTCAGTGTCACCACCCAACAACACCAACTTTCTCGAGCAGAAAGTAATGTCTATAATGAACGTCACAAATATGTTCTCTTTCCCTAACATAATTTATCAGCATTTCCTCTGAAAATCTACACGTCATCTTCAGTTCAATTCAAAAGAGACACGTAAAAAAGTAAACAACTTCACTGCCTTGTGTATCAAAGAAAAGAAAAATATTAAAACAAAGAAACAAGTGACTATTTTTCAGACAGCCATAGTAAAGGAACGATATTACAAAGCGGTGGCCTATCCGTCGGAAGTTAAAGTTTGATATATATTTGACAGATTGACGGAAAGAAAACAAGAAGCAATGCGATTGGTTGAAGTTCACGTGACCGACGGACGACTGACGGATGAAACTGAAGGCTGCGAGTCCAGTTTTACAATAGCCCATCGCATCCGTCTGTCATCCGTCAAACGTTCGTCCGTCTCCCAGTTGAGCGATTTAAAACCAAACTTCGTACGTCCGCCGTAAATTCATTGCTGTAAACTAATAGAAACAAAACCGTTTACAATTAGGAAAAAATCCCTCATAAAAACTGAAACTTTCTTACGATATTGTGTTTCTAAGCACCAAAAACAACCATTATACACGTACGTAACGGAAATTAATTGATGTAAAAAGATTTTTAAACAGCATATAAAGCATGATTTTATTATTTTTACTCTTGCACAAAAGAAGCTGTGTTTCTAAACGTAATTATCAATTAATCTTCAGGAAAATGTAACTTAATTTCATTTTACAGTAACATAAACAAACACATGAAAACAAAAAAAGAGCCAAAACAAAACACTACACAGCCTTGTAAAGAACTCGGGATGAACGAGTAACAAAACGTGCAAATATAGAAAGCTGTAATTTCATTCGTTCGTCCGTAAGCTTGCCAAAGTTTTCATGGACGGACGGATAAAATGATCACCTCTGATTGGCTGTTGGTCACGTGATTGACGGACGGACGCGACGGTTTGTTCGTTGTAAATCCTGCCATGTGGACAGCACTGCTATGCACGTCAAGTGCTACATCACATAGCCGCTAAGCGCATGCCTCTCAACTGGCACAGTGCAGCGCAGTGTTCAGCCACGATGTGTGTAAAGGCTGTTCACGATAAAGTGAGCACTTTTGAAAACAACCTTAGGAAAAAGTCACTACTCCAACCTCCATTTATTTTAACGGGTGCACTAAGTGACACGCGCCCAGTGAAGTTGGTAACGATGGATGGGATGTAGTTCCATATCTTAAGGTCGAATAAAACGTGTTAGATACCCATTTTTAATACCTTAAATTACTTCTCTAGGTTTCGGTTTTTTTTTTTTTACTGCACCGAAGTGCGAAAATGAGCCGATTCCTAATAATTCCACAGTTTCATTTGACCGACGCATGAATAAAGTGTTGAGGCTCTTGATATGTTAATTTTACATAAGGCAAATGACGACACAAGGTGCAGGCAGGGCTTTAAAAAGTGCTCATTTTACCGCGAACAGCCTATACCTATGGCACTTTCAGCGGTGACCCTATCAATTTATTAATGGAAAGTCTATGGTAAGGTTCAGTGCAGGGTCTTTGAGTAGTTTTGTATATACCTGACACGTGTATCTTGAAATACAGCGCTTTGAGTAGTTTTGTATACACCTGACACGTGTATCTTGAAATACAGCGCTTTGAGTAGTTTTGTATATACCTGACACGTGTATCTTGAAATACAGCGCTTTGAGTAGTTTTGTATACACCTGACACGTGTATCTTGAAATACAGCGCTTTGAGTAGTTTCGTATATACCTGGCACGTGTATCTTGAAATACAGCGCTTTGAGTAGTTTTGTATACACCTGACACGTGTATCTTGAAATACAGCGCTTTGAGTAGTTTTGTATATACCCGACACGTGTATCTTGAAATACAGCGCTTTGAAAAAGCAGTTTTTTATTTAGATGTTTAGGAGTACTCTGAAATGGTGTTTGTAATGCGTGGTAGACAAGTATACTGGACGCACGTTCAACAGTTTCGTGTGAAAGCTTGTACCTCGAACTGCACTCTGCGACGCAGTTCGAGTGCCGCGGGCGGCTTACATCATACGAAGCGGCTGGAGGCAATCTTGGAAAGGAATGTCTTCGAACACACGATGACTTCGGACAGAAACGCACACCTTATAGTATCCTGCAGGCCTGCCCGTCACCTAACTTGTCAAGATTCATATGTGTAGATGACAAACACAAAGTGCTGACTGCATCCACTAAACATGTTAATTGAAGCCTGTTTAAGAAGCCAGAAACTAGGACGGGCAATGCTAGGCATAATCTGTATGCACTGTTTCCTCACACTTTTTCAATCAAACCTTTGAAAAATCACCTTAAGTGTAAAGTTTTTGGTCGTTTCCTAAATATGCCATGTAACACAAACGTTTTATATTTCTCTGAACATAAAATATATTTTAAACTGAATTTTTAGAAATATTTTACCGAGAAATTACAATACTTCACTTATAATAAATATAAATAAACAGTGAGAAAATAGGTGTGTTGGTAATGCCTAGTAAGACATAGTTCTTATACAAAATACTGTTCCACTAAGTCTGCAGGACTGTGGTGCACTGTCACTTTGGTGTAATTTTCTAGACTTGGTAAAACTTGGTTTGCATAAGGCGGAAGAATATCTTGGAAGTAGAACTTCAGCAGGGCTTCATAAAAGTTGGAAGTAACCGTGAACGTACTATAACGATTTTTTTTTTTTTGCCAGCCTGTGAGCGAGTATCTTGTCAAAGTGATGCATTCCTTGAAAATAAATCATAATGCACCGCAATGAAATGTACAATCTCATAGTTGAAAAAATGCGATAAAAATGCAAAATATTTGCTTACCACGCTTAGAAAATCCATTACATAACAAACTGTATATTTTTCAAAAGTGCTCATATTACCGCGAATAGCCTATAACAGAAGTACACGAGACATGGGGTAGGTGATATTATCAAAGGTTTGTTTCACAAAGTGTGAAGATAGGGAGTATAAATGAGTTTGTGCACGTATAGGCTGTTTACGGTAAAGTGAGCACTTTTGTGGCCCTAGTTACTTTTTTTCCTTTCAACCATTTGTTATCTTCTAACCACCTTTTAGAAATGAATATTGCCACGTAAGTAACAACCACAGTGTGCATTTTCCACCACACTCGGAATTTAACGTCTAAGGCTACAACAAAATATATTTATTGACTGGGGCTTTCAAAAGAGCTCACTCGAACGCGAATAGCCTATAGTAGCGAGATGCAACGTGACTGGCCGAGCCGGTGCACGGAACACAGTGGTCAGTCTGGAGGCTACCGGGAACCCGCCACGCCAACGGGACTGTATCACGCTAGCGGCCCGCCCGCCGAGCTATATAGGCTGTTCACGGTAAACTGAGAACTTGCGAATAGTCTATAGTAGCGAGATGCAACGTGATTGGCCGAGCCGGTGCACGGAACACAGTGGTCAGTCTGGAGGCTACCGGGAACCCGCCACGCCAACGGGACTGTATCACGCTAGCCGCCCGCCCGCCGAGCTATATAGGCTGTTCACGGTAAACTGAGAACTTGCGAATAGTCTATAGTAGCGAGATGCAACGTGACTGGCCGAGCCGGTGCACGGAACACAGTGGTCAGTCTGGAGGCTACCGGGAACCCGCCACGCCAACGGGACTGTATCACGCTAGCCGCCCGCCCGCCCGCCGAGCTGTATAGGCTGTTCACGGTAAACTGAGAACTTGCGAATAGCCTATAGTAGCGAGATGCAACGTGACTGGCCGAGCCGGTGCACGGAACACAGTGGTCAGTCTGGAGGCTACCGGGAACCCGCCACGCCAACGGGACTGTATCACGCTGGCCGCCCGCCCGCCCGCCGAGCTATATAGGCTGTTCACGGTAAACTGAGAACTTGCGAAAACCATGCTTCAGATCTACTTGCATGCACACTGTGTCTTCTTCCGCCCTATGTAAAATCAACGTTGTCATGGGCCTCATTACTTTATTCATGCATCGGTCAAGTGAAACTGTGGAATTATTAGAAACGTAAATGTTTTAGAAATCTGCTCATTTTTACATTTCCATGCGTTGGGAGAAAAAAAAATCAAAAATGGTTACCTAACACTTTCTATTGGCTGTTCACAGTAAAGTGAGCACTTTTGTAATAATAGTCGAAACATATATTTTATTTAAGGCGTAGACGTTCACTTCCGAGCATGGTGGAATATACACACACTATTTATTACTTACATAGCAACATTTATCAATAAAGGTGGTTAAATGTTAAAGAAATGGCTGAAAGTAAAAAAATATATAGGATCTCAACTGCTCACTTTACCGTTAACAGCCTATATGGTACATGGAACTAACTTCCATCCATCGTTACCAACTTGACTGGGCGCAAGTCACTCAGTGCGCCCGTTAAAATGTATGCAAGTAGGAGCAGTGACATTTTTCTACGGTTGATTTCAAAAGCGCTCACTTTTTTCATGAACAGCCTTAAGCTCTTGTTCCCTCAGACCACCGCCAACCGCCGCACACGCAATTATAATAGACAACACATGTTGGCCAAATATCGATACATCTCGACGACAGTTTATCGAAATCAGCATCTTTTTCGAGGTATTGGAAATGTATTTTTGTATGCTCTTTTAACTAGCTCTGCTTTAAATACAAGAATTAAATTTAAAAAAAATACTGTGTTTACAAAAATACAAACGCAACATTTCTTTCTGCAATGCCTCGTGTCCTCAATATACAATAATCCAAGCAATTTTACATTTTCCAAGTCCTTCAATACTTCAAATATCGGATTCCGATTTAACGAAAATCGATACTTTTCTTCCGATATATAATTTAGTAAAACAATACAATTCAGATAACCTACATCAATAATATATATCTTTTTCCAATATCAACATCCCTGAACTTTACCATGCACAGTGGCACACACACAACTTTAGCATGTACAATGCCAGACATGCAACTTGAGCACTTACAGAGCACTGAAAGGAAATTCATAACGCACAATATCAGGCGCACAACTCAAACACCCGTAGTGATGGACTCGGTAATCAAACTCGTACAAGGTGTGGCGTGGAACTAGTTTGTGTAGTTTACAGAGTTGTCACCAGATGGCAGATCTCACCAAGACTGCAAAATGCAACTCCTATAGTTCGGTTTCACCCCTTTTGTAGAAATTCATTTACTTATTAATTTCGGATTCGTAGTAATAATTTGCAATGTACAATTTTGCTATAGGCAATTTGCATTTGACGAGTTGTTTAATATTTTGGTGCGTAATTTTAATTGTGTGTTATCTACTTACTGTAAAATGTCGAGAAAATATATTTTATAATAAGTTCGAGTTTTCACAATAGCTAAGCAGATAATACGCAAATAGAATTGAGCTTTAAAATACTAAACAACACGTAAAATATAAATTTTCTATAATCGAACACTGTCAGTAATTACTGTTATTCCGAAACTATGACGCGAAAACCAAGAATTTCTGAAAAGCGGTGAAACCGAGCCTAACTCTCCACTGTACCGGTGCCCGTAGTCAACAGGCAGTTTCAAGGCGATCAAAATGGCCGCCGTCGGTGCCTACAGGCTGACAAAATGGCCGTCGGGGTATAGGATAGAAGCATTCAGAAAAAAACATGCAAATTCAGGAAGTTTCTAGGCGCACTGGCCGACAAAATGGCCGCTGTCGTACTGGCTGACAATATGGCCGTCAGGAGCGATGGGGAAAATGGGACATTTTTGATAGAAAACACTGTTTAGGAAAAAGACAAATCCAAGATGGCGGCGGGGCTTCCGCACGTCCGCCGCTACGTGCCAGTTGTCCTGGAACTATACTTTACACAACTACTGCTCGCGTTCGCCAGCCGCACGCGTGCATCCGATCTACACTCCCTCCGGCCTTAACAATAATTATTTTATACTTGCATTTTATCTAACTATAATAGAAATTCGGGTGGTAGCACTTCGAGGAAAAAACAACACGCGGGTATCCATGGTACGGAGGAAATCCCTTTGGTCCTCTCGGCGATAGTATATCCAGGCCAAGATTTTTTTCCCTGTGTGATAGCTCTCGAAAAACACCCCTCTCGGGGTTTCGGGCGAAGTAGGACGCGCAAGGGCGTTCTGAAACGGTGCTGCGAGGGGCAGACGGGGATAACATTGAGATAGAGGTAACACCCTGGCGGGGTGTCGTGGTAAGGGCTTTATCGCAGGTATTCAGGCTGGGGCGTCGTCGTGGGGATTTGTATGATAGGACGCCCTTTCGCTGGGAGCACTCGGGGAAAACCTCTGACACAAGAGCAGGAAGTATATAGCATATTCGTCGCTCGGAATGACAGAGCATAACGTTCGCACATTCGCTAGGACGGAAACTATGGCGGGAGCACTCAGAGGGGACCCCGGCAATAGAATGCAAGAGCAGGAAGTTCATATCCAAGATGGCCACAGCGGGCATGAAGGAAAATGGGAAATTTTCCCCTGGTGCGAGATTCAAGATGCAGTCGCGGCACCGCAGCACCGACGCCCCTGCCGCAGAACATACTATTTATAACTACTAACACGTCTATAATTAATACTCAACAGTGCCAGTCTGCGAGATTTCTTTCTAACTACATAAATTTCGAAAAAAATAAAATTAAAATAAATCTTGGTGAAAAACATTTTCAAAATGTGTACAATAAGTAGTGCGAAGTCGAATGAAATGAATGTGTGGAGTGTGTGAACAGTGTGGTGTAGAAATGAGAACGAGTGGAGTGGAGTGGTGTGTATGAGACGAGTGAGCACCTGAAGTGGAGTGAGCGAGTTGAGAGTAGTGAGCGAGCGTGAATGGACTGAGTTGAACGAGAGAGTGATTTGGGTCATGCTCTCAAGGTGGTGTACAACGAAAAATTAATAATTATATATTTGTACCAAACATTGTTCAACTCGTACGCATTCTATGTGGTGACATTTTCCTCGAATAACAATTTTTTTACAATTTAAGTTTTTTTTTTTTTTTTAATTTTATATCAAATATAAAATTATTCTATTTTGTTGCAGCCGTAATAACAGATACTAACAAAGTTGTACTGATGAAAATATTAACAAAGCAAACAAATCCCATGTGCTATTGCACGACTCATTTGTTATCACCAACTAACAGACCATATATATGAGAAAAAATGGTAAATATAAAGACATTTTTGCATATATTTAACATTCTTTTAAAATGTAGTAACTGTTATTTGGTGATTTGATATGTCGAGCAGTAACCCGAGGCATTAATTTGTCGTAATTTTTTCATCAGTACAACTTACGCCCGGTTGCACCATCGTGGTTCGAAACTCGATCCGAGATTGGATCTAAGATCGACACAGAAAACTGTTACACCATTCGAGTTCAGAGCTGGACTGGAGATCGAGATGAAGTTCATTTCGAACCGCCGAAATTGGCGGTTCGAAATCTCGATCCGAGATCAGCAGCCATCGTCGACAAATGTAGTTTGAAAATACGCCATCAGATAGAAATTCGTTCGATTGTTTTCTTGGGAAATGAAAACATCAGTATACGCACTTGAATATTATTCAGTAAAATTCGTACAGCAATAATTCACTTAAAACAAGTAAAAACATCGCACATCTAGTTCTATACAGTGGAAAATACGCCTACTTCCATGACGTCATGTATTACGAACCAATAGCAAAATTTTTCTCATACTTAATCTCGATCGACGAATCGGATAATCAGAATCATGCAATTTCGTTGGTGTAACACTTTTACATTGGAACCAAGATCAAACTGGATTCTGGTTCGGAACTAAGATCATTCGATCTCGGATCTGGGAAGATGATGGTGCAACCGAGCATTAGTAGTTGATACGGTTGTAAAGAAAGAGAAGTAGTTTGTATTTGGTAGAAAATTGTTCACAAAATATAAAGTGCAAATTTTTTTTTATTCAGAGAAAATATCATATACGATGCGTACAAGTTGAGCAATGTTGGGTACAATTACAAAATAATTAATTTTTTTGGGGTCCGACACCCTTCAACTGGCGTCTTTAGATGGGGGTGTAGTGGGGCGAATATATGATACAGTAACGGAATGCAACGACAGGGGAAACAGGAGCACCGTGGGGAATCCCATTGGCCAACGGTAACATCTGACACGTTTCCCACAAACGAAGATGTGTTCGACTCTCGCCGGAATACATCCCAGTTCTCCAAGGTTAAGGCCACGGTCCCTCATTTCTACAGCTTTTGCGAGAATTTATATTTTGTACCCTAATGGGAGCCGATATTGTAAAATCCTCTTGCAATTTTGTTACAAATAGTTTTTATTATAGTCTAATTTTTTCAACACAAAAACTTTATAATTTTAAGTAATTATTAAATAAAAAGTTTTCATTAGTTAATTGGATAAAAGCATGCACTTTTTTGTTGGAAAAATAAGACTGCATAATAAACACAATATGTAACAACAGTGTTAGAGGATTTTACAATATCGGCTCCCGTTTGGATACAAAAAATTAACTCTCGCAGACGCTGTAGAAATGAAGGATCCTGTACAGTTTTAGGGTGGGTTTATATTTGTACCTAGAACTTGAAGTGTTCGTATTGGTGGAAGGGGGGGGGGGGGGGGGGACTACTTCTGCTGGACGTGTCGTCGACAGTTTTGATCAACACAGCAGGCAGTTCGTGAAAACACATCGTAGATCAAAGGCGGCTGTTATCAAGCGTTTCTGCAGTTCATGCTACGAGCAGAAGAGAACCAAACCTCTGGAATAGCTGAAGCCAGAGCAGAGATATGGGAGAGTGCCGCCCGCAGCAGATAAAGACTGTTCAAGGTAAAATGAGCACTTTTAAAAGCACTGCTTAAGATATAATTGTATCCACACTGTATATTCTTCCGCCTTATGTAAAATTAATACTGCCATGTACTTCATCACTTTATTTAGTGCGTCGGTCAAGTGAAACTGTGAAATTATTGAATAATGAATATTTTTACAATCTGCTCTTTTTTACGCTTCGATACATTAAAAAAACCACAACGCGAAAGAAATAATTCAAGTTATCACACATGGTTACCTAACACTTTAAATTCGGCGTTAAGATATGGAACTATTTCCCATCCATCGTTACCAACATTGCTCGGCGTATGTCACCCAGTGCGCCCGTTATAATATATGCAGGCAGGGGCAGTGACTTCTTTCCAAGGTTGATTTCAAAAGTGCTCACTTTACCGTGAACAGTCTTTAATGGAGTGCTGTGCAAATACACAATCTGACACTACATCTACCATCTGCGACACTTCACCTTACGTACACTTATTTGTCACCTGCGGTAATTGTGCACAGAAAATATAGCAACTGACGCCTCAACTAACACTGCATGTTGTCGGCTTGATCTAACAGGAAACTTAAGACGTGAAATAACGCCTAAAGGCCATATTACACGGTATAGGCTGTTCACGGTAAAGTGAGCGCTTTTTAAGGCCCTTCCAACACGGCACTGACCGCTAATAAATATATCTTATTGCAGCATCAGGCTTTAAATTTTGAGGGTGGTGGAATGTATTCATTGTTTTTGTTGGTCGCATTGCAATGTTATAATAAAAAGCAGCAGGAAGATGGAAATTGGATAAAAGTAAAAATTTAGAAGGGTCTTAAACAGTGCTCTCTTTACCATGAACAGCCTATACCAGATTTCGTAAAAGGTTGTGCAAGGTCTGCCATAGATGCCGTTATACCGGCCTGTACGGCACCCGTCATGGCATATTTCGCCTGGCGCTGCCAGATTTCATTACAGGTTTGGTAATTGGACACGTCCTATTTTCCGTGGTAGGTCCCATACCGGCTCTCGTACCTGGCCAACCACATTGCAGCTTCAGAGTGTAAGGCTCTCCCCGTGGTTACCACATGAAACAAGTTAATGAAGAAACTGAAAAGGACGCCTCAATCTTGATTTTACATCCGTGAGGTTGAAACTCCTTCAAATAGATTTAAAATACGACGACGACGAATAATACATTCTATGGCAACTTTTAATTACTGTTTAAAAGTGTTCTGAATATTTAAAACATTACCTGCTGTATGGAAAATTAATTCAAACTCTTCATTACATCTACAGTATATAAACTGTTACCTACTGAGTGAACTGCTGGTATAATGGTACATTTACGGTGTTCGCAATAAGCACGTCATTTTTGGCCGTGAGTTCGAAACTCCGCCGGACCCAATTTTTTCTTATCACTACATTTTACATGCTGATAATATCCCGGTACGTAAAGAAAAACCTTTATTTTGCGACCGGTCAGCAATTTTCGTCAAAATTAAAAACAAAACACTCGTACTCTAGTGACTTCACGTCATATGCAAGAAATGAATGAAACTATACTAGTAAGCAATAAATTTATTTAAAAGGCGAGCAGTAATATAGTAATATTAAGATGTGCTTGTAATTAGTGATACGCCTACGCAAGTTACTAACTGATAGCAATTATACACTGGGGTTCACATGTACCTACTACAAACCCCACACTGCGCACCCACCGAGGCGAGGGTGCCAAATGCTAGTACGCGAACTGCTGTCGTGTAATATGAATCTTCCATGGCGGCTTATATACCGGCTCGTGCACCAGGGCTTGTAGAAGCTTGTACAAGAACCAAGTACGGCAGCAGGTTTCGTGTTATATCGGCTTAAACATCAAGTAGCGATGGCAATTGACGTGTGTCCTTGTTGCACGACTGGTTCAGGTGGTTCGCACAGAAACGCCGTATATAAGCTGTACGCGGGTCAACTGTGCTGTGCCTCAACGAGGGCGAAGTGAGCTGGGTATGGGACGGCGATGGAATTCAAAAGTGGGGGAGATGGGAGCTTACCAAGAAAACCCACTGGCCAATGACAATGTCTTTTCAGTTTGCCGCGTGTGGAAATCTGGCGTGATCCCCGACGGGAATCGAAGCCAGTTCGCCGTGAAGCCGGTACTGATTATGATCAGTTCACCTGGGAACGAATGTTTTGCAAGCTTCCACAAGACTAGTTCTACTGGCTACTATAGCCGGTTCACGGTAAAGTGAGCACTTTTGAGGCCCTAGCAAGTTTTTCCTTTCAGTCATATTTATTCCTTTAACAACCTTTTTAAACAAATATTGCCATGTAAGTAATAAATACAGTGCGTGTATTCCAACGCAATCGGAAGTTAACGTCTAAGGATAAAATAAAATACATTTATTGACTGTTATTCTAAATGAGAGGACTTTCAAAAGTGCTCAGTTAACAGTGAACAGCCAATACTCGTGCCATGTCTGTACCCATAATGAAAGGTATCCTCTTTGTTGTATATTTTTCTCAAATAGACTAATAAATACATAAGTGGAACCACACAAATATCACTTATTCCTGTTAAGTAGTTCTGTGTCATTTTTTTTAAATATAAGGCCATGAAATTTGGTTACAAGAAGTAAATAATCCAATATAGAGGTGATATATTCGCCTTTAAAAGCCTTATAATAAGAGTTATATTTAGAAAATATAAGAGTTGTTGAGTTGAGAGGTTTAGAAGTCTCTTAACAACGAGGTCTTGAGAGCCGATGAGAGTGAAATGAGGCGAGAAAAAAGGAGCAAACCCGGAATGAAAGATCACGGGAAACAGGAGATCTCCGAGAGAACCAGCTGACCAGCGGTATAGCCCGGCACGATTCCCACTTGCGAAAATCCAAAGTGACGCGGCCGGGGATTGAACCAGGTTCGCCTTATTGGGAGGCAAGCAGCCTAACCGCCAAGCCACTGCGGCCCCAATATGACATTTTTATGCTAACAGAAATACAAAACGCTTCTCATGCAACATATATTTAGCAAACGACCAAACAAGTCACATATGGGGCAATTTTTCAAAGGTTCCATTCAAAAAAAGTGTTGAGATTCTGTGAACAGACTATATCTAGGATTACTTAAATTTTGTTTCACGAGCTGGCTTCCAAATATTTGTAAATTCCAAGTGACGGATTTGGAGATGATTAAGGTGAAACGCCCTGTTGTGAACACTTCAATTACGAAGCGGGGCAGTTGAGTTGTGGAGTGTGAGAAGAGAGTTGCACGGGGCGCCGTAGAGAGAGCATTCCTGCGCGGCTTTCTCCCCTGGGATTCGGCCCGCTTTCCCGGCCCAGCGCCGGTCCACGACCCGCGGCCCGTAAGGTAGAGAGAACCCCTCCCGGCACACCAGCCGTGCCCTCCTTACTTACATCTCTTCCGTAACTTGTCACGGTTATCATAGGCGCTGAGCAAAGGCACATTCAAATGAGAAAATAACGCGCAGGAGTCGAAAACGGATCGGACGAGAGGGAAGAGTCCATTGTCGCTGTAGATGAAGGGGGGTGGGGTTATCCAATAGCGACAACGGCCGAGCGTGGCTAGACGAGAGCTGCACCGCGAGTGCGTATTACCTGTCGAGAAAACTGAAGTCACGCAGCACAGTAGTAGAGAGCAATGTTATCAGTTTGGTGTGTACAGCAGTGCGCAAGTAGTGACACGTTGTTTCCCTCCCTCTAGCGGCGAGCGCCATACCTTACCCCCCCCCCCCCTAAACAAAGAAGCTACGCCAAGATTATTTTCTCATTTGAAATATACTATCGACTGTTGACGTTAAAATGAGCACTTTTGAAAGCCCTGCTTAAGATCTACTTGTACGCACGTTTATTATTCCGCCTAATGTAAAACTAACATTGCTATGGGCCTCATGACTTTGTCGATGCGTCGGTGAAGAGAAACACAGTGCAATGTTTTTCAGAAAATAAATATTATACAAATCTGCTCGTTTTCACACTTTGTTGATGCATTAAAAAAAACACAAAGCGAAAGAAATAATTTAAGTTATCACAAATGGTTACCAAGCACTTTTTATTCGACGTTAAGATATTGAACTATTTTCCATCCATCGTTACCAACTTTACTGCGCAAATGTCACTCAATGCGCCCATTAAAATGTGTGCAGGCAGGGGAAGTGACTTTTATCTGAGGTTTGAGATTTGCTCCCCCCGCCCCCCTTTTCAAGAAACAAGAAGTCGGCGCCTATTGCCTATTCACAGTTTTTCGTTCAAACTTTTGAAAAATCACTATGTATGTGTTTGGTTTTTTCCCTAAGTATATAGATATGGCGTATTACAAGGATCTTATGCATGTTAATATAACAGTTCCTTACTTTTACTTAAATTAACGTTTTTAACAGTAATTAACAGTTGCCATAGCAAATATTATTCGTCGTCGTCGTGTTTTAAATCTATTTGAAAGAGTTTCAACCTGACGGATGTATAATCAAGATGGAGGTGTCCTTTTCGGTTTCTTCATCAACTCGTTTCAAATAGTAGCCACGGGGAGCGCCCAACGCTCTAAAACTGTAATGTGATTGGCCAGGTACGAGAGCCGGTATGGAACCTGCCACGAAAAATAGGACGTGTCCAATTACCAAACCTGGTACGAAATCTGGCTGTGTAAGGCGGCAGATACCATGACGGGTGTCACACTAGCCTGTATACCGGCCGCTGTGGGGGACCTTACACAAGCTTTTACGGAATCTCGTATCGTGTAATATCGCCTTACGTGACAGTAGAGCAATCCGGAGCGGCGAGTGACGACTACAGCGATCTATGAGAGTGCGTCGGCGAGCTTGTGTGCAGTGAAGAGTGGGACTGTTCTGCGGGACTGTGGACTGGGTGCGTGAGTGAAAAGACGTTCGGGGCGATGGAAATAAGCAGTTTTAACTAAGCGTGTGGAAATAATTGGAGCAGTTTATGGGACATTAGCAAGAGTAAAGACTGTAGTAAAGACTTTAATTAAAGTGGAGATATTAATTAAATATTGCGCTCAATAAGAATAATAAGAGTTAGTAGGACGCCCAGACTGGTAAATAACATATGTTTAACTGTCTGTAGCATTGAGAATAAATATAATTATAGAATTTAGTTCTTTTATTTTTACTACAACCTACATCCCTCACGAACTCAAATACGCCCCTGAGGCAGTCTTGTAACAACATGAACTAAAACAGGGAGAGAATAGCTACGTTAGTAACGCTTAGGAAATAGTTCTTATGGAAAATAGTATTACATTGAGTGCGCACGAATCGGTTCCGTTGCGCCTTTGGTGTAAATTTTCTATACTTGGTTAAGTTTGTTTGCACGAGGCGGAGGAATATTTCGAAAGTAGCACTTTAACAGGGCTTCAGAAAACTGTGACGTAACCGTGACTGGACAATAGAAATTGCGCTGTAACGTAAGAATCTGCACTCTTGGTCAGCATTGTGTGTTACTAATGTGTCTTCCGTCATGTGAAAATACTGTAGTTGATTGTATGTAAGCTGTTCACGGTAAAATGAGCACTTTTGAAAGCCCTCTGCCTAATATCTACTTGTACACGCGTTGTGTACTCCGCCGCCTTATGTAAAATTAACACTGCTATGCTAGGGACCTCGTCATGTCACGTTATACATCTGTCGGTCAAATAAAACTGCGGAATTTCTAAGAAAGCAAATACATTACAAATCTGCTCATTTTTGCACATCGATGCATTAAAAAAACAGAAAGTGAAAGACATAATTTTAAGTTATAAATGGTTACCTAACACTTTTTATTCGATGTTAAGATATGGAACTACTTCCCCTCCATCATTACCAACATTACTGGGCGAATGTCACTCATTGTGCCCATTAAAATGTATGCATGCAGGAAAAGTGACTTTTTTGTAAGGTTCATTTCTAAAGTGCTCACTTAATCGTGAACAGCCTTTATGCGCCTTCGGGCGAACTGACACACTATAAAATCAAGCTGTCACACTGAGAACGTTTTTGTCGTGTCGTCGTTGGCGTTTTCACTGTGTCGTGTCGTGCTCGACAGAACAATGTGACTCCAGCACACGGATGAGCGCAAGTCAGCCGGCAACGGAAAGCGAAGCGGATGAAACGGGATGGGAAATCACCAAGAAATCCCGCCGACCAGCAGGATTCCCACGCGCGAAAACCCGGGAGCGACCCCGACGGGTTCACACCCAGTTCGCCTAGGTGGGAGGCGAGTGATCTAACCACTACACCACAGCGACCCCAAGGCAGAGCGGGAGCGCCCCGAGACGTTCCGCCGGCCAATCGGAAACGTCCGCCACGTTTTACACTCGGTTCGGCTGGGGAAGAAAGCCAGTTACAGTGCGCGGGCTTGTACAAAAACAACAAAGGTGGAATGTCTGGTGTGAAACAGAGCGGCTGTGGAGAGGCTCTTCTCTCCATAGTTCACAATAACAACTGCCGAAGAATAATCGATAGGTCCTTCCGGTTACTTCACATTCTACGTGTCTAAATTAAAAAAAAAAAAAAAGTAATTAAAAAATTAAACAGAAAAGTGTCTTAATCCAATCATCAATAATAGAAATTAAATTATAATATATATGATGATGGGGATACTTAGGATATAAATAATGGGGGTACAAAATCTTTGGCTACGGCTTTGTCGATGCATTTGGGACTCTTGACGAGTTAAGGAAACCACGGGAGCGATAAGGGCGACCTGCCACGCCCACCCAAGTATGCCATCGCATCAACGCGCAAGGCTCTTTCTCAACTGATGTGCAGTGCACTCTCCGTGCTGCATGTGTCTAACTAACGGACTTGAAGCAGTTAGTGAAGAGATTTGGGCGGCTCTTAACAGCGGGGTCTACAGAGTCGATGATGGTGATTGAAGTGAATATGGAGCGGCGCCAAAATGAAGGGGCGGGGGAAACGGTAGACCCCGAGAAAACCCGAAAAAAACCAACGGCATCGTCCGGCACGATTTCCACTTGCGAAAACCCGGTGACCCGGCCTGGGACTGAATCCGGTTCGGTTTGGTGGGAGGCGAGCGTGTTAATCGCTCGGCCACCGCGGCCCCCGACTTGAAGCAGTGACCCAGTCATTTCACTGGTGGTAAGTCTGTAGAAAAAGATCAACGCCGGATCCCCGAGAACTTTTGTACACGTCTTACCCAAACGGTTCAAGGTACAGCAATTTGAAAATTCCGTTTTTAGTTATATCTGAGTGACCAGAAATACTGTTTGTGAGGCGCATTATGTGTTGAAAGTGACAGACAGGCAGACAGGCAGGTAGGCGCAGGCAGCCTCTGCAAGTGTGTGTGTTGTTTTCGTGGACGAGCACATGGGGCGCACGTTTCCTAGTTTCGTAAAACAAAGTGTATTTGAAACTATTTGCAGTGCAGTTGAGGCGCTCGGCCCGGCAGACCAGGCGGGAGCCGCCTTCACTACGCCGATATCTGCCATGCACCATCACGTGTTGACGGGTATAGACTGATCACGGTAAAGTGAGCACGTTTGAGGTCCTAGTTACTTTTTCCTTTCAGCCATTTCTTATCATTTAACCACCTTTTAACATAAATATTGCCATGTACGTAATAAACACAGTGAGTATATTCAATCGCACTCAGTAGTTAACGTCTAAGAGTCAAATTAAATATATTTATTGACTTTATTCCAAATGAGGTCCTTCAAAAGCGCTCACTTTACCGTGAATAGCCTATAGAAGTGAGCTGCGGACTCTACTCGGACAACAGCGTACCCCCCCCCCCCCCTCCCATCCCTTTTTTAAAAATCAAACCTTTTAAAACTCACCCCATATATGACGCACGCCGACTGTTTCCTAATTGTGTCGTGTAACACAAGCATTTTAAACTCGCGATAACATAAAAATACCTTCTTTTTTTTTGTATAAATTTACCATACACTTATATTTTACCCATAAATTATATTTCATTTTTAATTAATATGAATAAAACAGGAATAAAAAAGATGTGTTGGTATAGGCTATTCACGGTAAAATGAGAACTTTAGAAAGCCCTACTTAAGATATAATTTTATGCACGTTGTGTATTCCTTCGCCTTATTTAAAATTAACACTGTCTTGGGTCTCTTCACTTTATTCATGCGTCGGTCAGGTGAAACTGTCTAATTACAAGAAAAGAAAATATGTCTAAAATCTGGTCAGTTTTACACTTCGTTGCTTTAAAAAATAAAAGACCAGAAAGCGAAAGAAATAATTTACGTTATTTAAGTTATCACAAATGGTTACCTAACATTTTTTTACGAAGTTATAGAACTATTTTCCATCTGTCATTACCAACTTTACTGGGCGAATGTCACTCAGTGCATACGTACAAATATACGGGGTGGGGGCAGTGACTTTTTTCTAAGGTTGATTTCATAAGTGCTCACTTTATCGTGAACAGCCTTTAACACATTGAAACTAGTGAAAGTTACTATTCGTACAAAGAAGGGCGTGGGCGTGTTGATAATTACAATGTAAACAAAGACTTAGAGTGTTGAGGACGTGACGCTGACAGTTGCGGCGACATCCGCCCTAGCTCGGGCTGAGTGTACGCTAGGAGAGCGGACGTGTTCCAAGGTCACGCCGCCGCGCTGCTCCAGCCCGTGCTACGTCACCTCCTGCCAAAAGGGCCGACTTCTTAACACCTACCTTCTCCTGGGACCGCGGTGGTGTATACAACAGATATTTGCTGCATATTTATGTCTATCGTTTATACCAACATTTAATATTTATATAATTGAACAAAATATTTGTGATAGTCTCAATTATATTTAAAGTCCTAATCGCTATCCTTGTTATCTATACTAATAATATTATAAAGAGGTAACGTGAGTATATTTGTATACATGTCTCGGGTAATCTCGGAAACTACAGGACCGATTCGTATAATTATTTCACTGTTATAAAGTTACATTCTTCCAGATGGATATAGTCTACGTTAATTGGAAAAAAAAAAAAAATCCTTGAGAAAAATCAAAATTTGTAAACCAATTAGGAGAAAAATGAGCTACTTGGCTGCTCTCTAAGCATGCTCTATCAAAAATTCGCACGAAATCGCAGGTAGTTTGCGGGTAGTCGCAGCAGGTAGTCACGGGTAGTCACGGGTAGTCGCAGCAGGTAGTCACGGGTAGTCGCAGGTTGTCGTAGGTAGTCACGGTTAGTAGCAGATAGTCACGGGTAGTCGCAGATAGTCACGGGTAGTCACTGGCAGTCGTATATAGGCCGTTCACGGTAAAGCGAGCACTTGTCAAGGCCCTTCCACATTTTTCCATACAACCTGTTTCCATCTTCCTGCTGCTTTTTAATATAAACATTGCTTTGTGACGAATAAACACAGTGTATACATTTCACCACCCTCAAAATCTAACGCCTCATGCTGCAATAAGATGTATTTATTAGTGGTTAAAGCCTGTTTATAACTCCATAAAACCTGAGCGAAGCGATGGCAGGCTGCTAGTACTCCCTACAGTTAATTCACTCATTTCTTACAAAAACCCATTGCCATACTTGTACACCATCCAAATGTGTGTCACTATCTTACAGTTCGTCACAGAGGCACCCCATGGCATTTATAGCTGAGGTTCCATAAAAGGTCACCTACTGTGACCGCTCAAAAGGTCGGATTCCTAGTGGCAGTGGTCGGCTTACAGGCGAAGCAGATCCACAAGTGTCGATGCAGTGAGTTGCAATGATTCTCCGGCACTGACCTCCACAGTCAGCAGTGATGGGGGCAAAAGCCCTAAGGATGGTGAATTCTGGTCAGACCATGGTGTTCTGAGTGCGAGGGTCTCAACAGTGTTGTAAGAGTGAACAAAGACGTACGTGAATGTCACACTTTTCGGGTTCCGGCGTGGCCAACTTCCGCATTAGCCTAAATTTACCTGCTGTGATCGAACAAATCTCGATACACCTGTTCGTTCATTGGGAGGTCGTCCCCATAAATATCTGCCTAGCTGATCATGCGTAGGTCAAGTTAAACAAATATATGTTTATTCAACCCAACATGAGATTGACATCCTGGATTACAAAAGAGGCGTGAATTATCTATCCCCAACTTATTACGAAGCGTGCATCAGCGGCACAGAAAACGGCGCAGCACCTGGTCAAAGAAGCCTGGCTGTGTTCTAAGCATTCCAGCCGTGGAGTGTGTTTGTGCGGCATGATCTTCCTCACACGTTACTGGAATCTCATACACCATATTACCAAACGAAACAGTCGAGTAATGCAAGATCTTGCTCCAGCCCAGTACGGACAGTCGAACCAGCACCCTGCGGACTTGGGATCTGTGGCGCATGGTGGCCGAGCAGAGCTCGGTAGCGGCCGAGGCACCTGGTGTGGGGGTGTCACGAAGAGGGGAAAACCCAAGGAACAGTATTAAGCGAGTGCGAGGCGTGCCCCTCCCCCCTCCTCCATCATATTCAAGTGAGAATTCTGCAACACTACTGAGGGCATCACGACGTCAAGGACGTTGGAGCACTACACACTACGACACTGAGCCAAACTACATGTCCAGGAGGGAACCTCTCGGACGATTGTCGTCTTCAGTAAATTCAGTGGTAAGAACCTTGAGATTTGGATGCAGGGTAAGACCTGGGTTAGGACGTTAGGCCGCGTTAAGCGTTTTCATATATTCTTCTATTGAGGTTAAATTTAAGTAGTTCTTTGTAATGCACGACTGCCAGCTATTGAGTAATATGAGGTATTGAGAGTAACGTGATTCCTATGGTTTGAAATATAACGCTGAAGCGTCTCTAATTTGTGTTTTTTCTGTTTAACTTGTAATAGATTTGTGTAATAAAGAGACGCATAGTTTGAATCCAGTTCAGTTCTTTCTTTAGCTCTAGACTAAGTCACCCCAAATTAACTTAGTTTGTCTGTTCGATCCTGGAGTCAGGAGGAAATAGAACATTCTGGTGACCGCGGCGGCCAAGGAACAGCCCCTCCTCCTTCCAACCATTCCATTGATTTAGATATGTAGCAACTAGAAGTTCCCGCACAATTCCGTGGAAGTGCGCTGGAGTTCCATTGTGTTGCAGACAGTCGAATCAAGTGCCACCTCATCCATTGGAGCAAGTTAAATTTTTCCCTTTGGATAAATGGTATGGCGGTCATTTTAGCCCGCATGGCCCTAGGTCGCCCAACCACCCAGTTAGTCCATGAGCCATGCATGTTTTGGTACTACTTTTTTTTTTTTGCCCCACAGCGGTCAAATCACACACTTCTAGTTATGGGTTCCCTCTCATAAAATGTTACATTTGTTGCCCTGTATCCTACGGTGCGAGTTTGAATGGATATTCAACACACGTATAATTGGCACGAAGTCGTTACGGGTGTCTCGAGATAATAAAATGAGGTCCAACAGGGAAATAACATTGAGTTGCCTGTCCTGAAAGATAGCCACGAAATGTTGCTGCCCCTGGACACGGCGTGTACCCGGTACAGGACGCTGCCGGAGTTGGTGGACCGTTGTAGAGGCGAGTTGGCTCGCTCGAAGGAAGATCGGCTGTCCCTGAACAGCAAGGCCACATTGCTCGTGCCTGCCGGGGCACGACTCGCCCGCACAGAACCTGTCCTAACCATTACTTATGTCCACCGCGTGCAGAATGCCGTACGTTCCTTGTTCTAGACTATCCCATGCTGTGAACTCGCCTCTTCGCATTGCTGCAACCTTCCACGTCACGTCACACTGCCTCTCTTACCGCACTAACCATTCATGTAGGAAAGAAGAAGTGCTGGGTTCCTTCCAGCACTGCCTG
Organism: Dryococelus australis; assembly: GCA_029891345.1. NCBI lineage: Eukaryota > Metazoa > Arthropoda > Insecta > Phasmatodea > Phasmatidae > Dryococelus > Dryococelus australis. The sequence continues at coordinate 74,782,614 of CM057007.1, read as the reverse complement.
CAACCAAGAATGCACGACAACACCAGTTGCAAAACTTACTAAAGGCTATGGAAAGGTCTCGCTGTGCGTGAATTTATGACACATAAAATCAAAAACTGAACATGAACTACTTAATATAGAGTGTGTGTCTAAATTCCCATTGCACATTGTAAGGGCTTGTAGTGGGGACCAATACGGTTACGTTTTGCATAGGAACTTATGTGCGGAAACGTACCGTTTCCTGCGACAAACAAAACACCACCACATCATACGTTGACCTCTATCACGTCTGAAACATACTGTAAGTTTATTTATGGGTTCACTTACAAGAAGGGATCGTCAAATGACGCACATACTACCCTAGTCATTGGCACCCGCATTGTCTTCCACGTACTCTCACGGGTGCCCGACTTGACTCCGCTAGACTACTTCCTGTGGGGCCACATGAAGGGCTTGATTTACCAGGCCTCTGTGGAACCAGAGGAAGAACTGCTGGCGCGGGTTATGGCTGCGGCGGATCTTGGACTTTCAGGTATTGGTTATCGCGTGTACCAGAACATGGTACGTAGGTACAGTGTTTGTGTAAGATGTCGCTGGTCTTCACATCGAGCCTTTCTTGTAAGTGGACCCAGAAGATAAACAACGTACAGTATGTTGCAGACGTGTGAGAGGTCAACATGTTATGTGGTGGTGTTTTGTTTGTCGCGGGGAAACGGTACGTTTCCGCACATAAGTTCCTCTGCAAAACGTAGCCGTCTTGGTCCCCACTACAAGCCCTTACAATGTGTAATGGGAATTTAGACACAACCTGTATATAGGCAGATATTTGTAGCGATTTCTGTAGTGGTTTTCGCAAGTTACTGCATTGATCACAGTGACGCGGTGACGTTGGCGATTTTGAATGGAGTGTCTGCATCTGCCAGACAAACATTCAACTTTTACCGGGAGTTCAAGGAAAATCACATAAATAGACATAAAATCAGTTACCAGAAGAACTCGATACACTCGGCAAGCAGTTCGGACATTTGAGTACCAAGAACAGTATTAGATGAACTCGGGTTTTGAGACAGCCTTTGTATGAGTTAGCCAGCTTTGACTGCCTCCATAAGGTATATATTGTCCATTTCATATAAGTGGGGTAAAATCTGACAGACAATGTGACCAACCTACACTCTATGCAAACAGTATTGTATCAGCTGATAAACTGCTGCGGGATCCGTGTTGTTAAGTTGGCTATTTTTATGATGGCTTTGGAAGAAAATAGTACTCAGAACTAAAAGTTGTAATTTAAAATCTTAGTTATAATTACAACATTTATGGTTTAAAATATGTTTAAGCAATATTACATCTTCTTGGCTATTAATGACTAGACTTTAAAAACATGTTTAGCATTTATGACAGAGTATGTCGACACGTACGAACAGTAAACGTTTCCAGCCAATGCAAGTCATGTTTATGTTTCCAGTTTTCAGTTTCCAGCCCGGTGAACGGCCGTTGACGCGTGCTTTATTCTCATCGTGTTTATTATACGAGTATCATGTTGGTGTTGTCGGAATATTTAATCCGTAGTTAATTTTTTTTATTTGCTTTTTTAAGCATAGATGGTTGTAGGTACCGTTGTGTGTTTTCTTGAGTGAAATGTATTATTATTGGCACGTGTTAACTGCGTCCCTTCCGCCATTTTCCTTACAGCCTTTCCACAATGAAGTTCACGAATATAATTTACGTATGTTTAAGTATGTTTGTATCAGGAAAAGTGCGCAGTATTGATTTTTCTGAGTGATTCTGCAAATAGATTATTTAATGCTAGTGACGGACAAATGTGATTTTAGTGAAGTAAACTTGGCAAGGATTGCCATTAAAAAACGTGTTCAAGAGGTTGCAAACTTTACAAACAGTAAGTTTGAGTGTTTTTAAAATGTATTTGTAAATTGTTAAGACAATTATTGAAATGCACATAACCTGAAAAAACCGCACTTTCTACACTTTTGTCTACATCGTAAATTCAACGAGTGTAAGGTTAATTTCGGTCAAAGTGTGTGCGTGTACATATTGCCGCATCTGTACAAATACGAATAGCGACGTATGTATCGTGTTTTGTTTTTCCATTAAAGTTAAAATTTTTGAAGTTAAATATTTTACATGTTATTTCCATACGAGCGAAATTTTCCATTGCTTCATCCAAACAATATACAACTCACAATGCCGCACGCTCGTAAGAGCATCAAAATAATGCCGTCTCACGAAAGACGTAAAACTAAAGCCCCACCCATATATTTGTTTGCTTTTTCCCTCGAAAAAAAAAAACGGAATCCCGACAAATTTAACTCGGTAGTTACAAAAATAAAACAAGTTGGAATGCCAACCTAGCTATAATATCCTACATTAATTACTGGGCGAGAGTTAGCTACCGTCAGATTTTTAGTGCCTGCAATTACATGGAATACGAGGAAGGAGGAAAATGCAAGTGTGCATTGGATTAGAAACATTTGTTTACAAACGTAATTTTCTTCTGCGGCGGAAGGATGCATTGTGACCGTGCTACTTTTCTAGTACTGTCAAAATTTACCCCACTTACATGAAATGGACAATACCTTCATAATAGTCAAAGCCGTAAATTAAGTTATTTTTTTCTTGGTATCTAGTGTGCTTGTTTTTGGCACAGTCGTCACGAACACTAAGGCACGTGAAATCAAGGGGCACCTTCATGTCTCGCTACCTGCTGCTAGAAATATTTCGACAACATTCTGTGGGACGATCTAGCCGAGATATGGATAGGAAGGATTGCATCACACTCGTAATTTTTTTTTCTCCCACCAATTACTTACAAACTAGCAGTGTTGATCAATCTTGAATAAAAGTAAATACAAGCAAATCGTGTTACTTGTAAGCTAATAAAAATTTATTCAACTATGCAAGTATAGCACAACTCACGTTTATCGGAGGTACATTAGTTGTCTATATTCTATACAACGTGTCGTAAACATACGCGAATTCGAAAACTAGTGCACAAACAAATGAGATACACATGGATTGGACCATATTAAAAACTGTCACACACCTTACTCCGTGCCTATCGAATACTTTGAAGATATAATTCACATGAAAAAAAAAAAAAAAAAAAAAAAAAAAAACAATTTCAGGGCATACCAGCGTAGCTCAGCTCAAACTGCCTTATCAAAGCGATGTATCTCAAAATATGAACGTCAGATACAAACATACCGAGGCCATGCACTCAGCCTTGCCACGTACTCTCCACAGCTGAAAGTGCCATACGTAGACGCAGCATGACGAGAACACAGTACACCAGTTGAGAGCTTTGCGCGTAGCGGCGACGGCGCACATGATCCGCCTTAACAGTGTAGCCCTTATCGCTCTTGCTCTTCTCGGCCACTTTATAATGGTAGCTACACTCCCAGACAGGTCAAGAAGCGACGGAGCGATACGAGCGACACTTACACGCGCGCCTAGCGCCTCGTCGCTCCTACGCGCAAGGCGTGCAGTGTTTCTGTCCTAACCGTTTACTGTGTAACCTAGATCTGTAACAGTAGATTTTATTACACGCGATGGAATTACGCAGATAAAACTACCCGCGTATAAACGTACTTTTCTCTTACCGCTGAAAGAAACTTCATGGGTAAGCTTTAAAAATGCGGTATTTTACCAGTTTCACGATTTTTTCTTCATTATTACACTTAATATGACCAAAGTAAAAATATAGCGACATAGACAATAGTTTTTAATCCTTTCTGGCAAAACTTAGTATTTCCAGAACATTTATTTCCGAGACACGCGTTTAGGCATTTACTTCTGTCGACGAGAGTACACCACCATAGTCTCCGCTTTTACTATTAACACTGTAGATTTAGCGTTATTTCAAGCATTGTTTGCCCTTTGTAAGTAAGCGTTATTTCAAGCATTGTTTGCCCTTTGTAAGTTAGCGTTATTTCAAGCATTGTTTGCCCTTTGTAAGTTAATTTTCCTTCGTAGTGCCGAACTTACTGAAAGAGTCAATATTTCCGATATTTTAATAGAAGGACGTTTGTGTTTTATCTTCCTCCAAGAGACAGTAACCGATAGAGGGGCTGTTTGTAACCGTCATCCAAGCTCACGGGTGCGGTATAGCTCCAGATAGCCCCCCCCCCTCCCTAGTTGTCATAAAGGCCTCATTGTAAGCTGCAAGCACTTGTGCCTATTCCAATTAAAGTAACTATAGAATATTTAAATTTAAATTTTTATTTGCAGGACAGAAATAAAAGTCGATATTTCGTTGCCCATTCATAAATATGGTTAATGTACCATGCATGCGGTTATTGCAACATGAATGTGGTTCTTGTAACATAAATGTGGTGTTTGAAAATGGTTAAAATCAGCAAAAACCGCCGTGCGTAATCTTCTGTACACGATGCCTACTCCTCTGTAAAACAGTGTTTTCCATTATAACGATTGAACTCTTTGCTGTATTAATACCATATTGACACCGCTTGAAATTCTGAGGAAACAAAACGCTAGCAAAGCTTGTCTATGCCGTCAAGACTGGATGTTGCCTCGAGGCGTGTAATAATGCTGTCTAGGGATTTCCAAGCGAATTCTGAGAATGGACAATTCTGCATGTCCCCGTACGATCATGTAATACGAAGGCATTAAACAGTATACAGGATGCAGGCTGTTCACGGTAAAGTGGGCACTTTTGACGCCCTTGTTACTTTTTCCTTTTAGCCCTTATTTATCCTATAGCCAACATTTTATAGTGCCATGTAAGTAATAAACACGTTGTGTATATTCCACAGCACTCGGAAGTTAACGTTTGACGATTAAAATTAAATTTATTGAATATTATTCCCAATGAGAGGGCATTCAAAAGTGCTCACTTTATCGTTAACAGCGTATATCAAAAAAGTCGTTCCCTGATTACAGACCTTATTTATATCAGTTATAGATGTGAAACTAATGGTTAGTTTTCCCACGTTTTGGCAAGTTTTTTTTTTGTTGCAGGTTCCAGTAACGTGGTTGTAGTGTAGCAGTTGCAGTGTCCAGAAAACATGACATGTTCGCAAGTCATGAAACAAATCAGCGTGTCCTCTGGCTCGACGAGACCCGGTCACCAATTAATGGTGGAAGCAGTGAGACAGTCTTTTGTCCAAAGTCGTATGAAATCAGTGCGTAGGCCTCACGTGAAATAAAAATTTAAAAAATATATTCATTATATCTTACACAAATACACTAATGTTTATTATTTCGTGCATACAAACTGCGAATTGTTCAGGCTTTGTTGTCCAATGACGCCCACGTCTGTATTACTGTGCAGTCGAAATGTTATAACGTTTTCGGGCGATGATCGATATCTTAAACAGGTTGCTATTCTGACGAGGCGACCTGTATTGTCAGTGGTGTAGAGAACCGTCATAAAGTGCATATTTGGGTTCAGATCCCCCTGTTGAGATGTCAGAGTATAACAGAGGCAGCACAAAGGTGAATGTTTGGAGTGCGCTTTCGAATGACAACCTTATCGGACCGTAATTTCTCGCTGAGGGCACCATCACATCTTCAGTGTATCTGGACATGTTGCAATTGTTTGTTGATACTCAGTTGCCTGAGTATCACCCAGATGTCATTTCCCAACAAGACTGTGCATCGCCTCATTGGGGTTTGAAGGTTCGTGCCTATCTTGATACGACTTTTCTTGGAAGATGGATCGGTAGCGATGGCCCGACAGCATGGCCTCCAAATTCTCCTGACATAACCCCATTAGATTTTCCCTACGGGGTTATGACAAGGGCAGTGTCTACACAACTCCTGTATTAGATCTTGCAACTCTGCAACAACGGATATCCAGTCATTGCATCGATCCCTCCTGTGATGTTGGCTAATGTACGGACAGAAATGTAATATCCAGTAGATATGTTACATGCTACCAAAGGTGCTCACATGAATACTTACTAATGTGTTGTCTCGTCCTGTTGCAACAAAAGCTTGGTTAGTTTGCCAAAAATTTGGCACCCGTTCCACATCTCTATCTTACATACAGCGGATATGAATAACATTTGTAATCAGGAAAAAACCTTTCCGGACACCCTAAGGCGTGTCAGAATTCGGGTATATACTTGCGTACTTACATCCTTACATACTTCACTTACCCTTGGCATCAAACTTGATGAATTCGGACAGACAGTCTGGTTGACTTCGGTAACAGTTATTAGCCAGCTATCCCACTTCAATGTACGTGTATTCCGACTAAGAATTTGATAATTGCCGTAGGTTTACAGTATTAAATAATATTTCATTTTGATTGCTTTTTCTATCTTAGCTTCTGTAGGTTAGGAACACAGTCCTAATATGAATTTATTGTTTAGACCTTTTTTTAAGGTGAAACTTGCGATAATTATTTACTCAGTTCAAAATTCTATGTCTGCGAAGTAGTAATGTTGCCCTATTAAACTTTAGATAACATAATTATTTCTGATATAAATTGTAATCTACAAATTGCTTCTCAAAATGGCGGCACACATTCCGCACGTACGCGAGAATTATACTTCATTTACTTGTATACTTAGATACTTCACTTGCAATTCGGACAGCACCTACGAAGTCACTTCCGGGGACAGGTAGGCACAAGTTCGGACACAGGCTGAGGTAGGACGGACAGAAGTAGCTGAGCCTGGTGAGAACAGAGCGCCGTCAGTCATACCATGCGACGATAGGCACTCCCTACCTCGGGTTGACCACTTTCACCAGACCTCGCTCAGCGTCCTTCACCTGCGCTAACCCGGGCGAGCCTTCTCCCCATAGCGACACGCCCACACCACACACCTCGCCTTAATACATTATACGTTGTTCACGGTAAACTGAGCACTTCCTCCTTACAGCCTACTTTCAATTATCATTATCTATCCTTAGGTGGCGTTTATTCCATATACCTAAGGTAAACAATGCTTACCTTATACATATTGGAAATTTTTGACTCTTTATAGTTTTCGTAACTCCTGTACCGTAAACGCATAGTGCTACTATCTAGTATTTATTTCCACAAACGGGAGCGACTAGCGATGAATCTAACTCGCAAGCAAAAACACACTTCACACTCGACCGCGTTCCTTCGGCAGAGTAAGCAGTCGTTCTGTTTGCGTCCTCCAGTCCTTCATATCCCTGGGAAAGAGGATGAAGGTGTTCGGGAAAACGGGAGTTTTCATATAATTTGTAATATATCTCAAAATAATTTTCACATTAATTATTATTACATTAATTTCGTTTCCATTTGTATAACTAATGTTAGGTATTATAAAATGACAAATACATGTGGAGGGTAAGGAATGTTGGAAGTTGCGTTTGTTAGAAGAAATTGCTTACCCTGTAAAAAAAAACTCACTACACGCCACTGGTATCCTTCCACTACACGTGAGTGATAACGGGAAGAGCTTTAGGCGGTTCTTAACTTCGAGGTCTTGAGAGCCGATGAGGTTGAAGCGAGGCGAGTATGACGCAACGCCGGAATTAAGAGGCGAAGGAAATAGGAGATCCCTGAGAAAACACGCCAACCAGCGGCATCGTCCGGCACGATTCCCACATGCGAAAATGCGGGAGCGGCACCGCCAGGTATCGAACCACCCGGTTAGCCTAGGTGGGAGGCGAGTAGTCTAACCACTGCAGTCCAACCACTAATATTGCCACGGACGTGATCACTTTATACATACACGCCTTCCAAGTGGAACAATGGAATCGTTAGGAATGAAAATGTGTGGCTGATTAAAGCGGATAAAACAAGAAACACTAACGTCACTACCTCATTGGCTGTAAATTTATAAATGTAACAACATTCACAGTACCTAAAGTATTACAAATATATTTTCATAAATCGCCCACAAACTTAGCTGGCAGCATGGACGCCAGCGTGTAGAGTGGCGTATACTGTATGTAGTTACGGGCGGCAATTATTTTCCAAGGTTTGTTTCCAAAGTGTTCACGCTACCCGTGAACAGCCTTTACAACGTTTATGAACCTGCGAGCGTATGAACACCCTCCGTGCCACTACCTTACGAATACACCCGGCAGGGTCGGCGTTGGAGTCCTGTTATCTTCCGGACAGGTAGCGGGAACAAGCCTACGCCCGCGCAGATCAGGTGTGCCGGACGCCAACCTACACGGACCTACAAGCTGGTCACTGTAAAATGAGCACTTTTTAAGGACCTCTCAAAAGGCACTAACCCCTAATAAATATACCTTATTGCAGTCTCAGACGTTAACATTTGTGTTTATTAGTCATATTACAATGTTTAGATTTAAAAGTGGCAGAAAGGTAGGAATTGAAAGGAAAAATTTAGCAGGGCCTTAAAAAGTGCTCACTTTACCGTGAACAACCTATATAATCCTTCTTCGTACAGGGGCCGCGATAGTGTACTGTGTGTCTCATATCAGATGACAAGATTTTGACAGTTGAACGAACATTTGCTATTAGTTTACGTATCCTTTCGCAATCAGCTGATGGATCAATTGGAGGCTACGCGAAAACAAGGAAATGGGATTCCGGGGACAACGAAAAAGGAGTGTTTAGGGCATAGACGGACAATTACAGGACAAATAAAAATTACTAGTAATCAAAATCGCTGTACACGCAATATATGTTACTTTAATAATCACGTAGAGCTCGCGGAAAATAAAACTATTGGTATCTGTTCGTAAATTTGTTATTTTACATACGAAACCTATTCATTTCAGCTTTATAGCTGGTTAGGTTCGAGAAAGAGCCAACAGATGGCGCGCACGACACGGTTATGCGCGTGAGTCGCACGTGGTACCAACAGATAGCAGCAGGTTCGCCGCCTCTAGATCCTGCTTTTTAAAACTTGACGTTTCTCCTATTACTGTCTCGAAACGACACGAATTTGAAATATATTTCATGGAAATATTCGAAACAATAATTCGACATTACCATGCAATATTTCTGTAGGCTTTTGGAATAATATCAAGCACATATGGAAAACATGGATGGACAGTTGGAATACGACATGAAAAGGTTTGAAGTCGCGTTTCATTCGGCTATGAATAGTCTTATTGTGTTTCATTTTGAACACCTATACATTACTACTTTAGCACGAAGATTAGTTTGTAACACCTACAACAACCGCTGTTTTGTGACAACGCAAAATAAAATATATTAATTAATTTAGAAACTCTTTTCTATCGCGTATTTTGTACTTGTCTGAGGTGCGTTCGCAGCACACTTAGAATAACCAACTTAATATCAACTTTTGTTCGTTCGTGCACCAGATGATACACGATTCTGTAAACGGCACTTTGTTTGTTATGTATACGTCAAGTTGCCATCCCGCCTCCCGCCAGGGCGAACCGGTTTCGGTTCCCGGTGGGGTCGCTCCCGGATTTTCGCACGATGCCGCTGGTCGGCGGGTTTTTCTCGGGGATCTCCCGTTTCTCCCGCCCTTGCATTCTGGCGCTGCTCCATACTCACCTCGCTTCACCCTCATCGACTCTCAAGACCTCGATGTAAATAGCTACCCAAAAATCTTCACTCGCTCACTGCTTCGTATCTAAAAACGAGGACGGCGTTTGACGGTACTTTTGTATACTGTGTTTAATGAGTTATATTGGTTTCATAATAACAGTTCGCAATGGTATAGGCTGATCACGATAAAGTGGGCACTTTTGAAAGCCCTGCTTAAGATCTACTTGTACGCACGTTGGGTATTCTTCCGCCTCACGTATAATTAACATTGTCATGGACCTCATCACTCTATTCATGCGTCGAATGAAACCGTGAAATTATTAAGGAAGTAAATACATTACAAAACTGATCATTTTTACACTCCGAGGCATTAAAAAAAACAGAAAGCTAAATAAATAATTGTAAGTTATCACAAATGGTTACCTAACATTTTACATTCGACGTTAAGATATGGAACTACTTTTCCCTCCATCGTTACCTGCTTTACTGGATGAATGTCAGTCAGTGCGCCCATTAAAATATATGCATTCAAGAGCAGAGACTATTTTCTATGGTTGATTTCAAAAGTGTTCACTTTACCGTGAACAGTCTTTATCGCATAATTTGCACGTTTTACACTGCTACAGCCACCAACAGACATATTTAAAAGTTCTTAACCAGTAAGCAAAGTATTTTTACCTTAATTTTTTTCTTTTTCGCGGAGAAAAAAATGTGGTAATGTTTTGTAAAGAGAGAACGAAATTCATGCTTATCCCTCCGAACAAAGAAAACGGAAAATTGGAAGTCATTCTGTATACCAGAAACTGTCCTAATTTTTCACACGAATTAAATCTCACGTCGAATGTTTTGCTCATGAAAGAGCAACCGTAGACGACAAATATAGTTTGAAAATACGCCAGCAAATAGCGCTAAGCACAATTTTTTTTTGGAAGGGGGGGGGGGGGGATTCCAAACAACATTATACACATTTGGATATTATTTAGGAAAGTTTGTACAACAATTTTACTTAAAACATATAAAACATCGCACCATCTAGTTCTATGTACATTACCTTCTTCAATAATATTGGTATTAAAAATAACGAAAAAAAAGTGCGTGCAAAGTGTTTCCAATCAACCAAACAAGTGAAACGGAAATTTTGAAGTGCATTCAACAAAATGATATAGCCAGAAACACTTTTCTTACGAGATAATGTCCACCACTCGGTGGTCGAGTTAAACAGAATAGCTTTGTCTTTTGAGAAAGGGTGATAGAACTCGACGAGATAGTTCACCTGCTATAGCAACAGTTTCCAGGAGCACTGACTTGTAAAAAAATATTGGGGGTGCTCAAAAATAGGTTGGGGGGTGGGGGGCGTGAAATTGTTCAGCGCTATATTAAAAGAAAGTGGTTAAAATTATGATGGGTAGAGGCATCAACCTGTTACTACACTAGAAATCTCTGCTCACAGTGCAATCCAAAACAGAATTATTGACGTAATATTATGGGTTTAAAGGGTTGAAATATTGGAGGTGCCGAGAAACATCGAAAATATGTTTTCGGGTGCTCAATTATTAAAATTTAAAACACCCGCGCAGTTTACGGATGTGACAGTTTCCCTCAGGAGGATTCATCACATGGATAAGATTTCTACTTACGCTTAACGGGCCTACCTACCAAGCCGGCAGCCACGAACTTCAAATGGGGAATCAATGTTAAACAGAATTCCTTCTCATTGCGTCAATTTTAAACATAACTATTTCAAACAAAACAAAAGTTGACGCGATTTCTCAGAGAATATTGCTATATAAAATTGTTTTTGAAAGTAAATTATGTATCCATCTTTTTTTTATGTGTAAATTTCAATATTTACATTTTATAAAAACATATTAAACAAAAAAAAATTGGCAAAATATTTTAACGTAGCATCATTCCTTAAGAAATTTCACGTAGAATACTTTTTGCTTGAAATAATTATCTTTAAAATTGGCGCAATGAGAAGGAATTTCGTTTAAAATTAATTCCCCCAGGCTGACAGCTTTCCTCTTCGCGTGTACTTCTCTGACATGCATCATGTTGCACCCTCATTTTACAAACTTCCCATTACTGCCCCGTCAGGCACGCAGTGTCTTCGGAATAGTCGCTTCGGTCAAGAATTACAGCAAAGACAATACGAGGAAAAGCGATCATATGCGAAAATAAAAACCTTTTTTTTTTATTACACATAAAAACTATCTAAAAAGCAAAAGTCGACCGTTTAATAATAGTTTATTGAAATATTTTCTCTATTATTTGGTTGCGACAAAATTTTCCTGTAAGAAGTATTACGCATGTCATCCTCAAAGTTGAAAGTGTCTACAATCCGACAACTTTTGTTCTTCAGAAGTACCTCGCTTTAGATCCTTATATTCCAATGCCGCAATGAAATATCTCTCTCATTATTTTCCACAAAAAAAACCAACAACAAAATTCGCATTACTAAAAGTTTTATGGCGGATGGTAACGCATGTATAAAGGAAAGGAAATGCATCACTAGTTCCCGCCGATTTAAGATATACCATTCCACGAAATGAGTACTAATGCCGAAAGATAAGAAATGTAGGAATTCCCCATTCCTTCCTGTGCACTTCGAGCGAAGCTTATATACTTTTAAGTAGCAAGTTGTGAAAAAATAATTAACTGCATAATTATGTGCACTGATTTAAACTGAGTATTCAGCAACTAACAGCACGATTTTACATAGCCGACAATAAATCACGATTATTTGGAACACTGGAAAAGTCAGTAAAGTGCATTTTACACTAAAACCAAATTCGTAAAGGGTTGAAGGGGAGGGGGAGGGGAGGGAGAGCGAGATAGAGGAAGTAGGGAGAAATGCGTTTTTGTGTTTGTATATTTGTGTGCGCACGCGCACCTAAAAACTATCTACGCTTTCAGCATACATTACGTTAAAAATATATATATATATATATATATATATATATATATATATATATATATATATATATATATATATTAATTTGACGAAAATGTCCAAATAGTGGAATTTTTTTTTTTTTTTTTTTGTAATTATGGATATTTATACCACACAAATGTAAAAACAAATCAAAATGCTCTAACAGGGATTTATATTTCAGCTAAAGTGTGTGTGTGTGTGTGTGTGTGTGTGTGTTAATTACAGTAATGTCACGAAGCATTTTATTTGAAATCGAACGCATGGTTCGGGTATATTTTGGTTTCAATCTTTGATCATTCCAAATTAGAATTTTAAAGCAAAATAAACTAAAATTACAAACTACCAGCTCAATATAATAATTATAATAATAATAATAAGCTGTTGAGTTACATTACAAAATATGTGTTATTATGCAATTTGTTTAGAACAAGTTAATTTTAAATTATGTAGCACGGTCAGTTTCATCTGTTTCTAAAATTCGGTACCTTCTCTGTATTTTCCAAGACTGTATGGTATGACATGAAGGTATAAACAATACGACAAATATTTCTGGATATTTGAATAGGCTAAAGGCAGGCAGATTCTATCCATCATAGCGTTACTTGTACTTATAGGTAATTATTTTCTAAGATTTGATATTACAAAATGAAAACTGGTTGTGGCATGAGAATGCTCAGCAGTTCTCGGCAGGGCGCATATCCCGAGGACAGGCTGCGGGCTCTGAGTAACGAGTCTTAGGAGGGGCTACTAAAGCAGTGTCTCAATTGGCCCAGAGAGCGCGCTCTCGTGCTCTCTCTCTCTCTCACGATGACGTAATTATGACGTCAGAGAGAACGCTCTCTTGCCGTCTCAATTCGCCGGAAAGAGCGAGAGCACAAAGAGAGCACGAAGTTGTATACTCGCTCGCGCTCTCTCGCAGGCGCCACATTTGTTTACATTACACGTTGCATTTTAACTGTGAGTGAATAATTTCAACTTAGAGCAGCAAAATGTCATACGCAACATGTATTTATAAAAATATACATACGGATTTCCAAGTAAGTCTCGTTTTTGTTGTCACTTTGCTGTAACATGACGGTAAAATAAAAAACAAAAATAATAGTATTTTATGGGCTAGTGATTATTCTGGTAGTGGCATAATTATTTGTGAATTATTTAGAACACACGTAAATTACTTACAATAGCCATGACCGCGATTTTAGCTTAACATGATTGCCCGCCTTTTGGCATTAGCTGTTTGCCTGCCGTCGGAGAGAAACGAGAGAGTGGGTTGTCTCAATTCCCAGAGCAAGAGCACGCGAGAGCGCGAAGAAGTGCTCTCGCCAGGTTGTGCGAAAGAGTGCTCTCGAGAGAGAGAGAGTATTCTTTAAATTGACAGACGGCCTAATTCCCGGTTGCACCATCGTGGTTCAAAACTCGATCCGAGATCGGATGTAAGATTGACACAGAAAACTGTTGCACCATTCTAGTCCAGAGCTGGACTGGAGATCGAGATGAAGTTCATTTCGAACCGCTGAAATTGGCGGTTCGAAATCTCGATCCGAGATCAGCAGCCATCGTCGACAAATGTTGTTTGAAAATACGCCAACAGATATAACTACGTTTGATTGTTTTCTTGGGAAATTAAAACAACATCGTACGCACTTGAATATTATTCAGTAAAATTCGTACAACAATATTTCACATAAAACAGATAAAACATCGACGAATCGGAGATCCAGAATCATACAATATCGTTGGTGCAACACTTTTACATTGGAACCAAGATCAAACTGGATCCTGCTTCGGAACTAGGATCGTTCGATCTCGTATCGGTGAAGATGTTGGTGCAACTGAGCATAAGCTGCGTGCGTTGACACTTGCTGCTCGTGCGCCGTCGTACAGCACGCCACGGCGAGACCAGGCCGCGAGCACATGTCGACGACACTACAAAGCTGTGGGAAAACTACGGTAACATGCCAGTCCTAGCAGGTACGGAACGGCGCTGGAATGCGAAAATCAACCACTCCATAAACTGTTGGCGGCCGCGGGACTGACACGTTACAATTTCCCGGCTAAATGCTGCCAATATTCAAAGGTTTAGCAAATGGAACCATCGTGATTCTAGACACGGAAGAGAACTATGTAATCAGCCGATCGTGTGTTCGTGAAGGATAATTTATCTCACCGTTGTGTTGATGGATGATGGCCGTCAAAAGGATCCCGAAATAATTGAACTTGAGCTAGGGATGCAAAATGCCGAATTTCAACTCGACTCGAGGAAGGCGTGAAATGATTGGTCGTCAGTGTGAAACATCTTCACAACCAAACATACTTCCACGGTAATAATCTAACAAAAAAATGACATGTATTCTTTGCACAGCTTTGCAAAACACTAAGCAAAAACGTATCAGCAAGCAAGACAACTCATTGTAAATGAACCGTGCTTCAACTATTCAACGAACACGTTTTTAAAACCAATGACTTTTATACTAATGTTTTTGGAAGGAAAAAAACAGGAATAAAGCAAATGATAACATTCCTAAATACAAACTGGAAGATCGAGCATATCCCTGAGGATACAATATTTTAAATATTGAACTTGCAACATGATACAGTGGTTTCTTAGTCTAGTCGCAGTTTCTTCACACTTTTTGAATAGAACTTTTGAAAAACCACCCCACGTTTGACGTGTTTGGTTGTTTCCTAAACAGGTCATGTATCTCACATGTATTATACTTGTGTTAACATAAAAATGGGTTATTTTTGGTTAAAATAAAATTCCAATTAAATTTTATTTATAAATTATAATTAATTTACATTTATAATTAATATTAATAAAGGTAAAGAGAAAATGCGCGTTTTGGTAGTGCCTACTAAGAGATAGTTCACGTGCAACACATTATTAAACTGAGTTCACATGAATGTGGTAAGTTGGCCCTCTGGTGTAATTTTCTGAGCATTGTTTGCATATTATAGAAGTATAAATTTAGCAGGGCTTCACAAAAATTGGAAGTAACCGCAAATGAGGTATAGAAGAGTTCTTTCGTTCGGCACCCGAATAAGCATGCTAGCACATCGGGGCCACAGGGTATACTGGCCGGAAATGTTCGACACCAGTATAAGCGTGCTAGCACGTCGGAGCCAGGCCGGAAATGTTCGACACCAGAATATGCGTGCTAACACATCGGAGCCAGGAGGTATACTGGCCGGAAATGTTCGACACCAGTATAAGCGTGCTAGCACACTGGAGCCAGGAGGTATACTGGCCAGAAATGTTCGACACCAGAACATGCGTGCTAGCACATCGGAGCCAGGAGGTATACTGGCCGGAAACGTTCGACACCAGTATAAGCGTACTAGCTACACTGGAGCCAGGAGGTATACTGGCCAGAAATGTTCGACACCAGAACATGCGTGCTAGCACATCGGAGCCAGGAGGTATACTGGCCGGAAACGTTCGACACCAGTATAAGCGTGCTAGCACACTGGAGCCAGGAGGTATACTGGCCAGAAATGTTCGACACCAGAACATGCGTGCTAGCACATCGGAGCCAGGAGGTATACTGGCCGGAAATGTTCGACACCAGTATAAGCGTACTAGCTACACTGGAGCCAGGAGGTATACTGGCCAGAAATGTTCGACACCAGAACATGCGTGCTAGCACATCGGAGCCAGGAGGTATACTGGCCGGAAATGTTCGACACCAGTATAAGCGTACTAGCACGTCGGAGCCAGGCCGGAAATGTTCGACACCAGAATATGCGTGCTAACACATCGGAGCCAGGAGGTATACTGGCCGGAAATGTTCGGCCACGCCCAAAATTGCCACCGGTCGCCGCAGACTTGGCGCAGGCATGGCGATAACCCAACATCATGCTCGCTTCGCAGTCGTGATGAAACAAAACCATATTTAGTTCAGATGTTTTATTGGTCACCAAGTTATAGTACGTGAAACACTTTCAGACTGACAGAATGACGGCAGAATTTTCATGAATGCAAGTAAAGAAGCGGAAGTACTGGAGCACGGTGCCGCTACTCTCATTCTCTTCTCTGCTTAGCAGGACTCGGGAGCCAACGTACGACACTAAGCGAGGCGAGGAAGCCCTTTAACACGATCAAGTGTTTCATTGAATTCAATCAACAAAATTCAACTCATTGAATGTAGAAAGTTTTTTAATTCACTTCAATGGGCTCAATTCAATATAAATTTCAATCATTACTTCAAAGTCTTCAAAGGCTTTTCACACATGAAGCTGTATTCTTGAAATTGGCAATTAGAGAATTTTTAGCAAATATTACAGTTTAAAAAATAATAATTATGTTTGGTACTTTATTTCTCAGAACCTTTACTAACTATACACTTAGCGAATCTGATCTGTCAAAAACAAAACACACATGTTTTCCCCCCTAAGGTGATATATTACTTTGCATAAAGTAAATAATAATGAAAATATTTTTGTAACTTAAAAGCGCACAAATTAAGACACTATGTTCCAAACTTTTTGTAGTTAAAATATTCTGAGAGCTAGTTAAAAAAAAGGATTCAACAAAATATAGAACATGTTCTAATATAAATTTTTTGAAGGAATTCAAGTCATGACAAAAGACAAAATGGCTACATTATGACGTCCGAGTGACGCCACACAGCATTAAAGGAATAGAATTCAATAAATGTCAAGAAAATTAGGAGTGAAATTTGATTGTGTCCGCACAATCCTTTAGCAGCCGTACAATGAAGTGTAGGGGTGAGCTGTCGGACTGGCGATGCTCGAGTCACTGGGCTCCACATAAGAGGCTGCATCACTATTTATACAGAAATAATTATTATATGTGTCATAATAGATGAGTCAATATCATTACTGAAAATGTTTAATTACAGAAGCATTACATTTCATAGTATGTGTAAATTTTTTACCTGATTGTTAATAGGTGTTCCCTTGTTAGCCACGATCCTTCGTTTCTACAGCTTTTGAGCGAATTGATTTTTTGTACCCAAACGGGAGGAGATATTGTAAGATCCTCTTACAATTATGTTGAATCCCTGCTTCAAGTCTGACACGCGTGTCAATTATCAAACTCAAGCAATTTTATGTGAGTACTCCTGTCCTGCCAGAGACTGTCCTGCCTGAACGATTTATTTTTCGTCCCGCCAGCTGGTGAAATTTATGAAGCCTACAATTTCCTGGAGTACGATTAAATTCTGTTATTATGGGGTTGGTGTGTTTACAGAACTACATGACGTTAATGAACTTGGTTATCAAGTCTGCTTGGTTATTTGCCACGTCTGTATTTAGTAGCTCAGACTAATAAACTGTTATTTTGTTTGAAGAGGCAATGTTTTTTTTGCATAAAAAGGTAATTTGTTCCCCCCCCCTTTTTTTTTCCCCTTGGGGTGGCGCGGCTGCTATCTGGTGGCTACTACTGGCAACGAGTTCAGCCTCTCACACTCTGGCACCTTCCATACGCCTCTCCGCTATTCTCGCCGCCTCCTTAACCTTCCCGAGCCGCGTTTTGGCGTATAAATGTTCGTCCCGAGCCGCGTTTTGGCGTATAAATGTTCGTCCCCAGCCCGAGCAAGTGTGCAGTGTTCCTCTTCTAGTTACGCGTGCTGGCCGACGATAGATCATGCCTACACCACTTCCTACTCCGGGACTTCACCACGCTAGACCCGTTTTCGCGTAATATGAGTACTACTCAAGTTAAGTATTGCAAATTAACGTTGTTGTGGTTATGCTAGGGGTAGAGTTTCTCTTTTAGTAATGTTATTTTATAGCGATTTTTGTGTACATGGATTTTTGTAGGGAAGCGTTTCTCACTGTTTTGCTTGTGTAAATTTTCAATATGGTATTTTATGGGAACGTTTGTAATAGGTGGCTTCTTCATTTTTTTGGCGTGCTGTAGGAATGGTCTCCTCGACTACGATTTGCCAAAAGAATTTTACTACCAAGGAGTTTAGTGGATATTTTATGGCTTGCCTTTATGCTCATGGTCAAGTGTAATGAGGGTTTTTGCTCCTTCACGATGGTATTCTTGAAATTAGTATTCCATATAGTACTTTTTATTCAATCATCAGGCGTGTTTTTACTTTTAAAGTTGTAATGGTGCTTGCTATACTCAGGGAATTATTCTACCTATTTTAATGGGATGTCACAAGTGTTTAATCAGGTTGGGTGATTTCTCAGGATATATTAATATTGTTGTTTTTCTGTTTGTTCCAGTGCATGTGTGTTCTCTCCTTCCCCTAGTTCACCGATTGGTAGCAAGCAACAGAAGTTTACCGATGCAATTTATAGTTTTCAAATCAAGTTGCAAAGTAGTTGTTCTTGGTGATAATGTATACATGGGCTTCAATATATTTGTATTAATTTGTTTAAATTTTGTGTCCATGCTTTCTTGATTTTTTTAATAGTGTGCATCCTTCTCCTTGCCTTCCTCTAGCCCTGCTACGCCCTAAAGGGGAGTAACAATGTTACAAATTGTTTTTATTATGTAGTCTTAATTTTTTAACACTAAAATCTGTAAAATTTCAACTAATTATTAAATAAACAAAACTGTCGTTAATTAATTAATTGGATAAAAGTATACACTTTTGTGTGTTGGAAAAATTAAACTACACAATAAAAACAATTTGTACCAAAATTGTACGAGGATTTTATAATATCGGCTCCGTTTGGGTGCAAAAAATTATTTCCCGCAAAAGCTGTAGAAATGAAGGATCGTGGCCATAAAAGCTCAGAAGGAATTAATATATACAATTTTGTATTCAGTTAATTTTTGTGTACATATGCGTTAGTAGTTCATATATTAGTCCGTAATGATGGGTAGGGTAGTTAGCTACGCTCCTATTGTCGTATTTTTGCGATGAATCCTCGTGAATTTGAATCGGGAATAAATAAATAACAATCTTAAATGGCGGGTGATGCGGGCTTATAAGCGGGAAAGACAATCTTGGCTAAAGTTAATTCGCCTCTGGTTCGGAACAAAACGAGAGTTCTTATTGGAGAGTTTGACATAGGGAACATTTTCTCTGGTAGGCGCGCTGCTGTTACAAAAGGTAACTATTATTTAAAAATTTTAGCTACGTACATAAAAAACGGTAAATATTTTACTTAGTAGAATGATTTGGGGAAGGCTGGGTCCAGGGTCCGGGATCTGGCCATCTCGGAATTTTTCTCTCAAAATCACAGGTCCTCCCCCCCCCCCCCCCCCCCAGAATTCACTGTTTTTACTCGAAAAACCCTCAGAAATCGATTATTTTACACAAGAAAAAAAAAATTCCCATTTTACCGAGCTGCTAAAAAGGGCTTCTCCAAAAATTCCCTTCAGGGGATTCTGGCTGCCATCTTGAATTTCCTTTTTTTCCTTCAAAGTCGTCTAAATTCCCCTAAAAAAATTCCCTTTTTTTCCTTAATATTTTATTTAGTTACGATTTGTCTTGTGATTATTGCAATTATCCTGTTCCTTAACGTAGGAAATGAAGGAAAATGTAGTATATAGGCTGTTCATGGTAAAGTGAGAACTTTTGAAAGCCCTCTCACTTGGAATAATAGTAAATAAATGTATGTTAACTTCCAAGTGCGGTGGAATATACATACTATGTTTATTTCTTACATGGCAATTTTTTATTTAAAAATTTGGCTAAATAATAAAAAATGACAAAGAAAAAAGTAACTAGGGCCTCAAAAGTGCTCACTCTACCGTGAACAGCCTATGCGATACTAGCGCTTACCTAATGGCGATAATTTTCCCTTTGCTTAACTTTGAACACTGATCTTCCCAACCTGTAGCAGACGGAAACTTAACTTGTCCCTGACCAGGGAGGCGAGCAATCCGCAAGGGGGGGGGGGGGTGAACGTAGCCCCTAGCCTGGTTGAAGGAATTTTGCTCGTCTAAGGACTAAGAAGAGTGGGGGCGCTAGGGGCGACCGAGACATGCCCATCAACTCTCTCATTGCCCTTACGAGCGAAGCAATGAACTGGGGTAGTCTTGCCGTCGATAAGGCGCCTATACGAGACTTTCAGCGGAGACCCTACCATTTTATGGCGCAATAACAAAAAAAATTACAGTTTGATCCACGTCCCTATTCCTTTTAGTGTTTTTCATCGCAATGTTCATATCGGCTGTTCACGATAAACTGAGCACTTTTGAAAGCCCTGCTGAAGATATACTTGTATAAACGTCGTGTATTCTTCCACCATATATACAATTAACATTGCCACTAACCTGATCACTTAATTCATGCGCCGGTCAAGTGAAACTGTGTATATTACGAAAGTAGATGTTTTACAAAATAACTCATTCTTACGCTTATATGCATTAAAATGTCTTCAAATCTAAATCAATAATTTCAGTATTCACTAATGTTTACCTAACACTTTTAATTCAACGTTAAGACATGAAACTACTTTCTCTCCGTAGTTACCAAATTTACAGTGCGCATACCAATTAAAGCACCCGTTGAAATATATGAATGCATGGCCAATTACACTTCTCAAAGGTTGATTTCAAAAGTATTCACTTTACCGTGAATAGCCCTTACCTAAAAATTGCCTTGAAAAACCCCATTTGAGCCATTTTCACTATCACAAAAACATGACTTAGAGAGAAATGGAGGAACTTAAAGCCTATAGAAACGCATAATGTTTCTTCGTAAGCAGACATCGTTCAGACAGGTTGGACGGTATTTTAATAAAATGTTTTCTGCTGAAGCTGTGGACGCCGTTGGGCGTGCTGCCCGGCCGTCCAGGCGGCAACACAGAGGCTAGCGGCCGCCGCTCGGGAGTAGGGAGACGAAGGACGTGGTTACACGACTGACTGCTCTTAAACACATTCAGCTAAATACAGTCGGTAGCCATGTCTGAACAAGTTTCGAAACATAACGTGTCTTCACGGTTACACACCAAAGCAGAATGCAGTCAATGGAAATGATAACCTCAACAAACATGGAACTTAAAATGTATGATATTTAATTATAATAGCCTCCAACAATTACCACTGTTACGAAACCTACACGTTTACTGTAATGGCATAATGGTTGGGTATTAGTACATTCAACCTTAAACTTAAGTTAATTCAACAAGTGCTGGAATCCCCACCAAATTCAACAATATTCATTACACTGGTTGTTTACTTGGAAGCAGCCAAAACTACTTATGAAAACTGTTCACTATGAACGAGAAACAACTGCGGAGGTAATGTAACCTCTTCAATAGCTGAACTTGTTTAGGTGAAGTAGTTCTGCATCCCGTGTAACCGCGGCCTAATACTGAAGAATCATCTGAGGCGAATTGCGCGAACAGGTCCTGGCCTCGAAGCATGCCGTCACTGCTCAAACATCTCAAGGACTTCCGGCCAGCCAATGGCCGAGCTACAGTTCACCTGCCGCTGCCCGCCATACCTCACAACTGCCACGACAATATATTTAATGAAGCGAGCACGACGAATGAAAGACGTGGAGGGCACCTGACAACCGAGGTCGGGTATGACGGAGATGGACAAGCGGCGGAATACAAAGGAGGAAGAGAAGGGAGTAGGTACCGCGAGTTAAGACCGCCGGACGTGAATCACAAGCTCGCCTAAAGCCGATATTACACGATACCTGCAGCCGTACTTGGCTCTTGCACAAGCTTCTTTCTACAAGCCCTGGTGCCCGAACCGATATACCAGCCGCTATATAAGCCGCCATGGAAGATTCATATTACACGACAGCAGTTCGCATAATAGCATTTGGCACCCTAGCCTTGGTGGGTGCGAGTGTGTGGTTTGTATAGGCTATTCACGGTAAAGTGAACACTTTTGAGACCCTAGTTACTTTTTCCTTCCAGCCATATTTAATCATTTAACCACATTTTGAAATATATATTGCGATATCAGTAATAAACACAGTGTGTATATTCCACCGCACTCGGAAGTTAACGTCTAAAGCTAAAATAAAATATATTTACTGACTGTTATTCAAAGTGAGAGAGAGCTTCCAAAAGTGCTACTTTACTGTGAATAGCCTATATCCATTAGCAATACCATTTGTTAATACAAAATAACTCCATAGCCTCCCGCCGTGTAATACAGGCAATTTTCATACCTCGTGCACTGCCAAAATATCTGGTTTATCTGAGCAGCAATATCCCGTAACGATAATACTTTAATTTAGTAAGACTGCGGCACAGATGTACCCTGTCTCGCGTCGTTTAAATCTGCATTCGTTACTTCCTCAAGAAATTTGTGGCTTTACAAGCAATGCGCACCGCGAAATATATGGTTAATGTTCTCATATAGATTAGCAACATACTTCCGCATGATTTAGTTTAATATGCATCAAGACCAAGTCCCGAAGTATTTTAATTACATCAATATCAACCGACAAAGTAGTTAGAAAAAGGGAGTTCTAGCACAGGGGCTTCGAGCTGAGGATGGGAGGATCCGGCCGCCATCTGGAATGCCCCGAATCACAGAAAAATGTGCAATTTCCTGCAAAAAAAGTGCACTTTTCCCCAGCAGCAATCTTGGATCAGTACTTCCTCCTCTGTCATTCCAGTGCAGGTGTACGCTCCGCGTGCTGCCGTGGCAATCTTAGCATATGTTCCAGAGGCTTCTGGATGGTACTGTCTACCAAAATGGCGACTGTGGCCCCTTTACATATGTTCAAGAGGACACCACTGACTAGCAAGAAGCCACCCTATTCGAGTCCTCACGACAAAGCCACCCTATAGCAAAATTATGCATGGGTCCCATTGCATAGCAAAATGATGCCCGAGTCCTCACTATGAAGCCACCCTATCGCAAAGGCCCCTACCCACCCTACGAGACACATTACTGACTAGCAAAATGGCGCCTGAGTCCCTATTGACTAACAATATGGCCATCGAATCCTCACGACGCAGCCCCTGCCAAATCCACCCCGACGACTGCCATTCTTGGAAGTCTCACTGACTAGTAAGATGTCGTCGAGGGTCCCCACAGCGAAGCCATATTGGAGGTCTTACTATCTAGCAAGATGGCATCAGAGACCCTACAGCGAAGCCATGTGGCAGAAAGCTCTACCAATGGAGGGTTTTTTTTCTCCCACCCTACCATACCACTTTCACCAATCGCAGCCTGGAGGAGGGCAGGGGGAACAGGAGGTACATGCACAAATGAGACTCACAACAACTGGAAGGATAACATTGTAATTTATTCATAGCTGCATACACACATGAGTGATGATTTTGACACCTATTGATTGAATCATTATCGGAAGCCTAACTATTTCACAAGCACTTTATCTCCATGTGTGTGGACCACAAATTCCACCTAATAGTCGTAATATTTTGTGACGAATACTTTATATTCGTTAAAAGAACATCTGATCTCTTGGCCGGCCATATCGACGAGTGTATAGGTGCGTTGCTCAATGTGGATCACCTTGACGACACAAAACAGCTTAACACTCCAGTTCGGATAGTAATACTTATCAAATACGCCTTCGCTCCTTGAGATTCTGACAAAGTCTCCAACTTTGGCTCTTGGTCTGTGTGGGTCCAGCATCTTGGAGTGCTTGTACACAGTATGCATTAGGGATGTGGCATTATCGGCAGTAACTTCAGCAGGGCTAAGACCTATCGTCCTAGACTTTCGTGTATTGTACTAAGAAAGGAGGTGAGGCAGCAAATCCAAACACTTGTAGCTACCATGTGCTGAGAACACCTACTACATCCAATTTTTAAGCGTCCAGTTGAAACGATCAACAATTGAAGCTTTGAGGTCGCTAAAAGTAGAGTAGTTGTTAATATTCTTCACTGCCATATGCACACGAAATGCAAGGCTATAGAATTCCTTCCCGCAATATGTTTGGAGGTTCAACGGTGCACCCTACTTGGCCAAAACCAACATCACTGCAGCTGCTACATCTGTGCCACACTTCATATAGACATGGATGGCCCAACCATACTTCGAGAAGCAGTTGGTAATGGTCAGGATGCACCAATGACCTTTATTGACACGGGAATTAGGAAGCATTTCGACTAAATCAGCTTGATAGATGTCCATGAGACCTGACAGAAGAACATTGCATATGGGAACGTTCTTGCATTCAGGGCGATGCAACTCTTCCGCAATTTGCGCTCTCTACACAGTTGTGAGGTCAGATGATGTAGTTGGCCCTCACCGGATATAGCCGGATTCTCGGAGCTCTTCTAAGATATTGACAATTTTGTTTGTATGGGATCTATTTCCAGCTCGCCGAGATGCAATGAATATCGGTAGACGGTCTACAAGTTCGTTAACATTGTCCCAGTAGATATATTCCAGCAGACTGCCACCATCAAGCTTCGAAGCCAGTCCCAAGCTAATTGCCACACCGACGTTGGGAAACAGATAGACGATTAAAGCAAATTTCGGATGTGTGACGTATTTTATAAGTATCGCTGGTGGTATCATTGTCCTTCAAATGTGTGCTGGTGAGACAAAGTGAATGTTTGTACTGGCATATTGCCTCGCATGAATAATCCCCTTACTCTTTTTATAACTACTCGGCAATTTCCCAAGTGGTCACAGAGCTCTAGGAGGGGTAGCGCTACCTTCCCCTTACGGGATGTTTTGTTGTGGCCGACTTATACTTCCCATTCTTCGTTACCAACATTTCTGGGCACATGTCACTTACGGAGCCCGTTAAAATATATATTATGCAGGGCAGTGCATTTTTTCTAAGGTTGATTTCAAAAGTGCTCACTTTATCGTTAACAGTCAACGAGAATATCTTAACTATGATAAAAATCGAGCCGTACTTTATTACCAACGGATTCCATTACAGAAAGTTTGAAGCTGTTTCAGACATTTATCCCATTAAAGCAATATAGTCTTGAAAGATCTTATCAAATAATTTTCCAGCTATACATATCCGAGACTTTTTTTTGTCGCGTTATAGTTTGTTTCATTTTTGGTTTCTGTGGGTGTGATAAGCAAGTCTGAAATGTCTTACATCACAATGAACTTCTAGATATGTAGTTTTATGCAGGAACTGTTCTTTTGTGTGACGCTTTTTAATTGGTGGCGCATGTTACACAGTAGAGTTAAAAGCCTGTAAGCTTTGAGAGTCATGCGTGAGCTAGTTTTTGTGCTGAGCTGCGAGGTCTGTCGAAGTATGCGCATTCAACTTTCTGCTGAGCTATTGTTTACGTAACCCTGGCATTTAAACAGCACTTCGACAGGAATATAACTAGAGCTACAGAACAAGTGTTTGTCAGCACGACACACTTACTCGGGCCGTCAGCAGCTGCTCCTCGTTAACGCAATAAAGGCCACATCCCACGTTCGCCCAACGACGCTCCGCCTCTAATGCCCGGTTGCACCAACATCTTCCCCGATCCGATATCGAATGATCCTAGTTCCGAACCAGAATCCAGTTTGATCTTGGTTCCAATGTAAAAGTATTGCACTAACGAAATTTCTTGATTCTGAATCTCCGATTCGTCGATCTTGGTTCCAAAGTAAGAGGTCGAGATTAAGTATTAGACAAATCTTCATTGGTTAGTTATATATGACGTCATGGAAGTAGGCGTATTTTTCACTAAGAACTAGACGTACGATGTTTTGATCTGTTTTAAGTGAATTATTGTTGTACCACTTTTATGGAATAATATTCAAGTGCGTATAATTTTGTCTAAATTTTCCAAGAGAACAATCAAACGTAATTCTATCTGTTGGCGTATTTTCAAACTACATTCGTCGACGATGGCTGCTGATCTCGGTTCGAGATTTCGGCGGTTCGAAATGAACTTCTTCTTGATCTCCAGTCCAGCTCTGAACTCGAATGGTGCAACAGTTTTCTGTGTCGATCTTAGATCCGATCTCATATCGAGTTTCGAATTACGATGGTGCAACCGGGCAGAAGAGCAACCACTAGGGCTGTGCGACGTCCACTTTTCAGTATTGTTTCGATACTTACTGCCCAAATCAATGTCGATACGATATATCGACTAATCGTTATCTCTATCAATGCGATGTATCACTTTCACGAAGTATTGACAGTATGTCGATACACGGAAAATACTGTTCATATTGACACACGGTATAAATAAGACTACATAAATTTCGTTGACGACAGCGCACACATCAATAACGCCGAAAACAGAAATACCAAAATGCACACATTTATAACGCTAATAAATCAAATATCGGGATAAGCAATATACTAATATACATACAGACATGTACAAGTATTCATACAGTCACAAGTACACATAGAAACAATATATTCCGTGTGCTCCAGGGACAAACATAATTTCACCTCACGGATTTGAATATAATAAATTATATTAGCACGTACGAACACAAGTATAACGTTATTTATTAAATACAGAAATAGTCCAGAAAAGTAATTGTATTTTTTGTATTGCAAAAACAGATTCTGAAACGGCAAACATTGTTGGACGAAGTCGTTAGGCCGTGCAAAATGTAATCCAGCGATTTAAACATTCCAAATCTTTAGCAAACAGACCAAGATTGGATCGTCCACAAAAGCTACCGAACAGGGAAACACGGTAGATGGTGAAAATGATCAAGAAATGTGCAAGAACAGTTGGGAAAACAAGTATAACCAAGAACAATAAGTAGATGTATCAGAAAACCAAGAACAATGGGAGCCGCGGTGGCTGAGAGATTAGCACGCTCGCCTCCCACTAAGACAATCCTGGTTCAATCCCCGGCCGGGTCACCGGATTTTCGCAAGTGGGAATCGTGCCGGACCATGCTGTTGATCGGCGGGTCTTCTCGGCGATCTCCCGTTTCCCCCGCCCCTTCATTCCGGCGTAGCTCCATATTAACTTCAATCACACTCATCGTATCTGAAGGCCTCGCTGTTAAGAGCCGCCCGAATCTCTTCACTCACTCACCCACCAAGAACAATAAGACGACTTATCAGTCGTGCCGAACACGGAACCAAGGGAGCGAGAAAGAAGCAAATAAGCAAATAAGAATGGAAAGACTGTAGGGAAGGATCGGGACATCTGGGTCAGTGTTTCGCTGTTGCATTAAAGTTTAACATTTTTCAAAATTATGGTAGCCCAGCTAAACTTGACATGCATAATCGGCAAGCTACTGTTTAGCATGGATGTGGTGGTGCTATGGTCTGGAAATTGTATGGCTGCATCTGTGGTAGGGGAAATAGATTTAATAGGGGGGAACATGGACAGATATGGTTATACGGACGTACTTAAAGAAGAACATTGAGCAAATTGGTTTAGGAATCGATCACTGCACTCAGACGAAGGTCTGTCCCAGCCAACTAAACACTTGTTTGTATAAGATAGGGTCAAAAACGTATTTAGTTGTCCCAAAAAGGTTGTTGAGTAAATCAAACATGAAAAGCAACGCAATTAATTTAGTTTATTTAACAAAATACACGCTTGAAAAACAAAACCCCTGTACTGGCCCAAAACAATTAGACTTTCACAAAGTATTTAGTTGAATCATATATATATATATACACACACACACACACACACTCGTTATTCAGTATTTTAAATGTATGTCTGTAATAAATGCATATATTATTAGCAGTTTTGGGCAAACAAATAACAAATACTTTGGTTTCAACAGCAAAATACTTTACTACCCCTATACAAATAATTAATTTGGTTGCGTCAAACAAACTTTGTCTGGTTTAACAAAAACCTTTTTCTCAGTGTCTTTCGAGCAAGATAACAAAAACCTTTTTCTCGGTGTACTTCCAGCAAGTAAACGATCCCAACTTACGGCATAAATTGTTCCTGAAAACTCAAGCACTGCCTCAAGATCTCAATCCGATTGAGCGTTGAGTGAGAGGGAAAATAATCCGGCTACTAAATGCATCTAATGAGAAAGGCCATTTATTTACTGTGACTACACAAAGTATTTACTGGTCTGGAGGCAGTTGTGATATGAAGGCAGCATCATAAACAAAACAACATAAAAAAAAGTACATTATTTCAGTCGAACTCTGTATGAGAATCGGTACGTATCCTATAAACCCTCAAGAATAAAGTAAATAATGTTGTTTGCAAGCAGATCAATATCACTGACAGGCACGCAGCGTTCGAAGCCAAAGTATTGGTATGGTAAACACAATGCCGTAAGGTTGCTAATACGGCCGCCAGGAGCGGAGGGGAAAAAAGGGAAATTTTAAGGGGATAAAGGGGGGGAAAAAGAATTTTTTCCCTCGTGACGAGATCCAAGACGGCCGCTGCGGCGCCCCGGCCCCCTGCCAGGACGCCAGTTGTGCCATAACCGCCATTTTCTAACTACTCATTTTCGCTTGTGGATTAGATATAGACATTTTGACACCGTATTTTACGCAGCATATAATTTAGCTTTTGATTGTATCAAAATTAAATTTATAAGAGAATCAAAAAATGTTGTTAGGAGGTGAGCCTTCCTAAGTTGGAGACGTTTCACCACTGCCTGCGTTCATGGCGCGTATCCATGTAATTGCAGAAGGTGCCTTAGCAAATATTGCCTGTGTTTACATGGTGACCGGCCACAACACACGAGCACTACCAGGCTGTCCGACCAAACGATACGTTTAGCTGGGAGCAGCTACAAAACTACTACCACAAAAGCAAACGATGAAGTAGACTATGTTTAGTTTCCTGCACACGTCCCAACATTGGCTCGTGATTTGCCTACAACAGTCTTCATCAAGTGTTCACTCACACCACACTGGAGTAAGGTAAGTCCACCGTTTGCACACATAACGTGCTTTGAAAGATCAGTACTGCCATTCTCCAAGTTAATACCATTAATACATATTAGAATTACACTATTTATTCCGTTTGATAAAAGTATTAGTCTGCTGAACACAGATGTAAACAAACAAACCACGCAACTGCTTGAATACGTGGTCACGGCAGTTATGGCAGAGAAAACTGCCGTTCAAATTTGGAACCGGGCAGTTACCGCGCAGCTATTGTGCTCACTCTAACACATATTTCCTCTAGGGGTTGCTAAACCGCCGAATTAAATTACGAGTCGTTACTGTCAATACAAAGAAATGCCAAAGGACACGTTCTGTGGCAGTTACAAAAATAGACGTGAAATTACGCACACGCTTGCTACAGGAATGCAGGTATAGGCTGTTCACGGTAAAATGAGCAATTTTAAAGCCCTACTTAAAATCTACTTGTATGCACTTTGTATATTCTTCCGCCTTATGTAAAATTAACATTGCTATGGGACTCATCACTTTATTCATGCGTCGGTCAGGTAAATGTGTTAAATTAGTACAAATGTAAATAAGCATGTTACAAATCTGGTGAAACTTTACACTTCGACGCATAAAAAACATAAAGCGAAATGAATAAGTTAAGTTATTATACTCTAAATGGTTATCTAACACTTTTTATGCGACGTTAAGATATGGAACTATTTTTCCTTCCATCGTTACCAACTTTAATGGGCGCGTTTCCCTCAGTGCGTCCGTTAAAATATATGCAGGCAGAAGTAGTGACTTTTTTCTAGTCAATTTCAAAAGTGCTCACTTTATCGTGAACAGCTTCTAGCATGTTATACCCAGTTTCTTCCCTACTCCGTTGCGACGATGGGTAGAAAGTTGGGCAGGTTGAGATAATGAGGGGGGCGGAGACGTCACACTATCCGGCCCGTGGACCGCGCCCTGTACGACAGCTGGGTGTTGGATTGTCTCTTCCTTTCGCCTCGCTGTACCGGGCGCCGCCCCAATACAGCACTTGACCTCGCCGTCATTTCTACAGATTTATCGCATCGCATCCGGAACAGGGGTGTCCGTACCTCGCGGGGTATTCAGCACTTGTAGGATCTACTTACCCGCCAATACTGTATTATTACGCCAACATTACTGCGTGTGTTGCAATCGGCGTTTAATAAAATAAATTCGGTTGCGGGGAAAATTTGTATAGTTGGTTAGCAGTTAACTGATCACTTTTGTAATGAACAGCACGTGGAAGAACTCGCAGTTCCTAACTGTATGCGTATACAGTATAGACGTGGCCACATTATCTCCTTACAGTTTGCAGTTGTGTACAGTAGAAGAGTGCTAATGTATTAAAGTTTTATCGTTGAATTTGTTGTCAATGCATTAATATTGTTCAGTTTCTGTATTTTATGTACACCAAGAATTCGAATTTGAGAAACATGCATGAGTTGTAAATAAGTTTATGGCAATGTCAAAACGTGATTCACTAAAGAGGCTGGTATAGGAAGCACAAGGACGAGGAGAGCAGCGTAAATTTTGGTTTAACAGAGTGATTTTGTGGAGTACGAATAGGCTACTTGTACTTGAGTCTGGCCACTTCTAGTGAGAAATACTAATTTTTTTATTTGATAAAGAACGCTACAACTGTAGTAATATATATCTACATTTTAGTGCATTTTATTTCATTGATATCTGTGAGTGCATTATGTTTTTTGTTCCTGGAGGACGCAACGATTATTCTCTCTTCGTATTTGAGTTTGTAAGAATACTTCTGCCGATGACTATATATACAGTTAACAAGCAGGGATTTTTCAAAAGTTGATTTCAAAATTGCTCACTGGCTATATAAATTTGTTGCGTGCATCCAGTTGTGTTTTTCCAGAAACAGCAGTGTGAAAACTAAGGCCTCCAAAGCGCGTCTGCCATAAGCAAGACGTGTTGAGTGTCTTCTCCCAGGATGGAAGAGTTTTTTTTTTCTAAACTGCAAATACGTTAGTACATCCATTCTCGGTAACATGCAGCAACGCATTTCCTACCTTACATACAAAAAAAAGGGGGGGGGCGAGTGGACCTTAACCCCATTCAGTTAGTGCATTATTCCGGTGACCTGCACGATGTACCCCCGTTTGTCTTCGTAAGTAAAAACAACTTGAAGGATTGCAGTAAACCTTTCAGATATCAAATTGTCAAATGTAATACTGCAAACAATTCCATTTTGCTTTTAAGACATAGGGGAAGTAATTTCTATACTTACTGTACAGTGGTAACACACTAGGCTCGCATTTGGGAGGACCTGGGTTCGATTCCCGGTCCGACCACGATTTCGGTTTTCCATGGTTTTCCGAAATCACTGGGATGGGTCCCTGACAAAGACCATGGCAGATTCCTTCCCAATCCTTCCCCAATCCCTCTTCCCTGTGCAACTTGCATCGTCTCGAATGACCTCGCTGTCGACGAGACGTTAAGCCTGCCCAATTACCTACCTATAGGCTGTTCACGGTAAAGTGAGCACTTTTTAAGGCCCTTCTAAATAATTCCTATCGTCCAATTTCCATCTCCCTGCTGTTTTTTAATGTAAACATTGCAATGCGAAAATTTAATGCCTGAGGCTGCAATAAGATATATTTATTTGTGGTTAATGCATGTTGGGAGGACCTTAAAAAGTGCTCACTTTACCGTGAACAGCCTATACTTAACTAGTCCCCACCCCTCCCGGACTTATAAATATTATCTTTACGGTAAAAGATGGTTTAATGCATTCTGCCGAAACAATATAAGAAATCTGCACCCCACGAAGTATGTTTCTTACACACACACACGCGCGCGCCTGAACAAGGTAAACAATGTTGAGTCAGAATGCCACATCCTGTGCCGCTGGAGTCATCATGGAGAATGCTCTACGTCAGCGGCTGGAGCGGAGGCGCTATGAAGACAGGGGAGCACCCAGATAAAACTATGGTACAGGATATTCAAGGATAACTAACGTTCGAAAAATGGATAGTATACCTATTTTAACGGACACACGGAGTGAGCGGTATCCTCCCAGCAAAGCTGATAACGAAACAGAAAGTAGTTTCATTTCTTAACCAACAATTAAAAGCGACCGGTAAACATTCGTAAATATTGAACAATGACTATTTTTACTTTGTTTTCCTAATGCATATAAGTGCAGGAATTAGCATAATTTTTAAAAATATTTATCGTTTTAATAATTTTACAGTTTCACTTGCGCGACACATGAACCTAGTGGTCTAGCCCATGGAATCATTAATGTTACACATCGTCGGCTTACTTCTAAAACCTAAATTTTCCTTAATGTTCTGTTCTGGGTGATTTTTTATTTATTATCTAAATACTCGCATGCTGATAAGAGTCCCTAAAGTCTATTCTGCATTATGTTACATTATTTTAAAGTAATTGAACCTCGTATTCTATTTATATTATTCTTTTTGCTTTTCACGCCATTCGCTCAAACGGAGTTAGCAGGTTTGAGAAGTACGCTATAGGCTGTTCACGGGAAAATGAGCACTTTTGATAGCCCTGCTTAAGATCTACTTTTATACACGTTCTGTATTCCACTGCCTTATGTAAAATTAACATTGGCATGGGACTCAACACTTTATTCATACGTCGGTCAAGTGGAACTGTGAAATTATTAAGAAAGTAAATACTTTACAAATCTGCTCATTTTTACACTTCGATGTATTAAAAAAAAAACAGAAAGGGAAAGAAATAACTTTTAGCTATCATAAATGGTTACCTAAAACTTTTAATTCGACGTTAATATATAGAACTACTTCCCATCCATCGTTACCAACTTTACTGGGCGAATGTCTCTTAATGCGCCCGTTAAAATATGTGCATGCAGGAGCAGTGACTTTTTTCTACGGTTAATTTCTAAAATGCTCACTTGATCGTGAACAGCCTTTAACGATGTGGTGGAATAATACACTGTGCACACACAGCATGGTTTTCACGAGTGCTCCGTTTACCATGAACAGCTTTTACCAGTCGTTGAAGGAGACTCGCTACCCCCCCACCCCCCGATAACACGTTGGGCAGTGTTGATCACTAACACGAACTGTGAGAAGGCTTCGTGCTATACCCTGCACCAGCACAGCAGCTGCCGGAAATCACAACAACTGAGATCTACTTATAGTATTCTGCCTTTCTGAAAACTCTCTCGACTACGGTAAAAATAACCTCAATTTTGCACTGTAAATAATGCGAAAATCAATTCTTATCTTAAGCACATGAATTAAAATTAAGGTAACTGCCACCCACGACATGGTCTTCATCACGCCTTTGTGAAACTAAATATTAACGCTGTTGTTTAACGAAAAATCCGAACAACTTTTAACAGCGTCTATGCAACTTAATAAAAATTTTAATACGAGTACAATACATTTTTTTCAGACTGCACCTTGTCCTGAATGGTTTCAATTATTAGCAACAGTCTCTATTCATTAACTGGGTCAAAATTAAATTGTAAACTACCTTAAGAAAAAGACAAAGGCACGTTTACACAAATATTTAATGCAATTACGTTCTCCACATTTCACAAACTACTGAAGCAAAACATAAATGCCAAAAACATAATAAAGGATTTCATCGTGACTAGTACACATAAGACACACTCACGCGGGGAAACAAACAAAACTGAACAAAATGAAAGAAGACAACTACTGGATTGGAAGTTTATCCAACTGTGGTTTCAACACAACAGAAAGAAACAGTAATTGCAAGAGAAGTTCTAGAAAGTTTGTACTGAAATTCTCAACAGCAATGTACAATAAATAAAATTTAAAGAATATATACATTCATAAAGAATAAAATTAACATTACAACATAATCAATTATTATTTTAGTGCACTTCCTAGAATTACATTTGAAATGCCTCCACGTTTCAATATACGAGAGCAAACATTTTCATTGCAAGATCGTTGGCATAAAAGAACAACTACAGAGTAGGTTTATATTTGTCAACATTTGCACATTTTTGTGACAGTATTTGGTTTCTTGTTTCCGCTTATGAAGATACATGAAAACACAAATATTCCCACGGACTTTTTAACTAGTAGCCGTAATATCACGTAGGACTGCAAACTTGTTGAAAATATTTACCTTTATGTTATTATAAAACCAAGTAGAAACAAAGAGTGGCCACCAACTCAGGCGACCTGACTTTTAATAAGAAATGAGAACAGTATTTATTACAGGTTGTTTGCGGTTGAGCGAGCATTTTTGGAAGCCGTGCTCAGGATCTACTTTGCTTCACATTTTGTATCCTTCCGCAAGACTTCAAACTTACATTGCAATGAACCTGATAACACTATTATTCACACGTAAACGCAGTGAAAACTTACATTTGTTGTACGCTAAACACGGTAACGTGAGCACTTCATAACCCCCCCCCCCCCCCCAGCAGACACAATATAGGCTGTTCATGGTAAAATGAGCACTTTGAAACCCCTGCTTCAGATCTACTTGTATACACGTTGTGCATACCTCCGCCTTGTGTAAAATTAACATTGCCATGGGCCTCATCACTTAATTCATGCGTCGGTCAAATGACATTGTGAAATTGTTACGAAAGTAAATATTTTACAAATCTGCTCATGTTTACACTTCGATACACTATTTTAAGTTATCACAAATGGTTGACTAACACTTTTTATTCGACATTAAGAAATGAAACTACTTTCCATCCATCGTTACCAACTTTATTGGGCGAAGGCCACTCTCAGTGCACCCATTAAAATATATGCAGGTAAGCAGAGCCTTACTTTACCATGAACTGCCTACGTGTACTCTCACAGCACAATGCAGTCTTGAGGTTATCTTCATCAACTCCCTACCAACTTAACTGAGACATTGTATGCCAGCGTATACGTAGTTATGAGCAGTGATTTTTTTTCCAAAGGTTGATTTCAAAAGTGCTTGCGTTACCGCGAACAACCTTTAACAACATAACAGGAAGAACTCTATTAGGGATAAAACTGATGAATGGACAGGAATTTCTATGACGTTCATTTCAAAAGTGCTTGCATAACCGCTAACGTGGTTAAATGAATAACATACATAACTGTATAAAAACTAGAATAAAATATCTGCAGTAAAACAACAGTAATTTTGCTGAAATGGAAATGTTGACGGACAGCTGGGATTATAAACACAAAAATAAAATAATAAAAAATTAGAAAACAGTAAAAAAACACAAACACCGCAAGCTCTAGGAACTCGCTGAACGATGTATTTTATATTTGGATTTACTAGACAGTTGTACAGCTTTGGTAAATGCGGTACATAACGTTCAAGAAGCTTTCGAAAGAAATAAAATAAAATAATAAATAAAATAAACTACACAAAATGTAAGGGAAACACTTAGAAAAGTATTTCAATAGATTTAGTTAACTTGCAACTTTACGATTCCATATGCTGAGAAGTACTGCTAGTTCGTCTCGTGACAGAAATAAACGAACATGGCATCGGAAGAAAACTTCGCTGACACCGCACATTTACAAGAATGTCACGACAGGACTAACATCGTATATCCCCACCACCACCCCTATATACATCAACATAGACAGGACCACAACCTACCCCCAACAAGCTACCCCCACAGACTCACAAGAGCTCGCTAAGACCTCGCCACCCTAACGAAAGTTACCCCGCGAGGCACGTCCTATCACAACTTATGGTTGCGCAATTTTCCTACACTCAAGAAACTATTATTTAACCACCGTTTTAAATCACTGTCACAAAATTACGTACGCATTTCAATAAATACTGCCTGACAAATATATGACCAGGTGCATCAGCATACTTAAAATACTCTCCCAGAATTACACTGATAATAACTTAAGAAAGTAATAGCCACTGATAGTTCAGGTATAGATGCCCACTACCATATCTTACAATGATGTGAGTAGAACACGCGTGGCGTTTCGAGACCACTAAGCGAGGAACGACGTCCTGAACAATCTTCAAACGATAATCCCATTCATTCAGATTACTAAGCGAGGCTACAGTCCTCTAGAATATCTTATGGACGGATGCAGTAGCGCGCGAGTGTGTATCGGGGTCGGGTGATCTGAATGAATGAGGTTATCGTTGCAAGATTGTCCACGGCATCGTTCCTCGCGTAGTGGTAGCGGAACGCCACGCGTGTTCTACTGATGTGCGTTTCTTTTCGTTACAAATAAATACTGCTACTTGCTATTCACAAATACGTAGGGACCACAGGTTTAACACCCCTCTCCCTCGGACCTTCTACAGCACTTTTCCAATAACTCGAGTTACAAAAAAAATATGACGTGTTTTTAGAAGGCATAATTTTCATTTCCATTCGATAATTCTGGCTCAAAGTCCCCTCGCTAGTAAAGGTAATTCGCCAAATCCCGCTGTAAGTTCATTAGATCGTAAAACCTGCCCATTCGTGGTATTTTCAATTTTCCACAACACGTTATCAAAAATACGGTGTTGCTAATGAGTTGTCGTAACAGACTTAAGTGCTGGCGTCACGAAACACAGAAACAACATTCCATTAAAAAAGAAACTGCTGTCTCCTCTGAACCACATAGGTGCAATGGAGTGAGCTCAAATAATAGGTAAGCATATGCACAAGCTCGGGTAATAAGTATAGGCTGTTCGCGATAAAATAAGGATTTTTGAAAGCCCTGTTTAAGATCTACTTGTATGCACGTTGTGTATTCTTCCGCCTTATGCAAAATTAACATTGCCGTGCGCCTCATTACTTCATTCAGGAGTCGGTCAGGTGGAACTGTGGAATTATTAGAAAAGTAAATATTTTAACAATCTGCTCATTTTTACTTTCGATACATTAAAAAAAAACCAGAAAGCGAACGAAATATAAATCCCAAACGGTTACCTAATACTTTTTAAAAGACGTTAAGATATGGAACTACCTTCCCTCCATCGTTACCAACTTTACGGGGCGCACGCCACTCAGTGCTTCCGTTAAAATATAAGCAGACAGGGGCAGTGAATTTTTTCTTAGGGTGATCGCAAAAGTGCTCACTTTATCGTGGACAGCCTTTTTAGGCATACGCATGAGCGACATAGCTTGGCAGTTCCTCTCATGTGGGCGTTCCGACACGAGTCTTGTGTATGGCTGGCCAACGACTCGCGAGTTAATTAGCAGACGCCTATTGGCGAACTGCGCCCTGCCGTATCGCTGAC
This sequence comes from Dryococelus australis, assembly GCA_029891345.1. Lineage (NCBI taxonomy): Eukaryota > Metazoa > Arthropoda > Insecta > Phasmatodea > Phasmatidae > Dryococelus > Dryococelus australis. The sequence goes on along the minus strand of CM057007.1, from coordinate 74,745,377 downwards.
AAGAGAGGAGAGGCCTGATGCATGGAGATTGGCTAACGTGCATTATTCTCTGCCTAAACCCGAGGAGCGTGCACGTCGTGAGACACTACGTATTACCGCGGATGGGTCGGTAGCATGTTTAAAACCCTTTGTTCGAATAATGCCGGAATCACATAGCCCCGACGAGCACAGCACGACACGACAGAAACCGCAACCACGACCATTATCAATGTAACTGCTCGAATTTACAGCCCGACACAACGAGTAGAATTTTCCGGATCCATTTAGAAGGCTCTGACTAACTACGCTTGTTTCAAAGGCAGTGGGCAGACGGGAAATTTGGAATACGTGATGGTGACAAAGTTATATAGCTAATGCATACTAAGGTAAAATTTGTTTTCTTTTAAGCTACGTATTTCCCATTGCAGGGAAAGCTCATCATACAATTTCATTTTGCAAGGTTGTACACTCTGTGCTTCGTGCCGCACGACGCCAAGAAGAATATAAATAATTTATAATCCAAAACTGCTGGTCGTATGACAGACTTGTCGGGCTTACGTCAAATATATATTGTATTTCATTGGTAATTTAGTTTTAATTGTCGTGCCGTGCTTGTGGTGTCTTGCTGGTCGGGGCAATGCGATTCCGACATAAGTGGGTAGGCAAAGTGGTCGCATTCCCTCGGTAAGTCCTGGGTTTCAGTCCCACCTAGGTGACAGCACGGCTGGTCGTGTACGTAGTTTTAAGCAACGTATCAAGTTCATTCTTAAATAACCTTCCCGGCATTAGAACTAAAACAATGTCATTATCGGGAAAATGTCTACAGGTTACTGTCTTGCTTTACAGACGGGTACCCAGACCGACCAGAATGAGCAGTTTCGAGGGCGTCAACACGTATTGCTACAAAGCAAAGACGTTAATCCTACCGTGACCTAAGCAGGGGCCAAGACAATTAGTCTGATCTCATGACTCACAATCCCACTGACAGAAGTAAAGGAAAGTTTTTGTGCCAACAGTTTTATATTTGGACGGAAAACGACAAGAACGGTTGCAAAGGAACACTGGCCAACATCATTAGAAAAGAGAGTCCAGAATTTTCGCCAAGTTTGCCGTCACTTTTAAACCTTTCAACTGGGTTTTATAAAGCAAAATCTGTAAATTAAAACAACTACGTGGCAATGGTGAACTCAAAAATAATTTAGTAAGCTCCCCGTGTATCACGATAAGGCTATTGAGGCACTGCTTAGCATGGTACCCAGACTATCGAATGTGATATCGTTATTTAAGAATTGTTTTGGTAGATGATGTACTCCTCAACGCCTGTGTTGTTTTCCCGCCACCGTAACACATTACAATTACGATCCTGTTATACATCACCAATACCGACATTTACGATCAAGGGCAAACGTGCGCCATTTACTTCGAATCCCATGCGTGGCAGCGACCAAACTGAAGACGTTTACTCACGGGATTTATAAATTCGCATGTCGCCGCCTATAGTTACAAAAAAAGTTTACTTTTACCTTTATGAATATAGAACGACCGTCCTAAACAGCCTTTCTTAGCTATAGTCAATAATCTACTTCAGTGGCGTGTAGTGAGATTTTTACAGGGTAAACAAGATAGTCCCGCATTTGAGAGTTTTAAATAACATTTAGTTAAATGCCATTAAAATATGATATATTACACATTTTACAATAGAGTAAATGGCTGATATAAGCCGGGCTGTGGTTCCATTTTCAATTTCTACTAACAAACGCAACTTCCAACTTTGCTTACCCCCCACTACCGTTTTATAATACCTAACATCGGTTATAAAAACGGAAACGAGATGAATGTACTAATAATTAAACCGAATATTATTTAGAGTGCATATTACAAATTATAAGAAATCTCCCGTTTTCCCAAACACTTTCATCCACTTTCCAAGGGAAAATGTAGGACTGGAGGACACAAACAGAACGCCTGCGTACTCTGCCCATGTTGTTGCTTGCGAGTTCGATTCATCGCTAGTCGCTCCCATTTGAGAAAATGAAATACCAGAGAGCAGCACTATGCGTTTACACGAAAACTATGTTCCTCGAATCTAAAATGGGAAACATAGAATTATACGTGTAAGGCGAAAACTATGTTCCTCGAATCTAAAATGGGAAACTTAGAATTATACGTGTAAGGCGAAAACTATAAAGAGTCCAACATTTCCGAAATGTATAAACGCCACTGGTCTACTCGCAGTATCTCCACATTTTCAAAACAACTGTTTTGAAAATCACACTATGTAATGACGTGTTTCGTTGTTTCTCGAATAAAAGCGTTTTATACTTCTATTACCATCAAAGAATTCTTGGTTAAATTGAAATTTTATTTACGTTTTATCCACAAATAATACTTACATTTTAATTAATACGAATTAAAACAGAAAGAATACAGGCATGTCGGCAATGGCTGTACAAAATAGTTCCGTGCAGAATATTATTAAACTCGGTGCGTATAAATGCGGTAAACTGGCCCTTTGGTGTGATGTTCTAGACTTACGGGAGAAGTATACCCACCATTTTGAATTTACGTAGCCCGAGCCAATATTTGAAAAACAAGTTTGTCGTGGCACAGGGGACATCATCTCAACTGTCACTTCGAAATACAACTACTTTTCCTTGCATGATTTGTTTCACTTCTGAAACTGTAATCAAAGGCTACCTCATCATTTATTCATTTCGGTCTGCATGTGAAAATACTGATATGACTGGAACCGCACAAATTTTGAAAAGAGTTGCTGAGTAGAAATCTGGAAATCTATGTCATTTCAAGATTTCATTTCTAATCCCCGGTCATAAAGTTTGATCACGATTATTTGTAAAAACAATCCAAGATGGAAGGGGTAGGTACGATTCCTTTATGTCCTGTTTGCAAGAGGTTGAAGAATAGCCTGGAAGTACATATAACTTTCGCAGGCTTCAGGAAAGTTGGGAGTGGTTGGAGAGATTTGTGCGGCGCTTAAGGCCATTGGTGCATGAAAGCAGTATATTTATATAATTTGTGTCATAACTTGTTTCACATCGGATTTTCCAACAAACGGCTCTCAAGACGTAAATAACTTTTAGCACCTTCTTGCGTTGTTGGATATTCACTGCCGTCATTAATCTTGGAGCACTGATTGCAGATACGAAAACAAAAATTCTTTCTTCTCTGGCCTTAACATCGAGGTCTTGAGAGCCGACGAGGGTGAAGCGAGGTGAGTATGGAGCAGCGCCGGTATACAAGGGCGGGGGGGAAACGGGAGATCGCTGAGAAAACTCGCCGACCAGCGGCATCGTCCGGCACGATCCCAACTTGCGAAAATTCGGAAACGGGATGGTAAAGTTGGAAGTAAACATGAAAGGACATTGTTGGAGTACTTTGAATCTGTCCAATGTGCGCGATGTGTTGGAAGTAAACATGAAAGGACATTGCTGGAGTACTTTGAATCTGTCCAATGTGCGTGATGTGTTGGAAGTAAACATGAAAGGACATTGCTGGAGTACTTTGAATCTGTCCAATGTGCGTGATGTGTTGGAAGTAAACATGAAAGGACATTGCTGGAGTACTTTGAATCTGTCCAATGTGCGTGATGTGTTGGAAGTAAACATGAAAGGACATTGCTGGAGTACTTTGAATCTGTCCAATGTGCGTGATGTGTTGGAAGTAAACATGAAAGGACATTGCTGGAGTACTTTGAATCTGTCCAATGTGCGTGATGTGTTGGAAGTAAACATGAAAGGACATTGCTGGAGTACTTTGAATCTGTCCAATGTGCGTGATGTGTTGAAAGCGGCTTCGTCTCAAGAGTATGTTCGTTTCGTAGATCAGGACATCGTACAAACAAGTTGTTTAGTATTCGAAAGACCGTGCACGGCAGTTTTCAGCACCAGTTACGGTAAGTATTGCCCTCGTGTAGTTGCTGTGGCATGGCGGGGCAGTGTGCATGTATGACACTTCCTTGGCGGGTAAACCGGCCTCTGGAGACGGCACGTGCTGCGGCCCGCGACCTTCCCTACGATCCCATTCCTCAAAACCACCAGCGGCGGCTACCACATTTCTCAAGCCCTACGTTCTATTTATTTGAGAGGGGTCTGCCCATTACAACCCCTATTAAATTAACCCAACGTCAGCAAGTATCATGAAAAGGAAGGAGTAGCATGGAGTGACCTCCGAGCTCGTGTCAAGGGTTTTCCTTGGCAACTGGTCACGTGGGAGACTCGTGCGGGCGGTGGTTGGAAGATCACACCGGCGAATGCCGTGGAATATACACAATGTGTTTATTACTTACCTAGGAATATCTATTTAAAAAGGTGGTTAAAGGATTATATATGTCTGAAAGTAAAAAGTAACTAGGGCCTCAAAAGTGCTCACTTTACCACGGACAGCCTATAATACCCTTGAGCAAGCAGCGTGGAATCTGATGTTTTTGACTTGGTTGCAGGTTTGTTATCGACTGCCCTTGAGGCAACAGCAGACGTAACTTAAGGTGGATTCCCACTCGCCATCTTGAATTTATCGATTTTTTCGCCAAAGCTTCTATTTCAGAAGATGTATTGAAATTTCCCTCACGACGTACCCTAAATAACAACTTTCTCGGCTTTATCGAACTGCCACAGCTTCGCTACATTAAAAATGTTTTAGCTGGTAACTATCGAGGCGAAACACAAGATTATTTCTTGCCAACGATTACAAAGGCGACGACATCAACAGTAGTCAAGAAATACTGACCTTAATCAACGTACTAGGCAATGCTCTGTGCTCTGTCGTTCCAAAATACATTATACAAAACTGCATTTCCAGAGTATGGCAAAAATTCCATAAATCAAAGATGGCGGGTGGCAATCTGCCTTATGGGCACGTGTTTGGAGCATAGACTAAAGATGAGGTAGACCGCTTATTTGTATTCTGCGTATGTGCCCAAAATTGACCTACCCCAAAGGAACACAACTGTCAAAGTCACATGGCCAACAGTGATTAACGTTTTGTTTATATTTTAATTTTTAAAAGACTAATACTATTATATTAATAAAATAGTTTTAACAGTTTCAACTTAATAAAAAAGCATTGGAAATTGGTTAGAGTAAGAATAAAAACATTCAAAAAGCACTTGTTTACTAAACAGTGTTCTAACCTCAAACCCAATCCAGGCCATTTTTTCTATGTTGGGACACGGAGATTGGTTGTGCGCAGTCAGCGAGATCGGTGTACCTCATCTTTGGTCTATGGTTTGGAGCCTAGATTGTCCTGTCGCTAATGACGAAGGATGGCGGGCAGCAGCAGCGCTCCTGGCGGCGGTAGTGTGCAGTTTCGCTGCGACTGACGGGTAACGGACCGCGCGCCGCCACGCCAGACGGCGCAGGCGACTTTTTCCCTACCTCACGCCGCTGTTCCACAAAAAGCGCAGTCGGAAGAACGGGAGTATCGGATTAATCCGCTACTCGTCACGCCGCCGGACGTTTCGTAATTCGGACACTTCAATTCCGCCGAGCAGCACTCAACACACAACAACGTGAAACTACTCGAAACAAACTATTAAGGGCACTGCCTACCGGCTGCCTGCAGTTGCAACATTTAAATAGAAAATACCGCATCAGTGCGTTCATTTCAAAGATAGGCGTTTCAAACAAAATGTATTCTTCGCACATATTTTAGGAGAAGATCTCTACAAGCGTATATTTTCAATATAAATAGGCAGTATATACTTTTTTCTAAAACATAAATTTTAAAAATTTTTGCACACGGGTTATACGAGTTATGGAAATATCCCCGCTGTAGGGAACTTATCCTAAAAAATTCGCGGAGAATACATTTTGTTTAAAAGTCCTATCTTTAAAATTAACTCACTGAGGCGAAATTTCCTTAGCAAGGGATTTCCTATCAATTCCGCAGCTGCCAGCCCGTAGGCAGTATACTTTTAATGAAGCCAGGGTATAATGGCATGCAAAACTGCAATAAAACTGACTTAATTTGCGGCTAACCACTAGGGTACAGTGGAATCTTAATTATAAGGAGGGAAAAGGCATACTGTGTACCAATTTTCCAATATGGCATTTTTTGTGTCCTAGGGTTACGAAACTTGAAATACATTATACAAGATGGGGGGGGGGGGGAATAAGAAACTGAGCATAAACCGGTGAGTTACTACACAGCACTCGAGAATGCATGGGGAAGAAACCAAAAAAAGCAGTTCCGAGGAGCAGGGAACAAATTTCGATAAACGCACCTCCCTGCCCCAATCAATAATTCGATCAAATCAAAACTGTGGTGTGGCCTGCCACCATAACTGTTGGAAGTGCCCCAACCCTGAGCATGCTTGCCGAGTCTCTTCTCCGTGGCTGGCTCATGGCATGGCATCAAACAGAAAGATGCCTGCCAACTTCAATAACCAAATTCACTGCAGCCAATGTTTGTTAAAGTTTAAGCAACCAGGGGCAGGTTTTTCTCTACAAAAATGTCATCGAAAGTGTTTAACTGTGAAGTTGACGTAGCCATTAAAGCTGGCGCCTCAAAAACACGGGAAGACGAAGGAAGGGCCATATCGACTACCGCTGTTAGGTATCTACTATCACGCTGTAGCATACTTCCTGTAATAGTGCAACAATTCTGCACCACAATTTTGTAACTACATATTATATATATATATATATATATATATAATCCCGAAAACCGCCGTTTTTAGCCTTTTCTCTATCGGGATGGTGGATGCTACAGACGGGGAGGATAGGTCTTATATCAGCCATACGTTCTTCTTGAGACTACAAATTAAAGAATTTCAGACGTACTTTCTTCTGAAAGTCTTGCGTCGCAATCAAGGTACGAATATGCTACGTCATAATTTCCTCAACAGGAATGCATCACAACGGCAAACTCATTTGTTTCGTGTGTGTTGCGTACGCATCTTGGCTTTTCTATTAGTGGCTCCCAGAAACACTAACGTGTTTATTGCGTTCATTTACATTCCACGCGGCTCATCTAAAATGCCATTAAAGCAACAATTTATATAGCTATGCACCTACATATCGAACTTTCCTACATCGAAATCAGCTAGTTCATACACTTGTATTATGTTGCGTGTAAATTAAATTTTGTCTAACTGATCCTGGTATTAACACTTGGACTGCTAATAGCTGATAACTGAAAAATACTGAAATGAATGAGATGAAAATGAGAAGCATCGTCGACAGGAACTTTACGCACATTTCAAAGACGTTGATGTATTTCCGCGCCAATGTGGCCCGCAGACCGGAATAGCCGCTATACGAGGGGAATGATTCATGTCCGGGCTGTTGGGAACACTGCCCGGGGACAATCGCGCCGCTCGCTCGTGCTTACGATGCAGGCGGCGTTACGTAACATGGCAGGCAAGGTGGCCAACTGCACTGCTTCCAGTGACACACTTCTCTTGCGGCACGCCACGCACCTATACACGCGAGTGAGTGGCCTTCGACAGTTTAACTATGCTGAGTGTGAAACTAACATCATCAGCTGATGTACGGCAATTTGGAGAGGTTTAACCGTCCCATGCAATGTGATCATGTTTCACGATTGGGACAGCATTTTATTACAATCACTTTTCCTACTTCATGTTTAAAAAAAAATTAAAGATCACTATAAAAAAAGGAAGCAGGGACACAATAACGAGATTTATAAATGACTCGTCGTTGGTTTCGACCCGGAAAAACCTAAACTTACAATATGTACATAATTCAACGCCCCTAATCAAAATATCAAGCAGTTACGTGGTAAAGTTGTCTCTTGCAAGAGAGAAACTACAATAAGGCATGCGGGCGAAAGACAGCGGGCATAGCTCCCAGTATTATAATCACAACAAAAAATCTCGACCAAATTTAATTTTTTTTCCATTCGATAATTACTGCACGCCGCAAATATTCAATAGCGTATTTCATAACGATCCACGGGCGAAAACTCTACGTTCATAATGTGAAATCTGAGCTGATTACCAGGACAAGAATTATGTCTAAAAACTAATCACCTGAACATTTCTCTCGCCACAAGACTGTCTAAAACTGCTGAAATCAGTCGCCGAACTGTGAAGGGCCACGTGATCAAGTCCCCGCTCGTGCCGGCAAATAGATAATCGAGTTGGTTCAAAACGCGCATCAAAAAGAAAAATATCAATTTCCTTTCCCCTAAATAATGTAGCAAACTCGTGGGGTTATAAACTAAAACATAGACTGCGCCGTGCATGAATACTACAGATTCGATAACATCAACAATATAATTTCAAACCTGGCCTGAACATTTTTTTTTTTAAATACTGAAATGGTTTAGTGTTAAAATTACGTATCAGTTCTCGAACAGAAGGATGAAAGTACCACACATAACGAATAAATATGTTATTTTTAATAAATTAAATTATTTTCTGTATTTCTATAAAAAAAAAAGGGGGGAACAAATTTAATTTAAAATAAAACTATAAAACTAACCTAACATAACCCCGCGGAAAATTATAGAAACGAGCCACCCACGACATTCAACACTTAGCGTTTTGTTTCTTTTGCACTAGTAAGTTACATAGTTTCAAATTAAAAAAAAAAAAGTAGGCAGGAACACCCATGACATGATTTGCGTGGCAGATCTATTTTACATGAATGGCACGGAACATGTCAAGTTAAGGGTGCAGCCTGTCAAGGCATTTCCATGTGTCAAGAGACCTGAACGCAGGCGATAGCTAAGGGCGACCTACGCGCAAACAAACACCTGTTACCTCTAAGCGCAATGCGCTGGACAGAAGGAGTTTCTCGTCGGCAACGTGCATTTATAAAATTTTAATTGCCGACTACATAATCATACACGAAGTACTGCCCCGTATAAATAGTCGCTAAAGCATCCATTTCAGATCGAAGAAATGCAGTTTGGAGAACCGTGAATCTGACAAGTGCGCACATTTATATATTATTTAAGAAATATCAAGCAGTATTCTTTAATAAGGCGTATTTTGCTTTAAGCTTCTGCACTATTTATAGTGGTCCGGACAGACGGCAACTACGAAACACCGAGGATTACGTTTGAAAATCTGAAACGTCGAAACTGCTAGATAACTTTCAAATAATTCATCGCGCCCAAGTTGATCCTCGATGAGATACAAAGTTCCGTATCCACAACGGTTGAACTCACTCACTATAACTAAGTCACGCTCGCGTGACGAGAAGGCCGAACAAGCGATGGTTCACGACTAGAAAACTTCCGTGAAACGAGTCGCGGTTCCACGTGGTCCACTTGATCAGGAAGTTTCATCTTTCGCGACTTAAATCTGCCCTTGCTAGTGGTTAATCAACACGAATGTGCCGCCAGGCAGAATTCACGGGAAAGATATTTTAATGGTAACTGGGCAATGGTGAATGCGAACTACTGCAGGGAGTACTCAAGAAAATGTACAACACACTGTGTGCACGCAGCAGGAGCCAATCACTGGTGAGCTGTTTGGTATAGTCTACTCACGGTAAAGTGAGCATTTTTGAAAGCGCTCCTCTTTTGAATAGTGAAAAAATATATTTTTTATTTTAGTGTTAAACGTTAACTTCCGAGTGCGGTGTAATATACACACTGTGTACATTACATACATGTCAACAATTATTTTAGAAGGTTGTTAAAGAAAAAGAATTGCCGAAATAAAAAAGTAACTAGGGCCACAAAAGTGCTCACTTTACCGGGAACAGCCTATATACTTACGTACTCGGTAATGTCGCGAGTTTAAGAAGCGCCAGGATAGACTTGAAACACTTGTGCTTTCTTGTTACTCTTGCCCTGGCAAGCCCTACACAACTGTGACCTAGTTAACACACATCTAAACACTGTTCACGGCAAAGTGAGCACTTCTGAAATCAACCTTTGAAAAATGTCACTGGTTCTATCTGCATGTATTTGAACGGGCATAGGCGCTGTAAAGTTGGTACCGACGGAGATAAATAAGTTCCATTGCTTAAAATTGGATTGAAAGTAATAGGAAAACATATGAGAGTGCTGAAATTATTTGTTTTACTCTCTGTATTTGTAATGCACATTAGCAAAATGGTAAAATATCCACAATTTTACTTGACCAAAGTATGAATAAAGTGATCAGACCCACGACAATGTTAATTTGACAAATGACGGACGTATACAGAATGTGCATACATGTGCCCTTAAGCAGGGCTTTCAAAAGTGCCCACTTTACCGTGCAGCAAGACGTAGAGAAATCACGTACAATCTAGTACACTGATAAATAAAGTGTCATCACGAAGGCGCCAGCCATATGTAAGAACAAAAAGACAGCGCCTTGGGTGTGTGTCGAGTTGACACTAGCCGCCCAATAACCAGGTCTCACACATGCTGCATCATCAAGTGCACTATTACATCAGAGTGCAGCAGTCAACAACACTGAGCCAGCACCACCACTGTGTCATACTTACGCCAGTCAGGCTTCACCACACAACTATAGGCTATTCACGGTAAAGTGAGCTCTGCTCAATTTTCCCTTTCGATTAATTTCTACCTTTCCACCACTTTTTAATGTAAATACAATGAAATATGACTACTAAACACAGCTATACATTTCATCACTCCGAAAAGTTAATGCCCGAGACTATAAAACATATATTTATTAGAGGTTAATGCCTTTTGGGAGGGCCTTAAAAGGTACTCACTTTACCATGAACAGCCTATGTCATCACCAAGGCGTACTCGCTGGACGAATTACAAGGCGCGGGAAGTAATAAGCGTGCGTAATCGCATCTCATCAGCATATTCTATTACAACCCAACAGAGAAGCTGGAAAATATAATTAAAAATTTTCGAAATTCTTACCAAAATTTCACTAATTTCGGGTAGGCAAACGCAGCGGGTACGTCTCGTGATTGTGAATGTCTAATTTCACAAAACTTCGTCTCAGGGGTCGGTATATGAAACCAGCCCGGTACGTGGCAAAAAGACACAGCTCAGTGATGTAGCGCAGAGAAGATTAGTTAGGGGTCGACCATACCATCCCTTCACAATCAAACAACGTATGCAAACATTTTCTCAAATTTAATTGTATACCACACGTCAGTACTACTGCAATCAAAATATATGATGGATGACTGGTAAAATTTCCTAACAGCTCCGTCGAACGGAATTTATATTGTAGGATAGTTAAAGGCTGTTCACGATAAAGTGAGCACTTTTGAAATCAACCTTAGAAAAAACTCACTGCCCATGCCTGCAAAAACTTCAACGGGCCCACAGAGTGACATGCGCCAGGTAATGTTGGTAACGATAGATGGAGAGTAGTTCCATATCTTAACGTCAAATAACAACTGTTAGGTTACCATTTGTGACAATTTAAACTATTTATTTTTCTAATAATTTCATAGTTTCACTTGAACGACGTATGAATAAAGGATGAGGCCCATGGCAATGTTAATTTTACATAAGGCGAAATAATAATAAACAACGTGCAAATAAGTAGATCTTACGCATGGCTTTCAAAAGTGCTAATTATAATGAACAGCCTATATCTGCCTTATTAAATATGCAGCGACCTCAATGGGCAGTGCCAGTTACAGAATCATTCACTATTTCAACGATATGACAAAATCAGTAACTCGTGGGAAAGAGCTGAAAACATTTCCAATGGTCCGAAGCAACATGAGCGTGTCGCCATCAGGGTGGCATTCCAAAACGTTACTCTGCGAGTAAACTTCTCACTTTGGCTGTCCTAAAGCAACTTTGAGTAAATGTTTTATTCGCTCTTGCCAGTGTCCCGAAATTACTCTGAGCATCTGGCCAAGAGTAAAATTTTTACACGCAATATCTCGGCGAGTAACAAAAGGTAAACTGAAAATGGCGGGTAGTAGAACTAAACAAACTGAAATGGAATTTGGACATTCTGGTTACAGTCACACATGGGAAAGTTACAAAGGACGAGTGATAAAATTCATATTATCAACAGTTAAAATGTATAAATATTGCATTTTTAGACGTAATGATCATGGTTAACTTATGGCAAGTAAAACTGTGTACGTAACTAGTATTTTGGAAAAGACATAATTTGGGGGCAGTGATAAATTTGTTTTGGCATTTTCATCAGTACATGTCTGTAAACGCAGCATGCTAATAACTCTCGTCCAAAACCACGTTTACTCTTGCATTCCTCAGCAGTTACCTTATTCTTGTAGTAACGTTTTCGAATGCCACTTATCAGACGAAATTTACAAGATACAGATACATTTTCCCGTCGAGTTATTAACACTGAACTAAAAATTACACACCCGTCCTTGTGCAAATATCTAGTGGTGCACGAGTAGCCTCATTTATAGCCGGAGCAACCGACAAACATAATAATGCGGGTAAGAGATCTGCCGAACAAGTTAGTGAGAGATTCAACACGCACTACCTACGTAACAAGGGAACACTAACTGCGTATCAGAGTATGGGAAAGAACAAGTTAAAACACGTGCATCATCTCTCGACGGCTACATACTACACTACTGCACAAAGTCACGTGATATCACAATTGAAACAAGGCCTCGGAAGGCCCGAACGAAAGCTCCAGTTCTACCAGATGCTTGTCGCCGATGACAGCCGGCGTTACACGACCCAGCCAAAACGCTGGACCGGCCGGACAACTTGCGTCTTCCAAATACAACATCCAGGGAACACTTCCCGACACGTGCTAGGGTGGCTAGCGCAACACCAACAACAAGGCACTCGACCTTCCCCAGGACATTCAACCTGTCGTCACAATTATCCATGACTGCCCTGCCATTGTCAAAGAGTTCTTAAACATGCTTGTGTACTCGCCTAGTACAATTCTCAAACTGTTATTTAATGAAACATGAGTATTTAGTTCAATATAAACTCCCCGAACTAGATCATGGAACATGTTCGTTACAGATGGTAATTACATTCACATCAACCGCAGAAAAATTCACCGTGACAGTTCTCAAGATGAGTTTTACCTCCAGAGCTCTTGTTAGCTGAAGAGACATTCCTTTGGAATGAACTCCACAGAAACCTCCACGTTTAGGCAGGGCTATCGTTCAATTGTTTCTCAAGTTAATTGGCTTGCACTTGCTTATCACTATTACAGCTACCTTGCATTACGTTCAAAATACGTCTTCCTTGTGTGGCGGACCAAACGGACATACTCGTGTGGTCCCGTCTGTTGTCTTTGTGCCACCCCGGGTTTGTTGGTTCAGTTCCTCATGGCCACTCAGCGGCTCAGGTCCTGAGCGGTGTTGTGTTGAAGAGGCGCAGACGGCTCGACTCCCACATGTCCCAGGTTGGCAGCTGGTCGAGCGAGCTCACGTCGGCGGCAGACACACGCACCTCGGGCGCCGTCAGCGAGGGCGAATAGCGCGGCTGATGCACGTCCCACACGAGCCCGCGGGGTCGCAGTAGCAGCAACTGCAGCTCGACGGAGGGACGTCGTCGGCGACTCCAGGCAGCTCCTCCTCCACGACGGCGTCCTCGGGAGGATCCGGAGGCTGCGCGGGTCGCCCGCGGTCCTTCTTCCGCCTCTTGCGCGGCTTGATGATGCGCGGTAGCCCCGGCGGCTGCTGCTGCTGCTGCTGAGGGGCGGGCGCCGGGGGTGGAGGCGGGGGCGGCTTGCGCGCTGGAGGCGGCGCGCAGCGGATGAGTGGGGCGCCCTGCGCATGTGCGGCGAGGCAGGACAGCGGCAGCGCCCAGGATCGAGCAGAGATGAGGCACGGCCCTGTGTAGCGGTCCGCCTGCGTGGCGGGACCCATGCTCGGCGGGCTGCGGTCGGCGCGCGACTGACTGACGACTGGCGCAAGACGCCGGCAGCCAGCGGTGCTCCGCCCCTCCTCAGACACTGCTAACCCACTTCCGTGGCCGCCGCCCCTCCCCCACCATCCGCACCTTCACGCAGACTGCCACAACTACGCCGGCTTTGTGGACCACAGCATCCAGGCCGTCACCTCGCTCGCCGTACAACCCCAGCGCCATCTTCCTAGCAATGTTGATATCGGAGAACAATTTCGATATTATTTATATTGAATAATTATTAAAGTATAGTCCGTTCACGGTTTCATCGGCATTTTCTAATCAAACCTTTTAAAAATATCCCCATGTATTACGTGTGCTGTTATTTTCTAAATACGCCCTGTATCACAAGCGTTTTATACTTGTTTTAATAAAAGTTACTTTTTTTTTCCCTGTTAAATTGAAATGTTATTAATATATTATCTATAAATTATAATGCTTCGTTGATAAATAATTTGAATACAAAACAGGGAGAAAATAGGTATGTTGGTAACGTCTAGTGAGAAACAGTTCTTATACAAAATATCATTACAACAGAGTGCGCACGAACGTGGTGCGTTGTCCTTCTGGTGTAATTCTCCAGACTAAGGTAAGCTTAATTTCACGAGGCGGGGGGAACATCCTGGAAGTAGAACATTAGCAGAGCTTCGTAAAAGGCTGAAGTAACCGTGAATGGATTATATCGTTTTACGAAACGATATATCAAACGAAACATATACATTTTCGGTACATCGGAATCCGATAGCGTGCATATTAAAGGACTTGACAAACGTAAAATTGCTTGGAATATTGAATACTGCGGGCACGATGTATTGCAGAAAGATATGGCGCCTGTTTCTGGTACATGCTGTCAAAGTAAACATAATAATTTTAAAATTAAATTTTAGTATTCAAAACAGAGCTTATTAAAAGAGAAGTTTAAAAATATTTATTTCCGATACCGCGAAAAAAATCCGTTGGAATATATCGACGATTTGTAGCGATATTCCGTTAGTATAATACCGCAATTTCGATATATCAGTATTTGATCAACATCCCTACCTCTTCCCTCAGTTAACATACCACCATAACTACTTTTTTCTAAGCCCAATCAAAAATAATTCGTAAATTAGCTTACTAAAATAATAACAATATATCCCACTTCAAAAGCACTACTTAAAATACCGATACGTACAATACCAAAATTGCATCACAGTGGACATCGATAACTAAGTCCATTCGAAAAAATCCAAACGATCTGATCTCATCAGCTACCGAAGTTCAATGATTAAATTCCCGATAAAAGAAAAGAACTACAAAAGTTTAAAAACCAAGCAGTACAACTGACGACCTGCGAATAGTAAACAATATTTGTACACTACTGACTGCTTCACATCGACCCACTGTCATTGCTATCGTATCAATGTATTTCATATGTAGGCAGGATAATATAACAGTCTTTTTATCTTTGAAATACATATTTGTAGAAATAACGATGTTGGCTACCACCAAAATCATATTGTGCTATCATTTACAGCGAAACAAGAGAAGCGCGGAAATGATCACCTTTCTCACTTGTATGCCATTAACCCGCCAAATTTATCCTGTTTTACTGGATGCGGCAGATACACGACAAACACACATAGCCCCAGGGATGGCTGTATTTGGTCAGCCCTGGTTTAAAATATTAGTTATGGTATATAAATGTTTACATAAAAACTCCTCCCAAAGTTATTAAATACTGTACCGAGTTCAGCAAAACCGAATTCGTAGCGAATGCACCTAAACGAACGTAGCGAATGCACCTAAACGGACGTAGCGAATGCACCTAAACGGACGTAACGAATGCACCTAAACGAACGTAGCGAATGCACCTACACGGACGTAGCGAATGCACCTAAACGGACGTAGCGAATGCACCTAAACGAACGTAGCGAATGCACCTAAACGGACAGACATAAAGATTGGTAAGGCCCTCGGTTGCTAACAGTTTGTGCACTACCCTCGGCGGAGGATCGTCCGAACTTCGTGTTACCGCACGACGCGGCCGGCGACAGGTGGGCGCACTGATCGGGCTGCATCACCACTAAAGACTGTTCACGATAAAGTGAGCGCTTTTGAAATCAACCTTAGGAAAAAGCCACTGTCCCTGACTGCATATATTTTAACGGGCACGCTGAGTGACATGTGCCCAGTAAAGTTGGTAGTGATAGATTGGAGATAGTGTCATAACTTAACGTCGGAAAAAAAGTTTTAGGTAACCATTTGTGATAACTATTTATTTCACAGTCTTTTTTTTTTTGTTATTATTAAATGCATCGCAGTGTAGAAATGAACATATTTGTAACACATTTCTTTTCTTATAATTTCACAATTTCACCTGACCGACGCATGAATAAAGTGAGGAGGCCCATGGCAAGGTTAATTTTTCATAAGGAGGGGAAATGCACAACGTAAATACAAGTATATCTTAAGCAGGACTTTCAAAAGTGCTCATTTTACCGTGAAGAGCCTATAGCTCATGGACATACCCACCACGGCGATACGGGTTCAATCCCCGGCGGGATCACTTCCGGATTTTCTGATGTGGTCATCAGGCGTGTGTGTGTGTGTGAGAGAGAGAGAGAGTGTGAGAGAGCGAGAGTGTGTGTGTGTGTGTGTGTGTGTGCGCGCGCGTATTACACAGGCAAGCCTCGTGGCTCAAGCTACTGGTCGCTACAGACAACTGCGACGTAAGCACGGCATACCGCACGCACTTTTACTTCTGCTGCGACGATAAGGCGCGCCGGCGACCGGAAACGAGAAAGCCAACTTCACTCTCCACCTTCCTGTACGTCACACACACTGCCACATCCCAGGAGCACGTACGAGAAACTCACACGTTAGGCATCGAGTCTTATTTTCTGGCTGGTTGGATTTGAAGCACTCACGGTATGTTGTCCTGCTGTGACAATCATGCCTCATTTGAGTGTAAAGCACTTGACTATTAACCTAAGCATATTTTTTCTCAAGATAGGAAATTAGCTTTCCCTCAGCCGACCTCCCGTGGCACAGTCGGTTGGTGCGCCACCGATCCGGGGTATACGGGAGGCTCTGGGTTCTAATCCCGGGTAAGGCATGGTTGTTAATTTAAGTTAGGTTATAAGTTAGCCTGTAAGCCGTCCTCTGCTAAGCTTTCCAGTATAAAACCAGGGGACATTAAAAAGCCGTTTACAATTACAATTAACCGCAAGGTGGCTGATACTATTACATACAATAATTAATACTTTGCGAACTACATTATTTTGTAATGTGTACTCAAAACTGCATTACATTTGTATTTTCGAACATAAAGATGCGAATACAGGTTACACAGATACATAATAATTATTATTCGTTGCATGGCAAACCAACACAATTGTTAACAAACCTTTCGGAAGCACTTTAAAGAACAGTTATATCCGAATACATGAAATAGGCAACAGAGTCAAACAACAAAGGTACGCCGAACAGACAGCGGAAAGCTGGAACAGCCAATCAGGTAGGTAGGTAGGTAGGTAGGTAAAGGCTGTTCACGATAAAGTGATCACTTTAGAAATCAACCTTAGATAAAAGTCACTGCCCCTGCTTGCATATATTTTAACGGGCGGCCTGAGTGGCATGCGCCCAGTAAAGTTGGTAACGATGGATGAGAAAAAGTTCCTTATCTTTCAACGTCGAATAGAAAGTGTTAGGTAACCATTTATAATAACTTAAATGATTTCGTTCGCTTTATGTTTTGATTGAGGCATCGAAGTGTAAAAACGAGCAGGCTTGTAAAATATGTACTTTTCTAACAATTTCACAGTTTCACTTGACCTGCTCATAAAGTGATGAGGCACGTGACAATCTTAATCTTACATAAAGCGGAAGAATACAATATGTGCATACAAATAGATCTTAAAGCAGGGCTTTCAGAAGTGCTCATTTTACTGTGAATAGAATAGTCTATAATCGGATTTAATGTCTCGTCGACAGTGAGGTCCATAGACGGTGAAAGTTGCACAAGAAAAAGAGATTGGGGAAGGATGGGGAAGGAATCGGCCATGGCCTTTGTTAAGGACCCATTCCAGTATTCGCCTAGAGTGATTTAGGAAAATCATGGAAAACCGAAATCAGGATGGCCGGACATGGAATCGTACCCGGGTCCTCCCGAATGCAATTCCAGTGCGTTACCACTTCGCCATTCCGCACGAGTAACCGCGAATCAGAACTCGCCCCGCTCGGAGTCAACCAAACTGATGTCATTCGTGCGTGGAAGTAATATCGGGGAACACATTCTGTGCAGATGCACCTCGTGCCACTACAGAAGCGCAGGGCAGATTGTTAGTGGCCAGCGCCAGGAGACGACCATTGTACAAAACAGCTGACGAGATCTTCGTCGAGGGACTGGAGCGTACGTGTCGATTGGCCATACTATCGCCAGGGTTGCGATATTCGCCATATTGTTGAAAATGTGCTTCATAATATAAACATTGCTCTGTGAGTATCCATTTCTGACAACTTGATCGTTAAAGTTTGTAAAAAGTGGCATACATAATTTAAAATATTGTTCTGCATACTCTATGATTAAACAATTAGTTGTAGCGATTTATTGATTGGTATGAGCTGTTTCGTTATTTTGGTCGATTAAAGTGTGAGTTCGTAAGTTCGCCACCACAGCATGCAATGTGGCCAACTTAAAAACAGTAAGTCGAACTTATGTCAGTTATTCAAAACATAGAAGTTTCAAAGAGGTTTGAAAAGTGGTTCGCATTTACTTAACTGTTTATATAATATCATTCTAATTGAAATACCCCTAAAATTTAACTGAGTTATAATTTTGTAAGAAAAATACATTACTTGATAAAACATTTCAATGTTTCATTTCTATATAGTTCTTAAAATGAGTGATCTAATGCAGGTCTATAACACATCGTTTTAGGTCATGGATAAATGTACTTCACGGTGAAAATATTGCAAACAGTCCAAGGAGGACTTGGACAAAACCTTGGCCATGATCAGAAGCAAGAAAATCAGTATTATTGGAGCAAGTAGGCGATATGATATACCACCCCGAACATTAGGAGGTCGTGCCAAATCTCAAGTGTGGACTGAAAGAGAACTGGGCGCCCTCCAGTCTCCAGTGTTAACAGCTGAGCAAGCGATTCGATTGGTAACTAGAGTAACAGGATTAGCGGATGTGGGCTTCCCATGCCAAAGTCTTAACAAAATGTGTTTACAACTTTTGTGAGAAAAATGGGACAAAGCAACAATGTAATGACATTAAAGGGTATGCTGGGAGGAAATGGCTCTTCAGAGACACCCTGGAATTGCTAGAAGGAAGGCACAACATCTTAGTGTGGCTAGGGCTCAAAAATTAAACACGTTTATTGTGATTACTTCCGAACACTGAAGGATGTAATGACAAAGCTCGATATTGCAAACCAGCCTGGACGAATTTACAATGTAGACGAGAATGGTTGTCTCACTTTGAATCGCCAACCTTTCGTACTTTCCAAAACAGGATCTAGAAGATCCTTTATCGTGGTAAAGAGCATAGTGAAAGTGTAACTATTGTGTCCTGTGGAAATGCATTGGGCGATGTAATTCCACCTTAGATCCTCTTTAAGGGACAACGTTTGAAAACAGAGTGGGTAGATAATTTGCCAGCTGAAAGTGTAGTACAAATGACAGAAGGGTTCAATGACATCTGAAATGATTGCCAAGTGTCTGCATCACTTTAATCGTCACAAATCTGCAGGACCCTGCCTTCTCATCATGGATGGGGCTAAATGGACCGATTTTTGAAGAAAGGAGCCAACCCACCAAATGTTAAAAAATGAGCCTAACATGTAAACTGAATCGTTACACCATATTCTACATTTTGATGAAAAGACCCAACTTAAAACCGTATTGTTCTGTCATCTGTGCTTTGTTGAAAATAACACTGAATGCTCTTTGGCAGAATTACATTCTGCAGAAAGGAACCATGTGGTTTGGTTCTTTTCTGCAGAATATTAAATTACAGTACAGTTATATTAGATACAACAGCACCATGTGAGTTGTTTCATTATTTTGTTGAAACATAAATACTATTAGTTATATGTTCTTAGGAAGGTGCACTGTAATACAGATTGTTTAGGCTGTGTAGGCATGCTAAATGTGTTTTTAAGTGATTGTAGATCTAAATAATGGAAAATTTAAGCAAAGACAGAAAAATTGTTAAGCTTTGTGTACCGCAAAATCAAGAAAAGTACTATAGTAAATATCCTGATTCTGTAAAGAATGTATGTAATACACGACCAAGACGAGGTCGCAAGAGAAAATACGAAACATCAAAAGAAGAAAAAGAAAAACGAAATAGAAACGAAGAACATTACAATCACAAAAGTGTAAAAGTTGTGGGAAATATTTCAAAGATTACCGATGCAATTGCTCACAAAAGTGCAATGAAAGACTGCCAACAGAAGCCAGAAAAGAAGAGTATAACAATTATTGGGAGCTTGGCTCATATGAGGCACAAACCACTTTGTCCCTCTGCACTACATACAGCACGTTGTATTGTTTACATATTGCATTATTTCATTGATTATTACATGACAATGTTACTTGGATCACATAATAGAATAAATTACATACGAATATTCCATTCTGCAGAAAGGAACCAATTTACAATATATTATTAGTTACTATTATGAAATGAGCAATAATACATATTGTTTTCTGAAAATTGGATATAAATATTTCGTCATCAAGTAAGAGTGCGAATATTAGCAGTCAACTTCAACTTGTGAATTGATTATTGAAGTTTATCTTTAACACCAATTTTCTCAGTTTCATTGTATTGTTGGTTGGTTCCTTTCTGCAGAACGCGGTCCAAATGCCAGATTGTTCTATTGTCGAGGCAGCTGACAATGTGGGGTGTTTCATTATTATGTCTACCTAGCAACAAGAGATACGAACTCGAGCCGAAGAACGAATCAGTTTTTGACCCATTTGAAGCTTACAGGAACGCAGAGCTTATGAACTTTTGTACTACGTATGAGGATAGAGTATTTAACAAACAACGCTTTGGTTACGTGTTTACACCTGTACGGGAGAAATCTGCAACTCCAAAAAATGTAAACGCATGCTTCGATGCTTATGGAATTTTTCCATTCAACCCCAATAGAATTCCGGGATAAACTTTCGCACCAAGCGAATCCACCAACGTACCAAGAGTAGAATTGTCTGTTGCTCGGCCAGACCAACATCAGGAGGACGTACAGAATCGCCATGAGGATGAACTGCAGGATGACTAGGAAGCAACAGACAACAGCAGTGCGTGGAACAGTGATAACTCATTTGAAGACAATGATACTCAGAACCAGCAAATTAATGTCTAATCATGGAAATTCTGACTTCACCTGCCAGAAATAACAACCAGCAATTAACAGCCGAGCAAAGCAAGTGCAAAAATCGTTATTCCTTAACTCATAAACCGATTCAATTCCTGTGGCTCCAAGATCAACATCAGCCCCCAACCAGACGCATCTTCCCAAGAAGTCTAATGCTTATGGCTCTAAAGGATATTCAACAAAACATGACACTTCATCTCAAACATAGTCTGTTGCCAGTCAACCTAAACATCAAGTAAGTTGGTACTGCTCTTTGTGTCCAGAAGATCGAGTAGTCGACATGTGAGCTCGCAGTATGTGTAAATGCCACGTTCATGAAGAGTGTGTTGGACTTACGAAATATGACACACACGTATTGTGTGTCCTAGGTGCGAAGAGTGAGTGAGCGAGTGAAGAGATTTGGACGGCTCTTAACATCGAGGTCTTGAGAGACGATGAGGGTGATTGTGGTATGGAGCAGCGCGGAATGAAAGGGCGGGGGAAACGGGAGATCCCCGAGAAAACCTGCCGACCAATGACATCGTCCGGCACGATTCCCACATGCGAAAATCTGGAGTGACCCGGCCGGGGATTGAACCCGGATCGCCTTGGTGGGAGGTGAAGGCTAACCGCTCAGCTACCGTGGCCCGACACCTAGGTGTGAAGTATACTGGTATTTTCAAGTGATGGAAGATTGAATGCATATGTACTCACTGTAGTTATTCAGTTTCTTAGTTTTTGAAACAGTGCAAAATGATTTTTTTAACACATTTAGAAAGTGGCGAACTTATGCTACATATGTAGCCTAACTTCGCCATTTTCAGACTCTCTGTTTTTTATTTCTGTTCAAATACAGATACAGTATTCATTGTCTCTATAATTACTTATGGGTACTTTGATGCCATTATTTTACAACAAAATACATAAATAATTTATAATTAAAACTAAATGTTTCTTAAATTGGCGAACTTAGGGCAACCTACCTTATTAAAACTTTCAAGAAAGGAGCTAGAGAGAAGTTTTCAATGGCAAAAAAAAATATTTATTTTACTGTAAAATATTTGAGTTGTTAATGCAAAACTCACGGTGACAACTCAATTTCTGTTTCAAAATTCTCTGGCTTTTCCAAGTTTTGCAGACCAAATTTTCATTTTCTTCTGACTGCTCATTTCGGCTTAATCTCTACTTATGACATCCATTATAATTTACACTGTATATTGCGATGAAAACTGCGAAAAAATTACCTCTGTGCGGAAGCCGTACTAATTGATTTCTAAAGTCAACAACCCAATTTTCACGAAATAAAATTGTAAAGTTGCTTGGAGAACAGCATCTGAAGCCAGCATCTCATGGCAGAGAGTAGTTATCAATATAGTTCATCTCACATGTATATTGTAAACTTAAAACATTTATTTGTAACATTATCACATATCACTGCATTCTCTGAGAAAATATGCATAAAACATTACAATTGATATCACTGTTTCCTAAAAATTGCATAAAAACATTATTTTTACAATGGAGTTTGCATTGATAAACCTAACACACAGAGCAGACATTGGGTAACAACAATTTTGGGATGTGAATTCAATATAAATTCATCAACAAATGGAATACAACTGCTAATGAATGGTAATCTAATTGAAAATGAACATATGTAATTTTATATTATATTGAACCATATAATCTTTGTTCAAATTCCTATGAAAACATGAAGAAAAATGTTGGTAACTTAACACAGAAGTTTACTATAGAGATGGCAACAGTTTATTAATTCCCATTAATGATAAATATATTTTCAGTTGAAAATAATTGAAAACATTTTCAACAGATTGCTTTTATAAAGTAAAATTTCCATATTTTAAAATATAAACTTCACATTTCATTAGCTTTTTTTTTTTTTAAACAAATCTAATTTTTTTATAAATTACATAGAATCCCCCGACATTTCCATGTGTTCCAGAAGAGCAGCCGTAAAGTTGGCAACTCCTAAGCTCGTGAGCCACGTGCGCTAGTGTGAGAGAGAGAGAGAGAGAGAGAGAGAGAGAGAGAGAGAGAGAAAGAGAGAGAGAGAGAGAAAGAGAGAGAGAGAGAGAGAGAGAGGAGAGAGAGAGAGAGAGAGAGAGAAATCCCAGCGGGCGACCCACATATCGCGTGCCCCAGTGCGAGCGACACTACGGTCACCCATTACACGCTCTCAACTGGGTTACGGCGTCCACTGTATCTACGTGCTAATTACTCTCTTAATTGGTGTCTTATCCACGCTCGCTCCCACTTGTGCGTCTCTGCGCTGGAACAGGTGGCGGCACCGTATACCTACTACACTTACCCTAACGCATTCCTATACACTGTTCACGATAAAGTGAGCACTTTTGAAAGCCCTTTAGTTTGGAATAATGGTCAGTAAAAATATTTAATTTCAGCTTTCGACGTTAACTTCAATGTGCTGTGGAATATCCACACTGTGTTTATTACTTACATGGTGATATTTACTTACAAAGGTGGTTAAAGGATGAGATATGGCTGAAAGAAAAAAAGTAACTAGGACCTCAATTGTCCGCGGACGTTTTCCAAATTGTTTTTGTTTACATACTATCGCACGCAAACGGTAAACGTAAATTGCGGGTGTGTTAGTTATTATTGTTAAAACTCGGTAGTTGCAAGGCATAGTTTGTTCTGGTGCAGGATGCATGATCGGGATCTGGGAGTCGGTAATTTTTTCTCCCAAAAATCACAAATTTTCACACAAAATCGTATGTTTCAGTTCAAAATGCCTTAAAATGTCCCTTTTATCTATAAAAATTACCCGTTTTTCCCATTTCGAAAAAAAAAAAAACAATCCCCAGAAAAAACTATTTTCAGTTATTTTCTCAAAGAGGGATCAGTGACCCAGCTCGCTTTGGGGTCAGGAGAGCTGGATTTAAGACTTTTTACCTTCAACTCCAAAAATCTAAAGGCATAAGTATTAAGTGTTATATATCACCGGACTCGTCTTTTCAAGGCACATACGATTGTAATGTCATATCCATTGTGTATCCTAATGCCAAGGCTACCATTTTGGATTCATGATTAAAAACCTAAAAATCTATAAAAATGTATTTAAAAAGGTTACGTTTTCAAAGGTCCCCCCAGCACCAACATTAGTCACATTCACTCCATTCCCACCAGACGACCGACTTCCTTGCCCCCACTCCCCTCGCCTATACTCATTCCGCCATTTTGATTTTTCGTTCGTCATTTGTTTAAACGATACTGGAGGCCGCCATCTTGGTAGGCGACCACCATTTTGGTAGGCAATCACCATCTTGGTAGATATCACCCATTCGCCAAATTCGAAACGAATGACCATGACCCCTTGACCTTGAAAACCATAACTCGAGAAAAATCCATAAAAGTCAGCAAGCATAATACATTACATAATACTACCGGCAAGTTAGATGCAGACTACCTCTACCTTGACCCCATGACCTTGAAATTTAAAAAATCAACAAGCATAATACATTACAGACTACTACCATCATATTAGAGCTGCATGCGACCCTGACCTTGATCCCATTACCTTGAAAACAAAAAAAAAACTACAGATGAAATACATAATATTCAACAAGCATATTATATTACTTACTACTACAGTAAATTTCTCGATTTCACTGCCAAGCGAACTGTCAGCACTTACAGTTAGACATATAATAAACCCTACAAAACCCCGATCAATGGTATAGCTACATGCATGATGCATGGCTTTGACTACATGCTTAATTTATTAAATATTTTAGATACATATAGTTGTTATTAAAAATCTAAAGGCCAACAGGAGGATACGACACGCTAAAATAAAGAAAAATAATTTTATAGTAATTTATTATTATTATTATTTTGTAAATACATTTTCAGAAGAAAACAGTTCAGCACATTATCTTATATAACCCCGATCCTTAAGTTCTTCAAGGATCGAAACCACCTCTTCCATGTTCGAGAACACCACGTGCTTATGAAAGTCAAGCAAATATTCGAGTCTATCAACAAGTGTGTTGGGATCTTCAGTAAACATATAGTCAGTATTCGCAGCCTATCTTGCCTTCTTCGCATCACTTGTCGATGGGTATAACAGAAGGTAGCAGGAATTGGGTATCGTGTAGGGACGGCTTAACCAACCGCTGCAACGACAGATGAACTGCGACCGGCTTTACCGACCGATGCTTTACAAGCTGAGCACTTTTGAAAACCCTACTTGCATGCTCTTGAAAATGAACACTATTGGAAATTCACGATTACTTCCTAAATTTCTGAAGCCCTGCTAATATTCTACATGCTTTACAAGCTGAGCACTTTTGAAAACCCTACTTGCATGCTCTTGAAAATGAACACTATTGGAAATTCACGATTACTTCCTAAATTTCTGAAGCCCTGCTAATATTCTACTTCCAGGATATTCCTCCGCCTCGTGCAAACAAAGCTTATAAAAATACACCAGAAGGCCAACGTACCGCATTCGTGCGCACTCCATGTAATAATATTTTCCATGAGCATCATTTCTTACTAGGCATTGCAAACACACACATTTTCTCTGTCTTTATTCACGTTAGTTCAAATTAATTAAATTTTATACATGAGTAAAAGTTCAATTTTATTTAAAATTACGTAGTTTTATGTTGCCACATTAATAAAATTCTCGTCATACATGCAGACATGTTTCGGAAACAACCTAACACGCCATACGCAGAGTGGTTTTTTTTTTTCACAGGTTCGTTTCAAAAAGTGCGAAGAAACCGCGAATAAACTAGACTAATGATTTTACTTCAAAATATTGAAAACAACTTGAAATTATGAAAAAATTCTTGAATAATGTTTCATCGAATTTTTTGAGTTTGAAATCTGTGAAAATTTGGTGGGCGCCACAATGTAACTCTAGACTAATACATAATTATTTTTAATGCTGGATATGAAAGTTTAAATGAGCGAAAATACAGTTTTGGTAAAAACTGTAACTCGATACGTTCTCAGGGGAAAATTACCAAATTTGAGACGTGTGGCTGTTTTGCCTCGCAGCGATGCAACCTGCTGATATACGAATACTACAAAAGCTAGCGTAATTCCAGAAGTCACTAGGTACTCAACGCTGGTATTTGTTGTTTCAATACAAGTATTTTCAGACCAAAATGTAAAATATTTTTACGGGCGCATAATCGGGGCTGTTATAAACACCCCGCGGCCACGGTGCCTGCACGGTTAGCCTGCTCGCCTCCCACCAAGGCGATCCGGGTTCAATCCCCGGCCGGGTCACTCCGGATTTTCGCATGTGGGAATCGTGCCGTATGATGCTGTTGGTCGGCGGGTTTTCTCGGGGCTCTCCCGTTTCCCCCATCCTTTCATTCCGGCGCCACTCCATACCCCCCTCAATAACCCTCATCGGCTCTCAAGACCTCGATGTTAAGAGCCTTCCAAATCTCTTTACTATAACCCCCCCACTTCCACCGCAAACCCATCATAGAGTGGACGTGAGACAATTTCGACCACCATTCGTTTGAAAAAGACTCGTTCAAGGGGGTGCGCAATAGGCCTGTGACGATTACAGCCAGGTGTACCTCATACCATCATTTTTAAAAAGTAACCAACATTTTCTACTTGTGTTAAATAAAATGATTAGCGAATTTATAAACGATTAAAAAAATGTTGAGTAAAGCACTTCTATAGCCTGTCCTCTGTCCACGGTAAACAGGCAACATCTAGAAGATCTGTTGAAAATCTACCACACTGTTTAAAAAAATTTCCTTCATTTTACGGAAAAGTGCTGGTAAAAATGTATCCAGAAGAATCCAGAAGACTCTCCGTAAAATTACGGACACATTGATTTTCAGAAATTGACTTTCCGTAAATTTCACGGAACCTCTCCGTTAATTTCCAAGTAAGTTTTCTGTATTTTCCGTTTAAAATAAAAAGAGACAGAGAAAATGTCTTTAATTTTCGTTATGTGGGTGTTCCCTCACCTACAACTCTCACTTGAAAATTGCGGTATAACTTTTATATTTGTAATTAAAGACAAACGCAAAAATTCAGTTTCTATTAAGTTTAGTGTATTTTTAGTGTTGTCAAATATTACAGACGCCTGATGCTATTTTTTAATGTTTGAAAGAATAGATCATAGTCGGATGGATAACATTTAACTACCGCAGAAACGAAAATTTCCTTGTTACAGCGGGGAAGAAAGCTTCGTGTAGAATCGGGCATTGTTCGTCCCTGTAACTCGAAGCCAAAGGGAATACGGAGACTCCGTATTTTGTATTTACGGACGTAACTCCGTTTTTCGTCATTACGGATTGCCTTTCCGTATATACACTGTACATTTCCGTAAAACATTCCGTAAATATACGGAAATTTTTAACAGTGAAAAATGCACATTGTGTATTTTTCAACCATATGTAAAACATTGTTATAGGCCTTGTCACTTTTCATGCGTCGGTCAAGTGAAACTGTGAAAATATTAGAAAAATTTGTATTTTACAAATACATTAATTCTTACATGAATCAAACAAGAGAAAGCAAAAGCAATATTTCATTTTTCACATGTTTACGTGGTAATTTTAATTGAACTGTAATAAATGGAATTACTTTATCTGTTTCGTTTCCGACGTAGTTAATATTTATACAGGTAGTGCACTGACCTTCAAAGATCAATTCCAAAAGTGCTCAACTACCCTAAACAGCCTTTAAATTTCGACATAACGAAGCGATTTAAACTGAACTACTTCACCAAAAATGTGCAAGAGAAAACAAGTTAATTATTACAGAAAAAACTGGATGAGCATTCTACAGAATAAACTCGATGAATACATTGGGAAAAATCTACTTTTCTGCACATTTAGTATTATTACGCTACATGCAGTATTACCACTGTCATTTGCCTCATCACTATTTACGTGTCCATTGACATCATCAGCATCTATTATTGAAAGACGTTTCGGGGGTTGGGGGGGGGGGGGGGACTGTAGACAAGAAACTTTTGGGTATAGGAGGGAAAGGGGAATGAATAACATATACAATAACACGTATTTAACTAAAAAGAACATAAAGTAAATGCGTACTTACATACATAGGGTATCTAGTTACCACTATGTACATACTTAAATGCATTCATGCATAAATTACGAACATTTTCCTTTATATGCATTACATGTTATGTTCTTTAAAGACATTTAAATAAAGTACAAATCTGATTAATGCAGTTTTTCCATGTGTGATTTAAATAATTTTATGTTGTCACAGCCAACATTTCTGAAAATTTCATAATAGTACACAATAATTTTACATTTGTTGTACATACAAATGATCACATTACAAGTTAATCTAAGCTTAGCCAATAATCCGCTTCCCTTCCCAATACATCATCTCGGCTGCTTTCTTGATGACTGCAGTGCCATATTACATACGTTAGATTTACGTAATTTAGTTGTTTCATAAAAAGTAATAGATATCAGACAACAACTTTTACATCCCCGAAGTATTGCAATTATCATGACGCGATATCTCAACATTTACTCTGCCTCATTAAAAGGTCTAAGACAACTAGTATATAGCTACATTCAAATGCCATTACATTTACTTTATAGTTGATCATATCAAGTATTTAAGTATTTAATGCCTTTACAAAGGAAAAAATAAATAAACAGATTATTTCCTCCCATAATGATCCGAAAACATTCCACCTTAAAGTTACAATTGCATGTAAGTACTAATACTAATTATTTTCTTTGGGAATTCCATAGTCGCGCGGACATTTTGCAGGCAACCTAAAAACTAAAAGTTATTTCAAAATTAAAAATTGACTACATATGTTCATTCTTTTTTATATTTTACTGACGTTTCACTTATGATAAGCATGATCTACACACTTTTTTTCTACATTTATTAAGCAGTAATAAATTATAAGAAAAATATCCGTGTAGCCATTAAGTTTATTATTTAATATGCAGCTGGTAACGTATTACATTTTACTTACTAATGATTTATTAATTGTGCATCACATAGCTACTTGTTAATAGGTTATAACAAAGTTTAAATTGAATACAGTGCGAGGACCATTATCCAGAAAATTTTACCGCGAATGGTTTTACTAAACCCACTTATTTGCCAATATGCTTGTTAAAAGAGTGTTTTGTCCACTGCCACGACAATGACAAAATCATTCAAGTAAATCATTAGAAGATTTCCCGTCTACTTTCATGCATTACAATTTACAATGAAAACTTTGAAAATGAAATTTCATGTAAGTACTAATAACATACAAAGAAGTACAATTAAGTTATTTTTTTTCATGCCAATACTTTGCTGCCCGTTCCATTCATTAAGTACACGATTCCACCCATAAATGCGTCCCTTTGATTCAGATTTGCTAGCTGTCTCATCCTGTTTGCCAGTTACATGACCAACTAAATTTTTCCTCCCGACGAAAGCTTGTCCAGCTGTAACTTTGGACGGACGGACAGGTCAAATTACAGCTTGTAAATTTGTACCGAGTGTCTCCGGTCGGTCCATCACTGTTAGAAGGCTGTGAAGGTTTTATTTTTGCCTCCGTATTTTGTAATTTGCATACTTTTTATTTGCGATTGAATTAGTTGTTATGACTTTATAACGTTTCGTGAAGATTTTAGATTAGTGACGTATGAGAAAAGAAGCTCTCTTTAATAATAAAAAAAGTACATATACCTAGACAGAAATAATAGATAGAATATAGAAACAGGTCAAATCTCACATGGTGAGAGATTATTTTGCAGCTTTAATTGTACGAGTATTTGTGCGCAAATATTTTCAGATTATTTTAGTTGGCAGGATTAATTGTACGGTGTTGTCAGTCGCTCATCTAGGAGGACGATGTACGTGAAATGTTATTGTTATTACGAACTTAACACAGTTAAGTTTTGTAGCATTTTTTTAATTTGTGATCTTATATGTAGCTTTCTATGAAATTTATTTTATACTATATTAAAACTACCTAGCACTTTACAGGGAAGAATATGTGAACAGGTGGAGAATTGTTAAGGGGGAGGGATGGCGCGTCCCCTCAATCCCCCGCCCCCTCGCCCTGGGCCATGACGCCCGTGCACGTATCGATCATGCGAAATTGTAAAACTGTTAGGATCATATTTATGTTACTAGTATTCCAAGTTTTACTCTAACGTACATAAATTAAACAAATTACGTGAAATGAATATGGTGTTCACAAATGTATAAATCATATTTTAATATGATGTTCCACGCAAGTTCCGGAAGAATATTCTATGACACATGCTATGTGAGTCTGCGTGCAAAAACTCTTGCACTATAATTGCTAGCACGCAAGTAAAAGAGAGTGCATTTGTTTTGATTTCACTTCTTCAAATGTAAATATTTAATTTATTTAATGGCCTTATCGCCGATTCTCAAAACAAAATTAAAAAAACCTCCAACTATCGTCAATGCCACATCAATCCTCTCTCTGAATTGGATAAAATTTCAACCTTGTAGGAAACCTACCAGCGAAAATTGCACTGGACCAATTATGAAACTGTCCACGAAAAACGACCAGCAGTCGGCGACATCTTCTATTGAGCCATCCATACCTGCGGCCATGCAAGCTTGCATGCAATCTTCCATCGTGACACATGGCCTCAGAGTACATGGTGTTGCGCCCCACACGCCATACCCTCGTGTACTGATTTATTGTCTAAAATTATATGAAGTACAGGTTAAGGGGGTACCTTAGAACAGAAAGTGGGGTTTCTCCTTAAGAGCCCACGTCACCTGACATATGGAATTATTTATTTATTTCTTCCTGATTCAAATGTGGTATGATTTACTTAAAAATGTAACAATAGAAGCTTAGCTAAATACCTTACCCATTATTACAAACATAATATATTAACTGGTAATGCATACTTATGTAACTATTAACTTAATACAAAATTGCATAAAATATATTAATTCGTTTTCAACTTTTAATCACAACCAGGGAACACCTATTAGCAATCAATTACAAAAATTTACACAGGACCATGAAATGTAATGCTTCTACAATGAAACTTTTTCAGTAAAGGCCCTGACTCTTCTTTTATGACACTAATACAAACAATTTCTGTATAAGGGGTGATCCAGCCTCTAAAGGCGTGAGTTGGAAGAGTATATTGTTGACATGGCCTGTTCCTGTATGTTCGGCGGTCACATGGCACGAGTCGTCGGGAGTCAGGCGGTATAGTAATCTGTTTATTGTTAACTCACTGCGTACCGACCAATCAAGCGAGCAAAACGGGGCATTGTCCTGGATGACGCGCCCCGGGTCATGTGATTCCGCGGGTCACCACCCCGGGACATAAGATCACGAGGGGACGACCCTTGGCCATTACGTGGGTAACCACGTGACACAGTGGATGATATATGTTATGTGACTGAAGGAAGAACAGGATGGTACTCTGTGGTAGCGGATGGATGTCTGTAAGTACGTTGTGAAGATGTAATGAAGTCTTGCTATGTCGAAGTATTAGGCTACTAGTCTTTTACCGTCAAATGACCCCTCTCTCTAATTAAATCAGCTACTACGCTAGTTAGTAAAAATTCAGTTTCTACTTTGCATAGTTTTTGGAAATGACGTGAATTACCCTTATATTATCTCGCGCCACCGCTAGGGCGCAACAGTACGTAGTACATTACAGTTACGAACGTCCTTTCTAGTCTACAGAACGCCAAAACAGAGGAAAACCAAGGAAGGGCAATCCTACATAAAGGCTGTTCACGGTAAACTGCGTCAGTCACGTCAAACAGTACAATTATTATAAAATTAAATAATGATAAGTTTTTCTAATTGTTACAAGCCAGGTACATGAATTAAAACACAGAAAAATTTATATATTCGCAAATGTTAACTTAACACTTTTAATTCAGCGTTAAGACATGGCACTATACTTTCTCTCCGTCGTGACAAACTTTACTGCAGGGGTGTTGGCCTAGCGCCTACCAGCCAGTGTATTGACTGCAGGGGTGTTGGCCCAGCGCCTGCCAGCCAGTGTATTGACTGCAGGGGTGTTGGCCCAGCGCCTGCCAGCCAAATTGATAAAAGCAATTTTCTAAGATTGCGCTTTCTTAGCTTTACAATGTCAACTTCCAAAAAACGAATTTTTTCCGAAGGTTGATTTTCGAATAAGCCATTCTTCACGATAATTTTTTATTTCATTATGTGAAAGTGGTTTATATGACACCAGAAATGTAAATTTTCTAGTCAAATTATTACAGTTATCAACATACAGGACTAAAAAGTCGTAAATTTTGGAATATGGGAGGCCAAGTTTCTATGATGCTAATTAACTATGCAAAATAAATCACATGTCATGTGATATGTATCAGATATAACCAATTCGCGGTTACTTACCACTTTTATGAAGCCCTGCTATAAGTTCTATTTACTCGGTATTCCTCCGCTTCATGTATTGGCTATTCACGGTAAAGTGAGCACTTTTTAAGGCCCTGCTAATTTTTTCTTTTAAAACACTTTCTATCTTCCACTGCTTTTTGATATAATCATTGCCATGCGACTAGTAAACATGGTGTATACATTTTACAACTGTCAAAAGATGTAGTCTGAGGCTGCAATACAATATCTTTATTAGTTGTTGGTGCCTGTTGGAAGGGCCTTAAAAAGTATTCACTTTACTGTGAATATCCTATAAACAGAATTTAACCGAGTCTAGAAAACTTCACCAAAGGGGCACGCACCAAATTCGTGCGCACTTTTGCGTAGTAATATTTTTCATAAGAACTATTTATTACTAGGTGTTACCAACACACATGTTTTCCATACTGATTTTAATTTACATAAACGATAAATTAAATGATATAATTTTTAGGTAAAATACAAACAAAAGTTCCGTTTAACCAAAAATAAGGTTATGTTGTGTTAACAGAAGTATGGAAAACTTGTGATAATGACATATTTAGGAAATAACCAAGCACGTCATATATGGGTGATTTCTCAAAGGTAAAATTCAAAAGGGGTGAAAAAACCTTGAAAAGACTGTACACAACAAGTTAACTAAGTATCAAGAATACTTAAATGGGCACTCGGGTAATGGTATCCCGAATATCTTTTAAAATAGGTATAGTCTGTTCACGATAAAGTGAGCACTTTATAAGGCCCTCCCAACTGTCATTAACCACTAATAAATCTGTTATATTGCAGCCTCAGACATTAACTTTTGAGAGTGGTGAAGGTATACACCACATTTATTAGTCACGTGACAATGCTGATATTAAAATATGGCTTAAATATTAAAACTGGCTTTAAATGAAAATTTGGAAGGGCCTTAAAAAGTGCTCACTTCACCGAGAACAGGCTATACTGATTTTTCTGCCAACACATTCTCGTTCGTTCGAGAGAAACTAATAAATATTAATATTATTTTGTCGTGGAGGAATAATACGGCAAGCAGCAGCAAAACAGGAGGAAAGAAGAGATTGTTAGGGGGGGGGGGCACTTAAGCCGGTGTTGCGCGCGGCCTGTAACCGGAACTAACGGTACGCCGCAGGTTTCTCCAGCCAGCCCGCAGCCTACTCCACTTTCCGCCGGGGTGGAGGACACACCCTTCCCCCAAGGGAGGGGGGCGGGGGGCGCATCACCCCGCCAACCCACTCCTCCTTCAAGCGTGTGCGCCACTTCCACAAACTGGGCACACATCAGCGACAAACATCGGTCAACGCCAACACACAAAACAAACTGTCACTAAAGGCTGTTCACGATAAAGTGAGCACTTTAGAAAAGAGCCACTGACCCTGCATGCATATATTTTAACGATTGTACTCAGTGATCTTAAAGTAAAATTAAACCAACCAAAATTATTTCTTACGCTTTCTATTATTTTTTAATCCCCGAAGTGTCAAAAATGAGCAGATTTGTAAAATATTTACTTTTCTAATAATTGCACAGTTTCACACGACCTACGCATGAATAAATCGATGAAGCCCATGGCGATGTTAATTTTATATAAGGCGGAAGATAACACAATGTGAATACAAATAGATCTGAAGTAGGGCTTCAGAAGTGCTCATTTGACCGTCAACAGCCTATAATAGTTATTAAGAAAACGTTCTAATGCAAATTATTATCACACTTGAGTGCGCACGAATGCGGTGTAATTTTGCATGAGGAGGGGGGAATATCATGGAAGTAGAACGTAAGCAGCGCAGAGTTTCACAAAAGTGCAAAGTAACTATGACTGGAATATAGAAACTGTTCCCGTCTAAGACAGAAGCAGATATGCATCTAAGGGAGCACTGCAGCTGCATGTGCAACACGTAGAGTTCATTGAAAAGTGGTAAACACATAACCAACATATTCAGAGTAAAGTGCGATTTATGTTGCGTACGGAAGACGAAAGCATACATTTCGTAACACAGTAAAATATTTTGCTAGAACTGACTTGATTGTTTGCAAAATCAACTAACAAGAATCAATTATTATTGTTTGAACAGTTATGGACATACGGACACTTTGTTGAAGTGTCGGAAAACGTACGTACTTGGCCAGCCTGTGTGTGCGTGTGCGTGTGCGTGAGCGTGTGTGCGTGCGCGCGCGCCTGAAGAAGGGAACATATTGTAGTTTGCACCTCTTCTCACCGAAACAAGTTTGCTATTTTTCATCTGTATTGCCGTCATCGGGTCGTCCGTATTTAACTTATTTGTAGTCTCAGCAAACCTACTAAGTGTTTGCAATGCCGCATGTCTATAATTGCTCAAACAATCAAATTCATTTCATACACCATTCAGACAAAAATATGTGTTTAAACAAAATTTAACCGAATTTCCAGTTTAGATGTTTCAGCAGTAGCGATCTACTGGTACCCGCTGGATGAATTCGTTACTGTCTGCGTGCGCTGTTCGACACAAGTCAATTGCTTTTGTGTTAATGAGCGCGAATATTGTTAAAATAGTCACCACTATCGAATTAAAATCACTATAGATAAAAACAACAACGATGCACGTGTAACATATTCTGTGGTATGATGCTTCAGCAGACTACTTGTTTCGTTTCCACATTTTCATAACATGAAGACCAAATAAATGTATCACAAGCACTTTCATCTTTAAAATTTAGAGGGGGGAGAGGGGATATAAATATTTGATGTGAAAATTTCCGGCGCGGCGTAAGAAATATGCCAACATTGAGGGGTTTGAGGTAGCATAATGCCAAGCCTACATAAACACATGTTACAGCACAGCAATTCTGCTTCTAACGAAAATACAAAAATCATGCAAATAATAATACAAAGTCGTACAGAGCTGTCATCTATCTAGCTAATGCCGAATGTAATTCCCTAACAAATTCATAGTTGTTGGCACGATCTTTTTAATGGTGTAGACTTCTTGATTTGTGTAATGTATTACTCTCTTGTCGAAATCAATCGCAATACAACCTTTACTTTTGGTGATGCAAATAAATTTGTGATAAAGAATAATAAATTAAAAACATCTTCAAATATAATTATGTTACATTAAATGACACACGACTATTTAGAATAAAATAAAGTAGAACTGACAAAAGATAAAAACAAGTTATTACTTATATTTACATTCAAACGAAAAAAGTGATGTATGACGTTCAAACTAAACTATAAATGTTTTAAATCAATGTTCAAAACTCTTCCCCCGTTAACTGCATTTAATGTAGCGCAAATATACGCAAGCGAATCCCAACCAACATGGCAGCAAATCTTACAGTGTGGAACAGTCACGTAAATATTAACTTGCAAATTATCTCCAATGAAATAAGCAGTTACTTGTTCATTTTAAATAAGTTTATTACCACCGACAGTGTTCTGGTTGACTTATTGGCTGCCCTCTGTGGCGCAGTCGGTTGAGCGCTGAGCGTGATTGGTTCTGGTTTGGAATCCCGTTAGGACAAGGGTGTGATTTATTTGTCCGTATGGGTCACCCTTTCATGGGACACATCACTTCCAATACGAAAACTGCGAGAACACTGTTGTCACGGAAGTAAATAATCGTGTGCTGTTCATCTGGAAATATGTTTGCATTTTGTCTTGTACTTCTACAGGTAAAACCTTGGATACTAGTACCCAGAATACTTACTTTTTCTTGTAATGAGCTGCCCCGTAATGTGCTCCCTGCTTCTCGCGAAGTTGTTCAAAGCAGATGCCAGGGATATTTGTCAGGCGATTGGACATAATCGAACCAGCTGACAAGAACAAGAGAAAACCTCAACTGGCGACAGGAGAGGGCAGTTTCAGATTTGCAACAGAAAAATAGAGATGCTTTCTCTGTGAGCCCAATGACCTTGGCAGAACTAATGTTGCATGCCACCACATCGACACAGGGGATGCCAGGCCCATAAAGCAGCTACCAATGCGACTAGCTTCATGTGAGGTGGTTGACGGTATTCTGAAAAGGATGAGGGATTTAGATGTGATAGAGCCTTCAGTCAGTCCATTGTCTTCACCAATTGTGCTTGTTAAAAAGAAAGACAGTTCTATTAGATGATGTGTTGATTACCACTAACTTAATAATGTGACCAAGAAAGATTCTTACCGACTCCCTAGAATAGATGACACACTGAATAGCCTAGAAGGTTCACAGTGGTTTTATACTCTAGAAATTAAGAGTGCGCATTGGCAGTGCGAGGTGGCCCTGGAAGACAAGGAAAAGACTGCTTTTTGTGTCCAAGGGAAAGGAACCTGGCAATTCAAGGTTATGCCCTTTGGGCTATACAATGCCCCTGCCACCTTCAAACGACTAATGGAGAAAGTTCTGCCCTTAGACATTTGTCAGGTGTACCTGGACGACATTGTGGTCACACGAACATTTGAAGAGCATATGGCACACTTAGATTCTGTGTTTCAGAAAGTGGCTTCTGCCAACCTTAAATTAGTTCCCAAGAAATGCCACCTTTTCCAAAACAAAATTAATTTCTTGTGCCGTGTTGTATCGGCCCACTGGATTGAAACATGCCTTGAAAAGACCATAGCTATACGAGATTACCCTCTACCAAAGGATAAAACAAATGCGGAGTTTCCTGAACTTATGTGCTTACTACCGTCGATTTGTGCCCAGGTTCGCCACGATCGCCAAGCCTCTGCATGAAGTGACCAAGGCAAAAATAAAATTTTATTCAACCCTAGAGAGTGAAATTGCTTTTAATAGGCTAAAAGAAATTATGTCTCCCACAGTACTGGGCTTCCCGATTAGAGACGGTAATTTCATTCTGGATACTGATGCTAGTGATGATGTTACTGGGGCTGTGTTATCTCAGATTCACGATGGAAAAGAGAGGCCATTGGAATACTTCAGTAAAGTGCTACACAAGTCAGAATGGAATTATTGTTTGACACGCAAGGAGCTTCTGACAGTGGTGATGGCAATTGCCCATTTTCACCCCTATCTTTATGGCATACACTTCATCCTAAGAACTTATCATTCTTCATTATGTCAGCTGCTAAACTTCAATAACACCAGAGGTCAAATAGCCTGGTGGATACAGCACATGCAAGAATATGACTTTGAAATATATCACAGGTCTGGACATCTTCACAGCAATGCAAATGCGCTCTCCAGGGGGAAAAGGTTGGTGTATCGTCGAAAGCAAGGACGGCAAGAATTCAAGACCCTGTATCTTGGGATGGGTTACCTACATGGGATGAAAAGGCCACAAGAAATGATTAGCTAAGTAACCCCAAAATTGCATCCAACATTGGAATGGAAGGAAACCGGGCATCGAATAAGATGGGATTAAATATCCAGCCTAGGCAACACAGTCAAACATACTAGGCACTGTGGAATTCTTGTTATAAAGAATGGTGTGCTTTAACGGAATGGAGAAAGGAATGGTGGGAAACAAAGTAATTTACAATTGGTCCTACCAGAGTGCCGAATCCCAGAAGTGCTAAGAGAACTTCACAACACAGAAGCAGGTGGCCACTTCGGTGTAAATAAGACCCTTGACGGAATCCGAATTAGATTCTATTGGCTGCATTGACAGGAGGATTTTGAGAAGTGGTGCCGTCTGTATGATACATGTACAGCAAGGAAGGGTCCCAGGGTTAAGGAACGAGGTCCACTTCAGAAACACAATGTTGGGGCCCCATTTGGGACTGTGGCAGTGGACATTCTCGGGCCACTACCAATCACTGATGAGTAATAGGTACCTTCTGGTAGCACAAGAGTGACCCGTGGCCATGTCGGTAACAAACAAGAGGCAGGTACAGTAACTGATACACTTGTAGAGCATGTTTTCCCGACGTTTGTAGTGCTACTTGAGCTTCATTCTGATCAACAACTACATTTTGAAGCCACTCTTTTCCAAGAGGTAGTGAGGATTTTAGGAATGAAAAAAACTCGTACCACAGCTTTACACCCTCAGTCGGATGGGATGGTCGAGAGGCTAAATCGTATCCTGGAACAGTATCTGGCGATCTTCGTAGAAGACAACCAGAAGGACTGAGAAGGTACCATTATTTATCATCGCATATCGTTCGGCAGTCCATGAGTCTACAAGGGTATCACTTCAAGGACGCTGTTTGGGGAGAGAGCTCTACCTCCCTGGTGACATGCTGTTTGGACATCCAGTGGAAGCAGAAGCAGCCACCCCAGAATATGCTATTAAACTACGTCAAACGTTAACCGACATTCACGAGTTGGCCCGGAGGCTCCTTAAAATTAATAATGACAGAATAAAAAAACAATACGGCCGAAGAATGCCTGATGAAACTTTCAAGAAGGGCAGCTGGTATGGTTGTACAACCCTCAAAGGAAGAAGGGCTATTACCCAAAGCAACTGAGATCTTGGGAAGGCCCGTACATAATACTGAAGCAGTTAATCGTACCGGATTTGGTGACAGGGCTCTCGGGCGAAGCCTAAGGTTGTCCACATCGACCGACTGATGCTGTACGAAGGTCCTGATTTTGGACAGTCTGTTCGGAACGAACAGACTAAAGGAGGGAGAAGTGTTACAGGCTGCAGCTTGCACCAGCCACCAGCTCCCATTATGTGCAGCCTGGGGTAACCCACCTCGTCCCTCCCCACCCCCAGACAGACGCATTCGCCACTTCGCTATCTCCCCTCCTGAGGAAGCCTGGGAATGATTGACAGCAGCGAGACCTGGCTGACGTCACAGCCCCTCCTCCCCCTGCTGAGGAACCGACAAACATACAGAAGGCACAAGAATATTATGAGAAATAGGACACTCAGCACAACGCGCGATTTAGAGAAATTTCTGGATGATGACCTACGACTCTATAAATACCGCAGCGGTCCAGTGGCCAGTAGTCTTTGGCGAAGACCGCCTGAGTGCGGGCGTGACGTTACGTGTGGTACGACTGCGGACGAGGTGGCAGGATGGCCGTGTACTTGGAGCCCTGTGGTGTTCGTGCGGGAGGGCTTTGCTCGTGTTACTTGTAACATGAGCACGCTCAAACGCGACAACAGACGACGAATAGTCTGTGTGCCATGTCCCGAGTCAAAGAGGTATGGTCTACGGGAGTACCAATGGAGGAGTTACGGACCGATCAGCCACAGAATACCGAGGTTGAGAGGGAAATCTTCCTCCATAAGTTCCTCACTAGGAAATCAGAGGAAACACCTGAGGAAATGAAAACTGTTGAAATTGATTGACCGTATTACAAGAACATGGTAGATGTCGCAGTACAGGCTTGGCCAGCACAGGCGGACCCGAGTGACCCACAATGGCTGTACAACGAGCTAATCAGGGGAGCGATGTTGACGAAATTGGAAGACCCAACAACGTTGACATCTGCTCTAGCCCTTGTAATAAGGAACATGGAGGGGGGGGGGCAGGGTCCTTCTCCCAAAAATGGAGACCATAGACAGGCTTGTCGTCGCCCAGGCAGCCTGCGACCAAACCTGCAGAGCTGGTCACTGATGAAAGAATGCTATTGGCGTAGAGGCGAAAGATTCGATGAATCTGACGTCCTTCAGGATGCCATTCGTACATACGGGAGGCGTACTCTCGACTACAGCAAGCCCTTCAATGGGTACACCGTGGTCAGGTACTAGTCCTCCAATTCCGGAAGGCATCCTACCAACAGTTTTGGTTCGCCACACAAAACGTGACATGCCTCTCCCCTGGGAGGGGCCTAGCCGGGTGGAGGGAGGATCTGGGGAGGAAAATATCGGTGAGTCAAGAAACTTGCGATCTTGGATGAAGCAAATAAGGGAAAGGAAATAAGGATTCTTCCCCATTGAGCCCCCAGCCACCTGGCCAGTCAACAAAACACCGGATTAGACAATCCCTACTCAGACTTGATGCCATAGAGCAAGGCTCTGGCATTTTTACCTAATATGACAAAGATGTTTGTACCTGACTGAAGTATTATTGTTGGACATAATGCAAAGCGAATGAGCGCAGCGATGGAGATGTATGAGTGAGTGTGTGTGTGTGCATGAGTGCCGTATCGAGCAGCAGTTTTGAGTTTAGACACAAGCTCTTTGCGCCCGGGGGCGAGGTGGCGGGGAATGTTACTGGTTACCGGACATCCCCTAAAACCAAGTCCTGCACAACCCGGGCGCACTGAGCCGAGATGGCAGTTATGGGAATACCGTCATGCTTAAATTCAATCGAGCAAGGATATGCGCAGTTCGCGGAATGTAGTTACTCTGTTTGAGTGAGTAGATTAGTGTAGTTTTCATTTTTCAATTTCGGGCAGCATGGCGGTGTCAAAATTGCAAAGTTCCCGGTGGTACCCGAGATCAAAAGAGCCGATTTTAGCTTTTGTTTGTGGGGGCTAAAGTAGCTTGGATAGAAAGTAGAGCTCCACGTATGACCTTTTAATAGGTATCGGCCACCTGAAGGGGAGGTTTGGAGAGGCCAGCGCCAGTTCCACCGGGAACTTTGTGAATAGATGAGAGGGCGTGAAATTCGATGAGTGAAGCGTACTGTGTGTGAGGACGTTCAGAGAACTCTAGAACATTGCGGACTGGCGGGACGTGGACTAAAATTAGGTGGGACTGAATGGACATGTAATACGGATTTTATTGTAAATACTGGAACTGTCAAATATATATGCATAATTTATAAAATAATTGAATAGGTTGATACACCGTCTATTGGGAGTAATTTTTAATTATTTCATTTCATTGTTTCTTGGGTGTAATTATAAATTGTATTAATTGAAGTCATTCATTGTAAACACTAAATTATATCAATTTATTATGAAATGTTGAGTTGAGAGAATTTTGTTTGTAGTTATAGTAAATAAAATCAGGTAATATTCATGAACACTTTATTTAATTATGACCATTCCTTAACGAACTTGGTTTAGCCCACTGCATTTCGAGAGAGAGATTTTAATAATATGTATGTTCACACAAGCGCACTCACTCACGCGCACACACATACAAACACACCGAGTGTTGTCAAACAATTCCCATAACCGCTAGTGCGCACTTGCAACCGCCAGATGATGGTGGTAAAAAAAAAAACTTGATGTCAATTGTAAAGTCGATATACAAATATATAATAGCGTTTTATTTTCAATGTCGGCGAATATTGCTACGTCGGCCCAGTTTCATAACATACTTTTTCTTTTGGGAGTGGGGGGAGGTTCGATCTTCAGTTTTCACCCCCCCCCCCCCAACCATATAACCCCGGCCCTTTAAAACCGCTACTGACGTCACAACGTAACAAACGAGGGCGTTTCACCCCACTGCCTCGCTGATCGGCAAACATCGCTCTACGTCTTTATGCGACGATCGAAACGATACTTTTAAAGGCCATTCGGCGAGGACGCTCCATGGCGAGGCCATCACGGATAATTAACAAAGGTTACGCTGTTTTAGCAAAACAAGGCTAACTTACTGGTTTGTAAATTATCTTCTCAACTTCTTCCCGGATCTGATATAAACCATTTTTATTTTCTTGTTTTGCTTTACCGATAAGTCACTTTTTTTTTTTCGACGCTCCGACTGATAGCAGCGTGTGTGTGGAAACAAGCAGTTCGTGTGAAGGATGCGAGGTGAGCAGGTGAGCACTTTTAAAATCAACTTTAGAAAAAAGTGACTGCCCCTGCCATCATATATTTTAATGGGCGCAATGAGTGACATGCGCCCAGTAAAGTTGATAACGATGGAGTTCCATACATTAACGTCGAATAAAAATTGTTAGGTAACCATTTGTGGTAACTTAAATTATTTACTTCGCTTTCTGTTGTTTTTTTTTATGCGACTAATTGAAAAAATGTGCTGATTTGAAAAAATATTTTCTTTTTTAATAATTTCACAATTTCACTTGACCGACGCATGAATAAAGTGACGAGGCCCATGAGAATGTTAATTTCACACAAGACGGAAGAATACACAACGTGCATAGAGGTAGATCATAAGCAGGACTTTCAAAAGTGCTCATTTTACTGTTAACAGCCTTTACCTGGGGCAGGGTCGACATGGATGACATGAAAAGAGGTTGACACTCAATGTAGCCGATTGGAGGCGCACATGTGCACAGTATGAAAAATGACGCAGAAGAAAGAGGACGTGGTTGAATTACGAACGGAATGATAAATTGATGGCGATAACCAGAGAGCTTCGGAAACAGGAATTTGTGATTTTTTTTTCAATATGTCCATTCAAAAAAAAGGCCATTCGAGTGCGCAATAAAAAAAAAGTCCAAGCTAGCTGCGGTGTAACGAGAAGACAAGAGAAATATGTTATCGTAAAATTTCAACGATTTCGACGGACTTTTAAGACTTGTTTACGAAGAAAGTTGTTTTACATAAATAAAAAAAAATAATTTAAAAAAAAAGGAGGCGGGTCTAATACGGCGAGACACTAAAGGTTACTCCCAAAATGATAGCCGAATTCGATTCCTGACTTTTGTGTTTCCGGAACCCCTTTTCCCATCTACATTAGCTCGCCACTACGGGCGCTGGACGGTGGCAGCAGGCGGTGATAAAGTGCATTGAATTAGACACCCAAACACGCGAAAATGCACACACCCAAAACTTCTCGAAATTACATTGTTCTTTTCCTTGCATCCACAAGAAAAATTGTAGTTTTTCTTTTACACACAATATTTTTTGTTAAAACTGTACACTTGGCATTTCCTCCCTTTCTCCCCATCGCCGAGTCGTTGAGCTCCTCTCTGCAACGGCGAGCTCCGGCCGCGGCAGAGCGAAAGTTAGGAGCACAGTGAATCACGGAGCGCCGATGCAGAAAAGAAAGTTCGGGAGAGAAATGACGCGGATCGCGCGGGGGAAATGCGGTCGGCGGTTTGGTTTGCGCGGACTCGGGCGACGCGACGGCGGAAGTGACGTCACGGCGGGTTCCCACGGGCGGCGGGCAACTGGGTCACCGAGCGACCTGCTTGCTAGCGGCGTGTCAAAAAACTATCTTAGCATGACTGGTGAATGAGGAGTACGACGAAGGGGGGGGGGGGGGGGGCTGTGCGAGAGAGGTGTTACCTGAGCCGGGCCTTCCGTCACCTTCCCGAACAAAAGACGGCACACTCCCATTCACAGCTTTCCCAGGCCAACCAAGAAGAACGAGTTCTCATTATTGGCCGCAATATTCCAATTCGGTAAACTTTGGCAGGCGTTGTGATCAACCTACATAGCAAGTAATCAGTAAACGCCGCCATTTGCAAAGTACTGTGCCAGCAGATGGTTGTTGCAGAATGTATGCTATGATGTTGGCCATCTTTGTGATATTTACGGGCGAAAATAAAATATCACAATTTAGAAATTTAATGAAAATTCCAATATATATTTTTAATTAAGCTCTAAGAATAATGTAAAATCTTTTGAGTTATAGAAGAAAACATTTAGAATGATTATGGTAGACTGAGTGAAGAGATTTGGGTGGCTCTTAACATTGAGGTCTTGACAGCCGATGAGGGTGAAGCAATTTGAGTATGGAGCAGCACCGGAATGAAAGGACTGGGTAAAGGGGAGATACTC
Source organism: Dryococelus australis (assembly GCA_029891345.1). Taxonomy (NCBI): domain Eukaryota; kingdom Metazoa; phylum Arthropoda; class Insecta; order Phasmatodea; family Phasmatidae; genus Dryococelus; species Dryococelus australis. The sequence continues at coordinate 74,701,323 of CM057007.1, read as the reverse complement.
GTGAAAATCTGCCTATCAGCGGCATTGTCCGGCACGATTCCCACTTGCAAAAATCCTGAGCGACCTGGCCAGGGATTGAACCCAGTTCACCATAGTGGGAGGTGAGCAGGCAAACCACTCAGTCAGCGTTGCCCCAATATTATGGTAAAGCATGCAAACATATACAGTATATGCAAGAATTCTCTAGTCGTGGTGTGCAGTTAAATATTTTTGTATCTGCACATTTCATTATATGTAGTTTGTCATAGGTGCCTTTTAGAACAGTCTCCTCAGTGAAATGAAGTAGCGTCAATGTGTCTGCCGCTTTGTAAAAGGGTTAGTTGTGTGCTTTGGTCCACTATTTTCCTTGACCATGAAGCGCAAGCGAAAAAAGCCGTGTCCAAAACTGCTAGGAGACTACAATTTAGGTTATTAAATTGACCATGTGAGGCAGTTTGGGACCTAAATATTTAGGGATTTAGGGTAGAAATTTACTGAGCTGGGGGAAATCCCCAAATACCTTAGCAAAACCACTTGTTATTGTTTACATTTTATTTAATATCTTTTATACAGCAAATTATGCAAATCCAAACCAAAAACAAAGAAAGAATTTGTAATGATGAATCATGTGCATAATATTGTGGATTTTATTACTTTTCATTCTGATGGAAATTATATTTGAAACATTACTGTAGAAAGAATCATAAACTTGTAAAACTATTTTTGAAATGGAGGTTTTGCTTACGGGAGTGAGTAAATAAAACAATTTAATATTTTTAGAGAGAAAGTATTTGCGATTTTTTTTTTCTTCATTGCCTAAGAAACAAAGAAACGTCAAAAAAATTCACTCAGTCATTAGTAATGCAAATCCTTAACTGAACAATGTTCTATGCTGTTCGAATTCCAACATCCTAAATCCCCAAAACCTTTAATTAACAAATAATGAATTTGGACAGAGCTGAAGTATTTACGTTTTGACATTTACATTAGTTGGTTTCAAGAAACAGCTCAAGTGTTTCGTTAATTGAAGTTAGGAAATAAATTATTTTGTATAAGTGACCGACATACATGATTTTCAAGTAATCATCCAACGCTCGTTATGTGTTTCAGAATTACGAAGTGTGTATTAAAGTTTACATGTTTTGATAAATAATGTTTTTCAAAATTACTGTTATAATATTTGAAATGTTTCTAGCATTTAAAAAAATTGTGTGGTATTGTACTGTCGAAATAAGGATGCTAACAAATTAAATAGAATTAGCCTAATTTATTTAATTAAAATTTAACGATTTTTACGTGTAAAAAATTGGCTGGAAATGATAATATTGTGAATTTAGCACGTCGTCAGTATTAACAGTGACATTTATTTCGTTATCTTGCTTGAGGTTTTGAAATGTATGTGGCCTAAATAAACATCCTTTTAATGTATGTCATTATGTTAAAAAAACCAACAATTTTTGTGTGTTTCACTAAAAAAATTCAGTATTTCTCGCATTGGTACCAACAATGACACGTTTTATCACATTTAGTTATTTTGACGAAGTTACAACTTTCGAGTTACAGAAATTTGAATGTTATTTCCGTATGAACAACATTTTCCACTGCATCATCAAAACAATGCAAATTATAATTGCCACACACTTATAAGATGAACAGCAAAAAAAAACCAAGTTTCAAGATAGATGATAAACTAGCGTTCCCCACCCATCCAATAAAATAATCAGAACCATAACTAGTATATACGTGGTTGTAACACAAAATAAAACACGTGGGAATGGCAACCAACTATAGCAACTAAGTATTGGACTGTAGTCAGTCTTTTAATGTCATTTTCTTCACCAAAAAACAACTGTGGTAGAGGGATACATTGTGACTGCACGTCTTTTCTAGAACTGTCAAAATTTACTAAAGTTATACGAAACTAAGAATACGTTATCATCACAATACACATGAAGAGAGCGACAACAAAATAATACAAAAAATGAAAAAAATTCATCGGAAAATAAAATATGCTATTAATGTAAATAAAATTTCATTATTAAAAATACATGAATACAATGAAACGTAGTTAGGAAGTTAGAACTACTCATTCAGTTAATTTTTTGTATGTGAAGTGAACAGAACTGGACAAACTCAGAGCTAGCGAAATCAGAAAATCATCAAAAATTCTTGGCAATTTTTTTATTAGCACACAATGTGATGTACAACCTCATTTGTCCTCAAAAGTTTTAATATTATACAGTAATTATGACATTTCAGGATTGTCACAGAATGCTATGTAACTTTCTTGCCTTCTCACAATTACCTTGATAATTTTTCATCCTCTTGACAACTTTGACACACAAAATGTGGCATATTTACATATGATATTAAGGATGATAAACTTGATGCAGATGCATTCTACTAAAGGTGTACATACTGTACTAAAGTTGATGCCAAGACGTGTTCCTAATGTTTCGGGATGTAACGATTCCACTTTTCCTCGATCCTCGATCTCAATACCAATACCACTCTTGATTCTCGATTCCAAAAATCGTGATTCCTTTTGTTACAGACAATTACTTTACAGAACTAAATCATGTATAAGAGGGTGTGAAATAGAATTATTTAAACAAGGCCTACATTAGCAGTAGGCCTATTACTGACATAAATAATATAAAACTAAACACAGTTTCATATGAAATTTCAAAAAGTTCAAGAGGCATAGTATGAGATTGTGTGTGTGTGTGTGTGTGTGCGCGCGCGCGCGCGTGTGTGTGTGTATGTGTGTATATATATATATATATATATATATATATATATATATATATATATATATATATATATATATATATATATATATATATATATATATATATATATATATATATATATATATATATATATATATATATATATATATATATATCGTCTACATAGTTTTTTCGAAAATATTTCCAAACCTCACTTGCCTAGATGAATGTTCACAAACATATGAAATTATTAAAAAGTCTGCTAGACTGGCACTTATTGAAAAGCAATTATTATAAATTTTAAAGCATAAATTATTTAAAAAGATTCCAATTCCAATTTTAAAATAAATTATCATTTTGGTAAATCCAAAAAACAATTTTTCTGAGAAAAAAAAAATTATTTACACTAATAAATTTTAATGCAAAGTAATTATGACATACATATATAAAATAGACAAGCATCATCCACGTAATATTAATATAATATAAATTATTTTAAACAACGTCTTCTCATACGAGTTTAGTTATGGTTTTGTATTAATTTCTTGCACACACTTGCCTTGGCACTTTTCTTTTTACATAAAATGTTCAAATGAGAAAAATTGATGGTATTTTACAACGCCTGCAACATCTTCCATAATTTATGAGATTAGAGATTTTATGAAAACAGTCCATTTAATGTATCAATTTAGATAGATATTTTACGGCCTTTTACATCGCCTGCAGCATCTTCCATAATTTACGAGACTAGATATTTTATGAAAACAGTCCGTTTAATGTATCAATTTAGATATCACTCTTTCATTTCACGCACTCGTGTCCGCATGTCAATGTAAACAAGCGATGTCTCGACCATAGATTACTGCACACATTCTAGTTGTGATTGTTCACTTCACACGATTGTTACTAGTGCTTGGAGGCGGTTTATTGTCAAACTACTGTAGCTTATTTCGAATTTATTCATCTCGAGAATTTTGATATATATAACGCAGATTTTATTTATGTATTAAAATATAACACATGCCATATTCAAATTGATTACACTGTATGTGCCATGAAAACTAGAAAAGTGCAATCATCACATAAACTGCCCGAAAGTAGTGCTTGTTTATTAGCCATATTTTTCCTCAAACCACTGCATTGACTCTGGAGACAGTTCAACAAAAACTGCACTCAGTGTGCAGTCTCTCAGCACAAACGACAATTGGAACATAGAAAAAAAAAAAAACCATTGCATTCCGTGCACGTTCTAGCAACTTGAACAAGCTGCACTCGACCAGTGTGCACAGAATGTAGTCCAGTGCAGTAATTGGAATACATTAATTTTGTTCCTTGAAGAGTTTTTAGTTATCCAGTGAATATCTGTTTTCCTATAACTATTTTTTTTTTTCATGCCTCTGCTTTTATAGTTTCCTGGTTTGCAAAACTTGTCCCCTAACCAATCTGTACAGCTATACTTACACACCTACTATTATCAGTTACCAATCCATAGTATACTGACCATATTGCCCCACCCAATCCACCTCCTTCAAGTTCATTGGATATACTCTTAACATTTTTATTTAAAAGGACAATGATGAAAGCTAACTAGATGTAACATAGCTTATCTTCAACCACTCTCTTAAAAAGATTGCTGTCACTCTATCGGAACATCTTGTGCAGAGACTGTCCAGTTAGCATTTCAAAACGGAAAATGTGAGCAGTGCAGCTATAAACATTATGTAACAAGCAACTTCTGCAGACACAGAGACTCCTGCTGGAACTTTGAGACTAAGGAACCCAGAAGTGACAAACAACTTATAATGAGGTGACCACTGGAGAATAAAACAAATACAACCGCAAATGTAAATGAGATAAACCAGAGAAACTACTTCCTGCACTGGAACGATACTGTTAAAATTTCTCAAGTCAGTGGACTTAGGCTTAGATAAATTCTTTAAGGCATTGAGGTGTTAATTTAATAAAATAGTTAATAATAATTTCCTAATTTATTTACAATAACTACAAAGAAAACACTTTGGACTCAATCTCTCGCAATAAAAGCTATGACTTGCTATTTACAATTAATAAATTTAATCAATATAATTTACAATCACGTAACAGAAATTATAGCAATCAAATAACTAAAATCAGTCCCAATAAGCAGTGTATCAAAACCTATCAAAATATTATTACAAATTATATGTCTTGTGTTTGACAGTTCCAATATTTACAGTAAAGGCTGTATAACATGTTCATACAGTCAACCTTAATTGAGTCCACATCTGGAATGTTCTAGAGCAATCCGAGCCCCTCATGCATAGCAGCCCTCTACTTGGGTACTACGCCCTCTCATCCGTCCACACCTCACAAATACCACATACCATCTCGTTCCATCCGCCGTCGTCCGTCCTCTCCACTGATGTTCCTTGCTGCAACACACTTCACCCGATGGCCACACTTTAGCCAGATGACTACCTCAAAAACTGCAGACCCTCCAGCTGTACTGTGCTGGTTTTTATAGTGTTATTGGCCATAACCTAGAAATTTCTGCAAATGCCAGGCTGTGTCAAGGGAAACAATTAAAAAGAAAATTCCTGTTCACCCTGTCAAATTGTTGTCTCTTCTGGAAGGGAAGAGGAGGGGTTTTGATGCCAGCCAGATTGGCTGTCAATCATCCCTCTAGCCACTGGGAGTCGTGAGGCTGTGAACATGTCTGCCTGGGGGAGGAAAAGGGGTGTAGAGGGGAGGGTAATGGCCTAGGTGGGTCATCCCCTACAGTGCCATGAACTCCACGCATAACCAGGTAACGGGACACCTGCGCCCAGTGCGGGAGTCTGTGCATAAGAGTATAATGTTTACCGTAAAAGCGTGGACTCATATCTGCCAGGGATATAACTTCCGAGTGTCATGGTTGAAAGTCCGACATGCAAACTGTACACTACCAAGGCTCCCAATGTCTTGTATGTTAGTGATTTATTGTTAGTTTTTATGTCCTCTTACTTAGAATTTTCAGTTTATTTACATTCAAACAAATATAAAGTGAAGAATAAAAATCAGCAGACAAGTCTACAATGACATTTAGTAAATTGGTGCATTTTCCCAGCTCCAGATGAGTTCCTCGTCAATAAATAAGTGTTCATAACACCATCCCCATCTATTCTCATTTTGCCTTGTTTATTAATTAGATTAATCCTATAGAAAATATATTGCAACTAATTTGCAATTCTTGCAGTTCTCTCCATGAAAATATCAGTCTGAACCACACCACTACACAAAGTGACTAACACAAATATAAACTGATTTATTAACTAGGTACAGCATGAGTTCAGAAGTAAAAAAAAACACTGTTTACAACAGCAGACATTGGCAGCAGTCATGCGAAACAGTGGTGATATATTTTCGAGACATTGATCTGTCATGCATTGTTGCTACAATATTTTCTTGTGAAAAATTTAAAAAAAATACTTAGATATAAATGGTATTGCAAGGTTAAAAATGTTCATTTCTTGAATCATAGATATGACTGTTATTTGCTGCTACATGGACGTTAATTTCTGCTACATCAACAGCTATTTTTCTTGCATTAGTTTTAAAACTGATTTTCAAATAAGATTTTTAACTTGTTGGAGTGGTGATATGAAAGAGAAAATTAAGGTGGATTGTTTTTTGGTGTATTTCTAAGACTAAGCATACTCTGGCAATTAAAGAAAGGGAGTGAGAACATTTAACAAATGAATGAAAATTCTAAAGGTAGTTTTCTTGTGAGACAGCTAACAGTTTCATTTTAACTATGCACAAGTGGATAATTTTAGGTATTGCATTTTTTTCTGGAATTTAGTAGCAGATTTTAGAGAGCCTGTTTTCGTTCCAACAACTCAACAATAACACAAGTTTACTTTAAATCTATTTTCATAATGTCAGTGAGTTGACATGTTTATCTTATATGTTATTTATGTATAATAAATACTTTTATTAAAGATTCTTATTTGTAAAGGCTGTTCACGATAAAGTGAGCACTTAAATCAACCTTAAAAAAAGTCACTGTTCCTACCTGTATTAATTTTAATGGGAGCACTGAGTGACATGTGCCAGTAAAGTAGGCAAAGATGGAGGGAAAGTAGTTCCATAACTTAACGTAGAATAAAAATTGCTAGGTAACCATTTTTGATGACTTAAATTAATTATTTAGGTTTCCGTTTTTTTTTTTTTTTTTTTTAAATACATCAGAATGTAAAAGTGAACAGATTTGTAAAATACTCAGAACTTTTGTAATAATTTTAGTTTCACTTGATCAACGCATGAATAAAGTGATGAGGCCCATGACAATGTTAATTTTACTTAACGCGAAAGACTACACAACATGCACATAAGTAGATCTTAAGCAGGGCTTTCAAAAGTGCTCATTTTACAGTGAACAGCCCATATAGTTTTATATTAGTTGAACTTAACACACAACTAATGTAGTCTCTCAGTATATTCAACATAAAATATATCAAGGTCAGTTTTCATTTGACCTACATGTCTAATCCACTACCACTGAACATCCATCCACATTGATGGAAATTTTTCGGCAGTCCTCTGAAAAACGATGGATATAAGTTCAACTGTATTTTACTCTTTACATATATTTAACACATTGAGATAATTAACTCATAATTATAATTTTGCATCATTTAAGAAAAAATAACTTCCCACAGAAGGAACAAAGCCAATTTTTACAGTCCATTATATCCTACTTTTATTACAATTAAATATATTACTGAAAAGAAGATGGCAAGACACACCACCATCAAACATGCTCACAGAAATACACAAGATATCTAGTACTTGCTTTAAGCGTAGGCAGGTATAATTGAACTATAATAAAGGAAAATGCAATATACTGTTTTGTAATTACTGACATCTGCAAATGTGTTCTTCAAATTTAACTACACTTACATAATATGTCCGTAATATCATGGTGTGGTTTTAAAAGTCTGTATTAAATTAACAGTAAACATCCCAACAACGTGCCTGAAAAAGAGACTATCTATAGTCCATTCACGACTGGAACAGACTTATGAAACTCAACCTTTGAAAAATCACCCTAGTCATTAGCTGCATGCATAGATAGAAAAAAAAGTGGCGAGTGCGGGTATTATACCAGCACCCGCCTGTGCATTTTCATTGAACGTGCTGACGAAATGCCAGATAGATTTGTGATTTGTGTTGTTAACAGAATGTAAATAGAGTATACTGTTTACGTACAATGTTGTCAGTTTTCTCGGATTTTGGTACTAAGATGTAAGAATTTCCCATGTCACAGGGTAGTTCTCAGACGAAATTGGGAGATTACCAATTGTAAAGCTTTTCCTGTGAGGCTATCTATTAAATATAGGAACTTTTACACTCAACCAGACAGAGACTGTTGTATGGTGGTCTGATACAGTTGCAAAATCATTGTCTTCCCACTGACCAGAAAAAGTAGGCAAGTTGACATTGGGAAGCCTTACATTTGCAGATGGACCTGCAACAGGTGGAGTTAATTCACTCTGAACAACGAAGCAAGGAGTAAAGTTATTATGTTTAGAGGTCAAAATATTTTCACCCAAGTCATCAAGAAGTGGATCCAATTGCAGTAAGTTGCCATATACTGAAGTTACAGTACTATCAATTGCCTCAAGTTGTTTGCCAAATGCATTTACCTAATGCACAATTTCCACAGTAACAAGTGGAGCACTTGTTAATGCTTGTATTCGCTCGCTGATGTCACGTAATTTTGTTTCCTGAAGTTTCAGTTTCAGTAAAAATGCTGACACTTTGTGGCCGATCCCCCGCAGATAGTGCCAATACAAATCATTTCATTTGTAATTTTTAATATTGTGTCTGAGTAACTTTAACATACCCCCAAACTTAACTATTTGTGTTTTCTTCAATGCAAAATTAAAAATTTGCATACACATAGGAGTGCAAATTTACAGGCTCATTTTTTTTTATTTGGCCACCAGGTCCAACTCAACAATAGATGGCAAATATTCACCCAGTATTTTTACTGCAATGAATTATTTCTAATTTATTTGTTATAAACATTTGTACACCTAACCATCATGATGAAAGACCATTTAAAAAAGAATGAAGTGTATGTAATTATATGCCCAAGAGATTTATTTCATCTTATAAATAAAATTATATCTTTTGTTCTAGTAACCATCGATAAATTAAAAAACCAACAAGGATTTAAATCTCGGTAATTGTGTATTCATAAATTGGATCATTGAAGTAACTATAAATGTAATAAAAGTTGTTTACAAACTCTATCTTCACTTCGGAACATCCCTCAGCAGTGCCAACCCACCACAAACAGAGTCAAAAACTATGGAATTTTAGGGCACATATATGATCAAGATAGCATCATGACTTTAATCATGAGCATGTATTTAATTCATTCATTCATTCACTCATGCCAAATACAAAAAGTTACGCACTATAAATCACTATGCATACGACAGCAGTATTTAAGCACGTGTCTTTTCCCGCCCACTCAAGGTTTACATTGCAGTGTAACACTTTGGTCAGTTTATTAAAAAAATTCACTTTATCAAACTCTCCAGGCACAATCTAAAACAGTAACTATATTTGGCATTTTAACTGGTTTTGCAACATGCAGGCAGCCGGCTACAATCACCAACCTCGCCCAATAGTTGCAAATGCTGAATTTGGCAAGAACTTAACCACAAAATACAGAAGATGAGAAAAGACAGCAGTGTTTATAAATTACATTCATCTGCTTTATGTATACGTACTATTTACTTTCGTCATATCACAGACATTTTTGGTTAGAAACATTAGTTTATAAATAAAATACAAGTAGTTATGATTCTGCCCATGAATGCGACCCACCGCCATAGTGATTTGGCTCAATATATAGCGAGTTAGATTCATACATAAAACAATAAACATTCAACCTTGCTACTAATCAATATGTGAATTGTTTTTGTGACATGATAAAATTTTGTAATGATAATCTAGTCTGATGCTTTATTAAATTGACTTCTACTCATCAGTGTGCATCACAGAGCTGTACGTTTCCACTGAGTTTGATTGATCCTACACTCTACAACATGCCAAACATGTACTGTTTACCCACGGGAAAAGACACATGATCCATGCCTGATGACTATGCATCGAGATCATCCAAGTACTACAGTGGACAACCGGATGGCACCACTAGCACACAGCGCCAGCCAGTGACATCACACGCCCAAAAGATAAAGATCACCCACCTCCACACCCGACGAAGGGTGAACCAAGACGAGTATAAATACTGTGGCCCAGCCCTTGAACGCCAGTCTTATCTTGTTCCTTCACCACATTCCTAGTGCAGAAGATTCCTTCATCTACTGTCGTCGAACACGTAGACACTTCCAGCACCTACAGGGCAACACCGTAGCATAGCCAAGTTTAAGCTATTTTCATAGCACTTTCTCTACCAACCCCGTTAGCATAAGAATACGTTGCCTTCACCTGTCAATTGGTAGTCAGCTTCCATTAAACTCCTGTTGATAGGAGGTAGTACAGTACCGGCTTGTTTATTTCCTTGAACAGAATATACAAGCTTTAAATCCACTTAAGGGTATCTTTCCTGTAACCATAGTACACTTACCTGTATACATCAGTTCCGTCAGAGGGACAGCAGGTGACCGGGAAATTTATTTGAAAATGCCAAACACATCAGTAAAGTACACACACGCACCTTGGATGGCCACCCTTTCTGTGCATTACGGTGTACGGAATGGCTGAGTCTTGACACTTGCGGTTAGCTTGTCAGTTTGGTGTTTGCTCTTTCCACCGCGCTTCTGGTGCCGGAAGGAGTGTTTCCACGAGTTAACGAGACTGGTCCTCAGGAGAAACTCACCCATGTATTGGGGACCATCAGCCAGTGTTATCCAACTCTCAGTGCCGGCTACTGATATAGGGACACCGCATAGGGTTGTCAGAGATGGTACGTGGAAGTACACCCGAGTAGGACCACAACATTACCTGCTCCACCTCTGCGAGGTCCGATCGTAGATACTCTTTCCTCATGCCCTTTTCCTGTCATAGTGGTACCAGTAAGAGGGTAAAGAAGGCTGAGACCATCTCTAAGTACAAGCGGTCTAGCCCCATCCTCACCAGACTCTAGCACCTTAAACCCCGGGAGTAAGCCGTCTGCCGTTTGGAGAGACCCGCCTCACCAGCCTACAAACCACCAGCCCTCTTCACGCCACCTACCAGAGTTGATGACACAACACACACAGTTTTCCTGGCCTACCTAAACGGATGAGACTAGTCTCTTGGCCTAGCTAACTTGTGGTTTTGGGGGACCCCGATCAGTCAGCCTACCCCACAGTCAAACCTGCCAACGCCCATCGACCAGCACACCAGACTCAGCGGTCAACCTTACCGGTTCACGGTCTAAATCACCACACATCCAGCTGCTTCCACAGGTCAAGTGTTGACCAGACAACCCCATGAGAGTGGTCCCACTGAAATGGAAAATAGTACTGACCGCCCCAGATTTTGTGCCCTGCTGAAAGGCCACACAGCCAATCTTGTATTCTGGATGCGCTCCAGTCCCACGCAAGGACTAGAGTACAGTATCCACCCACCACTCCCCGGGTACATCTGGCCTTGCATCCACCAAAAACACTTGGCGTGGTGATGTACTCTAGTTGCCTACAGGACGTCATGCGTCAAGTCAAAGTGATCACCACACAAATATGTGATGTAAATCAGAGATTATGCTAGGTAAAAAATGTAAAATTGCAAAACTAAATGACTAGAAGAGTTTTCATGGCAAAAGAAGCCTGCACTGTGGTTTTAGATACATTTAAACAAGCAATTTCATCAATGTTTTGCAAATACGGGAATAATTAAAGAATTTAGCGAATTAACATAATTTCTCAGTAATTCGTATTATTTCATGTCTTTTCGTGCATCACAAAAATTACTAGGCCGTATTCATTGGTAATTTTTTGTTCACTATGAAAAACTAATACGTGCTTGACTGTCATATAAAACATGTACCCGTTGACAAAGGAAATAATATATGATTCAAAGTGAATTCTACGTGTCTTATACCCAGTCAATCACAAACTACTCTAAATAAATTCAATTTTTGTAATAATTTAAAAGGAAATAAAACATAACTATTTGACATAAATGCTCATGTTTAGAAATTAAATTTCACCAATTTTTACCATTCAACACAATGAGGTGCTTTGTTATCCGACACATTTTCTCGATAGTGCACAGCGTCAAGCTGCAAACGAAATATCAATATACAATGTGGGAGCGATACATAAATATACCTATGACATTTACACAGTAGAAAATGAACCACAATGAATATTATAAAAGGAAAACAATTTTTTACAAATGAATTTTAACTATCTAAAAAGCAGATACCAGTATTATAAGTTTAATTGCATTTTATTTTATGAATTTCACCAGGTATGGCTTATAAAGAGTTAAATATCTAGCAATACCAAAGTCAGCCATATCAGTTTCCGTTTAATTTCAAATCACCTGTTACTAAAAGATAAAAGTAAAATGAAGAAAATTGTTTTTTGGTTGAAAAAATAAAATTGCTGTAATTTCTATGATGATTAAATCATTTGGTTGGACCATGGCCGATTGTAAGTGATACCGATTTTGGGTTTATTGACTAATGTATTGCCTTACTTGAAACCCATGTAGAATTATTACTACAATGGAGCAAGCGGTAACAGTACACAGTTATGTACAGTAATGTCCAGGTTTCTTTCACCTGGATTGGCATAGTCTAACTTCCGTTCAACTCAGGGATAATTTACGAGATAGAACGGACCACCGTGTATATTCTTCTTAGAATATATACGTATTCTTCACCATATACCATGCAGAGTTTTCATTAAAATAACTTTAAAATTTTTTTACACCTTGCATTTTTTTTGCCAATAAGTGACAATCCCACTGCATAAATTACCCTCTACCCTCTAACTTATTTTGCAAGTTGCACAATTTTTTTCCAGTCCCTCGAAATGTGTAAGAAACAAATTTCACCATACATGCAGGAAGTGCTCTAGTAATGTGGAGCAGCTAAAGGCTGTGACAAGCAAGGCATGCAAGCAGAGCTGCGGGCTGGGTACTCACCTTGGAGGTTGTCGAGCATGTAGCTGAGCAGCTTGTGCGTGCCATTGGGCTCGTTGTAGAGGGCCAGCACCTCCTTGGTCAGGGGGTTACCCCCCAGTCCCAGCACGTGTAACTGGAACAACTTGCCCAGCTCGTAGGGCAGCACTCGCAGGTGATTGTTGTTCAGGTGCAGCTCCCTGCACATATGTGACATTTTGTCAGTGCTTGTGCACTGATGCACAAACACACATAATTTGTGTGCAGTGGGTAGCAAGAAGACACAAGTCATACAGAAGAGGAAGCTATCTCCCCAAAGTATGCCAGTGAATTATGTCACAGACTATAAGGCATTCATAACTTTGTCAGAAAACACCTCAGAATAAAATTGTGATAGGGATGAAAAGTTCCTATAACCGGAGACTGTTAGGCAAGTATATAAAAAATTACAACTTGTGTGACCATACAACAAAGGAGCAACACCTAATACAAATTAATTAATTTAAGAACACTATAACACCAAAAATAATGACCCTCTTAAAATAACAACCCTTTTTTGAGTAACTGTAGCAAAAAAACATGGTTGTCACAAAAAATTTTTTTTAAGGAAACATGCTAAAAAATGTTTGTTACATTTATTTTGGTTGTTGAACATTGCAATTCCTCTCACCACTACTGTACAAAGCAGAAGTGGGTAAACATATAAAAATAGACACCACTTATTTAGCACTTGACTGTCTCTCCCTTCTATTGAGGTCACCAATATATAGCCACGCGTACCTGTCAATTCTTACGTTATTCACCATGGTTGCCTAGCCCATAGATGGCCCTTTGTGGGAATGAATAATAAAAAAAAAACAGGGGTGAACTGCTGAAAGGAGCAATAAAGACTATCTTTCCTTGACATGGTAGTGAGCATATAGATTAATTATAAGTTCATATCCACGTTTTATATATATATATATATATATATATATAGAGAGAGAGAGAGAGAGAGAGAGAGAGAGAGAGAGAGAGAGAGAGAGAGAGAGAGAACCATGGTAGAAGAATATGGCTTATTATGGGGAATATGTAGATGGATAGGTTATGCCTGCCACTATGAAATATCATTTACCCTGTCATAGCCAAACAATGCAAAATCACCGAGCTGGAGTGCCATGTAACTTACTGCAAGTGCAAGGATGTAGTTCTGATTTATGAATACGGATTTAACTTACTTTTTATTCTGCCTACTGCATGACAGTATAATAAATTTTAAGACTCACACTGTGGTAGTTTCTTTATTTATGTGTGTATAACTTGAGAATAGCTCAGTTTAAAAAAAGACTTATGATTTTGCATGGGATAAACGGATGTAGCCATGTTGACGTGACAGTGACATCAGTATACATGTCTGACTTTGTTGTTTACATGCATATGTCTTAGCAGGTAACCATGGATTTGGAATTTTTATCATAGTTTATTGTTTCGGAGGATTTAGAGTTGTTGCTGTGGTATCGGACACCAGAATGTGTTGCATAGTTCCACTAAGCAAAAATACAACAAAATGTATTCCTAATAAGATACCTATGAATAGTTTAAGGGAAAAAACTAAATGTTAAACGTGCCTAAACATACTTAATACCCATAGAACACTAGACAATTCGTAACAAAAGTACATTTTTTGTGCGTAAAAATCATTTCAGCATTAAGTGAATGTGTTTTCTTACCCTAATTGCACTGGCCTCATCCGTAACATGGCAATGTTTATTTCAAAGGCTCTGCCTGTACAGCCAACAAGAAATTGCCTTTACGATACATGAAAACTTCTGTGGTTTACAATATATGACAGGTATGATTTTTGGACTTTGTTATTAAAATATGAAAACGTATTCTGTCAGATATAAATACTTATATTGTTAACATGGGAAATTGCTTCATAATTTTGTGGTTATACGCTCCTGTTTATACCCATTAAATCGGCCTACAATAAAAATATTTCTTTGATGAAAGTCATGTCATGGTAATATCTGTAGACACTTAATTTTATCTAAAGTTTTTTGGACAAATTAAAAAAAATCTGGGATTCCAAAATTACATTATTCATTAATATGAATACGGAAATAGAATGTTCATCAAATGTGCCCATAAGAGGTTTTACATTTTTTGAGTTGTTAGGGATGTTTTCCAGGAAAATATTTAAATAAAGCATAACAACATGAGACTAAAAGAAAAATGGTTATCCATGAGAATAAAATATTTACCTACAAGTTTAAATTCATTGCCTATTACTGTACTCAAATGATGTATTGAAACACAGACTACATTTCAAACATCAAAGAAGGAGGCCACAACTGAAGTAAAATTATGTTAAAAGAATAAGTAAATTTTGCACGAAACATATCATCACAACAACAATTTCATCCCTTTGACATATGATGCATTATCTGACTATACCACACACTCAACTTCGCCTCATCTGAATGTAAATTCACTTCGACCAAGGCAGGATTACAACAGGACTGGAGGCTGGTCATGAGCCAACAGGATACGCCCTTGCAAAAGGAGCCTTATTACGGACACGTCAGTCTAGCTTGTACTGTTCACTTTTTACTCTTAAGTCATACTTCATGTCAACCTTCTGAAGGGAAACTCTACTATCGGGCTTACGGTCGAGCCCGCTGCCCAAGGTTACGTAGTTATACTACACGCCAAAGAATGGTAACACCAGTACCTGGGGATGACACTCGCTGCATCAGAAGAAAACCACCAGCAGACGACTCCAGTCGACAGATTGAGGGGTGGCGCTTGCCAATCCCCGCCTCCAAACCCCGTGCCAAAGAGGGCCTGCGGACGAGAATATAAGTCCGTGCACTGCCTGATGATGGCAGTCAATGCTTCTTCCACCGCTCTGTACTGGGCCGAGAGAAGCCACCTCCAGCAGCTCGCTCTACTAATCCTGGTACTAGAGCTCTCTGTGGTTCACCAAGTCATCACACTCTACCAGAAGCTCTTCTGCGACTGCAACTACACCTTCAAGACCTTCCAGATGGTCTTCACAACCAGCTCCCAAAGATGCTGTCAACCCTCTTACCTTACCTGCTGGTAACGGCAATTGCGCCAGCACTACCACCTCTAGTAGTAGTTTTGACTGTCCCTCCTGGACGCCTCTCACTCACCTTACCGGCAATCTCTACACCACTACCCCTCTGGTAGTGATTGTCAACAGTCCCTTCTGGACAACAGGTCAGATTGGATAGGACCAGTTAACCATTACTTACCTAGACGGATCGCCTTGTACAGTTATGTTCAGGTTTCTTTCACCTGGATTCTCATAGTCTAACTTCCGTTCAACTCAGGGATAGTTTAGGAGGTAGACCGGACCACCATTTATATTCTACTTAGAATATATACGTATTCTCGTTTACTTTGAGTGCGCATTTCTTAGTGTACTGTGTTAGTCCTATGTAGATATCAAGGCCCCTAGAGTGAAGCCGGGGACCACACTCAACCACAAAACGAACAATAGTGTAGAACTGCAGGCTCCCTTCACCAGCATGCACGTCCCTCAACCAAACACCAATTAGAAGGCCAGTTGTACTGTACACCATGTGTATAGTAAGGCAGAGACATCACCACACAAAAGACATCCACAAGACAGCTAGTCAGTCAGGCCAACCTAAACTGCGTCCACAGCTCTGAACTGGGCCAGCGGGAGTAAGAGTTGGTTCTGTAGGTGTGACCCCTTGTGGATACCACACCCAAGCACCATTGACGTGCAGCCTGAGGAAACCCACTGCTCTCTATTCACAGCTCTGAACTGGGTTGGACGAAGGAGCATAGGGTACGACTCTTGCCTGTAGGGCTGCGGCCTTGGAAGTACACATAGCTAGGGACCATTGTCGCCTGCTTCACTCTAGCAAGGCTGGTAGTTGTACCTTCCTTATGCCATACACTCAGAAGAGTGGTACTCAGCGGAAAATAAGAAGGGCAGTTAACGCCTCCTAAGTTAACCTGAGTTGTAACCCAACTCCAACTGCACATCACAGCCAATCCCCACGAGACAGATCTCATGCCGCCCTCCAACTGGAGAGGCCCCACCTCCCAGCTCCCTTTCCCCCCAACACTTATTTCCAGACTGCCGGTTATCGTCATCTGACAGTTGTCGGTATTTACAGGGGAGGTAAATACTCTTCACAATTTACCTCTGGTTCGGAAGACACCAAGCCACCAGCCCAGCCTGGGGCCTGACCAGCTTCATCAACAACACCGCCTCAACACCAGGTTGCAGCACCAGCAACTTCAGCTACAGCCACTGCAGCTGGGCCACCATACAGTCAGATAAACCCATGGCAGTGTGCCTGCAATATTGTTGCAGAGCTCTTTTTTTGGGTTAAGCTAACTTTTGAGTATATGATGTTATTTTTTTGTTAAAATCATGTTTAAAGCTGTTTTAGCCCTTTGATTGTCCTTGTGAGTTATGGTCCCTATTTTTTGTACAGATGCAGATCATCTTTTTGAGTTTTTTTAACAGTGTAGTCAGCTTCGAAATTTTTGGATATTAATTAATTTTTTAAATGAGAGTTGCTCATTTTCGTTAGTGAATTCTTAATCTTAGGACATCTTTGGCTTTAACTTTGGTAGTTGTGTTTTGGTGGATCTTAACATGTAGTTTTATTCCAAATTCATTAAAAACTCACCCACTTTATAACCAGTTGGATTGGGTAACAAACTTCTGGTTAGTTCGGGGCCCTAGCGATTACATGTCGCGGTCATGAGCTGATGCTGAGCTGGGGTTTCGTCCGGGTGGGCTGCCGCTGGATGTGTTTCACGTGCGTGGCAGCTGCCCGGGCGGGATACGGCAAGGATGGTAGCAAGCAATGGCGTGACCGTGAAGTCGCTGAGTGTGGACGGTTGAAGAACAGCCGTGCGTAGCTCTAGTGAACCAGAGGGGTTAGAGGTTGCACTGCGTGGATAAGGCGAGGGGCAAGCGGCCGCG
Source organism: Dryococelus australis (assembly GCA_029891345.1). NCBI lineage: Eukaryota > Metazoa > Arthropoda > Insecta > Phasmatodea > Phasmatidae > Dryococelus > Dryococelus australis. The sequence continues at coordinate 74,683,524 of CM057007.1, read as the reverse complement.
AGTTTTCACTGACGCTTGCCAAGCAATTGTTATGCAGCAGCATGGGTGGCGTGCCGGGTTGTTTGGGGACGCGGCGGCATCTAGAAGAGTCGTAGCTAAACCACAGAGCAGAACAGACGTAAGAAGTGCATAAGAGTTTGAACACGATGAGATAGGCTGGATGAGCCTATGGGAGAGACTCATCATGTAGTCTAAAAGTTAAGTCTATTTTTTTTCTATCATTTGTAGTTCTAGATAATTTTGGTTCTTGGTCCCCCCCCCCCCCCTTTTTTTTTCAGTTTTACAGCGTGATACAGAGAGTAGATTATGGTTGTCAACAGCTCTTTTAATTAGAAGTTTAAGTTTGAGTATAAAGAAACGTGAAATGCTGAGAGTAATTCAAAAAGAAGTATGTGGTGTGATGGGTAGAAACCCACTTAATGAGGTTTAATTTTTTTGAAATCGTAAAAGTTTTTGTCATTGCAGAAAAGAAGTAGGATTTTTTATGAAGAGGTAAAATTTTTCTTTTCCTTTATTCGTTGGCCATTAGGGCGGAGCACTGTCTTTAAGAGGAGTGATCAGAACCCCATTTAGCTGTCGTTGAGTTCTAGTTGTTATTGTGGTGTGATGTGCTGAACATTTTTTATTTTTGGTTGCATTTTCCGTCACGTCGTATTGATTTGTGCCCACTGAAAATCACGTCAGCTAGAGAACTTAAGATAATTGCTGTTTCTCGTGTTTGATTGTTGATCTTGAAACAAGTATTGAAAACTATCTCTTCAGATAGCAGACAGTTGAAGTAAATTTAAATGAGAAATAGAAATTCAAGTGCTATGACTTTATGGCTAATAGGCCAAACGACGTGTAGTGGGTTAGTAAGAGAAACAAATGTAATTTTTGAGTTGTGAATAACTTTGGTTCAGAAAACTATTGAAAAAAAAGTAGAAAAGACTTTTTTTTTGGTTATTTTGACATTTAATGGTAATGTATTCTGACAAGATAATGATTCTTCAATATTTTTTTTCCTTTTTCTTCTTCTTCTTCTTTTCCCAAAATACTCCATGAAGCCTTTTCGTTGTATTATTGATTTTTGAAATAATTGTTTGAAACTAAACTAGAGGTCGAAGTTTATCAAAAAAACATATTTACGAAAATTTTGAACTTTTAAAATTAAGACTGACTAACATTTGTTATACTCAAATTTTATTTAGAAGTTCTATAATTGTTAATTGTCATCACGTGTTATTGTTTTGAAATGAGCATTTTTTGAGACTTATTAAAATTTAAGATTTGTATAAAAATTTCACTCTTTGATTTGTTCGTAGGTAGTTCACCCCTCCTCATTTTTTCTCTCCTTTGACTAAAATCTGGTAATTTTGTATTTTTAAGTGTTCTATAACATTTTGAATTTTGAATAACAGCGGACTATTACATTTCTGGAACAGGTGAATCTGATATACTTATAATCAAAGTTTTCAATTTTAAAGAATGTATTTTTTTATGTAGATATATTTTTATGAATTTAATTTTAATTTGATATGTTGATTTAATTAATTTTGGTTGTTCTCATGTGTCAGTGGCTTGTCCAGATTACTGAGTATCCTCTTGCTTTAATTTGACGAGTGAAGTAGCTCTACCTGTTTACGTGTTTAGATAACTTACAGACGTTTTCTTTAGTTGAGTGCATGGAGCGTCAGGTTGCTCCTTAAATAAAACCTGTGGTGACAGCCCCCAGTTGTTTTGAAGTTTAGTCAGAGATGCTTGTGTTAGTCACCAAAGATGTTTTAAAGTTATTTTGATACTGTCAATGAGTGGTAAAGTTGTCTAGACTTCGGGGAAGTGTACACCTCAAGGAGTTTATTTTAAAGTTAACTGCTTAAGCAACCTGCATATCTTGACTTTTTTTATTTAGCAGTTGAAGATGAGTATGTTATAGTGAGAAGTGGAACTGTTGGTATTTTGATGATTTACTGAATTCCCCCAAATTCCCCCGGTTTTTTTTCACAATGTTGCATATGGTAGTAGTTGTTTTGGTTTAGAAGTTTTGTCCTAAAAATTTCAAATTGGTAAATTTTTCAGTTGGCTTCTGTACTTTTCTAAATTTTTTTTTTCTTTCTCTAACGACTTTAATAGCCAGCGATCGGAAGGCCTCCTGAGGCGATGTCTTACTTAGCTTATGTTTGATTTATTTCTTGTTATTTTCTTTTTTCATTGCCGTGATCGATTTTGTAATTAGGGTACGCTTATCTTAAATATGATACATGCACCGTACAGTACTGTCATGCTGAAAAACCCAGTAAAGAACCAGGTAGTTTCGTAGTGTGTAGAGACATAGTAATTATGTTTTATGTTAAATAGTGACTGTTATTACGTAACAGAGTATGGGATAGTTTGTTTTGGTATGACCTGTGGAATTAGTAAATAGTAATGTCGACAGAGGTTAGCCATTTTGGGACTTTAAGGTTTAGCTAATTTGAGGCCGTAGTAATGATTTATTATAGGACTGCGTCTGATTTTAGTGCTACTTGGTAACTGCAAATTGTTTGCCAGTGGTTCCACGTTGTTTGGACTTTTGATTTTTGATGTTTTAGCACACGGCGTTTTTAAAGCAACCTAAATGGCTATAACCTACAGTCGGTCAGCAATCTTTTCCAGTTGATAGCCATTAAAAATGAAATACATGGTGTTTCACAAATGTTTTGGTTTCCAGTCGATCAATAGTGCAGAGCGATGTGACTGAGTACAGACCACCCGTTGCGGCCCGCGCCGCAACAGTAGCTGCGAGTAGTTTGCGCTTTAGCCACGAGGCGGCTCTAAATGTCAGATATTGACGAGCTACAAATTTGAGTTTGTCGTTTTATTTTTGTTGGAACTGAATGCATTCGTTGATTTAATCTGAGTTGATAGGTGTATTATTTTTTTTTGTAAATGCAATTGAGTATAGGGCGTATTAAATTTTAAGATCGCAGAGAAATAAACTTTATTTGAGAGAATTGGAAGTTTACATATTGTATGCCAAATAGTTACAGTTGATACCAAATCAATATAGAGTAGTCTACGAGACAGGTGAGCGGTGCGTTAATAAGCAGTGCAGTTATGTAATTACAGACATTCCTCTGGATGTTACCTAGTGCCATATTCGCATCAAGCAAATCTTTCTCATGGTAACGTGCCTTTTTGCAGCTGTAGCAGCTGCCCCTGCCATTACTAATTACATAACTCACCAGCGAATCACGGCCATTAATTACCATAAGGAACTTGTAAATATTAAGTGGACACTTTGGACACGTTAGTAAGAGTGCCACGATGTGTGAAGTAAGTGCTAATAAGATGTCACGTGTGTAAAAACATTGGAAGATGCCATATAAATTCTTGTCAAAAAGAATGTGGACAGAGACAGAAACATAACAATTTCTGAGCATGTTGACAATATTTTAAAAGACTTTAAATATTTCAACATAGTTTGTTTTATATAGTCACATAGAGAACACTGTAAATAGTATAACTTGCATTGTATAGAATCAAGCTTTTACTCTACATAAATTTTAAAGGAAAACTTAAAGTCAATTTTAAGAATCTTAAAAGAATATTTCATTTTTAACAATTAATTCTTAAATTGTATAGAAGTGCTTCAAGAGACCTAACTGATTATATAAATTGATCGAAGTTTTTCTAATCACATGTAGAATTGTTTCAAGTCACATCAAGAAACACAACCTAAGATACATTCTGAAAAGGAAAACAAAAGGTTGCGATAAAGTCTGTAAATTATAAATAATTGCAGTGCTTATGTTGTTTGAACGTGCGTTCTTCATGCTCTCTTTTTCTATACTTTGTAAGTAGTGATCATAAGCACTTGTTGATAGTTAACTTTAATGCCACCACACTCGTTTTCCCAAGTTTAGCAGTCAACTGAGTCTGGAAGCACTCAGCTTGACTAAACCTCTTAGCTTTTTATTACAAAAGTTGTTTTCCTGCTGTGCGACACATAGGAGACTTTGATAGACGTCACTCTTTTACTTCCGCCCAGACGGCCACAGCAGGAAAGATAGCCGACACAGTCTAACGAGTGGGGCATTGGGCAATTTTTATTATTTATTTAGTATTAACTACCATTTCTATTAACAATCATCTTTTTATTCCCCAAAGACCGAATGCTATTCTGTGTGTAGTCCAATATGTATATGCATATTCTTTCCACAGGTCAACTGTTTAAATCTTTTTGTCAGCACACCAAGCCATAGCGTTATCTTATAGGGTGGCACACATTAATGAAAGAGGCTCACGACAACTGTTTCAGGCTCCCTTCTGCGACACGACATTACACAAAATCCTACACAAAGAGCTCATAAAAAAAAAGATGACATGAACTCCATCCAGCCTTGGCACAGCTGTGCACCATGGAAAAGAGAAGGAATGCCAGTTTGCACGCATCAGAGAGAGACAGCTATGTCTAGCCAGTCCAGCACTCAAAGGAACGAAATAAAAGAGTGTCACTGCACCTGTGGGTGCCCGGCCATCGACCTCCAAGCACAGCTGATTTCTACACGTGCTCAAGGTCAATCGCAGAGCAGAAAGAAATGCACAGCATAGAGACAGTTACAGAAGTGAACTAGGAGAGAAAAATATTGCTCTTGAGAGGACAGTACGACATTCTCTCAAAGAAATTTCTTTCTCATCCTATTCTGACATTAGAGGAGCCTTCACTTAACCAAGAGGAAAATAAATTGTTCTTGAGGGGACAGTAACACATTCCATCAAAAGAATTTCTTTTTTTAACTCTCTCCTCCAGGATGAGCCTCCATCCCAGCGGAGAGGGGGCGAATTGATGCATGATGTCTTTCCAACAATGATATGACAACTACAGCTCATCAGTAAGCAAACCCACCGTTTGATTTCAACGGAGTTATTATTGTTGGTACGGCAACGAGATACAAGATTTTACAGTTTGCCACAGCAAAAATAGACGTTCCAGCCTGCAGATTGTTATTCACCAGCCCCAGAAGCTATGCATCCAAGGCACCGAGTACTTCAGCACGCTGCTTCACCAGCCCCCGAAGCTATGCATCCAAGGCACCGAGTACTACAGCACACTGCTAGGTGGCGCCACAAGTATGATCCGCCACATCTGGATTCTCCAAGCTGGTCGGTGACATCACGCCTTGTAGAAGCTATGATATAGCTACCCCCTCTCCAGCACTGCCCCTATCCAGCTGAATGAAGGGGAAGGACCTGCTAGAGTACAAATAGTGGGACGCCACCCATAAACCCCAGTTGTTCATCGCTCGTCTTCCAGCCTCACTCTCTCCACCGCAGCCCTTGCCGTAGCTCTACCCTGCTCACTTCGCTTCTAAAACCTACCCTCCTTCACCGCATTCATGCCGAAGGAACTACCTATCCTTGACTCCACCACACCCGCCACCAGAATCATCCTCTCCAGCTTACTTCACTGCATTTGTGCCGAAGAGACACCCAGCCAAACGTCTCCACACTGAGACACTGCGGCCCCTTCTGGGCAACACATGCGTAGGGAGTAGTACCAGTTCTAGTTATTTTTATAACGCGACGAGCTGGTTAAATGTAGGTTAAGCTTCCTTAAGTTCTTGTCAAAGTTAAGAGGTTGAACAACACCACTTTGTTTACTTCCCATTAAATGGAATAAACAGCAGATTTACCACATCAAGGGTATCTTTTCCCACAGCATAGAACCTCTCCCAGTGGACCTCACGCCGCTAAGGGATTGCAGGGGACCAGGAAATTTACTCATTCCAGTTATACATACCACCTGAGTACCCACACACTAACATTGGGCGGCCACCCATTCTGTACTCCTCGGAGTTCAGAACGGTAGAGACCCGACACTAGGTACTCAGTCTCCTGAGGCCAGCTAGCCCGCTCAGATGCATACTATCTCCACTGCATTTCGGCACCAGAGCTGGTGTTCACTGGGTGTGGGGAGACCGTCTTCTCTTGAGACATTCACCCACACGCAGAGACTGTCAACGGCGAGGCCTGACTCTAAGTGCTCACCAGGTTTAGGAGCTGAGTACTGGGATAGGGTATCTACTTGTATCGGCAGACACTACATGTGATTGTACACCAGGTAGGACTATACGTCACCTGCAGTCGCTTCACAGACGTGAGGTGTGTGACTTCGTCCAAATGCCCTATTCGCGTCGGAGTGGTATCCGAGAGAAAGTCAAACAGGTACTAACTGCCTATGGGCGCTTTCAGGAGCTTACCCCTCTCATCATTGCTACGCTTGCACATTTAAATAAAACTTATTTTAATGAAGTAAATAACATTTCAAAATACCATATATAACTGATTGTAATCTGACACCAAATGCAAGCTGACCTAAAACTTTCAAACCCCCTGAAAATGAAAGTAATATGGCACTGAATGCAAGTCAAATTTTTAATGTCCCACGCTCATTTGATCAGCTGAGAGGGCACAGAGAAGTTATCGATCTGGAAGTGTGTTTACGGCGCAGCGGCTGGTGGCGGAGTGGAGGCAGCAGGAGGATTACCCCTCCATGCTGCTACATGTTGCTGACACCTTGCGCCCGTGGCAAATGTCTGTCTTTTAAAGTAATTAATTATATTTAGCTGCAAAGAAAACTAGTAATTTTAAGACAGAAATTAATAAGTACGGCAATTATGATTGATTTCTTCACTCTATTTAATAATTTGACGCCTTCCGCTTCATCCTTACATCATTTTGCTTAGGAGTCGGAAGTTGGTATTCTCATTTGTCCCGACCTAAGATGAGATTGTATTGTTTGCCATACAGATTGTTTTAATCACCGGCCCACAGTCACAATGCTTAAAGGCAACGAGTTCTTTTACTCCCAGCTACATAACACTAGTAGTAGGATTGTCAATTGTCTGTTTTTCTTCCCTTCCAGTCGGCCGGTGATGTCAGATAGGTAAGTTATGTATTCACTACCCCTAGCCCTGCGACCACCTATCGCCATAGTGGTACCAGCCAATCAGTGTTGGGCAGCGGCCCGAATTACAAAACAAGTCTTTGCTTCTAGCACCAGTTGCTCAGAACTGACCAGATTGGCCAGTCTCGATATCTAGCACTCATTGCTCGGACACTGACCACTGCACCCCATTAAGCTTCAGCTTAGAGAAGTTTTTGTTCTCAGCTCTAGCCGCTCGGGTTCTGAGTACTCGACCATCGTTTAAGCCCTGCTTACGATAAGATTTGCTTCTATCATTAGATGTTCGGAATTTAATGTAACATTAGTTAGGATTTCTCCCTGCTTCAAACCTCACAAAACCTGCTCACCCCGCAGTGCACGGACGTGTCTGTGGGTGATCCTATCCTCGAGTCCTTCCCAGGACTAATCCTGACACCACCTTGCTTATTACTCCTAGCTACGTGTCAGCTTCTGTACGTAACATCATTCTAAACGATCTACACGTCCAACAATGCACGAGGAGATCACTTAAGACGTTCAGTGCATCACATCCCGCATTCCCTAGCATAGTCACCGGTTGCCTCTACCGGCCTATTCAGTATTGTATTCTAGCTTCCCGGCTGAGACTCGTGCAGTCAACAAGGCATTATGGTGCATTCACCACGTGAATTTCCTTACGGAAATAAAACGTAGGTTCACTTTCACTTTGAGTTCGTTCCTGAAGACATAGCACCTTACCGTAGTTACCCTCACGTAACAATACCACAGTTGATCCTGGGATACGTAGTACAAACGAACCAACACACTGAACTTTTACCCACACGCACTCAATCAAGCTGCCCTTCCCGCCAACTCCTTGTTGATGGAAAGGAGGAGCCACACAGGTACTCTTATCTTCTGAAAATGTAGTGGGAGATGAAACCGGATTTTGTTTGATTTAGTTGCTACTTTATGAGAAGTTGGGTTGAAGTCCCAATTATAAGTAATTTCTATTATTTTTGTTTGTTTGTTGTTGTTAGAGAAAATTAAAGAAATAAAAAAACAGTAGTGGAAGTCCACAACTCTAAGTAAATTCAAAATGTTTTTCCTTTTGATGATTTAAATTGTGGAAATTAGGGTTTTCTGTCAGTTCAGGAATAAAGGGTGACATCTGCTACCAGTAGTTTTCAGGAAAGCTGATACGACTTGTGCTCTGAACTTTTCTACTTCTTTTTCCGCTGTTCTAGTTCTGTCTTTCTCCTGTCTATTCTTTCGTGGTTAGCACGTGGCGACCCTTCTCTTTGTCATCCAATGAGCCCCACTCACAAACATCTATCATGTCATGTCGTCTGTTTCGTTACTTGTATCTGTCCTAAAATTTCTTTTGTTAACTTCTTCCCCGCTGAAATCTTTAGGTAACTTGTTAGGGGTTAGCCCTACCCCGCACTAATATGATTAACTTTTGGACTAAATGATTTGCTTAGTAGTTTATAATTTTTGATCAGCAGTGATGAGGCGATTAGTACTTTTTGTGGGACTATTCTCTCTCTGTTGTTAAGGAATGTTCTGGTTACTTCAGCCATGTGCTCCGTTTTTTTTTTGTTGGGCGACTGACATTTTTGTTATTACCTCAGATTTAATGTGTATTGACAGCCGATTAAAAGTGTGATTGGTTTATATCTTGTATTTGTTTAGGGATTCTTTAATCCCTCCCCATTGAGGTTAGGGGATTCAGTTGTTATTTTTTGTTTGGGATGTGTGTGTGTTGTTTTTACTGTTGTTTTTTTTGGAAACTATTTAGCAGTGTAAAAGCAGGTTACCAACCAGGAGAGTTGGCCAGAAGAGGAGAGCAGGTTGTGGTACCCCATATTCAGCTGTGGCATGAAGGGATCTGTTTTGAGAGTGAGAACAGGCAGTGAGGGTGGCCTACCCAGGGAGAGGTGGACGTCCACCTAGCCTGCCATGGAACAACAGGGTGTATTGGAGAACAAGCGACCACCTCTTCTGCCAGTTCTCTTCTGTTTGTTGTAGATTGTTAGGGTTGTTGATAGCTGCAGTGTAGAGGTTATGTTGTGTGGCGATTTTCTCTTCTGCTGTCAAAAGAAATTGGGTGTTAGATGTTAAGGTTATTTCAGACAAACCGCATAGCCTTAGCATTGAGCAGGGTGTTGTAAGATGGTAGACGCAGAAGTAAAGGGCTTATAAAATAACATAAAATTTGTCATTATGTGAGGGGGTTTAAAGACACATAGGATATAAGATAGCTGCAATAATGTTGTCGTTGAGGATCTTAATGTTAAGATAGTAATATAATGTGAAAGTTAATTGATGTTGAAATACGTATTGAAGTTGTTGGAGCTTAGAAATAAGATGATGATATTGTCATTGAAGTAAGCCAGAGGAACTTAATGTAAGTTTTTGACTATAGTGAAGACCACCCCTTAAAATCTCAAGTTTTAGAAACAGTTATAGTCGTTAATGAAGGGCAATGGGAGACTACCATACAGCCATATAGTCATAAGTTTTAGTTTATTTTAGTATTTTGGGATTTTTCTTGTTCGTTTTGAAAAGGGGGGTTTCTTTTTTTAGTTTACTTGTAGTTAGTTGGGATGGGTTAGGAGCGGGCCTAGCATTTCACTCCTCTCTCATACCACTCTCCTAGACGTGAAGAAGGGGCGTCGAAGGCATCTTCTGTGAAAACAGTGATGTTGCGATGAGAGACTGTAGACTCTCCCTTTTTGACAAATGGAAGTGTTTTGGAACACTCTTTTGCAAGTGCCTTTTTGTGGTATTATGGACGCTCTGCAGTTTGGTTGAAAACGTGATTTGGACGTGGAAGATAATGGATCAAGCTGGTGTCCACGACACAGATGGGAGTGGCTACTGACTACTTTAGGGGAGAGCTGTGCACCTTTCCCCCTGAGCTCATCAACGTGTAGCCAGTTGAGCTCCCATCACCAGAAAGGATGACCAATTTATCAGTCCTTGAGATATCAACAGTATGGCTGAACTCCTGGCCCTTCCACGGCACCTGCCCCCTTGCCTGCAGTGACCACTTGGCCACTGGAGTCCGCCACCAGTGGGTCGACTGAAGATGAAGGAGCGCAGGTTGAACTTCCTGTCCCCAGGAAGAAGAAGACCATTTCTTCATACAGGCACTCTGGCGTGTGCATGAACTGTCGTGTACAAGGTGTTGGTTAGCCACTACGTCTTCGTATGGACAGTATTCCACCCCCCCCCCCCCCAAATCATTGGATCCTTGCTTTTGCCATTACTACTCCTTGTACCTGGAATTTGTTTTTCCTAGTTGTGAGGCCAGCTGTTTAGGATAGTGTTTTGCTTGGGAGGTGTGCGTGTTGTGAAAACTTGTGGTTTACGTTAGGAAGTCTAGTGGTACAGTGTGTCCCCCCCCCCCACCCCCTTTCTCTCTTTCTTTTTTTTTTTCTTTAGCCATATTTGTTAATTTATTGTTTTGGTTGTTGGCTAGTGGTTCATTTTTCATTTTGTTTTGTAAAGACGAAACTTTTGTTTCAAATGGACTCAAGGAAAAATTTTTTTTTTGCTGTGATGTAATTCTAAGGAACTTTCAACGTGAAAAGTTAAATGGGGCTTGCATAAGTATTTTAAGAACATAAATTAAAAGTTTAATGTATTGATTTAAAGATGCAGACATGACAGTTTTCTTTTGTAGCCAAGGTTAATTTTCATCATGTGTTGGTTGTAGTGAAAGAGAGAATTTATAAATGATTGTCAAAAAGGCGTATAGACGTTTAGTAGCATAGAACTGTTCATTGTTTTTATGAAATGGAACAAAGTAGAAGAAGAAATAAACAGGAAAAACTTTAATTTTGTCGACTTGTTAAACTTAATACTTTTGGAGAATTTTTGGTTATTTATAAAGCTAAAAGAAAATTTATTGTTGAAGTTCGATGTTATTCAATTTGTGAGGACACAAATCTGTGACGTGCTCAAAGGTGTTACGAAGCTGTTTTTTTGATAAAGATAATTTTAAGATAGTGTTTATTTTTTGTTAAGATCGGGTTTGGATGTGTTTCTGCCCTTTGTTGTCAATGCGAGTATCTATCCATATTTTTTGGATGCAGGACACTTATTATTGATTTTGTTTTAACAGTGTAGACAGTTTTTGGATTATTTTAAATAGTTTTTTTTTATGACAGTCGTTCGGTTTGTTTTAGTGAGTTTTGTCTTAGGACCTTTTTAACCGTAATTCTCGTAGTTATGTTTTTGGTGATTTTAATTTGTAGCTTTATTCCAAATATTGTAAAAGTTCGCCCAATTTATAGCCTGTTGGCTGATTAGGAATCTAGAAGACTCTGGGCCCTTGCAAACATGCGTGGCGGCTGTGAACTGGTGCTTGCATGGGTTTTCATTATGTCAGCCGGACTGCAGGATGTGGATCATGTGCGCGGCGGCTGTCCGGACGGGACACGGCAAGGCAGATGGCGAGCAATGGCGTGGCTCGTGAAGTCACCAAGTTGCGGATGGCTGTGCGTAGCTTAAGAATACCCGAGGGGAATGGTGTATGTAACGGTAGCACCGTGTCAGGCGAGGGGTAGATGACAGTGATGTTTTCGCTGATGCCTGACTAGCAAGCACAACGAAAGTGTGAGTGACGCATCAGGTCGTTGGAGACGCAGCCGAGTAGAAGAGTCGTAGATGATCAACTGAAGAGAGGAGATGTGTTAACAAGTAGCTGGTGAGAGAACAGCAGTTAGGCCCGGAAGAGCCAGAGGCAGATCTCCACGATGTAGTTGTCAAAGCTAAGTATTCTTGCATTATTAGTAGTTTGTAGTACAATTTAGTTCCTGGTGTTTTTCATTATGACAATATGAAGTTTGAAGCATTTTAGAATGACGCCTGCAGATTGACGGAAGAATTTTGGTGAAAGCAGTTGAGAGTTTATAAGGATGACGCTAAGTTTGTGAAGTACAAAGAGTAATTAAAAAGTAGTCCTTTCGCTTAAAGGATATGGACCCAATTTAAGAGAATTATTAAAAGTTTGATGATAGCAGCTATTTACAATTTTTATTATGTGACGAGAATTAAGGCAGTTTTGTTTATTTGGAAGTTAATTTTAGATGGCCGTTTACTGAAGTAAAATCCCTACAAAAGGTGACGAGAGATTTTGAGAGTTTTGCCGATAATGTTCTACACGTTGTCTGGATGCAATGTGTTGCCCTTTTAAAGTAGCTTTTTCCAGCACACCGTAAAGTTGTGTGCCAGCCGCAGAACATGTAATTTGTAACATTTAAGTATTTGCAGTTTCAGATTGGAACACGTTTTATAAAGAGTATGAAACTTCCTTATTTTAATGTGGTTTTAAAAGATAAATTGATGTTGATTTGAAAAACTAGTTTTGAGACCGAATTAACAAAACTGCATATAACTACTTTGCAACAGTAAGAACCTAAATTACTTATTGTTTTGTGAAAAGCTTATTTAATTTTCGAAGCTGATGTAACACAGCCTTTATTTTCCGTTTACCTCTGATTGTAAAGTACTTTAAAAAGAAAGGATAATTATTTACCTGTTCCACAATTTTAATGCTGTCATTCTGTTTGTTATCTTAGAAAAGAAACAAATTTTATTTTAACTATCCCTTTTGTACCAAATTTTAAGCCAAACTTCTTGAAAAAAGTATCTATTTTGAATCAGGCATAATTAGTTTTTGAAGCTATTTTAAAGTTGAGAATAGTTTTTATTTATTTATTCATTCAATTATTATTTTTCATTAGTTAATTAATTCCACATTATTTGTCAGTGACTTGTTCGCTGTACTACTTCTTGCATAGAATGCTGAGTGAAACTGCTCTACCAGTATAGATGATGTATTGATGATTTAGTTTGAAACAACAGGGCTTCAAGGCAGCTCATAGAAAAGCATTGTGGTGGATCGCCCCCAGTAGATGTGAAGTTTGGATGGAGATATAGTGTTGAGACGTTTTTATTTGATACAGTTTTTAGAAGTTGATTTACTGTAAAGGTTTGATGATGCATTAGTTGTTGGTCGTGTTTAATGTTTTTCTACTAACCCCCCTTTGGTTTGCTGTTTATGATGGAGTAATTTTTGCCGTTTTATTTAGTCGTAAATAACAGATTTCGTACCATTATTGTAAACTACACATCCATTTTAATTTTATTAATTCTATGGTTTTTTCAACAGCAACTTTAACATATGATATGTCATAACCTAACTATCTTACATGTTGAACTTAAATGTTATTTTTGTTTTTCAGTATTAATTTTTCTGTTTTTGAATTATTTCTTTTTCTTTATTATTTTTATTGTATTTAATATTTTTGTTCTGTTAATTTTTATTTCTATCAGAAATAGCTCTCCATTTTAGGATAGCTAGTCAGATAGTTGCCGGAAGTCGAAACCTCTGGGAGGGGCCATTGAAACAACGGCAGGCCTAACTTTCGCTGGGATTTCATCCTCGAAATCTCCAGTGCCAACGAAGGTTTGGGTCCCCGAAGTTTTAGATGAGGTCTCTGATGCCAGCCATGTTAAGGAGATGGCTGAGCCTCAGGATAGAGTTAACTATATGAGTGGTTCCTGTTGACATTGAGACGCCGATCAATGAAGTGCCGGCACCACGTCAGAGGTTTGGCATATAGTCTACATACAGGTGACGCCAGCTTTATTATACAGTTTGAGGCGCTCATCAATGCTATGCGATGTCATGTTTTGGGACACCAATGCTGTTACTTTATTTTCTGAGACTTTGGAAGAAACTGTTTAAGTGTGACTACATTTTAAATAGGGTAGAAACCAGAGGTCCATGCTCTTACGATAGAGTTAATTGCCGGAGCAAAACTTTAAGAAACCTGAGATATTTTCAAACACTTTTGAGTTCTACTATGATCTAGTAAGAAATATAAGATATAGCAAAAATAAATTTTAATTTTATTAAATTATCGAGAAGTGAAAACTTATTGGCTTATCTTCATTGATTTTGATTGGAATTATATTAACTTTGCACTAACGGCCTGCACGTGAGGAGAACTACTTTTGGACTTGAATATTTTTTATTTTATTTCAGTCTTGAAACTTGAGCAGCCATAATAATTTTTATTTTCTTAATTTGCTATAACAAATACTGTAAGGATGGTGGTATTTTGATATCATGAACACTCCTACCTGCAATAAAGCTAAGACAGTTCACAACTACCCTAACCTCAATTCTTAAGATTCATCAGCACTTTTCATTATTTTTTGGCATTCAAATCTGAATCATTATCAAGTAAATTTTTTAATTTTGATCTTTAATAAAAGTTGGTAAATATATTTAACTTTACCTTTCAGTAGTTTGTGAGTATTTTGTGGATGAGTGCATTTGTTAGTGTAAGCTCTACAGTGTTCCTGAAGCGCCCATACTACAAGGGTAAGGTGGTAGAAATCCTAAAGTGTCAAAGGGTTGACACTGGTCACCATATCCCTATCTCACGATAACACACTTCTTACTTAAGTCTCACACATGCAAATGAAGTACATGCAATTTGTATATTCAAACATGCATATTTGCATATAATTATCATAGGAGATCCAGGGAGATCCCTCACATGATTTTTCTGCAAGAGGCCAGAGAACACATAACTTGCACTCAATAAAAGCTGCTGGGTGCACTGTATTTAGGAGTGCTTTTGGCAACAAGGGGCGGACATACATGTTTACTGTATGGTATAATTTCTCTTGCAAATTTCAAAATATTAAAATTAATTTCTATTTTATTAAAATAACATGTTGTTGTATCTCTAGAAACGACTCAACACAAACACAATTTTTGATGTTTTCGGTATTAAAGTCAATCAAAGTAAGCCAAAATTTAATCTTGCAAGCATGACATATTACGAGGCACTTACTTGCTTTTGACTTTTCCAGCAAATTATGGCAAAGTTCCATCAATTTTCCTTATCCTTCACTTGTTTCTTTAACTTACTTAAATTGTAAACTATTTTTATCTGAAGCTTTATTAAAATGTCTGATTTATTATATTTACCTATGTGTTTTTGTTGTGTGTGTTCTTTGTAATAACACTTTAAATTTTATGTCTATTATAACCTATTCAAATGGTTTTGTACCACAATAGATGGTACTTCAGCTTCTGTTTCTAACTTTGCAGTATGTTAAAAATTCCTTTTGGATTATCATATTGAAGTGTTATGTCATGTGGGCAACTGATCCAGTTTGATCTTGGATCCAATGTCAGTGTGTTGCACCAACAAAATTTCATGATTCTGGATCTCCAATTCATCGATCTTGGTTCAGTGAGATATCGAGATTAAGTTTGAGACAAATTTTGCTACTGGTTCGTAACACATGTCGTCATGGAAGTGGGTGTATTTTTCACTATAGATAGAACTAGATGTACAATGTTTTATCTGTTTTAAGTGAATTATTGTTGTACCAATTTTACTGAATAATATTCAAGTGCGTATAACATTGTTTTAATTTCCCACGAAAACATTTAAACGTAGTTCTATCTGTTGGCATATTTTCACACTATATTTGTTGACGATGGCTGCTGATCTCTGATCAAGATTTCAAACAGCCAATTCCGGCAGTTCGAAAGGAACTTCATTTCGATCTCCAGTCCAGCTCTGAACTCGAATGGTGCAAAAGTTTTCTGTGTCGATCTTAGGTCCAATCTCGGATCGAGTTTCAAACCATGATGGTGCAACCGGGCATAAGTGTTTGATGACATTAGATGACGACTGGCGAGGACTGGTAGAACAGTGGGAGTCTTTGGCACCAGGAGTGCAGTCAAGATAAGGAGAGGAGCTGATGGTTCCTTCGGCTCCAGAAGCGTGGTGAGGGAACAGAACAAACTGGCGTTACAAGGGCCAGGCCCCAGTATTTATACTGACGTGTGCCGGGTTAAGAAGTAGCTGGCACGGTCGTCGTGGCTTTGTATTGCGCTAGACCAAGCATGCGGTGTTAGGGATTTACTGGTCTGATTGACGTATGCTGTCTTTTACCTTGACTGGGCATGTAGGCTGTCGGGTCGGTATGAAGTTAGCTATGGCCTGCTTGACCAGTGACTTGCAGACAATTATCTGAAGTACCTTGTTTCCCACTGTGAGTTTACGTGTCGAGGTACTCAGCTGGCGGGAGGTGTCGGAGTTACCTGGCTTACTTAGATTTGCTTCAGGAATCGGTAGTACTGCTGCTGGCTGGAACAGGAGGTGCAGTACACTGGCTGTAGATCGGTGATACAGTGTCGGCCAACACGGTACTGCAGATTTGAGGCTGCTGCTCCCAGGCTCCAGAACCTGCGATTGGAAATCCTGTATATTACCTCGAGCCCTTGTACCAGACTGTGCAGGATGGGATGGTAGTCTCGATGGGCATGTGTGTGCGGGGGAAAGTCGATATACTTAAATACGGGAGAGGTCGGTTTCTCAAAGAGTTTGACTAAAGCAGCGGTGTCTCGTTCAGCCTGTCTGTCCAAAGTAGGCGGGGCCAATAGAGACCGCTGCTTGGCAGCGAGGTGAGATGTCCTTTGCTGTTCTCTCCTTGAACCGTGACTCAGCTTAAAAGGTATAGAGTGTAGGACGCCGCTGTCATGCACCGCGGACATGAAACAATTCCCTATACTAGTGTTCTGCCAGTAGTAGCTGCTGGCACGAGCTCGGTGTTCCAGAAGGCCCCCACCACCGGCGGGCAGACCAGAAGCGTTGAGCCATTTGGGCCGCCTTTCTGCTGCTACTGGGTGTGGGTTGCAACCAAAGCAAGACCGTAACACTCGAGCCAGCACCTAGGTGCTCCGGTATGTGTACAACACAAGCGTACTGTCTCTCCCAGGTTGGACGAGTTGCTAGTGATTGGGGCTCTGCTGTTCTATTCCCAGAGGTCTAGAACAGGTGGCCGTCGAATGGTATGTGTATCTGGCTGGTGGATTCCTGAAGGGGATCTCCAATCCTGGTCTAATTCGTATTCAATACCCAGTCTGGGTTGGCAGTGCACAATGTGTACTGTTCCTAGCGATGCAGTGAAGGACTCTCTATTAAATAATAGTGTCTGCTGATAGAACAAAGCTGCATTTATTAAGAACATAATAAATACAGTGATACATGCTATATCCTAACCAAGCAGATGGTATGCTGGAAGAAACCTACGCTGAACAGGTGTAGGTGACCTGATTCTAGGCTAGTCAAGAAAGTTAAAGTAGTCGACGGCTTTGGCTAACTAACTTAGGGATGTCTAGACGAGACAATTAAATAAAAAGATCCACTGCTCTAGCAGCAGGGAGGGTAGTTGCCCCTACTGGCAAGTAGAGGCTTTTTTTTTTCAACTACCTTATTCTAAGTGTTAAGTGTACGTTCAAAGGTAGAGTCAGGTTTTAATTGCCTCTCGGGGCCGTGCCCCTTACGCCTAAAGGAGAGAGAATTGCATGCAAAGGAGGCTGGCATTGTGGCCTAGAGGGATTGGGTAGGCATGGCCTGCACTTTGGGGCCATGCCTACCTTCTAAATGTATGTATATTAAAGTTATGTTAAAAAGGGGTCTGGTAAAACCAGCATAAACACTGTAAAACTCATACAGACAGAAAAGGAGTTAAACTTGTGGGAGCACTAGTGAAAATGCTACAGGAGACAGCAGGTGTGGAGTCCATGCTGTTTAATATGGGAGTGAAGAATCTAGTAGAGAGGTGGCAGGGCTGTAGTCCAGCATGTTAAAGGCACACGCGCCCTTGAGTTGGAACTGCCATCCATGTTCCTGCACAGGCAGTCTCACTACCTGCACAGCAAACTCCGACAGCAGTAACTTCTGGCAGGGTCCTTAAGCTACTGGCCAAGGGCGCAATAAATCCGGGCAGCTCATTCATGGCACCTGCTCCATCTCCTCTCTTTGGCCCGACATCTACCATGGTTGAAGACGGAGGGCAGCTCTCCTCATCCTCCAAAACCATGTTCCAGGGGCTATCCAGGGTGGCGAATCCGCTGGCCCAGACGCAGGTGCGTCCAGGTGAAAGGCGAGAAGAACCGTCCTGGAGACCATCCCCTCCATCTTCAAAAGAATCCTCCTGCGGGGACTTACAGTGGCTAACCAGCTCTGGGGGGTGGCAAGCTGACCCATGGGTCACTGAATCGGGAAGAGGTCATCCGAGATCCGATGCTGTTCCATTCCATTCCGCACGCATCTACTGTTGACAGCTCGCAGAATCCAGCAGTGGGGTGGTTCGCTCACCCTTTGCATATTTCAGCACATCAGGACACCCCCAAAATCCTCCGTCTTGATCGTTGGGCCGTCCCCAGCAGATGCATGAAGCCATCATTAACTGGGTCTCCCAGGTTCCCGAAGAAAACGACCATCCGCCAAGGGGGCCGGAGCCCGAGTCAGCAAGTAAAGGCGGCTACTGTTCAAGAAGGAATCAGTAGTGAATGGTGTTCGGTGATAACAGTTGAAGAAGCTTCTGGTAGAAGAAGGCTATCTGCAATGAAGAACCTCTGGTAAGTGGTAGTCATTGACGTAAATGAAGCCTCTGATAACTGCTGCTGCAGAAGCCTCTGGTGGTGGCAATGGCGGCAGCCGCCAGTGGCTGCTGAGGACTGTTGTTAACAATGGGAGCAGCCTCTCGTAAGCTGCTGAAGACTTGGAGGTCGTCAAAGGCCCCAGCACAAAAAGTGGTGGAGCGAGCTCGAGGATCAGAAAGAAATAACTCGCAAGCCCTGCCATGCAGTGATTTATATAGTCCGAAGGACAGGTGTGACAACAGGCCGCGAGGGGGAGGGGGTGACAACCCTCTAGCGCGAGGCCTGAGTGGGGGTAGCAACCTCTGGTCATCTCTCGACTTAGTGCGTATTCTCTGGCGCTCGGTTATGCCCCAAGGCAGCTGACGGCTTGTAGGCTCTCAGTGCAGGGGAGGGAAGGGCGACATGCCGCTGACTTGTGCAACCTTCGTATCCATGTGTTCGGAAGGGCCCTCCAGTGTCGTGGTGCTTCTGCAACGTCTGTGTACAAGTTGGCGGGGTTTGACTCTCACTTGGGCGTAGAAAGTATACTGGCGTCATAAGAGATGAGTCATAATAATTTGTAGTAGTACAATACAGCAGCACGCATCAATACTCTTCCTGGCTCACCCCTGGCTGTGGTGTGGAGCGGGTAGCAGCGGTTCTTGATCCTCTGGGCATGAGACGTCACCAGCCCGAGCTGGATACAGGACTGCATGTGTAGATTGTACTAGTGGTGCAATCCAGCG
Organism: Dryococelus australis; assembly: GCA_029891345.1. NCBI lineage: Eukaryota > Metazoa > Arthropoda > Insecta > Phasmatodea > Phasmatidae > Dryococelus > Dryococelus australis. Next base: position 74,664,416 of record CM057007.1, on the reverse strand, counting down.
GTTCGCTTTAGTACTTGGATGATCTTAATGCATAGTCCCGGTGACTCGGTCGGTGAACAGAACAAGTCTTCAGGCGTTGAGCGTCTGTTCTTTGCCCTGGGTAGACAGTACAAGTTAGGCCGCTACATGCTGGGACTTTATCACTGGATGTACTTCCGGGCACCACCAAGCCACCACTTCCAGATGGCGATAAACAACTTCCGGTTACAACCAACGGCAATGCATTATCACAACTGATAACATCCTGTTACATGCAACACACATACACAAGTACAAACATGTTGGCCAACATAAACATTTGATATCAGTTGCGATAGTGCATTGCACTTGGTTGTAAACAGAAGTTGTTTATCACCCGGAAGTGGTGGCTTGGTGGGGACCAAAGTACATCCGGTGATAAGGTCCCAGCATATAGCAGCAGCGTTAGAGATATGGAGTGCTGCCGCGAAGTTTCCCATTCACATGTTAAACGCCGAGCGAGTAGGTTAAAGTAGTAGGTGCAGGCTGATCCTGTACTTTTCTGTTTATTAATTTTTTTGTTTTCTTACCTTGTTTTGAGGTATGTATCTGTGTTGTATTAATAGTTTTAATTCCTTTTTGCATATTATATTAATTTTTACGATTATTAACAGTACTGAGTATGTGTTTTTGCAGATTTCATCCTGACATGAATCGGAGGCAAATTTGTTCTTCTGGTTATTACCCGAGGAAGGTTTATCATAATACTGTGTCTTTTACTAAAGATGTCAATAAAGATGATATGTCTTGGACAGTTAAGATCCTTGGTATAGATGAGTTATATTTTGTCTTTTTTAATACAGTTTTGGTCTTCAAGGAATAACTGCTAAAGCTGGCAGTGGTTTGTTGGAAATGTGTTCTTCAGAAGGTTCCTGTTTTTCTAATTTTGATGGATAATGTTACTTTGTAGTGAAGTTCACCACCTGTGGCTTGAGTGCCCTGCCCAGCATCTTACTGTAGTTATACACACGCTTCCTGCATCACGTACCCAACATGATAACTTTGTGCAAACATCTTAGAACAACTTTGGGATATTACCTGAAAAATATTTCTAACTAGGCATTGAATATCTTGGTTCCAGGTGATCAATTAACTCCGTAAAACCTTTATCTTCCACGATTGAAAATGCCTGATTATCTTCACACATCATGCGTGCAATAAGTCCTGTAATTTGTATCCCCGGGATTGTCTATTGTAAACTGCACCTTCTTATCGATGAATGCTTTTAAAGTTGGCTGTGAAATGTTTGGTTTATTCATTTTCAGCGACTAACTGTTTGATGCTGTTGGAGATAAAATAAATGCAGATGAAGTTGAAGGCAGAGATAAAAAATATCCTCGGCATTACCCAAAATTTCTGATTCAAACTCTTCTTTTGTGCTTCTAAACACTTCCACTTCAAGGACCTTAAGTTAGCTAGTGATACAGTCGCTATAATTGAGCTATTTCTGATTCTGTAAGTGAAATTAGTGACTACAATCAAGTTGCAGGAAATGAACCACTAAATAAGGTCAGACACAAAGTACCACCTCTACCTCCAGCAATGTTACTGATGTTTTTCAGAGGCAAAATGATGGTGAATTTTCTCCATTGACACTTAAGTCTGAAGACATAACATCTGGCATTTTTGTCAAAATTTATTCATCTGAAAATCCACACAAATCTGCGTTCAAGCAAATATTTCATTCCAATTTGGTAGAACTTATTGTCTGTACATATAAAAAACATTCTTTCCCAAAGGGTTAAGGGCCTCGTAGCTACACAGGGCAACATACCACAGGCAATGTCATTAACAACTCTAGCCTCGCCACAGCCACTGTTCCATCCTAAGAAGAGACTTTAAACCATACACACCAGATATCCCCTGAAAGTCCCAGGATGGCTCAGCCCAGCTGATGCATCCTGTTGTAATGCAACTCCCTCCGCATCATGATGAGGCAGTGGAGAAGAAAAGAGCTGCCAGTTTTGGCCACCTTCAGCCATCTCTGCCACTTCTCCACCGCATCTCTCTGTTACCCCCGCACCCCCTACACTGGTCCACTCTTTCTGGGTATATACAGTCGACTCTCGATTCTTCGACCCTTCATAGTTCCCGAGAGAAGGGTAATTATATTGAGGGGGTCCTTAATGAAAAATTGTTGGTTCCCCAAAAAAGGGTCATTTAGAGAGGGATGTTATTCCAGGGGCCTTAGAATTGAGAGTTGACTGTATAGAGGCCGTAGCCTGTAGTTCAAGTCTGTCTCTTGTGGTTCAGTTGTAGGACTTCACTCTGCCCGACCCCGCAACAACTCCTTCAAGCCTTCGCTTACCAATAACTGAAACTCGTCTGACTACATCGCACACTGCCTGTCCACTCACCAAAGCCTTCTGTGCTTCTAAGGTACCAAGTAGCTACATACCTAGAGACATACGTCCGAGTACCGTACGACTGGGGTCACCCTGGCCCCATGCGCCTCTGTGGTCTAGGCGTCATACTGGCTGGCATCCTCGGATAGGCCCTTCAGGTCCTAGTCAGGGTACAGGCTGGTTTGTGTGTGTTTACTGTTCCAGCAGTAAAAAGACAATCTCAAATTGGCTCAGTTATCACTCGCAGTTCAGTATTCTTTCTCTACCTGCTCCCACTATGTCCTATTTTGTCCATGGAACCTCCAACAATCATGCCGGAGTAGTCATGAGCAGCAACCTCTGTTCCTACCTTACATTTAGGGAGAACCGACTCTAGATAATACTTGCGATCTATGGCGACATTCCGCCTTCCTGAGATACACAAAAACTGTATCTTTCCATTGGCTATTGTCACCTTCTGTATGTGCTTGGGTTTGCCAGCAACATCCCACCCTGCCAACATACTTGCAGGGAACAAATAGACAAACCCCTGTTAGGGAGCTCCGTGTCTTCGTGATGCTTGGATCTACGGCGACATCCCATCTGCCGAGTAACAAGAGAGTGGCCGCCCCTATCCTGCTATTGACGTCTTCCGTCAAGTGTGTGGGTTTGCCGGCAACCTTCCCTGCTGGAGACTCATAGTTTAAGACTATGCTAAATTGTCTGCCCAATCCACCTGCCTACCCATACTTCCTCTAAGGCCATGCCTACCCCACAGTACACCCACTGTTTACCTCGCTGTACTATCTACCCCTTATGCCTCATCACAGGGCTGGGTGAGATAAAGTGGTCTGACAGGGGCTAGCACTGGTTGGAGGTCTGAAGAGTAGTGAAAAGGGTGTCAGCCGAGTCTACACAAGGAAGAGAGAGGAAGCTGCTCTGCAAAGGGGGAACAGTCACCAGCTCCAACAGATGTGGAACAGAAGTCTGCCGTGGCACGTCCCACATGCCATTTCAGCTTTACCTCTAACACCACAGAAGATACCAGTAGCATTAAGTCAACCCATAGCCGTAGACAAGGTAGGGGGAGGAGGAAAGCATTGATGCCAGCCAACACTAGAAGGACCCGTTAAGTGTAATGTCAAGGGAAATATTCATGGGTGTGACCTACATGAACATATGTGAAGTCAGTTGGTTGCATCCTTTAGAATTTTTCTAGGTAGAAGTACAAAAAAAATTTGAATCAGAGAAAACATGTGATGTTAAAATTTAGCATAGATGTAACTAACAACATCACTTTAATAAAACGTGAACAAGATAATTACATTAATTAGGGATTAATGTATATTAAATTATATGTTCAGTTCTTATGTCTTGGCTGTGCATCTGAGTGAAACAACCCTAAGAAACTAGTTGCTACAGCATGTTGATAGTGCTCGAACCTGAGGTAGATGAGGTCGCCCAGCTCGGCGGGCAGGCTGCGCAGCTTGTTGCTGGAGAGGTCGAGGGAGCGCAGGTTCACCAGCTGGCAGATGTCCGGGGGGATACGAGAAAGGCAGTTGTCATTCAGGTACAGTGCTGTGAGGTGCCGCAGTGCCCACAGCCCAGGGCTCAGGCTCTTGATACACCCTGTCAACCACACACCAACACCAACCCCCTTCACTCTCTGCATTTCTTACCTAAACACAAACTACGATTACTACTGACTATATCACATCATCTACAGCATCAACCTAAAACACAGCATTACACACGACAGGCATTTATGTGAGTGAGTGAAAAGATTTGAGCAGCTCTTAACATAAAGGTCTTGAGAGCCAGTGAGGGTGAAGTCAGCGTTGGAATCAAGGGGAAGTGGAAACGGAAACTCTGAGGGGAAACCTGCCAACCAGCGACATCATCCAGCTTGATTCCCATATGCAAAAATCCAGGAGCGACACCAGTGGGAATTGAACCCAGTTCAAACAAGTGGGTGGTGAGCAGTCTAACCACTACACCACTACAACCTCTTGCCAGGCATTTAGGGTTCCATTTCTGTAAGAAGTACAATTTACAAAATAAATGTATAGGCCACAAACTTACTTTAACACAATGAAAAGCAGTGTTAATGTATAATTGTAATTAAAGAAACCATAGAATTTTCCACCTTACATATTGTGTTAGTATAATACGGCTGCTGACTAGCAAAAAAGGAAATATTCTATATAGCACTCAAAAACAATTCAAAATGTATATATTACATACAAATTAACTATCAATAAATTAAATAACTGTTTAATCCCACAAATATCCTATTATTACAAGTGCAATAAACCATTCTTCGGAAAACAAGTTTATTAAGTGCGCAGGTTCATGTGGAACAAGATTTCACTGCCGGTGTACAGGCACAGGACCTGATGAAGATTACAGGTGCGTGAAATGTATGAACGTAAATGATGATTTAAATATGTTTGACTTATCGCCTAAAAAGAAAATAAACAGTGCGGAAAAAAAAAACCTTTCAAAAACAAACACGAAAGAATTATCTTTTACTGTGTCGCTAGGCGATAACGAATCAACTTTTTCGTCTGAACAAGAAATTTCAAGTAAGACTGCTGAGACGACAGACTCAAGTGTTAAGGCTTTATTTGAAGTTTTATATAAAAAAAAATAGGACCTTGTCAAAGACCTTAAGGAGGACAATGGGGTACCTTAGGGCTATGTTCAAAAGTTTCAAAACTACAAACAACAGGAATATGTGCACATATCATGTGGTGTTTCCACAGAAAAAACAGAGGCTTAAATCCACTCAAGATAATTCACAGAAAAAAATTTTTCAGTGAAGTAACGGGCAAGACAATAGATCCTGTGGCTCCAGAGTATAATAGCAAGTTCCTGCATAGCAAAGTTCAGTTGGCAGCACGAGCAATGAATAAGGAAACAGATTGACATAAACCGCAGACACAGCATGTTGCTGACAAAGATGGTTTTACGCTGGTAACAGAAGAGGAACAAAAACATCCATTGCAAGCGGTTCTTCTGCTACGAAGTCTTTTGCTTCAATAAAGCCAGTATAGTTAGGCGTTCGTAACAACGCTAATATCAAAACAGTATGAAAGCAATGTTCATTTCCAGGTTTGCGCCAGAAGTGCAAGATAATGATATAATAACATACATTAAACAGGAAATAAAAGTTTTAAATTTAAAGGTGGCAAAGTTGAAAACAAGGTACAATTCGTACTTATCATTTTATGTGGCAGTGACTGAACCTGAATTCGAACACATTTTTAATACAGTCTTCTGGCCCGCTGGCTGTATAATCAGTATGTTCTACTGGAAATTGCATGACAAACAGTTATTCGCTCCTGATAGTAACACGCAAGACAAAACTGTACAGTCTAAAGAAGAGGCTGGAGGAGCTGAGAAAACAACATAAATAATGCTACAGGCATTCGGAGGTGTCAAAACACAAAGTAGATGTTAACAAGGGAATTTTAATTATATCATCAAAATGTAAGAGGGCTTAGGACGAAATCCGTTACGTTTTTGGACAACATGATCAGCACAAATTATTCTATAATATGCCTAACAGAAACATGGTTTAATGATCAAAGCATAAATTCCCATTATTTTCCTAAACAACATTCCACTTTTCGCCATGATAGGGATGCTATTTTAATGAACCTCAATAGAGGAGGTGGTGTATTGACTGCTATTAACCAAACATGTTTTTCATATTTTGAACAAAATCATATCTTGTTTATAAAAATATGGAATCTATTTGGACCAAAATCATCTATAATAATATCAATAAATTACTAATTGGAAATATGTATCTTGCTCCACAGATATCAGTGGAGAATTTTCAAAAACATTTTACATTTTTAGAACCAAACTTATCTAACTATCCACATCAAATAATTACTGTAGGAGATTTTAATACTCCCGGTATTGATTGGAATACTTTAAACACCCAAAATATTATGCATTATTATATCAAACTTAAAGGACAGTTATTATTACAAACTATTAACTCTCTTAATCTTGAAAAATGTAATAAAATGAAACCATCTGCCAAATTATTAGACTTAACATTAGCAAATTTTTATACTAAAGTTGGGAAATCTACTGATCCACTGGCGGAGGAAGATAAATATTACCTGGCCTTATACCGTCAGATTATGTTTATTTCTGAAAAATGTAAACTTAAGAATCAAGAACACTATAGAAACTATCACACAGATTATTACATGTCATTGTATGTTGCTATTAATAATTTTGACTGGGCTCCGATTTACCAGATGCAAGATGTTAATTCTATGGTGGAAATTTTAACTACCAATCTTCAATCGATAATTAATACTTTGATACCTATAGCAACAGATAGAAAACCTAAATACTCAGTTTGGTTTATAAGAGACTTAATTAATTTAATAAAAAAGAAAGAACATTGCCACAGACTACAAAAAAACAAAATTTGAAATCAACTATGCACGTTTTTCTGAGTTAGTAAAAAAAAATTGTTAAAGAGCAAATAAAACTATCCAAAATAACCTGGCAAACAAAATTAATAATAATTTAAAAACTGACCCAAATAGATTCTGGAATTATGTTAAAATGATGAAAAATGGCTATAAAGAACCCCTTACTCTTACAGTTGATGATATGATTCAGGATCCTTCTATACTAGCCAGTGTCTTCGCTAAACATTTGGCTAAAATCTATAAACAAACCACTATTAATTCCTCGGTACATAATAAATTTATAAACCATCTAAATATTGACACACCTGCAATCTCTCGAGGACTAGTTCTCTGGGCTATCAAAAGTCTAAAAAGTAGCAAGGCAACTGGATTAGATGATATCCCCAATTTTATAATTAAGGATTGTGCCAATGCCCTTACTCCAATACTTTCCCATATTTTCAACTACAGTCTGATAAGTGGCTAGTATCCCAATGCCTGGAAACGTGGTGTGGTAGTCCCTATATTAAAAAATGGGAATAAGTTCAATATAAATAACTATAGATCCATTACTTTATTAAGTAGCCTATCTAAGGACTTTGAAAAAATAATATTTAAGCACTTATTGTTTGTAACAAAAAAACTCATTTTCAGATTTCCTACATGGTTTTCTGGTGGGCAAAACGACGGCTACTAACTTGTTTAATTTTGTCGATGAACTCTATACTGAAATCACAAGAAAACAAATGGATGTAGTATATTTTGATCTTAAAAAAAAGCTTTTGACACCTGTCAACATCAAACTATTATTCAGAAATTACAACAGTTTGGTCTAAATAACTCCTATATAAATTGGTTTACAAATTATTTTCTTGGTCAGTCCTTTGTAATAAAAATTTAAAAATCTCTATCAAGTTTTCATGCAGTATCCTCTGGCATCCCACAAGGAAGTATGCTGGCAGCACTACTCTTTAATATATTTATAAACTACATGGTTGGCGTAATAACTCACTCCAGTGCACTTCTTTACGCTGACGACTTAAAGATTTATAAATGTATTGAGGGTAGCGATGACTGCGTAATGCTACAAAAAGATATCTTAGCTATACATATGTGGTGTAAAGAAAATGCTATGCAACTTAATATCAATAAGATTCTTTGGATTTCATTTACAAGGAAAACTAATTCTATATGCTACAAATACCACATGGATAAGGAGTTAATCAAAAGAAATGACTATGTAAGAGACCTAGGGATATTACTAAATGCAAAACTTTATTTTCATATGTATACATATGGATAATTAATAAGTAAAATTAGTTGTACTCTAGGCCTTATAAAATTCATCGCATTTTCAGCCACTTCTCCTGATTCTCTACTATGTCTTTATAATGCTTTAATTAGATCTAGATTAGAATATTGTTGTACTATGATCTGGAATTATATAACATAAATGGATTCGATTAGATTAGAAAACATACAAAAGAATGTATTTAAGTTAATATTTAATAGATTCTCATTAGGTGTAGATTTTGATTATAATATAGAACTAGCTAGAGTCAAAACTTTGTCCTTAAAAACTAGACGTGAAGTTTTAGATGCTTTATTTTTAATTAATAAATTTCTAAATTATACATCTTGTATTATAGTTAATAAAACAGTAGGTTTAAAAGATCCTTCTTTCATGCAAAGAAGACTTCATACTTTTTCAGTATGAAAATGTCAGAAAAATTTAGTCAATAGATGTGTTAATAATTACAATAAATATTTTTATAACTTTGAATCTTTTATAGGGAAAAAGATTTTATTTAGTGACTTGTTCAAACATTACAGTAGTTTATAATATTAAATATTAATTATATCTTTGCAATAGTTAAAAATTTTCTTTTCATACTTGGTAAATTCAATTTTGTTTCTGTTGTACTCTAGTTAGTAATTTTCATGTTGTGTGCCCTGTATGTCTGTTTCTTTTAATCATCTCTGTGTATGTATATTATTTATATTTATGTTATGTGCTGTATGTACATGTGCCTCCCTGTCATTGGTCTCGCACTTTTGGGTGGCAAGTTAACCTTAGCAATAAATAAAATAAAGAAAAATAAAATAAATTATTAATTTTCCTAGGGTAAATCTGTGTTTCTTGCTTGTTTAAGTTTAGCTACATATTGTCTGTTTGGCATTGTTTAGGGTTGGAGTAATCGCTCTCAAACTCAACACTAACCATTTGTAGCATGATAGTACCTTCAATTATTTCTCATATTTTAGAAGGGAAGTGATATTTTGTTAGTTAGTATTTCTACTTTGATATATGTACAAATGATAATTAACAGTACCATCGCTGAAATGTAATGAAAGCTAATTCTAGGAAAGTAAAGGATCCATTAAAAATGGTTGGAAAATGGTTACAAAAAAAAGGCAAGATAAATTACTCAAGTGAAGAAAATTTACTACATCTAATAAATAAAAAATTAATCTAAACAACTGAATATTCAACACTTATACATACTTAATTTATCAAAATTGAATTCAACTATGAATACATTAAAACGTGAAAGGAGGACCACATTATAGTTATTTTGGAGGTCACCAAGATTTAACAACAGATAATATGTATAATATTATGTAATAATTCTTGAAGGTACATATGTTTCTCATCTAGCCAGCTAGTCCCTGTTCAAGATTCCACCGAGGAGTGAGATAGCTGCTGCTGCTGCGACGTGGCAGTGTGTGTACTTCGTGAGGACAGCTTACGCAGGTAACTGAACACCGGAGGATCCAAAACTGCGAGGAGAGAAATGACTCATCCAAAAGAAGATCTCACGAAGGCCTACAAAACTCGTATTTTGATTACACTATTCATATGTTGTACCTACATGTGTGTGTCTATACATATGTGTGTGTGTGTGTGTGTAAATACATATATAACATAAAAATTATAAAGTAAAAACAGTTTCAGTGAAATTTTAAACCTATATAAACTATAGTAACTCTAATATTGTCAAAACACTTGAGTATCCAGTATTTTACCTTGGTGATTATATTATTTAGTAGTATTGGGAATTTTCCGATACTATGTTCAAAATTCTCAATACTAGGGAGGACAAACTGTAATAAGTTAATACTACAGACCCCTACCCGTGTTAAAAGATATATGCTGCTATATGTAAAATAAAACGAGAAATTATATATTCTAATTAATTTAAATCAATATGTAAAACAATGATGCATAATGACAGGAGAACCTACACTTAAGTTTATGCTTGTTAGTAATTTAGCCTTTAAACTCTGTTATGCTTACAATAACGTACTTTATTTCTTTTGTTTGTTTGAATATGCTCGGTGTAATTGTTTTACTGATTGATGGAATATGAAAGTTTTGGAAAAAAGTGATTACCAACTATTGTGAAGTTTTAAGAGATATATAATTTTGCAATAACTGAAGAGTTACAAAGATATATTATGATACATAATGCCAATCTTGAATTTTATTAGAAGATGTAACTACTGTAAGGACTATTATAGTATAATGGATTGGTTTTCACATCAAGAACGTCTTCATATTAAATTAATGGTAATGTAGAAAAACTTTATTAATATTCTGAGAACCTGATGCCAGAAGAAAAGTAATAACATTTTTAGTAATTCAAATTAATTAATATTTAATGCCCAGTAGAATCCTGAGATTTGAAATTAATTTTATCCGAGATGGAGAATTCAACCAGAGATAAGGAATTTGATTACAAAAAAAATTGGATATAGATAAAGAATTCAAATTATGTACAAAAATTATGATTTCCTCTGATGGTACTTAAAATATTTATAGGTTCTCAATTATATACTATATTAGGGGAGTATTAAACTTGGTGTGTATGTGTTGTTTTCTTGTAGTGTATAAATTAATGAATAATGACAAGAATTAAAAATATTGCAATCTTTTAAGTGCACAATTTATATATTAGTCCCTATTGCAAGGAAATGTTGTATGAACACAATACATGTACATTTAATGTATCATGTCCACATTGTCTCGGTGTCATTGTATATTACTAATTCACATCATAGATGTTAATATTATTAGATGTACATTAAGTAAACTGAAATTTTTTTTTATACTTTCACACACATGCACGTACACACACACACCTTTAGATGTAATTTTGTTCATTTTTCTTACGTTACACAATTTCATTTTACTATTGTAACAATTGTGTAGAATGTGTCTAAGGGTAGTTCCTGGATATAATTTTAATTAAATTATCTCAATCCCAGAAAATAGATAATTTATGATACTTGTGTACCACAAAAAAATAAAAACGTTACTTTGGCATGAACTTACATTAAAAATTATGGAACAGAAAAATAATTAATTTCACGGGAACGGCACAAAATTAAATGTTTATATGGTAATTTCTGTCAGATACAAGTACAATTTTTTTCATTGCCATCCAACTCATTAAAATTTTTTGAGTAGACAGTATATGCTCAAAATGACGGAGGAATACAAAATTATAAAAGAAAACAAGACATTTCATCATGGAGGGATGTAGATATGGGGGCTAGCATCCTTCTCTGCATAAAAGCTGTAAATTTTCTCATTTACTTTGATGCATGCCACTCTACTTTTCATCTTTGCCCCATCATCTACCAATGGAAGCAATATGGGGTAAGTCACGCACCAGCAGACAATCAAGTGGTTAGAGAGTTGATCCATGCAATTCGGACAACTACAGGAATGTGGATAATTAATGAGATTATAATATCCACCCACAAAATGACATCCCCTCCCCCCGAAGTCAAAGCTCGTATTACCCACAGAGACACGGACACAGCAGAGCGAGAGAAGATAATTCACAGGGATGCCGTAAGAGAGCTGCACCATTGTGGATGATGTCGTCACTACTGCCCAAGACTCGTGGAGAGACAGTAAACATGTCAGCAGCCTCCAGGCAGGGAGATAAGAAATGTGTGGTGCATCCCACTTCCCAGTAATAACCAACCCCTGCGATAAGAGGCTAGCAACCCCCGCACCCTGTGACAGCCACAAACTGCATTTTTCAGTATACAAGAAGCGACACTGCTCTCAGGGAGTCACGTCAGCCCGCCGACCTGTATAAGGTCGGAGGGCTCTTCAGAGTCTACAGAAGACTCTCCAGCCTGCGAAGGCTCTTACCACCAACCAGAAGCTCCAACACCAACCCCGTAGTCTGTGGAGAAAAACCGTGGTGAAGCCCCAAGGTATCACTACGTCCCTACTCCTGCACACCCTTCCTAAGTCTCTCCTTTGCACTCCGCGGTTAAGGGCCATAAACGTAGTCCCTTCTGGACAAACCACCTCCTCATTATTATTCACAATTAATTGCGATTAGGAATTTTGGATTGTTTGGTTTTCATATTTTATTTATGCAGGTTTGTCTTCACCTGTATTAATGTGAGATAAAATTAATTTAGAATTTGTTTTATACAGCACCAATCATCACCCATCTTCATATACCGGTAATAAATAGGATGTGGCAAATTTAACTTTTTGTGAGGTAGTCATTTCACTTCCCTATCATTTATTTTGAGAAAGTGTGAGTTGATCATTAGTAGTTAGTGGCTCATTAATTAACAAGCGACCTCTACGGATCAGTCACGAGTGGGCCAAATCTCTTGGGATGCCTGGAGCCTGAAGAAGGCTATTAAATCTGAACAAAACTGGGAGCTCCTGAGGCGTGTCCGGTGCTCCCCATTTGCCCAAGAAATGCTCCTATCTAGCCAGCCACTTGTCACGCTCATTACTTTGGTGCGTCTGCACAAGATGACACCCAGGAGGGCTTGAGCGCCGCTGCGAGGTTACAGGCACGCCATACTAATTGGTATTAATAATTACGAGCCAATTAAAAAACTTCATCATTTTATTATTATATTATTTATAAAGCAAATGCCTGAGAAAGGAGATGGGCGCATCAGCCAGATTAGACGTCTAGCCCGACGGGCACTTCAACGAGAGATAACTCAGCCCGTCATAGTTACACCCATTGAGCACCCCAGTGAGACTATGCCACCCCTTCCTCCGCAAATAGTGAGACAATACGAAGTACCTCCAATTTCTGATAACTGCAACGCTTACTTGGATTTGTTACTAGGGATTTGTTGGCCATGGCCAGATATAGACCATATCAGTTAATTGACACTCCAAGAACCAAAGCCAGTAACAAAGCCCGAAGCCCGTACCACAGCTGTGCCCCATTAATAAGACACCCCCTACCATTTCCCCAATATGTACCACCAGAGGGAAGGTTCTTAATACAGTCATTCCCCCAAAATCTGTACGTACCTAAAAGGCAGTGGCCGCCAAAGGCAGTCAACCAATTTTGTCCCACAACACAAACCTACCAGGCCAGCCCCATACCAACGACACGGAAGAATAAGGGAAGCTGACTAGGTTGCTACCCTGGGTCGTAATTGATTCACCCCCATCTCATTATATTATCCCCATTTATTTTTTAAATATTTTAGTATATTTTATTAATGACAGCTGGGATCACGTTTCTTGACAGTCTTGACAGTCTTGACTGTGAGTAAGGTAAAGCTCTCTGGGAGGGAGACTTTCTCAATAAAACTCACCCTGGGGTTTGATTCCCCTCCATTTTTTCTCACAGTCAACCAGCCAGTGCTCCGCTAGTTCCCCAACGTGGGCAGATCATCGACCCGCCAGGCAAAATACCATTCAAATTATAAGCCACCGCAGAAGGGCAACAAAATCACCTGCCGGAGGTAATTAGCACTTACATCCACATTGATTAGCCTCTCCCTATATAGAACCATCCCCAAGAGGTAATATGCCAAAGAGGGAGTGCGTCACCTTCTAATGCATTAATTTATAAAAGATGATTTTGAAAGGGGACAAAGAACAATTTTAGACATTCTTTGAGATTACATACTATTGCTAAGCTGGACTGCTGTTAGTATTATTACATTGGCAATCATTATAATTGGATGATTTTGATGGTATAGATGGGAGTGGGGAATGATACCTCCCAACTACACATTATCTCATGCCCTAGCAGTAGCACCGAATTTTCAATAGTAAAGATGAAATCACATCTGTAGTTCCTCCTTGTATCAAGTTGCAGCCACCGTTGGTGAAATTTTATATTTTCATTTTGAACAGTTTGGTTTTCTAGTAATCACTTTTGATTTAATTATGTATTTACAAATATTTTGTATTAATAAGTCAATTCACACTATGTAACAGGCCAATTACGCCTACTTGCTCATTGCAAGTGACCAAATACATTAACAAATATTATTTTAATAACGCTAAAGATACTGTATTACAATAAGACATCAATTGTAGACTTTTAGTTTGCGTTGCTAAATAATGTAAAAATCTCAAATTACAATAGAGATTATACGTAAATACAATAGAACCCCATTGTTAAGACTGCTTGTGGTTTCCAGGAATAAGGCTGCCTTTGAGAGACAGCCTGCACAGAGAGTTTGAAAAATATGACACATTTTGACCCACTCTGACCCCAATACCTACATCAAAAGAATAGTAGTATCAATTTTTAGATGTACATTAATTGTAGTAGTGTTTTAAACACAATGTGTAGCGACGTTTATTTGACTAATTTACCCTCCAATTTACAACAACTTATTCTTTACAGAATGTTTCAAGGTTTCTCAAAAATGAATCTTTAAACAGAGACTGTCTTAAGAGTGGGTGCCGGGTGCTAGAAATATGTGTAGTTGTGTGGTGGTTATTAAGTTCTTTTTCCACTCCTTACTAACTACGAGGTGGTAGGGTGCCTTATCGCAGTTGTCACATCAGCGGCAGCATGCATAGGAAGGTCTCGTGTTTCGAACTGCAAGCATGCAAGGGGGGTTATGTACTAATTTACATTTGCAGTAAATTCTGGACTAAAGAAATAAAAATGTGTATGTCTGTAAGAAAAAGAACGTATTTAAACTTACTATAACTGTATTATGAAGAAACAGATGATATTCGCAATATAATAATAAATTCGTTAAATTTTGCACACACCTCTTTCCTTCGTATGTCTCAATAAATTTAAAAATACATATTGATTGGTTCTTCTAAACATGTCCAAGATTTATTCAGGTTCAACTTTTATATCTCGACGTGTGGTTTTCTGACATTACTGTTCAGCAAATATGATTAAAGTCTACATAGTGTGGAAAAATACCTTTCACTTGATGCTGTAGATCATCGATGTGCGTACATGGGGAAAATGTATAATCGCATATGTTGAGTGTTTCAGTAAAATCACTTTTCTGTCATATTTGGTCATCTTCTTTTGGCTACTTTTTTTGCCACATGCTATAAACACTGTGGTTAAATTGAGAGTACTGTATTACTGAATAAATGAAACTTTACCTTAATATCTTCTATAACTTGTAATATTTATTTCTTTTTAAATATGAATTAACACCAGCAAGAGCAGCGACGTGTTGGCAACGACCGGTGAGAAATAGTTTACAGTTAAAATATTATTTTAATATATTGTTTTAGTAAACTATTTGTAAATTAAACGATGCCTATTTAAATATTTAGGTAGGCCATAATGGTACGGTGTTGTTTTATTGAGCGAGAAAACAACTGAAAAACTGTCTGCTGGGCAATGCTTGTCACTCTATCTCTTTTTTGTCTCTTTCACACTCTGGGAAATTTCACTTCGCTAGTAAGCAACCACATTATACATGTTTTAAATTGTAGCATATTTCATACTTATTACAGCAAAATAATGATTTTTTAATTTGTAATTTACAACTGAAAAGAGATTTTAATGTTTGAATAGTTATTTTAATATATTTAGATATGATGGTGGGGCAGTTACCAAGTGAAGTTGGCAGACATGACGAGCCATGACATGGCGTGTTGCTTTTTGCCAAACGAAGCGTAAATTATTCGTACTCCGAAAAATACTTAAAATTACATCACGTTTGTAGACGTGTTTTTTAAACCTACCTAGGCAATTACGATGTAGTGAGATAAATCTGTTTTTCTACGGCAGTAATAAATATACTGTGACGTGTGTTTCGTTAATCATTACGTTTGTGAAATAGCGTGCCTTTGTGCATCGTAGTCAATATGCTGGCCCTATGTGTGTGTGTGATTCCAAATATTTGATTAGCATTATTTATACATTTTAACTGCGAGCTGTTTTTATGACAAAGTTAATTATTTACATTTGCCACAATCGTAGAAAAAAATACTATGCCCAGCCCGATAAATTTCAATAAACCTAATAAACAGTAAGTAGCAATACACAGAAATACGAGCGGAATAAAAGTTACCTTAGGTTTATTTGTATGCATGTTCACCGCTATCTTTGAAGTTTGTATGACAAAAAAAGAGCAAAATGAGTTGCGTGCTTGAATTTAATGTGTCTTTTAGGTTTGATTGGTTGTTCCTTCGTTTTAATATTTATTCCAACTGAGGCTGTCCTTTTAAAGAAATAACCCAACACATATCAATAACAAAAGGATAATTAGTACAGCCCTTTACCTCGGAGTTGTAACAGTGTTTAACACAGTCCCTGAAAATTATTATGTGCAGTACATGTATTGTGGTATATTGTGGAAAACAAATATGTTAATATAAAATAATTGTAAGAACTGTCGTCAATTCAGGCATTTTTAAAACGTCATAAAGTTGACCTAAATAATGTTAGAGGCCTAAACTGTGGATATTCGTAGGGAATGGTTTTTGGAATATGACAGAATTCTTTGAAAAGCTGTAAACAGTAAACAACACATTTGACAGGTATAAAAGTAGAAGTCACAATGTAGCGAAAGTATACGAACACATGTACACACACAATGGCATGTAAACATTGATTTTGACAGATGCTACATGGCAGTCACATGACAATGTTTGTTTACATTTGACGGAAGGATACGAAACAGGCCTGCAAGTAGATATTTAGCAGGGCTCTGAGAAAGTTGCTTCCAGTGGGGAATGGACTATAGTTGATGTATTGAAGAAAAACATAGGTGCTCTGAAAGTGCTGAAGTTTCCAGTGGACCAGTGGTGCTTTGTGATGTTGAACATTGTGTTATGTAAACTAGATGCGGAAACGCAATGTGATTTTGAGCTGGAGCATAAAGAAGTGAAGATGCCTAAATTTGTGCAGCTGTTAGAGTTTTTGGAATTTCGGTGCAAATGATTGATGTCTGCTGCTTCAGTAATGTCCACATCACCCAGCACAACATGGAAGGTTGGACCTGTGACTACAATTAATTCTAGGAAATCCTTCTTTGCTAGTTCAGAAAGGGTATGTATCGTATGTAATCAGGGTTATGACATTTATAAATGTCCTGTATTTCTTGGTCACACTTCTGGAGAGGCGAGATGTGGTGCACTAATACTGTCCGTGTTTCAATTGCCTAAAATCAAATTGTGTTAATGTAAGTACTTCAAAACTTTCATGCGCATATTGCAATAAACGCCACCACACATTAATTCATATTGATTCCACATCAGATGTTAACAAGGCTAGTAATTTTAAACAAGTGCCACCACAATCAGTTGATGAGACTGTGAAAATATTGATAGCATAGCAGGAGATATCAAACTGTGAGGAATTTACACAAGCAGTTTCACTTACTAGTTCCAGCATTAGTGCTGCCACTGTGATTCTAGGTACATCAATTGTGAGAGTGAAGGATGCCTACGGTACTCTTCAGAGGCCTCGTGTTCTACTTGATACTGGATCACAAGCTTCCTTCATATCTGAGGAATGTGTGAAGAGATTGGGTTTTCATAGGAGAAGGTCACATGTACCAATTAGTGGCCTAGGAAAGTCAGTCGTTCAAGCCAATAAACGTGCAGTAACTTGTGTGCTAAAATTGTTCCTTCATGAGGGTTTCCAGGTAATTGTGGATACATTAATCCTTAATAACATAGGCTCAAATTTGCAATCTGTTGCATTGCCTCAACATGTACAATCCAATTACGTGAGTTTAGATCTTGCTGACCCAGGCTTCCATACTCCAGGGTCCATTGACATTCTGTTGGGTGCTGATGTTTGTCCTGATATTTTTGATGGTGGGCGGTATCCAGGCCCTATCGGCTATCCAGGATCTTTTCAAAGTAAATTTGGTTGGATCTTAATCGAAAGGTTGAGCGAGGAAGTCACTAGTAACCCAGATGGCTTTGTTTCGCTATTTGTTACTTCACCAAACCCCTCAGATGTGCTGCAGCGAATCTGGGAACATGAAGAGTTGCCTACAACCAAACATACTGATCCTGAAGGGGATCTCTGTGAAGCTCATTTCAAAGAGACCTACACATGTAGTCCAGATGGATGGTACACGGTAAGATTGCCCTTCAAAGATGTGAAACCCAATCTGGGTGAGTCACACTTGCAAGCTGAAAAAAGACTACGTCATCTTGAAAATTGTCTGACACGTCAGCCACAACTGAAAGCTGAGTATTCCAAATTTCTCCAGGAATATGAATCCCTTGGTCACATACATCTTCTGAGTGAAGCTCAGATGCACCTGGCTCGGTACTACATTCCTCACCACTGTGTCTGCAAAGAAACCAGCTCAACAACTAAATTGTATGTGGTGTTTGATGCGTCTGCAGTAACATCAACCGGTCAGTATTTAAACAATCCACTTTTCAAGGGACCGAAAATGCAAAAGGATGTAATTGAAATCATCACCCAATTCCGCATACATCCCATTGTGATGACAACAGACATTTGCAAAAGGTATCGGCACATTCGCAAGTATCATGATGATCGGGCATACTAGGTAATCTTGTGGCATGAGTGTTATGATCAACCTATTAAAGAGTATCAGTTGGACACTGTTACATATGGAGTATCTTCATCTCCATTCTTAGCTATGACGGCCCTGCATCAACTAGCTATTGACGAGCAAACTAACTATCCCAATGCAGCAAGGGTGCTAAGGGAAGATGTGTTTGTGGACGATGTGATTACAGGTGTATCATCAGTAACAGCTGCTCTCTCACTCCAGGAAGAGTTGATAGCGCTACTCAAGAGTGGTGGTTTTGAGCTAAAGAAATGAACCAGCAATCATTCTGCTGTGCTAGATGTTGTTTCAGATGACCACAGAGAGTGCCCTCTGACATTTGAAGATAATGGGGATGAAGTCATAAAAATTCTGGGACTAGAACGGCAGTCCAAGGGAGATGTATTCTCATCTCGTACTCACAGTGCCAGTGCCAATAATATTACTAAACATGTGATGTCTGATATAGCTAAGACGTATGACCCATTAGGTTGGATTGGCCCAGTTGTCTTCAAGGCTAAACTGTTTTTGCAGAATCTATCCACCATGTGATATCAAAGATAAGTGGCTCACATTCACTGCACAACTTGACAGTTCACACGAAGTTGCTATTCCTCGTCTAGTGACACAAGTTGATGGTGCAGTGCACCAAATTCATGGATTTTGTGATGCATCAACCCAAGGTCATGCAGCAGTTGTATACCTGCAGAATGCAAATCAGTCCAAACTTGAAGTCCATTTATTGGTGGCCAAGTCCTGTGTCGCACCATTGAAAACTGTAAGTCTCCCTCGCCTAGAGCTGCTGGGAGCTCATTTGCTTGTGAAACTCATGAACTTAATCATATCCATTTTGTCAAAAAGGATCGTTATTGAGAAGGTGATAGCATGGTGTGATTCAACAACCATCATTGCATGGATCTATACTGAACCATATCTTCTCAAGACCTTTACCGCAAATCGAGTACCTCAAATACAGGAAAGCAAAGTAGTGCGTCAGTGGCGACATGTATCATCACAAGACATCCCTGCAGACTGTGCATCGAGAGACTTGATGCCAAGTCAGCTTGTCAGTCATGACCTTTGGTGGAGTGGTCCATCATGGTTTGTTGAATCAGAAGATGCCTGGCCAGGAGGTTACAAAGACTCTAGTTCCCCAGAGTATCAAGAAGAATTGATGCTTCAGAGTCTAACAGCCCTAGCTGCGCAGACCACAATTTTCTTCTCCGAGTGGATAGAGAGATTTAGTTCCTTATCACGGCTGTGACGAGTACTAGTGTTTGTGCTGCACTTCATTTCAAATGTCAGGCATCCTACAAGCCATTGTTGTGGCCCTTGATATCAACAGAGCTCAAAGCAGCACAAGTTTTTTGTGTACACAAAGTGCAACACGACGTTTTCAAGATGGAGATAGATCAGTTGCAGAAGGGAAGGGAATGCTCACCACAGATCAGAAACCTCAACCCTTTCCTCGATCCTCAAGGCCTAATTAGAGTTGGTGGACGAATCCAAAACTCGAGGTTGTCATTCTATGAAAAACATCCAATCCTGTTACCCAAGAAGTTACACCTCACTAATCTGATCATTGATTACTACCATGCCTGGCCCCTACAAGCAGGTGTCAGCACTGTGCATTCTATCATCAGACACAAGTATTGGATTTTGGCAGGCAAAGGCATGATATGATCAAGAATTCCAAAAAGTGTGAGGTGCTTACGTTTTAAGAAGTCACCTGCCCAACCGATAATGGCCATTTTGCCAACCAAACCAGCAGGGTTCAGAGCACAAGAGCGACTGTGGGAGTGGATTATGGAGGTCCATTTCATATCAAACAATCTCATCTTTGAAATGCATGTGTATTGAAGGCATACCTATGTTTGATTGTATGTTTTGTTACACTGTGCATTTGGAGGTCATCTCTGCACTGACTACAACCATATTCATGAGTGCCTTTTATCGTTTCACTGATCATAGAGAATTATGTACAGATATTCATAGTGACGCATGGCGCTTATATCAACTATTTAATTGTGATTACGACTCATCTCACTGCAAACCTAGTATACCTACTTCTACCCCAGAGTGAATCAAACCCCATGCCAACTCATACATGGAAGTCGCGGCATGCCACAAACCTGGAGGGCAGCCGGACACGTGAATACGAGAGACTGTGCAAGCAAGCAGCGCGTCACCTCTCCCCCACGCTGAGAGCCAAGAAGCCATCAGTCACCTCGAGGCATGCGCAAGTGCTACCGAAGTTACGCGAAGGCCGAGAGATGACTAGAGGGTGCTACCTCCACTCCGGCCTCGTAGCAGAGGGATGTCACACACCTTCCCCCTGATTATATAAGTCCATGTGCAGTGGACCTAGCAAGTTGTTCCTGCAAGTCTTCGAGCTCGCTCCACCACTTCCAGTGCTGGCACCCTCTGACTAATAGTAGATCTTCTGCAGCCCTTCAAGGGGCTGCCACCAACAGCCCAACATTCTTCAGCAACCATCCATAGGCTGCTACCATTGGCGTCAAGCAAATCGCAGCTACCCGAGGCTGCCTACCTTGGACTTTGCTCAACAGTCTTTGGCAGCCACCAGCGGCTACCAGCATTAACGTCAATAGACTTGAGCAGTTGCCAGCGGCTGCTAACATTGCCGTCACAATTAAGAGTTCTGCAGCACCCTCAACCAGACACTCCAGTGACGCCAATCTAATTACCAAGTTACCAGAAGCTTCTTCAGTAACTAGAGACATACGACACACCACATTCACTGTCTCCTACAGACACCCTGGTTATAGTTAGTTTTGTAGTAAGCAATTTTCGTCAGTTTTATTTCACTTTCCCTAACAAGCCTAGGACTGGGTCACATACACCTGGCCAGAGGTGGACAAAATGTGCAAACACGCGAACCAGGTTCTTGGGGAAATATTTTAAGCCTGGAGAAATCTATAGGGCTGGGCCGATGCCGATACCTGCAGTTCTTATAATAAGAACTAAACTAACAGACTGGCAGTTAACAACGAGGAAGGGTGGAGGGAAAAGCTACATTACTGAGAGATAATCATCTACAGGAAGTGAAAAGGAGAGGGTGAGGTGCCGTTCCCACCCCACTATGACAGGCGTGACAGGAAGAGATAATAATCTACAGGTGGAACATGGACGTGTTCCAGGGATAAGAACTCTCGCGCGCAGCAGCGTTTAAACCTACAGGGTGCACCGCGGAACTTGCCATTCCCATGTTAAATGCGGCCCGAGTAGGTTCAAGTAGTTAGTAGTGGGAGTGTAAGGATCTTGAAATTTTCTAAAGTTCGGTTTTTGTGTATTATTAACGTATTATAAGGTAAGTTTCTTTATTCAATTATGAGTTTCATTTTGATTTGCAGGTTTTACATATTATTTTGAGATTTAATGATTTTGATTTTTTTTTCCCCAGATTTTATATTAAAATGTATCGGAAGCGAATTCGTTCATCAGGATATTAACGTAGGAAGATATATAGTACTATTAATGGTTTAAGTTGCCCTGACTAAAGATTAAAAATATATTACTGAAGTATTTTTGAGTGCTGCTTTTATTCTCCGATTTTGAAGAATTTATGTGAAATTTATTTACCTATTGTTTTGTATGTTTACCTAAAGCATCAAATAGTACATAGTATGACATTAACTTCAGCACATATTTCCATCAGCTATCCAAAATACTTTTGTTTATGGACATAGTGAACAAATTATTGCATAAGTGAAAAGATTGTGTGTGTCCGATAGTTAAGGCTGGATCACTGTCGTGTGACTTTGGTTGCATTTAGGTCAGTTGTGCATGTGGGTTTGATTTAGGCTTAATTACGGCTGGATATAGCAGTTGGGGGTATACGTAGCTGTACTGACAGGAAAATAGCTGGATTGACGGCAGTCATCGTACATGGTGTCGATAAACGAAGTATGGCAGCACAGTCTCATTCGGCTTGTCAGCTAGCTGTAATCGGGGTTAGACCAGCCAGCTGTCTGACAGCAAAGCGTGCAACTTTTTGCTCATCTCTCCTTGCGCCATGCCTCACCTTGAAAGGCATAGAGTGGTGTAACTACGGAGAACTCAAATAAGAACCCGGGACGTGGGTATCCCTAACTTAGTTTTGCCTGGCGACAGTCTTGCCAATGTGAGCTCTGGTGCTTCAGAAGATCCCCCACTGTTGAGGGCTGATCAGACGCGTTGGGGCAGTGTGGGTTGCCAAGACTATCATTGGATGTGAGTTTCCCAACCAAGGCCAGGCCGTACCACCTAAGCAAATACCCCAGCCAGCACCCAGGTGCTCCGGTAGGGATACAAATCAGATGTACCGTCTCTCCCTGATTGAGAAGTGTTGCTAGTGGTCGTCGCCCGTCTATTCTATTCCTCCAGTACCTGTATACGTGGTAGGAATAGAATAGTTGGCCGTCTAATGGGTGTGTGTTCAAATTGGAGCCACCTGAGGGGGAGTCTCCAGTTGTAGCTAATTGCGGAAATAAGAATACTTTCCCGGCGCCGGTAGGCGGTGCTCAATTCGAGGTTCTCCCAGTAATTGGTGACAGATTACCCTATGAATGAGACTTGAGGGTAAGAGAAACAAAGCAGTGTTTATTAAAGACTTATCAAACACGGTAACACATGCTCTCCTGCCAGGCAGACTGGTGGTTGGAAGTAATCCTACGGAATCCAGGTGTAGGTGACCTGGTCCTAAGCTACATGGGGAAGTTACGTGAAAAACTGTCTAAGATTACTTAAATACAAACATAACTCTATATAGGGGTTGTCTGTAGGTGACAAAGAATGAATGCGTGTGGAAAATATTCTGTACGGAAAGCTTCTGGTAGCTATTGGCATCGCTGGAGCATCCGGTAGTGGAGCTGCAGAGCTCTAACGGCGACGTCAATGGTGGCAGCCTCTGGTGCCTGCTAAAGACTGTTAAGTCGTTGGCAACAGCCTCTGGAAGGGCTGTTGAAAGGCTCGTACTAGTCTAGACTCCAGCACCCAAGTGATCGAAGAAGACTGCAGGAACTTGGTGAGGACCACAGCGCACGACCTTATATAGCGAGGTAGCCAAGGGGGAGGGCGTGTGACGTCCCCCAGGTGCAAGCTCAGAGTGAGGGTAGCACACCCTGGTCATCTCTCGGCCTTCGTGTATCCTCAGCAGCGCTCGTGCATGGCCCGAGGCGGCTGATGTCTTGTTGGTTCTCAGTTGGCTGGGTGGGGGGGGGGCGACGTGTCGCTGTCTTTCACAACCCCTCGTATCTACGTGTCCGGCCGCCCTCCAGGATTGTGGCATACCGGTACTTCCGTGTACGAACTGGCGCTGGATTTAAATCTCACGAGTGTAAAAGTGTACACTACGGTTGCAGTGAGATGAGTCGTAATCGTTTATGATATAAGTGGCATGCATCAAGCTATTCATTGTTCTTACTTTATTTACTCCTTTAGAAACAAAGTTAAAACATTAAAATGTACTGCGTGTTGACAAATTTCTAAACATGTTTCATGGGTTAAGAGTGAGTGAGTGAAGAGATTTGGGCGGCTCTTAACAGTGAGGTCGTGAGAGCAGATGAGGATGATTGAAGTGAATATGGAGTGGCAACAGAATGAAGAGACATGGTAAACGGGAGATCGCCGATAAAACATGCAGACCAATGGCATCATCCAGCATGATTTCCACTAGCAAAAATTTGGTGACTTGGGTGGGGATTGAATCAGATTCACCTTGGTGGGAGGCGAGCGAGCTAATCGCTGAGCCACTGTAGCCCCTTAGAAGGTAAAAATTCTTTTAATGCTAACATCTCATTTCTAAAATATCTGAATTGCAAAATGTGTATGTGCAACTATTTACTGTAAATTTTAATGTATTACAATGCTCATCAACACCGTAAAGGATTTGTTATAAATATATGTTTTTATATTTTTGGGGAAATTTACCTAAATTTTTATGTTCTGGGGAAATTTTTACATGATAGGAATTTTGTCCACCTCTGCACCTGGCTATCGTAGGTTTATTACCCGTCACCCGTCTACTTGGCAGGAGAGCACGAGTCACAGTGTTTACTAAGCCATTAATAAACACAGCTTTGTTTTTTCTAACTACGAGTCTCATTCATGGAGTACTTTTGTACTTCATGGAGTACTTTTGTGCCAAGTACCGCCGATCGAAAACGGGAAATTGTTACTACGATCTGGCTGTAACCCGAGACTCCCCTCAGGCGGTTCCAGTTCTGATACACACATATTAGATGGCCATCTACTTTATTCCTACCAAGTATACAGGTACTGGAGGAATAAAAGAGAGGAGCCCCAATCACTAGAAACACTTCCCACCCAGGGAGAGACAGTAAGCCGGAGTTGTACCCCTACCGGAGCACGTAGGTGCTTGGGGGGGGGGGGGGGGGGAGGGGTATTTGCTTAGGTGCTACGGCCTGGTCTTGGTTGGGAAACTCACACCCAGTAGTATCAGTGGTAGCCAACATGGCTTCAACACTTCTGGTTCGCCCGCTAAGGTGGAGAGCCTTCTCAGGCACCAGGCTCATGCTACCAGCCACTACTGGGCAACACTATCCTAGAGTCACTAGTGTCCACGGTGCTCGACCCACTGTTCTCAGCAGCCAAACCCGCTCTATGCCATTTAAGGTGAGACACGGTGCAAGAAGGGTGGAGCAAAGAGTTACTTGCCTCACTGCCAAGCAGCCGGGTGGTTTAGTTTCCCCTACAGCAGGCTGACAGGTAGAACGAGATTACACCAGCATCAACCATATGCAGCCAACCATCACTCGTCATCAAGACGTCTATAATTAAACCCTGAAAGCACAACTGGCCTAAGTGCAACCAAAGCCACACGACCATGATACAGCCTTAGTTAATCAGACACGCGTCAATAGTGATTGTGGCACTAACTTTGTTGGTGCTCACAAGCGCTGTACTGAACTGGGAACATACTTGAGAGATAAATACAATTCAACCCAAGTAGCAAGCAGTCTGACAGAAAATGGTATCCAGTGGCACTTCAATTCATCATCGCCCCCTCATTTTGGTGGGCTTTGGGAGACTGGCATCAAATCAGCAAAAGGTTATGTGAAACGTGTAATAGGGCAGCAAGTATTGACCTTTGAGGAATTGACCACACTGTTCACTCAAGTAGAGGCAGTGTTGAATTCAAGACCATTATGTGCTCTTTCCACAGATCCTAATGACCTGAGTGTCCTGACTACAGGAGATTTTCTCATTAGCTGAGCGTTAGTAGTTCCACCAGGTACTGACTTTGCGGAATTGCCCACAAAGCGCCTTGACACGTGGCAACTGCTACAACAATCTACACAGCATTTCTGGCAACAATGGTCAAAGGATTATCTACATACTCTCCAACAAAGAAGTAAATGGTCTCAGCAAGGGTCTACAGTAAAGACAGGTGACCTGGTATTGGTACGAGAAGACCACCTTCCTCCTCTTCAGTGGGAGCTTGGTCGAATTGACACACTTCATCCAGGCAAACATAGGGTTAGTCGTGTGGCAAGCATCACGACTCGCCAGGGAGTAATCAAGAGGGCGGTTGAGAGGCTGTGCCCCCTCCCAACTCAGCGACTTCTTCCTCAGTGTTGTACATAGTGTAAAATAATGTTGACAATTCTTAAATTTGTACCAAATTTGGTGGGCGAGATGTTGGGACACATCATTGTTATTCAAGGTGGCGGCGGCCATGTTGGCGACATCAGGGGCAGCGTGCTTGTGTCCGCCATATTAGTACCTTGCTTACGCTGGTCGGGAACGGTTGTGTCCGGTCACCAAAATTGGGAATATAGTGTGTTTGGGATATTGCAAATGCTACATCGACAGTGTGGATGACCTTGGACATTTGCACTAGTTATTTTGTGCATTGGTGCTATGAATTCCAAATGACGCGTTTGTAAGGAGACATGTACATGCATAGAGTGTGTAACGACCTGTGAACCAGTGAGTAAAAACACTATCATATAACCATAAATGATGTTACCATAAATTGTCAGTGATATTGAATATAGTTCATCCAATGATGTTATAGGTATTAGAATTATTATTTAATATATAATTATCATCATGATAAAAACTACTAATAAATATAATACATTGCTTGGACTGAAATCATTTAATAGTATACCAAATAATATTATAGTGCAGCAAAATGTTGGTCGAAAGATAGTACATTACAATGGACAGACTATACTCCCGCGTTTGAAGTGTTCAGAATGACTGTTTGTGCCCCAGTAGTTTCATTTTTATGGATAACTGACAACAGTGCACGCCTCAGGTGCGGCGGAGCGGCAGCGGATCTTGGTTAATGGTAAACACGGTACTGTAAATGAAACAGGCGGGGGGCAGAAAGGTAACAAAAATTGTGCCCTTACAAGCACCAGTAATCACAAAGTTGTGTGTGACAACTGACAAACAAATAACGATACATGTATTTTAACTTTCCTCCGTCCTGCCAGGGTAGAGAAGTGAGTGTTGAAGGGCGATTGATGAGTGACAAGTAATGGGGAGTCCGAGCGATTTGCTCAGTTTAAAACATTTTAATGACGAGTACGAATAATAGATCACTCGAATTATCTTTGATAATAGAATATTTCAAATTTTGTCATTTGATTATGCAGTACATATTTCTTATTCACATGTACTGTATTCCACATAATTTTTTTTTTTTGTATTTTGTACTCTCCAAATACACAATGTGTAGTCTGAGATATCTGTTATTAATTATTTTTTGTTACAAAGTACGAGTTAAGTGCGACATTGCGACTCAACAACACGTTATTTCGGAAGAGGTAAATTACAATGTTTGTTGACAATTAATTTTATTTGTGATTTCTATTAGTGCATGTTTACATAATGTACTATGTACCGGCTTCGTATGCTTTGAGTACAGTTGACTTATACTTTTTTTGTTGATACTTTGTTGTTTAATGATCAGAGCGTGTAATTTTCGGTTATTCTACAGAACCTTTTGTTTGATTGATAAGGATAATATTAAATTTTGAGTTAGGCAAAAACTGACTTTTTTTTAGCATTTTTACATAGGAATTTGGTCGGGACCACTGAAAATGATTGTTGGACATGGATTTTCGGTTCAAGTGGGTTAGATGGTTAAAGTTTCGACCATATTACTGAAAAGTCACAAATGATGCTTTACTATTGGTGCAATGTTTTAAAAGCATACCAGATCAGTCAAGATAATAAACCTTACCTTTAATGATTTTATGTGAGGTATTTATATTAATCTGTCAAAGGGACTAAAAATTAACATAAATCCATCACATTGCAGATGTATTAAGGACTCTGACTGACTGGCTGGCGCGTGAAGTGCATTACAAGGGTTTGGCACAAATCACATGATTCAAAAACAGCTGTATATTTTGGAGTGGCATCCAAACACCATGTTTAAATTTATCATTAAAACCCCAAGAATTATTTTTTGACGTAAAAATGTCAAAAACGGGTCCTTTCAGAAACAGTTTCAGACACTGATTTTATATACAAAACTTAAGAGATGTCTTCAGAAACATGTAGTACTTTCTATTTATTAGTGTGCCTTTAAAATAAATAGGTTCACTGCTGAAAGTCACTCGTAGACGAGTTGCCGGCAGAGAGACAGCATAAAAGTTGAGCACCTTGTGGGTACAGGTGAAGAAGCTAGTGAGGAGTAAGTATTTGCCTTCGAGTTCACCCGTTTAAAAGACTCGATTGTACAAAATAATTGCAGGTAGTCGGTACCCTTACTAGCAGATACATTGAACAGTGTAATTATTGTGTTCTTATCTTCGCTTTCCTGGCGTTATTTGAGGTTCGCCTGGTCTCTCTCTGCTTTCTTTGCGAATTCTTTCGATAGATGCCTTACTTACTCCCGTGTACTTTGCAGCTCTCTCTGTAGTTTTGTAAATAGGATCCAACCAATATTTATTCCTTGCCTCTTCATCACAAGCTTCTACAACACTCCTGATGACTTCTCTTTCCTTGTTGCGTATAACTTGTTTACACCTGATGGGCAGCGTGCTACATGCCATTGTTCACAATCCATCACTGTTGCGATGAACGAGGGGTAATGTGTTTTGAACAGCACGTAGCACGGCATGAAGGTGTGGCCATTTTCTTCCTCCACTCCTAACCCCCCTTGCCAAAGGCCTTCCTCACCCCCGTGCTGCGAGCCATCAGGAGTCTTGGCGACAACAATATCTGCAACAGGACAAAGAGATTCTTGGCTGTCTCCCATGCCTAGTGTTTCCAAGGTAGTGCTACCGTTGCAGACACACCACATTCCAGGACCTAGTGACAGACACATTGGGAGCTGGAGCAGCAAAAGAAAAAAAACCAACTCTAACACTGAAAGATGAAAGGGTGTAAAGAAGTTGAGAGGCTGAATTATCAACTTCGCAGACTAGACTGTGATCGACCTGATAAGGTAACATATTTCAGTCCACCAAACATTCGGAGAATGTGGTGGTGGAAAGCAGATTATTACGTATACATCCATCTACTACGATTGTGACCTCCGCTACAATATGAAGATGAAATAAATGGTTGAAGACTTACCATCTGCAACACCGTGAATCGTCTCAGCAGGAATTGCTCGAAAGAAAACTAAGTTCAGCATTCAATGCACACTTATTCACATATAAAGCAACGCAGTTAACACATGGGTACATCTTGCTGATGATGTAAAATGGGCAGTTACAATCTTCATAACATTTGGCATTAGTGTGGTTAGCAAATGTCTTGCTGCAATACATGCACATGCTTCCCGAAGTATGACAAACATTGCCTTTGCACTTCTTGTTATGTTTATACAGGTCATCACAGCAGGTAAAAAGAGCATCGCAGTTATATCAGTGGAACGTCTTGTATGCTGGAGTGTACATGGAATGGCAACTTTCATGTTGACATGCATTACAACTTGTACTAAAAGTATTTCCATAATAGTAACATTGATACAGTAATGTTTTGACGCCGTCGGGTGAGGCAAGAGACAAACAATGACACAAATACTTACTGGTAATCTGGGTGCCAGCGGTGCTTCCCAATCACTGCACTATTGAGACTCAGGGTTCTCAGGGATGTTGTGGGTTCTGTGTGTCCGATCACCCGTGCATACTTACAAACATGCTGGCAATACTAAACTTTTAATAAAATCACTGAAATAAACAATTGATAAAACATATGTGGTTAGGACACTGTCACACTGACTAAAAAAATTGAGTTCACTGTAGACTTGTTTTAATTGATATTGTTCATACACATCAAAGTGCCAATTAAATGATTATCTCAGTCGTGACTAGCCAATTCCGCTTGGGTGCTCCCCAGCCTGTAATTAATCTAGCACATGCCTAAATGGATGATCTCACCGAGGTGCGTGAAAGCACAGCCTTCACAAGGGAAAAGGGCAGACAGCCGCTAGGGTGGACTGACGGTTTTTCCCTGAAGACAAGACATGGTGAATTACAAATAAAAACCCTTAATACACATTAACATGCGTGATTACTCGGCATCACTAACACAAACTCGTCGGGGCTCGCCCTCCAGCACGTGGGTAGTGTGGTGACAGCCTATACACAAAGCCGGCTAGGATGGGAATAATTGCACCGTACACTAATTACACAATTACATAGACCCTTGAATGATACATGAAATAAGATGGGACACGAGATAAATATTCACAATAAACAAACACATGCGTGAAAACTAGCTTAGGTGGCGCAGATGCAGCTGGATGAAGTTCGTAGCGAACCACGTGGTGGAGGTTAAATTGCAACATTTCTGCGTGGAAACGGCAAATTAAATTCAGATAAAATATTATTTGTGTTGAGCAAGTGATTCTCTTTACGATTAACGTTGTTACAGGCTTGTAACATGCCTGATGGCGGTGAAATCAAACATTACTGTGACTGTGTGGTCAAGTACAAAAAGCATCAATTTATGTAAAAATTCATTGAACCTTGAATAAAACTGACATTGAACCCTGAACTAAATAATTGCACATACGATGATATTTAAATAAACTCTTAAAACAGAAAAATGGTGTATACAAAGACTTGGCTTCAGTCAGCCATGTGGTTATACGTGATGTTGCCGTAAAATATTCAAACACAAAAATTACACTAAAACACATACATAAAAATACAGCTCTTAAAATTGGGTGTAGCAATGATGCAGAAGTTACACTGAAATGCCATAAACATAGGCAGATGGCGTCTGATTCGAAATGCGCGGGTCGATTAAACTCACCGACATCTTTCTCCTCCTCCTCGATTAAGTTAAAAATGCCAGAAGGGCGTAAGAATAAGTAAATACGAAGCATAATGCTAGGGAAAATGTCTGGCAAAACGTACGCAGGCCAAGATATACCGGTAAACTACATTGACTATGGAAACCTAAATCAATGAACAAAAGTTTTAGTGCATACGTGACAGTGTCTTACCTCGCCCGCTCTCCTCGACAGCGTCGCACGGACCTACCATGGCCGCCTACGGGGTTCACATAAGTGGAAGTGCTATGCACGCTGAGTAAAATATTTTATATTGAAAATAAAATGGCACAAATTAAATTAAATTAATATAATTTTCTTATGAATTTCAATATAAGCTTCATAACCAAACAATTAAAATTAGTACAAACACTTTAATAAAACATTTTAAAACATATTAAACACTGGAAAGACAATATAACACATTTTAACCTGAAAGTTAACATTTATAGGAAAGTTCAAAATTATCGGCCTCTTTGCGCACGTGTGGAGCATGTGACACATGAGCGCCATATGGACTCTAGCGCCGCTGGCTGTTAGCCGGCGTCAGACTAGTAACTTTTTGGGGCGCCTTGCTGTTGACGATGCTGACATTGTTAGAGATGGTAAGTCTTCAACCACTTATTCTATCTTCAATTTGTAGCAGAGTACACTATCGAAGTAGATGAATGTAGTCATAATGATCTGCTTTCCACCACCACGCTCACTGACCAAATGACACCCTTTTTACCATGATGCTTGCTTGTATACAGTTCACACTGCATGTTAATTTGCATTGACCATCTCGGGTTACCTCAGTAAATGACTGCTGGCTGTGTGGTAAAAATGTCAATATAGCTGCTGGGCTGAAATATGTTATCTTATCAGGTTGATCGCTACCTAGCATGCGAAGTTGAGAATTCTGCCTCTCAACTTCTTTACACCCGTTCATCTTTCAGTATTTGATGTGCCTTGCTTTTTTTTTTCCTGTTGTTACTTACTCCCGATGTGATTTACCCCAGCTCCTGGAATGTGGTGTGCATGTATGGTGGCACTACCTTGAAAACACTCTAGGCATGGGAGACAGCCAAGCATCTCTTCATTCTGTTGCAGATAGACAGGTAGGTGTTTATAGATGGATTTTATTTTGTGTCGGCATATGCACGAAGGAATACTTTAGGTACGCATGCAAGCTCGGTATCTTTGTCAACTGCTGCAAGTGATTTAATCTTTCCATATGCTCCAATACCAGATAAAATCTTCTGACCTCTAGAACAGCACCTCATAATTTTTGCTATGCCCTCTCGACGAGAGAAAGGAGTTCTGAGTGATGTGTTTTGGTACAAACTGCTTTTATAGACCTAAAAATGAATAGTGTGGACAGAAGCGATATTCTCTACCAACACCAGTTTATTCAAAGAAATATTTTAAAGAGCCATGCTAATATTTACAGCTTGATGTATTACAACAAAATTAATTGTTACCTTGTACTGTGTAACTGAATTCCTCTTGTAAAGGGACGTGCATGTGTGACTACTGGTCTGCCACACTGGAGCCTGACGCGTCTCTCTCGACTATTGTTATGTACCATCCCTTTGGCTTGAAGAGACCTGCACGGTGCTCGCGCTGCCAGTTGACCACGTCAATTGCCTTACAGATTCTCACAATGTTAGTTGAAAGCACGTTAGCTGGGTTGGATGTGGATGTTCCACTGCTAGTGTTGTGAGTGTTCGCTGTACTCTGAATGTGATGGTTTTGTTTCACTTTATTCATACAGAAGACGTTTGCACATTTTGTCATTTTGTAACACTCCCCATGCAATGGTGGTTGTGTGGTTAAAACATTGGACTTACGAGCCAAGGGTGGACGGATCGAAACTGCACGTCTCCTGCATTTTGGAGTTCCGAAACCCCTACAGACTAAATAAATTCCCAGCACTCCTGAGGGTCACCACTTGAACTACACTCCCCGATGCTAGCGCGCCTCTGCAGGGCGAGTGAACCAACACACAAAATGGATGTGCCGATACCAGCGCTCCTAGCAGCGACCTGTAGAACTTCAAACACTCTAGTGGCGGGTGCTGGAATTAAAGATGGCTGCGTACAGTACATGGCATTGACGGTGATGGAGGATGCGAAATGCAAGAGAGGTGTGGGGACGAGCGAGAAAAATAATGTAGACTGGAAGGAATATGATAAACCCCCCCCCCCCCCCCCCCGGTGGTTAGAACATACAATACGTGAGATGGATAGGAATGATAAGAGCACGGGAAGGAATATGGGAACCCTCCCGCCCCCCCAGAATGCAAGAGCATAAAGTGCAGACGTGAAATGATAGAGCAAGAGGGTAAATCAACATGGTCACTGCTAGCGAGGAATGTCAGAGTAGGATGTTGTTGTGTGACATCATCCAAGATAGCACCCATGACAGTACATGGCCAATGCTAGCGAGGGATCAGGTGTGGGTCTCGCTATAACAAGAGCCACAATACAGCCACGACAAGAAAATGGAGTGCACATTTGGCATTATGGCTCCACACTACTGACTTCTTGCCAATGCTTTCTGCCATAAACCTGATCATCTTATTGTTTAACTTGAGTGAAAGAAGAAACATACCCAAAACACTTTTTTGTCCCCCATCCACACCACTACTTGTCATCAGTTATCAAGATTTACATACACATTACATAATTCTGTACATTGCATATAAGAATGAACAGTAAATGATATGCAATCAAACAAAAAAATAACCCTGAAATAACGAGTGATTAAAAAGGATATAATCATAATTGCAGTCCAAAAAGGACAACCTCTCAAAGCCTCCTAAATATATAAATGCCAATAAAAAACCAATTGAAACAAATTTTATCTTACCTGTTAAGCAAAACTGATTATCACATTTTTGGTACTCATGGAGTTTAAAAAAATTATTTCAACCATTTTAATACAAAATCACACATTAACTTCCAAAATAATTGCTGAAAGTTTCTGCAGTAAATACGAAGCTACATAATTTCAGTTCAATATACATTATGCAAAAATATACATACAAAATTTTAAAAATTCATAATTTTTAATATGGGCCCAGGTACAGAATAGTCCTACAGTTAAACAAAATACTGTTTCTAGCACAATGTCATTGTTTTCTCAATGAATACAAATTTATCTCCATCTTGATTAAACCTGCCAAGGAGTAAAGCTTCAGGCTGACACAAAATATGAAAAATTTAACTATGTCCATAACAGGAAGAAACCAAACAAACTCTAAACTAAAATGCAGGCTGATAAGCACTGAAAAACCACATTTATTCTAATTTTAATTGTTTTATTTTGTTTGCAATATGTCAAGTACTACATTATCCTATTCATTGCCAAAATATAGTTGCAAACAATTTATTTAACCTTCACAACCACATCATGACTGGAGTTCTAACCCACAAAACCATACAAAAGACTAGACACTGTAAGTAGGATAAACTGTGAAACTACCATAAAATATAGAGAACAAGCAATAAAGCACGATCAACACCTTCACCTGTTATCTCCAGTTCCGACCAATGAGATTTCTTTCCAGCGGCGGCGTCCTCGGCCGACATGATGGTGTGCGCGCGTCGCGAACTGGGGTTGTCATACTTTTCTTTGTGGTTGCTGCGGGACATGCTGACACCTGTAAGCAGAATCCACAACATGTCGCTACACATTCCGACCTATTGCTCCCAGCACCAGTGTTCTTCCATTTAATATCACAAAAGGCCATATACAAAAAGAGCTGTCTTAAACAGTAATATCATCCATATTAATGAACCCACCGTCTAACAGCAGTACCATATGTGGATGTAGGTACTTACACCACCCAGCTGGTACATCCTGCCGGAACCCTGATGTATAAATTAAGTAATGAAAAAGAAGGCTGCAGTATGCGCAAATGCTAAAATTGTTTTGAGCCTAGCCAAAACAGTAAACACACAAAGCAACTGTGGCCTGACTAGCTACCAAAACACACGCAGGAAAACTAAGATACGTTGGGGAAATAAACCACAAGCTGAGGCTTTACAACAACATGATGACATGCAAAGGGCGGATCTGTATCTTCCCGACACTATGTGAGGTCACCCAGCAATAGCCTGCATGACCGCCAAATCTGAGATGTAACCAGCCTTTGGCATCAATCACAAGCAAGGTGGAAGTGTCTTTAGGTTTACTTTTATAACTTTGGTAAAAGGCTCCTCATTTGTCTGTTATATTGTAGATCTTTTGCTTCAATCTTTAAATCCTATCATGAAGCATAAATCTTACGATTTTTAAAACATTGCTCATATTTACTTTACCATCTGTAATTGTCTGAACGCAAGAATTATAACAAACTATAATCAAAACCTATTAACCATAACAACACACACAAAGGATATGCAATAAATTTTCTCAACTTAGGAGGGCCGTTTTAAAATTTAAAAAAAGTATCCTTTATCATCACATTTTTTGGCTAAAACTTCCTCAAAACCCCCAATTCTCCATGACCCCATGCTGTACACGTATAAATTTGATCTAGTGTTGCTGACCCAGCCACCAAGTGACACACACAAGTACTTTCAAATCTCTCACTTTCTTCTTCCAAGTACTACCACATTTTTTATTTAAACTATTTGCCGCATGTGTATTTTAGTACAACACACTGTTTCCAGACCAAATGTAGCCAAGTGGAACTCCTAAAAAGTTCTGCTAACGGGTCTTTTGCTGTAGGCAGTCACCTACCTGGTGCTTGAAATGTGATGCAGCACATTTTAAAAACGTGTTTTTTTGACAAAACTATCAAATGCACCCTCAATAGTTTACCTATGACAAGAAAGCACTTGCCAGACAATGATGGGATGGTACTTTCAAATCATTACGCACACAGGAAACATTATTTTCATGCCCCCCAACATAGCAAAAAAATTGCTTTTTAAGACTGATAAACTATTTAAAAATATACAAACCGGATACATGCAAAACTACAACAGAGGCATGCATTGGACTTCACTACAGAGTTGTGTCCAACAAAATTATAGGGTGACTGCTTAAAATCACATTCAGGTGAGTAGGCAACAGACACACAGTATGCTAGTTGAGTGCCTCGTGCATAGAAGTGATACAGCTTTACATACGCCAGTCAGCATCACCCGTAGCACTTCACTTCAAACACGTTTTCCCTCATACACACAAACATATTCCTCACTAGGCGACCCCCACTAAGTAATGAATGACATTTACACAAACTATATAAATACCCAGTTACTGTCTTCATCAAAGTAAAGAGCTTACAAAACATGATACATTATTGGTATTTTGAGGTGAATAGGTATCTCACAACTATTT
Organism: Dryococelus australis; assembly: GCA_029891345.1. Classification (NCBI taxonomy): domain Eukaryota; kingdom Metazoa; phylum Arthropoda; class Insecta; order Phasmatodea; family Phasmatidae; genus Dryococelus; species Dryococelus australis. The sequence goes on along the minus strand of CM057007.1, from coordinate 74,628,255 downwards.
CACATCATTATGAGAAATCAGTAATAAAGATGCTCAAATTCTTAGTTTAATTTTCACATACAATGTAAAATGCTCTCCAGTGGTATTTCAATGGTTTTCAATTGAGGCTTTCATTTATGTTATGACTGGATGATGCCCACATTTTACAATAAAGGATACAGAGTACAGGAACAACATAAAGCCAATGTCACTCTTTTTTGAGCAGCTGCTGTTCACCACAGACAAGACTACTGCAGAAAATTTCAGAATGGTTCAGTCATACATCACAATGGGAGGCATCACAGAGGACATTCCATACATGCAGCGAATCACCCAGATTTCCTGCATCTCTACAGGGACATGAGATTCTTCTGTTACTATACCCTTCCTGATTGAGGGGTTTTGACAAGATCAACACCTCAAATTACGAATGGCTAGGGGCCTTGGTTGGCACAGTGACTACAGCACTCACCTCCCACCAAGGCGAAATAGGTTTGAGTCCTGGTGGGGCCACTACCAAATTTTCGCATATGGAATTGGTGCCAAGTGATAGGCACTGGTCGACAGCTTTTCTCAGGGATGTTGTATGTCCCCCCCCTCCCTTGAATTCCGGTACTTTTCCATATACACTCATTTCATCCACGTCAACTCTTGGAACGCTGTTAAAATCTAGCCTAACCTCTCACTCCTCGTCTACTGTACTACCTGTAGCCTACACACTGAATAAGTGCCATACCATCAGGAGCAGTAGTTTAACTTGCCACATTCAAAAATTACATTGAATGGATGTGCGTATTCGGTAAAATTACTCTTATCTCAAGTCATTGCAACAGCTTGAGTACAAAACTGGCATAACATGCAACTCATCTGTATCTGCACTTTTCTAGTAACAATGTGATGTGTGCTCACCCCCCATCTTAGACAGTTTGTCAGGCAGACCACTTCGTCAGCGCAGCCCGCACCCTATACCTGATCAGCGTAGAAGATGCAGTGTTGTGTGATGTCAAAGTGATAGTGCAACGAGTGCAGTGAAGTGTAACAAGTGCAGGCTGGGACAGGTAGTGCAGTGCCTCGTGCGCTCTGCCCAGCCGAGATAAGGGCAGAGGAATACATAATCATTAAAAATGGTTCTAGCAGGTTTCGTGGCAATTTATGAATACGCAATAAGAACACGTGTTTGATTAATAAAGGTGACGTGTGACCTAGTAGCCCTATAGTAATCATCCTCATTGCAGTGGTTGTGTTGAATGTTTATTGTCATCGCAACCAGTGTTTTGTTCACATAATTTGATCATGTTTCTAGCAAGGTAGATCCTGTTATTTTTGTTAATTTTATTGCAGTGTTTATGTCCTTTGCATAGTTGTAGCGCAAGTTGAGATTCATGCGTGTGTGCAAGTAGATCCATCCGCGGCAAGTGGGCCGACTCTCGTGCCATGGCGGGAGTTCAGTAAACGAGTAGTGTCCAGAAGGGTTGGTCCGCGTGAATGCATACCATGTTTTCCCGCATCGGGCGCATCATCAGTTCTACTGGCAACTTCTAAGCAATAGTGTAATAGTTTTGGAACCTTTTTCTTTCATTTAACCGCTCGGGATACCACCCCTCACCTCCCCTGGAATAGCATTGTCAGGGGAGTATTTTTAATATTATCAGCATACCGTAAAACCATCTAGCCAAGTGCTTTGTAACTGTTTCACCTTCCCCGCAGGTTTATAGCAAGCAAACGTGTTAAGTTTTCCCCTAGGGGGAAGTGTAATAATCATACAGATTAAAAGTTTTACAAACTGATGAGTGCATTTTTCATTCGGACGCCGTAAGGAATTTCAGGGCGCAGGCCCTTCAATCCCGCCTTTTATTTGAAAGTGTATTTGTGTCAACTTTTCGGGGTAATTATTTTGTGCGTGCTGCAAAGTGTCAGAGTGTTAATATTTTTGGGCATGTGGTTGGCCCAAACAATCCACAGCGTAGGGAGTTCTATTCAATTCAGTATGATTAAGTTGCAATACCATATGGCTAAAGGGCCGCCCAAAGAACCCCTCGTTTACTAAACAACTTGTGAATGAGGCCCACAACCAGACTAACTACAGAGCATCGCAGGAAAGTTAGTCTGGGTGATCGGTCCACAGCAACCCGAGAACATGAAGAGCCATTAGATCTACTGCAACTGCAACATTGATGCCGCCAAGGCAATGTCTGGCGTCTACCTGGTAACTTTTCATAACCTTTCCGCACCTGAAAGTTCACCGCCCATATTACTTCAACTAACCATTTTCCAGGCAACTGACAGCCGTCAAATGCATTGTGTTTGTGGAAAGGTACACCTTCCTGCAGAAGACAGTTCACATTTGCCACTGTATAATTTCAGGTTAACATGGTGTATATTTTTCATACATTCATTTTTGTATAGGAACACAAATATTTCTACATTTTTAAAGTACTTTTTATGTATTCAGCAAAGCATAATATTTACAATCCCCTAACTCAGATGCAACTTGTAATCATATCAAACAACACTTTCTGTGAATAGGTACTTGAAACAAACAGTAAAATAACAAAACTATAGCAAACACACCATCATTAACAAAAATTCTGAGTCCCCATAAAAACATGCACTTAGTTTTATCACCACAAATAAAATCAGTTAATTTGCCTAAAAATAAGCACAAAGAGGTTTGGTTACAATACTATGATTACAATTTGCACATAACCACAAACACATATTACAAACTTTAATTCAAATTATCACTGTAACACATTCCACTGAGTAATATTTTGAGAGTGGTCGATGCAATGATAATTTATTTAATGCATAAGGTTAATAAAAATGTTAATACTAAATTAATTTTTTAAAACATAAACTGCTTGCTATAGAAAAGTGTAGTACAACTAAAGTGTGCACTTCATGTTAACTTGGAAAAAGCTCAACAAGACTTTGCATTTACAGGAGCAAAAAAATATTCTTAGAAAACCTGCATGGTTTGTATACAGGCTTTTCTAAATGATATTTACTCACACAGTCTTTCTAAGCTGAGTACACTCCAAATTCCGGATTTGGTTAGTCGTGTAAAAATAAAATCCATCACAATTATAGCAACTAAAACACAATTGTATGTAGAAAGTAACCAATTGTTGGTCTCACATAAAAATAACTGCATGTAACTTGACACTTGATTCTGAAATTATGTCCCTTGCTTGGGCACCGATGAAAATATATCAGGATTATGTAGAAATAAAAAAAAAAAAAAAAAAAAAAAAAAAAGGTTGTTCCTACCTTTTCAGTACAAATATGTAATGAGAAAATCAAGGTAAATATTCAAAGAATTCAGAAATTAATTAAAAAGTGTGACAATAGCCCAGCTGTGAATAGGATAGACTCTGCTTGAGAGAGTAAAAACAAGGAACATCCTAAACAATTAGTATTCCAAAAATATATATATATATATATACAAATTTAAAAATCTCAGTCTTGTGATAAATGATAAAAGCAACATTCTCTGTTACATTCAACATAATATGGTGTTTGATAAATATATCAACAACAGCATAACCTCCTGTGAACATGAGATGGCCTCAACCATAAACAAAATTGTATATGAGACTTTTCACCACAGAGAAAAAAATAAGGAAATTGCCAACACTTCCAACTAAATATTTTGAATACGTAAGCCATGGAGATACTAGAAGAGGAATAAAAATTTAAGTAATTACATAGACTAAATACGAAGTAGAACGATTATTCATCTTCTGTGCATGTAATTAATATTGACATATCCTAAACAATCATGGTCTACAATGATGATCATGCTTGTTTGTATCTTAATTATCAAAAGACAAGCCTTTTTACATGTATAAAATACTTTTACCAATTTGAATATAACCAAACTGTATTACAAATTGTTGAGAGGAAGTATAGAAACTTCTTGAAAAATTTGTTTACATGACAAGTGTTGTAACCTCAGATCCCATCCACCTCATATATGATAGTCGTATTGGCAGAAAAGCAAAGCTGTGAGATGTTGAAACACGGAGACTACAGTAGTTCTGTGCAGCCAGTGAGTTCACTCTACTCTATATTCACTATGAGTAAATGTGAAAGACAGGCAAGCAACATTAGTCTTCATTTGCAAACACCAAAGAAACTGGAACACTGAAAGCCTGCAGGCTGAACGACTACAAAGAATATATATAACTATGCCATACCATTTGTGTGTGTCATTCACAGACTCAGCTTAAGAATACTGAGTAAAGACTGGTCACAACAGTGCTGTATTCTCCAACGACAAACAATATAGGTTTTCAAGTTTCTTGAAGTATGCAGTTCAATGGTGTGGGCACCATTGAACTGCAGACTTCAAGAAACTTGAAAACCTATATAGTTTTGATACAATTAAATTAGAATATAATTACACAAAACAAAACAAAAAATAACAAATTGAAGGAGTGAAGCTGCATTTACATGGCTAAAATGTTTATATGAGGCCTCACATAACAAAGTATTAGGAAAATCTCATGACAAACTACTGCACAGTTCAAACTTGCAGGAAAATACAAAACACCTCCTTGCATGAGAAAAGTTATTGGCCTCAGAGTATCTTAACTAGCCAGAATATTATTAATTAAACCTCACAAACAAACACTGTTTGAAAGAGTTCTTCACAAAAAATATTTTTCACTTGATTCCTCTTCATACAAATACATTCTCTGCTCACTGGTTGATATACAGGTGGTCACATGACTAGCACAGAACAACAGACAGACTCTCTTCTCTGCTCACTGGTTGATATATAGGTGGTCACATGACTAGCACGGAACAACAGACAGACTCTCTTCTCTGCTCACTGGTTGATATATAGGTGGTCACATGACTAGCACGGAACAACAGACAGACTCTCTTCTCTGCTCACTGGTTGATATATAGGTGGTCACATGACTAGCACAGAACAACAGACAGACTCTCTTCTCTGCTCACTGGTTGATATACAGGTGGTCACATGACTAGCACGGAACAACAGACAGACTCTCTTCTCCTGCTTACATACAACAACTAGACCTTAAACGAGATATTTTTGCATGAGATTCAGTATGGGAGTACCATTTTGCACAGGTTTTGAATGTACCTTGTGTTGTGTAAAAGCTGATTAAGCAAAGCTAATAAATATTTCTGATACAAATGACAATGACACACATCCATTTTGAGATTGTCTAAAGATTTTTTCAAGTAAAATTAATATTCATTGTCACTGTCAATTATGTAGAAAAGGGAATTTTGCTAGTACAACTTGCTCTGTGAAACTGGCAATGTCTTTTTACTCGTATTCGTACAATTTGTAATGCATTTTGTATAGTAGTGGACCCAATGCTGCAATGCAGAACTTGTAGAGTGGAAATTTTGCAAAGACTTTGGAAATTATCAAGACAAGGGGCTCAACTGAAGGAAAGGTTTATTCTGATTAACAGAACTATATATACTATGCCTCCCAAATTACAAATACGTGGTTGTGTTAATTAAGGTTATGTGGTTAGTGTACAATAATTTTAATGTTCTAGGACGAAGTAACTTATTGCTTACAAAAACTGCGACATAGCACGTTGACTGTATTTTCCACTGTTGCTTACAAGTGTTGACATTGACATTACGCAGTTTTCCTAAATTTCCTTGTCCTACTCCCATCCCATAAAGTAGCCATAGAACTGTGAATTAATGCAAACGTCTGTGCCAGTGTGCTTCACGAAGCCTGAGCAATAGCAAGTGTGTAAGGCCACATTACTTTACCCGTTTCATATTTTATCCCCCAAATTGTTGCATACACTTTCACATACAATTAGTGTAAAATAAACAAAGCAGATAAATTGGTACACATTCGTTATTTCTCACACTCCGGGAAACAGAGTGGTGTAAATTTTTCTGTCAATTCAAAGTTATGTGACCATTATTTTTTAATTTGAATAATACCTTATTAATTTAGCATTTTTGGTGCTGCTTTTTGTGTTCTTTACATATTTGACCTCACAATTTCCCTGGTTTTCAAAGCCTTCCCCTCTATTACGACTCATTCCGTATAGGAAACAATACCAATGCGACCACAGGATTATGTTTTCGTATGAATAGTACCATATTACATTATTTCGTATTGTAAACTTTTCCTTCAGATAAATCCCTAGGAATGAAAGTCACCAAGACTTTTTTTACTTGGTATATTTTCTGTAAGTACGTTGCTTGCAGATTTAGGCAATCTTAACAAATATATATCCTGGGAAAACTACTTTTTACCAGAAAAGATAAAATTTAAGACTGTACAATTTTCTTTTTAATACCTATATTAATTGTATTCAAAGAAAGAAAAAATGATGAAATGATGAAAAAAAATCACATTTTTAGAGCTGATTTGAGCAGTTTCCTTACAAGGTAGGAGAATAGCCATATATCAACATGTGATTGTCAAGGTGATTAGTTGAGTATTAATAAACCATTTACATAGTTAGTTGTATCATCATTTCGGCACAACAACAAAAACCTTACCAAGTCATGTACCTATTTGGACTTTCATCACATGTAATTAAGTTCGACTGTTATAGATTTAATTTGCACAGGAAAGCCTAATGACAGAAGCACTGCGTGCTGATTCATCGCCTTGCGTGAATGAGCGATGGGGTGCTGGGTGCGCATGTGTCACCCATATTGCTGTGACTCGAAAATTTTGAGCGAACATACTTTTAAAAAATGAAAATTATAAATGCTACAATTGGATATAGTGACACAAAAAATTATTATCATACATGTGACCCAATCTAAAATGTTTAATACAGATTTTCCAACATTACTAATTCTACTGGTGATTATTTCATTTAATTTTAAATGAATTTTAATGACACTAAAATTGTTATTTGTAATGAGGTACTAAGCCCAGTACTGACAAGATTGCACTACTGCAGCGATGGGACCCAAGAGTAGATAAATGACGTGATGTAAAGAACGAGTCTGAACAACATATACAAACTCCAACTGCACATATCCTAGAAAATTATAACTCAAAAACATGTATTCAGCTTAGGTCGAAAATTTTTCTAAGGGCAGTATGCGTCCTTTAACGTAGAGCTAAAAAAAGTTGACTGTAAACATTACAGAAAGTATTTGACATGGAAGAATGGCATTCACGATAATTTGTAGTTGAACTTGCTGAAAGGGCAATGTTTATTTTAAGGAAAATAGCATTACAGTATGAATTCTAGTTTGTTTATTTAACAAATTAATTTCTTCTTAGTAATTAAAAAAAACATAACGCTGCAGTATTGCTGACACTTAGAATTACACAATAACACCTGATTTTTTGCACTCCACAATATTACATTTTTAAATAAACAAATTCAATCAGCATTGGGCTAGAGTATTTTTCTATTACAAATTATGTTATTTAGATATGCATGAAATAACGATAATGCCTTAAGCTTGTGACTGTAATTAATTCCCATTGGCAGTTAGTTCGCATAATGACCTTTGGTAGACAGCACCATTCCGCTTCCTTCTCCATCCATTCCCCTACCCTGATCCGACTCAATTTTTTTAAATCTGGGTCCCTCGCTAACATTGGGTTGGACTCAGCGGACGGCACCACTGTTTCTGTAACACATCAGCGGCAATTAGGATGATCAACATTTAATATTACTGGCGTGGTGCATGAGGGCTATTACTGTCAGTGATCAGATAGAATTATAATGATGTGTATTTCATTTTATTTAAATTTATAATGCTGGAGGTGTCAAGCAAAAATGAAGGGATTGGTGAGTAGTGGACCGTGTGGCACATTTAAAGATTATGGGCGTTTATGGTTGTAGACAGTTTGTTATAGTTGTGAGTGCTAATTTTCTGTGGGTGTGCAGTAGCATCAAGAGACTTTAAAATTAAATTTTGGCAGTACTGTCTAAATTATATTTTGGTGTAGAATCTCTGCTAATAGTTGCCATGTGTGTTAGAAATCCATAAAACAGTAGGTTTTGTTTTTCTGGCGCAGCCCCAATTGTCTGCCCAGTTTGGTGTAGATGCATGCTAGTCCTACTGCTCATGGGATTTCAGTCTTAAATGTATGTGTCCTTCAGTCATTTTAAAGCAGGATGCTTCAGTGGGCTATCAAATAGTCACCATCCCGTTTGGTCTAGTTTTAATTGAAATTTCGAATTAAATTTTAACGTGTGTTTTTAGGCATAGTGAGCTTTGATAGGCTGTATGCCACTGCACCTCGTAACATTTTGTACAATTATCTGTACGTGCCTTTCCTAGTTTGATATCAATTTTGTGGCACAATTGTCGAATGTGTGTTTGTTAAAGTAAAAAATATCTTGGTGTGCAGATGTTTTTACAGTACACTGTTATGTTCTGGCAATGCTTGTGTGAAAGAGTAAAAAGTCATTCTAGTCATTAAATATAATTGATTTATATTTTGGAGGCCTTATAAATAAATTTTAAGTGTTACGAAGAAACATAACATGTACAATCACCTTAAGCCTTTTACATGTGAACATATGGTAACATTACAAAAAACGAGGTCAAGTAAAATATCTTAGGAAACAAGAATATAAATTCTTTAATGTCAAGAATTCTGTGTGCTATGATAATATTCTCTTAATAAAAATTAAATTATGCATATTAGGTAAACTATTAGATTTATAGATTTTATTAAGTTTTATTAACCAATTTTTTTCTATATTGTATTAATTATAAACAGCCAGCATATGTAATATTACTGGCAGGGCACAAAATACTTTTAGGATCTGATTTTGATATCAAGTAAAATAATGATAGCACAACATTGTTTATCTGCATCATAGAAATAACTCTTTATGAATCTGTATTTCAAAGCTATAGAAATTTATCACGACCTAATTTCAAAATTACCAGACTGTGATTTTCCTGATATTCTTGGATGAAAATTTTCATGTGAGGCCTTGAACTAAATATATTCTGGATAGTGTAAAAGCAGCTTAACTCGCTGCCTTAACAAAAGTGTAGAATGCTTGTTATCTCTATGGATAAATTTTGTTTTAAGTTTGGGGTTGTTTGTAAAATAAATAAAAGAATGTTTGGAAAATTTAACCCAGTTCATAACATTTGTAGAAATTTTAGCAACTACAAACAAAACAAATGGCAAATAATTACAGTATTATCTAAACCTTTGATATACCTACCAATGGAACCATGGACAAAGTATGATGCAAAACTTGATATTGCTTCATAATTTGCAAAAACACTTGAGAATAGAAGTAGTTGTTTTTATTCTGAAATGATGGTAGCCTTAGATATCAAGACAAAAAAAATGGCACACGACCAGACCTAATACAGTAATTTATACAGTCGACTATCATAAAATTGTTTCACAGTTAAGTTGTTAGTAATTAAGTTTTGGAGTAACATAGGCAATGTGGTACTATTAAATAAAATTTGTGGGTGACAGGTTTATAGAAGTCGAATGCCCTCCGGTAGTCAAAACATCAAGGTCTTGAGAGGCAATGAGGGTAAAGTTAGTTGAGTAGCCTATGGAACAGCGCCTGAACGCAAGGGCGGGGGAAAAAGGGAGATCCCCAAGTGAAAACCCACCATTGCCCGACATGATTCCTTCATGCAAAAATCAGGGGGTGACCCTGCAGATAACAGAACCATATTCACCTTGGTGGGAGGCGAGTGGTCTAACCACAACACCACCATGGCCCCAAAATCAGTTTGAAATATTTGCCACACTGAACGGCTGGTCAGATGAACAGTGGGCTTGCCGCTGTACTGAGAAGCCCCAAAGTGCGCGTACGACAATCTCTGCCAGAGCGAGTGGAGTACCACACACTGGTGTCCGACTTCAATTCAGTGACCAATTCCTGTGACATGCGCACCACGCCCAACTGCGAAGCCACACCCAGTGACCAGGAGAGTCACTGCAGGAGCTATGGCCAGACATTCTGCGGCTGTACAACCTCTGTCTGGAAGGGTGCCCAGAGGAGACACGCGACATCATTGCAGTTGTCTTCATCAATACCATCGCCGACATAGAGATACGACGAGCGGTACATCTGGCTACATTCCGCAATCCACAGGATGCTCTGGCCCAAGCACTAGAGGTAGAGTCAGCAATGACAGGGATCTGCACTCCAACGTTTAGTATGGGCAGTAACACTGAACGAAGATGACAATGACGTCACCAAGATAACATTGAAGGAGATGCAGATGATGAAGAAAGACATAGCTGCCAGGATAAGTGCTACAGAACTTCGTCGCCTCCCACTTGAACGGCCTGAGTGTTGGTCATATGGACAGCTGGGGCACCCGAGAGCCTACTGCCAACAACAGCAGGAGTAGCAACAGAAGCAGCAGTGGGAAAAGGTGCAGCGAGGAAGAACATATGGCTTTGATGAAAGCAGTCAAGCACTTGCACTAAGAAAATTGAACTTCGTGCATATGCCCAGAAACTGAGAGGAAGCATCGATGAGCTGATGCTGCAAGCTGTACACCTTACAAGGCAGTTGGTAAATGCGCACGATGCCCTGTGCATGCTGTCCAGACACCCTGTGCCACATAGCCCTGAAAAGAACCCACTGCATAGTGTACTGTGATGGCCCCTCTCAGCGCAGTGGCTCTGATGATGGCAGTCCCACAAAGATGTGCTTTGGAAGGAGAAGAACCGACTGCATGAGCTCAAGAAGAAATGTGAAGCAATCAACAGAGCTACCAGCGTTTCAGAGAATGTCAGAGGAGGTTCCTGCTACAGCCCTCACTCCATAATATACTTCAGAGATACCAGTACTGTCAGCATTTCATACCAAACTTCCAGCAACAGAACATAATTCCTCACTCACCCAGACTTGCCCCAACGTTGATACTCTCAAACTAAGCACACATCATGAGCCGTAGTCTAGGAATGAGATTTGAGATTCCTCACAGAGTATTTCAGGCACACATCTGCTATGCAAACAAGAAATAACCTCCATTAACTACAACCTGCAGCATCCACCGTAAGTACAAGCACATTTCAGCTTGGCAGACATATGGCCGGTATCACCAGCAAGGAATAAACTAGCACCTAGCAAAGGGACACTTAACATCAAGAGACCCTTAACGATGTCGAAGTGATTCACCATTATAAAACTAATTTTTGTAGGTGCCACTTGCTGGGGGTTGCATTAAATAAACAAGTTGCAAATATTCTCATGTTGGTAGTGGTATGTTGTGGTAATGTGACTAATGAATCAATGAAAATAAAACCCAAGAAAGGAATAACTTTTTTTTTTTTACATGGAATGTTGTGTTTACTTTCATTATGAGCAAACAAATCCTAACCAAAAATTGATTTAATAATGGAAAATTAAAGCTTTATAGTTTGCCTGACAAATATTAAAAATCAATCCAAATAAATGCCACTGTATATACCATTATATATATATATATATATATATATATATATACATACATATACACACATATATATATATATATATATATATATATATATATATATATATATATATATATACAATGTGTATTCCATTTGTTCAATCAACTACATATACAGAAATTTTTTTATGTTAAAATTACATACGTGAATCGATAAGTTTCTAATTTTTTGAGGCTACTTTATTATCGTGGAAGTGTTGTGTTGGAATTCCATGATGTTTTGTGATCACTTTCTTATTAACCATCAGTGCCAAGTGTGATATTTTCGCAGCAAAAGTTACAACAGACTATAAAGGCATGAGATGTTTTTTGACTAGTCAGAAATTAAACTGTTTTATATAAAAGGATATTTAATTAAGATCCTGACTTTCATCACTAACCAATATTTAACTTTCTGAAACTCTGATAGATTGTCGATAGTACCATAGATGATATTCATGTACAATTTATAAGTGCTCAGTGCCTTAATTTGATTGAATATGATTATCACTAGAGTCACACATGTATGACATCTTTAATTGGCCTCCCATTTGCTATATTTTAATTCAAAACAAAGTCGAATTTATGCAAAACTTAAATTTACCATGTGTAGTAAAACCAAAGTATAAATGTGTTATATAATTACCAGTCTCGAATTTAATCAAAGTTATAATATATTTTTACACTTCGCACATATAGATCTAATGTTTGAGACACATTTTTGCTGTAAAAATTAGATGCCTTTAATATAATTTAACAAAAATGTGATGAAGTCATATATAGTATAGTGAAGGCAAACATTTTTTTCCATTTACAGTATTTCAAATACTTCTGTGGCTTATGTGTACTCATTTTATCAATCACCTACCTGCCTAATAATACTCAATTCTCTATGTATATATTGGCTGTACCTCTTGAAAATGCACATATAAACCAAATGTGTGCGTGTCACAAGTTTTTAGCTCATGTACTTTGTTCGTCATAAATGCAGAGATTATTTATGCAAATAAGGACGTGCTTCCAGACTAAATATAACTTTGATACTTTCGAACTAATTTTTATTTTCTAAGAATTTAAATTACAACAGTAAATACTGTATAACACAGTAGCAGTCATTTTCCTTTTATTTTACTTCTTGGTGACGGTGCCCTTAAAGATGTAAGTACCCAATTTCGGGCCCCTAAATTAAGGGCTACCTAACACTGTGTGTCACTTACAGTTGGTGAAACAGACTAAATCCTTAAATGCCACTTACTGTGGATTTAAGTAACCTTTAAATATTAGGGGAAGTTGGTGAAACCGGCCAATAGTCTTAGAAGAACTTGTAAGGGGAAATACTGCAGTTGCATCATCATTTCCAACGATAATGAAAGATTATTCCTTCTATAAGTCAGAAATGAACATACTCTAATAGATTGAAAGAATTCAGCACTACTTCAAACAGGGGTGAACAGAAAACTGCCATATTGCTGGACAAGCAGAAAAAGCAACTTTTGATTGGTCATGCCTAACATGACATCAGGTTACGAGGCCAACACAGCAGCAGTGGAACCTATTGGGAGTTTTCAAGATACTTTTGTGGTTGTGCAAACACAGCGAGAGTCTGCAAGTTATAGTAACTTGCTACAAAATAGTGACAGGATGAAGAGCCATTATGGCAGAATAATGTTGGGCTAGGTATTTCAAGGACAACTGGTGTGGCTGTACAATCCACAGCGGCTTAAAAGGGTACTGACTAAAGCTGCAGAAATGTTGGAAACCCTCCTACAGGATTCTGAAGATCAGTGATATGGTGTTTCAAATTTTTCATAAAGGCTCTCTGGCAAAGTTGACGGCTGTCCACATCAACAGACTGGCACTCTACAAAGATCTAGATGTTGTATATTCTGTTCTGGATGAACAGACTTAAGGAGGGAGCAGTGTTACATGCTTGATGCGCTGCATTGCTTCCCTTGCCCTGTCCCCATTAAGCTAGCGGAAAATTACAAAGACAAGTCTCCATGTGTGCCAAATAAACGTAAAGGTTTTTCTGTTGTCTTTACAGGGAATATTTCATTTTAACTTATGTTTGCAATAGAGATGCTGCATTCAGTGTTGTCTTTAACAATTTTTTTTTTTAATTTTCAAACTTCCAAGCTGAGGTTAGCTTCAAAGTTCCACTTTTTATCTGCAGAATAACTGTTTACCGAAGTAAAATGCGCTATTTCTTTTGCCACTGGATTTTCTGGGAGGTTTGCTACGGCAGTCATGAGTACGGTACTGAAAGCAGCGGAGATAGTGTAGGCCGCTATGGAGAAAGGGGATTGAGGCGGCTAGGAAATTTTGTCTAGTGGCTGTTGATAGGGGGATGTCACGCACTTTGATTGGCCAAAGTAGGTGTGGCATGACGAGTGACGTAAGACGTCAGGCATGGCGTAGCTGTTGGCATTGGATTGGCGAGCAAGGAGGATGTGATGGAGTCGCTGCTGGGAGGAATCTTCATTATGTGATAAGTATTTGTATTTTTTGTTTGTTCTGATTGATTGGGACATTCCTTTCTGAGTTCAGGAAGAAGGGCCCTGATCAATCTCATAAATAGCCTTTTTTAGGGTAGTGATAGAGGTAGGTTCAGGGTTGAGATGCAGAGAGAGAAACTAGAACTCTGAGCAGTGTAAGAAGTAAGTTGAAGTCACTTTAAATTATGTTGATTTTTCAGTCATGAATAAGTGGAGAAGTTCCGAGAAAAAGTCAGTCGATAGAAGTAATTGCAAATAAAGTTTTATTTACTTTTTTAAGAGTTCAATTTATTTGTGATTTACGTCATAAATGTTTGTATTAGGCTCTGACGTCAACTTGTTATGGTAACGTTTCTCTATAAATTGTGATTTAGAAAGGCTTTGTCACACGTAAATTTTAGTCTTTAGTTTTTCAGATCATTTCGGGCCAATCACTTTATATATATTTATTTATTTATTTATTTTAAAGTTTAAAGTAAATCTGGATTAGTATCAAATAGAAGTTAATTCTGGCTTAGGTTCAAAGAGTTTTTAATTTTTACATCAAAGTTTTCTCTGATGTTTGATGCAAATGTCCATTCAAAATAAACAAGTTTTGAAGTAGTTTTCCCAGCTGTTGTTTATTAGTGTTCTGAAAACTTTGAGACACATGTCAGTTATTTTAACGGGACCTTTGAGTCACAACTAAATATTATTTTAATTGATCTATATGGTTAAAGTGAATTAAATTTAGAATTTCTCTGTTTTCACTTTATAAAGATATTTGTTGTTTGTTATTTAATTATTATTCTGCATTATAAGGTTCTTCTTTCTAAAATTGTGTGAACTGAATTCTATGGCAATTTGAGTAAACGTAAGATCTCCTTTGGGAAAAGTATCTATCCAAAAAGCAAATTTAGTTATAGTGCCTTAAAATACTTTTATTTTCATTATTTATTTAATCTTTGAATTGCTATTTGTTATTATATTATTCTTTTTGTTGTTATTTAATTTTTTCATACTTTAATACCAGTTATTTACAAAAGATGATTGGTTCCTATGCTTTAGTATGTTGTTGATTTAATATTATACAGAGATGTTTTTATCATAATCCTACTCACTGAATAAATACTCAATCTATTTTTAAACCAGTGTCTCTTCTTTCGTTTTTTTTTTTTACTAACTAATTTACAATTTTATTTTTTGGTAAAATTATCTCTCTTAAGTTCCTCACACCCATGAGAAATAGTACAAGGGTCAACGTAATTGGTAGATGATTAAGAGATAGGGGTTTACAACACACTTACAGCACCAGAACTGCGAAGTGATTCGCCTTCTATCTTTCGCAGTGCAAAGCAAGTGTTACTCCCCCCTTTTTTTGTTTCCCTCTCTGGTTTTGGATAAATCATTTTTTTAAAACTAGTATTCTGTTCAAATATTTTAAGAGAAGTATAAAAGATCTTATTTATGTTGAAGTCAAAAAGTATATGATAATTTGATTTAAGGCTTCAGAACAGCCCTCTCGAACTGTCCTGTGGTGCAGGCAACCTCTTTTTTGTTTGTTTGTGCGAGTTTGATATGATTCGTCAAGTTTTGATTATTATTAATTATTATCAGTTTTTCTCATTTTAAATTTTCCCATTATAATTTATTCCCATTTCAGTAATTGGTTTGAGATGACGGATATTAGATATTTTAGCTGATGTCTTCACCCCAGCCTTTAACAATTGGTTTCGGCCCCAGGTATTCCAAATGAATTTCCCCACTTATTAACAATATTATATGTTATTCACGGTAAAGTGAGCACCTTTGAAAACACTCTCATTTGGAAAAAGTCAATAAAAATATTTAATTTTAGTCGTAGACGTAACTTAAGAGTGTGGTGTAATATAACACTGTGTTAATTACTTACATGGAAATACTTATTTCAAAATGTGATTTAAGGATAACAAATGGCTGAAAGGAAACAGTAACTAGGGCCTCAAAAGTGCTCACATTACCGTGAACAGCACATTAACAGTGTCGCCACTGCTCTGCTAATGACGTGCACCAAGCATTGCACAGGGTGCACGGCTAGGCCGTATGCGCATGATGTGACAAGGCAGTGTACCAGCACTGTGTCTGTGTTAGAAACTGACTTCACTAGCCACAGGGTGGGTACGGAGACACAGTAAATTGTATTGACCATTTACAGCCTTGCAAAGAAATGTTTCAAATAACGCTTTCCATGTCATGGATGTGTTACAAAAATTAAACCAAGCTTGACGCTGCAACCAATCGTCAACACTAGTTTTTGATAAACATATACAGAAAATTTATATGTAATATTTTTTTTTTCAATACAATAGTAACTAACGCAGCTAATAATAGTACTGTATAAAATTTCTCACAACGAAACGCTTGCCGCACAAGTAACATTAATTGTTCATCAAAAATTACATATTAAAAAATTATAATGTTTGCTACAATGTATTATCACCTTAGAAAGGCAGTTGAGTTGCAGATGATTGACTGCAACCAAAACAGTAGAGAACAATGCTGGACCCTGCTTATTGGAGATTGTAGCAACAAGCACACTTGTCTAGATGGTTAAGAGTGGACACGCAGAACAAATTTAAAACACATTATATTGCTAAAAAATACATATTGTTTGAAAGCATTTTCTGAAGTGAAAGCGATTTAAATAGTCCATTTACAGTAGGAGAATGTAGTATATGTTTCCAAGTTTTAAAAACCATCAATTCTGTGTTGATTTGGGAAGGGCTGCATCCCCTTCAGCTCCCTCTTGCAGTGTATTGAAAATACACTACTGTATAGTTAATTTCCCTATTCTGCATGCTGCCTGCCAAAGTAAGTATCACGTAGCCTACCGAGTGTTATCAGCGTGAGGGTCATCATCGCTGTTTCCGCAACTTTCTCTTGCTCTTTGTCTTCGCTCCATACTGTCTGCTTGCCACAACACTGTGCATACCAGTACGGCCGACCGCGAGGCAGTTTCCCACGGTACTATTCCATCGACTTAACCCACCTCGCTGTCCTTCTCCAGCTCCCGTATCTTCTCTTCCAAATGTGAGTCCCAGACTGTGACCGTATACTCTATTATCTGCCTAGTCACAGCTTTGTAAGCCTTCTCCTTCACATCCCAGCTAACCTCCTTCAAGACGATTCCCAGCACTCTCAAAACTCATCCTTTTGATACCACTCTCTGAACTTGCTTTTTCCACCTAAGATCAGTTTTAATCACCACCCCTTATACTACGAAGCCTTTCCTATCTCCTTCCTTTGCCATTTATAAGTACATTCATACCTCCCGCTCTTCCTAGTGAACTGTACAATCTTTGTTTTTCATACATTAATCTTTATTTTATTCCTTTATGTCCAACTTTATTTGTTCGATGTCCTGCAAATTATTTTCCCCGCCCATTTCAGCATATAATACACAATTGCCTTCGAACAGTACACAATCATCCACAAACTGCTTCACTTTGCCACCCACTATTATTCCCAAGTCATTAACCATAACATAATGGTAAACAAAAACGGGTCCAGCACACTACCCTGCGGAACACCTCATGCAACTCCACCTTCCTCCGACAAGGGGGACCCCCCCCCCCCCCCCTTTTCACACTCAGGAAGTTACCTAACCAATCCACTACCTACTTATCACCCAGTAGCTCATCCACTTTTAACATCAAAATCCTATGTGGCATCTTATAAAAGGCCTTCTCAAAGTATATGAAGTTGGCATCCACCGGTTCCCTGTATCCAGCAGTCTAGCCAGTTGCATCTCAGATGAGTAACCTGCCCTAAAACTATGTATGTACTCCTGCAGCCAGTGTTTTTAGTTTATAACCTCTACCAAATACTGCACTACATGTCTCTCCATCATCTTCAGTGTACTCACGTGAGCTTCACAGACCTGTAAATGCCAGCACTTTTCCTTTCCTCTCCTTGCTTGTATACTGGTACCACCAATGCCTACTTCCAATCTCGTGGCAACTAGCCTTTGTCTAAACATCTTCTAAACAACATTTTAAGATATCGACACAGCTCTCTCCCACCACACTTAACGCGCAGTGTTAGATATTTGCAGAGTTCTTAGTTCTGCAAATTTATGCTTATAATATTAAAGTTAAGATCAAAGTATTTCATGTAAAAATAATTAAAAAAATTAGAAACAATAAATTTTTTTTTAATATTGAAGAAAATGGTATATTTTTAAGTTTCTTTATAAAAAGTTGTGTATACAACACTGCTGTTTATTCTTTGATGAAAAAAAAAAAAATAGGTTCAGATGAGATATAAACTCTACGAAGAAACAAACATTTTATTTGTAGGAAGCTGTAACAGTTACTTAAATAATTTTAATAGTCATTGCATGTGGTAGCTTACAATCTGCCAATAACTTCATTATTAAAACAAGTTGTTTCATGTTAATTTTCATAGTTAGAAATTGACCCCGTTGTGGCATTCTGCTATATTTCTAGAAAACATATCACCTGACAAATTCTTTATTTGTGTGACCAATAATGAACACTAAACTGTGCAATAAAACACTACGCCAACAAAGATATAGATGTGGCTTTCATATTGTTCACCATAAAGATAGCTCTGTTTACTGCTGCTCTCTGCATGCCACACACAGGAACCAGGACTGTGCTCATGACATCTTCCAACAACACTGCCAGCTCGCTTGGGGCATAGAGAAAATAAAATACTAGTACTAATCTCGGTCCTCTGGCGATAGGTTGCTGGAGTAAGCAGAGTGAGCCTTTGATATATTTACATTTTCTTTCAGTACGATACATGTATTTATTTTTTACTTGGCCAGTTATGCTGATGTATTATTCTCACAGGCTCCGAGGGAAATATTTAATTTTAATTAGTAATATGCATCTTAGCAGACTCACATAACGATATTTACGTATTCACATGTGGCTATGAAAATAAAAAGAAACAAGCAGCACTTGGTCACCAAACCAAGCACAGCTCAAAACCAACCTAGTTGTAAAAACTATCAAGCTAATAATGGTTTCAGATCACGTCAGTGCTCTACAAAATGGCACATTATACGTGGTTTATGTAACTTTTTTTACGAAAGAAAATGATGTGGTATTGGCAAGAATGTACAGCAGAAGCACTGATACGTAGAGCAAACTATTTTTATTTGCTACTTAGTATTTATTTGTATTTGCTACTCATTATTAAAATTCTCAGTCATTTAAAGAAAATAATGCTGTCACCTCAGAAACATAGTGGTGGTGTATTGTGAAGTGATATTCCAGCTCTTTTGAAACAGTAAATAGGCTTTTCTAAAGTTGATTTGAAGTGACTGTGTTCTGGCAGTGTTTGCACAGAGAACGTTTCTACTTATATTTTGTCTAATGGAATTCAGTATTTTTAAGATATACTACAAATCCTGCAAAGTAGAATTGCTTTCAAATTATGACAAACAGAAAATATACTATCAAATATTTGACACTGCATACAATTGCACGCCAATACTAGCAGCATAGCCTGAGAGGGTAGATATGGGTGTTGTAACCTCCCTCCCCATTTTTACCATACAAATGTCAACTATTAGAATTTAAATTATTATTATTACTACTTTCATTGTGATAAAATCATAATTTCTGTAAACTATGATACACGTTACTATATTGTGACGTATTTCTTGTTCTAATAATTCAAGGTATCCACCCACACGGAAAACCTGGAAAAGTCATAGAATTTCATTTAATAGGGAAAACTAAGGGAATTTTCACCTAGGTGACCAAAATTTAAATAATTGCTACTTTGTAAAAGTTGATAGTTGTGTGAATACAGCATGATGTAATTATGAGTATTTGCATTTTAAAATTTCAATATTTAAGTTTGTGAACTAGCATTAATACATCTTTGCCAATGGTAATAGGGCATATACGTCAATAGCGTGTATAGTGAGAAATGTTGAATAGCTGAATACGTGTTGACACTGCTCTAATGACCTGTTGCACTATAATTTAATTAAACTTCACTAAAAGCATTGTTTATTTTCCAGTCAATGGCGGAAAAATGTGGTATTTGAAGGTTTTGGTTCTGAAAACAGGTCTGGGAAAATGTTAAGATTCTGTCTGGAAAACATGGAAAATGCAGGGAATTCCAAAATGGAATTTCACTGTACACCCTGGTATTAATACATGCGTCAGCACCGCTAATACCAGTATAATCTCTCCTCCCCCCTCCCCCTTCGGAATGAAAAGTACAGAAAAACAATAAAACACTCCTGCAAAGGCCCATCAAGCTGTAAAGGCAGTACGGTACAGTGTTTGATATGACTGTGTGTCCTTGCGTGACATTACCTTGCAGTTTTACATACCTTATGCACACTTAGGTTAGCACTTTGATGCTATTTCTGTATATTCGTGTGCGTGAAGTGCATGTGGCTGTGTGGCCACACTGCCCTTTCTAAAATGGCACTTTCCCTTGCTTAGCACATGCATCACTTTGGTTGTACTAACGCACCGTGTTCCAATGCTGTTCGATGCCGCAGAGCGGATTGCACAAGTGGGCGTCAGCGCCTGATGTCTGCTGCACTGAACCTACTGGACAGCGGGTAAACAGGGTAGAGGGTCGTGGTCGGCGTCAAATGCCCCCTCCTGCAAGACTGCTTGCAGCTGTTCCCGTCAAACACTGCAGGATCACCTCCTCCCTCCCTACGACGTGGATGTAGGGTGATCTACGCTGCCGAAGTGGCTCCTGATGTTACCAGCCCTCCTGCACGAGGTGCTGCCGGACATTCTTGCTCACTGACGCTTCCTGGGTGTTCGGCAAAGCTGACACCATCGTGGATCTCATGGATACCCATGCTCACTAATTGTTCCTCCGGTTCCTTGCTCTTGCTGTCTGTTTCACTCACGTACTCTGTACATGTGGGTGTCAATTTGCCGTATTTCTACAGACTTACGGCATCCTTGACTGCAGAACTTGTGTCTTCCTGACTCCTGTTGAACACCATAGTGTTCGGTGCCGGGATCTGCCCTGTTCCAGGTGGATGCGCTGGACCACCTTCCTCCTCTCTATTTGCTTGCTGTTGTTCGTGCGGTGCTGCGCCATCCTGGGTGCACAGGATGTTGGGCGCACTTTCGCTGGGAATTGTTCTCTTTTGCTGTGTGTATGTCTTCCCGATGTGCACAAACCACTTTCCTCTCCACTTTGCACCACATGATGAGGTCCGCTCCATTTTGGTGCCAAACCTGCGAGGAAGTTGAGCCAGACGGCCGATTGGGGATGCGCTCGCAGATACACCAGTTGGTTGGCCGCAATTTGTGGTGGTTCTGATGGTTTCTGGCACCCATCTTGTTGCGTACTGTTCTTGGCAGTGCCACTGTGTTTGGTGGCATCATCGACTCACTTTTTTCGCATCACTGGTCTCGGTTGCACTGCTATCTTTCACCGGTGGGTATTGTTTTTCGCCTGGCCAAATGATATTTCAGCCCAGTAGGACCTCTGCCGGTGATTGGCCTGTTGCTGTATTTGTACATCTACGCAGTATGAAGAGTGCAGCTGGCAGGTGTTCGGCTGTAGTGATATGCTGCTCACCCACACGAAGCCAGAGTTGAGCCTTCAACTCCTAGTTACGCCACTTCATTTCTGCCATCCTTCGACATTCTTTCGTGCATAACGTGTTTTTAGCATCTGGGCAAAGGAACAGTCTGCTTGCAGATTAGCCACTTAATGGAACAAGCCCGATATTAGCACTTCATTTGTCACAACATTCACTTTGTTTACGTGCGTCTCGCATTCCTGGTCCTGTGCGTCAGGTGGCAGAATGTCCTCCTACTCAGTGTCATCGAGCACAATCACTTCCTGATTTGGAATTCGGAGTAACGGATCAACAAGTTAGTTTTCCCGCCCGGGGAAGTGCTCTACAATAAAATCTTAAGATTGAAGAAGTAACGCCCACCGGGTGAGCTTACTGCAGGCCTCCCGCATAGTATGCAACCACTCCAAGTACCTGTTGTCCGTGTGCAAGGTGAACCTTCGATACTCCAAATAACGGCAATATTTCTTTTACTGCCAGGTGACTGCCAAGCACTCATGCTCGTTTACGCCATATCGCATAATTGATGTCCTGTTTCTCCCCACTCTCGCTGTATTGATAGGAGCACTGTGCCTAGCCCCTCCTGGTTAGCGTTTGTTTGCAAATACAAGTGGCACGCTGGGTCATATCTTGGTAAGGCGGGGTACTCCCTGAACCTAGCCTTAATTTCTTGGAAGGATTTCTCAGCTTAGCTACCCCACACGTATCTTCGCTGTGATGACAGTAAGTCAGTGAGAGGCGCAGTTATTATTGCAAAAATTCTAAATATTTTCACGCAGCCAGTTGATATGCCCTAAGAATTTGTGCAGTTGTTTCCCCATGCGCAAGGCTGGATAGCTTCCAATAAACCCTAGTTGTTCGCGGTTAGGCAAGTTTCCTGCTTCGCTTACAATGTTGTCCCAAGAACTCTAAATGGGTTTTTCCCAAAAGGCACTTGTTTGTTGTGCAAGTCAATCCGTTCATAGCCAATCTCTCTAATACTAGTGACAAATAGTGTACATGTTCCTCCCAGGATTGTTAGCAAATAACTACTTCGTCAAGATAAGCTAGCGTGAACTCCCCCATCAGTCCATCTAGCACAATAACCATCATCGACTGGAATGTTGCTGGTGGGCACTTCAGCCAGAAGGGCATTGCACAGAAGTGAAACCTCCATCAGCCAGGAGCCGTAAAAGCGGTTATCTCCCAAACTTCCAGGCGTAATGGAATCTGCCAATATTCGCTCGCCAAGTCCAATGATGACATGACATTTTAAGCTAATGTAAGGCGGGAGTGGCTACAGATCACCTGATTGACGGGACGGAAGTTAACACAACAGCCACATCCCATCCTTATTTGGTGTGAGTGTAATAGCAGAATTAAATCTGCTCTTAGTGGGTTCTATCACCCCGTCTGTTAGCATCTCGGGAATCTGTTGTCAAATTATTTGAACTTGATGCGCAGGAGGTAACGGTGTGGAATGGAATAAATTGGCCCTTCCTGTGTAAGCGGGATTCTGTGTTCAGCAACAGAAGTCCGGCGCAGTGCATCATGTTTTGCGAAGACTGTGCTACGCTCATCTAGCACACACTGAAATGAGGCTTGGTGCTCTACTGGTATACCGTGCCCGAATTCCTTCAACAGTACTCTCGGCCGTTTTCCCCTGTCCTGTCTATGTTGGACACTGTTCTCTGCTCCTTTGCACCAAAATGTATTCATCGTTCTGCCAGTTCTACGATAGTGTTCTGTTCGGTTAGCCATGGTACTCCAAGTATCGCATCGTCCGTTATCTCCTCAGTTATTATGGTGGTAGTTATGATTTCCAGGTCATGCACTCTGTCATGGTTGCTTGCCCTACTGCTGAGCTACTTTGCTGGCATATTACTAGCCTAATCACATGACTGGTCGTTTGGATTCATACACTTGCAGTGATGTTTTGTATCGCATCTGGGGCAGCTAAGGAGCAGTGTACCCTGGCCTAAGCACAATAAATTATTGCACCAGTTCGACTGTTGCCAGTCCTGTAAATTTAGTAATGGTTTGCATTCAAAACTGTCCACGTTGCGGCATCACACTTGCGGATGCCTGAGGCAGGGTTGGGTGCAAGGCTAGTCTTGCAGTTGCAGTGGCAGTAATCAGTGCAAAGTTCGTATTTGGCTATTAGGGCTTGTGGTAGCAGACGCAACCAGTGTGGACACAATGAGAGCCGGCACGCTGTCATAAGTGCGGCCAGCCATGGTCTGTGTCAACAAATCCACGTGTGAGAATGGGTCGCGGGAACCCGCCACGGTGTTGAAAAGGATTAAGCGCCATCCGCTCACATGACTGTCCCCCCAGTAGGGGGTATCGACCGGCACAGCACTGCCTGCTATCACTCAGCTGGCGTGTCGGTGGTGGGAGTAGCGCTAGCATGAGTTCTCCCTCCGTCCCTTTGTCTGCAGCGATGGGCCGACAGTGCGACTGACATCATGCACAGTCCCAAGACGGCTGCTCCGCTGCACGTTCTGCTCCCTTGGTACCAATTGCGGCTGCTCTCAAATTTCCAAGCGCTTTTCCCACTGATCATGTGGCACCTTTCCCGGTGTCTTGCAGGCGTATGGAAGGTGTCCAAATGCCATTGTTTTCCAGATGTGAAGTTTCTATTGTTCCCTCGTTGCAGGTAGTGGTTACAGGAATTTGAAAATTGCAGAATATTTGGAAAAAGTTGCAGGAAATTTTATATGGCCATTAGAAGCTAGGATCAATTAGCGGAAGGATAATGCAACAAAGTTGGGCGACAATTGACATCATGGCATGGTATGAGATTGTGTTAACTGAGGTTTTCAGGAGTGGTAAAATTATTTACCAGATAAAGGTGGTTTTGGAAACATACTGTATACGGGCGCAAGGTATTGTACAGCGACAATACCAATGATGTTGAGGAGAGCTGACCCTGTTACCTCAGGTGTCATGTGCCGATGACCAAAGGCCACAATCCTTCAGGCGCAGTGCTCCTCAGTTATGTTCCTGATTCAATTGCCCACTGTGCGGTGGACTCTTAGGGTGAACCACACACCCGTAATTACTTCGCGAATGGTTGACATTAAACACTTGATGATACAAAACACTTTGGCAGGAAAAGCGAGGGCCCATGCCTTGAAATGCCCTAAGGCAACCCAAATAAAATAGGCGACACTGTTCACATTATTACATTGGGTTTTATTAACATCTCTCTGATAAAGACAACTTACATTGATGTTGGCTTTTACCGACAGATGCAGGTTACAATGTATAAATGGTGCAAAGTCAGACTAAGGTTAAATTTTAAAGTTACGCTTCCCCAGACAATGCAAAGCTCTGGGGAAGTTGGGCGGAGAGTCACAGGTGGCAAACGAAAACGGTTCTGATTAAATTAAATATCTGTTGAAAACTAAAAGATTGGTTCAAAGGTTGTAGGCTGCATGGGCGTGCGAAAACTGCAGACACGGTAACACATGTCCACCCTCTCAGACAACAATTTAATGACTAGCGTACCGCTTGGCACGCTGGCAGCAGGCGAGCCAAGAGGAACTACTATCATACATTTGCAATTTACATAAACAACACTTGCGCTCACCTTGCCATTTGGACACATGAAGGAATACAACTATAAAATATAACATCTTTAATATATACAACAGAGCTCAGGTGAATGACATGCGGAAGGAACATATAGGAATGACAAGTACAGAAAAACAATCAAACACACTTGCAAATGCCCGTCAGGCAGTTTGTTACAGTGTTTGATATTCCAGCATGTCCTTGCGTGACATTACCTT
The DNA here is from genome assembly GCA_029891345.1 of Dryococelus australis. Classification (NCBI taxonomy): domain Eukaryota; kingdom Metazoa; phylum Arthropoda; class Insecta; order Phasmatodea; family Phasmatidae; genus Dryococelus; species Dryococelus australis. The sequence continues at coordinate 74,603,035 of CM057007.1, read as the reverse complement.
GCAGTTTTACATACCTTATACACACTAAGGTTAGCACTCTAGTGCTATTTCTGTATATTCGTGTGCGTGAAACGCATGTGCCTGGGTGGCCACTCGGCCCTTTCTCACACAGCACTTTCCCTTGCTTAGCACACGCATCACTTCAGCTACACTACATGCACTGATGGACTGTGTTATAATGCTGACTGCACCCGTGCGCAACAGCGCCCGGTAATCTGGTGCCTGCGGCACTGAACCTGCTAGACGGTGGGCAAACTAGCTTGAGGGTCATGGTCGGCATCATATATTAACTTCGCTATGAATATCAGTTGCTCAGTGAACATCATTTTCTGATACAGCCCATCTATAAAACCCAAAAAAAATCATTATTTAAAAAATTTCTCACTTCCAAAAATTTTTTGTTTCATTAATTTCAACATCTCCCCCCTTTATTTATTATCCCCACCATCCTAAAAATAAATTAAATTTCCCAATATTTTTCAATAAATGTGAATGGTGATTGAACTTCCTATTGACACATCTATTAACAAGTAAGAAAATATAATCTGTTAACTGAATCCCTGTCAGGATTTAAGAAACATCATTGTATAAGTACCACACTTTTGTTAGCCATAGATGGACATCAGAGACCAGCTGCATAGAAGATTTGAGTAGAATACACATGGCGTGTCTGCAACAAGGGAATGGGGATTCAGAGCCTCAGAGCCGACAAAATGTGCTATCATTCTGGTCACCCGGTGGCTATTTTGTGTAGACCTTGACGTGGTAACCGCTGACCTTGAACATTTAAAAAATTATAAAAAATCCTAAAAACCAAAAACAGTAAAAGAATTAGGCCTACAAAAATCCAAAAAACATAAATTCTAGAAACATAAAAAGTCTTTAAAATTGCAAAAAACCTTAAGAAATTTAAAAAAAAAAAAAAAAAAAACTATACAAATTACAAAAAAACCATCAAAATGATTAAAAAGTTCAAAATTCTCAAAAAACCTTGACCCAGGACCCAAAAGACTTGACCAAAGATGACCCCAGGACACTTGACCCTTGAGCTTAAATGCTAAAATAAAAAATTCCAAATTTTTTTATAAATACCAGTCTAGATACCATTACCAATGTATATATAGGTATTGACATAGAAATATAAGATAGGAACATAGATAATTATATATAGAATATATTTCAAATAATTGTATGTTTAAAATAATTTCATACTTCTATACTTTATTTTAATGCATACATATACCTTTTAGTATATTAAAAATATATTGATATATTTTGTATCGTTATGTAAGTATATAAAAAGATTATATTATATATTGTTATGTAGATATTTGAACGTTTTCTTCTGAGGGGAAAGAGTACATGGGTTTTCTCAAAGTGCTCCCATAATATTCTACATACAATTTGTACAGTAGAAGGCCTTTTGTTGGCAAATGCCAGGCTGTTTACTGTACAAAAAATTGCATTTATATAGAAAAACGACAGTTGTTCTGACACCGTGAGGTGAACACCGATTTGGAAATGCTCCCTTGACATACCACGAAGATGAATATTGAATATGAAGGCTTGCATTTGAACTCAACGATCATGGAACTGCGATCTGCATCATGGCTACCTGGTTGTCGTTGGTGTCGATTCTGTGAGAGTTTTCACCTGTGGTTAAAATGCTCATCGGCATGAGAGAACGGCCTGTACAAAGAGTGCTTATTGTGCGATAAAGCATTACGACATAGGTCCCATGCAGATTTTGCAAGGCAATACATTGAAGAATAGCAAATATTAGTGTACTGGAAGCCAACAAGTGTTTCTGCCAATACTCCTTAAGGTATTGATTTGAACAGGTGATTATGATAAGACAGTTAAAGGTACAGATAGAATGAGTGACCTGCATCGTACCGTAAAGTTGGTTTGCGCAGAATGCACACTTGCAAGACGTTTGCGTTGTTGAGGAAGTTCAAAATAAATGGATATTGTTTCTAAATATTTATAATGACCACGCTACTCTTTCAAAGAAAAGTAAACTTGATATTGAGAATGAAACAGGGAGTAAAGGCGACCATGACGACAGCATAGATGAAAATGAATGTAAAGACGGATAGGGCTGAAGTCAATTATTATTTTCTTGATGCACTGGCACAGCCCTCGACCACATTTGCTGCTATGAGCGACACGAAGAAGGCAGAAGACACTGAGAATACTGATTGTCTATTTCCCGAAGACCAGAATGACCTTGTTGATAAACTCAAATATCCCATAGACCTGCAAACGCATGGGAATCTCTCACACACTGTTGAGACATCTTCAATCATAAGAGAACTAAAGAGGAGGGTTATATCCAATGATGTAATGAACTGTTTTCTTCTGAAATTGGAACTAAAAAAATATATATTATTTTAAAAATAACAACTGTATTTTAATTTTTTTGTGCTGTATAATTTCATTCCTCACAACTTTAAAATGGTTCTATGAGTACCAGTTTACTAAAGATCAGCTATACGCATAGGATATTAATGAAGTATTGAAGTAGAAAAATGCACAGATAATGGACTGCATACAAAACATTAACACAGTCGTCAAGTAAAAATGAGTAGAGAGAGTTGGAGAGTGCATGTTTTTTTAAATATGTATGGGTGGAGGACAGACGAAACACCCATGGACTGATAGTGGATTAACAATTGATGGACAGGTTGGACAAAAGATTTATGGAAATATTGTGAAAGATTGATTGAAAAAAAAAGATTGCAAGATTGAAGGAATAACTGATGGGAAGATCGCGAATGATTGATGGAAAGATAGACTCCTGCACGTGCAGACTTCATGGTTATCCAACACCATGCAGGTAAGGAAATGTTAAAATTCCATCACTGCCCTTCCCAAGTTCTGGAGCAGTGCGCAAGGTTTAACATGTACACAGTAAGTTTGAGTGCAAGCGGAATTACATGATCAGCTGGATACAGTTACCTTCTTTTTTCATAAATAAATATTGATTGAATTAATTTTATTTTACAAATTTACTATTTATTTTGAATTTCTTGAACATTTTTGTATTTTTTTGTAGGGTCTTGTGATTTTATTTAGAATTTTTGGAATTGTTTGTTTTTGGGTTTAAGGTTGACGCCGGCTAAGAGCCAGCGGTGCTAGAGTCCATGACGGCGCTCACCACGCACGTGTTACGTGTGCAAAGAGGTAAATATTTTTTAACTTTCACATAAATATTATTTTGCAGTTTAAAATATGTCTTGTATTTTTATTTACAGGGTTTGATACGTCTTACAGTGTTTTAAGGTGTTTGGGGTAATTTTTTAAATGTTCGGTTATGAAATACAAAGTGCGCGCTGCACGGAGATTAAGAACACTAATATTCCGGCGTGAACGCCGTCATAATAAAACACTGAGATAATACAGAAAATTCACAAGAAAATTATAAAACGTAAAATAATATTTAATTCATTTGTGTAATTTTTATTTCAATAAAAAAATATTTTACTCAGCGCATAGCACTTCCGTTTATGTGAACCCCATCAGCAGCCATGGTAGGTCTGTGCGACACTTGCCTCTGGACAGTCTGTCATGGAGAGCTGGCGAGATAAGACACTGTCATGTACACACTACAACTATTTGTTCACCAATGAAGATTTCAATAGCACTTTTAGTATACCAGTTAACCTTTACTTGCATACGTTTTGCCAGACATTTCTCCAGCATTATGCTTCCACTTAACAAATTTATTTCCCCTTGTGGCATTTCCATCTTAATCGAGGAGGAGAAATATGTTGGAGAGGTCACACAACCTGCGAAACTTGAATCAGGCGCCATCCGCTTCTGCTAAAGGCGCTTGATTGTAATTTCTGCATTATTGCTGTGAGTTTTAAGGGCTTTGTTTACCTATATGTATTTGAGGGTATTTTTCATGTTTGAATATTTTACTGCAACATCATGTACAACCACATGGCCAACCGACGCAAGTCTATGCCATCACTGCATTTTGAGAGCTTATTAATGTAATATCACGTGTGCAATATTTTTGTTCATGGAGCTATGTTATATTTTGTCAGGGTTCCGTGTAACTTTCACGTAAATGGATGCTTTTGCATTTGACCATGTGGTCGCTTTAATGTTTGCTTTTTCCGCCATCAGGTATGCCACATGCCTGTAACCACTGTAATCGCAAAGAGAATAATTTTCTCTATCAGAATATTTTTTTTTATTTTAATTTTCCATTTTCACCAATAATATTGCAATTTCACCTGCACCACATGGGCCGCTACAAACTTTATCCAGCAGCATCAGCACCATATAAACTTGTTTTCACACGTGTGTGTTTATTGCGATTACTCATCTCGTGCCCCATCATCTTTTAAGGGTCCTTGTGCAATTTATGTAATTTTGTAATTAGTGTATGGTGACATTACTTCTGACCTATCCGGCTCTGTGTATAGGCCATCACCACACTACCCACGTGCTGGCGGGTCAGCTCAGACGAGTTTGTATTAGTAATGCCAAGTAATCACACGTTTTAATTTATCATCAAATGATTCATTTTGTAATTCACAGTGTCCTGTCTTCAGGGAAAAATCGTCAGTCCACCCTAGCAGCTGTCGACTCTCTTCCCTTGTGAAGATTGTTTTTCCATACACAGCTGTGAGATCCATTTAGGCGTGCGCTAGATTAATTGCGGGCTGGGGAGCACCCAAGCAGAATTGGCTAGTAATGACCGAGAGTATCATAATTTAATTGGCACGTTGATCTGTACAAGCAATAATAATAAAAGTAAGTCTACAGTGAAATTACCTTCTTTTATTCAGAAGTGACAGTGTGCTAGCCACATGAATTTTATCAAGTGCTTATTTTCAAAATAATGTTTAGTAAAAGTTTAGTATTGCCTACGCGTTTGTAAGAACAAACGGGTAAGATGGACACACAGAACCCAAAGCATCCCTGAGTCTCAATAGCGTGGTGATTGGGAAGCACTGCTGGCGCCCATATTACCATTAAGTATTTCTGTCATCATTCGTCTCGTGTCTCATCCAACGGCGCCAAGGTCAAGGGATAAGCATCAAGGGTATTGGGGTCAAGGGTTTTGTGGAATGTTTTAAATAATTTTCTACTGCTTTTTGTTGTTAGAATTTTTTTTGAATGATCAAGGTCAAAGGTCACACAGTCAAGGACACAAAATGTCCACAGGGTGACCAGAATGACACAAGCATGATGTCTGCTTTGAGGCTCAAAATCCTTATTCTCTTGTCCCAAACTCACCATTTATATTCTACTGATTTATATTTGAGTCAGAACAAATCTTTTAAAATGACCAACTTTAGAGATAATACTGTATGAAAATGTGGCCGATGAATAAATTTTTACATGTGATAACCTAAAATTTAAATTTAGCAGCAGTCACTTCGACTTGACTACACACATTTATGCATGTTCCCCAGGTCACACTCCTCATGCTTTTAAATTTATTCAAGCGTGGATGACAATTAATACGGCACAGTAATCAGATGTTTTGTTTTGAAATGCTGAAAACCTTTGTGCTGATGCAGAAGAAACGCCTAATGGTAGCTAGTTTGCGGTTAACTGAGCATTGCTAAAAACAATAAAACTATAAAAGAAATCACTGCCCTGAAATGCATACATGCGCACTTAAACAACCCCTTGTGTGCATACAGAAATATTGACTGTGTGACAGTATATTATGCGAGTTCTTAACACTCAAATAACAGTGCAGTGTCCAAACTGATGGCAACTCAAACCGGTTATGTTTTATTTTATACACACAAAAACTTACATAATTGTATTACAGTTTAATGTCTCAGTGTCACATATGCTGGCCTACATCATACATGTAATTGTTCACTGGTATGTCCAAAGCAGTGTTTATTTTTACATGTAAGTGGGGATTCAGTGGCCCACAAGAAGAAAATATTACTTTAGAAGTTACCTGCAAACCAACCAAGTTACACTATGTCAATATTTTGGTATGAGACGTCATTGGGATCAGCTGATCCTGACATGTTATCACTATCTACCTGTGATTGGATAGGCAAATATCACGCCAAAATTCTGAAAGAACATTTCTGATTTATCAGAAATGCTTTCTCAGGTATTAGGCTTCAAACAGTATGGACGTATAAGTGGTACGGTCCCGAAGTTACATTTTGTATGTGTAACGTAATAAGTATGTACGTATTTAAAAATGTGCTACGAATATATCAAAGATTAGTATTAATGGCCAGGCATGAATGAAGAGGCCTGAGGCCTGTAATTAATATGGCTTTGAGGACTGATATATGTACTGCATAACACTGTACCAATGAATGACCTAGAGTGATATTCCCAATCTAAAAGAGACTTTGAAAACCATAAAATAAATAATCACCTTAACAACCAACATCAACAACAATGCTATTTGTGCAAATTTTTTTATGAAGGAGTGTAATATAACAAGTTCAGATGTTGAGGTTTAAACATTTTTTCATGTTGAGAATTCAAAAATGGTCGACTGAAATTTTAAGAGGGATTTCACCCAAAGCGAGCCCTGCAAGTAAGATTCTCATAAATATTACTCTATGCACTAGCTACCCGAACAGTTATTTACTTTTGTTTGAGAGTCTAATAAACTTTAGTAAAGACAAGTGTATTACAAGTCAATGGTAGTGTAGTGATGACACGCTTAGTGTGTCAGGGTTTTACTGATTTGTACATTTATAATTAATTGGAAGAGAAACAACTAATTAAAATTAAAATGCAAATGAATAGTTTCTTAGTGTTTCTTTGTGACGGTAATTTCCCTCTCACAAAGTGTTGTTTTGCAAACAGGTTTTTCAAACTATCAAAGCATCATGAAAATTATTGAGTTTTATGGTAACAGCTTGCACAAGTATTGAACAATACCTTTTTCTATGCAACTTAAATATATAAATGATAAACTCATGCAGTTCTTTCTCAGTCAATGTTGAGTACCTGTTCATTTATGTCAGGTACTTCACTTAAGTACGGGAGTGCATTGACAGAAGGTATAATCAGAGTGGGAATAAATGGAGAATTAATGTACCACTCATGCAACGTACATGTAATTAATTTACTGGAGGTAAGTTATACTGCATTAAAGGTGGTGATGGTTCACCTGACCAGCTGTAGGTCTACTACCAGTCATCAAGAGTACAGTTTGTTTATGTCTGCAGTAAGTATCACAAGGTTGTTTTTTACACCAGTCCATGTTGTAGTACTGAATGGCAGTACCATTTCTAACTTCACAATACAGATTACAAGCATGCCGAGCACCCACAACACTATACCTGAGCAACAGAATACGTGGGGCAGATAGCTTCACACGAAGGTTATCTTGTAAATCAGGCTACAGTACCTACACTGTTGTGTAATTTTGGAGTGTGGTATTGTGTGTATGCAATTCCCATCACCAGTGTAAACAGTGTGGCAGTTTATATACATTGAACTCCAAATATTTCCACATATTTCTACATTATTTATTTTTGGCTACCCCATCATGGGCCCTCATATATACACAAATATCCCTAAACTCTGTCCGATAATATAAATATAAAAACCTATTCAAACCAGATATCAAAGTTGCAATATCATTTTGTGAATTAGTATGGCGTAGTTTAAGAATTTCAAGTATATACAGAATGTTGCAAATTATAAGTCAATACTTCGGGGGAACATTACTAACATCTGGAGGATGAAAAAATGTTATATGGGGGTGCCAATTACAGCTGCGATGGCATTCCACAGTAACATGATACAGCCCGCAGGCCATACACTGTACGTTATGTATTAGGCCTATGGGCTGTAGTATGGAAATAAAGCATTTGCGGATCTATGCTCAAATAACACTTTTTCATCCTCCAGATTTTGGGATGTTCCCCCGAAGTACTGACATGCAATATTGCAACATCCTGTACTGACATGCAATATTGCAACATCCTGTATTGACACATTTGTGTATTAAACAGGTAAGTTAAAAATGCTATTTATTATGATTTTGGATTAGTTATTAACTATTTCCATATACGTTATTTTGTATGAAGGTACAGCAGATATACAAAATTGTATAAAACTTAGAAAAAAATTATTTAATTAGAATGAGACACATTTCTAACTGTGAAAAGAGTTGTCTCTGTAGTTTGTACTGGTTTACATGAGGTTTTTTGAGACGTAAGTGGCCAGCATTTGGCATATACAAATATGTAACAAGTTCAAGAAGAATTCCTCTTTATTACAGTAACAAAGATCACGTAATTATTTTATTGATTACCAACCAAGTTGCACATTCATGAGGCTCAATTATGAGATGGTAATTCAAAAGAATAAACATTTAATAACTATAAAAACGCACAGTGACAAGTTTCAATGGGATTGAAAAATAAATGGGCATTCAAAAGCCCCCTAAAATTAGAAGCGCACACACGTGCACAGATTTCAGTGTTCAATTTGACAATTCCAATATTAATACAGCCACAGTGCAAAACTTTCATTCCCTCGACACTAAAGATGCGTACATGCGCCAAAATATTTCTCATTACAAATCCTTTAAGAATATTAACAGCAACTAAAAAAACTGGACTTAGTGTGAAATGCAGACTTCAATTAAACTATCACTTTCACGAGTATTCCATAACTCAAAATTAAATGGCTTATATGCAGTACACTTAAAACCAACCTCAATATACTTTACGAAATTATTACGCGTAGTATAAGGAATACTGACACAGAACCGCATACGTGTTCATTAAACCCAACAATAAATTATGACAATAACGATTACCTTTAAAAACATGATCAAAATAGTATCACAAATAGCTAATACTTGACTAGAAGAAACATGGGTTTCTGAGACCTGTTAAGAAGTCCACTAAAATCTCATTTACACAAATGAATTTAAAATGAAAGTAGTATGGAGTACTTCTTTAAAATCACATCTAGAAAGATTAAAGCATATATTTTCAGATACTCTCGACTAGTCAGTAAGGCGAAGTAGGTTGACCCCTACAACATGTCCTAATAAAGCATACTCTTATATAATGGGTATTAAAACCACCTAAAATTTGTCATTAAAACCAATGCAAGTTACCCAAGGCCCATCTCAAGGCTTGAGTAACATAAAACATAACAAATGATTAAAATTATGTAACCACTACGCCAACAGAGTAGTGACTCATGGCCACATGAAACACGCTATTTAAAAAGGGCATCTAACAAGAGTTCGGCACTGTGAAAACAGAACAAACTGACACAAGCATTGAATTAAATCCAAAACAAACAATTTTGAAAGGCACTACAAAAATAAATTTAGAAAAACACCACAATCAAGTAAGTCCAGTTATAAAGAATTTAAGCCACTCCAATACACTATTTTAAGAACAAGCCGTAGGTCATTAGCAACCAGGACTCACGTTACTCATGTTCCTTCTGCCCCAGCACAATATTCAAAGGCAGAATTCCCTATTTCGGCTAACTGATCACAAACTGACAACTTTAATCCATAGTGATTTCTTCGAGTAGCAGGCATCTCATTCTACACAATGTTAATCCGGCAGCATTTTGGCTTAGAAGAAGAGGGAATCAGGGGGTTACACCCTGTTAAACAGATTTAAGACCCCTGGTCATAGAGGGAAATGAGAGAGGGTATAGAGGGGACTAGGGAAGGAATTGAAGCTCCCCAAGGAGCTTGCCAAATGTTCACAGTGCAATGATGAGCCCTAAGCGACACTAGCGCTGTCGCAAGTGCAACAAATTTCTTTCATCATCTATGGCACAAGTTGAGGAACCACCGCTCGTTGGTTGGGAGTATGTTTGTAAGAGGACTGGCAAGAGCATATATCTCCAGGCTACCCTCTTTTTTTGTTACGTTTTGCAGCTTCTGTCCCATTTAGGCAATGATAGTATTACCTAGCAGGGAACTCGTTAACTGCGTGCATGTATCACATGTTAGTCAGTCCCACCTAAGTCCTAAGTTTAGTCCATGTACCATCAGTCCACAATGATCTAGAGTTTTTCTAGCACCCTCACGCACAGTAGCCATCACTCGTCGGGTATCACGCCCTCTCATCCATTCACACCACAAACACCTCGTCCGCCGTTGTCTCACAATCTCCCGTTGTCATCCATTCTCTGCACATCACTTGATTACAGCATGCAGCTAAAAGGATTCTACCAAGACTGCCAGCAGTCACGCCGTGGCTTGTATTTATAGGGTTGTAGGCAATTACACATAAATGCCGCTAAATCCTGCATTACACTGAGGGTCCTAATTTCCAGAATATTTTCGCACCTCCTCTACATTTATCGGCTTTTCCAACCGGGGGGGGGGGGGGGCCGTGATGCCAGTCAGGTCACGCCACTGTCAATCATTCCACTGCTGCCCCAGGGGGAGGGTAGCAGATGAGACAGCAAATGTGTGCCTCGTGAAGGGGAGGGAGGTGAGTCACCTCCCCTAAGCGGGACTGCGCATAACGGGAGCTCGTGGCTGGTGTGAGCTGCAGGGTGTAACAATACGTATACAACTTTCTCCATTCCTTTCATTTCCCTCTCTTTATCATGCTGTTTACGCATTCATTCTTTGCCTGTTTAATCAACCTTCCTAGTTCCCTCCCTACCTGTTTCATGCGATCCCTAATACTATCTGATCCTGTTTTTCTTCCACCATGCATGCTTCTGTCTACACTTTCTCTTCATCCTTTCTATCTCTTGTCATAGCGTGATGGGTCAGCATTAATAATTTTCTTTGCAACACATTTCCCCAACATAGTAAATTTGTTCCATTCGGCCAATGTTTTTCGACCTTTTGTCTCTTTTGTGTTCCATTCACCGGAAGCAGTATGGCAGCGAGTGTTCCACTTGTCATGGCAAAAAGCCCCTGGGTCAATTAGGTCATGCCCTTTTTGTTCCTCCCCTCCAGCAGGAGTTGCGAGGACAAATCATCTGTGGGGTAGATTTTGATGCACTTCACTGTTTCGCCATCTTTATTGTTTACAAAATGAGTGTCTTTAACCTTTCAACTTATCTTCAAAGAGGTAATGAATTTAATTTAAGATGTTATCAATGATGAAATGTATTTTAAAATAACATATGTTGGGGGAAATTAATTTGTGAACACAAACTATCACAAAAATAAATCAAATGTCACATACAAGGCATCTGCTATACTCGCCATTCTAATTTTTATAAACAAAAACACTTAAAGACATTCTATTCGCTTTGAAAAAGTTAACAAATCTTTTTGACCCAGGTCACTTTGACCCCAACTCTTTACGACTCCCGAGGAGTAAAAAGAGGCGGAATGGAACCAACCTTCTCTTTACAATTACCCTCAATTAATTTCCCAAGTTTTCTAAGGTTTATACCTTGGTCCACTGCTCGAACCTATCCTTCAAGAAATGTTCTGCCCCCTCCTATACTGCCATATTACTCTAACCCTAGGATCCTCTATTCACCCCCAGAACATTGTGCCTACTGATGCGATCTAAGACGACTGGCATTCTTGGGTGTAGCGATCACCACATCCAAGCAATGTTTTCAACTCAACTAGTCATGCAGATAAATTTTTGATATGTACATATTTTATTATAACTTGAAAATTCAAGGACTATTCAAGGCAGAGCATAATTTATGAAATTTTCGAGACCTTGAAACCAAACTCTTAAAGTTCAAGGACCATAACAACCCTGGTTTTGTGAATCTTTAATTACCCAAGTGTTACAAAATTCAAGTCATTCATAACCAAATTCATCACAAACAAACACCAATATGAATAAATAACAAAAATAATTTAATGCAAGCCTACTTGCAGCTACCAGTATCAATGTGTGAAGAACATGACCTTGAACTGACTCTACAGCCCTCCCCCCCAAGATGTGTTACATGTTGACTTACAGATGAAATATTTTACACAAATACTTATGTATCTTGCCAGTAGACACTGACAATACAACTCTCTGTAATAGTGTAGATCCAACTGCATCCACAAATCGTGAATGTTCATGTCTTGTGTTTGCCACACACATCATGCAGCATTACAGCTGTAAATTAGCAAAATATTTAACAATTTAAATTTTACAATTCCAAAAATATAAGGAAAAAGAAATAAGGCTGCATTTTTTAAATCTACATAACTTGCTGAATTATTTCTGTACAAGCAGGTGGATTCCTGCATCGTAAACTTTGAGAAGGCCTGTCAAGTACAAATCTGAAACAACTGTCATAACGAAGAAGCTGAGTGATATTTTATATCTGAGGGATGAATGACAAGGGTTTAGAAATTGATTACTTAACACCATTGCCATCTTTGTTATCAGACATTTTCGGATCCATGTACAATTAAAATATAATGAAAGTACATTATTTTGGTGAGTGAGATGAGCCCCAAAATCCTACAGATTCGTGTTTTTTGTAAATTTCTGTAATCTCACGCAAAAAGACCTCGCATGTTCCTTTGTCATCAAGTTTGAAAGTTTGCCTCGCGTCTTTGGTCTTTGAACCACTAGTATACTCATCAAAGAATTCATATGGAAGGTTGGTCGTCAACAGTCAGCGCTTACAGCTACTACAAGGCATTTCCCAGAACAAAACTTTTTTTGTCCTTGGGAGGAAAAATGTCTCTATGCGTCAAAATAAATTTGCGTAAGTTTGTAATATCTAACAGCAATTTTCAATGTGGCTCTTGTCGATAGAAATCTTGTCAATACGACGACTATGTCGTATAGAAGTCGGGAATAGCGAGTCTTTAAATCAAAGGCAATGAAGGATTGGTAATTATATTAATTTTCTACTGGATTATTACGTTAAATTGTTGGGTGGTTCCAGGAATAAAGAAAAGAACACACATGTCATGGTAGAAAGATTTATCAGGAAGAGCAGACTACACAGTCTTTGTTAGGACGAAATTGGGACATTTGCAATGGAAGTAGGGCGTTTAGTATATCTTTCAGGAATTTTGCATGGAGAACCTTCCCAGATAAGTGCTGTATAATTAGGCTACACGTTGCCAATGATTAATTACCGCCTTGTATGCTCAGTCTGAAGTATTCTTGCCCCCGTGGCAAAGGCAGGGTTGAAGGTGGAAGAGGTAGTAATTTTCGCGGTCTCATGAAATAAAGACAGAGTGACATGATTCCCACCCCTTTACGGACAAGCGAATGAAATACTCGGTTGCCTCGTGTATGATGTATGGAGGTCCCCGTCTGTTTTCACCCCCTTGACGTCTTAGCCATTAACGCAAAGTTCTCCCTCTACCCTTGCAGATCTCATTTCTCTTTCGATACGGTCGACACACAAATCCCACCCCCTCTTTCCTCCATAGTTATTCCATCACTTACCTGTGTTTACCATCTGTGGCAGTAATACGCTTCCATCTGACACGCGAGGAAAGATTACATGGCCAGGAATCGTCCACATGCTTGCCTGAAATATTACCCAGAAGGGGAAAACCGAAGAATCGGAGATTGCACAATAGAGGAAAACCAAATGGTTCTGTAAATCCCGGAAATTGTGGTCTAAAAACAAATTTTGTCAGCAACATGCCTTAAATGTCACAAAAAATATAAAAGCACACACAGAGATTCTACACTTGTCGGGTTAGTTTCTCATTATTTTGTAAACTGGTTAGTTAAGATTGCAAATAGGTCGCTAGGCTACTAAAATATACATAAAAGGACAGGACTTAAAGTACTCACAGTGCAGTACTTGTCGACAGGAACACACACACAACATAGGACGACACATTTTCCACGCAGTTGTGCAATCACCAAGTTTTGCTTACTCCAATTTCAATTTTACAGAAATGGGGCATGACTGCTTGATATAGGGTGCGCAGCGAAACGTCACAATTGCACAACCACGTGGAAAATGTGTCACCCTACTTTGTGTGTGTGTGCGCGCGCGCCTGTCGACAAGTACTAACTGTGAGTACTCAAATTCCTGTCCTTTTATATATTTTGTAAATACAGGGTTGTCCAATATATATGTACATACATGTACACAAAAAATATCTTGTATATGCAATAAACTAAATTTACATGTCGAAAGACTTTCACAACATGCTATGCTATCCTGACCTAACCTCACAGTGAGTGAACCACTTTTTTCCACTCCACACAGAGCACGGGAGACCCAGTCACACCCCTCACCCACAGGCCCCTGTTTAAGTTGTGTAAATACCATTTTGCTAACTTACTTATTCTGAAAAGCCAGAAAACAAGACATTTAGGCCCACATATTCAAAATGAACACATGATGTTTATGGGATAACACAGTGCAATATCTCGCAAAACCAAGAGTTTATGTTTGTTAACTAATGTCACAGCCCTGAGCAGTTACAATCAAGTTGACCTCCACTGATGCACCTCGTGCTTCTCAGGTTAGGATACGTTTTGTACACCACAACATCCCTAGTTACAGACTCATCTGTGTCTGTTCGTTCAAAAATATTCACACACAACCGCAATATCACAATGGCTCTACCTAGCTAGCAACTGAAAATACAATTGGTTCCCAGTTGCCTTCTGCAATGAAATGACCTACATGAGAGAAAGCCACACATAGTAATGAAGAAACTTAACTTTTGGCCGCCCACTACATCAACATAACACCACCATTCAAAAACAAAAACTTTCACAGATGGATATATTTTCTTCAGTGCTAAAAATAATAAACAATTAACACCCTGTTTTTAAAATTACAAGCAATAAAATAATGCATCACTATAAAATGTATTGTTTTGGATCACAAATTAATTTTAACATTTTAAAATTAAACTGATCATAATTTTTTAATTATTCACTTTGTAAATTAAAGTAAGGCCTATGTAATATTTTCATTAGATTTTTCATCACAACTTTAAAAGAGGACAGGGGTCATGCACACAAAAAAAATTGTGTAGAAATTTAATTTAACGAACACTCGCCCAAATTTAAGAGGCACCCACCAAGAAACAATTTTAAATTGTGAAAATGTTATTAACATTTCATGTAATTTTAAACAATTTAAAATAATTCTATTACTAACACAAGGTGTTTTAATATCAATATCTCCTCATTTAAAGCGTCGAGTAATAATATAGGCCTAGTCGCGCCACAACATGGAACGACACTAAAATTTTTAAATGCAAGGGCAATGGACTCTCTAACCTAAATACTTTGATTAAGCAATGTACTGACGAACGCATTTTAACAGTTGAACAGATATGGCACACACAACCAACAGATTTTATTCTTTCAATTGCTGTCACATCAATAACCATTCAATAATTATAGGCCAAAACTTAACAAAGGTGAACTACGCTGGAAGTGTAAACATGCAAAAAAAAGTCGGGGCAACTACGAAGGCTTTCAAAATACATGGCCTTTATGTGCGTGGTCATTTCAGTGGGAAACAATTACACAGCACACTACTTGCAATAAAGGGCAAGAGTTTCAATGCGGAAAAAAAAAATAAAACCAAATCAAAATTTTAGTTGGGTTATAGACGAATGTTATTCAGGACAGATAGCTGGAGCTACACTTGTCATCTCTAATGTTGACGAAATTACATCCATATATTTCCATTATTTTCAATAAAACCATCACATATATGATGCCGAATAATTGCTAAAAACATCACGCACCTTCATCTACCTTCAGCACGCACACAGAACCGCTGATAATGGCAAAAAATTCTCAAATTTTTGTAGTAAACAAATCAGTATTCCCGAAAAACAACTTCGCCATTGGTGGTACTTGCTGTCGGTGCGAGCTGCGAGGCGACGCGACCGTGGCGATACTATTGGCCGCAAGTGTAAAGTCGCAGGAACGAACATACGACAGGCGATAATTGACGAGTGCAGCTGAGCTCCCAAATAAACAAGATGGCGGCATACTGTGGAGGTGAGTTTGTTCTTAGCTGTGATGTGCTGTTGTCTTGCGAGGCAAGTATGTGGTGTTTTCTGTGGAAATGTAGAGGAGCGAAACCATCTAATTCTGACACTTTACTTGATGCATGCGCCGATCATATCAAACTCGCAAGTATTTCTGGACCGTAATATAGGTTAGAGGACCGGAAAACAATAAATATCAATTTATCTCGATTACTAGGTTCTGAGTAACTCTGAACTAGCTGTAACCTCTTCTCACCCACTCGAAGAATAGCCTATTTTCTGTCTGCCTATATCATTTCTTCCCTTGTGTATTATCACATGCTGTTCTTGCCCCACTCTACATTTACGATTTCGTCTCTTAATTTAGCTTTCTTTTAATCACTTTGCGCCCACTTCTGTGGTATTAAATCCTCGCAAGTCTTCAAATAGTTATTGTGCGAGTTCAACTAAAATCGAGCATTAACTCAATTAGAAGTACTTGTCAGTGTTTGAGGCAAAAGAGAATTGGAATAGGGGGGCAAACAGGGTTCGGGGGGTGTTTAGTAATTTTAAGATGAGGGAGTGGGAGATAGAAAAGTTAATTAGGGGTTTGGAGAGCAGTAAGACAGGGGGACCAGATGGGATAGGAAACACAGCACTAAAGTTTGGTGGCAGGGAGTTGGTGAAATATTTAGAGGTGCTGTTTAAAAGTCCTTAGGAGAGGGTAAGTTACCACAAGATTGGAAGGATGCTATAGTGGTACCTATACACAAGCAGGGAGAGGATAGGGGGAGGCCTGGCAGCTACAGACCGGTGAGTCTCACATCAAGTACAGGAAAAGTAATGGAGAGGCTGGTGGTGCAGTATGTGGTGAGGGTAATGAACAATAGGAATTGGTTGGAGGAGTCCCAGCATGGTTTCAGGAGGGGTTACTCATGTGAGACTCAGCGTGCTGGGTTATTAGAGGATCTGGTGCTGGTAGTTGATGAGGGGAAGCAGGTGGATGCCTGCTTCATAGATTTTGAGAAGGCATTTGATAAGGTGCCCCATGGGACATTGATGAGGAAAGTGGAGGCGCTGATACCAGACAGGAGGGTAGTGGAATGGATAGGGGACTTTCTCAGGGGGCGAAGGCAGAGGGTGAAAGTGGGGGAGGCAATATCGGAGGAAGAGGAGGTTACGTCAGGGGTACCACAGGGAAGCGTGCTGGGTCCTTTGTTATTTACCATAATGGTAAATGATAGACATCGGTTTGGGGATTAGAGGAAAAATCAGATTGTTTGCAGATGATTGTGTTGTGTATGCTGAAGTGAGAGAGGGGGGCGGAAATTTGCAGGCGGACATTGATAAGATATAGTTGTGGACCAGGAAAAATAAATTTAAGATAAATGTAAGAAAAACTAAGGTAGTGAGGTTTACAAGGAAAGAGTTGATAAGCAGGGACATGTACAGATGGGAGGGACAAGCGATAGAAGAAGCAGCAGAATATAAGTATCTAGGGATTGTACTGCAGGGAGACCTCAGGTGGAAAAAAACAGGTAGAGAGGGTGGTTGCAAACGGAAGAAGGGCTCTGGTATGCTGGGAAGGGTGCTGAATGGAGTCAGCTGTGAGGTGAAGGAGAAGGTGTATGGCACAATGGTACGGCCAATGTTAGAATATGCTGCAGCAGTATGGGGAGGTGGAGGTGCGAGAACTGGAGAAAGGCAGCAAGATTGGTGAAGGGTAGGTGGAGAAGGCAGAGGCAGGATGATGAGGAAGAAGGGAATTATAGGTCATCAGTGATGGTGAAAGAAATGGGGTGAAGCTCATTGAAGGACAGGAGGAAAGTTGAACAGTTAGTCAAGATGTACAGGATGGTGAATGAAGAGGGAGGATGGGGAGGGCTACACTACAAGCTAAGTAAGGGGGTGTTTAGAGGAAGAGGAAACAACAGTGAGAAGCTTCAGAGGGTGTGGAGAAGAACGGAGTGGGGTAGGCAGTCCATGCTTGTGAGGTCTGTGAGGGAGTGGAATGTGTTGAGGGAGGAATTGGTATCTGTGAGAGGGGTTGGTAAGTTCAGGAAGGGAGTGGAAAAGGAGTTTGTTGGGTGGAGGAGAGGTGAGAGAGCTCGCCACCGGGCGGTAGCCTAATTGCGAATATGTATGTATAAGTTTACACTGAAGTAAATATATTCTATAAGAATGTGAGTACCTATTCGTTTCCGAATAGTAAATTCCAATAATTCTAAGGTGCTTAGATTGAGTGCAATGTTTTTCCTTGTATCAGTTGCGCTGAAAAAGTGAATAGACTGGAGTTTCATTGCAACTGGTTTTAGTGAAAATCTAATTGACAAACAAGCAATCAGGGTGACTCTGTGATGATTACACTTTCCAGAGTTACCTATGCACCCAGTTCACTCAATTGGAAAACACTTTATTGGTTCAGTGCCTGCTATAGGCCTAGTTAGGAGGTCTCATATATTGTTTAGTTTTTCTGTAGGCTGTACCATACTATGACATAAAACTTGGTGTTTAGTGAAAGTCTTACTGCCCAGAGGTTGCTGTGAATCTCAAGTTCATCTGTATACGTATTACAGTTGTGGGTGTCTTGACTGATGTTACAACAGGCGAGGAAGTGTGGTGGACAACTAGAGGTACTTGGGTCATTTAGTGACTTCCAAAAAACACAAATTGCTGCAAAATTGTATTTTTTGGGTTTTACATCAGTTGGTTAATCATTCCTGCAAAGGTACAATTTCGTCATTAGTCTATCTAAATTATTAAACTTTTGTGAGAGAGATGGAAAACTTAAACCTAAATGTATTTGTTCACAAAAAATTATATAATTTCTTTATACAACAGTGTCTAGAATTACCTTTAAAACATAAGAAATTAGTCTTTTAGATATAAATGAACAACTATGCCCCAATTGCTTACCAATTCACATACATCCCGTATTACACTGAAGAAGCTAAAATGTCACAAAATGAACCTCAGTAATCCACAAATAGGCCTACTGTAAAAGTATACGTGATTTACCAAATATCTTCTTAGGTTTTGTTAGGCTAGAATACCTAGCATGTTAAAAAGTCTTTAAAAAATTACAGGTACATGCAAGTTTCTTTGCCCTCATCACAAAGTTAATGCATTTCACACTCGAGTCTTTATAAGTCTGTGCAAACTGGTCCTTGCTGTCTCCGTTCATCTAAGTTTCTTTAGAAGTACATTGGTACAGTTTGAAATTTGTTGTCACATGTGCTTAACAGCGTCTTTGCCAACAAGTCAATTGCCCTCGTCAGTAGGTAGAGGAGCTATTTTTGTAACTGGTCTTACAAGTTCACCATTCAGAGTTCTCACCGTCACCACTCTTACCGCACCATCTTTACCCAGATGAAGCTTCACAATCCCGCCCATCTTCCATCTCAAGGGGGGCAGATTACTCTCTTTCACTAGTACCAAAGCATCTGGTTTCAAGTTGGGTACTACATCACTCCACTTAGTTCTCAAGTATGGAGATATTCCAAACTCCAAATTTTCTAAAAGCTTTGCTTCAGCTTGGTAACCAGCTGCCAATGACCCAGATGGCTGTTTACAACATGGCTCAAGACTTGCTCAGGCAGAGCAACGAGGGGTGCACCCACTAGAAAATGTCCTGGCATAAGGACATCAAATTCTGATGGTTCTATTGACAAGGGACACATGGGTATGGAGTTCAGCAATGCAGAGATTTCAGCAAAAAGGGTCATAATCTCTTCAAACGTAAGTATTTGCTCTCCGATGACCCGCTTCATGTTGTGTTTGGCCAATTTCACAGCTGCCTCCCACTGGCCACCAAAATGAGGTGCAGGTGGTGGGTTGAAATGCCAAACAATGTTGAGCTCATGTAAATGGTTCTGCAAACTCTGCCATGAGGGTTCAGTGAAGAGTGCTCGATGAACTTCCTTCAAGTGTCTACTTGCCTCAATGAAGTTGGTGCCTTGGTCTGACAGTATGTCTGATGGGGTTTCCCTCTCCGACACAAATCGCTTAAGGGCAGCCAAGAATACTTCGGTACACAGTGATCATACAGCTTCCGGATGGACAGCCTTCATCGACATGCACCCGAAAATACAGTGGTAACTTTTGTCCACTGGAGCCTTCCATGTCTTTGTCCGCTTTGTTGCAAATGGCCCTGCAAAATTGATGCCAACTTTCAAAAAGGCACGAACTTGTGAGAATCTCACAACAGGGTAATCGCCTATATGAGGGATGGAGGTTCTCGCTGACAATCTGAAACACCTAACACACCGGTGCACACAATGTAGAATGATTTGGCGAGCATTCAATATCCAAAATTGCCTCTGGATAAGGGAATGTACAGCCTGGAGTCCTGCATGGAGGTACTCCTCATGGTAATATTTCACAATTAACATGGATAGATGATGTTTTCCTGGAAGGAGTATTGGGTGTTTCTCGTCTGGCAATGCTGAGTGCTGCAAGCGGTCGCTCACCCTGATGACACCCAGAGGATCAAGGAAAGGATGCAATTTCCTTAGCTCTCTGGAGCAATTTTAAGTCCTCTGAAAGCAGGTCGTGTTGCACCACTTGAACCCAAAACATCTATGCTGCCTTTTATTCATCAGCACTCAACCACGCAGATTCACTGTGAGGTTGTTTCATAAATGCAGTTCGAGCTCTAAGCATCCACGCTGTTATTCTCTTGAGTCTTGAGAGTGATGAGAAGCCTTCTAACAATGTCCACAGGGTACCATCACCTTCTTGGACTGTTAGAGCTTGTGTGCTCTGAGGTTTACATTCTGGCATATCCTTCAGATTGGGCATCTTGAACTTATTCACCGGCCATGTGTCTTCAGAATCCGTCAACCATTCAGGTCCATGGAACCATACAGGATTGTTCACCAGCTCGTCAGGAAACACCGCGCCATGCGAAGTCTGCCAGGTTACATCTTGACGGGACATAACGCCATAACCTAGGTGGCACAATTAGTTGAATTTTAGCGACAAAGGTCTTGAACCTGTGTGGTGATGACTGGAGCCATGACAGGACAGTGGGTGAATCTGACCACATGTACACACTGAAGGGATTAACCTTTTCACTGAACATTTTGCTCACCCATTGCCACAATCTTGAGAGAAGCAAGGCACCCAACAACTGAAGCCTTGGAATTGATAGTGTCGTCAATGGCGCAATCGTTGATTTCACTGTGATCAGGCAAGTTGAAATGACTTCAATGTTGTTGACAATGTGAGCATAAATCACAGCAGCATACGCCTTCTCAGAAGCATCGCAGAACCCATGAATTTCAACAATGCAGGCACTAGTCCACTCAATGTGTCGTGGGATTCTCACTTTGGCCAGAGCACCCAGTGTCTTCTTGAAATGTAACCACTGCTGAGCAATATCTATATGAACAGGTTGATCTCACTCTAACCCCATCATCCACAGTGTCTGCAACAATATTTTTCCCCACACAACAACTGGGGCTATCCACCCACATAGGTCGTAAAGGTGGGCAATAGTTGACAAGATACCCCGTTTGGTTATTGACAGTTGGGGTACATTGACGTGGTATGTGAAATCATCCATCTCTGGACACCAGTGTATACCAAGCACTTTGATAGACGGACTGGTCTCTTGATCAAGGCTCTTCAAAACCTCTCGCTGTGATGTAGGCACATCCTCAAGTAGAGTGGTGCTACTTTCGAAGCTCAAATCCTCATTGAAGCAATGACACAAGTTCAGTTTTCAGTTTGATTGCTTCTTCCAATGAGTCAGCCCCTGTAACCAAGTCATCAACAAACACGTCTTGCAAGAGTACCTGAGCTGCCTGCGGAAAGTTTTGATCTTCATCAGTAGCTAACTGCCTTAATGTTCTCAGTGCTTGATAAGGAGATAATGTCAGTCCATATGTAACAGTGTTGAGTCTATATAGCTGTACATCTTCAGCTGAAGGTTGCCACAGAATACACTGATGTGTGTTGTCTATACATCTTGCAGATGTCAGCATTAAAGACAACATGTAGTGTTCAGAAGTTCATAATAATCTCACAGATATCCTTCTGCAATTTCTGCCCAGTGTGGGGCACGTCATTTAATGAGACACCATTTGAAGTTGTTGATGAGCCATCAAAAATGACATGCAGCTTAGTGGTTGAACTAACCTCTTTAATTATAGAATGGTGAGGAATAACATATATTCTACCTATGAGATCTCTGATGTACCCAAACAATTGTTTCTTGATTTGCCACCAGAGGTCCGAGCAATTGAGAATCGTGTCATGTGGCCCAGTTCTTCATATTCCTTGAGAAACTGGTGGTACGCGGTTGTGAGCTCCAGTGACTTAGTGAATTTCTTCTCCAGATGTTCATACCTTAAATGTGCCTGTTGCGACTCTCCTAACTCAGATCAATTTTGTTTGAACGGCAGTCTCAACACGTATCTACCATCCATGTCTCGTAGGTGTGTTTTGCTGTAGTGCTCTTCACATTTTTCCTCTTCAGTTGACAACACCTTTGTTGTCTGCACCTCTTCGACCTCCCAGAATCGTTGTAGTTGTGCATACAGACTATTGTCTCGTATCAAGAATGACATAGATTGACTTCTAGCTGATTCACACGCAATCCAACCAAACACGGTGTGAAAAGCATTGCGCTCACCTACAATTTTCCTGTTAGTCATAGCATCACTCACTATGTCGGCTGCCAAACAGATGTCAATAGGCCCGAAGCTTGGATCTGCTAGCTTTAAATCCTTCAAATGGCTTACGGTACTGTGAGCAACCCTTGATGCAGGCATGTGATGAGTGATCTCCTTCAAGATTGTAGCTCTTAATGTCAAAATATATGTCCTGAGAGTCAATAGGGTTGACACAACAATAAAGAACTCCTCTTGACCCTGACACATGAGTTTGCCCAACCCCAGCTAAGTCTACTTGTTTACGGTGGCGTTGTAGGCCTAACCGCTGGACACGTCAGTTATGAAAGAGACTTGTGGTGCACTATCCAACAAGACTCTTAATGTCTACTACTATCTCTCACTGGGACCAAAGCTGTCAAGAACAAAATTGTAGTTTGTATTTCAGTCTCGGTAGACAAATGCAACGTTTGGACCTTGGTTATAGCACTCTCATGAGAACCATCAGGTTTTGCATTTTCTGTATCTACGCTCTGACTACGTGATGAGCTATGAGAAAAGTGGAGCAACGAGTGGTGGCTCTTTTGACATTGTCTACAAGTGAATTTAGACATGCATTTTTGTGCACTGTGATTGGGTTTTAAACAATTGAAACACATGGATTGTTCTTTCACAAACTTGACTAATCGGAATATATTTTGTCACGAACTGCTTACATTTACTGAATGCATGTTTCTCCTTACTTACTGGACGTACCGTATCATTTTGTACTGCAGCAAGTAAAGTGCGTCTGCTATGACCTTGTTTTGAATTGCCCTTCATACTGGGTGCTGAAAATTTATTCTTTACAGATGTACTACTGTTGCCTGAGGCATTAAGGTTGGTCTCCAATTTAACATTCTCATTCGCCACAGCATATCGTTCTCAGAACATCAATAAATTGTCACAAGTTGGCAGGTCTTGGTCTACAGATAATTCAAAATCTTGGTGAAGAGAAGAATCTATCTTTTCAAGAAGAATGTTCAAGAGCAAACAACTTCATTCTGAAACTGTAGTTTTCAGCACACAGAGCATTTAAGTTTTCACGCACTACACTCATAAAGTGTGACAAAGATTATGTAGAATTGGTACACACTTTCAGAAGGTGCAATATTTTTTTAACATGCAGTGTAGCAATAACATGCAAGTTTTTGTACTGCTTCTCCGGCAATGACCAGGCAACACTGTAGTTCTCATTAGTGATCTGTAGATTACTTACAGTTTCCTTAGGTTCATCCTCTAGACATCCAATCAGATAATGTAGTTTCTGAAAGTGATATATCTTTATACACCATGGATTTGAAGAGTTTAGGGAATGCTGCCTACTTGGCGCGGTTGCCCGAAAACACTGGAAGCGGTAGAGGCGGCAGCACTTCACGCATACCGTTAACTGGACCCCGACAGTTTGTCTGGTATCTTTAGAGTAAATCTATTATACTGTACGCGCAAAAGCCGGAAAACCTTTTCAAAGTTCACGAACACATCCTTAATCTCATTTAGAGGTCTCGATTCAGGTTTTGGCAGGACAGCACACAAGGCAAAATAGTTTGCTAATAACTCGTCCTGTTTTGCCACTACTTCGTCAAAAGCCACCACGGACTCTTCCAGTTTCTCCACATCTTGCACCACTGCGTTTAACAACTTATTTGCTTGTCCTATTTTAGCCATAAAGTAATCAAACAAAATTAACCGTAGCTGAGTAGTTTGCTGCGCCATGGCTAACATTGATATGCATGTGCACCGACGGTTATGTAACAGATTGATTTAGTTTCAGTGTAAAAACACAAGTCTGGTTGTTAACATCTCAATCCGGCAATGGAGGACCATAAATGTTTATAATGTTTGATGAATTGCACAAAGTAACACGCAAAACACCGGATTGAAATACATTACCATCACAATCTTTATCACACATCAGCCATCTTGTTACAACACCACCTCCAACCTTACAAAATAAAACAAACAAGAACAACGCAGTCACCAGCAACCTACTAGGCACAAAATTTCCCAAACAGCTGGCCTTAACATGTTGTGTGACCCTGAGATGGGCCATAATATGAGCACAAATCTCAGTAGCAAGTGGTTCAGGTAGCCTACGTTGCAGCCTGTAAGGGGTATGCTACCAGGTGGGTGAACTTTGTTTCAGTGTCTTTGGTGTATGGGTTTTTCTTTTATAAAACCATTAATGTTCACTCATTGCTTTGATTTCCAACAAGAACACATACGTTTTAAACCATTGCTGTCAAATTATTTCATGGCATCACATACATGAAACATGCCATTTCAGAGCAGGCAAACAGGGCTAATATATATATTCTTTCTTTCGTTCTTCAAATTCTGCATCTTGAAGTAATTAGGTCAGATACATACAAAGGTACTTGGCAGACCTGCAGTAAATATTGTGACAGATTTCCGTCAAAACTATATTCTGGAGGTAAGGCCTACATGCAGAACAATCCGTAAGTAGGGTACCTACATGCAGCACAAAGAGAGAGAGTGATAGTACACTGGATATGCTTAGCTGTTTTTTGTTTGTTTTATTGTGTCTGTAGGATCTTTTTTAAATACATAGCTGTACAAAGATATCGGACAAGTCAAATTACAATATTCAAAATTTTACACTGTATATAATAAACATGCACATATATATATATGTTAGATTCCATGTACACATATCTTTATTCATAATGTGTAATGTGACTAATCTTCTTCCAACATGTGTTGGGGCATCATCGTTTTACTGAAACAGAAAAAAAAGGAACGAGAAAAACCGGAACAGGAAATGCGTACAATAAAATGTTATACAGTATTTTCTTAATTTTTGTAGTCTAGATATTCATCTACGCTATAAAATGCACATTCAATAAAAAAAAATTAAGAGTTTTTAGTTAGGGAAGCAAATTTCTTGAAGGTTTTGTTGTAATTTAATGAAAAGTTGGCTACCAAAAAAAAAGAATGCCCTTTCTGAATTTTTACTAAAGCCATGTGTGTTTTTTTTTTATTCTAGTATCATGCTTATGAAAGGACTCATTTTTCTGAAATAAATTATGTCTGTTTTTGGACACGAATATATGTACTGAAAACATGTAGTCACATGCAAATGTTAATATCTCTGAGCTCTTGGAAAGAGGTCTACATGAGTCTGGCTGTGTTACCCTAATTACTCTTGTACTTGTCTACCTCAGATTCAGCAGTGAACTTAATGTTGGTGAGGTCCTTAAGGTGTATGTGCATAATTGTGCAGGGTTAAACCCATCGTGTTCAAGTGATTCTTGCAAAGATGAAAATGGATTGAATGAACTGTTATTTTGTACACATGCTAGTGCAGAGCTTTTTTTTATATATATATTTAAAGAAATCCCAGATACAAAATTCTAAGTTGGCTGTTGTCGGAAAATATGTTTTGGCTTGTTGAATCTGTTTTTTTATCTAGTAAAATAAGTATTGTTTTATTTTATTTTTTTTTATATAATCTGCAATGAAGCTGTACAATCTCTCATTTCCAGTGTTAAAGTTTCCAGTTCAGTATAGTTTGAGTCAAAAGTCACACACCATACGTGTGACGTTACTTTCTTATCGGAGCATTCAAATCACTTGGCTCTAAAGCAAACATATTTTTAACAAATTGTCTGAAGTGACCTGAATAATCTTGAAAACTTTGGTACACGTTCAAGTACTCATATGCTGCAAGCCTTTAAACTGAAAATTGGCAGTACTGTACTACCCTCACCCAGTATGTGGTACATGTACAAAGTAAGAAAGGTGTGTTGGTGGCATCCACAGGTGGCTTACTGCGAGGGTGTTCTCACGGTGCTCCTTGCAGGTGCGGTGCTATGCTGCAGGAAAGGCACGCGGGAGAAGATGAAAAAGAAGAAAGTAAAGGTGGAGGTGACCAAGGTCGGCTTCATTCCACACCAGCTGCGTGACCCGAACAAGTGAGCATCTTCACTGAAGTACTTTGAACATTGTGTTTTTCTGGCTCAGTTATCTGTCTTTCAAGCTTTGTGACTGAGCAAGGTGGCCTGGGTTTGAATCCCCTGTCCAGCCGTCCTGATTTGGACTGTCCATGGTTTCACAAAATCTCTCCAAGTGAATGCTTGAATGGTTCCATACTACAGGCAATGGCTGCCCGGTCTCTCCCTGTTTCTGCTCCTCGGAGCGACTTTCTCATTCTCTAACGGCCTTTAGGCCACCGTGGCTGAGTGGTTAGCCTGCTCGCCTCCCACCAAGGTGATTCGGATTCAATCCCTAGCCGGGTCACCTGATTTTTGCAAGTGGAAATTGTGCCAGACGATGGCGTTGGTTGGCGGGTTTCTCCGGCACCGCTCCATACTCACCTCAATCATCCTCATCGGCTCTCTGAAAACCACCATGTTAAGAGCCGCCCAAATCTCTTGACTCACTCAAATGACCTCGCTGTCAACAAGGCACTAAGTTCTTGCCTTCATGTTTTGTGATGTCACCTTCAGATCATAACTGGACTCTTTGTGTTGCCCTGGTTCCACAGATGATAAAGAGGAGAAGAGAGATAAAGTAAGAAAAGAAATGAAATATTTAAATAATTAGCCTGATAATATTTAGCCTAACATAAAGCATATTGTCATATGGATGTCACAGTGAAATCTTGAGATACCATCATTTAACCATAACATAACTAATTTTGTAAATATATTGTGGTACCTCCTTTAAATATAATATCCCGGTTCATCTTGACTTACATGTGAAGGTGATAGCCTAACTCTACTAATCTCTTCTGTATATTTATCCTAATAAAATACATACAAATCCCGTATATGGCGTGCTTGTAAACATGTGCTGATAATCTGGTGGGAGGACGTTGTAGCTCTTGGGGTACTATCAACCAACTAGTGTGATTTGTGTTTGTTATCTGCATTCCCACAAAATATTGCATGGCTTTCCTTGCCATTATGTTTAATTTTTGGAAACAAGAATTTAACATGTTTAAGTGTCTGAGCAGTTTACTTCATCTTAATTAATTACCATTATTACTGACAATTCAATTAAAATTACGGTAATTAATTTTCCTTGTTATTTATTTAGTGGGCATTTTTGTTGCCAATTAGTTTTGGTCACTAAAAAATTAGTTGTACTCTTTATTTAATGTTTTAACTTTGAACGCATTGAGTTGATGCTACAAATAGAATTGTTTTGGAATTTGTATATGTTTTCCCACCAACTTCTTCTTTTCAAAATGATGGCAAGTTTCAAACTTTCTGTGACAGTACACATGTTCATTAAAATGTTATCTCTCTCCCTCTCACCTCTTTCTCTCGCTATTATCAGCTCTCAAGACCTCGTTGTTAAAAGCCGTCCAAATCTCTCAACTCAACTCTCACTGTTTATGAACTTCTGGAGGGAGCCTATGCGTTTGCTGGCGAAAAAGTTGGATGCATTTGCCCCCCCTTGCTCACCCGTACTCAGCTCCTATTAACACCGTTGTTTGTCATTTTAAATATGCACAAATAAGTAAGCTGCTTTAAGGTCAGTGAAAACTAAAAAGTGGAAGTATAGTTTCTTATCAACAACAAATTTTTGTTTGGTGAATTTTACAGCTTATGCTCTGCATGTCTTTTTTTTTTCATCTGAACTGCTTGGAAAAAAAAAGTTCAGGTGAATTCTTAAGATAATTGTATCGCTTCATTAGCGTAAGATTTCATATAAGAAAAGATCACTCATTTGTTACAAATCAACTGCCACACCAATCCAGGTGCTGATGTGACCCATCCCGAGATTCAAGACTTGGGAAGTTCCATAGCTACTGTGAAAATAGATGTGTAACTCACAGTTTAAATAATTCACTATTTGTGGATATGAAACTGTTTATGTTGCCTTCATAAAAAAAATACTGATCTCCATTCCACATAAGTTGCCAATTGGACATATTCATAGCATCTTGTCAAATTCCTTGAGCAAGCTTTGATAGTTTTTAAATATTTTTCACTTTTATGTTTTATGGCACTGTTAGTGTTCTATAATAAGACGTACTAT
The DNA here is from genome assembly GCA_029891345.1 of Dryococelus australis. Taxonomy (NCBI): domain Eukaryota; kingdom Metazoa; phylum Arthropoda; class Insecta; order Phasmatodea; family Phasmatidae; genus Dryococelus; species Dryococelus australis. Next base: position 74,574,523 of record CM057007.1, on the reverse strand, counting down.
ATAAATAAATAACCTGTTAAAAAATATTGTTTAGTAATTATGTAGGTTTTTCTGATTATAGTAATATTAAAGTGTAGTTTATCATTGTTTTCATTCATTTTCATTGTCTTGAAAAAATAACAGTACTGGCTTCTTGAAGGTGTTCTTGTATGTTGTCATAAGTTTACATCATGCATGCTGTTTTAAGAACAGCACAATCTTGTCTAAATCAACTTTTAACTAAATGATTGAATGAAGACAGTCTTATTTTAATTTGCTTGACAAATTAATATATTTTTTGCTTAATTAGGATATGAGAATGCGATTTTGAAACTGCATTTCATAATTTTTAGTCTTGAATAGTAAAGTCTTCATTAAGTCTGTTTAGACCTGACTCAATAGTCACTTCATAGCCATGTGGAATGGTTGATACTTGTGAAAGCAATTACTTGTATATATTGAAGCCACTGTAATTTTACAGGCTGAAGGCAGCCACCCAACGGAAGATATTCCTGGACAACCTGAAGTCGGAGCCGGTCGATGACGTGTGGATAGCGCGTTACCATAAGTGGCGTACATACAGCTTCATGGAGGCTGTCGAGTGCCACAAGGAGACGCACCACCCCTCTGTGTACAATGTTCTTGACGCCCCCCTCCTCATCATGTTCGAGCTCGACATGTCCACAGACAAAAAGGTGACTAACACTGCATAAAACCATTGCTGTAGTTTGTTCCACAATTAATTAAGCAGTTTTAGAGTCGGACATTGCATGTTCTTCCTTCCCATTGTGTATGCTTTTATAACTTAATTTTCCTGTTGATTTATGGCTTATCGTCCCTTTGACAAGAAGTTCATTAGAAACAGTACTAGTGACTTAGATGATCAGGCATGGTAAAGAAAGCGGTCATGGTCTGTATAAAATAACTGTCCTGTCATTTGCATGGATGTGTTTAAAACTGTTGAAATCTGAATCAGGATAACCAGACTGGGAATTGAACTTGGCTTCTCCTGAATGTTGAGTCCAGTATGTTACCACAGCATTCTCCTTGCTGGATCCAAGCTGTGCTATGGCAACCCCAACTAGATAGGAGATCCATGTGTTGTTGAATTCCGAGTACATTATATCTCCGACATTAGGCCAACAGCCACCATTAACCTCGTGAAGAAGCTGCCCCAACCAGCGAAACATTGTGACCGCACATCCGCATGGAAAATATGTTCGTCTGACTTTTGTTTTTTGTGCGTGTCTATCCACAAGTACCACCCTGCGAGTACTTGTGTTTTCTCTCTCCTTTTTTAAATGTAATTAGTAGCCTAGCTGTCTATTCCTGCCATGTAATAAAATTTTAATGCATCGTTGTAACATCACTGTAATAGTAATGTTGTTGCTCTAATATATCCACCATGTCTTCTAATATAATTTATTGTAATTTCAATTTTGCGGCTCACTTAATGAATACGTAAGAACTGTTCATGTTCTGATGTTAAATTATTATACATTAATGTTGAAGTTATGCAGTTTTGGGGTGGTGACCAACGTGGCCAAGTGTTTTTGGGGGGAGGGGGGGGGGTCGTAGCTGCTCTGCCCTGCAATTTTCCCCATGTTGGGCACCGTTTAGAATCTACACTCTCCTTCACTAAATTTCTTACCAGATTGACGCATGCCTAAGGCTACGAGGGTACTAACGCCCAAATGTTAAACGTCACTAAGATTCTCAAATTTAAATAGTTAACACCTGACTATAGTGGGCGTTCTCCACATTGGGGTGAATATTACACTTGGGCTTGTTTGTGCCAACCCGGGAACAACGACTAGGGGATTTAAACATTATACCAAGTTTCACATGCAACATTTTCATATATAAAGATTTTGTCGTGGTCACTTGGACTCTAATCTTCATATATCATGATGCCAGTGTGCATCGGGATACTAGACTGAGGTGCCCGACCGGTATATAATGTCGGCCTTATAGGCTGCCGGGTGGTCACAATTCTACTTCTTGTCTGGCATGATACCTTAGCTTTCATGAAAAGAAGGATGTTCCTCCTCGGTGCTTGACACACACTGCTGGTGAGCAGCTGATCTGGTGCTGACTCAATGAAACTAATAGGGGTGAACACTGTCATGGTTGGCTAGGGCAACTGGGCCTAGAGACTTTTGTAGGGGTGCCCTTAACCAGGGCGAGTCAAGGCCTGGGGGCATATTTTCCTAACACAAGATGGCCTCTATGATAAGGTGCTGCCTATTGGGTAGTTTGTTTAATGGCAGAAATAACTATTGAGAGGTGCGTAAGATAAGGAGTATCAACATAACTTACTGTGGTTTGTTGATGCATGATGTATCATATACTTATTAATAAACGACCACTACTCATCAGTGCAACTACACCAGTAGCAAATGTCAACGTAGTTGAGTCTCCGCCTACAAGATTGTTTATATCAGCCAGGCCGCAACAGATGTCCCAATAATGGAATTTATTTTCGTCCAATGAGCCACCGGGACCGTGCAAGAGGTCCGGGGCTAGGACAGCAGTGTGCCATGGGATGCCTTCACAAGTATGATGCCTAGATCCCACAACTCTTCACTGTGCTGCTCGCACCGAGGATCTAGATGCTGGGCTTGCACCTGCTAAACCCCACTTTAGACACCCTATGCCAGTGAAGGAAGGGATGGCCTAGGAGTATACAAGACGATACGCCCTGGCTTCCAGATTGTCATTTCTGCTTCAGTTCTTGATCAGTCTTCCAACTCCTTTCCTGGGCTCTCATCGCACATAATCGGTGCCGAGGCCCGCACCAATCCAGAACACTTCACCACTACCTCACGGGTTGAAGATCCTCTCCCACCATCTACCAAGGAAGCACCAGTTGCGTTATCAGCTCCGCACGCTGATACACGTTAGTTTCGTTATGGACAATCGAGAGTAGAGCTAGCCCAGAGGAGTAAGTTACGTTCTCACGCACCAATACTGCAAAATAAACATTGATCATGCCTAACTTCTCGAGTATCACTTCAACCTCCTACTCTTCACCCTCCGAGGCTGCAAGTCTGATGGAGAGGAGGGTGTTTACACAGGAGGAGCAAAAACAATTAGAAGGTTCCTGCAATTAAAACACTTATTATTGTAGTCCCAGCTGCCACTTGAGTGGAGGAAGGTTATCCCCCTTCAGTAGTACCAGTCGCCCATCTTGAGCTCACCACGACTCTGGGCCCACCTTCCACATGGCTGCAGGGTGTGCAGATACTCCTTGTACCACTGCTGCCAGAAGTGCTGTGTGGCTTGCTGCATCCGCTGCGACCTGTCCAATCACTTCTTTGGGAGGTCTGTAAAATTATCACATAGAGGAACAGTCAGTGATGTACCAATAAGAAAGTGCACAGGGGAAAGATCTTGTAGATCATTTGTGTCTGTGAAAAGTGTGCACAATGGTTGTGAGTTCAATACTGCTTCAATCTCAATACAGATAGTAGTCAGCTCTTCAAATACGAGGACCTGCTGGCCATAAATTTGTTTCAGGTGATATTTTGTTGACTTTATACCAGCTTCCCCTAATCCCCCAAAATTTGGTGCAGGTAGAGTGTTGAAATGCCACTGTATTCCCTTTTCAGTCAAGTTGTCTGCAATTAGGAGTTTATGTGGAGAAGTCATGATGTGTTCGTGCAACTCACATAGATTGTAACTTGTACCCATAAAGTTGGTACCACAATCTGTATAGACGTCCTTGCACAATCCTCATCTGGACGTGAACCTATAGAAAGCACTGAGAAGAGCATTTTTACTGAGAGCAGTCACAACTTATTGGTGAACTGCCTTGGTACTCAGACAAACACAAATAGACCTTTGTCACCTTAGCAATACAAAATCAATACGAACTGCAAGGAAAGGTCTATCTGACTGTACTCTTCTGGTGGGAAGATTCCCCATAACCGGCTGAGTTGGAATAGCAGTGAATCGAGAACATTGTATGCATTTGAACACTCTTGCCTTCACAGCCCTTTTTTCTTCCAATATTCCTTATGAATAGCTGACATAGTAGCATTGGTGCCAGTGTGTAGGGCTGAGGTATGGTAGAAGTCAATCACCAGGTTCGTAACATGACTTTTCTTAGGCAGAAGCACTGGATGTTTTGTACTGAAACTTCCATCGGAGTTCTGTAAGCATCTTCCCACATGCAAAATTCCTTCTGAATCGAGGAATGGGCATAGTCTTCTAAGAGTGGGTGAGCTCACCTTCCATTGGCTAATGAGTTCTATGTCATCCTTAAATGAGTCTTGCTAAACTTACTTCAAACGCAGCCCTCGTGAATGCTCCAACTCTGCTTTGTTTAGTGGTCCGACACATCGCATATCAGCCGATGTCTTCAGATTCGTAATAAATCTAACTACATAGGCCACGACACTCTATACCTTGGACCAGGAGAAGAACTACTCAATACTATCCTGAATACTGATCCCTTGAAATTGGCATACAAATGAAATGACACTCCTAACCTTCATCTCCACTTCATATTCTTGTTGGTGCGGTGTAGGGTTCTCACTCGGTTAGTAAATCTCTTCTGATGTCAGCCATTCTGGTCCTTGCCACCATTGCAAATGCCTAACAAGATCAATAGGTGTCAAACCCCTGGAAGCACTGTCAGCCGGATTGTCTCGCGATTGAATATATTGCCATTGAATTGCAACTTTACTTTACTGAATGTGTGCTACCCTGTTTGCCACAAAGGTCTTCAGTGTGTGCTGAACCATTCTGATACATGCTAAAGTAACAGTTGAGTCACACCATGGGATAATCTTTTCAACTGTAATGTGCTTTGAGAGAATACTTTCTGCTGTCTCTATCTAATTCAAAAAGAGATGTGCTCCGAGCAACTCTAAACAAGGAAGAGTGTCAGTTTTCAGTGGTGCTCTTCGAGACTTTCCAAGTAAAGGATGTACCCTTTTCTCACTGCTGCCTGAGCTTCTTAGATATATACGACTGCTGCATAGCCATGATTTGAGGCATCACTGAACCCATAGATCTGATAGGCTACTTCGTTTGCTGAAGATACAAGGCAGGGAATGCAGACCTTGCTAAGAACTGGAATGTTGGTAATGAATCATTGCCATTTCCTTAATCTCCCTGCTTAAATAGGTCAATTAGTTCTCTCTTCCAGGTATGGTCTTGACACGTGCCGCTTCTACACCTGTTATAATACGATTCCAACTCATCGCCTAAGAGTAATGCTTCCATCTCTGCAGACGTGAGCAACACGTTGCCTACCCCTACAGGCAATGGGAACTTCTGTGTTTTTTTTTCCTTCTCACCTGGAAAGCACACATCCTGGCAGGTCCCCCCCCCCCCCCCCCCACCCTGTGTGCTCGATGCCTACAAGCTGCCCAGATATCGGGCATGGCCGAACAGATCTGACAAAGCGAGAAGACAGAACCACTGACCAGATAATTCTCACTGCACCCAGGGCTGGAGGACATCACGCCTTCCCCACTCCCAGCGCCGGTAGCCTGTAAGCTACCACTATATAAGTCCGGCCGCAGCCGAGCTCTGGAGTCATTCTTTCACATCTCTTGCACCGCCCACAGCACTCTTTGTGCTCTGGAGCTCTAGAGAAGTTCAAAGCCTACAAATACGCTTCCGCTGCAATCAACTACGTAAGCCGACAACAAGTCAACCCGGCGACATACAAACACAAACTTTCTTCTTTTAATTTAATTTGTCTCCTCTAGACCTCTTTAATTATTAGTTTAACTGTAACCTTTATTTTCGTCTAGAATCAGCTTTTCCCGTTTATTAAGAACCAGGTCACCTACACCTGGAACCATGCAGTTACCTTCAGCTATCCTCGACTTGGTATGAGGTGGCACAGGTCACGTGTCTATTGAACTTTCAATAAACACACGTTGGTTTCTACTTTGCTACTCTTATTTCCAGGGTGTGTGTGTGCGCGCGCACGCGTGCATGTGTGTGTGTATATGTATATATATGTATATATATACATATATACATATATATATATATATATATATATATATATATATATATATATATATATGTATATATATATATATATATATGTATATATGTATATATATGTATATGTATATATGTATATATATGTATATATATATATGTATGTATATGTATATATATATATATATGTATGTATATGTATATATATATGTATGTATATGTATGTATATATATATGTATGTATATATATATATATATATATATATATATATATATATATTCACTGTTGGAGGAAGATTACGCTGTGCACTGCCAACATAATCCGGAGAAGTTATTAAACCGAACTAAGGCATACACATTAGACGGCTACTTACTTATTTCGTCTCATCAAACACACAGCATTATTAGTGCTCTTGGGGAAGAAACAGTAACGCCCCAACCACTAGTAACACCTTCACACCAGGAGACACGACACACTCTGGTTACTTTGCACCACTCGTACTATTAGTGCGCTGACTGTGACCTGCAGTGCTGCCGGGTATTCTGGGTGGACACACAACCAGTAGAGGCTTGGCACGACTACGTCTTAACGTCCTTGATCAATCCACATACGGTGGGGTATCAGTGGGGACTCTTATCGAGCCGACCAACATGTCACTATTGGGGTACACTGTTAGTATTTCCGTTTCAGTGCACTGCATGATTTATAGAACTGTTACCGTATGCCTCATGATAGGAGTGGTAGGAGACGTAGAGAGCAACACCTGGCTCACCCTGCTGCCTGGCCGAGGATAGTATCACCCTATCCTATGCAGGATAGACAGGCGGAACGGGTCCGTGCCGCCAAACTCAGATGTCAAGCAGTCACGCCTGCACCTGTAATATGAATTGAGTTTCCACTGTGTATTCATACCAGCTACAAGTATCACCCTGTTGTCTACGGCTTCTTAACCGGAGTGGAAGCTCGCCTAGGTTAGGGCAACTTGGTCTTCTGGACAAAAGAAGCACAACTTTGGAACATTCGTGCAGGCATTCACCCCGCTTAAGACTAAACTTACCTCAACTACCTAACTAAAGGTGAGAGTGTATCAGAACTAACCAACACTACTCGCTTCATCCTCGCTACCTAAGTTGCTTTTGATCTAGAGAGTAAAATCTGTAACTACAGTGTCCAGTCAGTCTAATTGGACATGCGTAAGCCTTCTGAAACTGAGGATGCATCAGTTATAATATTGTCTACGAAGATGTCCTCCATTACAACTCTTGCTGCATTAGGGTATTTGACCTGTTCATCTATGGCAAGTTGCTGTAGAGCTCTCATGGCTAAAAAGGGGGCAGAAGAGACACCATACGTCACTGTATCGAGTAGGTATGTCTGAATTGGTAGTTGTGGATTCTTTAGCCACAGAAGCACTTGATATGGCTTGTCTTCTGAATATACAAGTACCTGGTGGTACATTTTACAGATATCCATGGTAAATACTACCAGATGTAGATAGAAATGAGTTATCATTTCAACTAAATCCGTTTTTTGTTTCGGTCTGGCCATTAGCACATCATTGAGTGAGTTTCCAGATTTAGTAGGCGCAGATGCATCAAATACAACCAGTAACTTTGTTGTGGAGCTTCTTTCCATAATGACACAATGATGAGGAAAGTAATAGGCTGACTGTTGCTCAGGAACTGCTTCCAAACAGTGCATGTGCCCTAATGCCTTGTAATTCTTCAGGTATGCATTGCAGTCCCTATTTATTTATGTCTGGCTACTGAGGCAATGTTTTATACTGTGTAGCCAGCCTGAAGATAGGAGTCATTAAGGTAATGGGGATGCTTGAAGGGGAGTCTGACCACATATTGTCGTTCAGGAGTACGTCTGTGAGTGAACAAAGTGGTTTTCACATTTATCATCCTCTGGATTAACATGCTTTTCTGCAAGCATTCCTCACATTCCCAAAACCTATGTAGGGTGTCTGCGACACACTGCTGTGCTGCGGTGAAAAAGCAGACAACACTATTAGTTGCAGAAACTGCTCCATGGTCAATCCTCCCCATAAGAACATAGCCAAACACAGTATGTAGAGCAGGAGGATATCCCTGTGGGGCTTGATTGCGCCCACCGTCAACTAAGTTTGGGTAAACATCTGCTCCCATGAGAATGCCAATTGGCCCAGGAATGTCAAAAGTTGGGTATGCCAGTTCCAAACCATCATATTCTTGCCGCACCTCATAGGGCAACTCTAATACAATGTCCTTTAAAATTAATGCTTCTGTTATAACACTGGGTTCAATCCTCTGTAAAGGCTTCAAGGTGACTGTCAGCTTACCCCTATTGGCTTTAACAACTGAGTGGGTAAGCCCGACTACCATAACCTGAGCACTGCATCAGCGCAATCCCAACCTCTGGACACACATTTCTGAAATGAAGGATGATTGTGATCCTGAATCTAAAAGAGCGCGAACTTGAACTAAAGCACCATTAGCTTCCTTAATACGAACCAAAACGGTTCATAACAAAACATTACTTGAACAGTCACTGCAAGAGGTCATTGACGCCATGGTTGGTGGGACCTCAACTTGCTCCTCTGTCATGGTTGGCAACACTGGAGAGGTGGTTTCGTCTGTACCAGCTATAGGTGCAGGGCTATGGAGGAGGCTGCAATGGCTTCTGTGGGAATGCATGCATTTCTTTTGTGAGGTACAATCCTTTCCATGATGTGAACCTAAGCAGTTGAAACAGAGATTGTTTCCTCGCACCACCTCTCGCCTTCCTTCTAATGATCTTGCAAGAAATTCAGAACATTTATAAATGTAATGGGTCCCTTGACAATCAGCACAGACATCTCTGCCAGAGGTGGCCATAAATGCATTCTTAGCACTTGAACCAGGCCCAGACATAGTATGCTTGGTGGCAAACAGTAACCCAGAGACTCCTGATGTGCCACTGCTGGCTAATACCAAACCCTTGCAATGTGACTCAAGAAACTTCAGTAATTGATCAATGGTATGTATGGTGACATTCTTATGAGCCAGCTCGAATTGGTTACATGTGTCCTGATACAATTTTGGTAATACAGTATTTAACAAAACAAAGCTCCACTCACCTACTGTAAATTTTGACAATCCTAAGAGCACCTAGATTCTCCTTGATCACATCTACCATGTTACGTAGTTTCTCACTAGCACTGACAGTGAGTTTTGGAAGCTGTATAATGTTATCCCAGTGCATGGTGGCAAGGGTTTGCACATCTTGATTTCTCTCGATTAGAGTTTCCCAAACCAGTTTTATTCATAATTCTCAGCAGAAAGTAAAAGTGATTTTATTAAATTGAAGGGTTCTCCTGATAATTACATGAGCGTGTACTGGTGTTTGTCAACCGCCGACAGCAAGCTGTTATTGTGAACGAGTGATGTAAACAGGTCATAGAATCTCGTCCACTCGGTAACTATGCCCTTAAATGCTGAGAGCTGTAATTTTGGAAGCTTTAAGTTGGAAGGTTGTGCATGGTTGGACACATCACGTCGCTGTGTTCAAGTGACAGAGAGCTTAGAAAAAACTTCCTGTATCATGTAATGTGCCACATCAAGTTCCAATTCCCACTCACTGGAGTCTGATTCTGCAACCGAATCAGTTTCAGTTTCTTGTGCCGCTAGCAGAAGATTCTCTTCAAATTCACCTTTCATTTGTTGCAAGTCTCTGCAGTGAGCCTGGAATAAACCTACACTACTTGAATCCGCTTCAACTTGCTCAGCAAAAGCAAGAAGTATGTATATTCTGCACTTTACTAGGTGCTACCGAATTTGAACTGGTTTTTGAGCTATCATTAAATTATTTTTACGAAATCATGACACACGAAACGAAGCAATGTAACTGATAAACTATATAACAAATGCAGTTGCAGCACAAAGGCGTCATAACCTGGCCTGATTGGTAAGTACATTTACAGTCATGAATACTTGTTAATATACTAATGTACTGGAGTTACCACATTAAAAATGTGTGAATGCAGATCAAAATGTTTGCCATTTTTGACTGAGTTTGGCCACGTGATGTTCGGCCGAACGGAATGCAAAACTAAGTTTCATTTTAAACACCAGAGTTGGCCATTGTGCAATATGGCGGCACGTGTATTAAACAAAGAAATGTGGCAGTTAAAAATACCACACACACACAAAGTTAGCCCAACAAAAAACTAAGGAAATAGAACCGTTTGCAAATAACTATAAGCCCTGACACCTAACCTAACAGGAAGTGTACACTCTTTGCTGATGAGGTCATTGTAAGCTTCCACACATAGAACAGATGCATTTGAGTCTTGAGACGATCAGGTGAGTGATGGATCGAGCCCTTCATCCAGGAGTGTCGTCAGCAGCAAAGAAGTGAGACATGTTTGGTCGACGTATGCCGCTCATTCCTATTCAGGGTCACATGACTGGTCTGGTATATTTAGACAACGTTCTCCAACCTGTAGTTACAGGTTTTGCTGCTACACTGGAGGAGGGCTTCACGCTAGTGGATGATAATGCTCGTCCCCTTCGAGCGAGAGTGATCAATCAGTTCCTTGCAGCACATGTAATACAGTGGATTGAATGACCATCATATTCTGCAGACATGAACTGTGGGGAATATAATCATGAAGTGAACAGAAGAGAGCAATTGCCAACCATCATATCCCTCCTGCAAACTTTCAGCAACTAATGGATGCTACTATTCAAGAGTGGGATACTCTGCACCAAGACAAGCTGGATTGTTTGGTGCTGAGTATGCCTCATCATGTGCAAGCATGCCTCCGGGCCCGAGGTGGTTATGCTCGGTATTGATCCGTCACTAATGGAATGGGACGTGTGTGTTCCAAATCCCTCCCTTCCCAATACTGTGCTTATGTTGCATTTCTGATGCTTATGATAAGCGGACTGCATTGTGATGGTCTTTGTATGTACCCTTCTTAATTATAATGTACTCACAAACACATAGCACAATAAAATATACACGAATCCAGCATATGCAAAACTTTTTTTGAACACTGTATTACAAAATTTAAAAATTAATTATGCCGGTGACATTATTAAAAACTTCTAAAGTAATATGCTATGTAATCACTCCCAAAAAATTGTTTCATATTTTTTCCAGTAATATTTGCTTATGGGCGTTAGGGTGAACATAAAAATATAGTCACTTACACTGCATTTCTGGTACTGTGCGTTCATTATCTTTTTAGCATCTAAAATGAAATCATGTTCTTCAACCTGGAGTGTCTGGGGAATCTTGCCATCCAAAATTTCTGGCAACATGCATTGGTAGTAGAATCAACGGAAAAGGGGAAGTATTATTTCACTCCACAATGTATTATTACATTCAATATGTTCTACGAAGAAGTCAGCATTCAAAAAAACAATGCAATCACAATATTTACTCTCTGCTATAGTAACCTGACCCTGTTGTCTATTTGTGTTTACTTCCAAGCAAATTTTACTACCCTTTTCTCTAGCTGCAATTTGTAAAGATTTTTCTCCAATCTTTTCATTGCACTACTAACCCATCAGGACTTCGTGTTCAAAATTATTCACTTTATGAAACAACCAAAGCACCCTTTTTCACCTTAACTGAATGTTTTCCCTTGTACATTGTAATTGCATTTCCTTCATTTATTCGGTTATAGAATATGCCTGAAGTTTTAATTTATTTTGAATACCTACACAATCTCTTTGACCAAATTGTGACAGAGGGTAGTTCACTTTTGCTTTATAACTTACCCTAAATTGCGATGTTCTCCAAAGTAAATTTTTGTGCTCTCCTACATTGTTTCTTTCTAACTGAACACACTTCTGTGGAGAAATGATATCATCATCTTGAAGTTTTGCAATAACATCTTTACTTTTCCATTTCTTGTTCACGTATATTTAATGGTAAACACTGTATGCCGTAGTTTCCATCTGGTACAGTTGTTCCAAGTTTTTATCTTTTTCTCGGAACCTGTCCAAGTTTATGTTTCAGAGACCACAACTCTCGCTGGGTCTCGTTTTTCTTCGTGCTTGACTTAGGTATTTTCCTGGGACTACGACCTGCCATCTTTTTATACGGGCTCAGATGCCAAGCTGGTCGTTTTATGTGGCTTTGACCTGCCCCTAAGCATTTTCACCTATAGCTGCTCTGTTTGGAAATGTTTATTCTTTTCCCTCCTGAAAATTAAGATATGACCCGTGTACCTTTCCACATAATTTGTGGTTTCGTTGAAATACAACATATCTGCCTTTTGTGCAATACAGTCAACAGTCTTCAGTACTTCGCTAAACAATCCGCCTGTAGTAACTTGTGGTATGCGGTTAACTTTTCAGCTACAGGTACAGAATACTCTACTACAGTTCCCATGAGGCTCGTACCTCATAATGTCGAAACTCGTCAACATTTCCTGTTTTTCCTGCTCCTCATATGCCAACTCTAATGCCTTTTACCAGTCTTTTATGTCTTGTGAAGCAAGCACATCTGTCCCGTCAATAAGAGGTACTCATTGTTCCGTCAACAAACACCTTGATTCAACTGGTAGTTTTGTCTCTTTAGCAAGTTTGTGTAACTTGTCTGTAAGACATTATACCATGTTATTCGTACACTCTATCTTGACAACATTCCTAAAAATAGTTTTTATTAACCTGGAATCAGCATCGCCTATATAATATCGGTACACTAGACCATACTTTTAATTGATTTGAGTGAAACCCTTCATGATTATTTGTTATTCTATGCCAGTGGAAGGACCACTGGAATTTTTATAACACTTGTTTTGTTCTGCAGTCTTCCCCACAGATTTTGCATGCGTACACACAGGGTAGAATTTATTTTTCACCTCCACGTGGAGAACTGCTTCAATAATTCCAGAACTGCTTCAATAATTACAGCATGTAAAGGAAAACACTTGTAAACATATTTGCAAGTTAATAAGAACTAAATCTGCTGACAATTGTAATAAAACCAAACATTTCATATCAGGCCCCTAACAAATGCCAAACAGCAGTATATTTTCTGATACTTAATGAAAGATAGAATGAAAGTAAATATTCTGTATCCAATCCTTTGCAGAAATACTTAAAGCAAAAACAAGTTATAAACTAATTTTTCTATATTTACATCACTGCACATTATATATATATATATATATATAATAAGACAAGTATAACCACAATTGTTATAATGTTTGTTCAGTGGCACATTGCAAAAGAGGTTGAGCACAGTGCCATAGCATCATATCACGCTGAAATGCCTAGTTTTCCCGGGGAGAAATAATTTTTTATTAATTATTCACAAGAAATACAGAACCCTTTACTACGTGATATATATGTTCTGCGTACACATCTATTCTAGCAACCAACTTTTCAGCCTCTATTCTTAGTGCTTTCCCCAATCCTAAGTGTGACGAGCATCCTTTGCCCAGGCTGACATGTAGTCGTAGTAGCAGATGCCTACGTTGTGGGGAGCGGAGCGGGGAACAAAATGTACAGACTAGACTTTATTGGCACTATACATATGGGTAGGACGTCAGTGGTATAGGAAGATAACGAAGATATCACCTTACTCAATGTTAGATCTCTTTTTCCTCTTGATTGGCCGATAAAGAAATGCCTCTCCACAGGCCGCGCACCACACTCAGCATGTGTAAGGTTGTCACAGCCGAATGTCTACTCACTCTGGCGAGCACAACCGGCAACACAGTGCAGCTCTCTCTCCCCCTCCCCTCTCTGTTGTTGCATATCCTCACATGCTTGCCTCGTTGGTCGAACCCGCCACAGTGAACTTCATAGTTTACAATTATCAATTTTGTCAGCATCCTGTTGGAGATGGACATAACACTCACAATTTTTAACATATTTTTCTATTGCTACATTTTCCCCGTAGTAATAGCCTGTTTCTCCTGGAAGTTACAAAGTTTAAACAGATAAAATTAATTAGTTTTATTTAAAAAAAACCCTAAATTTAAGTCTCTAGCATCATTTCTATTGCAAAAATCTTGCAAAAGTAGTTTACATGAAGTGATCTGTTAAAGCCAATATTACCAACGGCCTTAAGAAGTTACATTTCCATACAAGCTACGTAAAGAAATCTTTTGATAAACTAACAATATGGTTTGAAATCAGGAATGTTGAATAATGAAATTTTCTTTCTGTTGACTTGAGTTGGTTTATGTGTAATACATTCATGTTTTCTTAACAGTTTGCTATGCAACAAATTCACATTTTTATGTAAACTGTATACACTTTTTTATGTAAGAACACGCTTGTTTAATAAAAATTGTAATGCTTGTTTATAAAAAATTATAACACCAAACTAAGTGCATATATTTCTAGTGCCTCCCTCAAGTACATTTACAAACCCATGATTTCAGAAATGTTTGTTTTTTCCTTTGAGAAACACAACAGATGTTTCTTACTGTCCACAATATATAAATGCAGTCAAACTCTGTTAAGAAGTTTCTGAAGTTACAAAAAATTAATACTTAATTTACTAGGAAAACTTTTTAAAAGGGTCAAATTACACATGTGCAGATAAACAAGTTGCACAATTATTCAACTTATTAAGTGGGAACTACTTAACAGGGTTTTACTGTAATTTACATCAGCTTAGCATATGTAGCAAACAATGTCATGTTGCACTTGCGAAAACAATTTCCTCTCAAAATAATTTGTTAAAAATTTTTTTAGAATCATAATTGATAATGTAATAGTTTTCATACAAACAATTTTCTTTGATTTCACATGTTATAAATAGAAGTTTGGTAAAGTGTTAAGAAATCGAGTTTATTGTTTGTGATTGGCAATGTTTGTGGCCCCAATTCTGGTCAGCAAATAAGGCTCAAAGTGTAATTTGGAAGGGCCGACTCTTTCTCCACCCGAGCTCTTTGGTCTCCTCACTGAATGCACTCCACTACCACTGTGATTGTTCCCTGTGATGGTCGCCCTGCTGACGTAGTGGTGTCTTCTTGCCTGCAGACCAAGTTTGTGGACAACGTAAAGCGGCTTGTGCAGATCCCACATCCCTTCAACCCGGACGACACGCGCAGTGTCATAGCTTTCTGCAAGGATGCACAGGTCCAGAAGGATGCCCTGCAAGCTGGGGCGGCTGTCGTCGGGGGCAGCGACCTTATTCGCAGTATTCAGGTGATGCATGGTGAAAGGAGGCTTGTTCTCTTTGTGAATACTAGTCAATTCTTGTCAAGTTATGGATGTAGTTTATAACCCTGTAAATGACACACTTTTTGTGGTACAAATGTAGCATCCAAATGTTTACCAAATTTTTTTGTTACCATTTTTCTGTCAGTGTATCATTTTGAAGTTTGATTGGTGGCACAGAATTTCAGGCTTTCATCAGGTGGTACGGTACTTTCATCTTTTATATCTGACGCGTAACGGACTTTGGCAGCTGTCACGTCATGGGGCCAAATTGATTTTGGTTGAGTGCTAGGCTATTCGCACCCTGATGGTAGTGGTCCCTAGTCTCTGCGTGGGATAGGCGCTCAGCCAGTGTACAGTACTGAACGAGTCTGTTTCTGGCAAGGAACAAAGTCGGGCTCTGCGAGCACTACTTTCCGCCTCGGTGGGACCACTGTGCTGTGCCAGCTGAGGCTTGATTGGTGACACACTAGAAGCTGTCCTGTTATGGGTTTGCTGGTCGGCCTGGTGTTGCAGGTTTCGGTAACTATTGAGGTTCTTGGTTCTTGTGGTGTCCCTGGCATCTTGGAGGGTGACAAGACCTAGATCAATGTCCTGGTTACTGAGGTAATCCTGTACAATTGGATGGTACACTTCAGTGATTCTAGTTGGTGGTTTAAACGTAGCTGGTTCGTAGACTAGCAGAACTGGTACTGAGAGCTTGCGAAGTTCGGCTGTCTGTTCTCGTGGACTGAGATATGTGAACCCGGCTGGGAGGTGGTTAAACTCCCGTGGATAATTAGAGGCAGTCTTTGCTAGTTTCGCCCTCTTATGAGCAGCGTACTACGGTTAAAGAGCATGGGAGAAATAGAATACTACGATCTGACTTTGTAGAAGTGAAGCAGTTGACATGGAGGAGTGTATCAAGTGTGCGTACAGTGGCAGCCAACCAAAGTTGTATCTCGCCCTCCAACTCCAGCACCAGAGGTGTGAGGTTGATTGAGCATTCTAATGGGGGGGGGGGTGGTTTATGTCCTGTTAAAGTTGGTCCTCTTAGCACCGCTAATGCGCAATGAGAAGAGCAACCTTCAAGTTTACAAGCCGACCCTAAGAGGTGCTTGTACCTAGTGTAGTCACTCTACCATTCACTACACTAGGTGCAGAGAACAGGTGGCCTTTCAACTTTGTTGTGGTGAGTATTCCAGAGGAACGGGCTTCCCCCCAAGCCCAAGGAAGTACTCCTCTTGACATCGCTATTACACAATGAGAAGAGCAGACCCTAGATTGACAGTCCAATCCCTAAGGAAATGTTACCCTAATGTTGTAGCTCTACCATTCATTACACTAGTACAGTGAATGGATGGCCTGCCAAGATTGTGCTGTTTGGTGTGACGTGTCTGAACAGAGAGAATATAATCCCGGTCACCTGCAGTCCCTCGTACAGGCCTGATATTGTACAAGGAGAGGTGCTAAGACTATGGGAGCAGTATTTGTAAGTTGATAAAACAGTGTTTATTTCTTGTAATGGAAATAAACACTGATGGTGAAGTACTACCTCCTATCCAGGTGAGTTTACGGAAGTTAACTCCCTATGTGAACATAGGTAAAGGCTACCTGCCCCCAGACTAACAGGGTAGGCAGTAAAGTGGTTATCAAAACAACTCTTGAGTTTAAGCTACACTACGGCTGTTGTCCAGATGGGACCGGTATGTGTCTCAGTGTTAACTGCGACGCACGACTGGTGAAGAGAAGGATCTCAGTTCCGAAGATGTGGTGAAGTCTTGAGGAGTGGATATGTCCTCGGTATCACTGGTGTGCGATGAAGACCAAGGTAGGAGAGCAGATGATTCCCGCGGCACTGTGAGGTGTGATGAAGGAACAAGACAGACGTCAAATGCTTGAAGACTGGTGCAGAACTATGGTGCGGCCCTATATTTACACTACTCGGCGGCATGCCCTTTGCTCATCTGGTATAGGATGTTGTCTTTCAAGAGGGGTTAGCAGCTGTGAAGAGCGTAACAGAACCTCAGCGAGTGATGTCAGTGGCAGCCACTGGATCCAGGCTCATGCCTCTGTGAAGGTACTTGTAGTGGCATCTAGCGGTGCGCTGCTGTACTCAGTTCATCTCGCTGCATGACTTTGGTGGCTCGGTCGGTGAATAATATATATGGCGTGTAGCGTCCATCCTTTGCCTTGGGTAGGTAAAACAATTTCTGACATCTAGCTGCTGATGGCGGCAACTCTTAACTCTCTTGAAGGTACTCTGTCCATTTGCACTGATGAGTAGAAGTCATTTTAATTATTATTAGAAAGACGTCATGCGTAACATCTCACAAGCATTTTTGTCTTCAGTTTAACTGCTCTTGTGCTAGATGACGCTACTCTTTATAGCACCTATGAACATACGAATATTTTTTCATTTACTGAACAGTTTATGTTGAGCAGGTAACATTGACGCATCAGATTGCCAGAAGTTTTGAAGGTTGTCTTTAAGGATCTCGGTTTGTAATGAATAGTGTATTGTCTTGTAACAGTTTATTAAAAAGTGCTAACTATGTTCACAAAACTGAAGACTTAAATTTAATTTAGTAATAAAGTATTTCCAAATATTGAGAATTGGAAATTTTGATTGTGCTTATCAATACTGGTATCGGCATCAACGTAATCTGGAACATCGGCAGCTTAGAATCTGTATAGTTGGTATCTGCAAAATGTGGTATTGGCCCATCTCTAGAAACAATTCTGTCAGCCGTGAAGTAAAAGAAACTGCCATAGTTGTTTCCAAATCCTGGTGTGTGCATCGTGCACAAGATTTTCTATGCTATTGACAGTATCGTCATTCCATTGAACTACTCGAGATGTCAATCATAGGAAAATAGTGTCCGTCAGTGGCAGCTATGGTTATTACAATTTGGTAATAGTACATCTATAACATAAACACTTTGAAAGCTGTATTATAGATGAGATATTACTTTTATTTTCCAAGGTGGCTGAACTGTGGTAGTATTTTACTATTTAGAGCGAAAAAGAACTTAAAGCATATTTTTCATTTTGTGAAATGATTTCTTGGGGTGAATCAAAATCAAACTTAACAAAACACTTAAAAATATTAATTTGTTGAAAATGGGAGGTACAGTATCATCACTTCAAAAATACACAGTTCGTAGGTCAGCCAGATTTTTAAAAAGTTAGTCCTTTTACACTTTTAATAAATAAAATAATAAAAAACTGAAAACCTTTTGTTAAGAATTGGAATGGACCAAGAAGTGGTAAAAAAAGTGGGACCCTAAGATGTACAGTAGTAAGATACAGAATACTTAATTTCTCATTGTGCAGTTATTCTCATGTATGTGTGCATTAGCAGGCAAGAAAAAGTGGATATGGGATTAGGTAGGGGAGGTAGAGGGGATGGAGACAGCGAGATAGATTTTGTGGACACACACAACAAATACCCATGTTCACTGAGGAAGAAGGGGAAGGTGGAAGTGTGAGAGACTGAGTGAGATAAACAGAGAAAGGAAATGGGAGTATACCTTGAAAAAAAAAAAAACCCCATGTTGCAGCAGTGTCTGCAACACTACTCACATAAGAATTCCCATGCAAAAAGTTCTCGCCCACTGGAGCCTCGAATTAAATTAGTAACCCCAGTGTTGGAAGGCTATAACTGCTAACCACCGTGTCAGTTGTGCTCGTGCTAGGTGCCATGATTGAAGTGAAGGCGGGGCTGGCAGCAGGCCGCGATGGTGAGGCCAGCACGTGTTGTTGCAGAATGGAGAGCTGTCACTGCAGGACTTCCAGTTTGTGGTCGCCCACCCGGACATTATGCTGGAGCTGGTCACGCTCAAGGGTCTCATGAAGAGGAAATTCCCCAGCGTGAAGACAGGTGCTGCTCCTCGCTGCCTGTAGATTACATTGTATGGTGAATAGTGATACAACTGAAATAGTATCAAAATGCATGTTAATACGTAAACACCAAAATTTAAATTGAGACATTTAATAAATCTAAACTAGCAAAAATACTATATTTGATTAATAAAACTTTATTATTTCTTCTAATTAATTATATTCTGAATATTTTGGTACGACACTGTCTAGAAACTTAAATATTTAAACTGTGATGGATGTCCGAGGGGGAGGATAGTTGAAACAAAAATTACTTAGAGGGGCTGAGCGTTTCAAATAGTGACCTAAGACTTTTGGGGTCAAAAGTTATAGTGACTTGCGTAACTCAACATTTAAATGTTTAAGCAGAAGTATTAGACACCTTAACAGTTTCATTATGTGACTCCAGAGTCATGCTGTTGAGCACCTTAATGTTTGACTGGCGCATGGCCAGTGTCTAGAACAGGTCAGGTCTCATGGGCACAAAATCCAAAGGCATTTCCACTCCCCTACAAGTCGGCTGAACCTTGTTTACACAATACATGGGAGCTTTATGCTCTTCTGAGTTAATGGTACGGCTGGCTGGAGACACTTACCCTGGCGTGGCGAGGGCTGGTAGTTGCCTTGGAAACTTGTGGACAGTCAAGAACTCTGGATCTGTGGTTGACTGCTGACAGCTGTGGGTGGATGAATGGGACCGCACAACCAGGGGTTGGCAAGTCCAAGTGGAGGAGGTTTTTTCACCCCTTCTGAAGGCTTCTAGCCTTCAAGTTTTATCAAAGGGGGGAATAAAGGTGTCAGCAATAAGGAGGTGTGAGGCCTCTCTGTAGGGCAGGCGGCAAGAACTCTGCCCTGCTGGGTGGAAGTGCAAAGTGCAACTTCTGACTGAGGGTTGCAAAGCAATCTAGTTTCAGAGGCAGTAGCTGCAGTTCTCAACCTTCTCTGTTTACCTCCTTTCCAGTTGTAAGGCATGGGAGATTAAGGGTACAACTGAAACTGCATGAAAGTAGAGCCGGTGCTTGCAATTCCCTATCGTGTACTTCTGAATAATCCCAGTCTTGCAACGAGAGCAGCACCCTGTGTACCTTTCACCCGGCCCCAAGAAGAGCGGTGGACAGAACGTGGATTGCTCAAGTTACTTCCTGACAGGACTACCCAGGTGTGGTATCTGCAGGAGGTCAGATGGTCAGAGTTAATTTCAGCCCCTTTTCAGCTTCATAAAGAGGGGTAGTGGAGTATGGAATACCTGAGTCACTGATTCGCCTGATGGAGGAATTCCTAGTGGTATAGGTTCTACCTAAAACTACCGGGTGGCCACTTAATGTGTATGTATCTGGCTTTGTGCCTGGTTATGTCACAAGCTTCACTTTAGAGGGCTGAACTACATAGAAAACTATGATGTTTTACACAAAAAAAATCAGCATGCAGAGAATAGTTATGAACTTGCTAGTTTTATTATGTGAGTAATAAAGCATAGTGGCATAGGCGGTAGTGGTAGAAAATTAAGTATTTAACAACTCTTTCCTAACTCACTTGTGGTTATTCTGAGGGAGAAACAAAGGGGGGATAGCTATCAGAAGGGTATTGTCAACAATGCCAACAACGTGCGGTGGACAAAGGTAGGTCCTGAAGGGACATCACCGCGACCTGTTATTGGGCTCTGGGTTCAATCCTGGGGGTGGTAAGGAGAGCGGCATCTTCAGATGCTCTCTATCAGCAGCCTCTAGAGGAGTCCAGTCTCCCAGAAGCAGGGGGTCTGCGGTGGCTGCAGCGAAGTTGGCTTCTGGTGGGTGATGTCTTTGGCTGGTAAAGATTCCGGCCCCAGAGTACGTTGTGGAATCTGTGGATGTACCTGCAGTCGCACACCACGATGGCAACCTCCGGCCCTTTACGAGAGCAGTGGAGGTGCAGAGACTGCAGATTTCTGGTCATGCCAGACCCTTTATACTTATCTCGTATAGGCACTCGGAGGTGAGGATTGCGGGGCGTTATTCGGCCATAGGGGTAGAAAATTCTAAAGTGCTGATGCGGTACTGTCATCCCTCTGGTAGGATGGTTGCTGCCCTCCAGTGGTGCACTCTTGACACCAACGTGACCTCTGGAAGGGGCAGTGGGTTAGTCAGGCAGTACAATCTTCATTGTGGGGTATTGACTTGACATTTTACTGTCTTATTGATTCTTGGCGAACAGTACAAGCTATGACCACATGTCTGTAGTAGCTTCTGACATTGCACCATCGTACCCTGTTGATATGTGTCCCGCCTCTTCAGTACTGTTGGGGGTAATTGACCTGCCCATTGCGCTCAAAGATGGGGTGATGTTGTTTGTAGTGTGTGCATCAAAGATGCTGAAATGCATCATGCATCAACCAGAAAATTGTGTAATACTTAAAATGTTGTAAGATTTCTGCTCTATTTCATTTTTTAAATGTATTTACTCCATAGTTCTTCAAATGCTAATTACTATAAATTTTACAGAATATGTGTTTAAGTGTGCATTTTTCCAGCTAATGTAGATCATATACAAAAATTAAATCAACACTGAAATCTTAAATTTGTCAAAATATAAGTCTGCTTAAAATAAAACCATATATTCTTGTCCTTATGTGTAGGTACAGTGAGCACTTTTGAAGCCTTGCTGAATTTCTATTTTTAACCATTTTGTATTGTTCCATCACGACCATTTTGTGCCCACGTACGACTTGCACATTTTTCCCAAAAATCTGCCCCTCATATACAGGGTGCGGGCGGTATCATGGTCAGATGCCATTTGAGACGTTTTTGCATGCAGATGGTAGAGTCGGTTTTGCAGGTGGTATATGCCAGCACGTGCTTGTCGACAACCATTTGCTCTTACGTTACTTATGTATGTGATTTCGTAGTTTATTATGCTCCTGAAGAAGCAAACATACAGCACTTAACCATTCTCTTTGTAATAGTTTTTAAATGAAGTCTACTAAAGAAAACTGGGCATACAACAAACTTTCTTTATGTGGCTACCGGTAATCATTACGGTTGGCAACATTGCTGTAGATTGTAGCAACACCAAACATATGATATGACGTCACTGAGATGGGACAGAAATAAATAAATAATGGGTTAGTGTTGGAAATTTCAATTTTTGCCTTTGTGTGCAGCTTGTACCTGTTCATTTTTACCAGACAAGTAGCAGAGGTAAGTACCATATAGAGGATGTCAGGTAATTCACTGATATGGACTGCACCACACGAATTTTTGATCAAAACCAAGGAGAAAATATTTTTTTGGTAAAAATATTTACGAGATAAACTACATTAAAGTAGATAAAAGGACTTAATTTCGCGTTAAGCACAGCATACTCTACCAACATACAAAACTCTGAAATATCTTTACACGTATTCAAAGTTTGCTCTGCCCATAGCTATGCACTTTTCCGTACGTTGGATGCATGCAGCATGCACGGAGCTTGGCTGTCAGATGCACCCATGGCCATTGCTATGTCCCAATGCTAACTGCACGTTAACTCCATGGCCTCCTTCGCATTAATGAGATTGGCTCGTTCCCTTGCCGCATGCCTTGCGACTGACACATTAGTTGCAGCATTGCCACATCACCTCATCTTTACCTAATTTGAATACCACATGTTTGCCACATAGGTTTTTGGACCATTCATGTTATTTTTCCCATAATTGTAGATTCTTATGCATTTTTACCAAAATGTATTTTCTACTTATTTTTTATCGAATGTTCTTGTGGTGCAGTCTGTATATGTGAATTATCTTAACATCTTGTATTAAGTATCCATTGAATATGATGCATTTCTGCTTATTTACGGTGCACTCTCTACTTGACGACTTTGCTTCATCCTTGAGCGCAACACTCATACAGGGGCAAGGCCACCATTCCTAACAATACTTGCAGGACACGTACCTACAGAGTAAATTGACGCACGTCAAGAGCAACTACATACACGTGGTCCTAGATTGTACTGTTCACCCAGAAACTCTGAGAAGCCCTCATGGCAGCGCCCAATCTCCAACGTAGAATTGTATTGTTAGTTTAGACATTGGTACCTTCCAGTGGGAAGTGAAACTAGTACCACAGTTTGCTACTGAAGGGTAGCACCCTGTCTACTCCAGCAGCTCCAGCCTCCAAGCACCTCCAACACAGGCGATAAGAAAGGATCCCACCCCGCAGAGGAGATAAATGAATAGTACCCGCCTCAGCAGCAGGAAGTGTCTCAGCCCCCAACACTGAGGCTAGCTACCCTGCACCCCACACCACGAAGACTCCCCAAGTCCTCGCCAATATCAGTATAAAAGGGCTAGCACCCCTAATCTCTTCAGTCTCTGCTCCTCCACCGCTTGCAAGGGCTGGAGGTAGTCATCAGGGTCCGTTACCATTGGGGCTTCTGGAGATCCCACCCTCGCAAGGGCCGGGATCTCAACCCAGCTGAAGACATCGCCAACCAGAAGCTCAACACTTCTTTAGCAGCTGCTGACCCAACTTCTGCAGCCACCGCAGATCCCGCAGCTTTTGGGAGACTCCACCATACCAGAGGTTTGCTGAAGACGTTCCTCGCCAACCACCCACCTCCTGGTCACCACCAGCATCCCCTTGGTAGCAAGTCATGTCAACATGCATTCTTGACCTCTCCAGCCCACTGGAGAGTGTGGCTACGTCAACTACCATTATGGTAGTTGTCATTCCATAAGTTCTTAGAGAGAACACTCCTGTTAGTTAGATGCTGTTAAATCCGTTAACTATTAGAATAGTTTGTTTTGCCAGTTTTATTGACCCACGCAACACACTTAATTTTTGCCCACGTCACCTTCACCTGATTTCAATGAGTGGTTTAACTTCTGTAACTTAGGTTAAATTGATAGGAGTTAGTGTGGCGGTACCCTCTTTTCTAATACGTTTCATATAACACATATTTTCAACACTTTTTTGTGAGTGTAATTTTTTTAATTAATAACACTTGATGCATACCAGAATGTGGCCAAGCACGTTTGCGCGCTGTAAGGACAACTCCGCCCAATCTACGAGCCACATGCGCTCCAGGGCGGAATATGTAAGCGGCAATCAGAATCAAATGTATCACGCCAGGAAGTCCAGAAGCCTGGGTGGCCGATCACATAATTGCGTATTACATGAGTAATTGCAATCCCCATTACCCATCCAAATTTATTCATTAAAAAGGCACCCCTGCAACATAAATTATATTTATTGTGAATTCTACTACTCGTGTCTGGCCCCTGGAAGAAGTTCCTGCAATCACGAGAGATGGTAGCACATCTGGTCTTGTGACGTCACAGAGACAGGGGTTTTAATTTTTCGTCATCTCCACCTGGGGTGATAAGAAACTGCAGTATGTCTGCGCCCCCGATAAACCTGGCCCCATGGTAGAAGGCTACGCTACACCCCCCCCCCCCCTCTTGGAACTCCAAAGAACTGCTGACCAGAGAAATTTTAGTATAAATACAACCCCTGCAGTTAGCACCAGCGAGTGTTGTTGTGCTCGGCAACCGCGGAGGACGCGAGCCCACCCTCCAGTCTGCCAAAGACTCTCCTCAGTCCGCATGGGCTCATCCTTCTCAGTTTACAACAGGAGACAGCCTCTGTCTGCAACAGGACTCGTCGTCCTCGGCTCACAAGGGCTTATCCATCCTCCAGTCTGCAAGGATTCTGCAGCTCACTACCCCCCCCCCCCCCCCCCTTCCTGCTTATACCCAGCTTGTAGAAAGTTCTTCGGGCTCGACCAAGAGCTACTCTAACTCCTACCGCCGACCCTTCCTTGTTGACCCACACCTTAACCCACGTCAAGATGCTCTCTCTCTCGACCTGAACCTGAGTCAGCCAACAGCTACAGGTATACCCAATCTTAATCCGGTAAATCCTACCTAAGTCAACTTCCCGTGACTCCCCGGTAGCGAGCCGGCGCATTATGTGTTGATTACCTGTTTAGCTTCCCCTCTCTTAATTAAGCTAGTCACTGTAAATTGTGTGCTATAAATTTTCATATACCTACCCGCTGTAAATCGCGTTGCTACATTTTTTATTAATCTAGCCACTGTAAATTGCTTTGCTATAGATTTCATTGGAGGACCCTTTCTAAGTTGCAGAGCTATAGTTGCTACCGTAGGCTCTCCTTTGCCTGACCTCCGTTTTCTCCACGTAATACTCGTGTAGCTATTTCTATTGTTTGTAAAACAATTGACGTATATTGGGTATTTTTGTATTAGTAATTACCTTTGCGTTTACTCCCCAAGGAACAAAACCCCACAATAAACAACTACGTAACTTTACATCTGTGTACCATTACTTTAGTAGTGGCCCTGCTCCCTCAATATAATTTTGTGTTGTGTGATTGTCACTGATTAGATGTACAGTAAGAAAGGTGGTGCGCCTAGCAAGCAAAGACGTAGGGAACGTAGTGCCCTTGCTCAAGCCAACGCCCAACCTAACCCTGTAGATGAGCCGTAGTCCAAACAACCTGATCAAACACCATGAGCCATTTACCCTCTTATTCCGCTATACTTTTCTTGTTCCCTTGATCACCTACTCTGTGGTAGCAGGCCGGGATATCCCACTACGGATTATGAGATCCAGGAACAATTGCTAAACCAGGAAAGCGGAGCTATTCCCCAGGACAACCCTGCTAGCCAACCTGTAAAACCGTTAGCAATGTTAAACTGAAATCTGGAAGGAGAATCTGAGTCATCCATCCCACAGGCACAGTCTTGCCTAAATTTTGTACCATCAAGCTAGCAACAGAAAAATGAATCCGGGTTCGACTCCCGGCGCAACCCGACTCCTGTATCCGTATAACATGCCCCTCTCTGACGATTACATCCCCGCACGTAAACCAACCCACCCTGCTAAAGTCTCATTAGCCAGCCATGTTACATACCCCCATCACCACTCTAGAATAATATTCTCACCATTTTATCCAGACAGAATTGTTGGCATTCTGTGTATATTGGCGGTCCTAATAGTGAGGCGAACCACACTTCCTGGCCGGGAAACCTTTAGTATTCGACTCACTCACTCCGTCCCATGGCAAACGTGCCCCCAATGGAACCGAATGCTGTAATAAAATCCCTAACGCCTCAGAAGCCAAATTGAAGGTATAGTATTTGTTGTACGCTAGACTAGGGCTTGGCAGGGCGGTCAACGTATCGTTACTACCTTCTGAGATAGTCCGCCCATATAGGACACACGGCACCCTTTTACATTTCATTTTGGTAAATGTACTTATGCCTGAGAGGAAAAACTGGCAGTGGCGCAAACCGCCAGGTTATATACACACACCACTAAGAGGTGAACTGAGCTCTGCCACCAGGTAGACCTTCGGCTGTACTCAAATTCTACTAGGTACCCCTCCACAAGGATTATTGTCCAGACCAAATGATCCATACTCCGCCACCGCTGCTCACATGGCCGGAAAGAGGGTTCAACCACTTGGCCTGATCAACCTCCTGTGGATACCACACCCGGGTACCTCAGAGATGAAGTGGCATGTGTTGCCCACCGCTCTGTCGACTGCTCACAAAGGCTGGACGAGAGGAGCACAGGTTACGTCGAGTCACATGTCTGGGTAGCCAAAAGTACGTACTAGGGACTTCCATAGAAAGTGAGAAAGGAAAATTAACCCTTTCTGGGGCAGCTTCTACAAACCATTGTTTTCTCCCTTAATTAAGTTATCTGACAGACAACACCCTATAATAGATGTTATTCTACACAGAGAGGAAATTCCTCTGGGCCTAGACTGGCTCTGGCTAAAGGAATACGTTCAGGTAACCCCTCAACCAATCCCTGCAAGCAGCTAAGACATCATCATCCCTACTCACCTTCCAGAGCAGACATCTGCCCAACCGCCCATCAGCCTACCAGGCCTACATTATATACCGACCGGGCACACCAGAGACATTAATGTCCCTACCTTACATCCATATGCACCTCGCGATTTTGGTATCACAACATAAAACGTTGAAATTGACCACGACCAAGTCTTCTTATGTTAAATCACATTTTGCTGACATCAAAATAGCCTTTAATTTCCCTAGTGGCTGGTCACAGCCTAAATCTTGTAAGTCCGACATGGAGAACCTAATCCCTGGCCAGGAATAACACAAACCAGGGTCGCGTCAATGACAGTTTACAGCCGGGTTTTAGTGGCACCCAATGTGGGGCTTAACTGCATGTAGTTCAGCCTTGTCAGTTAGACCAAGCAAGCCGACCACACATCCACGACCATTTCGGTATTCAACCCGAACCTAATCAGTTTTAGTGGGGTTTTACTCATTAGGTAGCTAGTGTAAACAGCCCACACCCACGGTCAGTATTTTAGCTGGACTGCTAATCCACTAATCTTACCCTGTATCACGTGTAACTCGTAGTGTATTATTACGTATGCATTACATAATTTATGCAGGATACTTGGAGCTGGACCGACCTGAATAACCTCACCTAGCTAACATTCCAGCCAGGAGTCGAGCTCCAACCTGGACGTCAGGGTGTTCTTAGGTAAAAACACCCTGTGGTGCCCAACAACACATACACCTGTCATGTCTGACACTGAACACAGTCAACACAATGCCACGGAGGCCAACATGGCCGACAACAATTTTCTCGATGCACTCGAGAAGTGTGAAATGGCCACATGCCCCAGCAGGGGGATATACGTGATCCATTGTTCACACTGCAACAGACGCTTCCATTACACCTGCTTAGGTTGGGAAGACATCCCAAGGTATATAGGCGGCTTGGAGTACCACTGTGCTGCCTGTCGAGAACGACAAGTCACTCGCTGTAGCTGCCTTCAGTACACCACACAGGACATGAACACATTCAGATGCATTACCTGCGCATCTGATTACCATCGTGTGTGTATCAGTTGGCCGGACAAGAGAATCACTTGTCCCAGCCTAGTATACCACTGCAATGTGTGCTGACTCTATTTAGAACATAGACAGTCAAACCCTGGAACCAGCCAGAGCCTTGTCAAGGGCCCTTGCCGCCACCAAATTTCAGCTACCTGAGTTCGGTGGGAGGCCTCACGAAGACCCAGTTACATTCTTAAATTACTGTGAAATGATCTTCTTAAGCATACTATAACCTACCAAAAAGTGGGTCAACAGAACCCACAGACAATTGCAATGAAAGGCTCGAGAGTGGTGGGTGAAATATGGAGAATGAATTTCAGAATGGGAACAGGTGCGCATTCGCCTCACTTTACACTCCACTGGGAGGAAGTGATCTATATACACCGGAAAACACTAATGTTCCGGCATATATATCCTAATGAGAGTGAGGACAGCTGTGTTAGGAATATTACAAACACTCTGCTTCCCTTATTCAGGAACTTGTTTCTCTTTCCAAAACTCCAGACTGTAGACGAGCTCGTGGATCGAGTAAGGGAGATAGCGAATAACATCAAAGCGCAGGCCTTGTTATACAGAACGACATGTGCTGCAAAGGTCATTCCCTCCTCTCGAGCGGCAGGCCGTCCGTAACCTGCCCTTTCCCCTTGCTGGTACTGCCTGGCCTGGGGAGGCATTTCACCAAGGATTGGTCCCACCCAGCAGGGCAGAGTAAGGGAAGTAACTAACACGTGAGTGCTACACACACCGCCGTGTTCCAACCACATTAAGTTTCCTGCCCAGGCGGGAACGCTGCAGCTGGGGTGAACGTGGGGCAGCCATCCCAGCCGAAGAAAGGCCCCTTAATGTCACACAATTAAATAATTTTTAGCACGAGAACATACCACCAGAGGCGCCACATATCTTGGTGCGTCTCCTTTCTACTTCCCCCTTGCTCCCAACCTCAAGCATCAGGCGGTGTCTCTGCATCAGCTGGTCGGCTTTGGGTCCGTTTCACTTTTGCTGCAGGGAGGCAGGCAGCGTTAGGTGGTAAGGAGAGAGAGGCAAGGGTAGAAAGAAGTTAATACCTAAGCTGGCCCGACTCGACACTGTGGGATTCAAGGTGTCCCCCTAGTTCAATAAAAAGTGATGTGAGAGAAATCTCGTGAAGGTGGATTTCTTGTTCACATTCGTTGATGAACGTGCAGGGGTCCTCATGCGGTCTTGCGGAACTCCAGGAGTTGTGGTTCCCCTGTGTAACTGACTTGGCTTATCCCCGGGTTTCTGGTGTGGGCTGTAAAATTCCATCGTAAGGTGGGCGACCACTTCTCCAGTGAAGCACTGTGCCAAGCAGGTGCTGAGCAGCTGCCAATCTGTTACAAATTCTCCATGGACGTTCCACCAATCGAGGGCCTTTTCCTTCAGTTTGATATGGGTGCGAGAAACCCATAGAAGCTATAGTTTACGGTGCAGAACAGAAAAGGAAGTTATGTGGCTACGTCAAAGCCTATGTGTATGACACAGTAAACGTGGAGTGGTGTGGTGCCTTCCGCAGCTCACACTTATTCTGATCCTTCCCGTAAAAAAACAATATATGAGTCAGAATAAATATTTATGTTGAATTATTTTCCGTTTACCTAAACTGCGTGTGGAGGACCACAAAATTAGATTACAGTGGTTACATAATATTTCATTTTTGCACTCAACATGTCTATATAGCAAGCAGAAAATCATGAAAATTTGTATTTAATTTGATTAGGCACTTTTGTATATTTTCTTTTTTCAATTAATTGTGAAAAGGTACCTATGGATTGCAATTAGAAAGTAAGCTTTGTAATTAATACATGAATGGCTTACTGAAAGAGAAAAAAAAGGTACCAAGAATATACCTTTATCCTTTTTGCGTGTATATTTTTCTGCTTCTACTAGTACACAATTTTAAAGTTCTACTAGATACATGAACACTTCCTATAACACATACCTTTGTGATAAAAAACAATACTTAATTGCATAAACCCTAGTGGCATGCTATTCCTAACATAGACTTAACGTAATACAAATTCTTTTTGACCTGTAGCTTACACCCTAACAAACCACCGTCAGACCTCACCTGTCTAAGGTCACACACTGAGGAGACGTCAGGCTCTCTTTGCAGAGACCGCTGTGGAGAGGCCAACGAACACCAAGCCGACAAGCTGTTTCAGGACAGAGTACCTGTGTGGCTTCTCCTTTCCTTCAATTCCAGGGGGTTGACGGGAAGGGCGGCCTAGGCTAGTGCGTGTGGGTAAAAGTTTAGTGTCTTGGCTCGAATGAGTAGTTTTCCCGGAATCACCAGCGGTATTGTTACATGAGGATAACTACAGAAAGGTGCTATGTCTAAAGTGAAAGCCGACCCATGTTTATTTCCCTAAAGGAAAGGCAAGTGGTGAATGCACCCTAACTCCTGGTCGACGGCACGAGTTTTGACCATGAAGCGAGGATACACTGAATGTCTAAGCAATGTCCTTTTGCATTGTTGTGTGTGTGGATCGTGTGAAGCAACGTAATATGGAGAAACTGAGATGTAGCTAGGAATACTAAGCAAGCACGTGACACGATGAGTCGTGAGAAGGACTTCAAGGATAGGTCCACTACAGATACGTCCGTATACTGCTGGGTGAACGGGTTTGCGAGGTATGTAGCTGGGAGAGCGCCTAACTAACGTAACTTAAACATATCGTAAGCTTAGCTTAAATGATGAGAACAGGGTGCAGTGATCAGTGTCCGAGCAATGCGTGCTGGAGACTGTTCAATCTGGTTGGGTCAGAGCAACTGGCGCTAGAAACAAAGACTGCTGTCAATCTGGTCAATTCCTGAGCTGCAAGCATTGGGAATGAAGGCTGCGTGGGGGACACCGGCTTTCTCTCCTTTTATACTAATTCGGACCACTGCCCAACGCTAATTGGCTGATGCCACTAAGGCAAGGGGTGGTCGCAGAGCGGGGTGTAGCGAATACATGATTTGCCTATTTGACGTCACCGGTTGGCTGGAAGGGAGTAAAGCAAAGAGAAATGATATTCCTACTACTAGAGCTATCTAGCGGGGAGTAAGAGAACTTGCATCTAAGCATTGTTATGATGGCCCTGTGAACAAGACAGTCTGCATAGCAGACAGTATCATCTCATTTTATGTAAGGACAAATGAAAATGCAAAATTCCGTCTCCTGGCTAAACTGAACTAAGGATGGAGCGGAAGTTGTCTAATCGCCATTGCTGAAAAAGATGTCATGCGTCAAGAATCAAAGGAGACTGTGTTGGTTTATCATTGATTAAGGACGTTTGGGTTACAAGCCGTCCAGCATTTGTTTCCAGTGTAATGTAAGTTGTTATATAGTTTCAGTGTGTGTCGACAACACTAGTAAAATGAGCAATTTTCTTGGCCAAGTTGTTTTGTATTCATGACAATTTTAGTTTGGTATGGAGAAAAGTATCAGTATTGAGTATCGTGAGAATGTTTTGGTATCGAAACTGGTATTGAGCATTGAGAAAATGTATTATTGACCGATCCGTAGTTGACACCTCATTGCCCAATTTATTTGGAGCGTGACATAAATGTGAGTCATAGTGACAAGTCCTGATGTAGCCTGGGATCGAACACAGCACCTCAGGTAGCTCTGGCATGGGTAGGGTCCACCATGTTGGAAGGAATAATGGTTACTTATCGGGAACTTTGTGTGTGTTCTGTTTGGTCGGCAACTTGGGGATTACAACCCCTACGACAGTTTTTACATTAAATGTATTGCAGTAGGCAGATCAGGCTTTAGTGACAGTGGTGGCCTTCAAATAATGTGATGCCATTATTGTGGAGATCCTATCCTAAAAAATCTACTCTCTCTTAGGCAGTATGCCGGAATAGAGAGTGGACGGGTTGGTTTATGAACAGAAACAAAGTCGAGAGATTCTGGGAGCACCACAATCCAGTGTGTTACCTGCTGTCCACGAGGCAACGGCACCCTCCTCTTCTCTGGCTGGCATGATAAGGCGGCTTGCTGCTGGACATCTGCCGACAGTGGTTGCAGAGGAGTAATGCTATAGCTGTTTGTAGACTCCGGGGATATGTGGAGAGGGATGGAGATGTAAGAGGGGTGCAGTAGTGTGGGATCTAATCCCAGGACTGTGGTGTACAATTAATAAATGTTCTAGAGGAGACTGATTAGATACTCTAGTAGTTGGTGTAAATAATGTTATATCTTCAACAACCTCTGGAGGAGGTAGGTTGGCAATTTATGCCTCAAGGTGTTTCAACATCTGTTTTAATTTGAATTTCTTACCTCGTTTTCTCTTGTACAGCATAAGGCAGACTTAGAAAAACCTCAAGGTGAAGCCGGTTAAAGACACCGGTCCTAGCATTTACTTCTAAAAGCATGGGTCTTGCAACTTAATATCCACCTTGTTTCCCCACGTTTAGCCATTCTCCAGCTCGGGATGGAGCTACAAAGTATAGTATATTCACGTAGCAGCCAGCGACTCTTAGGTAAAGTTTCCAGTGAGGGTCAAGTACAACTGATAGATCTTTCTCCGACTTGGCCGCTCTCCAACGGGGCAGAGGATGTTGCTATCACACACACTTGATAAGGGTGTACTTGTGCTTTGGACGCTCCCAAAGATTTACCAGAGATACGCGGCATTTTACCAACAGATCTCGGTTTGCCTCTTAATGGTGTGGTGTACTTGCCTTTGTGGTGGTTGCTATGCGATTTCTACTGTCTGCAGTCTCTGAGTTAATAGGAGGTGCCAGAGCGAGGACAGGAGTGTGCGGGTTATGCACCTGACTCGCTGTCCTTTTGTTTGCTCGAGATAAACCCGTTTATGGAGTCGCTCCTTCTGTCTGATTAATAATTCGACTTCCTCATCGGTACGTTGTACGTGGGAGTGCAAGGCAGTAATGAGGCCAGAGAGAATTTCATCTCCCGTAAAATGTGAGATAATTTTAGTTTTGAACTGGTGCCATCCCTCAATAAACTCCCCGTACTTATCCCACCATTTTCTGCCGGGACCACTTAGTTGGGGTGCGCTCGGCTCACCCACTGTTTCCGGGGGATATTCTGTTCCCTCAGCTCCCGTTCACATTTTTAAATTAAGACCTCGGGATCGTCGTAGGGCTTCCCACGGAATTCCGGCAGTGTAATCTCGCAGGGTATTCCCAGAATGACCAGACTATTCCGGTGGATCGGGTTGTGTGGTTTGTAGGTCTGTTCTCGCCTACACACTTCGCACTGGTACACTTATCCTGGGCTCTGGACACCCAGCCTATGTACGAGTGGTGAAATTCACTATTGCATAATGTGCAATGGACGATATATCATCCACGTCATTCGCATTCATGCCATTAGCAGACCCGTGCATCCTGCCTGTAGGACTGACACCTGTATTCAAGGCCGTCCGTCTGTGTAGTGGGATGCCTCGTCCCATCTGAGATACACACAGTGGTATTCAAGGTTGCAGTAACTGCATCTAATCAAATTTGTGCCTGTGTACATGGGGATGGGGCAATGCGTGGTGCTTTCTCCGGCTGCATTTATTTCAGTTAGCACACTGCGCGCTTCCGTGAGACTCGCTTCTGAGTCGGAACTGGTTGTTAATTGGGCACCATGAGGTGTTTAGTTCAACTCTCCGAAGTCGGGTGTGAGCTCCTCTGCAAGGAGTCGTCAGAAGGGGGGGAGGTGTTACTGGCTCTGTCCCAGCTTCCAAGACTGAGCTACTTGGAGCTGTATGCCTGGGCGCCAATTGACGCATGCTCCCTATCTTTGTGATAGGTGATTAAGGTGCTGACTGCCCTCCCGAGTTCGTAAAGTAATCCTGCCGCTGCGTTTTAACTGCTACATTAGCCCTGTGGGTTGTGGTTGTTTTTGTGGAGAGCTTCTTAGTGGGAGGATACCGTCTGAGGAGAGGAGAATCAAACCCCAGAGTGAGGCGAACCGTGATTGTTTCCTTTCCTGGGAGTTCAATCTTCCTCATTACAAGAGCTGCCGAATGGAGGAATGCCAGTTGTCCCGGGAGGAAGTATGAGTTATGATATGAATTAATTGATGGCGATAATGGGGGTGGAGTATCCTGCAGAAGGGATTGGCATCATCCGCAGTGGCCGGGTAGGTCGGTGTGCGGGAACATAGTTGGCGGGTAAGAAACTGCATGAAACTTTGGGACTTTCGAGCCCGGATAATCTTCCCAGAAGTCAACTTTATAATGCACGTTGTCTGAATGTCCTTGCTCTGGGCTACTTTAGGTGGGGTTACGGCTACTGCAGGCGATGGAGTTTCTCGCTGGAGGGGACATGTAAATTCCGGTTCTGATTCTGGCCAAAATGTGCCTAAATATGCATCTAGCTCTGACTCGTTGTCGAGGGGGATAAGAGGCGAGATAGGTTTGGATATTTACTCAGGTTCAACAGGGGGAATTGTGTCCTCACTCGTAACGTCTGCGTTTACCTGTGAGCTTATTAATCTTTGCAAGGCTCGGCGTTCTCTGCACCATATACGGCTCTTAATTCCACCCTTCTGGCATCTGACCAGCCTTCTGACCTTTCCGCCTACATGTAGTCCTAGGGGTGTGTCTTAGTCAGTCACACCTAAGGCCGTGAAATATATAGTCCATTCCCAACTGGAAGCGACTTATGATAATCAACCTTTGAAAAATCACTCTATGTGTAACATGTCAACTTGTTTTTTCAATAACCTGTATTCCATAAATATATAACACTTAGTACTTTACTATTGAATAAATGAAACTTTATCTTAATATCTTGTATAACGTGTAATATTTATTTCGTATTAAATGAATTAACAACATCAAAGGCAGCGACGTGTTGGCAACGACCGGTAAGAAATAGTTCGCAGTTAAAATATTGTTTTTACCTAGTTTTTAGAATGCTATTTGTAAATTAAATGGTGACTATTTAAATATTTAAGTAGCCCCGATGGCAACATATTTCATTTTTGCAATTTAAAATAACAGCGCAAAATATTGTGTGTAGGCCTTATGGTTTTATTGACTAAGGAAGCAATGTGTCGGCTGTTCGAGACTTGTCGCTCTCTCTCTTTCTTTACCTATCTCACACTCAGGAAGGTTGGCATCGCTAGTAAGTAAAAAATTTATGCATGTTTTCAATTGTAGCATATTTCATATCTATTACAGCAAAATAATTATTTTTTAATTTGTAATTTCCAACTGAAAAGAGATTTTAAAGTTTTAATACTTATTTTAATGTAATTAAATATGATGGCAGTACGAATAATATCGGAAGTTAGTAGATGTGACGAGCCATGACAATAATACTACAGTTCTTTACCTCGCAATTGTAACAGTGTTAAACACAGTCGCTGCAAAATATTAACGTGCATTACATGTAATGTGCTATGTCGTGGAAAATAAATATGTTCGTATAAAATAATAGTAAGAACTATAGTCAATTCAGGCATCTTTAAAGCATCATATAGCTGATCTAAATAAAGTTAAAGAGGCCTAAACTGAAAATTTGTACGTAATGTTTTTTGGAATATGACAGAATTCTTTCAAAACTGTAAACAGTAAACAGCACATTTTACAGGTATTAAAGTAGCAGTCACATTTAAATGTTTATGTTTAGGTGTACCGAAAGTATACGAACACATGTATAGACACAATCGAATGTAAACATTGATTTTGACAGATGCTACATGGCAATGTTTGTTTACATTCGGCGGAAGGAGACAAAACGGGCCTGCAAGTAGATCTTTAGCAGGGCTCCTAGTAAGTATCTTACAGTGGGGAATGGACTATAGATATGCAGTCTGGTATTAGGATGCCATTGAGGGTAGGCGAGGGAGCACTGGAAACCCAGGAGCAGCAGCGTGTCTTTTCAGACTTATAACATTCTGCAAGCTCCGTCTCCTGTGGAGTTCGGCACGCCTCACGACTTGTCCTCAGCGGGGTTTTCTATTGCACCTGGCAGCAAGTTTCACTGACACAAATAATGAAAAAATTAATGAACAAGGAACTAATATTAAGTAGGCAACAACTTCAGGTTACGTAATATTTACTACGTTTTATAGAAAGTGGGAAATCCTGGTTGGGTGTATAAGCTCGCTAAGAATTAATTTAATTACGTAAAAATTATTCAGGCAAAAATGAGGTTGGTAAAATAAAGTGAAATTTAAAGTTACGTTAATTATATAAATCTGCGGTTTTTACAGCGTCTCCTTGAGAAAGGGGTTTGTCCAGAAGGGAAAAAACGTCGCAATGACCTGCTACCGTGGAGTCGAGGAATTTGGCTAAGTTAAAGCGGTTGCAGGGTGTAAGGCGTCGGGTTACCTCTGGAGTCTTTGGATAAGGAAGAGCTCTCTTCAAGCTACTGGAGGTTGAAGCCATTGCAGTCTGCAGGAGAGGAGGGAGGTCTGCGCAGACCAAGTAGTGCTCGCTGACCTATGCGGCTGGCAAGTC
Source organism: Dryococelus australis (assembly GCA_029891345.1). Lineage (NCBI taxonomy): Eukaryota > Metazoa > Arthropoda > Insecta > Phasmatodea > Phasmatidae > Dryococelus > Dryococelus australis. The sequence continues at coordinate 74,538,262 of CM057007.1, read as the reverse complement.
CAGCGTCTTTGGTGAGAGGTGTGCTTGTACCTCCTTATATAGTAGAAAACCTCTTGGATCAGCAATCTTCCGGGGGTGCGGGGTAGTGTAGTCTTTCATCCCAGGGGTTGGTTTATCAATGTTGTGGCAGCGCTGCTCATTTCTATTTTTCCCTGTGTGGAGACGACAAATTTATCCACCTTAGTCCAAGGCTGGCGGGTGTGACATCACAGGGCAGCAGAGGTGCTGCGATCCTGTGGTGTTCCAGGATCTTCTTCCGTAATTTCACTGTATAAAATCTTATTTATTCAAAAGGGTGGCAATCACATGCCTGGTTCTGGGCGGGCATTACATTTCATAATTAAAAACGTTAATCATCTTTACGTCCAAGGTTGTGCAACACTTGGATTCCCTTTGGTCGGTACGTGAAAAGTATTCTGCCACTGTTCATAACTTGCCCTGAGCTCTTACGTGCTCGTTGATGGCGTAAAGTTGCCCGTAGAGTGCGCAAACGTGCTGCGGTACGCAAATGTGGCATGCATCAACCTTATCTACTGAAACTTTGACTGATTACATCCAAATTTTATACTCTGAATCCTACCTCCATAATGCAGTTGGTTTTCGTAGTTTTAGTCTTGGTTAAGGCACAAGTGTATTTGTAATTGTTGCCTGTGTTTCTGGTTCCATCTCTACTGATATTGCTGCCAACAAGATCTACCTTAACGTTCTTACTTAAAAAACTATTTTTCCCCATGTAGTGGAAAGTAAGCTCATTAATGATTTCAATAACTTCTATCTTCTTTTTATAATACTGTAATGCCATGTTTTAACTTTTCCATTTATAACATTGTTCTGAGTAAGTCTTCATCACTTGATCCCAAAACCTATATTTCAATAGAAAATCACCCTGGTATAAATTTTTATTAATCTAAATTTAAAATATTTCAGTTCCACCATGAATTTTATAAAGGAGTTCCACTGTACTTTTATGACTTGGTATTATCAGATAATAGGAAAATGTTCTCTGTGAGAATAAAATAAGATATTATTGTGGTTCAGTTGTGTTGGCAGTCAGTCATGACTATGTATTTGTGCAGGCAACTTGGGGCAAGACCTGGGCTTCATTGTGTCCAAGTTCAGGGCGGGCATAGAGTATGCTAGCTCCAAAGATGAGGCCAAACCAGAGTACGGCTGGATCGACATCATAGTCGGGAAGGTGAGCCTTTCTTCCACGTGTGGTAACTCTAATTAAAGTGTCGCTGGCCACTATTTTCTTTAATTATCACTATTGAGTGCAGTCTGCTTGGTTTGTGTTTAACTATCATTCACAAAATTTCCTTTTTTTATTGGCTGTATCAATAATAATTAGAGATGTATTGAACGTTTGGATTTCAAACTGAACCCAAACTGTAAGGTTATGTTAGGTTCAATTCAAAATTGATTGCCATGTGGAAAGATGTTTCCAGTTTGGTTCAAAAAAATTTAACAAGTTCTCGTGTTCTGTTCGAAAATTTGTCAGAAACGAACATAATTTACAAACATTGAAACAAACTTCCTTCACTTCAAAGAAGTTGACAATGCAGCACAACCAAAATGACGAAACGATATATATATATAAAATTTTATTTATTTATTTATTTATCAGTGATGACAATATATCTTGAACTCTATAGTGTTTAAAACTGGGTGCATTAACTTATTAACTTACTGCATTTAAATGATTGTACACAAGATAAGTTTGGCACTTTGTGGTTTTCGTATTCTTCTAAAATGTCTATAAAGATACATTTCCCAGTCTTTTAATAAATTATCATATCAATCAAATCAATAAAAACCAAAATATAATAGCGAGTTAATTTTGTACATTTTCTCAAATTAGAAAATTTGGTCATTACATTTTGGAACTATTAGTGGTGGAACTGTGCATGTTATATATGAATGTTATGTATGTGTTTGTTGCTTATACTGTATTACATGTTTAAACAATTAAAGGTGAAATTGTGAATGTGTTTATATATGTTGGTTTCTGTAATATGCTTGAACAAATAGGGCTTGAACTATGAAGGTTGTATGTATGGATGTTGTTTTCACAATGCACCTCATAGCCAAGTCCAGAGGACAAATAACAAAACTCTCGTTACTTGAGTGGGTGACAATGCTAAAATGATCCACCATGAGACCACTGTAATTGATGTTAAGAATTTTATTTGCAGACATGTGTGTGTGTGTGCACGCGCACATGCATCCATAATCCACTGTCTTTTTAAGGTGGTTCTACGTGTTTGTTTTTTGTTATATCCTTGAAAATTTAAGGGCTGAACTGTGATGGAATGTATGTGTGGATAAGGCATTTTTCAAATTTGGTTTGAGTTCAGTTAGAGTTTGATGAATTATAGTATAGCATGGTTCGACAGTTTTGATGAGGTTCGGTTCAGGTTTGATTCAATGAAAGTATTGTATATCAAGTTCTAGTTCGGTAAAAATCTTGGTTTGTCCCACCTCCACTAATAATTGTAATTAATGCCCACATTTGGTGTTTATCCGTATTCTATGGTTGTTTCTGGCGTAGAAGAATCTGTGTTTCCTAGATCAAACCTGGTGAGAACGATCCCTCAAGGGAGACGCAGTGAACTTTTATTGCTTAAAAGTTACGAATTTTTCTAAGACCACCGTAAGTATACAGAAGGCTTATGGTCGGCAACATCCCCATTAGCAAATGTCACATGTAATATTTATTTGCTGTGAGACACATAGCCAGGTTCCCAAATGAAGCCATTTTTATTCCCCCTCAGAGTCACGGCAAATAATTATTAGTTAATTCTAACCACACATCCCTTACGAGTGGGACCTTGCTTACACTCCATTGTCAAAGTCTCTTTGTGCGTGTAATTTGCTTTTTACAGGGAACAAACTGTTAAATATCATGTATTTAATGCAACCAAGCCCTCAACTATACTTTGTAAAGTGAGCACGATAAAAAAGAAGGCCCCGTGGCATACAGGCAGCGATAACACAAATAACTTCACACTAGTAACCCAGTTTCCTTGCCTTGCCTTGCCTTTCCTCCATCCTTCAAAAGGGAGAAGATAACTCTGTGAGACACCAGCTGTTCGCCGCCACCTGCTTGCTGTAAACCAGTCGAGACCACTACCCGAGCGCACACGAGAAAGAGAGAGAGAACCCCTCGCACCACTTAACTGCCTTCAGATGTCACCTGCCCGGAGCAGATAAGCACAGCATGAATACCTCCAGATTCAGTGCACACAGAGTACATGAGAAGCTTGACCAGCTTCTGAGCCTTTCGCCCCCTCCCCCCCCCCTTTTTTTCCCCCCGCACTCTGAAGGCTGGAAAGTGGGCATCGTCAACTTGACTGGTTTTTTACTGAGAGTAAGGTAGGTTGTCTTAGGCAGTTCTATGATAACCCATTGTTGAAATACGAGTATGTGCATAGTTTGAGATTAGTTCTGATGCATTATGCATTCCTGCGCTTGTGGAAAGCGCACTCTACCAAACGACTTCGCCCCATATTGAGCCGCAATCACCCAATGGGTAAGTCATCTCTCAAACAAAACAGTAATATAGGCGGGGCACATTGTCTACCAGAGTTGACAGAGCCTCAACGGAACTTTCATCCACGTAATCTCAGCTTTTACTGTTCGCCATATGTCTTCAAGAAGTCGTCCCGTCAACACTCCTCCCTGAAGAAGCAACCATTTCAAATTTTCTGCTCTCGCTAGGACGGCCGCAATATTTAAACTTTGCATCACTGAAGAGTATCAGGCTGCTAAATGGAGAGTCACGACCTCCTCGAGCGCACAGGAGCAAGATGTGTCTTCCCTCACATCGAGTGCCACACAGGTAAGGTTCCAGGAACCCGTGTGTGATATCAGAGCTTCCAACCCCCCTGGATCGGGGATGATTCCCTCTGTACCCTTCTGAGAGCCATCAAGCTTGACGCACGCCCAGTGAAGTCTGACTGACCCTTATGTCAAGGATTTTTTCGCTAGACGAAAAGCGGGGTGGTTTACTCTGGTTTTACGGTACAAGGCGAGGGGTGTTGGCTACCGCTTACTAATACTGTCGTCTTGGGTGTTGCCATTGATGTGGGTTTCACCCAATAGTGGTGATCTCTGTCTACTCCGAAGCGGCGATTCCAGTCGTAGGCTTCACGGCTCCAGAAATTTGGGTTTGCCCAGCCGTATCGCGTGTGTACGGTTAACAATCCTCTCATCACTGGATAGCACGATGGATGAATGTGGAAGCAGGGTGACAAGAAGATTACTGTTACCGGAGCAGACGCTACTGCTCTGTGTCAGAGTTGGACGGCGCGGTCCTGTTCCGCCTGCCTGTCGTACGTAGGAGGTGGTAATGCTATCCATGGTTTGATAGCAGCGTGAGCTATGTATTGTTCTCTACATCTTTGGCCATTCCTCACCTTGTAAGGCATTTAGCACGGCGGTCTGACTGCCTACGTAATGCACTTAGACAGGAACAGTAATTACAGTGTAACCCTGACACGTGTACGACGACTTGCTGGGTATAGTTGGTTGAGCCGATCGTTCTCTGCCCGGGCTGCAGCGAGGGCCCGAGGTATCGCTATGCAAAACTACTGTTCCATCTGGTAGCTGCTGAGCTCCAGAAGTTAGCGTTCAAGATGCCAAGGCGTTCCTTAGTCCATTTAATTAACCCATACACAACTGGGTGACAGGCAGGATGCATGCGAAGAGGCGTTGACAAGAAAGTAACTGGATCCCCTGCAGTAGACTTAGGTCGTTCTAATGATCTGAGCAAGGTGGCGCGATCTCGTTCGGCTCATCAGCCGGCTATTTGGCAGCAAGGCATGCAACACTTTGCTCCTCCCTCCTTGCACCGTGTCTCACCTTAAATGGCATAGAGTGGGTTAGCTGCTGAGAACTGTGAATCGAGCACTATGGACACGAGTAGCCCTAGAATAGTGTTGCCCAGTAGTGGTTTGGTAGCATGAGCCCAGTGCTTCAGAAGGCCCCCCACCTTAATGGACGAACCAGAAGCGTTGAAGCCATGTGGGCTACCAAGACCATTACTGGTTGTGCGATCCCAACCAAGGCCATGCCATAGCACCTAAGCAGATACCCCCGCCAGTACCCAGGTGTTCCGGTAGGGATATAACTCGGGCATATTGTCTCTCCCTGGGTGGAAAGTGTTGCTAGTTTTTCGGGCTCCTCTATTCTACTCCTCCAGTATCTGTATACTATGCAGGAATAAAATAGATGGCCGTCTATATGTGTGTATTGCAACTGGAGCCACCAGAGGGGGAGTCTCCAGTTGTAGCTAATTCGTAGTAATAATTTCCCGTTCCTGGTCGGCGGTACTCGACTCGAGGGTCTCCCAGCAGCTGGTTACAAAGTACTGTATGAATGAGACTCAAAGTTAAAAGAAACAAAGCCGTGTTTATTAAGAGCTTAGTAACATGGTGACGCGTGCTCTCCTACCAAGAAGACCGGTGGCTGGAAGTAAACCTACAGTAGCCAGGTGTAGGCAACCTGATCCTAGACTAATGGGGGAAGTGAAATTATGCTGTCGAAAATTGCTTACTACATATCTAACTCTAATCGGGGTGTCTGTTGGGGACAAAGAAGTTAAGTGTAGTATGTTTGGTAGCTACAGAAAGCTTCGGGTAGATATTGGCGATTGGCGTCGCTGGAGCGTCTGGTCGCAGGTGCTGCAGAGCTCTGATGGCGACATCAATGTAAGCAGCCTCTGGTGGCTGCTGAAGAGTGTTGAGCAGTTGGTGGCAGTCTCTGGGAGGGCTGCTGAAGATTTGACAGTGATCGAATGGCCCCAGCACTAGAAGTGGAGGAGCACGCTCGAATACTGAAGAAGAGCAACTGGTGAGGTCCACTGCGCACTGACTTATATAGTCAGGGTATCGCGTGTTGCTGTGGCCACGGGAGAGGGCGTGTGATGTCCCTCTTCTGTGAGGCTGGAGTGGGGGTAGCACCCTCTGGTCATCTCTCGTCCTTTGTGTATTCTCAGTGGCGTTAAGGCATGCAGAGGCGGCTGATGGTTTGTCTGCTTTCAGCACGGGTTTGGGGGGTGATGCGCTGCTGTCTTGCACAACCCCTCGTATCCACGTGTCTGGCTGCCCTCCAGGAATGTTATAGGCCGCAACTTCCATGTATGGGTTGGCGTGGGATTTGAATCTCAAATGTGCAGAAGTAGTATACTAGGTTGCAGTGAGATGAGTTGTAATCGTTGTACATAGTTGGAATAAGCGGCACATGTCAACCTGCTAATTCTTCAGCAGACATTAATTGTTGAAATATTACTGTGCTGTTTTTCAAGCCAAATGGAATGACTCGAAATTGAAGCACACTTTATAAAGGCCGTATATTTGCGACTGTCCAGGTGGACCGCAATCTGCCAATATGCAGACTCCATGTCGAGAGTGCTGAATATTTTTACTTTGCCAATGTCTCGTAGTGTATGAGACAATTCTATAGCTGGAGGAGCGATCGGGTTGGTTATTTCATTTAGCAACTTGTAATTTACGCAAAATCGCAATTTCTTGTCTTTCTTACGGGCGAGACCACGTGATAGTTATATGGGGAATTCAATGACTCATGATATCCTGTTCCTTCATGACACTAACCTGTTCCATGATGAGGTCACGACAGCTGGCTGACACACTGTATGGACGGTCGTAGACTGGTACGTCAGTTGTAGGCCATATTTCATGTTGTATGGAACATGTCTGTCGTAACAGTCCTCGTCCGAATGCTCAGGCATGCTCATCTAGTATGACTTTTAATTTTTAGAATTCTGGTTCGTTGATTTTGTGGTTAATGCTCATTGGGTTCATGGGCATTGGTGGAATGTCGTCTGGGATTTGGTCCCAGTTCGCAGTAATCCAGTGGGTTTCTCCCAGATAGGCTCTCCATTGTCCGTGATCTAGAATGCATTGATTGCAGATGAGCCATGGGTATCCTAGTATTACTGATTCGGACATGGTTGGTGGCACAGAAAATTCTGTCTGTGTAACAATACTTTGAATTTTTATGTTCAGAGTAATTTTAGCCGGTTACATTCTGTTTGCACCATTCTTACTATTTTGGGTTGCGGTCATATTTCGATGAGCTGGTTTTGGTGTCGGCAGATTATTTCTGATAAAATTTCCAGTGGCTGCCAAGTCAAGTAAGGTGAGTACCCGGTCGTTATTTACCTTCTTCTCTGTGTGTGGGGCTATGGGAATTGGTATTTCCTTTCTTAATCTCTGTAGGTTGTGCCCTTGTACACGGGGGTGGTGGCCCGCTTCGTACTCTGGCGTCGGCGTTTCCTGTTCCAGGAGTTGGGTTTCCAACTGGTTGTGTTGGGATATTTGACTGCATTTTGTCAACTTGGTTTCCAAGGGCAGTCCTTGTTCCAGTGGTTCTCTGGACAGAACCAGCATTTGGGTACAAATGCCATGCAAGGGGTTGAGATTTGATGCGTCTTTAAGGGACCTTTGTGGATACTTGTTTTTCAAGACTCGCATGTGCTGCTAAATTTTGCTCAGCTTCTCGGGCTCAATCAACTAATTCGTCCAAGGTGGTGGGGTTAGCAGCCAGGAGTACATTTTGAAATTTGGCAGTAACATTCGACCGATGGAACGAACGGCGGTAGCTTCATTGACTCCGGGGAACACACATTGAAACATTTGTTCCTTTTTTCGTATGAAGATATCCGCTTCTTATTTGAGTACCTGGGTCTGGGCTATAAAACTGCATCGTTAGTTTAGCCAACATCTCCTCGCCAGTGAATTCCGCCATCTGGTTACTGAACCGCTTCCAGTCCATTAAGAATTCTCCGTATATTTCCCACCATGTGAGGGCGAGACCCTTCAAATGCAGTTGGGCCCTATCGACCCATTGTTTCGGTGGCAGGTCCGTTTCTTTGAATTCTTTTTCGCATTCCTGCGTGAATTCTACTGGATCTTCATGTGGGCGACCTGCAAAGTTGGTTATCTGAATGTCGTTGTCTCTACCAGTTGCTGGATGGCCTGGTGCAATTCCGGGCTGTATATATATTCGTAATGTCTTGGATCTGCGGGAATGAGAGGTGTACTTTTTTTTTGGCATCTCATGCACTGGTAGGCCATCCTGGGCATGGATAAGCATTCATTGGGTCATCCTATACATAGACGGTAATAGGGTTCACTGCACGTCGTGCATCTGATGCAGTTTATGCTTCGGCCGGGACACGTATTTTCATTACAGAAACTCGTGGGTTGTTGCCGGCAAGCGGTACAGCGGTACTCTAATCCATCTGTGTCCCAAGCCTCTTCAGGCCAGCCTATGCAGGCATAATGAAAAAGTTTAATACAGTAGGTGCATTCTATTCTTAGTGTCCCATGGCCTGGACAGTCAGCATGGCTACACTGTACGTTGGATACGTCGTGCTCGTTGTTGAGGATATTTACGTGTAGCGGCATTAACCTCCTAGTCTGACATGGTATCGGTTAAGGGCACCACGGGGTGTTTTGGGGACTCCCCGAAGTCCATTTGACTGATCGTTTTGACCCTTTGTTCTCGGGGTATGGTTGGTCTAGTTCGTGCCGTTAACTGCGCACAGATATTCGTTTCACGCCCCACGTTGGGTACCAGAAAATCTCATAGACTGGCTTGGCACGTCGGTCAAGGATTTTGTCCGCTAGACCAAAAGCGGGGTAGTTTGGTTTAGATAGCAGGCGTGAAGAGAGGGGTGTTGGTTAGAACTTACTTACTCAAGCTTCTTGGGGGTTGTGTCGGAGTAGGTTTCAACTAGACGTGACGAGTTCGGTCAATCATCAGAACCGGAGCAGGCACAAATGCCTGATGTTTAAGTTCGGTTGCACGGTTCCGTTCCACCTGCCTCTTCTGCTTAGGACGTGGTAGTGTGAATCCACGATTTGAGAGCAGCGTGAGCCAGGTATTGTTCCCTACATTTTCTACCACTCCTCTTCTCGTGAGGCATAGGGCAAACAGTTCGACAGCCTACATGATACACTTAGACAGGAAGATTTGACAGTGTAATCCAATAGTGACATGCCGGCATGAGCTCAATAAGAGGTTCCACTGATCCCCCACAGTATATGGGCTGATCTGGACGTGGAGCCGTGTGGTTGTACGTTGTACTGGTTGTACGTTCGCACCGGGTTGAGCGGCAAACCTAAGGCTAATGTCACTCCAGCACAAAATTAGTGCTCAAAGTGGAAGATAACCTGAGCTTGTATCCCCTCCCTGTGTGAAGGTGTTTCTAGTGGTTGGGTCATCGCTGTTTCTCCCCACCAGCGCTAACTTAGTGCTTGGGGCTGGGAAGAAACAGGTAACAGGTTGAGGATGTCACTAATTTCTGGGATCCTGTTGGCAGTGCATGTCATTGTCCCTGACCATTAATACAGACATGCACCATGTAAATGAAAAGCAGAAGGGTAGTCAACAATGGGTGTTTATTGGAGACTCAATAAACATGTGATCCGTGCTACCTCCTATCAGACCGTGGAGAGCTGAAGGTAACTGCGGCTCCAGGTTTAGGAGACCTGGTTCTAGATGAATACAAAATTGTTTAAAGTTAAACTGTGCTAAGAAAAGATGTCTGGAAGAGACAAAGTGATGTTAAATATGCATGTATGTGTTCGATGGATATTGATGCGTGGTAAGTAGCCGCTGGGGGCATACTTGAAGCGTACGAGGTTCCTGGAGGTCCAACACTGAATTAGTGCTCTGGGATGTCACTAGAGAGTTTGCAAAAGAATGACTGCCCAAGCCCGGCAGCGTCCGGACTTATATAGGTGAAACTTGTAGGCTGCCGGCGTGGGCTGCGGGGAGGGCGAGCATCTTGCCTTGGTTGGCGTGGGAGTCGAAAAATTTGGTTCACCGTTTCTGCTTCGTGCCTCTTCTGCTTTATCCGGAGGCAGGCGGCTTGAATGCTCTCAGCCCAAGAGAAAGAGGGGGGGGGGGGGGGGGGGTGCCTACAGAGTTGCATAACCTTCAAGTGAAGAAAATCTGCGCATAAGTTCCTGTTGCCTGGTAGAGTAGGCAGCCGAGAATTCATGTGGATATTCTCTCTTCTTCTGTAGCAATGGAAGTATAGGCTATTCACTGTAAAGTGAGCACTTCTTAAGGCTCTGCTAAATTTTTCCTTGGAACTGATTTCAATCTTTCTGCAACTTTTTAGTATAAACTTTGCCATGTGACTATTACACACAGCGTATATTTTCATCACTCTCAAAAGTTAGTTTGAAGCTACAATTAAATGTATTTATTAGTGGTTGAAGCCTGTTGGGAGGGCCTTAAAAAGTTCTCACTTTACCATGAATGGCCTATAGGAACATTTACTGATGAGTCGTAGTCATTGTTAATTAGTAGGTTGAGCGGCACGCGTCAAGCTGGAAAAATTAGTATTTAAGGAGTTCCAGTGCTGGTCTCAGGGCTGTCTGCTACACCCCTCAGTGCTGCAAAAGCAGCAGTAAAGGAATTGGCCCTCAGGGTCCAGTCCTTTACCCGTGCTGGTGACCGTGGAATAACCAGTGGCCATTACGTCTTCAGAAGCTCCGGAGGACCACCGTCTTCCAGAGGCATTCTTCTTCTAGGACCTCCGCCAGCAGCTCCAGAGGGTTGTCAACAGTTACCAGAGAGTCCTGCCAACGTCATGTGCTACCACTTCCTCAACCCCTTCCTACTTATTTACCTTCCAGGTAACAGAAGGTCACTGCAACATCTCCCTGGGTAACCCACACGGTCTTAGCCAAACCATTTCTTCACCACTTGGGTGAAGACCCCCGTGTTTGATTGAACAGTTAGGTCCCTGCAGGAGACAATCCTCTTCAATTAACTTAAGGAATTTTTATAATTGGGTATTTGTTGTTGAATTAACTCATATTATTGATATCATGCACCAAATTACGTATTTTCATGTTTTAACCAGGTTTTTTGGCCTGGCTTTAACGTAACAACTTTTGTTAAATTAACTTTCAATATTAACATTACTTTTGATTTAATTCAGGAGTGTGTGGACCCACATGTAATTTTATTTAAATATATTTTTCATTAAAATGTATTTGTATTTTAAACATAATTGTCAGTGTTCTCTATCCTAGCTCTAATTAACCCCTCTGACCCTTAAGGTACTTGCATTATTCGAGCTTGCATTGCTTGCACTTTAAGGTGAAGCCGGCTACTGTGCAAAGATTACCACAAAGGCAACTACAACACACCATTAAGAGGCAAAAAGAGATCTGCCGACAAAATACTGTGTATCTCTCTGGTAAATCTTCAGGAGTGCCTAAAGCACTAGCTACTTCTTCCATTCGTGAAATCAAGTATTTCTGATGGCATCCTACTCTGCCCTGCTGGATAACGGCCAAGTCAGCGACATATCTACAGTATCTGTTCTACTTGACCGTAGGTGGAAACCACACGTAGGAACCACTTTCTGCCTATGTAATGGCGCATGCCAACATGCTGTGCAGCGTGCTTGCGCTCTCTACGGGCGACTTCGCCCCTTTGACGAGTGGACAGGAGCTCGGGGGAAGTCGTGAACAGTGCCAAAGTTATTTCACTTACCGAGTAAGGAGACTCCACGCGTTGGACAGCCTCGTACGTAAAGATGATTATAACACAATTAATTATGAAATGTATGGCCTGCCCAGAACTCTGCTTGAAATCGCCACCCCTTCGAATTAATAAAATATTTTTGATGGACCCCTACCCTGAATTTAGCTGTAGGAGAAGTTCCAGCGACAACACGAGATAGCAGAACCCATGCGACCGTGTGACGTCACATCCCACCAGCTTCAGGCCGAGGTGGTTAACTTTGTCGTCACCTCCATACAGGGAGATAAGAAATGAGCAGCACTGCCGCACCCTGATAAACCAACCCCTGCATGAAGAAAGGCTGTGCTACCCCGCACCTCCGGAAGATCGTTGATCAAGGGATTTTTCAGTTTATAAGGAAGTCCGCTAGCACCTCCAGGCAGAGACGCCTCTCCTCAGCCTGCGACATGGCCTCAACTTCTCCAACAGCCTGCAACATGGCTTCAACCACTTCTGCAGACTGAGAAGACTGCACCATCCCTGCAGCTTGAAGTAGGCTCGTCCACAACTCCACCAGCCAACCGCAAGGATGGCTCTACTCCAGAGGTAACCCAAACATCCTATACCCTGCAACCCTTTGCCCCAGTCAAATTCCTTGACTCTGCGGTAGCAGGTAGTCGCAACGTAATTGCCCTTCTGGACAAGCCCCCATGATTGAGGAGTCGCTGTAAAGTTACGTAAATTGCATAAATTTAAAATTTTGTTTTTAATAATTTTATAACCAGGCTCACCTTCGCCTGTTTACTTACGTAACTCATTTTATAAATTTTTTAGCCAGTTTATAATATAACCGGGTTTTTCCCCTTTCCTAGTACCATAAAAAAAACATGTATTTTAATTATTTTGCTTATCGTCATTTTAACTTTAGTTCCTGGTTCATTATTTCATTCTAATATTTTTCTGTTAGTAAATATTGCGACAGGTACAATAGAAAAAAAATTGCTAAGGAATAGTTGTGAAGCGTGCCGAACTCCATAGGAGATGGAGCGGAGCTTGCAGAAAGCCTAGAGTCTGCCTAAGAAAAGTCGCAGCTCCTGGATTTCCGGCATTCCCTCACCTACCCTCGGGGGCGTCCTAATACCGGACTGCAAATCTATACGTCAGGGTCTTGGGTGAGACCTACCAAGACACATCCCTAAGGACTGTCTTCTGTGGGAAGGTGAGAAGGCAGGTTCAATACACAGCCAGAAGGGTGGGCTTAAGTGTTGTGCTCGGCGCAAAGAACGCCGAGCTTTGCAAATATCATTAAGCGCCCCGGTCGCGGTCGACGTTGAACTCTCAAGTGATGTCACCTCCCCTTTCCCCCCCTCCACCAAATCTGCATAACCCAAGTTGGTACCTAGACCAATCTCACCGTTTATCCCCCTCAATCATTGGTTGCCTTTAAATGCTTATTTAGGTGCTTGTTGGCCAGATTATGATCCAGAACTGACACGCCCTACCCAACAGGAGACTCCACCGCCAGCAGTAAGCGTTACCCCGCCCAAGGTAGTTCCGTCGAAGGTCTAGCAGAATGCTTGTTTGATCAAGTTGGCTTCGGGGAAGACAGTCCTGGTTCGACTCCCACTGAAGGTAGTCGTCAAGCCGCATGTAGTTTCTTCCCCTGCGAACTACATTCCTGCACGTCAGCCTACCCCGCCACTGCGAGTAGCCCCAATCTCTCCAGCCAGATCACTCACCCATACCAACACAATCGTTTAAACCCCTCTCACTTCTCATACACCCAGGGACAACTGGTGCGCCTCTTGGCAATCTTAGTAGTGAGAAAGATTGAACTCCCTGGAAGGGAAACAATCTCGATTTGCTCACTCTGGGGTTTGATTCCCCTCTCTTCTGATGGACGGTATCCTCCCACTAAGTGCCCTCCCACAGAATCTACCATGACCCACTGGGCCAGTATAATCTCTAACCCGCCGCTGTAGGATCACTTGAGGAACTCGGGAGGGTAGTCAGCGCCTCAACTACTATCACCGTAGATAGGAGCGCACGTCATTAAATATCCTTTGCTTTGTTTCACCGCTGGCGGCGACGGCTGATAGTTCCATCTACCGCTGGATAACGGCCGGATGTGGAACACCAAAGTAGAGATTACGTTGTGAAACCAGTGCTCCTAGAAGTACATGGTGGTGCCGCTCTCTTTAACCGGCATCATCTTAAGGTTCATTAAGACGGCCTTATGCCTTACAATAATAAGGGAGGTAAGAAACTTAAAACTAAAGCAGAATATAAAACAGTTGGAGGCAGATATAGTAAACTTACCTATCCCAGAGATTATAGCAGAGAATCCATTATTTACACTGCCTACCAGAGCATCTAATCGTTAACACTTTGAACATTTATTTATGATATATTTGGACCCCACTATCCTGGGACTTGATCCCACCTTACTACCCAAATCTTACACCACAATCCCTCCAAACATACCTCAGGAGTCTACCAGCAGCTTGAGCACTACTCCTCTGCAACCAGTTTCAGCCGCTGTTCATCCGCCAGCCGCCTCATTGAGCCAGCCGGAGAGGAACAGGGTGTACGCCACCTCGTGGACAGAGGTAACGCGTCATAAAGTTGTGCTCCCAGTGTCTCCCGACTTCATTCCCGTTCGCAAACCAACCAGGCCCACCTTTTATATAGGCGTCCTGTCTAAGCGTGATTAGAAATCCCTTGGTATGATCTCTGCCACACTGGCGTCGCACTGTTTGGAGGCCACCTCTGTCACTCGAACCAAATCTGCTTATCACAGGCTATTGAAAGTGAAACAAGTCGTAGGGGTTGTAGTCCCCAATTCACCGCCTGGAAAGAATACCCCCAAGTTTACAAAACAGTAGCCCTATTATTCTCAACGTGGTGAACCCCACCAGAGCCGGAGCAACTTGAGGGGCTCATGTTCGATCCCTGTCAACGTCAGGGTTTATCGCTACGACACATATTGTTTATGGGCTGACTCTGCATGAGGTTTTAACCCTCAAATATCACTCAATTTAAAGTTGAATTTGTAATTAATTTAATCAGTCCAGAGATCGCGCCTCTTTCATGAATAATTGATCCCTTGTCAGCAGAGCTCTGGAAATTTAGCAAATGCGAAATAACAATGATAAAATACTAAGAGGTGTACAATTCACAATAAAATGCTAAATTTCTATGATTTAATAATAAATGAGAAAAATTTCTGTAAATGCACTAAATTCTTCATAAATACATTTCACTGCATTTGTTTTCAATTAAATAAAATATTAATCTTCATTTTTGACTTAAAATAATTGCGGACAGTGTTTGCATTGATGGAAAACGTATTGTAAACAATTGTCTTTTTGGACATCAAAGACATGCACGCAGCACTCAACTAAAAATGACTTCCCACATAGCTACGACCCTAGCGCTAGCAGTGTCGCTTTTGACTACTACAACACTACATCATTTACATCAATGGCACATGTATACAGTCTTGTACCTCTGTCATGTGACTTGTATATTTTTATTGTGATCGGCAGAAGTGTATTTTCTTATTATTACTATGAAAAACTTGTACGGAATGAATGTGTAAATTCCATTTTCAAGTGCTTCTTATGTGAAAAATAAAGAGGATTATTTAAAAATATTAGTTTATTTTGAAAGATTAATATCTTTTGCATAAAATTCCTTTAGTGTTATCTGTCATGAGTAAGTGGTGTGATTTTTTTGAAAGGAAACTTAATCCATAAGTAAGCAGTGTGTATTTGCAAACCACACATTACTTTATGTTTGCTGGATGTAATTTGTGCATGTTCCTGTCACAGCCATACTCCATTTTGTCTTTCTCCAATCCTCTTCCCCCTTCTCCTCTTACCGCCTAATTTTCTACTTACATTGCTGTGCCAGTCAGTGTTAACAATTGACGCATGATGGTCTCGGGCTCAGAGTAATGTGATGTTACGGTAGAAGTAGTGACTTTATTAGTGCAGGTCGGTTGCACTGGTTTAGGGCAGCTAGTTGCAAAGATACTTTCGAACAGGAACTCGACCTGTATAAAGTGTTGGCTGCTGGGCACAAAGTCTGTGGTTTGCTTGGTTACCACCCGGGCTGAATGTCTCAAGGTTAGCGGCTTACTTACGCCGACACTGGGACAGCTGAGCAGTGTAGTAGGCTTGTTGGATGAGGAATGGTGGCTGGCAGAGTTAGATTGCCCCCATGGGCTGCTACGGCTGGAACTGCTGCTGCTGCTGGTGATCCTCAGCAGGCTGGGGTAGCGTTGTATGCTGAACCAAGGACAGGCCAGTCCCAAGGGCACCTTCTCTCCCCGATGTATGGCTGCGACAACTGAGTGCAGCATTCCTGAGAACAGCGAAGGGGAGAGAGCTGGGGGGAGGGTGAAGCCCACCAACTTATGGGTGGCCTGAGCAGCTCGTTTTTCGGTGGTTGTCTTGGCCAAGTGCCTTATCAGTGTGGGTGCAGACTCGGTTAGCTCTGTAGGTAGTGGTTGCCTTCCTTTTCTTCAAGTCTTTCCCACCCCTTTTGATAAAAGGCATGAGGGTGCAAAACCTTACCTCAGCGGATAGGAGCAGGTGACGTACAGTTCCCTGGTTAGTAGTGTTCTGCTGCTGTGGCAGCTGGGCCGATGCCGAGCCTAATCATTACTCTAGCCGGCAACACAAACAGTGCGGTGATTGGAGAGTGAGTTTTCTCGGAGTCGTTCCAACAATGATGGTGTAGCTCCTAGGGCGGACAGGCCCAACCCAGAGCCAACTGAACACTCCCTCCGGCAACTCCCGTGGTGCAGTGGACGGAGTGCAAGTTGATTAAGTGGTCTCTCCTCCCTAGGGGAATATGGCTAGTGGTTGTGGCTCTATCATTTGATGCACGGGGTGCACCGAACAGGTGGCTGTAGAATGTGTGCCCATGGTCTCTGATGTACCGGTCCATGAAGAGGAGCTCACAATCCTACTCTAGGTGGTAAAATATAGAGTTTAAATCCCGATCTCCTGCTCCACTCTGTTTGGGCATGGTGTCTACTAGGTATCTCGATGTACCCAAAAAATGAGAATTCCATGTAAGTTAGGAACGTGTTTATTCTGAGAACAATAGAAAACGGTGGCCTGTACTACCTTCTGATTTCCTTCAGCTGACTGGAAGTAATAGACTGCGCAAAAATCCAGGTGAAGGGGACCTTGTTCCGAACTAAATGGTGGCAGTTTCGACCAAGGTAGTTAAAGAACTTTCTCTGGAAATGCTGTGTCCGTGTCCTGAATGAACTTAGGTAGCCCAATTCCGGAAGGGAATGTGGGGTACCCATTGCTGTGGGCAAGCGACTGGTAGGGTTGGATGCCTTCTGGAAGATCTGGATGCTGGTGGCGGTGGTGCTGAAGAGCTTCTGGGTGTCTAGGTGGCGTAGAGGTCAAAGAGCTTCAGTGCACGATGCGGTGGAGGGAACTGCTGGACTGAAGTGGCGCTGATAAGAGACAGACAATAACTGACGAGATTGGCCAGTGCGCAGGTACATATAATGTGGGATTAGGCCTCCCTGATCCTAGGAGTAGGGGCGCACTATTGTTGGCAGGTGGTGCTATCTCTCGGCATGCTCTTCAACTATCTGCTTGCTCAGGGATGGTGGAAGTGACTCTCCAACTGGCTTATTCAAACTTAACGTCTTTTCTAAGGAGGGGGGATGCTTGGCATTGCGTACTTACTGTGCTGATGATGAAAAGTATCATTTTGTCACATCTGTAATATACCCTGCAATGTGGTAATATTCTGTAGCCGCTCTGGTAGTAACTATAAAATTTGGACCATGTTCAATGCGTTTTGGGAAATGCGCATAGATGAAACGAAGTCGTTTTATTCTAAGTCAGTAAGCATCACACGTCACAATAAATCATTTGCATTTATGGGATGGAAAATATTTTTAAAAGGTTATTTTGAAATGTGTTACTGTATTTTAATGGGCAACTGGCTACAGTAGTGTGTGTGTGTGTGTGTGTGTGCTGTACAGTTGGACATGGAGACGGAGCAGCTGGAGAGTAACTTCAGGGCGGTGGTGCTAGACTTGCTAGCGGCCGCACCGCGCCGCTCCAAGCCATTCATCACTCGCTGTAGCACCTCCAGTGCACCCTCCGTCGAGCGCCTCAAGATCGATCTCACTCCCTACCAGCAGCAAGACGACACCAAAGAAGAAGAGCCAGAGGAGCAAGAGCTGGTGGAGGCCGCTGCCTCAACGTGAAACCTCTGCCTCATATTCATTACATACTGTACAAACATGAATAATACAGTCTTATTTTTTTTGTGAAAACAATGAAGTCCTTGTATTTTAGTTAGTAGCTTTGAATACAGTGGAGTACCAAAAATCGAAAATCTGGACATTCCAGAATTTCAAGTGTTCAATATATATTTGTTCAAAGAGAACAGTTCAATTCTTTGCGAGTATTGTACAATTGACGTTTTCTGTGGTATGTTGTACAGCACTTGAAATACATGCACACCCGTACAAAATTACCTGTTGCATTTATCTCTTTTTTTCATTTTGGGACCATGCTGAAGCGAACTGCTGAGACTAACTCTGCAGATGATAGGGAGCTTCTCAGGGAGGAGGAGTAGGCTGTTAGTACCGTTGGGTATCACTGCTAGTTAGAGGTGGTTGGTCGTCCTGCAGTGACTGGTAGTCCTGTGGTGGCCCGGCAGGGAGGATGGGCTGGCAGCTCGCCCTGGCACTGGAAGGTGCTGGGGCGAGCTGCCTGTGGACAACTCACATTTGCTGGAGGGCGTGGCCTTATATTCTGTGTGCCGCTTATGTTGTCTGTTAGGGATGCTTCGGGTCATCCCTTCTCTTCTTCGCCAGTGGATTGCGAAAGGCTAGAGGTAGTTTTTCTTGTGCGGATGGTTGGTGTCTGGCGCTCGCTTAGGGGCAACTCACTCTCATTGCTGCGTGCATAGCAAAAAGCCATTTTGAATCATACTGTCACAGAAAAAAACATACAATCACTATACAAACATCACAGCACATAAACAATAAATCAGTTACATACATTCCTGCTCACCATCAAATATCACCTTTGGTTTTAACTGTTCTTTCAGTTGGACATTAATAAAGTTCAGTAAAGGTTGTATCATCATGGGGAAATGTGAGTATTATGAGAGCAGATTTTATGTGTGTCTAAGAGACCACCTTTAAGGGGTATCAGGCCCCAACATCTTGGATTTCCACTATTTTTGCAGAAAGTTTGATTGAAGAATGTTTAACAAAATTTCTCTCACTACATGGCATAAATAATAGTTCCTTAAGTTTTACGAAACTATACATCTCTCCCGTGTTTATTAACTTTTACTAGTGACTGCTGGCAAGAACTTAAGTTTTTTTTTTTTTTTTCATGTGGTCTGTCTCAGAGATCATCCTGGTCCAGGCAATAACAGTCTAGCAATACAACATGTTCTAGAGAGTGTGCAAAACATTGCCCTATTCCTTGTCAGTGCCCAAAATCAAATATAAAATCTTTTGGCAAAACTTCTGCAAATCCAAGATGTTTGGGACTGAGCCCCCTAATTTTGTATGTTGCCACACCACCGTTTTCTTGAAACACAATTTTGAGGCAGAAAGGGAGTGTTTAACAAAAATATGTTTTGTGCACATTCAGTTTTATTAGTATTTTGTTACGCACATAAGCAGCATTATTAAATGGCACATTTTCCACATTAATTGTGTGTGCAAAGAGAGGGAATAGGGCAAATGGAAATGACAATTGTTGACAGTTTTTCAAGTAACATTTATATACATGGCAGCCACATTATTAAATTATGTATTTTTATTTTTATTGCACACTTGGAAAGGAGTAAGAGGGTGGTTAGAAAAACATGTTGTGGTGAACTGCTAATGGACACAAGTGACAGTATTAAAGCATGTGAAATAAAAATCTAGACACATTGTAATTATTAAAAATAATCTTCTACTTCTTCGGGAAAAAATTAGCAACAGATGCTTGTTCCTTTTTTTTTTTGGGAACTGCTGCCCCACTAACTCAAAATATTGACACTCACATTTTTGTCAAACGTGAAAGAGTGAGTGAAGAGATTTGGGCGGCTCTTAACAGCATGGTCTTGAGAACCGATGAGGATTTTTGAGGTGAGTCTGGAACAGCGCCGGAATGAAAGGGCAGGGGAAACTGGAGTTCCCAGAGAAAACCCGCTGACCAACGACATAGTCTGGCACGATTCTCACGTGTGAAAATCCGGTGACCCGGCCAGGAAATTAACCTGGTTCACCTTGGTGGGAGGTGAGCGAGCTAACCGCTTGGCCAGCACAGACCCAAAACATGAAAGAGTTTCATAGGAAGTCTACTATGTTGAGGACATTCTCTTGTTAGTTTCGTGGATTGTAAGTATGGTTGTTGACCATGCCATTCCACGCTGCCGTGGTGTTTCAGATTGTGACTAAATGCCTGCAGCCATAGCCCAGATAATTTTGTATTTTTGCATTAATATTATGGCCTGCCTCTCGCTTCCACTGATGTTTTCAGAATCAGAACCCATTCAGAAAGATAGTGTAGGTTGTCTAAAACTGTAGCAAAATAAAAAAAATTACAAAAATTCAAAATTCAAGGGAAATAGCTTAATCAGGCCATCAGTAAATAGAGATCCAAATAGAGCCAAGCAAAATCCAAATGAAGAAAAGCAAAAAAAAAAAGTGAGTTATGGTGTCACTAGTCAGTAAAACACATACATAATGAGCAAAACGCCTCGCAAACAACAGGAGCAAGATGGGTGGAATAGGTGGGGGAAGGAAGAGGTGAATAAGAGGAGGACTTAGTTTTTTCTTTGCCATTTACAGTGGACAGAGTTAACGTTGTTTGGTGTTGTTGACATTGGCAGGGTGTGGAATGAACCATGTTGTGCATGCTTATCTTGGCAGACAAGTACAGTGCAGAAATGGGAACTGCACTAGCAGAGGGTATGTGCTTTATGAAGTAGCTGGCATGTTTGTGACCCTGCTCATGCACAGTCTGCTAGCAATGATCCATTTTAATTTTTGTTGTGTTTTTCCCTTGTAATTCAGTGAATGAGGATAGTGACTAGGTTTGCAAAATTGCATTTTTCAGGTTCAGAGCAAGCTCAGACTATGGCCAATGGAAATCCTCAATCTTGAGCTCAAACCAAACCTTTTTTAAGAATAAATATAGCTGCACGTTAATTCTAATGACTTACTTGAATTTAATCTTAAACATGTGAGTTAAGGTTACATTTACTATTTTTACATCTTGCATTTGCACAACTGATATTGGAGAAATATGTGGGCAGCAAGGAGATCATAGACAAAATGTTCATGAATTTTATTTTGTATTGTTATAAAACAGCTGTTATTTGTGTAACCAATTAAACTTCGTTATAGGACAAAGTGTAGGTGTTTAAACAAAATGGAACACTGTATGCGATAGTTCAGCTTTGTTTGTCTCTTCTTCATAGACTGTATCTAGTGCTTGCTAACATCGCAACGTGCATGCTTCATATTAGAGTTGTTCCGATGCCATGTTTTCCAATATCGATATCCCGATACCAATGCCCTTCGCAATTAATTTAAAAATAAGTATTACTGTTAATAATACATCAAAAAACATTTTTCCTAGACTCGTTCAAGTAAAGAAAATAACATCTTAAGAAATGTACATTTTCCCTTCCCAAAGTAAACACAACTACGGGCCCGCGAATAACTATCCTCTCGAAGTTACAACCCTGTTTTGGGGAACCGTAAAGTTTTTGGTTGAAAAAAAGCAAAAATTTGAAGGAAATAGCCCAAAAAATAAGTTTGTTGCATTTATCTTGGTCATTAAATATATGCTAACATGCAGTAAAATATAGGTGTTGTAATTGTTGCCTTTAGGACTAATTGCTACACCAAAATGTGTGTGCGTGTGTGTGAGCGTGTGTAGAGAGAGAGAGAGAGAGAGAGAGACACACACACACACACACAAAAAAAAATTCCCGATTGGAAGTGACTTATGAAAATCAACCTTTGAAAAAACACTCCAGGCATAACATGTCAACCTGTTTTTTCAATAACATGTATTCCAAAAATATACAACACTGTGGTTAACTTTAGAGTACTGTATTATTGAATAAATGAAACTTTACCTTAATATCTTCTATAACTTGCAATATTTATTTATTTTTAAATATGAATTAACAACAGCGAGAGCAGCGATGTGTTGGCAATGGGCGGTAAGAAATAGTTCACAGTTAAAATATTATTTTAACCTGGTTTTTTAGTATACTATTTGTAAATTAAACTGTGCCTATTGAAACATTTAAATACTTAGGTAGCCCTGATGGCAACATATCACATTTTTACAGTTTAAAATAACAACAGAAAATATTGTGAGTAGGCCGTAATGGTACGATGTAGTTTTATCGAACGAGAGCAATTTTGAAGCAACTGTTTGCTGAGCGAGGCTTGGCACTCTCTCTCTGTCTTTCTCTCTTTCAAACTCTGGAGGTTTCACTTCACTAGTACACAGAAATAATTGTACATGTTTTCAACTGTAGCATATTTCATACTTATTACAGCAAAATAATGATTTTTGAATTTGTAATTTACAACTGAAAAGAGATTTTAATGTTTGAATACTTATTTTAATATATTTAGATACGATGGTGGTGCAGAAACAAAGTGAAGTTGGCAGACGAGGCGAACCGTGACATGGCGTGTTGCTGTTTTACCAAACGAAGCGTTAATTATACATACTCCGAAAAATACTTCAAATTTCATCATCATGTTTGTAGTCGTGTTTTTTAAACCTACCCTGGCAAGCTACGATGTTGTGATAAATCTGTGTTTCCACTGCAGTTTTAAATATGCTGTGGCGTGTGTTTCGTTAATCGTTGCGTCTGTAAAATGGCTTGCCTTTGTGTATCTTGGTCAATACGCTGGCTCTGTGTGTGCTTGATTTCAAATATTTGATATTAACTATTTATATGTTGTAAATGTGAACTAGTTATTTATGTACAGCCACATCTGTTTATTTATCACAACATTGTACCTTTGCCCTGGTGAGTGTTTGAAACACAGTCGTGTAACGTGATTTACCACCAATCAACAAAATAACCAATCCCAGCCCCAATAAATTTCAATAAACCTAATACAAGTAAGAAGCAATACATATGTATTACTACTTGTATGTAATGAGTGGAATAAACATTACGGTAGGCTTATTTGTGTGCATGTTCATCGCTATATTTTAAGTTTCTATAACAGGTGCACCCGCTGGCAGGGGGTTCTGGTTTAATTCAGTCTACGTGGTAGTGGTGCATGTCCAGTGTAAAGTACAGGTCTTGTAGTTTTACGGCAGGGTACGAAGTTTAGTCCCGTGAGAGTGATCTTGCGTGTCAGTGAATTAGCTCTAGGCGGTATACCTGGGTGATGCGTAACCTGTGGAGGCTGCTTAACCTGTGTCAACTCCGGTTGGAGTAAGTGTGAGCTAGGTTGGTTAATGTGCAGTGGCTCAAAGGTTGGGTCAGTCATATGAGTTGGTTCTTCTGGTGCAAGTTCCCCGAAGTATGCGTTTGCGAGTCCCAAGGACTGGTCCTGTTCGCTCAAATATTCTGCTAACACAGGATGTGTTTCCTCGCTCAGACATATGAGGTCCTTGGGTATCTCCGGTGGTGCAAACTCCTGTGTTTGATCCCTCGGTGAGAGTTTAGCGAGTGTAATCAGGAGGAGGGGAGGAAGCTCCTGCAAATGCCCAGAGGCAGTAAGCACTTGTCTAACCTTCTCTTGGATACCACTCTGATGGGAGTAGGGCATCTGGACTGAATCACACTCTCACATCTGTGAAGAGGGTGTAGGTGATGTGTTGTCCGACCTTAGTTTACAGCCACGTGTAGTGTCTGCAGACCATAGGCGGTATCCCTATCCCAGCACTCGGCGTTGGACCGCTTTAAGAACTGAGAGTTGAGAGTGAAGGCTCGCTAGTTGACAGTCCCTCCACATGGGTGAGCGTCTCGGAAGGAACAGTTTCCCCAACTCAGAGAACACTAACTCCAGCACCTGCTTGCACGGTGGAAAGAGTAGCTGCTGAGCAGGCAAGCTGGCCTCAAGAGACTAGAGAACCTAGTGTCGGGGCTCTACCGTTCTGCCCATCGTAGTGTACAGAAAGGGTGGCCGTCCAATGTGTGTGTGGGTACTCTGTTTGGTGTACTGTGTTTGAGTGTGTTTCCCAGTCACCTGCAATTCCTTGGGTGGCGTGAGGTCTAATGGGAGAGGGATTACTACTACGAGAAAGAATAAATATCTGTTTATTACTTTTTACGGTAAGTGAACAGAGTGGTGTCGCACTACCTCCTAATGTTGACAAGAGCTTATGGAAGCTTAATGTATGCTGAGCCAGGTGAAGGCGACGTGGGCCTAAGCTAACAATGGCAAGGAAGACTAGCATTATGAAACTAATTTAAACTTGTACTTCTCCTACTAGTGTTGGCCAGGAAGGGCCACAGTGTCTGGGGGTGTAGACGACGTCGGCATTGATTGGGTCTTTGGCACAAATGTCGTGAAGACTAAGCAGTATAGAAAGTTGGTTCCAGCAACGAGTTGCGCTGAAGATCAAGGAGTGGAGGTTCCGGCACGTATGCTGTGAATGAAGGCAGGTAGAGCTAGGAAGCAAGCAGGCTGGTCAAGATCTTTGGCAGAAGTCTGCGGTGGAGACGATTAAGACTGGTCACGAGCGTGTCATTACCCTTCAGTCAGTTGGATAGGGGTGGTCAATGAAGAGGTGGTAGCTTTAGTATAGTTTCCTCAAGGCATGACATCACCAGCCAGCTTGGAGAATTGAGATGCGGCGGAACGTACTGGTAGAACCATCTGGCGGCATGTTGTGGTACAAAGTGCCTTGGATGCATAGCGTCTGTGGCTCAGCCGGTGAACTGTACAACCTTTAACTGGAATGTACCTTCTTTCTGTCTGTAGATAATACAATCTTGCATCTCGTGATGCGTGGCAACAATGAAAACTCCGTTGGATTCAGACAGCAAGGCTTGCTTACTGATGAGGTGAAGTAGCTTATACATTGTTGAAAACACGTCATGAGTCAATTCACCTCATCTCCGCTGCGATGAAGGCTCATCCTTGAAGGACAAGGGGAGAAATAAATTCCTTTGAGGAAATGTCGTACTGTCCCCTCGAGCAATTTTTTCTCTCCCGGTTTGTTTCTGTAATTGCTCTCTGCTATGCTCGACCTTGTGCGGTGAAGTCAGTTGGGCTTGGAAGATCGTGACCACAGGCGGTACGTGACTTATTTGCTTTCTTCAACGTAATGGTCAGCTAGACATCTCTGTCTCTCTCTGGTACTTGCAAACTGGCGTTCATTCCCCTTTCCTCCTTGACGTGCAGCCGTGCCATACTGCAGAAGTAACTCATTGTCTTTGTTTTTTCATGCGTTCTTGTTAGTTGAGTAAGGTCATGTCATGTCACTAGTCTTCTTTCATTAATGTGTGCCGCCCTACAAGAATAGCGTTACGGCTTGGGTCCTTACAATTAAAGGTTACAGTGTTGAACCTGAAAAGAATGTAAAGACATAGTGGACAGCACGCGGAATAGTATTCGACCCTTGGGGAATCAAAAATATGATTGTTATTGTTTACAATTAATAT
Source organism: Dryococelus australis (assembly GCA_029891345.1). NCBI lineage: Eukaryota > Metazoa > Arthropoda > Insecta > Phasmatodea > Phasmatidae > Dryococelus > Dryococelus australis. Next base: position 74,513,095 of record CM057007.1, on the reverse strand, counting down.
TAAATGAAGTAATAAAAGTTACCCAAAGCTCCAATCGTTAGGCTTGTGTCAGCTACATGCCCTGCTGTGGTCGCCTGTGCGGAATATAAGAAAGCGACCTCTGCCTGGGTCTCCTATGTGTTGCACAGCAGGAATACAACTTGTGTGTAAAGAAAGCTAAGGGGTATAGTCTAACTGAGTGCTTCTGTGACTTAGCTGACTGATAAGCTCTGCAACAAGTGTTGTGGCACTGAAGTTAACTATCAAACAATGTGTACGACACCACAATACAAGTAGAGGAGGATAGCATACAAGAATACCCTTAAAACAACATAAGTCACTGGTAATATATACAATATATAGATTTCATCACATTATTTTTTTTTTGCTTATAGAATGTCTCTTAGGTTTTGTCATTTCTTGAGGTGACTGCACAATTCAACAAGTGATAATTAGAAAATAATATGAGACACCAGCACCATCTGCGTTGTTCAAGACTTTGCCAGCGCTCCAAATTATTCTACTATCTCTGCGCCAACTCACCTCCCCTTCCAGTTTGCTTGAATGTATACCCTCTCCTTTTTACCCACTTCCTACTGTGTCATATTTTTTTGTAGGGCGTATGCAAAGTTGTATAAAGCAGTGCATAGCTGATTTTCGTGCTTATTAACGTTTTCGCCGGCCTTCAGCCAACACATCTACTCTTACTTGTACGCCTGCTTTGGACTTTGTGATTGACGATGGATCAAACTGTTGATATCTGCACAAGGCAGGGCCTGGTCTTTAACCCAGGCATTTGTTGGGAGTTCAGCTACATCAGCCTTCCAGCCAGCAGTAAGTCGTGGTTCAACAAGTAATATCTTAAAATGTTTGATTGATAGAAAATGCGGCCGCAGTATAGTTGGGTGTTAGCGATTTGTGGTTATTCCAAATTCTGTTTCTTTGCGGTGATGTAAATATTGTATCAGTGTAATGTTAACAGTGTATCGTCACCCCATTTGCCTAAGTTTGAAAGTCAGTGTAATTGAAATGCAATTTTCTGTGCCACGACTTACTGGGTGCTTCACGCTTCCGTGTTTGGCCTATCCAATATTTCTTGCCGGTTTGAAAATTTTTCGTGTGCAGGTTTCAATTTGTGTGGTCATTTTTTAATTCGGAAACGGCTATACGGGTATCTTCCAGCTGCCTGTCTCTTGTTGCTTGGTTATTTTCCATGAATGTATGATAAAATGGGGGAGGCTTACTGAGCTAATACGGCGTCCCTCCCGTGTAATTCTCATGCTATTGTGGCTACATGGCTTGTAATTGTTTTTAATGGGAATATGTTATTCAGTGAATTTAGGTTGATACATACACTCTTCGTCTTTAATAAATTGCTTCGGGGGCTTATTCATGCAATTTTAAATCCAAGTGTTTCCTTTGAATATGAAAATCCACAATATATTAAAGTGGAGAGCATGGTGGTATTAAATAAAATGTATTTTAAATGGGTTTTGAAGGAAGGGTCACATCAAGTCTTGGAAATGGTGACGTTATGAGCTTTAGCAGTGTAAAAAGAAAAGCTTTTTACGTGCTCGATTGAATGGAAATATGAGCAGTTTAAAGTGTACACAATTTGTATACTTCATTGCTGAAATGAATGCCTTGGTAACTGTCATTCTCGTTTTATCACCTCAAGTAAAGTGTGACGTAAAAATGTTACTGGAGTTTGACGCAAGACATCTTTGCAACAATGGTATTTTACCAACTTCAGCTCATCAGTATGAATAGCCATGCGCCTGATTACAACGGAGTTTGTATTTTTGACCGCCACGTGACATTAATAAATTGTACTATCGACAACGGCAAGAAAGGATGTTCCAGCCTGCGAGATTTTATTCATCGGCACATCGGCACACCGGCTTTACAGATGTCGGCACGCCATCACCAGCAGACTTGGAGGTCGCATTGCAGTAGGTCTCAGCAATACTCTTTCGGCTTGCAGATGTCGGCACGTCATCACCAGCAGACTTGGAAGTCATTGTGACGTTCTCAACATCGTGAGTAGCATCTTAGTTTTCCACTCTACATGTTAGCTGTGCTGGGGTGTTGATCACAACTTATGACGATCTGTATGTTTCGTGCTTTGCACCGCTCGTAATTCCTTCTTCACGCACCGGTTTGGAGCACCATGCAGGTTTAATGTAATGGTATTGGTGTACATGTCGAATCAGCAGGAAGAGACTAGACTTTTCGTGCCTTCTCGTGCCAAGCAAAGGTACGGTACCTTTACACGTACCAGTGTTGTTGCAGTACTTCATACCTACTTAAATCGTTGGTTGTGACTTACACAGTTTCGAATGTCTTTTAAAAGTGTCAACACGTACAAACACTCTTCGACATTTATCACATTGATATGACATACGAATGTTACTCTTCTTACATGAACTTTGTGCATGTCTCTTTTCATCGTATGCTTATGCAAATGTATTATTACAACATTTGCATGGATGTCGTTGCGGTACCAAAGAACCGCTCTCCGATGAACTCTTACATTTGACTGGTAATATCTTCAGAAACCTCTTGACAGGTGGTGCAGCGTGACCCTTACATGTTGTACAATGTTTTTTCAAGTGACTTTGACGATCAAATTGAGATTTACACTTTTCACATCTGAACATACTACGACCTACATTCTGGTAACAACCAGCTTCTTGTTGTTTGTAGATGTTTTTGTTAGAAAATACCTTTCTACAGTATCGACACGAATAACTTTCCTGTTCCATCGATGAATAAGAGCACGTTATCCACAGCCGATGTTCACTCTTCGACGTCTGGATGACAACTAAACTGGCCAACCCTATACTAAAACCATCATATTGGTAGTTTAACTGCT